>OV702279.1:324619095-325869095 GCA_916181665.1 Avena sativa
TTGCTAAACACTTATCGTAACACTCACCAAGTCTTAGTTTAGGAACTGGATACGGTCATTAAGGATTTTACTGATCCTAATAAAGAAATGGCACGTAGGAAGAAGTTAGATAAAGAAGCTAGGCATCCCAAATACATACCTTCAGGTGAAGTGTATGAAGAAACTGAGTTTGATGATCCAAACTCGGAAAATTATGCCTACTACCAAACTAAAACCCAGTCACCCTAATATTTATGGACCAAGTACAACTCCGAACAACATGAATGGAATGGAGTTATTCCAACTAACCCTAAGGCAAATAAGTATGGATGGGGAGTAGAATCTCAAGGTGGAACCATAGGAAATCCTATACCTTGTGATACAGGTATCGAAGAAGAGACCAATTATAACCATAGAGAGCCTTATGGACCATATGGGGGTGATACCAATCCAATCAACTTAGAAGAGTATTCTGATAGCTACTATACCAATATGTATGACTGGATCCAAGAAAAGGCTAAGGAGCCAACTTACTTTGAGGAAGCGTTGCTGGAAAACCAGGGGTATTCGGTGGAAGATTACGCCAACTCTAGTCATTTTTCAATGACTAATCTCAGTCTCGGTACTTCTAATCAAGAATACGCACCTCCTGGATGCTCTTACGCTCCAGAAGGCAGTCGTAGTACTTCACGTCATCATGGACAGAACTCCAGGAAGCACTAGAGGAACATGAAAGTAAGAAAGGGACGACATCCCAAGGGATGAGTGCTTGAATAATGTACATAGAGGGTAATGCATATTGTAGTTGAAAGGTTTGCCGAAATAAGTGAGGATATACTCACAAGAACAAGAAGTTCTTGTAAGATAGTTGTGTAAATAGGCAAGGAGCAAACCGTTGGGACATCTAGTACATTTATAAATTATTTAGAACCTATGTATAATACATGGTATATGTTTTGTTGTTTATCGACTTTTTGGATTTTCTTGAATCTTCTTGATTGCCTAGATCTGTACATGAAATTTAATTAGGTGTACAAATGCATGATGTAACCCCCAGTTATTACTTGATGTTATAGACCTAGATAGGAGTGGGAATTGTATAAGGGAGTGACGAGTTTCAAGGATCAAGATGAAGACTTATTTGAAAAATAAAGCAAAAAATAAGGAGTATTAACATAATTTGGAGGATAGATCAAGCATAGCTCATTTCTAGCCAGCTTTAGAAGAAAGTTTAGTGTAGAAGATGTATGGAGCAACATGAAGTAATAAACTTAAGGCCCATTCAAAGTAGGTAGCATTGTTAAAAAATTAATAAAGTAGTAATACCTAGTTCATGGAAGCGTCATGAACTAGTACAAAGATGAAGTTGTGGAGCAAAATGGTATGTAAGCTCTGACAATTCAGAGGGAATACCAGTAGTAGGTCAGGAACCGTAAGGTAATACCTATCACCCAGGATAATCCGCAGCTGGTATTTGATCCATAGTCGGTATTCCAATCCATAGTTGGTATTTTGTCCATGGCTGGTATTTGGTTAACTTAGTTAATCAGATTTTCTTAAAATTTGCATAAAGAGCATAAAATTTGGCCTAAGCTAAGTAAGACCTAAAGAAGTATAACATTTAAAGGCAATCGTCTTTCGAGATGCTTCGCAAGGTCAGACTTATCCAAGAGAAAATGTCCAAAAGTAAGTAGATATATAATGCTGAAAGATTTGTTTTGGAGATCCACAATTGTGTGGATACACCGTACAATCTTTCATCAGACCCTAATTAGGTAAAGTATAAACTAAATAGAGACCAACATTATAGTTATAAAGCCAATAAATACTATATAGGAAATTTAAAGACTATTAGTAAACTCTAAGGGGGAGAGCAAACATTATAAATGAAAGTTGAAGAAGTACTATAGGTAATAATGAAAGCTTGTCTAAAACTTAATAAGGTAAAAGCTTGAAGGTTAATCCTAACCGACTAATTCTAGAAGAAACAACTCTTAAGTAACGCTTAAGAAGTAATAGAGAACATCCAATTGGACAAGTATTGAGGAACAAGAAATTCCAATGGCTATGGACTAAATGAGTTAAAATCCAATCTTGGAAGGAGTACCAGTACAACTCATATAATGACAAATCAAAGATTAGTCTTTTGATCACAAATATTGTCTAATAAAATTTGAAACACTGTTTACTGAGACTTCCTAGACCTTATATAATATAGTAAGAAAGCTCAATAATTAAATAAGAAGAGTTGGATTAGGATACCTAACCAGGATATAGAATGCTAAAATTATTTTCATTTAAGGTCACCATAGAGTGGAGAAATGTAGTAACCACTACAAGTCAATTCCTTACTCCGAGACGTGAGAGTTTGCGAACTTCGAGGACGAAGTTTATTTTAAGGGGGAGAGTCTGTAACATCCCAGCATTAAAGCCTAGAAATAAGCTGAACCCAGATGTTTGCATTGCATTCATGCATATAAAATCCGAATAATTTTCGCGCTTTTGAACAAAACTTGTCAAAGTAATTGAAGCTTCTCTTAACTTGATGGAATTGACGTAGATCATCAAGTTGACTGGGATAAGTTTCAATATGAACTTTGCTAAAACCTTATTTTGGGTAAGGGAGATTTGATCTAAGGGTAGATCAAATGAAATAAAATTTAAACCCTAATACATTATGATTTATATTTGATCCTTAGGTGATCATATCATAGTATTCATTATAATCACTCATGAGTACCAAGTTAAGGATATAACACAAATAATAAGAATGTAACAACTATATCTTCATCTCATCTGCTTATACCATGAGTATCATGGTAATACCTAACCCTACTTCTTAAGTAAGATTGAGTAGGAAAGAAACTAAGTTTAGATCATTCACCATATATCTTTCTTTCCATATCAATCCTTATAATCTCTATTGAGTTATATTACAATATCTGTTATTCATCAATGATGAGAAATCAACTATTGATTCACCAATTCTCAATCTATCAACTCTTGACCAGAACACAACTTACATTTAAGTGTCTGTAAAGAAACAACTAAGAAGAGGTAAATAGTAATGCTAGTTTTAGATATCATCTATAGGATGGGAATGATTGAAGAGAATCAAATCAATAGGCTAATTGATGGAGTTAAATCACTCCTAAATAAATAGAAGAATTATTCATATTATCTAATTATATGGTAGTAAAGATGATTACAAGGATGAATCCTGAAGATAGTTACCAGTAGTAATTTTATTAGATCAAGTGGGCCTAGTCCATGAATAACAGCCTTAATCCAATTCAAGATACTAAGAAGATAATTCCAATAAAATTGTAAGGTTGTATTGATAAAGCCTTGCGTAGCCAACTAAAAATCTAAGCTATAAATGATTAAAGGATTATAATGATCATGCCTTGCTCACCAGGGTTGTATACTTATATCTTGTTTAAGGGACATTGGTGGGTAGAACATAATTGAAAACCTAGTATAGATAAGTGCTCCTAGAGTAGTTATTATAGGTCACATTAATATAATATGGGGTTGGAGTATGAGTTATTAGAGTAAATGTAAGACAGTATGATTCAACTAAAGCTAGTATAGCATAGAGTTATGGAAGTAGTGTTATTCATCTTAAAGGATAGTAAGCTTTAGTAAGGTAGTTGGATGTATACATCTAATGGAGAATTTTAGTGATGGATGATTAAGGAAGATTATGAGTGGAGTTTGAAAGAACTACTTGTTGGATTGAAGATTATCAATAGTAGAGGAGTGGGTATAACCAAGCAAGGATATGAGAAAACTATGAAATGCTTTAGTATCAAACTCATTGGATTCATCCATGAGTTTAGAAGAATAATAGGTGAATAAGAATATTGTTGTGAAGTAAAGCTCATCATGTTAACCATGATGATGGATAGGAAGAAGTAGTATATCTAGGAAAGTAATTCCTTAATCAAAAGTCCATATTTATGAATTAGGGAGGATAAGAATTCTTAGTAAAACCTTAAACCCTAAATCTATGATCAAGCTTAACATCCAGCTCATCTGTTGGATAAATCATATTATCTCCACAATATTTTATAGGAATAGTTATTTAGGAAATCACTTAAGCACATCTCTGTCAATTCCAATTACCATAATTATTTGTGCTTAGGAGTATTCTTATCAACTCTTTTCCATAAGACATTTTAATTAATAGATTTCTATTTTAAAAGGGTGATATCATTAAAGATCACCAACAGAAGACAATATGCTTAGCTATTAAATCTTTACTTACATCAACAAAGGAAAATAAGAAAATTAAGAACCCTAAAACCTTGGGTAAACATTTACAATTCAAACCTTACACTTTTATGTTTATCATAATAGAATATTTACATTGCCATTTTCTAAGTTAATGGAAGTAGTATTAACCATATTAATTTCTTTTGTATTTCATGCATCAAATAATGATATAGGATCATTATACATATAAAAATTTCTATTCAAACTATGAACCAACTAGAGTTAAGTTTTATAAACAAATAAGAAAATATCATATAATAAAGCCATGGTTTAGTATAGAAAGAAAATTAATAATAAGGGTTTCTACATAATATAAAAGGGGTCCTGATAGAAAATAAATAAAGAAATAATACCACTATATGACAAACTCATAAAAGAACCTTAATATACTTTATTAATGCTACAATCACTCAGTAAATCAATTCTATAAATAGAATTCAAATCGAATAAGTAAAATTCAAATCTGAAAGTAAAACAGAAAATAGAAAAAAGGAAAACAAATAAAAAACATTTCCTGGTCGTGGCCCAACTCCTCTTCTCTTACCTGTCGCACATGTGCAGGGCACAAAAGCCCAGCAGCCAGCCCAGCTTGTTCTCCTCTGTGACTGACAGGTGGGACCAGGGAAGGATCACGGGTTGAGAACAAAGAAGTGCCAGGGGTGTTCTGCAAAACCGTCATCGTCGTCTTCCTCCAGCTGGAAGCAGCTCGGTGGAGATGCCGACGCCATCCACCATCGTCCTTGTGCCAAGATCCACGCCGCCGTCACTAGGAGAGGATAAGGTGGCCACCGCGACGCCTCTACTCATCCTCATCTCCATTTTCCCCCTCTGAAACCCTCTCTATCTCGTTTCCCTTTTCTTCACCGAGAACCCTAGCTCGGAGGTGAGCCGGTGCCGACGATTCCATGCTCGCCTCGGCCAGATAAGACCACGGTGGATACCGCCGTGCTCTTCTTGTTCGATTGCCCCAACTCGCACTAGCGGAGGAGGCACCAGTCAACCCAATCGCACCCTCGATTCCCGGCGCTGTTCGTCGACCTCACCGTCGTCTCCGACCTCGTCTCGCCTTATCGACCACACCATCATGCTCCTGGTGAGTCACCAAGTCTCCTCGTATGCGTAGATGCTTTGTTTGCTTCCTAAATCCACGCCACCATGATCACCCGCAAGCACCGCCGCATGAGCTCGTCGTCGTTTGTCCTCCGATGACCAAAAACCAGCGGCGCCACCACTATCTTACTCGCCTTGTTGTTCTGGTTCGAACGAGCCCCTGCACACCCACTCACTCGCCTGCTACTGCCCTCCTCGCCGTCGTCTGCCATGCCACCGACAAGGTGACGTCAGGGTGAGATCACCCTGGCCACGTCATCGTGTTTGACATGGTCTGTGTCTTGCGTGGAAGATGACATGGCCTAGGGCCCATATGTCATTGTCTGGGGGTAGCAATCCAGTCGGTAACAAATGCATTTATTAACTTGAGAGCTGAGGTGGCCACTGGCCCACTGGTCAGTGACTAGGGCTAGGTGTGGGTGCGGTGTAAAAAGTTATTTCCTGCTTAAGAAAGAATAAAAAGTATAAATCCAAATATACATATTACAGAAATGAAATAAAATGATGAAATCGTATTAAATCAATAACTTTTGTTTTATAATTTAGAAAAAAATGTGTAATATATGAAAATGTTTAGAAAAATAAAATCTATCCATTAAAACTATTATCAAACATTGTTGAAATAGTTATTTAAATAATTATGGTTTAATAAAGATTTTAAAGGTAATAAAACTTTGATAATTTATATTCTAATAATGATAAATGTTAAAAATATGAATAAAATACCAAAAATCTTAGAAAAATAAGAATTATAATTAAAACTATAATCATGCATTATTATTTCACTTAATTAAATATTTATTATCTATTAAGTATTTATAAAGTAATAAATATTGTCAAAATCATATCTTATTATTTATAAGTTACAAAAATAAATGTAATATACCAAAATGGTAACAAAAATAATACCTACCTGGTAAAAATATAATATTACACTTTTGAGTTAAATAAAATATTCAAATATTTTAATAACTCAAATTTAAACTTATTTACTTAATTGATAATTCATATAAGGGTAAATAAAAATTGTTAATATTTCTTAAAAATTAGTCAATTAAGTCTAATAAATAGTATTAGTCTTAAATATTCATATTATGAAGTCATAATAGTTCAAAACATTATAAATACAATTTTGATAAATTATCCTTCAACCAAATGAGTAATTATTTTCTAAAAAGGTCCTAAACAAGTATAAAACCCCAAGATTAATTGTAACTAAATCCAATCTTTTCCATATACTTTAGCCATCAGTTTACAAAACTATCACAACACTATGATGAATCCATAAGTAGTCAAATAATATTATTTCCTTGTTTGCAAATTATAACCACTCATCCTTAAAAAGGTAAATGATATTATTCCATTATAAAATCAAGAAACCACTACAACAAGTAAAAATATAACCATTCTTAAGTAACCTTCAGGCAACATTCCCAAGTACACAAGGTACAAATGTTATAAGCATTATACTTTCAAAATATCTATGTTTTAAAGTTAACTTTAGTCTACAAGAATCTAAATATAATACTCTAAACATTGTTATATGTTTTATAGTTAACTTTGGTCTGATATAGTTAAGTCATAAAGCATCTCAAGCCCAAACTATTCCAGCAAGCACAAATAACATCGACCAGACTCAACTAACCACAAAGATTGATTAGACCTCAGAAAAGAAATCCTTTCTTCAAATGATATTCTGTTTGCCACTTCAAAACAACAATATAAGAAATCTTAAGTAGCATTTCACAATTAAGTGTGTCTCATTATTTTATGATATTGTAACTACATATTGCTTCACACACACACTCACAAGCCCTTATAAGAAGCACAAGTATTAAACTAATCTAAAAGTACACCACATTTCAAAGACATCATTTCTATATCCAAACCCTAGAACAACGTTATCCCCGGGATTCGCGTTTATAAAGTGCATCACATTACTTATGCATAAGAGCATATTGCTTCTTTAAACATTAGTCCTTATCGGACCAATGATGATAATTTCATATTTGGATCTTATACTGACTTGAAGACCGTACGTGAGTGCATAATCTTGCAATCACAAAAGGCAAGTTCACACTTGATCATGTCCTTTGTTTATTTTCTGTAAAGTATTTTACAAATCCAGTGTTGTCATCAACTACATTTGAAAAGGATCAGAAAACACTATTTTCTATAATAAGGTGAACTGTTGGTTACTGATCCAGGGTGATCAGCTAATATATTAAATCTGACAGTTGGAATACGACTGTTCAGAACTACATCACCTAGGACTTAACAACCAATGTCGCCAGTGATTCTTGCGCCGTATATTACGCGTTGACCATGAGATTTGGAATGGGACGGAGAAGTCAGTTGTATCTTCTTGCTCTCGCATGTAGCCGGATGTGCAGGTCATGGCTGTTATCCTCGTAGCATGCATATTAATTGGTAATTCATAGAGGATATGCAGCATATGGGTGGAAACCCTCAACGTCCCACGATAGTTCTGGCATCTAATGGTTTGTACAAACCATTGCCGTAATCAAATATGTGGGCATGGTGTACACCAAGGAGGCATGCGAGGTCGCGAAGGGGGCAATGATTGGCTTGGATCATCTTCTGGGCCCCACATCATGGAATTGTGGACGGGAATAAGCTGCACGGTTGTGCAACAAAGAGTTGATCTCTCATGGGTAAAGTGGCGCACCTCTGCAGAGTGTAAGAACTGTAACTTGTTACTCCCTGTTCCGGGAAGGAGTTGTGAACGTGGTGGGAAAGGAACTCCATGAATGTTCTGGTAAATTCGTGAAGGCTGACGGACATAGCTTTTCAGAATAAAAGCAACCTTTGAAGAAATGTTTACGAAAACTTGCATTGCCTACGACCTATGGTTTGTGGCTATAGTTATAGTGCATCAAACACTCTTTTTCTAGTGAACTTGATGAGTACGCTCGTGCTCGACGTAACTTCTTAACCCTTGCTACGTTCTGAAGCCAGTACATACAACATCAACATCAAGTATTCTCTAGGAATCATCATCAAAAGCTAAAGCTATTCAACGAAGACAAGGATGTCAAAATATACATCAACTCAAGTGAAGACGAAGTTACTGATTAGATAGGAATATACTCTCTCTAACCAAAGAACCTAATTCTGTAGTGTGTTGCAATAGTAGCAATGCCAACCCCTTAGTTAAATACTAGACTTAAAAGTATAATAGTCGGTGCATTATCTATCTTTGATTCTTCTTTGTAAGAAGTTCTTTCTCTCTCTTTAACCTAGAGTGTTCTCTGGATCTCGTGTAAAGAGTGAGTTGTAACCTTTAGCCATGTATTGGACCCGCTGTGTTTCTGTTGTGCCATTCTGAGGGATGTAATACTAGTGAACGGTGTTTCATTGGTGTTATGTCAACGACTATAGTATACTACATCATGTAGTGGTATGCTGGGTCACCGCACCCGGATACCCCTTCGTTTGTCATCTTCCCCGAAGATACAAGCACCTCGGTGTCATGCGCGCAGCCACCCAATGCTCGTCATCGTGATTCCCGCCGCTGTTGTGGTCGGCTTGCAAGGATAAGATCGCCACAAGAACCTCCATGATCCACTCTCTCTTCTCATACCCATCTCACTCCCCCTCGAGCCCTCTCTTGTTTTTCCCCTTTGGTCCTGAAACCCTAGCCCTCGGGCTCCCCCGCTCGTAGTCGTTCCTCACCATCCTAAACCGAGCCGAGCATGCCACGAGCTTCGCCTCCTCCCCAACAACCTCCTTGCAGCAGGAATCGTCCGCGGCCGTGAAGAATCGAGCTCCCCATCCGTTTCCTCTTCGACATCGACAACCACCGGCACCATTTATTCCGGCCTTCCCCGCGACTCTCCAAGCTCTTAATCGGCTCTATGGTGAACTCCTGGTCCTCAGGGACCTCTCCAGTGTCTCCCTCTCCCTCTATAGCTTCCTAACGACGAGAGCCACCAACCGCCGCTATGCAAGCACGCCACCGACAGTCCTCGCTGACGCATGGATAGCGGAGCCGCCCTCTTTACGTTCGCTTTGAAGCACTGGTTCAAATGCGCAGCCCCGCTCGCTCGCGCGTGCCTCATAGCGCCGGTGCCAATGACCATCTGTCGGTGGCCGGCGAAGTGACGTCATGCCCGTGTCAGGCTGACGTGGCCCACGGGCCTACTGATCGTTGACCGCTAGGTTGCAGTAGCCTGGCCCCTGGCCCATAGTCACCCACAGAGGCTAGGCCCAGTAGCGCTGTAAAAATATTAAACGCCCCCGCTGACATCATAGTGATGCAGTGATCCATTTTAAAATGGTTTAAAAATTTCTGAAATTGATATAATCTTATAAATTCAATAACTAATTATTTATATGTCAGAAAAATATGAATAATATATCAAAACTTTCATAAAAATGAGATCTACCTATCTAAGCTATAATCATGCATTGTTCAACAACTTCCATGACAAGTTTAAATAATAGAACATAGTAACCCCTCATAGGTGACTCTGAGGTTTCCCCGAGTTAGGGTTTGCACCGTTCGGAACCCGGTTTAAACTGCCGAGCATATCTTAGGGTTACATTTCAATACAATTTAACTTGTCATATCATCATCCTTGCTTGATCATTGCATCGACGCCATATGTTGATAGTTTCCTTTCTTTTCGGTGTTTGGTTCTTCTCGGTAGAATACGATATCAAGATCGAGATTGAAGACCGAGATCAAGACCATCGAATATCAAACAATAATACTTGACCAACTATAATAAAGTCAAATACTAGATGTCCAAAGCTCTGCTTATCCATTGTCAACTGGCAAAGGCAAGCATAGCCCCACCACGATATAATCCTATGATTTCGAAAGCATTTCAATTCCTGCCATGATGCATACTATCTGTAGCATCCCAATTGTCTAACAATTGCAATGCTACTAGCCTAGTCTATATAAATGCTACTTCCTATATATAATTGTTGCATCATAATTATATCATGCTCATGTCATCATGCCACCTTGCATTTGAGCATCATATAAAACCCTTTTTGGTTTGGTTCTTCTCTCATATGCATTGTTAATTGTATTTGCCTCTTGATATTGTATTTGGTTATTGATATATTGTTTAAATGCCCAAGTTGAGTTGGGGGCATATCTTTTATTCAACTCCATCACCTTTCTCTGCCACCACCTTATAAATTCCACCATCCAACTAAATATGAGCTTTGCACTTTATTGGGTTTTACCTCTAGCTCATGTGGGTTGGGATGGATCCAATTCTATCTCCACATGCTCTCATATATGCACCATATTGTTTCCACATTATTGGTTTATGAGAGCCACATGGCCACCTTTGCATGCCTTGTGAGTGGAACCCTTTTCTAGCTTCCATATGGGTTGTTTTGGGGTTATTATCATGTTGGGATATTTATGGGACTATTAAACATCTAGTGGAATAAACACACTAGCAAGTCCCAATTATAATCAAATGTGATCATCTCCATCTACTCCATCTGGAATTTTCCTTTAAATTCTTTTGCTTGGCTTAATTCCACTTTTGGGAATGCATAGGAATAATGCCATGTAAATATTATTGTTTTCACAAGAATAAGCATGGCATTAATTGTTTTGCATGGGCCATGCAAGAACCTACACATTCTAGTCTTTTGGGTTTTTATTTGACTCTTGACTGGATCATCTCTCTCTTCCTCCTTTTGGCTTGGTCTTAGTTGATCTTGCTTAAACCCTATCACCACCTTTCATCTCATCCTCTCTTTTGTCTAGATCTTGCTTGAGCTTGGCTTGATCTTGCTTGATCTTGTCAAAGGAAAACACACCACCCTACCTCATCTCACCCTCTCTCTTTACCCTCTCTCCTAACCCTAGTTTCCTCTCTAACCTAACCCGATCCCCCCTCCAAGCTAACCCGAGCTACCCTACCCCTCCCCTAGTACAAACCCTAACCGAGCCTAGCTCCAACCCGAGCTCCATGCCACCGCTCTCCCTCTCTCTCTCTCTCTCTAGCTCTCTCTTTGTCGTGCGACCCCACCACACCGAGCCTGGCCTCCTTGGCCTCACCCTGACCCCACCTGGAAGCTCCTGCCCTGCCGTCCAGCCGAGCACGTGCTCAAGGGGTAAAAAGGTGGCACCGAGCCACCCTCCTCTACCCCTACCCTGCCACAGCTGCTCCTCCCCCTCCCTCCTTTACCCACCACCTCACGGCTCTCCTCTGCCTCCCAGATCCACCCATGGCCTTGCCCTCTCCCCCTCTTCTCCACCGCCTCCGTCTACCCCATCGCCAGCGAGGAGGAGGAGGCCCGCGCTCTGCTGCGCGTCGTCGTCACCGAGCCCAAACCCTAGCCTCCGGTCCGTCTGCATCGTCGCCGATCCCCTACACCTCGAGCCGATCCAACGCCACCGACAGCTCCGCGGTGAGCCTCCCTCCCTACCTGACATGCTCCGCCTCGCCGTACCGCTCTAGCTCCGCCGTTCGTTTCGCCGAACACCCTCTGTGCGCCGGTGAGCGCGTGCTTCTGTCCGCCGCTGCGTCGCAGAACTACTCCTAGCCGCGTTTCCGTACCCAGCAACAACACCCAGCCTAGCCCAGTGGCTGCCGCCTCCGCGCACGCACGCCAGGTCCCCGGATCGAGTCCCCGCGCCGCGCCCTGCGCCTGTCACGCACGAACCTGTCCGCGATTCAGAGAAAGAAGAGGAACAGTACGGGCGCCCTTTTTCGCTTACCCCCCCCAACCTTTTTACTCCTAACCCGCGGTCCGCCTGAGCCCACCTGTCAGCCGTAGTAACACTTTGCAGATAGGCCCCCTAGTTTAGCACCCCTCAACCCGCGCTCCCGTTTGGGCCACCTGTCAGTCTCCGCGCTCTTCCGCCGCTGGCACCTGGGCCCTAGCCAGCTAGCCCCACCTGTCATTCTCAGAGACTAGGTTAGCCGCGGTGACAGAAGGTTTTCTGCGCGCTGTGTCGCCCAGTCAGCAGCTGGCCCACCTGTCGGTGGCTCTGGCTAGCACTGGGCTAGGTGACAAAAGTATTTCTGGATTTCTGTTTTGATTTAAATTTCCAAAAAATGTTTTAAATTCAAATTCAAATCTGTTTTAAAATAACTTATAATTTTCAAATCCAAATTAATACATATGATATATGTTTTGAAATCAGAAAAATGTGAGGAATTCAATTATGGCCTTCAAAATATATTTTGAACACTTTAAATTTCAAGTTGATTAAAATTACAATAAAATGCCCTTTTCCTTAATTAATTAATAGCTTTTGATTTATAACTCCAAATTTGACAAATGATATGTCTAAATCGATCAGCTCGACGAGACCTTTCTGTTTATGCATTCCATGTTCTGAATTGCAGCATGCATCATGTAATTATAAAGTATACAGCAACTCTTTTGAGTATAAAATATGATTAAAAACCTATAAAATGTTTATTTCTTGTATTCTACACCTCACCCATGCCATGCTACTTTGCTGCCATGCAAATTGTGCATCATTCATCATGGCATGATTGTTTGCTTGTTGCATTTTACTCATATGCTTGTGCACTTTATTTATGTTGGCCCTTGCTTGTTTGGTTCTTCTTCGAATAGACGCTGAGCAGGGGATATATCAAGACACCCAGGAGCACTACCCAGATCCTTCTCTCGCTTCAACTGAGCTGCCAGGCAAGCACTACCACATGCTTGCATACATATAGTACCTATTGCCTCTATCTTATTCTTGCATCATTGAGTCGCGATTGCATTAATCTGAATCCCAAGTATTGCATAGCCTTTACTTTTAAACCCCACCGAAGCTGGTTCCTCCATCCCATGAGCCATTAATACAGGAGTTGTTTGAGCCATGCGAGTCGTAGAACAGCATGTGTAGGGTATGTGAGTGTCTGATGGATAACGAGGTACCTAAACAACTTAACCTGAGTAGTAATGGGATAACTAATGAAAGTGGCATCGGTGAGCAATATTTGTTATTTGGTTTTTCATGCTCACTTGTGTCCCGTAGGACCCCGAGTACTTGATTCCTGTTCCTTGAATATTCGCGCTATCCACATCCGGGAGGCTTATGGACCCCCCCTGAGCCAGAGCTTGATTCATTCTTATTTATTGGGGCCACAATTAGTTTGGGGCTTTATTACTATCCTGTACTTATGCCATGCTTTACTGCTTAATTTAAGATTGTGCGAGGAATGCACCTGTACTGTTTAGGTAAGCGGAGTGTTTTCGCGGTATCGACAAGCCCAGTCACACTTTCGGGTTCCCAGTCGTTTACAGCCATTGACGCAAACCTTGAGTCCGTCTCGGAGCTGGCCAACTTCGTTGCGGGTAGCTTAATGGGGTGGCCCCCTGAAATATTTCTGAATCCTGTGATCGCTTTGTCGTGAATGCCTCGTTGGGTTTTGATTTGGTTTTTCCGAGGTTGATCGAGTGTGTGTTGCTATTTGTGCACCCCTGCAGGGTAAAAATTTCTGAAAGCCGTGTCCGCGGTTATGGACGACTTGGAGCACAGTTTCTCGATCATAGACAAGTATAACTAAAGTACCGCTTTTAATTTGACTAAGTAACTGACTAGTAAATAGTGCAACACTCATGGAATGGATAATAAAACTGCCAACGGATGGGGGGTGTTCGTCCGCTTCCTCGTTGGTAAGCGAGGAGGAGGATGGATCTGTTAATATTACTGTTATAACTGTTGTTATTAAATCACGGACATCCGTCTATCTTTGGTTAGGCGAATGGTTAGCGAGTATCTATAGAATTGTTAGGTATTATCTTTTGCTGCAATTGCGCCACCCAGGTTGTGTCCCCTTTAGAGGCATAAAGACTTGCTGAGTACCCCTAGGGTCTCACACGATAAATTATTTGATTCAGATGAACAGGTACACTCACAAGATGGATACTGGGTGGAGGAGACGGACTATGTGGGCAACGATCATTCGGTGTAGAGATTCCGGGAACGGGGATCCGTGAGATCTGTGGGCGGGATGTGTTTATTATGGGGCATCTTATGCCGATTTGCTTCTTATCCGTACTCGGATATTGTTTGCCGCTTCCGCCTGATACTCTGATGTTTGATGTATGAGGAGATATCCTGAACTATTATATCTATCTAGGACATTTAGATCTTGTCGTATGGCGTTGCAATATTTCTATTTCTTTTAGATGGAATGGCTCTGAGGACTGTTGTATGGTGGCTTGCATACATACTCATTTGTGTATGTAGTTGATCCCTTCGCCTGCCGATTACGCCGCCCGTTCTTGTCCCGATGTTTGGAAATGGTTAGGACGGCCGAAAGGTCTACCTGTGAGTGGCATTTGGGCCCCATCGTACTATTTTAACCATTTCCGCTCATCCAGGCTTGTAACTAGGAGCGTAATTCACCGAGGTAGTTACAATTGGTATCAGAGCCATCCCGCCCTTCAGGGTCTCAGCCAAATGGTCGTTGTCAGTCTAGCAAATATTTTTGGTAGCTATGTATACTAGGGAAAAACAAAACGCGAGAGTAGGACTGCTTCCATTTTTCTTCTTAACCACCCACCCTTTTCTGGTAAGGAAGTGTAACGTTTTCTATCCTCTTCTTAAATTCAAACTAGGATTCACGTGTTCTGGGTTTCCGTAGTACCATAGGTTGAGTGTGTGTGTGTGTGTGTGTAATTCCTTGTCTATCTGTTGTATCCAACATGTTATCTTTATCTGCCTTTGGTTATCAACTGTTGGTACATTCCATACTGACAGGCTTTTGAATACCGGCGCGATCTATCTGACTCCTTGTTAACCGGTGCCATCTTCTTAAGGGTGTCCTTCCTTCTAGCAACTCCACATTCTGTGAAACCATCAGTTGCTAATCGCTACCTGATAAGTGTTTTTGCGCATCTATTGGTATTTTAATGCCGAAAAATGCGGAAAATTTTTCTTTGATACATCTGTGCTTCCACACTCCTTTTCAGTCGTGTGTGAAACATTATCTATCTCCCTTTTATCAGCATGTCCATGCTAACTCATTCTTTTGTCACCGGCGCTTAATCCTAGAGTTTCATTTCATCTCCAATTCTCTTGGGCTAATTACATAACATGTGTCGATCCGATGCTGGTGATTGTAATTTGGTTCTCGGCATAGCTATATGACACTTATCTTGAGTGGAATATGGAAAATGCAATCACCACTATCCTCCAAATGGTGACGGTTATCTCCTGTGATTTTGAGTACACCGTGATCATATCTATGCATATTCAAGCATCTTTGGCAATCCAGAGTTTCTCCAAGCACTACGGCGGTCTATCATCTGTCCATCATGCTGCACATCCTTTTGAACCCCATATCTGCACAATTCTCCTGGATACGAGGGAATTGCATCTTTTCGTCTCTGATAGCTTTGCTTAAGGTATGAGCTATCATCGGTTCTTATCCAAGATCTCTTTATCTTTGTAACCGGTGATCCGATCGACAATGTGAACCAGGTGACATCTCTTTTTCTTCTGAAGGACCAGTTAACCTATTCTGTCGGCGCATCTTCTTCAACAGGAATCCTTACTTGTAACGTTGATCTTTCAAAGAGCGTTGAGCTCAGAAAGTGTTTCGAGCATTTGTTCGTTCTCCCGCCTCTTGAACTTGGTATTCTAGGAATATCTTGTTAATCCATGGTGGTATATGTTGATAATATGCTTGCCTATTCGATAACTATGGAAGGACATGGAAGATCATCTGTGTCTCTTTCTCTCGAGCTTCATGAGCACTGCCTGTGTGCAAAGTCTCAAAGTGAGAATTCTGACTTTTTGAAGTCACATATCTCGACCACGTCCTTCTGCTAAATACATTACTTCAACTCTGGAATCAGCAAGTCCATTGTTAATTCCATCCTCCATCTTCAACCAATCCGGAGTTGTTCCTTGTTGGCAAGTTATCATCGTCGTTCCGCTGAAGATTTCCTCAAGGATGCTAAATCTCTCTCAATCATTTCAAGAAGAACATGGAGTTCTTTCACCTCAATCTCGTTAA
The DNA here is from genome assembly GCA_916181665.1 of Avena sativa. Lineage (NCBI taxonomy): Eukaryota > Viridiplantae > Streptophyta > Magnoliopsida > Poales > Poaceae > Avena > Avena sativa. The sequence continues at coordinate 324,635,454 of OV702279.1, forward strand.
GTAATCTCTTGAAACCCTCTCGCTCTATTGTCTATGCTCACTCCACCGGAGGCCATGAAGACCTTCCAGATCTTGTATTCCTTCTGTTCAAGTGGTGCTATCTTTTTCTATATCTGTGAAATTTTGCAGTTGTCTCCGTGATATTCCTTTATATCTTTCCTGTGGCTTGGTACTTCCGACATGACGACAACATCATCATCTTTATCTATCTATGAATCCGGCGAATCGTTTGCATCTATCCTTGTTTTCTAACGGAGTTCTATGAGTTTTTGCCAACACCTTCAGTCTGTTTCGGTAGCTGGGTTGCATGATTTTCTTATTCATGTGCGGAGTAATGCTTTGAGTGTGGGATGGAGTAGCTACCATACCACTACTCTTATCATTCGCTCTTGTACATTGAATTGGTGAATTAATGTGATTTCACTCATTCCACGGAAGTTAGAAGTGGCCTTTATCCCTTGATACTTTTACTTCCGTCCTTGTTTTTCCGGAGTGCTCTTTCGAAGAAAGTAATCAATAATCTCTTGTTGGTGATCTCACCCTTTCTACACGGAGCAAAATCCTCAATTATCTGGTGGAAACAAACGCAAACCTTTTTCTATCCTCGTCTTTCTACCGAGGCTCGATATCCCCAAACAAGATTAAAGGAAACTATCTCTATCTTTGTTTCATCAATTCTTTTTCTGTGGTAAAGCCAATTATGGTTGATGCCATCAGCCGCAAATCTATTGCGTTAGCCTCAAGGCTAAAGGAAGCAATAAGTATCTCTACAATAAACTCCAGATCCTCCATATTCTTTGCTTCTCGGGATTCCACCATGATCTGGCTTCACATCCATCTCTGGAAGTTATATCTGCGCACCTAAATTGCGTGATCCTTGGTTCTTACCGGCGCAACAAGAATCTAATCCGACGATGTCTAACTAAATCTTTCTGTTGTTATCAAGGGACTCTATTGTTTGAAGGCAATATTGTTTCCGAACTTCTTTTCTCAAATCCGAGAGAAGATACGATGCTATTGTAATAGTGGTTCAAAACCTCTCCAATCTAGCTCCTTTCTTCCGGCGAGACAAAGATTCATCCTCTCTCATATCGGTAAATCTTTAATCTTAATGGTGTGTCTTTCTTTATCCATGATACATCATCTTCTCCTTTTCTTTCACAAGTGGTTATATTCTTTTATCATGATTCTTGGGAAAACCGGAGCTATGCCCATCCTATCCTTCTTGTCTCACGACAATCCTTCAACTCTTCTAACCCGTTGTTTCTCAAGCAAAACGCAAGACTCGCAACAAGTCTAGCAAGTTTTGCAAGGTGTAGTGGTTGCACCATTCCGTTGTTCATCAACTTGGGAACGTGAGGGTCACCTTCGTTCGGACACCCGCCTCTTCTTGTGTTGTTCTCTTTTTCCTAGGAATCTCGGGGCGAGATTCTTGTTTAGTGGGGGAGAGTTGTAGCATCCCAATTTTCTAACAATTGCAATGCTACTAGCCTAGTCTATATAAATGCTACTTCCTATATATAATTGTTGCATCATAATTATATCATGCTCATGTCATCATGCCACCTTGCATTTGAGCATCATATAAAACCCTTTTTGGTTTGGTTCTTCTCTCATATGCATTGTTAATTGTATTTGCCTCTTGATATTGTATTTGGTTATTGATATATTGTTTAAATGCCCAAGTTGAGTTGGGGGCATATCTTTTATTCAACTCCATCACCTTTCTCTGCCACCACCTTATAAATTCCACCATCCAACTAAATATGAGCTTTGCACTTTATTGGGTTTTACCTCTAGCTCATGTGGGTTGGGATGGATCCAATTCTATCTCCACATGCTCTCATATATGCACCATATTGTTTCCACATTATTGGTTTATGAGAGCCACATGGCCACCTTTGCATGCCTTGTGAGTGGAACCCTTTTCTAGCTTCCATATGGGTTGTTTTGGGGTTATTATCATGTTGGGATATTTATGGGACTATTAAACATCTAGTGGAATAAACACACTAGCAAGTCCCAATTATAATCAAATGTGATCATCTCCATCTACTCCATCTGGAATTTTCCTTTAAATTCTTTTGCTTGGCTTAATTCCACTTTTGGGAATGCATAGGAATAATGCCATGTAAATATTATTGTTTTCACAAGAATAAGCATGGCATTAATTGTTTTGCATGGGCCATGCAAGAACCTACACATTCTAGTCTTTTGGGTTTTTATTTGACTCTTGACTGGATCATCTCTCTCTTCCTCCTTTTGGCTTGGTCTTAGTTGATCTTGCTTAAACCCTATCACCACCTTTCATCTCATCCTCTCTTTTGTCTAGATCTTGCTTGAGCTTGGCTTGATCTTGCTTGATCTTGTCAAAGGAAAACACACCACCCTACCTCATCTCACCCTCTCTCTTTACCCTCTCTCCTAACCCTAGTTTCCTCTCTAACCTAACCCGAGCCCCCCTCCAAGCTAACCCGAGCTACCCTACCCCTCCCCTAGTACAAACCCTAACCGAGCCTAGCTCCAACCCGAGCTCCATGCCACCCCTCTCCCTCTCTCTCTCTCTAGCTCTCTCTTTGCCGTGCGACCCCACCACACCGAGCCTGGCCTCCTTGGCCTCACCCTGACCCCACCTGGAAGCTCCTGCCCTGCCGTCCAGCCGAGCACGTGCTCGAGGGGTAAAAAGGTGGCACCAAGCCACCCTCCTCTACCCCTACCCTGCCACAGCTGCTCCTCCCCCTCCCTCCTTTACCCACCACCTCACGGCTCTCCTCTGCCTCCCAGATCCACCCAGGGCCTTGCCCTCTCCCCCTCTTCTCCATCGCCTCCGTCTACCCCATCGCCAGCGAGGAGGAGGAGGCCCGCGCTCTGCTGCGCGTCGTCGTCACCGAGCCCAAACCCTAGCCTCCGGTCCGTCTGCATCGTCGCCGATCCCCTACACCTCGAGCCGATCCAACGCCACCGACAGCTCCGCGGTGAGCCTCCCTCCCTACCTGACATGCTCCGCCTCGCCGTACCGCTCTAGCTCCGCCGTTCGTTTCGCCGAACACCCTCTGTGCGCCGGTGAGCGCGTGCTTCTGTCCGCCGCTGCGTCGCAGAACTACTCCTAGCCGCGTTTCCGTACCCAGCAACAACACCCAGCCTAGCCCAGTGGCTGCCGCCTCTGCGCACGCACGCCAGGTCCCCGGATCGAGTCCCCGCGCCGTGCCCTGCGCCTGTCGCGCACGAACCTGTCCGCGATTCAGAGAAAGAAGAGGAACAGTACGGGCGCCCTCTTTCGCTTACCCCCCCAACCTTTTTACTCCTAACCCGCGGTCCGCCTGAGCCCACCTGTCAGCCGTAGTAACACTTTGCAGATAGGCCCCCTAGTTTAGCACCCCTCAACCCGCGCTCCCGTTTGGGCCACCTGTCAGTCTCCGCGCTCTTCCGCCGCTGGCACCTGGGCCCTAGCCAGCTAGCCCCACCTGTCATTCTCAGAGACTAGGTTAGCCGCGGTGACAGAAGGTTTTCTGCGCGCTGTGTCGCCCAGTCAGCAGCTGGCCCACCTGTCGGTGGCTCTGGCTAGCACTGGGCTAGGTGACAAAAGTATTTCTGGATTTCTGTTTTGATTTAAATTTCCAGAAAATGTTTTAAATTCAAATTCAAATCTGTTTTAAAATAACTTATAATTTTCAAATCCAAATTAATACATATGATATATGTTTTGAAATCAGAAAAATGTGAGGAATTCAATTATGGACTTCAAAATATATTTTGAACACTTTAAATTTCAAGTTGATTAAAATTACAATAAAATGCCCTTTTCCTTAATTAATTAATAGCTTTTGATTTATAACTCCAAATTTGACAAATGATATGTCTAAATCGATCAGCTCGACGAGACCTTTCTGTTTATGCATTCCATGTTCTGAATTGCAGCATGCATCATGTAATTATAAAGTATACAGCAACTCTTTTGAGTATAAAATATGATTAAAACCCTATAAAATGTTTATTTCTTGTATTCTACACCTCACCCATGCCATGCTACTTTGCTGCCATGCAAATTGTGCATCATTCATCATGGCATGATTGTTTGCTTGTTGCATTTTACTCATATGCTTGTGCACTTTATTTATGTTGGCCCTTGCTTGTTTGGTTCTTCTTCGAATAGACGCTGAGCAGGGGATATATCAAGACACCCAGGAGCACTACCCAGATCCTTCTCTCGCTTCAACTGAGCTGCCAGGAAAGCACTACCACATGCTTGCATACATATAGTACCTATTGCCTCTATCTTATTCTTGCATCATTGAGTCGCGATTGCATTAATCTGAATCCCAAGTATTGCATAGCCTTTACTTTTAAACCCCACCGAAGCTGGTTCCTCCATCCCATGAGCCATTAATACAGGAGTTGTTTGAGCCATGCGAGTCGTAGAACAGCATGTGTAGGGTATGTGAGTGTCTGATGGATAACGAGGTACCTAAACAACTTAACCTGAGTAGTAATGGGATAACTAATGAAAGTGGCATCGGTGAGCAATATTTATTATTTGGTTTTTCATGCTCACTTGTGTCCCGTAGGACCCCGAGTACTTGATTCCTGTTCCTTGAATATTCGCGCTATCCACATCCGGGAGGCTTATGGACCCCCCCTGAGCCAGAGCTTGATTCATTCTTATTTATTGGGGCCACAATTAGTTTGGGGCTTTATTACTATCCTGTACTTATGCCATGCTTTACTGCTTAATTTAAGATTGTGCGAGGAATGCACCTGTACTGTTTAGGTAAGCGGAGTGTTTTCGCGGTATCGACAAGCCCAGTCACACTTTCGGGTTCCCAGTCGTTTACAGCCATTGACGCAAACCTTGAGTCCGTCTCGGAGCTGGCCAACTTCGTTGCGGGTAGCTTAATGGGGTGGCCCCCTGAAATATTTCTGAATCCTGTGATCGCTTTGTCGTGAATGCCTCGTTGGGTTTTGATTTGGTTTTTCCGAGGTTGATCGAGTGTGTGTTGCTATTTGTGCACCCCTGCAGGGTAAAAATTTCTGAAAGCCGTGTCCGCGGTTATGGACGACTTGGAGCACAGTTTCTCGATCATAGACAAGTATAACTAAAGTACCGCTTTTAATTTGACTAAGTAACTGACTAGTAAATAGTGCAACACTCATGGAATGGATAATAAAACTGCCAACGGATGGGGGGTGTTCGTCCGCTTCCTCGTTGGTAAGCGAGGAGGAGGATGGATCTGTTAATATTACTGTTATAACTGTTGTTATTAAATCACGGACATCCGTCTATCTTTGGTTAGGCGAATGGTTAGCGAGTATCTATAGAATTGTTAGGTATTATCTTTTGCTGCAATTGCGCCACCCAGGTTGTGTCCCCTTTAGAGGCATAAAGACTTGCTGAGTACCCCTAGGGTCTCACACGATAAATTATTTGATTCAGATGAACAGGTACACTCACAAGATGGATACTGGGTGGAGGAGACGGACGATGTGGTCAACGATCATTCGGTGTAGAGATTCCGGGAACGGGGATCCGTGAGATCTGTGGGCGGGATGTGTTTATTATGGGGCATCTTATGCCGACTTGCTTCTTATCCGTACTCGGATCTTGTTTGCCGCTTCCGCCTGATACTCTGATGTTTGATGTATGAGGAGATATCCTGAACTATTATATCTATCTAGGACATTTGGATCTTGCCGTATGGCGTTGCAATATTTCTATTTCTTTTAGATGGAATGGCTCTGAGGACTGTTGTATGGTGGCTTGCATACATACTCATTTGTGTATGTAGTTGATCCCTTCGCCTGCCGATTACGCCACCCGTTCTTGTCCCGATGTTTGGAAATGGTTTGGACAGCCGAAAGGTCTACCTGTGAGTGGCATTTGGGCCCCACCGTACTATTTTAACCATTTCCGCTCATCCAGGCTTGTAACTAGGAGCGTAATTCACCGAGGTAGTTACACTATCCTACTGTGGTCTTTTATCGATATATAGACTATCCTATCTGTTGCATTACTCCATTTGAGCTTATATTACCTAATCCACTGCTCCTAGCATAACTAGGTTTGGCTTGTGTGCACTGATAGAGCTTTTATCTGTGTTCTTCTTAGCCATGCTTAGTTTTTGAGTCTGGTTCATCTAGATGATGTATCAGATGCAGATAATCTAGTATGATAGGAGAATATGATGAGATGATATCAAAGGTGATATAAGGTTAAACATGCTAAGGCTTGTATGGGAGGCCACGGTGGGATGTGGTATTTGTAGTCCCATGCTCGCCACCACTAGGAACTGATTTCTTGCCTTTGGAACCGAGACGAGTGTACAACCACACGGGGCTTGGGAACCCCTTGATTGACTAACTTGCCTAGTAGATTCCATGAGTCACATAGTTAGGGCATTCCATTTGACATGCATTCTTGATCTTCTCGAAGGCGGTGAAGGAGGTGCATTCATAACAGGTAGGGAAGCGTGGACCAGGTTGCTTGGGGTTGATGGCACCCCTAGTAAACCAACCTTGCCTCACATCTCTAGGGACCGACTTCAGGATTTGACCAGTTACGGCGAAACCATCCTTAGGACGTGACTCATGGTCTCGGCGAAAGCAAGGTAAAGGTCGTGGTCAACCACCCTATGCTGGACTTCCAAGAAAGAGGGATAATGTACTAGCATTTAAGAGTCGGTTGGTACATGTGGGTAAAGTTGTATACCCCTGCAGGGTTAAATATTATCGAAAAGACGTGTTCACGGTTATTAACGCTTGGTGACCGAATTATAAGATCATAGAGAACTATAACCTAATCATAAAACTTGGCAGATCAACGTGTGCTTAAGGATGCTTCCTCATGGGTACGAGGGGGTGATCCTAGTTAAGGTTCAGATAATGATGACTTGGTGGATATCAAGAGATGATGATCAATATTTTAGAGATACCATTCTCTTATCCCCTTTTAAAATATTCTGATTAGACGAGCTTCTTTTCTCTCTCTTTTTTTATAAACAAAGATGGCTTTATGCAAAACAGCTCACCAGCCATAAGACTTGTGGAGTACACCCTATACTCACCCTTGCTTTGTTGATACTTTTGTAGCAGAGTAAGTGATTCCCTGAATATCAGTTTGGTACTACATCGACATCGACGAGTACTGTAACATCCCAAAAATACTAAACTTGGATCATCAAACTCTAATCATCAAAAATTGGGTTAACAAAAACTTTTCCAATTAGAAGTATGAAAGCATTCCTATGTGTGTGCATTAAAATTTGGATTCTTTTGAATTGCCATGATTCTAGGTTTATTTGCTTGTAAAATGATTCTTAGGTGAAATAAACATCATCTAAACAATCCCCAAACTTTTCCCAAAGACAAACAAATCAAAACAAACAAATTAAGTGAATGGTCACTTTGGCCAATTTAACTCCCATGCCTACTTTGGCTATCTCTAACTTTCAGAACTTAACAGAAACATATATGAATCTTTGCACCCCTTGATAGTACTCATAACAAGGTACCAAGGCCCACTTTGTGATCATGCAAAAACATTTAAATGCATAGTTTAAATGACAGTTTAAAATTGAATCTATTGCATATCGGAAGATCCCACTATTTCAAAAACCACCCAAACAAGCTCAATTTTCAAAAACCAAGCATCCACAGAATCCTCAACACATGCCTAGCACACCCACCAAAAATCTTTTCAAAATTCAAAACTTAAGTTCATGCGGCCATTTCATCAAACAGGTTGCAGATTCAAATCAACAAAATCACAAACACTATTTTGAGTAGTGTTTTGATCCAACCTTGTTCCCTCTCTGGTTACACTAGCCTCAGTAGATCATGTAGCAACCTTAACTAAGCTCTAGCACCACTGTAAACTCGCCAATGTCATCAATGGTGAACAGGCCGAGAGCACCCATGTCACCCCAGTGTGGACAGCAAGCTAGGAGAGAAACTAGTCGTGCCAACCTTGTCTGGGAGGTAGCCCATGCCTCACCGCCAACTCTCGACCAGCCCTAGCTCGCAGGCAGCAACCAGAACCGCCAGGAACACCGCGCCCGCGCCACTGTCGACCATGCCGACCCGTACCGCAGAGCACGCGCCATTCCCGCGCAACCCGACCACCTCGAGCCCTCGCTGCCCGGCAGCATGCACCCCACCGTCCCAGGAGACCGCCAAACATGCGCATTTCACCGCCCGTACCCCGTAGCCACCGCTCGCCGCAGAGTTCGCCGCCTCTGCCTCACAGAGCATCGCGCGTTCCCGACCATTTGCCACCGCCCCTAGACGCGCATTAAAACCTTAGAGCATCGCTAGGAGACCGCCCGTCGATCGCCAACCGCAGCCATGCCTCTAGCCGCCCGTAGCCGTGTCTCCACCGTTGCTTGCCCATCCCTCTCGTTCTCACCGTCGAGCCTATAAAAGGAGACGATCCCAGCTCGATTTCTTCACACCATCTCACTCCCCTCACCTCACTGATCGTTACACCCCTTAGCTGGAGCAAGGCGAGCAGCACATCGCCGGAATTTGGCCGGAGCTCGCCTCTGCAACGGAGAAGAGGAGCAGTTGATTTTGACCACCCCAGGAGCTACCGCGACCACCCCTGAGTTCGCCGTCGTTGACTTCGTCGTTTGCCCAACTCTCTGTTGTCACTGGAGCCTCGGTATGCCCCCTATGCACACCCACTGAGCCGCTAGGGTTCGATCTACGGGCGGTCTCCTCAATCTTCATTCTAATCCAACGCACCACATTGCCCCGTACCGCTTCGCGTTTAAAGAGCCACCGACCAGTAGACCCCCCCTGTTAGTTGCGCCCCGCGCTGTGGAGTGACACTGGGCCGGCCCAATAACCCTTCCCGTGCAGCCCACTCGTTTGAATTTAGCTTTTTCTTTTTAAGTTTAAACATAGTTTTGTACCTAGTTTCAAAAATTAACCCAGCTCGATTCAGTGAACCAAATTGAATGAAACCAATTTTGTTAGAAATATATTGAAATGCTTAATCCAAGCCCGTTGGATTCAAATTATTTGGATCTATAGATCAACCTTGGTAAAAATAACAAGTCAGAAGCTTTTCTGCATTCAAACATTTTTCAAATTTAAACCATAATAGCTTTTGAGTTGAATCCAACTCTCAAAAATCATATTTGATCATACCTTTCAGAATATATAAAAATATACGGGTTTACTTACAGAAATAATGTTCAAGTAATAAAAGAATGCCACATAGGCATTTCTAGTCACTTTAATTATTTAAAATAAAAAGGTTAAACCTTATTAAATTGTGACACCACTTTAAATCACATTCTCATGTACTGAAATATGTGGTGATGACATGTGTCAACATGATCCCATGTTTGGTTTGGAGAATATTAAATCTTAAGTAGTTTTTCAATGAGTAGAAATTACTTTTCTAAAAAATAAAAGAAATAAGACAAAGCTTTAATCTTGTAATATTAGTGATGATGCTAGATCATCTATAGAACCCTTGTGTGTGATGATTGAAAGTAGTTAAGTATTTTTTGGTGATTGTGTACCTCGTATTTATTTATAGACGCTAGTACCGACCAAGGATACGAGGAGGAAGGAGGATATTACAAAGAAGAAGCCAAGGAGAACTTCAACCACTGCTCTGCACAAGGCAAGCCTAATACTACTAGTTGATTAAGCAAGCTAACACTTGCAATTATGAAAGTTAGATAACCTATGCAATGCACCAAGCATGCTTGGTTGGACACATTTGATGATACCCAATCCTAGTTTTACTTGCAAGCTTTCTACTTTATTTCTTTATCAAAGCTATTACTTAGAGTTTACTTGAGTAAATTGTAGATACTAGAAATATAATTGAAGGTTGCATAAAGAGCATTAAATTTGGCCTAAGCTAGAGAATCTTGATGTCATCCTAAGGCATGAGATTGAACTTAGTTAAACTCCACTAGTTTACCACCCCTCATTAGTACTTACCCCCACTTGTAGATGCTAGTGCTAAGCATAAAACTTGATCAACTTTAGATGCGAATACTTGGTGGAAATGGTTATGAAAACCTTGGAATGATGGATCATTCTACTGAGATGTTTTGACATGTGTTTCCGTACACCAGATGATTTTGATGATGAAAATGTTGAGGCATGAGCCTTATCCCTTTATAAAACTGATGGTTGTCTGGATGCGATACCATTCCAATTTTACCGTACAACCACAATACCCGAGAATTGGGTAGGGCTTGAATGGAAACTTATATACCTTAGTATGGGTTCCCTCATGGCCAAGGTCTGAGCTGAGGCTACCTTGTGAAGATTGTCCACCTGTGCAGTACCCAAGATGACAGTTGGTCATGGTTGGGAGGCCAAACTCACAGGAGAGGTGCTTATACTAGGGCGTGTAATTGAAAGGTTAGGATTGATTATCCGCATACTAAGTATGGTGAATTTAGGATTTGTTCCTGACGGATGTATCGAATGTTGTGCTGAAAGTGTACAATCTCTACAGAGTGTCAAACTATTCGAATAGCCGCGTCCGCGGTTATGGACAGTTGGAGTGGCCATACTGTTCCCCCGTCAGATGTTTTCAAAATGACTTGTGAAATGAATTGAGATTTTGACTTGACCACAACAGAGTTGTGATATGAAATACAAGTTCCCTCTTAGGTGTTATAAAATTTCAACTAGCTTTTCTTGCTTCTAAACTTAGTAGAGGTAAATCTGGCTTTTTGCAAAACAACCCTAGAGCTTAGTGTCCTACTACAAAAACCCCCTTCACTTGTTAGTATTAGTTTGCGAGTACTTAAAGAGTACTCATGGCTTTGTCCCTGGCTATTCCCGTGGCCAGACTATGAAGAGGAGTACCAGGATGATGGACCCCAGGAAGGTTACAAAAACTTGGATCATCTCCCATCGTCAGCATTGCCTGTGACCCCGAAGATGGAGCTTCGCCTATGCTACCTTTATTATTACGTATTTCCGCTGCTTAAGTTGTATTAAGAACTGGATCATGAGATCCTTATTTTTGTAAGACCTTATGTATGGTTTGTAATGGATGATGTACTGTGGTATCCAAATCTGTTATGTCTCGCAAAAATGGTAATCCTGGGATTGCGATGTATGGCATAACAGGCATCTGGGATTAAAAGTACGGGTGTTGACAAGTTGGTATCAGAGCCATCCTGACCATAGGAGACCCTAGTTAGACTGGACGTTTGAATCAAAAACTTAGTTTCAAAACCAAAGGAATCAAATATTTACAAAAACTTATTCCCATTCTGATCACCTTGATTCTTTCATAAAAATTCATGTTCCTCAAAAACTCTTGCAAAATACATAAAATTTGACACACTTGATCACTCTACTAACTTACTCATCCTATATTCTTATAGATGGACGTGAAGTACAGCAAGTTTTATTAGTTGGGGAATGGAGGAGACCTCATTTTTGAGCGGGGTCTGGACCAGCTTTCGGAACTTCTGGAGCGTCCGCACCCCGAGTTCTTCGGAGCTCAGCTCAATGATCAAGGAGGAGAAGATCTGCAGTGGCTAATTGTTGCAAGTCTCCGAGGAAAGATTGAACCTCCCACTGCCGAGGGAATTCAGTTTACCTTAAGAGAGAACAACTTGCTCGATGGACTTGCTAGGGTCATGCAGGAAGCTCTTGCCCGTCTGTGTGGGCAGAGTATCAACCAGATCAAGGGTACCCGCTTTGAGTTTTGTCCAAGGCGTGATGCTATGGGATAGCCACTGGAAGCCCCATACCACCACGAGCTGAAGACTCAGTTGGACCACAACAACCTCAGTAGATCAAACTTGTTCCCTCTCTAGCTCACAGCAACCTCAGTAGATCAGCTAGAAAACTTAACTAATCACTAGCCCCATTGTAAGCTTGCCAATGTCATCAATGGTGAACACCCCGAGAGCACCCATGTCACCCCAGTGTGGAAAGCAGGCTAGAGGAAGAACTAGCCATGATAACCTTGTCTGGGAGGTAGCCCAAGCCTCACCGCCCCCTCTCGACCAGCCCTGCCTCGCCGACACCATCCAGAACCGCCGGGAACGTCGCGCCCGTGCCGCTGTCGACCATGCCGACCCGCACCGCAGAGCACGCGCCGTTCCCATTCAACCAGACCACCTCGAGCCCTCGCTGCCCGCCAACATGCTCCCCACCATAACAGGAGACCGCCAGACATGCCCATTTCACCGCCCGTACCCCGTAGCCACTGCTCGCCGTCGAAGACGCCGCCTCTGCCGTGCAGAACGTCGAGCATTCCAGACCGTTTGCCACCGCCCCTACACACGCATTAAAGCCATAGAGCATCGCCAGGAGACCACCGATCGATCGCCACCCTCGGCCATGCCTCTAGCAGCCCGTAGCCATGTCGCCACCGTCGCCTTCCCATCCCGTTTGGTCTCATAGTGGAGACTATAAATAGAGGCCCCCCCCGCTCAAACTCTTCACACCATATCACTCCCCTTTCCTCACTGATCGTTCCACCCCGTTCCCAGAGCAAGACGAGCAGCGCATCGCCGGAATTTGGCCGGAGCCCACCGCTGCTGGAGAAGAAGGAAGCCAGCGATTGCGGCCGCCCCTAGAGAAGCTGGCGGTACCAGGAGGTTCGCCGTCGTCGACTTCGTCGTTCGCCCGCCTCGACAACCCTCGCCTGATTCCCGGTGAGCCTCCCACGACCCCCACCTGCCGCGTTAGGGTTCTGTCTCGCCGGCGCTGCCCGACGTGGACGATGAACCAGAGCCATTGGATTAGAACTAGATCCAACGCACCATGTTGCCCCGTACCGCTTCGCACCCCCCGTCTCATTGGCGTGGGGGGACAGCAACTTAACCATCCCGCGTAAGTGCTGTGCGTAGCAGGCCGGCCCATTTTCTCTTCCCGCGCAGCCCAGTCGTTTGAATTTAACTTTTTCCATTTTAATTCAAACACACTTATGTACCTAGTTTCAAAAATCAACCCAGCTTGAATCAGTGAACCAAATTGAATGAAACCAATTTTGTTAGAAAGGTCTGGAAATGCTGAATCCAAGCCCGTTGGATTCAAATCATTTGGACTTGTAGATCACCCTTGGTAAAAATAACAAGGCAGAAGCTTTTCTGCATTCAAACATTTTTCAAATTTAAACCATAATAGCTTTTGAGTTGATTCCAACTCTCAAAAATCACAATTGATCATACCTTTAAGAATATATAAAAATATATGGGTTTACTTACAGAAATAATGTTCAAGTAATAAAAGAATGCCACATAGGCATTTCTAGTCATTTATTTTTATTTAAAATAAAAGGTTAAATCTTATTAAATTGTGACACCACTTTAAATCACATTCCCATGTACTAAAATGTGTGGTGATTACATGTGTCAACATGATCTCATGCTTGGTTTGGAGAATATTAAATCTTAAGTAGTTTTTCAGTGAGTAGAAATTACTTTTCTAAAAATAAAGTCATTAAGTCAAGTGCTTGTAATATTAGTGATGATCCTAGATCATCTATAGAACCCCTTGGTGTGATGATTGAAAGTAGTTAGGTATTGTTTGGTGATTTTGTACCTCGTATTTACTTATAGACGCTAGTACCGACAAAGGATACGAGGAGGAAGGAGGATACTACGAAGAAGAAGCCGAGGAGAACTTCAACCACTGCTCTGCACAAGGCAAGCCTAATACTACTAGTTGAATGTGCAAGCTAACACTTGCAAAGATACTCTACTTTAGCAAGCCTTACTAATCAAGTTGACCTATGCAAGCAAATACTTGCTTATTACCATGCCAACTATATGCCTTAAGCATATGTGATCATACCCACTTGATAACCCCATTCCTAGTTTTACTTACAAGCTTTAGACTTTATTTCTTTATCAAAGCTAGTACTTAGAGCTTACTTAAGTGAATTGTAGATTCTAGAGAGATAATTGAAGGTTGCATAAAGAGCATAAAATTTGGCCTAAGCTACATAATCTTTATGTCATCCTAAGGCATGAGATTGAACTTAGTTAAACTCCACTAGTTTACCACCCCTCATTAGTACTTACACCCACTTGTAGATGCTAGTGCTAAGCATAAAACTTGATCAACTTTAGATGGGAATAATTGGTGGAAAAATGGTTATGAAAACCTTGGAATGATGGATCATTCTATTGAGATGTTTTGACATGTGTTTCCGAACACCAGATGATTTTGGTGATGAAAATGTTGAGGCCTGAGCCTTAGCCCTTTATAAAACTGATTGTTGTCTAGATGTGATACCATTCCAATTTTACCGTACAACCACAATACCCGAGAATTGGGTAGGGCTTGACTGGAAACTTATATACCTTAGTATTGGTTCCCTCATGGCCAAGGTCTGAGCTGAGGCTACCTTGTGAAGATTGTCCACGTGTGCAGTACCCAAGATGACAGTTGGTCATGGTTGGGAGGCCAAACTCACAAGAGAGGTGCTTATACTAGGGCGTGTAATTGAAAGGTTAGGATTGATTATCCGCATACTAAGTATGGTGAATTTAGGATTTGTTCCTGACGGATGTATCGAATGTTGTGCTGAAAGTGTACAATCTCTGCAGAGTGTCAAACTATTCGAATAGCCGCATCCGCGGTTATGGACAGTTGGAGTGGCCATACTGTTCCGCCGTCAGATGTTTTCAAAATGACTTGTGAAATGAATTGAGATTTTGACTTGACCACAACAGAGTTGTGATATGAAATACAAGTTCCCTCTTAGGTGTTATAAAATTTCAACTAGCTTTTCTTGCTTCTAAACTTAGTAGAGGTAAATCTGGCTTTTTGCAAAACAACCCTAGAGCTTAGTGTCCTACTACAAAAACCCCCTTCACTTGTTAGTATTAGTTTGCGAGTACTTAAAGAGTACTCATGGCTTTGTCCCTGGCTATTCCCGTGGCCAGACTATGAAGAGGAGTACCAGGATGATGGACCCCAGGAAGGTTACGAAAACTTGGATCATCTCCCATCGTCAGCATTGCCTGTGACCCCGAAGATGGAGCTTCACCTATGCTACCTTTATTATTACGTATTTCCGCTGCTTAAGTTGTATTAAGAACTGGATCATGAGATCCTTATTTTTGTAAGACCTTATGTATGGTTTGTAATGGATGATGTACTGTGGTATCCAAATCTGTTATGTCTCGCAAAAATGGTAATCCTGGGATTGCGATGTATGGCATAACAGGCATCTGGGATTACAAATACGGGTGTTGACAAGTTGGTATCAGAGCCATCATGACCATAGGAGACCCTAGTTAGACTGGACGTTTGAATCAAAAACTTAGTTTCAAAACCAAAGGAATCAAATATTTACAAAAACTTATTCCCATTCTGATCACCTTGATTCTTTCATAAAAATTCATGTTCCTCAAAAACTCTTGCAAAATACATAAAATTTGACACACTTGATCACTCTACTAACTTACTCATCCTATATACTTATAGATGGACGTGAAGTACAGCAAGTTTTATTAGTTGGGGAATGGAGGAGACCTCATTTTTGAGCGGGGTCTGGACCAGCTTTCGGAACTTCTGGAGTGTCCGCACCCCGAGTTCTTCGGAGCTCAGCTCAATGATCAAGGAGGAGAAGATCTGCAGTGGCTAATTGTTGCAAGTCTCCGAGGAAAGATTGAACCTCCCACTGCCGAGGGAATTCAGTTTACCTTAAGAGAGAACAACTGGCTCGATGGACTTGCCAGGGTCATGCAGGAAGCTCTTGCCCGTCTGTGTGGGCAGAGTATCAACCAGATCAAGGGTACCCGCTTTGAGTTTTGTCCAAGGCGTGATGCTATGGGATAGCCACTGGAATCCCCATACCACCACGAGCTGAAGACTCAGTTGGACCACCTTAGCTTCATGATGTACGATTATCAGCAGGAATTGGACAATTACCGTGACTACTCCAACCATAAGTCAGCCATCATCACGACGAAGGATCAGACCATCGCTATGCTAGCGAAGGATCGCAAGTCTCTCCGCCGTCAGCTCGACAAGAAGGAGCACATCATTGCCCGTCTTCGTCACCGTATCTCGGATTTGGAGGAGACCATCCATGAGAGAGACATGCAGTTGGAGGAAAGGGAGAATGCCGGAGAGGATCTTCGTGGAGACCCCTACTCCTATCTCAGCGATGATGATGACTTTCTGGAGGATCAGGCTATGGATTTCTTCACCGATGAGGATGATTTCGCATTCATCAATGACGACGATGATGATGAGGATGACGACTACACTGACTCCAAGGAGTAGTAGCACTTGAGCACTAGCATAGTGAGTTGTATTCGGTCCCACTGTATCGTAGTTTCCAGAATGGTTCTTAAAACCATCTGTTTACCTTTGTTGTGGTGTGTGTTTGTATCGTGTGCTATGAATGAATGAATGAAAAGCAAGTTGCTAGAAAATCTGAGTCAAACTTTAAAAACTTTTCAAAGTCCCGGAACCTTAGAAATTTCTCTCTTTTCTCGTGATCTATCTCAATCTTCAGATGCCACGCGGAGGAAGTGGTTCATCCCCGGACCCGATGTTGCAGATCCTGCAAATGTTGGTTTCTGACCACGAAGCTGAAAGAGCCGAACGTCAAGCCAACCTAGCCACCCTTCAGCAGATAGCTCAGCTAGCCCACAACAATCAAGGCCAAGAAACCAGGACAACCATGGATCTAAGCTCAAGAATTTCCAGAACACCAACCCACCTGTTTTCACTAAGTCAGAAGAGCCTTTAGACGCCGATGATTGGCTGCAAACCATGGAAAACAACCTAGAAGTCGCCGGAGTGGAAGCTAACGAGAAAGTTCTGTTCGCCACCCACTATCTAGCCGGAGATGCAAGAGCATGGTGGAACAGCGTTCGTGCAATGACCGGAGGAGAGATGATGACCTGGGAGGAATTCAAGGTCAAGTTCAGTAGAACCCATGTGCCACCGGGTTTGATCAAGAGAATGAGAGATGAGTTCAGAGAACTGAAGCAAGGAAGGATGACCATAGTGGAATACCATGACAAATTCTTGTCATTACCTAGGTATGCCCCGGATGAGATCGACACTAAAGCCAAGAAAGAGAGATTCTTGAATGGTCTGCACGATGAGATGCAGACTGTGTTGGTCAATATCCCCTTTGCTGATATTGAAGCCCTTGTCGACTCTGCCATCCAGATGGAAGTAAAGATCAACCAAGCCAATGAGAACCGCAAGCGTCGCATGATGCATCAACCAGGAACCCATCAGACCCCAAAGTATCGCCCTAACCCATCTCCAGGATTTGCCCCGAGAACCAACAGACCCCCCATGAACCGTTCGACCTATCCCAATCGTGGAAACCCGAGGCCCGGAGGAAATCACAACAACCCCGGAAACTCTAGCAATTTCAACCGTGCACCACCCAAGTTCAACAACAACAATGCTGCCGCAACACCAACACTGCCCCGAGGACTGGAAGCAATGTTTTGCCTGTTGCAGCAAAGGACAAGTCACAAGTAACTTGTTATGACTGTGGAAATAAGGGTCACTACTCCAATGAGTTCCCCAAGAATAATGCCGCAGCCCCCAATGCAAATGCCCCAGCTCAACATCAGCGTCGTGTTCAGCCCGGAAGAAGGTTTTCCCCAGGGAATTCGCTCAACCGCAACGGCCGTCTTTTTCTCATGCATGCTGAAGAAGCCCAGGAAGCGCCAGAAGTCGTGATGGGTATGTTTTCTGTTAATTCAGTACTTGCTCGAGTGTTGTTTGATTCTGGTGCATCGCACTCATTTGTCACCGAAGAATTTGCATGCACTAGTACAATCCAACCAACCAAACTTAAGCATGTTATGATCATTCAAATCTCCGGATCAACCACCAAGGTTAGGCAAATTTGCAAAGCCGTCCCTATCCGAATCCATGGCATAGATTTTTATGCTAATCTGATAGTACTCGGAACTAAAGGTTTGGAAGTAGTACTAGGAATGGATTGGATGTCCAAACATAAAGGATTGATTGACTGTGCCAAGAAAGCCATAACCATGACCAGTACAGCCGGAATATCAGTCGAGCATATATCTGAAACCTTACCTCGTCAATTCAAGTGCAACAAGAGTATAGCCCAACCTACCATTGACCAAGTCCGAATAGTCTGTGAATACCCTGATGTATTTCTAGATGTTTTGCCCGATATGCCCCTAGATCGGGATATCGAGTTTATCATCGAACTAATCCCCGGAACAGGACCCATAGCCCAGAGACCATATAGTATGAACCCGTCTGAACTAGCAGGACTGAAGAAGCAACTGGATTCCATGTTGGAAATTGGATTAATTCAACCAAGTGCGTCACCATGGAGATCACCTGTTTTATTCGTGGACAAGAAAGATGGAGGTAACCATTTTTGTACGGATTATCGGAAGATGAATGATGTCACCATCAAGAACAAGTACCCATTGCCCAAGATAGAATATTTGTTTGCTCAGTTGACCGGTGCCAAAGTGTTTTCTAAGAATTATCTTAGAACAGGCTATCATCAACTCAAGATTCGCGTAGAGGATATTCCAAAGACTGCCTTTACTACCAGATATGGATTATACGAGTATATCGTCATGTCTTTTGGATTAACCAATGCCCCCGCTTATTTCATGAATCTCATGAATAAGATTTTTATGGACTTCCTAGATAAGTTTGTCGTTGTTTTCATCGATGACATTCTGATTTATTACAAATCAGAAGAAGAACATGAGCTACACCTAAGGACCATTCTTGGAACCCTTAGAGAGCATCAGTTGTATGCCAAGTTTAGCAAATGTGAATTCTGGTTACAGGAGGTAGGATTCCTCGGCGACATTGTATCAGCCGGATGAATAGATGTTGACCCTGCAAAAGTGAAAGATGTCGAAGATTGGCAAGCCCCAACCACTCAAACCCAAGTTCGTGCATTTCTCGGATTGGCGGGATAATACCGCAAGTTCGTAGAAGGATTCTCGAGTATCGCCAGACCCATGACCCAATTGCTGAAGAAGGACAAGAAGTTTGAATGGACGGACAAATGTGAAGCGAGTTTTCAAGAACTCAAGAGTAGATTTATTTCAGCCCCAATCTTAATCATGTCAGATATCACGAAGCCCTTCGACGTGTATTGTGACGCATCCAAGATCGGTCTCGGATGTGTGCTAATGCAAGAAGGCAAAGTCATATCTTATCTATCTCGACAACTGAAACAACATGAGTAGAATTACCCAACCCATGACCTCGAACTCGCAGCCGTAGTTCTAGCCCTGAAGACATGGAGGCACTACCTGATGGGAAACAGATCTATTCGGATCACAAGAGTCTGAATTATATATTCACTCAGAAGGAGCTGAATATGAGACACAGAAGATGGATTGAGCTAATCAAGGACTATGATCTGTACATTCACTATCACCCCGGTAAAGCCAACGTGGTAGCGGATGCCCTTAGCAGATTGTCGTGCCGCTTGAACTCTATGATTTTGAAGGAGCAACCAAGCTTGCACAAAGAGATGGAAGATTTCCGAATGGAATTAGTAAGTGAAGGATTTTTGGCTAGCATAGAACTTCAACCCACTTTGATCAGCTAGATCAAATAGGCGCAGAAAGGAAATGCTAGTATCGACGGAATCAAGCGTCGTATCGGTATAGGCAAAGTACTCGGATTCACCGAAGACGAAGAAGGAGTTCTGTGGTACAAAGGACGCCTTTGTGTACCAGCAGATTCTGAGTTGAAAGAAGTTATTCTCAAGGAAGCTCATGATACTCTTTATTCTATCCACCCCGGAGGAACAAAGATGTATCAAGATTTGAAGGATCAATTTTGGTTGCATAAGATGAAGAGAGAAATCGAAAGCTATATCGCCAAGTGTGATATATGTGAGCGAGTCAAGGCGGGACATCAAAGACCCGCTGGATTGTTGCAACCATTGCAGATTCCGGAATGGAAATGGGATTCCGTTGGAATGGACTTTATCACCGGATTGCCTACTTCTAGTAAGGGAAATGACTCTATCTGGGTCATAGTGGACAGATTGTCCAAAGTCGCCCATTTCTTACCCGTCAAGACCACATATCAGAGTTCGAAGCTAGCGGAGTTATTGTGGCATCCCGCAAAACCACTACTAGAAAATCGCGTTGTTTTTGTGCATTGCATCATCATGACCGCATGCTCATGTCATCATGCCACATTGCATTTGAGCATCGTCATCATCTTGCATTTGCTTGTGTAAAACTATTTACAGAAAAACCTAGTTTTGTTTTCTAAACGCCCCGCCTTTGTTCAACACGCAAACCCGGGGCTCCGGATTATTTTGTTTTGGCTGCCATTTGTTTGCAAACGGCCCGTTTAAAACGAATAAAATGTTTAATTATTTTAGTGGGGGCAGTCGAACGGGCCGACCCGACCCGAACGACCACCCCCGAAATAAACGGTTCATTTCAAACGGTCCACCTAATTCCTAAACCTACCAACCTATCTACCCACCCCTCTGGCCACCTCACCCGGACCAATCCGTGACCGCCACCTCGCCCTCTCCCTCCCCTCTACCAATCCTATGTTGCCACCTAGACCCAACCCTCTCCCCACCACCCCACTCAACACACACCACACAACACGCGCAGCACACCACCCTCCCGAGCCAGCCCACCCCCTGCCAGGACCACGCACGCGTCCCCCACCCCAGAACCGCCCTCCCCCCCCCCCCGCATGCGATGGGCCCACCCCTGGCCACCTGCTCCCCGCCCCGCAACCACGCCCGCGTGCCCGCCCCTGTTCATCTTCCCCGAGCTCGCCGTTTCCCCCCCCCCCCCGCTCCCGCGCGCCGCCCGCCACCTTCCTCGCCCCTCGCCGGCAGCCGAGCTCGCCTCCTCCGCGCTCTCCTCCTTCCCCCCCCTCCGGCCGACGAGCACCTCGCCACCGCGGGCTCCTGCCCCTTGCCTCCGTCGCTGCCCCGCCCCGCCTCCTCGTCTGCGCGCCGGCGTCCCTTCCCGACGATGACGTGGCCCCGCGCGCCGCCGCCGGCCCCTCCTCCGCCAGGCCCCGGCCCTGGCTCGCCCGCGTCGACCTCCCTCGCCGCCAACCGGCGTCGGAGCCGACGCCGTCGCCGCGCGCCAGGCCCCATCTCCACCGGCCTCCTCTGCCTCCTCCGCCCGGCTCTCCTCCAACCGCCTCCACCGGCGCCGCCAGACGCGCCCCATCCGGCTCCGCCGCGCCACCCTCCGGCCTAGACCGTCTCCCTCGTCGCCGGCCCCTCCCCGCTGTTCGCCCGTCCGCCGCCTGGGCCGAGGCCCCGCCGCCCCTGCTCCTCCCCAGGCCCCGTCCCCAACCTCCGGCCTCCTCTGCCCTCCTCCGCGGAAGACCCCGCCCGAGCTCTGCCACCGCCAAGCCGTCGACGTCGTCCCCGTCGCCGGCCTCGCCGCGCCCCAGACCCCGTCTTCCCCGCCGGCCGCCTGCGCCTCCCGCGGCCACCTCGGCCTCTTCCGCTCTCCCCAGCAGCCGCCGACCCCGTCTCCTGGCCGCCAGCAGCCGCTGCGGCGCTCCTGCAGTACCGACGCCGGGGCCCTCTTGCTGTCAGTCGCCCGTTCCCTGTCTCAGATGTATGCGTGTATGTACCTTTGAGTGCATGTGCTCTTAAAGATATTCAGATGGTATGGCAACGATGGTTGTCAAGATGGATTGGTGGTGATGTAGTTGTGCCACTCCTCCGACTCCAGACCAGAAGCTAGACCGGGCCCTTCTCAAGATCGACGGATAACAAGACCACTACACCAAGTATAAGTGCTCAGGAAGACCGCTGGTGCCTACCCGAGCTGTCATCATACAAAAGCCAGAACCACGAGACCTTCACAGAAACCGAACCCCGGCGCGCCAAGTTCTTCGACCGGAGACCGATCCGTCGAATGCGACAAGACCTCCGTCTCGGAACCACCAAGCACTTCCCCCTGAACGCCAAGGTCGTCGACACGGTTACGACATGAACTTCCGCGCGGAACGCCAAGTTCTCCCTCCCGGACGCCAAGACCGACCTGATGCGCGGGCCCGACAAGATCGACACCGACCCGGAAGAATCCGATGCGCCCGACACCGTCCCAAGTCCCGCTTACCGGACGCGACAAGAACTACCCCCGATATCCGAGAACGTTCCCGCCGAGACCGACCCCGTCAACCCTGAACCCTGAGACCAACCCCGGAACCCCAAGTTCGCCGAGACCCCTCAATGTGTGAACCCCTTTCCGAGAACCCTATTTTATAAATGATCAACTATATGAATTGTGGCATATTTAATCATTCATCTTGCATACACATTCATGTGGTTTGGGGGCCTTATGCCGATTCACCTAATAATTAAATATGGGGCCCATATGCGGACAAATCTAGTCTCATATTGGCCTCATTTAAACTTGTGTAGCGAACCGGTGATATATTCTGCCTTGTTAAACAACATTTAAATTGCGGGGTATCTAAACAACATGAACCACCTAATTAATTGTCGGGACCCCGGTTCCGCTTAATATGACCTATTTGCATCGCATCTTGCCATGTCATACATCATACATGCATCATGCCGATCTTCTGCCGTGTATTAAATATTGCATCCGGTGTTTATTCTAGTGTTTTGCTTCTTCGCGGATAAGACCGTTGAGTTGATGTGAGCTTCGCCCCGATCTTCGGTTGCACCTTCGACAATGTTTTTCAGGCGAGCATCTCCCCCTTTCTACCTATCTTACTTTTATAGTATTTATTCCCTCCTGTTGATCTATTGCTATCTGTGTTGCGATGCTTTAGTTTCCGTACCTGTGATATACCGTGCAGCCCTATATCGCCTTGGACACATCCTATTACCTGTTGTTTGGTAGATAGTGGGACTTGCGCGTCGTAGTCGCTTGCTCAAGTGCTGTTGCGTGTCGTTCAGTGCCACAGTTGTTGATGTATTGCCGCATGTTGATGTTGGAGATGATCATAGTTTTACTTATCGTTCACTTTAATTCCTGTTTAACAACTAAAATTTGAAGTAAGCAGAGGCATCGGTGGGTGATAGATAACATTTGGTTTCCGAACGCCCACTTGTGTCCCGTAGGACCCCGAGTACTTGATACCTGTTCCTTGATTTATCGCGCTATCCACATCCGGGAGGTATATGGGACCCCCCTGAGCCAGAGCTTGATTCAGTCTTATTTCTTGGGGCCACAAACTAGTTTGAGGTTTTATTTACGATCCTGTACTTATGCCATGCTTTACTGCTTTATTTAAATTGTGCGACAGATAGAACCTGTACTGTTTAGGATCGGGACACGATTCCGCGGTGTCGACAAGCCCAGTTTTGGGTTCCCAGTCGTTCACAGCCGTCTACCCAAACCTTGAGTCCGTCTCGGAGCTTGCTTACTTCGTTGCGGTTCTACTCAATGGGGTGGCCCCCTGAAATATTTCTGAATCCTGTGATTGCTTTGTCGTGAAAGCCTCGTTGGGTTTTGATTTGGTTTTTCCGAGGTTGATCGAGTGTGTGTTGCTATTGGTGCACCCCGGCCGGGTAAAACTTTCTGAAAGCCGTGTCCGCGGATATGGACGACTTGGAGCACAGTATCTCGACCATAGACAAGCATAACTAAAGTTTATTGCTATAAATTTGACTTTATAATGACTAGTAATCAGCTTCACTATAATGGAATGGCTAAATAATACTGCCCACAATTGCTTGTTTGGAGTGTCGCTTGCGACCATTGTACCTGACTAGTAAGTATTGCAACTACAACGGAATGGCTAAATGAAAGTACCAACAACTGTTGGGTTTTGGGTTTATCTCATGCTATCTGTATCTGATTAGTAAGTGCTGTAACTATAACGGAATGGTTAACTAAAATTGCCCACTGCTTACTTTATCAGGATGATTATCTAAACCTGACTAGTAATTGCTGCAACGATAACTGAATAACTAAAACTGCCAACTGTGTGAGTTCCTCGGTTGACTTCCTCGTTGGTCTCGAGGGGGAAACACCAGGATGGGTTTGTTTGGTGTTAGATTCAGGTTGGATCCGAATAGGTCTTTCTTATCCCTCTCTGATAACCGCCAGTTGTAGCGAGTCTCTATAGGTTGTTTAGTGCATGCTGCCGCTGCCACTCAGTCCACCATACCTATGTAGGCGAGGACCGCCGAATTCTAGTCTCGCCGTGTACTGGCCTCAGTACTGACGCTCCTCTTTTTCCTTTGCCCTTTGTCGGCACCCCTTTTGTTTAAGCAGGTTTTGGGATCGACGTCGTTAGCAGGGTTACCCTTCCGGCTTGGCCTGGGCAGGGTTATGGATGCCACTGGTTATTCTTCAGGGCTCTTAGCCCCATTTGCATCTTGTCCGTAGTCGGACGCTCTATCGTTTTCAAGGTGATTTGGATCTTTGTATATTATATCTGTATTCTTGACTCATGGAGTCGCTGTTATATATATCTGTTCTGTGGGTCCCATCGAGGACTGTTGTGTAATGTTATTACTTCGTTTTCCACCCGCACGCAAGTGCCTGGTGGGCACCTTTGAATCGTTTCTATGTGGGTTTGGCGGGTTTCGCTAAAACTTGCATAGGTCCGATTCTGAGGGTGTTACAGAGTGGTATCAGAGCTCAGCAGTTGCGATACCCCACAAGTCCAGCCTGTAGGATAACCTAGCTAACGGCCGAAGTAGAGTGTCAAAACTATTTCTCAAAATCGGTTGGATAGTTCTGGTTAGGTCTGATTTTACTCCTTACCCCTCTGCTATTCTCCTCTTATCTCTACGTGTTTTGAATCCGCTCTCTTCTTTCTCTTCGAGTCCAGGAATTCTCGTGGTTGGGTTTCCGTCGTACCTTCAGGGTTTCGCTTCCTCCTTTGGAAACGGTGTTGCTACATCTGGTCTTCATGCTATCTGAGGAATCCTTCGTCTGGTGGACTCCTCTTTGTTCCTTCTCGTGCCTTCCGGTGTTTTCCGACGCGACGACATCCTCTACGCCAGATCCGATGCAGAGTCTGCATCACCCCTTTGTTTCCGAACCTCGCTTGTCGAGATCTTCAGTCTAATTCCGAGAGTTGGTTGCATAATCCGCCTATTTGTGTGCAGAGTAATGGTTTGGGTGCGCGATGGACTGATCACCATCCGACTACTCTTATCATTCGCTTTTGTACATCGAATCAGTGGATCCAGCGATTTTACTCCGCCCACGGAAGTTAGGGGTGGCTTTATTTGTTGATACCTCTACCTACGACCTTTTGTTCCGGAGAGTCCTCTTGACAATCACGGACAACGATCCATTGTTAGTGGTGTCGCGAGGATCTACACGAAGCAAGAAGACGCAGATCGCCGACCTTCTTTCCGGTACCATGAGGCGGATCTCGAGGGCGAGATCCATTGTTAGTGGTGTCGAATTGTGGCATCCCGCAAAACCACTACTAGAAAATCGCGTTGTTTTTGTGCATTGCATCATCATGACCGCATGCTCATGTCATCATGCCACATTGCATTTGAGCATCGTCATCATCTTGCATTTGCTTGTGTAAAACTATTTACAGAAAAACCTAGTTTTGTTTTCTAAACGCCCCGCCTTTGTTCAACACGCAAACCCGGGGCTCCGGATTATTTTGTTTTGGCTGCCATCTGTTTGCAAACGGCCCGTTTAAAACGAATAAAATGTTTAATTATTTTAGTGGGGGCAGTCGAACGGGCCGACCCGACCCGAACGACCACCCCCGAAATAAACGGTTCATTTCAAACGGTCCACCTAATTCCTAAACCTACCAACCTATCTACCCACCCCTCTGGCCACCTCACCCGGACCAATCCGTGACCGCCACCTCGCCCTCTCCCTCCCCTCTACCAATCCTATGTTGCCACCTAGACCCAACCCTCTCCCCACCACCCCACTCAACACACACCACACAACACGCGCAGCACACCACCCTCCCGAGCCAGCCCACCCCCTGCCAGGACCACGCACGCGTCCCCCACCCCAGAACCGCCCTCCCCCCCCCCCCCGCATGCGATGGGCCCACCCCTGGCCACCTGCTCCCCGCCCCGCAACCACGCCCGCGTGCCCGCCCCTGTTCATCTTCCCCGAGCTCGCCGTTTCCCCCCCCCCCCCCCCCGCTCCCGCGCGCCGCCCGCCACCTTCCTCGCCCCTCGCCGGCAGCCGAGCTCGCCTCCTCCGCGCTCTCCTCCTTCCCCCCCCCTCCGGCCGACGAGCACCTCGCCACCGCGGGCTCCTGCCCCTTGCCTCCGTCGCTGCCCCGCCCCGCCTCCTCGTCTGCGCGCCGGCGTCCCTTCCCGACGATGACGTGGCCCCGCGCGCCGCCGCCGGCCCCTCCTCCGCCAGGCCCCGGCCCCGGCTCGCCCGCGTCGACCTCCCTCGCCGCCAACCGCCGCCGGAGCCGACGTTGTCGCCGCGCGCCAGGCCCCATCTCCACCGGCCTCCTCTGCCTCCTCCGCCCGGCTCTCCTCCAACCGCCTCCACCGGCGCCGCCAGACGCGCCCCATCCGGCTCCGCCGCGCCACCCTCCGGCCTAGGCCGTCTCCCTCGTCGCCGGCCCCTCCCCGCTGTTCGCCCGTCCGCCGCCTGGGCCGACGCCCCGCCGCCCCTGCTCCTCCCCAGGCCCCGTCCCCAACCTCCGGCCTCCTCTGCCCTCCTCCGCGGAAGACCCCGCCTGAGCTCTGCCACCGCCAAGCCGTCGCCGTCGTCCCCGTCGCCGGCCTCGCCGCGCCCCAGACCCCGTCTTCCCCGCCGGCCGCCTGCGCCTCCCGCGGCCACCTCGGCCTCTTCCTCTCTCCCCAGCAGCCGCCGACCCCGTCTCCTGGCCGCCAGCAGCCGCTGCGGCGCTCCTGCAGTACCGACGCCGGGGCCCTCTTGCTGTCAGTCGCCCGTTCCCTGTCTCAGATGTATGCGTGTATGTACCTTTGAGTGCATGTGCTCTTAAAGATATTCAGATGGTATGGCAACGATGGTTGTCAAGATGGATTGGTGGTGATGTAGTTGTGCCACTCCTCCGACTCCAGACCAGAAGCTAGACCGGGCCCTTCTCAAGATCGACGGATAACAAGACCACTACACCATGTATAAGTGCTCAGGAAGACCGCTGGTGCCTACCCGAGCTGTCATCATACAAAAGCCAGAACCACGAGACCTTCACAGAAACCGAACCCCGGCGCGCCAAGTTCTTCAACCGGAGACCGATCCGTCGAATGCGACAAGACCTCCGTCTCGGAACCACCAAGCACTTCCCCCTGAACGCCAAGGTCGTCGACACGGTTACGACATGAACTTCCGCGCGGAACGCCAAGTTCTCCCTCCCGGACGCCAAGACCGACCTGATGCGCGGGCCCGACAAGATCGACACCGACCCGGAAGAATCCGATGCGCCCGACACTGTCCCAAGTCCCGCTTCCCGGACGCGACAAGAACTACCCCCGATATCCGAGAACGTTCCCGCCGAGACCGACCCCGTCAACCCTGAACCCTGAGACCAACCCCGGAACCCCAAGTTCGCCGAGACCCCTCAATGTGTGAACCCCTTTCCGAGAACCCTATTTTATAAATGATCAACTATATGAATTGTGGCATATTTAATCATTCATCTTGCATACACATTCATGTGGTTTGGGGGCCTTATGCCGATTCACCTAATAATTAAATATGGGGCCCATATGCGGGCAAATCTAGTCTCATATTGGCCTCATTTAAACTTGTGTAGCGAACCGGTGATATATTCTGCCTTGTTAAACAACATTTAAATTGCGGGGTATCTAAACAACATGAACCACCTAATTATTTGTCGGGACCCCGGTTCCGCTTAATATGACCTATTTGCATCGCATCTTGCCATGTCATACATCATACATGCATCATGCCGATCTTCTGCCGTGTATTAAATATTGCATCCGGTGTTTATTCTAGTGTTTTGCTTCTTCGCGGATAAGACCGTTGAGTTGATGTGAGCTTCGCCCCGATCTTCGGTTGCACCTTCGACAATGTTTTTCAGGCGAGCATCTCCCCCTTTCTACCTATCTTACTTTTATAGTATTTATTCCCTCCTGTTGATCTATTGCTATCTGTGTTGCGATGCTTTAGTTTCCGTACCTGTGATATACCGTGCAGCCCTATATCGCCTTGGACACATCCTATTACCTGTTGTTTGGTAGATAGTGGGACTTGCGCGTCGTAGTCGCTTGCTCAAGTGCTGTTGCGTGTCGTTCAGTGCCACAGTTGTTGATGTATTGCCGCATGTTGATGTTGGAGATGATCATAGTTTTACTTATCGTTCACTTTAATTCCTGTTTAACAACTAAAATTTGAAGTAAGCAGAGGCATCAGTGGGTGATAGATAACATTTGGTTTCCGAACGCCCACTTGTGTCCCGTAGGACCCCGAGTACTTGATACCTGTTCCTTGATTTATCGCGCTATCCACATCCGGGAGGTATATGGGACCCCCCTGAGCCAGAGCTTGATTCAGTCTTATTTCTTGGGGCCACAAACTAGTTTGAGGTTTTATTTACGATCCTGTACTTATGCCATGCTTTACTGCTTTATTTAAATTGTGCGACAGATAGCACCTGTACTGTTTAGGATCGGGACACGATTCCGCGGTGTCGACAAGCCCAGTTTTGGGTTCCCAGTCGTTCACAGCCGTCTACCCAAACCTTGAGTCCGTCTTGGAGCTTGCTTACTTCGTTGCGGTTCTACTCAATGGGGTGGCCCCCTGAAATATTTCTGAATCCTGTGATTGCTTTGTCGTGAAAGCCTCGTTGGGTTTTGATTTGGTTTTTCCGAGGTTGATCGAGTGTGTGTTGCTATTGGTGCACCCCGGCCGGGTAAAACTTTCTGAAAGCCGTGTCCGCGGATATGGACGACTTGGAGCACAGTATCTCGACCATAGACAAGCATAACTAAAGTTTATTGCTATAAATTTGACTTTATAATGACTAGTAATCAGCTTCACTATAATGGAATGGCTAAATAATACTGCCCACAATTGCTTGTTTGGAGTGTCGCTTGCGACCATTGTACCTGACTAGTAAGTATTGCAACTACAACGGAATGGCTAAATGAAAGTACCAACAACTGTTGGGTTTTGGGTTTATCTCATGCTATCTGTATCTGATTAGTAAGTGTTGTAACTATAACGGAATGGTTAACTAAAATTGCCCACTGCTTACTTTATCAGGATGATTATCTAAACCTGACTAGTAATTGCTGCAACGATAACTGAATAACTAAAACTGCCAACTGTGTGAGTTCCTCGGTTAACTTCCTCGTTGGTCTCGAGGGGGAAACACCAGGATGGGTTTGTTTGGTGTTAGATTCAGGTTGGATCCGAATAGGTCTTTCTTATCCCTCTCTGATAACCGCCAGTTGTAGCGAGTCTCTATAGGTCGTTTAGTGCATGCTGCCGCTGCCACTCAGTCCACCATACCTATGTAGGCGAGGACCGCCGAATTCTAGTCTCGCCGTGTACTGGCCTCAGTACTGACGCTCCTCTTTTTCCTTTGCCCTTTGTCGGCACCCCTTTTGTTTAAGCAGGTTTTGGGATCGACGTCGTTAGCAGGGTTACCCTTCCGGCTTGGCCTGGGCAGGGTTATGGACGCCACTAGTTATTCTTCAGGGCTCTTAGCCCCATTTGCATCTTGTCTGTAGTCGGACGCTCTATCGTTTTCAAGATGATTTGGATCTTTGTATATTATATCTGTATTCTTGACTCATGGAGTCGCTGTTATATATATCTGTTCTGTGGGTCCCATCGAGGACTGTTGTGTAATGTTATTACTTCGTTTTCCACCCGCACGCAAGTGCCTGGTGGGCACCTTTGAATCGTTTCTATGTGGGTTTGGCGGGTTTCGCTAAAACTTGCATAGGTCCGATTCTGAGGGTGTTACAGTTATACATCGCTAGAATCGTCGGTTTGCATGGAGTCCCCAAGAACATCGTATCGGATCGAGGAACTCAGTTTACCTCGAGATTCTGGAAGAAAGTCCAAGAAGGTTTAGGAACCCGCCTAGATTTCGGCACCGCGTATCACCCTCAGACCGATGGACAAACGGAGCGAGTAAATAAAATACTCGAAGATATGCTGAGAGCATGTGTGTTCGAATATGGATCTAAGTGGGAAGGTTGTCTGCCGTTTGCAGAATTTTCATACAACAATAGTTATCAAGCTAGTTTGCAAATGGCCCCATTTGAATTCATGTATGGAAGGAAGTGTCGCACCCCTTTGAATTGGTCGGAAGTAGGAGAGAGTCAGATTTTCGGACCAGACATCCTAAGAGAAGCAGAAGAGAAGGTTCACAAGATTCGTGAGCACCTCAGGACAGCCCAGTCAAGACAGAAGAGTTACACCGACAAGAGATGTCGAGACCTCGCCTTCAACATAGGATATTTTGTGTATCTTATGGTGTCGCCATTGAAAGGAATGCAGTGTTTCCAACTCAAAGGAAAGTTAGCCCCCAGATATATCGGACCCTTCAAGATTCTGAATCGTCGAGGAGAAGTGTCGTATCAATTGGAATTACCCGAAGAGATGTCAGCCGTGCACAATGTGTTCCATATCTCATTACTTCGCAAGTGCCTCGAAGTTCAAGAGAATACCGAAGTGTTCAAGAATATTGATCACCGGACCATAGAGATCAACGATGACCTGAACTATCCTGAAGTACCCATCCGTATTATGGAAGAAGCTTTCAGAACCACCAGAACCCGAAGCATCAAGTTTCTCAAGATTCAGTGGAGCAACCACACAGAAGAGGAAGCTACCTGGGAGCACGAAGATCACACCAGGACGGAGTTTCCCGATCTCTTCAAATCCTTGGTAATATCTTTCGTCCTTTTTCGAATCTCGGGACGAGATTTTGTTTAAGGGGGGAAAGTTTGTAACATCCCAAAAATACTAAACTTGGATCATCAAACTCTAATCATCAAAATTAGGGTTAACATAAACTTTTCCAGTTAAAAGTATGAAAGCATTCATATGTGTGTGCATTAAAATTTGGATTCTTTTGAATTGCCAAGATTCTATGTTTCTTTGCTTGTAAAATGATTCTTAGGTGAAATAAACATCATCTAAAAAATCCCCAAACTTTTCCCAAAGACAAACAAATCAAAACAAACAAATTAAGTGAACGGTCACTTTGGCCAATTTAACTCCCATGCCTACTTTGGCTATCTATAACTTTCAGAACTTAACAGAAACATATATGGATCTTTGCACCCCTTGATAGTACTCATAACAAGTTACCAAGACCCACTTTGTGATCATGCAAAAACATTTAAATGCATAGTTTAAATGACAGTTTAAAATTGAATCTATTGCATATGGGAAGATCCCACTATTTCAAAAACCACTCAAACAAGCTCAATTTTCACAACCCAAGCATGCACAGAATCCTCAACATATTCCTAGCACACCCACCAAAAATCTTTTCAAAACGGCCATTTCATCAAACAGGTTGCAGATTCAAATCAACAAAATCACAAACACTATTTTGAGCAGTGTTTTGAGCCAACCTTGTTCCCTCTCTGGTTACACTAGCCTCAGTAGATCATCTAGCAACCTTAACTAAGCTCTAGCACCACTGTAAACTCGCCAATGTCATCAATGGTGAACAGGCCGAGAGCACCCATGTCACCCCAGTGTGGATAGCAAGCTAGGAGAGGAACTAGCCGTGCCAACCTTGTCTGGGAGGTAGCCCATGCCTCACCGCCCCCTCTCGACCAGCCCTAGCTCGCAGACAGCGACTAGAACTGCCAGGAACGCCGCGCCCGCGCCACTGTCGACCATGCCGATGCGCACCGTAGAGCACGCGTCGTTCCCACGTAACCCGACCACCTCGAGCCCTCGCCGCCCACCAGCATGCACCCCACCGTCCCAGGAGACCGCCAGATATGCCCATTTCACCACCCGTACCCCGTAGCCACCGCTCGCCGCAGAGTTCGCCGCCTCTGCCTCGCAGAGCATCGTGCGTTCCCGACCATTTGCCACCGCCCCTACACGCACATTTAAACCTTAGAGCATCGCCAGGAGACCGCCCGTCGATCGCCAACCGCAGCCATGCCTCTAGCCGCCCATAGCCGTGTCTCCACCGTCGCATGCCCATCCCTCTCGGTCTCGCCGTCGAGCCTATAAAAGGAGACGATCCCAGCTCGATTTCTTCACACCATCTCACTCCCCTCACCCCACTGATCGTTCCACCCCTTAGCTGGAGCAAGGCGAGCAGCACAACGCCGGAATTTGGCCGGAGCTCGCCGCTGCAGAGGAGAAGAGGAGCCGTTGATTTCGACCACCCCAGGAGTTGTCGCGACCACCCCTGAGTTCGCCATCGTCGACTTCGTCGATTGCCCGCCTCGCCGTTGTCACTGGAGCCCCGGTATGCCCCCTATGCACCCCCACTGAGCCGCTAGGGTTCGAGCTCGCCGGTGACTTGTTCATCGTTGACGACGACCCTCATCCATCAATCTTCATTCTAATCCAACGCACCACATTGCCCCGTACCGCTTCGCGTTTAAAGAGCCACCGACCAGTAGACCCCCCCTGTTAGTTGCGCCCCGCGCTGTGGAGTGACACTGGGCCGGCCCAATAACCCTTCCCGTGCAGCCCACTCGTTTGAATTTAGCTTTTTCTTTTTAAGTTTAAACATAGTTTTGTACCTAGTTTCAAAAATTAACCCAGCTCGATTCAGTGAACCAAATTGAATGAAACCAATTTTGTTAGAAAGATATTGAAATGCTTAATCCAAGCCCGTTGGATTCAAATTATTTGGATCTATAGATCAACCTTGGTAAAAATAACAAGTCAGAAGCTTTTCTGCATTCAAACATTTTTCAAATTTAAACCATAATAGCTTTTGAGTTGAATCCAACTCTCAAAAATCATATTTGATCATACCTTTCAGAATATATAAAAATATACGGGTTTACTTACAGAAATAATGTTCAAGTAATAAAAGAATGCCACATAGGCATTTCTAGTCACTTTAATTATTTAAAATAAAAAGGTTAAACCTTATTAAATTGTGACACCACTTTAAATCACATTCTCATGTACTGAAATATGTGGTGATGACATGTGTCAACATGATCCCATGTTTGGTTTGGAGAATATTAAATCTTAAGTAGTTTTTCAATGAGTAGAAATTACTTTTCTAAAAAATAAAAGAAATAAGACAAAGCTTTAATCTTGTAATATTAGTGATGATGCTAGATCATCTATAGAACCCTTGTGTGTGATGATTGAAAGTAGTTAAGTATTTTTTGGTGATTGTGTACCTCGTATTTATTTATAGACGCTAGTACCGACCAAGGATACGAGGAGGAAGGAGGATATTACAAAGAAGAAGCCAAGGAGAACTTCAACCACTGCTCTGCACAAGGCAAGCCTAATACTACTAGTTGATTAAGCAAGCTAACACTTGCAATTATGAAAGTTAGATAACCTATGCAATGCACCAAGCATGCTTGGTTGGACACATTTGATGATACCCAATCCTAGTTTTACTTGCAAGCTTTCTACTTTATTTCTTTATCAAAGCTATTACTTAGAGTTTACTTGAGTAAATTGTAGATACTAGAAATATAATTGAAGGTTGCATAAAGAGCATTAAATTTGGCCTAAGCTAGAGAATCTTGATGTCATCCTAAGGCATGAGATTGAACTTAGTTAAACTCCACTAGTTTACCACCCCTCATTAGTACTTACCCCCACTTGTAGATGCTAGTGCTAAGCATAAAACTTGATCAACTTTAGATGCGAATACTTGGTGGAAATGGTTATGAAAACCTTGGAATGATGGATCATTCTACTGAGATGTTTTGACATGTGTTTCCGTACACCAGATGATTTTGATGATGAAAATGTTGAGGCATGAGCCTTATCCCTTTATAAAACTGATGGTTGTCTGGATGCGATACCATTCCAATTTTACCGTACAACCACAATACCCGAGAATTGGGTAGGGCTTGAATGGAAACTTATATACCTTAGTATGGGTTCCCTCATGGCCAAGGTCTGAGCTGAGGCTACCTTGTGAAGATTGTCCACGTGTGCAGTACCCAAGATGACAGTTGGTCATGGTTGGGAGGCCAAACTCACAGGAGAGGTGCTTATACTAGGGCGTGTAATTGAAAGGTTAGGATTGATTATCCGCATACTAAGTATGGTGAATTTAGGATTTGTTCCTGACGGATGTATCGAATGTTGTGCTGAAAGTGTACAATCTCTACAGAGTGTCAAACTATTCGAATAGCCGCGTCCGCGGTTATGGACAGTTGGAGTGGCCATACTGTTCCCCCGTCAGATGTTTTCAAAATGACTTGTGAAATGAATTGAGATTTTGACTTGACCACAACAGAGTTGTGATATGAAATACAAGTTCCCTCTTAGGTGTTATAAAATTTCAACTAGCTTTTCTTGCTTCTAAACTTAGTAGAGGTAAATCTGGCTTTTTGCAAAACAACCCTAGAGCTTAGTGTCCTACTACAAAAACCCCCTTCACTTGTTAGTATTAGTTTGCGAGTACTTAAAGAGTACTCATGGCTTTGTCCCTGGCTATTCCCGTGGCCAGACTATGAAGAGGAGTACCAGGATGATGGACCCCAGGAAGGTTACAAAAACTTGGATCATCTCCCATCGTCAGCATTGCCTGTGACCCCGAAGATGGAGCTTCGCCTATGCTACCTTTATTATTACGTATTTCCGCTGCTTAAGTTGTATTAAGAACTGGATCATGAGATCCTTATTTTTGTAAGACCTTATGTATGGTTTGTAATGGATGATGTACTGTGGTATCCAAATCTGTTATGTCTCGCAAAAATGGTAATCCTGGGATTGCGATGTATGGCATAACAGGCATCTGGGATTAAAAGTACGGGTGTTGACAAGTTGGTATCAGAGCCATCCTGACCATAGGAGACCCTAGTTAGACTGGACGTTTGAATCAAAAACTTAGTTTCAAAACCAAAGGAATCAAATATTTACAAAAACTTATTCCCATTCTGATCACCTTGATTCTTTCATAAAAATTCATGTTCCTCAAAAACTCTTGCAAAATACATAAAATTTGACACACTTGATCACTCTACTAACTTACTCATCCTATATTCTTATAGATGGACGTGAAGTACAGCAAGTTTTATTAGTTGGGGAATGGAGGAGACCTCATTTTTGAGCGGGGTCTGGACCAGCTTTCGGAACTTCTGGAGCGTCCGCACCCCGAGTTCTTCGGAGCTCAGCTCAATGATCAAGGAGGAGAAGATCTGCAGTGGCTAATTGTTGCAAGTCTCCGAGGAAATTTGAACCTCCCACTGCCGAGGGAATTCAGTTTACCTTAAGAGAAAACAACTGGCTCGATGGACTTGCCAGGGTCATGCAGGAAGCTCTTGCCCGTCTGTGTGGGCAGAGTATCAACCAGATCAAGGGTACCCGCTTTGAGTTTTGTCCAAGGCGTGATGCTATGGGATAGCCACTGGAAGCCCCATACCACCACGAGCTGAAGACTCAGTTGGACCACAGCAACCTCAGTAGATCAAACTTGTTCCCTCTCTAGCTCACAGCAACCTCAGTAGATCAGCTAGAAAACTTAACTAATCACTAGCCCCATTGTAAGCTTGCCAATGTCATCAATGGTGAACACCCCGAGAGCACCCATGTCACCCCAGTGTGGACAGCAGGCTAGAGGAAGAACTAGCCATGATAACCTTGTCTGGGAGGTAGCTCATGCCTCACCGCCCCCTCTCGACCAGCCCTGCCTCGCCGACAGCATCCAGAACCGCCAGGAACGTCGCGCCCGTGCCGCTGTCGACCATGCCGACCCGCACCGCAGAGCACGCGCCGTTCCCATTCAACCAGACCACCTCGAGCCCTCGCTGCCCGCCAACATGCTCCCCACCATAACAGGAGACCGCCAGACATGCCCATTTCACCGCCCGTACCCCGTAGCCACTGCTCGCCGTCGAAGACGCCGCCTCTGCCGTGCAGAACGTCGAGCATTCCAGACCGTTTGCCACCACCCCTACACACGCATTAAAGCCATAGAGCATCGCCAGGAGACCACCGATCGATCGCCACCCTCGGCCATGCCTCTAGCAGCCCGTAGCCATGTCGCCACCGTCGCCTTCCCATCCCGTTCGGTCTCATAGTCGAGACTATAAATAGAGGCCCCCCCGCTCAAACTCTTCACACCATATCACTCCCCTTTCCTCACTGATCGTTCCACCCCGTTCCCAGAGCAAGACGAGCAGCGCATCGCCGGAATTTGGCCGGAGCCCACCGCTGCTGGAGAAGAAGGAAGCCAGCGATTGCGGCCGCCCCTGGAGAAGCTGCCGATACCAGGAGGTTCGCCGTCGTCGACTTTGTCGTTCGCCCGCCTCGACAACCCTCGCCTGAGTCCCGGTGAGCCTCCCACGACCCCCACCTGCCGCGTTAGGGTTCTGTCTCGCCGGCCCTGCCCGACGTGGACGATGAACCAGAGCCATTGGATTAGAACAAGATCCAACGCACCACGTTGCCCCGTACCGCTTCGCACCCCCCGTCTCACTGGCGTGTGGGGACAACAACTTAACCATCCCGCGTAAGCGCTGTGCGTAGCAGGCCGGCCCATTTTCTCTTCCCGCGCAGCCCAGTCGTTTGAATTTAACTTTTTCCATTTTAATTCAAACACACTTCTGTACCTAGTTTCAAAAATCAACCCAGCTTGATTCAGTGAACCAAATTGAATGAAACCAATTTTGTTAGAAAGGTCTGGAAATGCTGAATCCAAGCCCGTTGGATTCAAATCATTTGGACATGTAGATCACCCTTGGTAAAAATAACAAGGCAGAAGCTTTTCTGCATTCAAACATTTTTCAAATTTAAACCATAATAGCTTTTGAGTTGATTCCAACTCTCAAAAATCACAATTGATCATACCTTTAAGAATATATAAAAATATATGGGTTTACTTACAGAAATAATGTTCAAGTAATAAAAGAATGCCACATAGGCATTTCTAGTCATTTATTTTTATTTAAAATAAAAGGTTAAATCTTATTAAATTGTGACACCACTTTAAATCACATTCCCATGTACTGAAATGTGTGGTGATTACATGTGTCAACATGATCTCATGCTTGGTTTGGAGAATATTAAATCTTAAGTAGTTTTTCAATGAGTAGAAATTACTTTTCTAAAAATAAAGTCATTAAGTCAAGTGCTTGTAATATTAGTGATGATCCTAGATCATCTATAGAACCCCTTGGTGTGATGATTGAAAGTAGTTAGGTATTGTTTGGTGATTTTATACCTCGTATTTACTTATAGACGCTAGTACCGACAAAGGATACGAGGAGGAAGGAGGATACTACGAAGAAGAAGCCGAGGAGAACTTCAACCACTGCTCTGCACAAGGCAAGCCTAATACTACTAGTTGAATGTGCAAGCTAACACTTGCAAAGATACTCTACTTTAGCAAGCCTTACTAATCAAGTTGACCTATGCAAGCAAATACTTGCTTATTACCATGCCAACTATATGCCTTAAGCATATGTGATCATACCCACTTGATAACCCCATTCCTAGTTTTACTTACAAGCTTTAGACTTTATTTCTTTATCAAAGCTAGTACTTAGAGCTTACTTAAGTGAATTGTAGATTCTAGAGAGATAATTGAAGGTTGCATAAAGAGCATAAAATTTGGCCTAAGCTACATAATCTTTATGTCATCCTAAGGCATGAGATTGAACTTAGTTAAACTCCACTAGTTTACCACCCCTCATTAGTACTTACACCCACTTGTAGATGCTAGTGCTAAGCATAAAACTTGATCAACTTTAGATGGGAATACTTGGTGGAAAAATGGTTATGAAAACCTTGGAATGATGGATCATTCTATTGAGATGTTTTGACATGTGTTTCCGAACACCAGATGATTTTGGTGATGAAAATGTTGAGGCCTGAGCCTTAGCCCTTTATAAAACTGATTGTTTTCTAGATGTGATACCATTCCAATTTTACCGTACAACCACAATACCCGAGAATTGGGTAGGGCTTGACTGGAAACTTATATACCTTAGTATTGGTTCCCTCATGGCCAAGGTCTGAGATGAGGCTACCTTGTGAAGATTGTCCACGTGTGCAGTACCCAAGATGAGAGTTGGTCATGGTTGGGAGGCCAAACTCACAGGAGAGGTGCTTATACTAGGGCGTGTAATTGAAAGGTTAGGATTGATTATCCGCATACTAAGTATGGTGAATTTAGGATTTGTTCCTGACGGATGTATCGAATGTTGTGCTGAAAGTGTACAATCTCTGCAGAGTATTCGAATAGCCGCGTCCACGGTTATGGACAGTTGGAGTGGCCATACTATTCCGCCGTCAGATGTTTTCAAAATGACTTGTGAAATGAATTGAGATTTTGACTTGACCACAACAGAGTTGTGATATGAAATACAAGTTCCCTCTTAGGTGTTATAAAATTTCAACTAGCTTTTCTTGCTTCTAAACTTAGTAGAGGTAAATCTGGCTTTTTGCAAAACAACCCTAGAGCTTAGTGTCCTACTACAAAAAACCCCTTCACTTGTTAGTATTAGTTTGCGAGTACTTAAAGAGTACTCATGGCTTTGTCCCTGGCTATTCCCGTGGCCAGACTATGAAGAGGAGTACAAGGATGATGGACCCCAGGAAGGTTACGAAAACTTGGATCATCTCCCATCGTCAGCATTGCCTGTGACCCCGAAGATGGAGCTTCACCTATGCTACCTTTATTATTACGTATTTCCGCTGCTTAAGTTGTATTAAGAACTGGATCATGAGATCCTTATTTTGTAAGACCTTATATATGGTTTGTAATGGATGATGTACTGTGGTATCCAAATCTGTTATGTCTCGCAAAAATGGTAATCTTGGGATTGCGATGTATGGCATAACAGGCATCTGGGATTAAAAATACGGGTGTTGACAAGTTGGTATCAGAGCCATCCTGACCATAGGAGACCCTAGTTAGACTGGACGTTTGAATCAAAAACTTAGTTTCAAAACCAAAGGAATCAAATATTTACAAAAACTTATTCCCATTCTGATCACCTTGATTCTTTCATAAAAATTCATGTTCCTCAAAAACTCTTGCAAAATACATAAAATTTGACACACTTGATCACTCTACTAACTTACTCATCCTATATTCTTATAGATGGACGTGAAGTACAACAAGTTTTATTAGTTGGGGAATGGAGGAGACCTCATTTTTGAGCGGGGTCTGGACCAGCTTTCGGAACTTCTGGAGCGTCCGCACCCCGAGTTCTTCGGAGCTCAGCTCAATGATCAAGGAGGAGAAGATCTGCAGTGGCTAATTGTTGCAAGTCTCCGAGGAAAGATTGAACCTCCCACTGCCGAGGGAATTCAGTTTACCTTAAGAGAGAACAACTGGCTCGATGGACTTGCCAGGGTCATGCAGGAAGCTCTTGCCCGTCTGTGTGGGCAGAGTATCAACCAGATCAAGGGTACCCGCTTTGAGTTTTGTCCAAGGCGTGATGCTATGGGATAGCCACTGGAATCCCCATACCACCACGAGCTGAAGACTCAGTTGGACCACCTTAGCTTCATGATGTACGATCGTCAGCAGGAATTGGACAATTACCGTGACTACTCCAACCATAAGTCAGCCATCATCACGACGAAGGATCAGACCATCGCTGTGCTAGCGAAGGATCGCAAGTCTCTCCGCCGTCAGCTCGACAAGAAGGAGCACATCATTGCCCGTCTTCGTCACCGTATCTCGGATTTGGAGGAGACCATCCATGAGAGAGACATGCAGTTGGAGGAAAGGGAGAATGCCGGAGAGGATCTTCGTGGAGACCCCTACTCCTATCTCAGCGATGATGATGACTTTCTGGAGGATCAGGCTATGGATTTCTTCACCGATGAGGATGATTTCGCATTCATCAATGACGACGATGATGATGAGGATGACGACTACACCGACTCCAAGGAGTAGTAGCACTTGAGCACTAGCATAGTGAGTTGTATTCGGTCCCACTGTATCGTAGTTTCCAGAATGGTTCTTAAAACCATCTGTTTACCTTTGTTGTGGTGTGTGTTTGTATCGTGTGCTATGAATGAATGAATGAAAAGCAAGTTGCTAGAAAATCTGAGTCAAACTTTAAAAACTTTTCAAAGTCCCGGAACATTAGAAATTTCTCTCTTTTCTCGTGATCTATCTCAATCTTCAGATGCCACGCGGAGGAAGTGGTTCATCCCCGGACCCGATGTTGCAGATCCTGCAAATGTTGGTTTCTGACCACGAAGCTGAAAGAGCCAAACGTCAAGCCAACCTAGCCACCCTTCAGCAGATAGCTCAGCTAGCCCACAACAATCAAGGCCAAGAAAACAGGACAACCATGGATCTAAGCTCAAGAATTTCCAGAACACCAACCCACCTGTTTTCACTAAGTCAGAAGAGCCTTTAGACGCCGATGATTGGCTGCAAACCATGGAAAACAACCTATAAGTCGCCGGAGTGGAAGCTAACGAGAAAGTTCTGTTCGCCACCCACTGTCTAGCCGGAGATGCAAGAGCATGGTGGAACAGCGTTCGTGCAATGACCGGAGGAGAGATGATGACTTGGGAGGAATTCAAGGTCAAGTTCAGTAGAACACATGTTCCACCGGGTTTGATCAAGAGAATGAGAGATGAGTTCAGAGAACTGAAGCAAGGAAGGATGACCATAGTGGAATACCATGACAAATTCTTGTCATTACCTAGGTATGCCCCGGATGAGATCGACACTAAAGCCAAGAAAGAGAGATTCTTGAATGGTCTGCACGATGAGATGCAGACTATGTTGGTCAATATCCCCTTTGCTGATATTGAAGCCCTTGTCGACTCTGCCATCCAGATGGAAGTAAAGATCAACCAAGCCAATGAGAACCGCAAGCGTCGCATGATGCATCAACCAGGAACCCATCAGACCCCAAAGTATCGCCCTAACCCATCTCCAGGATTTGCCCCGAGAACCAACAGACCCCCCATGAACCGTTCGACCTATCCCAATCGTGGAAACCCGAGGCCCGGAGGAAACCACAACAACCCCGGAAACTCTAGCAATTTCAACCGTGCACCACCCAAGTTCAACAACAACAATGCTGCCGCAACACCAACACTGCCCCGAGGACTGGAAGCAATGTTGTGCCTGTTGCAGCAAAGGACAAGTCACAAGTAACTTGTTATGACTGTGGAAATAAGGGTCACTACTCCAATGAGTTCCCCAAGAATAATGCCGCAGCCCCCAATGCAAATGCCCCAGCTCAACATCAGCGTCGTGTTCAGCCCGGAAGAAGGTTTTCCCCAGGGAATTCGCTCAACCGCAACGGCCGTCTTTTTCTCATGCATGCTGAAGAAGCCCAGGAAGCGCCAGAAGTCGTGATGGGTATGTTTTCTGTTAATTCAGTACTTGCTCGAGTGTTGTTTAATTCTGGTGCATCGCACTCATTTGTCACCGAAGAATTTGCATGCACTAGTACAATCCAACCAACCAAACTTAAGCATGTTATGATCATTCAAATCTCCGGATCAACCACCAAGGCTAGGCAAATTTGCAAAGCCGTCCCTATCCGAATCCATGGCATAGATTTTTATGCTAATCTGATAGTACTCGGAACTAAAGGTTTGGAAGTAGTACTAGGAATGGATTGGATGTCCAAACATAAAGGATTGATTGACTGTGCCAAGAAAGCCATAACCATGACCAGTACAGCCGGAATATCAGTCGAGCATATATCTGAAACCTTACCTCGTCAATTCAAGTGCAACAAGAGTATAGCCCAACCTACCATTGACCAAGTCCGAATAGTCTGTGAATACCCTGATGTATTTCTAGATGTTTTGCCCGATATGCCCCTAGATTGGGATATCGAGTTTATCATCGAACTAATCCCCGGAACAGGACCCATAGCCCAGAGACCATATAGTATGAACCCGTCTGAACTAGCAGGACTGAAGAAGCAACTGGATTCCATGTTGGAAATTGGATTAATTCAACCAAGTGCGTCAGCATGGAGATCACCTGTTTTATTCGTGGACAAGAAAGATGGAGGTAACCGTTTTTGTACGGATTATCGGAAGATGAATGATGTCACCATCAAGAACAAGTACCCATTGCCCAAGATAGAATATTTGTTTGCTCAGTTGACCGGTGCCAAAGTGTTTTCTAAGATTGATCTTAGAACAGGCTATCATCAACTCAAGATTAGCGTAGAGGATATTCCAAAGACTGCCTTTACCACCAGATATGGATTATACGAGTATATCGTCATGTCTTTTGGATTAACCAATGCCCCCGCTTATTTCATGAATCTCATGAATAAGATTTTTATGGACTTCCTAGATAAGTTTGTCGTTGTTTTCATCGATGACATTCTGATTTATTACAAATCAGAAGAAGAACATGAGCTACACCTAAGGACCATTCTTGGAACCCTTAGAGAGCATCAGTTGTATGCCAAGTTTAGCAAATGTGAATTCTGGTTACAGGAGATAGGATTCCTCGGCGACATTGTATCAGCCGGATGAATAGCTGTTGACCCTGCAAAAGTGAAAGATGTCGAAGATTGGCAAGCCCCAACCACTCAAACCCAAGTTCGTTCATTTCTCGGATTGGCGGGATAATACCGCAAGTTCGTAGAAGGATTCTCGAGTATCGCCAGACCCATGACCCAATTGCTGAAGAAGGACAAGAAGTTTGAATGGACGGACAAATGTGAAGCGAGTTTTCAAGAACTCAAGAGTAGATTGATTTCAGCCCCAATCTTAATCATGTCAGATATCACGAAGCCCTTCGACGTGTATTGTGACGCATCCAAGATCGGTCTCGGATGTGTGCTAATGCAAGAAGGCAAAGTCATATCTTATCTATCTCGACAACTGAAACAACATGAGTAGAATTACCCAACCCATGACCTCGAACTCGCAGCCGTAGTTCTAGCCCTGAAGACATGGAGGCACTACCTGATGGGAAACAGATCTATTCGGATCACAAGAGTCTGAATTATATATTCACTCAGAAGGAGCTGAATATGAGACACAGAAGATGGATTGAGCTAATCAAGGACTACGATCTGTACATTCACTATCACCCCGGTAAAGCCAACGTGGTAGCGGATGCCCTTAGCAGATTGCCGTGCCGCTTGAACTCTATGATTTTGAAGGAGCAACCAAGCTTGCACAAAGAGATGGAAGATTTCTGAATGGAATTAGTAAGTGAAGGATTTTTGGCTAGCATAGAACTTCAACCCACTTTGATCAGCTAGATCAAATAGGCGCAGAAAGGAAATGCTAGTATCGACGGAATCAAGCGTCGTATCGGTATAGGCAAAGTACTCGGATTCACCGAAGACGAAGAAGGAGTTCTGTGGTACAAAGGACGCCTTTGTGTATCAGCAGATTCTGAGTTGAAAGAAGTTATTCTCAAGGAAGCTCATGATACTCTTTATTCTATCCACCCCGGAGGAACAAAGATGTATCAAGATTTGAAGGATCAATTTTGGTTGCATAAGATGAAGAGAGAAATCGGAAGCTATATCGCCAAGTGTGATATATGTGAGCGAGTCAAGGCGGGACATCAAAGACCCGCTGGATTGTTGCAACCATTGCAGATTCCGGAATGGAAATGGGATTCCGTTGGAATGGACTTTATCACTGGATTGCCTACTTCTAGTAAGGGAAATGACTCTATCTGGGTCATAGTGGACAGATTGTCCAAAGTCGCCCATTTCTTACCCGTCAATACCACATATCAGAGTTCGAAGCTAGCGGAGTTATACATCGCTAGAATCGTCGGTTTGCATGGAGTCCCCAAGAACATCGTATCGGATCGAGGAACTCAGTTTACCTCGAGATTCTGGAAGAAAGTCCAAGAAGGTTTAGGAACCCGCCTAGATTTCAGCACCGCGTATCACCCTCAGACCGATGGACAAACGGAGCGAGTAAATAAAATACTCGAAGATATGCTGAGAGCATGTGTGTTAGAATATGGATCTAAGTGGGAAGGTTGTCTGCCGTTTGCAGAATTTTCATACAACAATAGTTATCAAGCTAGTTTGCAAATGGCCCCATTTGAATTCATGTATGGAAGGAAGTGTCGCACCCCTTTGAATTGGTCGGAAGTAGGAGAGAGTCAGATTTTCGGACCAGACATCCTAAGAGAAGCAGAAGAGAAGGTTCACAAGATTCGTGAGCACCTCAGGACAGCCCAGTCAAGACAGAAGAGTTACACCGACAAGAGACGTCGAGACCTCGCCTTCAACATAGGATATTTTGTGTATCTTATGGTGTCGCCATTGAAAGGAATGCAGTGTTTCCAACTCAAAGGAAAGTTAGCCCCCAGATATATCGGACCCTTCAAGATTCTGAATCGTCGAGGAGAAGTGTCGTATCAATTGGAATTACCCGAAGAGATGTCAGCCGTGCACAATGTGTTCCATATCTCATTACTTCGCAAGTGCCTCGAAGTTCAAGAGAATACCGAAGTGTTCAAGAATATTGATCACCGGACCATAGAGATCAACGATGACCTGAACTATCCTGAAGTACCCATCCGTATTATGGAAGAAGCTTTCAGAACCACCAGAACCCGAAGCATCAAGTTTCTCAAGATTCAGTGGAGCAACCACACAGAAGAGGAAGCTACCTGGGAGCACGAAGATCACACCAGGACGGAGTTTCCCGATCTCTTCAAATCCTTGGTAATATCTTTCGTCCTTTTTCGAATCTCGGGACGAGATTTTTTTTAAGGGGGGAAGGTTTGTAACATCCCAAAAATACTAAACTTGGATCATCAAACTCTAATCATCAAAATTAGGGTTAACATAAACTTTTCCAGTTAAAAGTATGAAAGCATTCATATGTGTGTGCATTAAAATTTGGATTCTTTTGAATTGCCAAGATTCTATGTTTCTTTGCTTGTAAAATGATTCTTAGGTGAAATAAACATCATCTAAAAAATCCCCAAACTTTTCCCAAAGACAAACAAATCAAAACAAAC
The DNA here is from genome assembly GCA_916181665.1 of Avena sativa. Lineage (NCBI taxonomy): Eukaryota > Viridiplantae > Streptophyta > Magnoliopsida > Poales > Poaceae > Avena > Avena sativa. Next base: position 324,680,412 of record OV702279.1, read on the forward strand.
AAATTAAGTGAACGGTCACTTTGGCCAATTTAACTCCCATGCCTACTTTGGCTATCTATAACTTTCAGAACTTAACAGAAACATATATGGATCTTTGCACCCCTTGATAGTACTCATAACAAGTTACCAAGGCCCACTTTGTGATCATGCAAAAACATTTAAATGCATAGTTTAAATGACAGTTTAAAATTGAATCTATTGCATATGGGAAGATCCCACTATTTCAAAAACCACTCAAACAAGCTCAATTTTCAAAACCCAAGCATGCACAGAATCCTCAACATATTCCTAGCACACCCACCAAAAATCTTTTCAAAACGGCCATTTCATCAAACAGGTTGCAGATTCAAATCAACAAAATCACAAACACTATTTTGAGCAGTGTTTTGAGCCAACCTTGTTCCCTCTCTGGTTACACTAGCATCAGTAGATCATCTAGCAACCTTAACTAAGCTCTAGCACCACTGTAAACTCGCCAATGTCATCAATGGTGAACAGGCCGAGAGCACCCATGTCACCCCAGTGTGGATAGCAAGCTAGGAGAGGAACTAGCCGTGCCAACCTTGTCTGGGAGGTAGCCCATGCCTCACCGCCCCCTCTCGACCAGCCCTAGCTCGCAGACAGTGACTAGAACTGCCAGGAACGCCGCGCCCGCGCCACTGTCGACCATGCCGATGCGCACCGTAGAGCACGCGTCGTTCCCACGTAACCCGACCACCTCGAGCCCTCGCCGCCCACCAGCATGCACCCCACCGTCCCAGGAGACCGCCAGATATGCCCATTTCACCACCCGTACCCCGTAGCCACCGCTCGCCGCAGAGTTCGCCGCCTCTGCCTCGCAGAGCATCGTGCGTTCCCGACCATTTGCCACCGCCCCTACACGCACATTTAAACCTTAGAGCATCGCCAGGAGACCGCCCGTCGATCGCCAACCGCAGCCATGCCTCTAGCCGCCCATAGCCGTGTCTCCACCGTCGCATGCCCATCCCTCTCGGTCTCGCCGTCGAGCCTATAAAAGGAGACGATCCCAGCTCGATTTCTTCACACCATCTCACTCCCCTCACCCCACTGATCGTTCCACCCCTTAGCTGGAGCAAGGCGAGCAGCACAACGCCGGAATTTGGCCGGAGCTCGCCGCTGCAGAGGAGAAGAGGAGCCGTTGATTTCGACCACCCCAGGAGTTGTCGCAACCACCCCTGAGTTCGCCATCGTCGACTTCGTCGATTGCCCGCCTCGCCGTTGTCACTGGAGCCCCGGTATGCCCCCTATGCACCCCCACTGAGCGGCTAGGGTTCGAGCTCGCCGGTGACTTGTTCATCGTCGACGACGACCCTCATCCATCAATCTTCATTCTAATCCAACGCACCACATCGTCTCGTACCGCTTCGCGTTTAAAGAGACACTGACCAGTAGACCCCCCCTGTCAGTTGCGCCCCACGCTGCGGAGTGACACTGGGCCGGCCCAATAACCCTTCCCGCGCAGCCCACTCGTTTGAATTTAGCTTTTTCTTTTTAAGTTCAAACATAGTTCTGTACCTAGTTTCAAAAATTAACCCAGCTCGATTCAGTGAACCAAATTGAATGAAACCAATTTTGTTAGAAAGATATTGAAATGCTTAATCCAAGCCCGTTGGATTCAAATTATTTGGATCTATAGATCAACCTTGGTAAAAATAACAAGTCAGAAGCTTTTCTGCATTCAAACATTTTTCAAATTTAAACCATAATATCTTTTGAGTTGAATCCAACTCTCAAAAATCATATTTGATCATACCTTTCAGAATATATAAAAATATACGGGTTTACTTACAGAAATAATGTTCAAGTAATAAAAGAATGCCACATAGGCATTTCTAGTCACTTTAATTATTTAAAATAAAAAGGTTAAACCTTATTAAATTGTGACACCACTTTAAATCACATTCTCATGTACTGAAATATGTGGTGATGACATGTGTCAACATGATCCCATGTTTGGTTTGGAGAATATTAAATCTTAAGTAGTTTTTCAATGAGTAGAAATTACTTTTCTAAAAAATAAAAGAAATAAGACAAAGCTTTAATCTTGTAATATTAGTGATGATGCTAGATCATCTATAGAACCCTTGTGTGTGATGATTGAAAGTAGTTAAGTATTTTTTGGTGATTGTGTACCTCGTATTTATTTATAGACGCTAGTACCGACCAAGGATACGAGGAGGAAGGAGGATATTACAAAGAAGAAGCCAAGGAGAACTTCAACCACTGCTCTTCACAAGGCAAGCCTAATACTACTAGTTGATTAAGCAAGCTAACACTTGCAATTATGAAAGTTAGATAACCTATGCAATGCACCAAGCATGCTTGGTTGGACACATTTGATGATACCCAATCCTAGTTTTACTTGCAAGCTTTCTACTTTATTTCTTTATCAAAGCTATTACTTAGAGTTTACTTGAGTAAATTGTAGATACTAGAAATATAATTGAAGGTTGCATAAAGAGCATTAAATTTGGCCTAAGCTAGAGAATCTTGATGTCATCCTAAGGCATGAGATTGAACTTAGTTAAACTCCACTAGTTTACCACCCCTTATTAGTACTTACCCCCACTTGTAGATGCTAGTGCTAAGCATAAAACTTGATCAACTTTAGATGCGAATACTTGGTCGAAATGGTTATGAAAACCTTGGAATGATGGATCATTCTACTGAGATGTTTTGAGATGTGTTTCCGTACACCAGATGATTTTGATGATGAAAATGTTGAGGCATGAGCCTTATCCCTTTATAAAACTGATGGTTGTCTGGATGCGATACCATTCCAATTTTACCGTACAACCACAATACCCGAGAATTGGGTAGGGCTTGAATGGAAACTTATATACCTTAGTATGGGTTCCCTCATGGCCAAGGTCTGAGCTGAGGCCACCTTGTGAAGATTGTCCACCTGTGCAGTACCCAAGATGACAGTTGGTCATGGTTGGGAGGCCAAACTCACAGGAGAGGTGCTTATACTAGGGCGTGTAATTGAAAGGTTAGGATTGATTATCCGCATACTGAGTATAGTGAATTCGGGATTTGTTCCTGACGGATGTATCGAATGTTGTGGTGAAAGTGTACAATCTCTGCAGAGTGTCAAACTATTCGAATAGCCGCGTCCGCGGTTATGGACAGTTGGAGTGGCCATACGGTTCCCCTGTCAGATGTTTTCAAAATGACTTGTGAAATGAATTGAGATTTTGACTTGACAACAATAGAGTTGTGATATGAAATACAAGTTCCCACTTAGGTGTTATAAAATTTTAAATAGCTTTTCTTGCTTCTGAACTTAGTAGAGGTAAATCTGCCTTTTTGCAAAACAACCCTAGATCTTAGTGTCCTACTACAAAAACCCCCTTCACTTGTTAGTATTAGTCTGCGAGTACTTAAAGAGTACTCATGGCTTTGTCTCTGGCTATTCCGGGGCCAGACTATGAAGAGGAGTACCAGGATGATGGACCCTAGGAAGGTTACGACAACTAGGATCATCTCCCATCGTCAGCACGCCTGTGACCCCGAAGATGGAGCTTCGCCTATGCTACCTTTATTATTACGTATTTCCGCTGCTTAAGTTGTATTAAGAACTGGATCATGAGATCCTTATTTGTGTAAGACCTTATGTATGGTTTGTAATGGATGATGTACTGTGGTATCCAAATATGTTATGTCTCACAAAAATGGTAATCCTGGGATTGCGATGTATGGCATAACAGGCATCTGGGATTAAAAATCCGGGCGTTGACAAGTAGCTTGGGGTTCCCGTCCAGCAGCCTAGAATCTATGGGTCGGGACGTCATCGTTATGCTTCGGGCTTTTAGGTCATTTGTTAAGTTTGCTATACTTAATAGCATAATTTTCCTTTCGTTGTTTGATTTTTGTGGTTAGTGACCTCTGCTTGTAATAATTTGATTCTTTGCTTAGCTATGAGCTTGCCATAATAATATTTGTGTCGTAGGGTCACTGCTGTGTTACCGATTCTCCACTGGATATCCTCGAGATCAAGGTTAAGCTTATGTCAGAGGGAGGTTTGGGATTTGTTTAGCCCTGATCCCGGTGGTGTCACTTTATGGGAACCGAATCGATTAGGGTGGGTGGAGTAGGAGCGAAGGTCTTACCAAGCACTACTAGCAATTACTCTGACCGTTCATCGAGTTATGGAGGCAGAACAAAATCCCGGTCGTCGTGGGCGACGGACCTTCCTGCAGTCGGTACTGCCTCAATGTACAATTTTTATGGATGAAACAGGTGCTGGAGCCATGGTTGAGGTACAACGCGGCAGTCCGTCGACGCCACCGTAGGACGGAGCCATCGATGCGTCGATGATGGCTGCTCTGTCCGCCGGTGGGATAGGAGATGCTCGGGGCTGGGGGCTGGGAGAGGATGAGAGAGAGAGAGCCGACCTCATGTGTTTAATACATGACCCCACCTATCAATGTTTGAGGGAGTAGCTGCTCCGGAATTTTTGCATATTTGCCAATTTTGCATAATTGCCAAACTTTTTCTTTAAAATTTGCATATTTGCCACATGATCACCACATGTCAGTGACACACAAAATGGCAAATATACAAGTTGCAGCGTAAAACGTGGCAAATATGCAAATCTCCCCTCCAGGCCCACATCACAGCCCCAATGGTCATTGTCTTCGACGGCCCCACATGACTGCCCCGTCGTTCATTGGCTTCGATGGCCCCATAGAACGGTCCCATTTGTCATTGGCTGCACCAGCCACCCAATAAGGAAAAAGCGGCCCACAAGTCAGCGAGAGATGGATGGTGGATCCTACGTGTATCCTGGCCCCACCCGTTAGCACGTAACGGCCAGGAAGGACCCGCCCCAATGCGGTCCCATAGTTGGCATGTAACGGTCAAGCCTTTGACCTGACGGTATCCCTCCGTCAGGGCGCCTGCGAGCGTCTACGAGGGTTTCATAACATAGCAAGGAGAAAAGTGAGAAAAAGTTAAGAGGCTAGGGAAAACTGAGTATAACTAACGAACCAAGAACACGAAAATAGAAATCCCTATAGTCTTAGTCATCTTGTTCGTGGAGAAGACATCGTGGCCCGCGACCCAAATGCAACGCGAGGTCTGCTCACCGGTGAGGATCATGTTGGCGATGTCCTCGTGTAGCATGGAGGATGTTGACCATGATGTAGTTCGTCGTGCGCCACACGGCGTCACTGGGGGCGGTAGGGATGGTGACATCGATGTGGCTAACGTAGCCAGTGCGGCCAAGGGAAAGACGCTTGTAGATGCACCATTTGTTGTAGTTACCGGCGTTGATGAGGGCACGATCTGACCGACATGGCGTGCTTGGCATTCAGCTGGCGCGACCAACTGCAGATCCAGTTCTCCTGTCGCACAAATCTGAGTCGTATCGAAGTCTAAGACATACCGATTCATGTTCATGTTGGACCTATATTATGTGGTCGAGTATTCCAGAATACTAGTTGAATACCCATGCATTGCCACGGGCCTACAAGTATGCCTCTAATGCACACCTAACATAATGCATGTTATATTCTCGACGGTATGGTGTCTTGATGAAGTGGATGGTACATGAAGAAAGACATCATTTTTAATCATCAATTTCTACCACTACTCTCTCACACACATAGACACGTATAAAATGTAGAATATAAATGAATTTCTTTGTCAGATTGGGAAAAGGACATAAAATACAACTATACTTGCCCATAGCTAGTTGAAATATAAAAAGTACTAACTACAAGATAAAGCGATTGTATTTACTCATAAAAGGCAGTTAGTTCTTCATTGACTACTGTCACATATGAAAGATGGATTAATTATGTATCTCCTTACCATAAAATACACTAAATTCTGAAAAAATAGCTCCAGGTGTTGTGCAATATGAGATCTTTTCCTCAATTCTCCGCTGCCGGTGGTGATTGGCATAAATCTTGAAAAGCAAGTGTGCTTTCAATCCTACCGGTGATGACCTGGATTTCCAGTTACAAAAAAGGTTAGCAGCAGGTCAGCTAATGCATATGACAACTTACTGGACCTAGCTACATAAAACACTTAGTGAAATTGAAGACTTCAATGTGCTGAATTTCATTCATAAGAAAAATGATATTGCAAGGAAGATCATAGCGTGGAGCATATGGATAATACACTACCATGGCTCATTGAGTTTTTTTCTGCCAACAAACATCTCATGCATTCTTTTTGTCTGCTAGCCTCTTTCATGCATTCCTTTTGTCAAGAACTTTATTTTAACGGACTAATATTTATATGTATTAATCTTCTTCTTGTATTCATCCGCCAACCTATTTTTGTTGAGCTGTACGACGTTTACATCTTGCTTGATTTCTATCTTGTGAAATGTTTGCAGCTAATTTTCTTTGCTTTACACGTTGGTCTTCAGGTTCCATTGGAATCAGAATCTTTCCTATTGGGGTCATCGCCCGCATCGATCATAATTTAACATGAATATTCTAGCAATATTTACGTGAAATAAAATAAAACATAGTAGATATTTTTGATGAGCAAGTGAATTTACCTTTATTTTGGTTCTCATCTGACATTGTCTGCTATAAGCCTATCAACTGTGTTAATCCGCCTTTTGTTGTCGCTGACGCCGTATGTGCTAGCACACACTGAAAACATAATGCAGTAAAAGGAGAAACAACGCAAGGAATATGCCCGAAGCTCCTTGATCCGCATTTTCTCCCTCCCTCGTTTCTTTTCTCGCAAAAACAAATCTGCAAATAGACAGTGAAATACGAAACAAACCGTAGTGCAAATGCTGGGTGATGCCGATCATGTTTTCCAACACTCCTGAATCCAGAAGTTGAAGCTCAGCCACAAAGATTAATGAATAATCTATAGGTCTGTACCTTCCTCTTCTCCCCGCTGACCTGGTCCTTAGATTGGCCTTGGACTTGCAGGCTGCTGCGACGACAACGTTCCAGCGTGTATGTGCTGTTGGCAACAATGTGAGCTATGTAGAGCCGGAACCGCAGCGTCGCGTTCTTGCCATCCCCTACCTTCGTGCACCAGCGAAATTTGATTGCTTTATGCCTTTATCTGTCAAAAAAGGAACATAGCGGCACACTACAGTTTTACCCTCCGTCTTGGCAAGGTTTTAAATTATGCATCAGCTCTGGAGTACTATTATGCATCAGTTTTCACGTTGTTCTTGTGACATGAGCGTAAGCCAGTCCTTGAGTAGTGGCTCGCGTGAAGGTGACTACGGGTTTAGATGGGCTCAGGGGCGAAGAATCTCGTTGGGTCTCCGGCTGGCCGGCACTATGATCTTCCAAGGTATCAGCCTTTATCGTCGCGTGGTCGTCACTCGTCAAACCAAAGCATCAGACACCGCCTTTGGTTGCACGAACGCGTGGTTATCGAGGCTGGCGATGTCGCCGCTGCCGCTGCCGCTGCCGCCGCCGCCGCCGCCGTAACAGAGCACGGATCGGGTTCCACTTAAATCAGGGCGTGCGAATATTAGGTAGGTAGTGTTAGATTCGGATCAGGCTGGGTGTAGGCAATGCAAACTCTGATTGCCTCTGCTTGTCGGACGAAGGATACAAAAAAAAAAAAGGGGCCGACGAAAGACAAATTATATACTCGCTTCAACCCAATATTAGTTGACGCAAATTTGTCTAAATTTAGATGAATCTAGACACTATTTAGTATATAGGTTAATCCAAATTTTAAAAAATCCAAATCAAGTAATATGGGTCCGAGGGAGTAGTAGAGATATATATGGTCTCTACCCTAAAAAAAAAGAATATATGGTCTCTCTCTCCGGTCACCGAATCAGACAGCTTGCGTTTCGTACGTTTCGTCTTTAAACTTCATGAGTTGGAGTTATTATTTCCGTGCACAACGCTGGTTTTATTTTGACCTAGCTAGGGTGGGTCGTCGTTGATTCGTTTGGGATGATGTCGCGAGACACGCCGCCATCGTCGTCTAGTGAAATCGAGATGCCGGACCGAAATTCTCAATCTACGACGACAGCAGAGGACTACAAGCATCCGTCGGCTACTGTTCCAGCCATCGAGCCTCCATGGGCATCGCTGCAACACGATCTGCTTCGTCTGGTTGCGTCGCGCCTGCTGTACCAAAACCTGCTCGACTACGCCCGGTTCCGTTGCGTCTGCGCGCAGTGGCGTTCTGCCACCGACTCCCCGCGTGGCCGCGGTGTAGCCGACTGGCGGTTCCACCCGCGCCGCTGGATGATGTTCCCAGAGGGCCGCGGCCTCTACCCCGGCCATCCAGACCTCGGCGGCCGCATCCGTTTCTTCAACCTCGACTCCGGGGCCTTCGTCCGGGTCCGGCTCCCGTTGTTCGAGGACCACTGCGTTCTCGACTCCATCAACGGTCTCCTTGTCCTCCAGCGGGACGAGGACACGGCTATCCGGCTCCTCAACCCCTTCACGGGTGACATCGTCGACCTCCCACCGCTCAAGACCCTTGCTCACATAAAGAGGCCACAGGACCTAAGGTCTGTTTCTACCTCCGCTACTTTCTTGCCGGAAGGCATCACCGTCATGCTTGCCTTCAACAACACCATTGTTTACGCGGCCTTTGCTACTCCCCAAGATGAACAATGGACTATGGTAAGCTGGATGGCCCCAATTGCACAGGTTTACGGACCAATGCAGATCCAAGACAAACTGTACGTGGCAAACAACGTTTGTCTCCAAGGAAGCGATACAAACATTTACGAGATGGGGGCGCACCTGCTGGATGGACCAAAGTTGATCACTGTTTGCCCTAGGAACATACTTTGCAGCCCGCTCTATCTGGTAGAGTATGACTCAGAGATCATGGTGGTCGGTCACACCGATGCGCAATTATCGGGTCTAAAGGCTTACAAGCTCGCGGATATTGTCATGGGAGTGTTCAATCCGGTAACAAGCATCGGAGACAAAACTATCTTCCTAGGAGGAAGACCTTTGTGTGTCTCTTCCAAGGTGTTGCCTACTGTCGTGGGTGACTCTATCGTCTACTATAGTGCAAGGACGCGTTGTTTTGGGCAATACCATCTTGGTAGTGCCACATGGTCGCAACCATTCGATGAATGCAGCCTAAATGGCATCGAGCATGGCCCTTGTAGCCTTATCCGCCATGTTTTAACATGTTGCCATCGTATGTACTGGTATGTATGTGCCTTCACTTCAACTAATGTAATTATTCAGTGAGATGTGCTTCGGTGTCTCCTCCTCCTCCCAAACTTAGAAAATTGAAAACACAAGGAGGATCACGATTGACCAATACCTCTTCGGTTCAGAGGGCATGATCAGGTATCGGTCAATTTAGGTCGTCCTTGTGTTTTCAGTTTGCTAAGTTTGGAAGAAGAGAGAGATATGGGGAGAGAGGGGGGGCACCGAAGGAAAACTCTTATTCATGTATTTAGATGGGCCATGTCCCTTTTTTTTTGCTCTTAGGAACAAAGGGACAATGTTTTCTATTTCTTGGTGTGAACTCTTACTCATGTATTTCCATTGGTGATGTGCCTTTTTTTTCTCTTAGGAACAAAGGGACAATGTTTTCTATTACTTGGTGCGATTTTTCATCAGACAAGTGGAATGTCAAGGTTGAGTTCCGAGAGGGGGTAAGTCTTATTTATTTTTCTCTATTTTATGCTAACCATATACAGTGCACAAATGTGGATTTGCTAGCTCCTTAGTCAAGCAAAGTTAGCCGATCGCGTAAGCTAATCAATGACTAAATAGTTTTATAATATTTTGTATATCAATACTTCTATAATTGCTCTTTCCATCTCAAATTAGTTGTCTTAACTTTGTAGTCTACGTTTTTAGATAAAGTTGAGACAACTAATTTGAGCACATATAAGAATGATAGGTTCACTTCTGGATAAAGATTGCATAATATAGGACTAATGATTTAACGTAGTTCAATTGTTATTACAAGCTATTTCATCTTAGACATGTATATATAGTCGGCTTTTATTGGTTATATCATATTACAAGCTATTTCATCCTAGACATGTACTTGCTACCACTTTAACAACTCGATCATTTTTCGTTTTGCCAGTCCTGAATATTGCACTTGTATCCGAAGATCCTTGCCGAAGACATGTCAGAGAGTTTTTACTAGAGATCATTGTTGTGCCCAAAGGATCACTATGAGGATGTGCAGTCTGCAAGATGTTGTCGTACACCTAAGTTTGATTTGAAGACATGTGTCGTTGATATTTTTGTTGGGAGATGCAATTTGAAAGGTCTTGTATTATGGTTATTACTAGCTAAATGCCCATGCGTTGCTACGGAATACAATAATATGTGCAGAATATATTATAGGCAATGTCCACGTGATTTACCACATCACTACAAAACATCATGATGTGTCTCGATTTCTTGCTTCCAAAAAACAGTGCCAACCTCTTTCCATACTTCTTTCTTCTTCTTTTTCGACTTTATTGTGCTAAATCAAGAATCCTCTCCTAGTATATATGTCTCCTTGGCTCAAATTGGCAACATTCACACACAACACATCATCTACAAGATGCTGAGCCTGAGGGCTAGCCATCTAGCAATGAATCATCAAACACCAGAAGATTGGATAGCCGAATATGTATCACACGTTCTGACCTTGGTCAAGATTCAGCACCAAGTTCTCACATACCTACTTACAACTAAGTATTGTCAACATTTGGTACCACCCCGTGCTTTGACCTTCTCATGTAGGTAATACACGCAATGGGTGAAGTGTTGCGGCTCCAATCCAGTTTCACCCCTCCTCCCGGTTGATCGATGGCGGCTTCGGATGAGGTGATACATGTGAAGATGTTATCGAGTCAACTCTTAAGCCTTTTCAACAATGCAGAATAACCGACGCAGCCTCGCTGCAGTTGGCCCTCCTCACAGTCGTTGGCAACTGTGGAAATATCAGATGGTGACTATAGCAGCGACAGACGGTGTAAGAGGCCGAGGTGGCGAGGAAAAGGGATGTGATGCGCTTGAGAGGGACAGCCGTGGTCGCCTAGCTAGCGGTGGCTGTCATGGAAGACAACGATGACATAGATGGACAAAATATGTTTGACCAGCATTGATACGAGGCTATCCACGAGGAAAAAAGAACACAAAAAAAGATGAAACACAAACCTACATGGCTAACATCCTTAATTAGCTCTTTTTGTTTTCTGAGTTGGGCAGATAGAGCATAGTTTTTTTCCTAGTCATCTCTTTATAGTCCATACCTTTAACGCGCAAGGGCTATTCTTCATGGTTTTAAATAGTAGGATATAGCTTCTGCTCCATGCCTCTAAGTGCATTAGCGCGCTAAAATATGCCAAAATTCTTAAATAGCGCACTATAGCGGCGATTTAGCATTTTTGGTAGGCTACCACTAAATGTCTTAGCACGCTATTTAAAACCATGGTATCTATCTATTATATACTAAAAGCAATATACAGGTCTCAAATAGAGCCACCACGTTAAGCCACTTCATCTAAATTATTTTTAATAGTTAGATCTAAAATTTATGGTTAGGATTTAACAAAATAGTAATGGTTACGTAACCTATTTGACACGAGTTTTTTAGGAAACGTTTGACGCAGTTATATCTAACATGTTGGACGTGTGAACTTCCGGTTCAAGCAATCGGCCTTATAAAAGGTTATAGTCACGGTATGCCACGGTTAATATTGAGAGAAGATAATGTGTTGGCTGTGAACTCTCTATTTAAACAATCAGCGTTCGGTATATATATTTTTTAAGATCGGTTGGAATAGCTGGAGAAATCCCCACAAACACAGACGTTCATGCTAGCTACCCTGGCTGCCGGAAACGTGGCAGAATCGTCATGGTAGAGCAAAAGACTGCTAGCATATGGAGTGTTTTGCCCCCAAAAAATGAACTGTACCCTGATCAGTATTGTACTCTGTATGCATGACTTGAGTACACAAAAATGAAAACTTTGTTTGATTAAGTTTGCCAGTTCGAGGGGGCTGAACTTAAAGGTTAATGAAGCCATCTCATTAGTCGCACTATCGACGAGAATGCTCCTCATACTCAGAAATATTTAAGTCTGATTAAATATGTCATTGAAACAGCAGATATGTATTGTCTCTGTTTTCTTTTCGGATGATGAGGATGAGCCAGCCGATTCTAATGTAATTTTGGATAAATCGGGCTATAAAGCCTAAAAATATGATAAAGATGCTTAATCACCACACATATTTTTACCAACGAGGAGAGTGTCCTGTTGAGAATATAAAACTAGCCGACTCCATATCTGGCTTAACATTATATTCAGACTTAATGAGACCGGTGACATCAAACCTACGTGTTGATCGATCACTTATCAACTACGGGTATAACCACCCTACTAATCACCCATCACAGAAATTTGGAAAACCCTTCTTTGCTAAGGTGGTCATCCTAACTTCATGGCATAACTGGAAGCATGCGCAGAGGAATAAGGTAATTTTCCAGAAGGTTATGCACTCTTTCAGGTCATGGAAGGGAAGGATTATTCATGAGATAATTCTGCATAAGCATAGGGTGAAGGGGAAGTACCTGAATAATCTGTCAAAATGGATTGATAGCCACTGTAAATTTACTATTTTGTTTTTGTATGTGTATATAACTATAAATATTGTGGAACTTAAAAATAATCTTAAAATGGGGCTTAACCCTACAGTCACTGCTAAAAAAGCATACTTTGTCTCAATACAAGTACACTTCGAGTTTCAATGCAAAATATAAAATAAGATACATAGGTTTCAAAATTGAACATTTTAATCACGGGTGCACCTCTTACTACTATCGTGATAGTAAAACCTTGAAGCCTGGTCCAATTTGTATATGTATGCAAGCAAGAGTATACAACCCTGTATTTTAAAGAGGATTGGACGAGGCATGCTGGGAAGTTCTTGATATCCTTAAAGTTAGTGTTATTGTCTTTTGTTTTCATTCATACCTTTCATATTTATTGTCCACACATCATGGCAATAAATTTTTATTCAGAGAACTTGAAAGGCGTACAATATCAGTTTTGGGGAGTTGTTCTAGAGGATACTATGTGTTTTGTATAGTAGACAAATTTGGAATATTTTATATATGACTACATGTGAGTAATAAAATCAACATAGGAGCACATGTCATTTCAATCACACAATAATATTTAAAATTGATTAACACAGTCTTGAACTATGTTGTCCTAGCCAATGATCGGATCTAGAAACATTCGGAAGCTTTAGCGAATGAGCTTAAGATGTGATTTTTTTTAGACAAAATCCCTATAAAAATTTATAAAAACGCAAGTTTTGCGCCATCAGCAAGCCTAGGCGGTTGCCCGTGCTATAGGGACGCTAGGTCCGCCCATGGTCCTAGCTGTGTAGTCATGTTGCATGAAAATCATATGTGATAGAGTTTGTAGCACAAGTGCATTGAAAATCAAGATAACATAGACATATTTAAACAAAAAAATACTCTCCCGTCCAGACACACGTGACTCAGATTTTCATAATTTCCATGTATCTGGACGCATATATATACATGCAAATCTAAGCAAATCTGAGTCACTTATTTACAAATGGACGAAGTACATGATATAGCAATAGATGGTGTTCTAAAAAACTTGGAGCCATACTTTTCTAACTTTGACTACTAATCAATCAACATGTTAATGAATACGCCCAAAAATTAAAGTATATATCAATATATCAAATAATCGCCAAAGTTTCAATATACTGACAAGGTTACAAATTTAAGATGGCCCAAGATGTTACTATACATGAATTTTGTTTTCCATACCAGTTGTCGATGGTTGTAGAGTGTTTTTATTCCTTCTGATAAAACACGAAAGAATGATTTATCAAATACCTTCAACCCACTAAATATGATGCCCTCGCATTTGCGAGAGCCACCATACTAGTTCGTACATAATGAAATTAGGATAGAAATTGGCGAACAAGAATTTAGAATCGTGATACCGACAAAGAATAACCATGATTGCTTTCCACTTTGGTTTGTTGAGAAAAAGGAGCAGACACTTGATTTGAAACATAATTTTTTTTTTTGCATTCATACAACCCACACTTCTATTATATTTAGGACAATCTTACATGATATATTGCGGCTTACCACATCATAGATTTAGTCGATAAGATTTAAATTTTGGCCAAAGTTTTTGACTGGCTACATCCCTTCTAAGGATGGCTGGGAGCGACATCTCTAAAGGGAAGGCAATTACATAACAGTGATAGACCGAGTGTATAAATCTTGCAAATCCATAGTCCTCCTCAGCAGCAAAGAAGAGCGACACTGTAGTGAGAATACAACAACATAAATGCATAATGGATAAACAGTTTGTCCATCTGCTTCTCACCATTGGCTGCAGGAAATATCATGCCAAATTTGTTCAAGCAACACGAACAATGAATAGCGCAGAGTCATGTCTAATGCAAAAAACACAAGCTTTTAGGTTTTAGCAATTCAATAAGTTGGTAAGAAAGTAGATTACAGCTTCAATGCGTTGGACATTAGAACAATATTTTTAAAATGTTGGGACAAAAAAATCACCGCGTTAGCAGAACAACAAATAATGTTGATGTTCATACATATGAAATCCGGATAATTTTAGATCAGTGATATAGTTTTCAGGTTTTTCCGACTGACATTTCAAAAATGTTGGGAAGTAAGAGATAGAAAGGGTCATTTTTTTGTTAAACGGGATATGAGAGTTTAAAGTCCATAAATAGACCGTAAACTTGCCTTAGCTGAAGCAACTTGGCAGCACACAATAACAAACCTGGCTGTTGAGATCAAACAAAGCATCACTGCACAAAATAGATCAACATGATAAGAATATAATTAGCTATCACATATCTTGTAATCAATTAACTATGGTATGTACTACATTATCGCTTCAAATCAAAATAACCATGATAAGAATGGTTTCTCCCATGATAGCTAGACTGACAAAAAAATAATTAGAGCGATAAAAACTTAGTCTGGTGTTAATCAAGCCGAGAACTCACCAAAAGATACAACGTGGAACCTGATCATCAAAATATCATGTCCTTGCTCTACCTCACCAACTACAACACCATCCTAATATGCCTAGAAATAAAAAACATAACAACAAAATGGAAGAGTGTAGTTTACATATCAACACCCGGATTTTTAATCCCAGATGCCTGTTATGCCATACATCGCAATCCCAGAATTACCATTTTTGCGAGACATAACAGATTGGATATCACAGTACATCATCCATTACAAACCATACATAAGGTCTTACAACAAATAGAGGATCATATGATCCAGTCTTAATACAATCATAGCAGTGGAATAACGTAATAATAACGATAGCGTAGGCGAGACTCCATCTTCATGGTCACAGGAAATACTGACGATGGGAGATGATCCTAGTTGCTATAACCTTCCTGCTATCCATCCTCCTGATAGTCCTCTTCATAGTCTGGCCACGGGAATAGCCGGGGACAAAGCCATGAGTACTCTTTAAGTACTCGCAAACTAATACTAACAAGTGAAATGGTTTTTGATTAGGAAGTACTAGGCCCTAGGTTTTTTTGCAAAAAGCCAGATTTACCTCTACTGAGTTTAAAAGCAAAGAAAGCTAGTTGAAAGTTTTATAACACCTAAGTGGGACTTGAATTTCATATCACAACTCTATTGTGGTCAAGTCAAAGTCACAAATCATTTCACAAGTCATTTTAAAAACATCTGATGACGGAACAGTATGTCCACTCCAACTGTCCATAACCGCGTGCGTGGCTATTCGAATAGTTTGACACTCTGCAGAGGTGGTACACTTTCACCACAACATTTGATACATATGTCAAGAACAATCCTGAATTCACCATACTCAGTATACGGATAATCAATCATAACCTTTCAATTACACGCCCTAGTATAGGCACCTCTACTGTGAGTTTGGCCTCCCAACCATGACCAACTGCCATCTTGGGAACTGCACAGGTGGACAATCTTCACAAGGTAGCCTCAGCTCAAACCTTGGCTGCAAGGGAACCCATACTAAGGTGTATAAGTTTTCAGTCAAGCCCTACCTAAATTTCGGGTATTGTGGTTGTACGGTAAAATTGGAATGGTATCGCATCCAGACAACCATCAGTTTTATAAAGGGGATAAGCCTCATGCCTCAACATTTTCATCATCCAAATCATCAGGTGTTCAAGAACACATGGCAAAACATTTCAGTAGAATGACTCATAATTCTAAGGTTTTCATAACCATTTTCACCAAGTATTCCCATCTAAAGTTTTATGCTTAGCACTAGCATCTACAAGTGGGGGTAAATACTAATGAGGGGTGGTAAACAAGTATATCTTATCTAAGTTCAATCTCATACCTCAGGATGACATCAAGATTATCTAACTTAGGCCAAGTTTTATGCTCTTTATTCTACCTTTAATAATCTTTCTAAGCTCTACAAGTCACTAATTAAACTCTAATAGAAAGTTTTGATAAATAAATAAAATACTAAGCTTGCAAGTAAAACTGGGATTTGGTATCATCAAGTGGGTATAATCACATATGCTTAAGGCATCTAGGTTGCATAGTTGTCCTGCAAGGGTTAACTTGCAAAGTCAATAGCTTGCCAAGTCAACTGGTAGTATTAGGCTTGCTAAGATATTAGTATAAGCTTGCCTTGTGTAGAGCAGTGGTTTGAAGTTCTCATCGTCTTCCTCTTCGTAGTATTCTCCTTCCTCCTCGTATCCTTGGTCGGTACTAGCGTCTATAAATAAATACAAGGTACACAATCATCAAACAATACTTAACTACTTTTATTTATCACACCAGTTTTCACTAGATGATCTAGCATCATCACAACATTACAATCATCAAAGTACTTGTCTTATTTATTTTATTTTTGGAAAAGTAATTTCTACTCATTGAAAAACTACTTAAGATTTAATATTTCCAACTCAAACATGGGATCATGTTGACACATGTCATCACCACATATTTCAGTACATGGAAATGTTATTTAAAGTGGTGTCACAATTTAATAAGGTTGAACCTTCTATTTTAATTAATTAAAGTGGCTAGAAATGCCTATGAGGCATTCTTTTATTTTAATACATATGAAAAATGTTTGAATGCAGAAAATCTTCTGCCTTGCTATTTTTACTATAGGTGATCTACAAATCTAATTAATTTGAATCCAACGGGTTTGGATTAAGAATTCCAGTACCTTTCTAACAAAATTGGTTTCATGCATTTTGGGTCAGTGAATCGACCTGGGTTGTTTTTTGAATTTGGGTATAGAACTATGTTTGAAACTAAATGAATAAACCTAATTTCAAACTACCACTACTAGAAAAACGCCTATTCGTGGCGCACCTAAAAAGGCCTTCTGTGGGCGCACTAGCATTGCGCCACGGGCCTCGCGCTACGGCTATCTCGTAGCCGTGGCGCACTGCATGGTGCGCCACGGTTATATCGAGATAGGGGTGCGCCACGGGTAGGGGTACAGGTGCGCCACGGATGTTTTTTTCAAAAATCAAAAAAAAATGCAAAAAACACCCTCGTTTTGAATTGCAAAAGCAATCGGGTCCGCATCGCCGCCGTCGTGTCGCCTCGCCGGCAGGGAGGTGGCCATGGCCACGACCTACCACCGGAGGGAGGTGCGGGAGGCCATGGCCTTGCTACTCCTCGCCGGCATCGAGGAAGAGAGGCAGTGAGGTGTGGCTGGAGAAGGGAGGAGGTTGCCGCAAGGAGAAGGAGGTCTTCGGCGGTCGTCGGAGCTCGTCGTCGCTCTTTGTGACTACAAGGAGAAGGAGGCGAGGAGGAGGCCGCAAGGAAGGAGGTCGTCGCCGTCATGACTGCAAGGAGGAGGAGAAGGTCGCCGCCGCCATCGCCATCGTCACTGCCACGGCAAGGGAAGGAGGAGAAGTAAAGGAGGAGGAGGAGGAGGAGAAGAGAGAAGGAAAAGGAGGAGGAGAAGAGAGAAGGAAAAGGAGAAGGGAGGAGAATGAAAAAGAGAAGAGGGAGGGAATAGGGGTAGGTGGGCGGGGTGGTGATTCAAATTTGAATTCCGCCCAAGATTATCCGTGGCGCACTAGGTGGTGGTGTGCTACGGCTAAGTTGCCTCAATTTTTTTTTCTGCAGCAAAAAATCTTGTTTTTGCCATAACTTTTTACTCTTTTCGAATTTTGAGATTCTAAAAAATCGCTAAACGACCTAAAGGCGTTGCAAGCGGATCTGGAATCTCGTTCTGGTCATTTTGGTATATTATACGTTTTTTTCGACATCGTATGCAAAAGTTATGGCCTTTTTACCGTGGCATGACTTTTTTTTGCAAATAAAGTCGAAACTCATGTTTGTTAATTTTCCTAGAAGCTATACCACATTACCTACCTAAATATGAAAGGATTTAATTTTTTGAAGTGTTTATCATTTTCTTTTATTTTTTGCAAAGTCTAAAAAGGCGATCCACGGGGGGGGGGTGTGTGTGTGTGGAGTTGGTGCAGGATAGTTAGGCGTAGGGCACTAGGGCAAGGTGCCCTACTACTAAGTTTATACATCCGTGGCGCACATGGCATAGTGCGCCACGGATGTGTCTGGCCGTTTCACAGCAGAGAGGGGCATGCGCTTAGGCGTAGCGCACCCCCTCCATGTGCGCCATGTAGGGATTCGTAGCATGGAAAACAAAAAATTTCTATCGCATACAAACAAACAAGCCAAGATCTATCTACTAGATTGTAGCAACGAGTCGATGGAATAACTTACCCTCGAAGATTCCAAAGTGTTTAACGAGAGCGGATTCTCGTGGGTGATGTAGTCGTACTCTCCCCGATCTCAAGATCGTGTAGACGATCCTTCCGGCGCTGCGTTCCGGCAGCGCTCCCGCAGTCGGTCACACGTTCGGTACTCGACGAAGACCTTCCTCTCCCTTCTTCCAGCAGGCAGCGGAGGTTGTAGCACTCTCCTCGCGATTCCGGCAGCACAACGGCGTGGTACCGGAAGTAGAGGGGAGATCCCGCAGGGCTTCGCCTTAAGCCGGAGCGAGTATGGTGGAGTATGAGAGAGCTTTAGTGGTATAGGGTTTAGACACACCAATTAGAAGGCTCTAATCCGAAGGCTAGTGCAATTAGAAGCTCTAAACCAAAGCGGCTCTAAATCGGGGTCTAGGGCTAGGGTTTAGATTTAGAGGATAGGAACTTGTGTGTCTACAGGAGGGGGCCCTGCCCCTCCTTTTATAGGTGGAGGGGCTGGCGCGCCAAGGGGGAGGGAGAGGAGTCCCTCCCCAACTCGGCTTGGAGCTGGGCCGCCGGTTGGAGGAGGGAACTCCACCCCAACTCGGTTTGCCCCCTCTTTCCTCTTTCCCTCTCTTTCCTGTTTTAGCCGTTTGACTTTTCAAACTTGCTATTTGACTTTTCAATTAAGGATTCAATTTAATCATTTATTTGGAACAGCGAGAACACTAAGTACATGATGCAATCATTCCAATATGCAATGACACATTCATGTACCCCTTCCCCTCCGGAGTGCCGGACATTCCGGAACCTTCTAGAACATTCCCGATGAAAACACCGGAATCATTCCCGAACTCCGAAACAGGACTTTCCTTATATGAATCTTATTCTCCGGACCATTCCGGATCACCTCATGATATCCCGGATCCCATCCGAGACTCCGAACAACATTCGGTCTCTTTCTCATAATACCATAACTACTCAAACAACGTCGAATCCTTAAGTGTGTCTCCCTACGGTTCGTGAATTATGCAGACATGATCGAGACACTTCTCCGAACAATAACCAATAGAGGAATCTGGAAATTCATATGGATCCCACATATTTCTACGATTACTTTGTGATCGAATGAACCACTTACATACGATATCAATTTCCCTTTGTCTCACGATAGTTTACTTATCCGAGGTTATGATCGTCGGTATCTCTGCATACCTAGTTCAACCTCGTTACTGATAAGTACTCTTTTCTCGTTCCCGTGATATGTGATCCCTTGTGATCCAGTCACATGCTTGCAAGCTAATTGGATGACATTCCACCGAGAGGGCCCAGAGTATATCTATCCGTCATATGGATGGACAAATCCCACTCTTGATCCATGTGTTTCAACCAATACTTTCCGAACACTCAATGCCACCTTTATAGCCACCCAGTTACGGTGTGGTGTTTGATGTCATCAAAGCATCCATCCGGTAAAGGTGATATGCATGATCTCATGGTCGAAGGAATTAGGTTACTATGTATCAGAAATCATATAGCAATTGAACTATTGAAATGACTTGATCTTTATGCTACGCTTATCTATAGGAGTATGTCCACCATATCATTCTCCTAACGATATGATCTTGTTGTTGATAACATCTCAATGTTCATGATAGGGAAACCTAAATCATTTATCAACCAACAAGCTAGTGAAGTATAGAGGCTATACTAGGGACTTCAAATTAAGTCTACAAATCACACAAGTATCAATGTTTCCTTGTTAATACTATTATAGCATGAATGTAAACATTTATCATAAACACAAAGATATAATAATAACTACATTTATTATTGCCTCTAGGGCATATCTCCAACAGTCTCCCACTTGCACTAGAGTCATCTAATCTAGATTACATGGTAATATACCGAACACCCATGGCAGTTTGGTGTTGGTCATGTTTTGCCCTCGGGAGAGGTTTAGTCAACGGATCCGCCACATTCAGATCTGTGTGTACTTTGCAAATATTTATATCCCCATCTTGGATATGTTCTCGAATAGCGTGAAAACGTAGCTTGATGTGCTTCAGCTTCTTGTGTGACCTTGGTTCTTGCGCATTGGCTATGGCGCCCATGTTATCACAGTAGATAGACATTGGGTCCAGCGCACTAGGAACCACACCCAGCTCTGTAATGAACTCTTTCATCCATATCGCTTCTTGTGAAGCCTCCGAAGCAGCCATGTATTCCGATTCAGTTGAAGATCTCGCCACAACGCTTTGCTTTGCACTCCTCCAGCTAACTGCTGCACCATTCAAAATAAATACGTATCCAGATTGTGATTTAGAATCATCCGGATCGGTGTTCCAACTAGCATCGGTGTAACCATTAACAACGAGCTGTTCATCACCTCCATAAGAAAGAACCATATCCTTAGTTCTTCTCAAGTACTTAAGGATGTTTTTGACCGCTGTCCAATGATCCACTCCTGGATCACTTTGATATCTGCTAGTTAAACTAACAGCATATGCAATGTCAGGTCTAGTACATAGCATGGCATACATTAGAGATCCTATGGCTGAGGCATAGGGAGTCTTACTCATCCTTTCTCTATCTTCTGCCGATGTCGGACTTTGAGTTTTACTCAAGGTCGTATTGGGCAACATGGGCAAGAACCCTTTCTTGCTATCTTCCATTCCAAACCTCTTTAGAACTTTGTCCAAATATGTACTCCGTGACAATGATATTTGGCATTTCGATCTATCTCTATAAATCTTTATGCCTAATATGTAAGCTGCTTCGCCAAGATCCTTCATTGAAAAACTATTATTCAAATATTCCTTGACACTATTAAGAAGGTCTACATCATTCCCAATCAACAATATGTCATCCACATATAGTATTAAGAATGCTACAGAGCTCCCACTCTCTTTCTTGTAAATACAAGCTTCTCCATAAGTTTGTATAAAACCAAAACTTTTGATCACCTTATCAAAACGTTGATTCCAACTTCGGGATGCTTGCTTCAATCCATAGATGGACCGTTGAAGTTTGCATACCTTGTTAGCATCTTTAGGATCGACAAAACCTTTGGGTTGCATCATATACAACTCTTCATCAATATCTCCATTGAGGAATGCTATTTTGACATCCATCTGCCATATCTCATAATCATAATATGCAGCGATTGCTAACATAATCCTCACAGACTTTAGCTTCGTTACCGGTGAGAAAGTCTCATCGTAGTCAACTCCTTGAATTTGTCGAAACCCTTTTGCGACAAGTCGAGCTTTATAGACAGTAACATTACCATCAGCATATGTTTTCTTCTTGAAAATCCATTTGTTCTCGATAGCCTTCCGGCCATCCGGTAAGTCCACCAAAGTCCATACTTGGTTTTCGTACATGGATCCAATCTCGGATTTCATGGCTTCTTGCCATTTATTGGAATCTGGGCTCATCATTGCTTCCTCATATGTCTCGGGGTCATCGGTGTTGTCCACCAACATGACACTCATAACGGGATCATACCAATCTGGAGTGGTACGAGTTCTCGTTGACCTCCGAGGCTCTGTAGCAACTTCAACCGAAGTTTCATGATCACCATCATTAGCTTCCTCTCTATTTGGTGCAGGCACCACAGGAACTTCTTCCGGTGCTGCGCTACTCGCAATTTCGAGAGAAGGTTCGACAACCTCGTCGAGTTCTACTTTCCTTCCAGTCACTTCTTTCGAGAGAAATTCCTTCTCTAGAAAGGATCCATTCTTGGCAACGAAGATTTTGCCTTCGGATCTATGATAGAAGGTATACCCAATAGTTTCCTTCGGGTATCCTATGAAGACGCATTTTTCCACTTTGTGTTCAAGCTTGTCCGGCTGTAACTTCTTTACATAGGCTTCGCAACCCCAAACTTTAAGGAACGACAATCTAGGTTTCTTCCCAAACCATAATTCATACGGTGTCGTTTCAACGGATTTAGACGGTGCCCTATTTAAAGTGAATGCGGCTGTTTCTAATGCATAACCCCAAAATGATAGCGGTAAATCTGTAAGTGACATCATAGAACGAACCATATCTAAGAGAGTTCGATTACGACGTTCGGACACACCATTACGCTGTGGTGTTCCCGGCGGTGTCAACTGTGAAAGTATTCCGCATTTCTTCAAATGCTCGCCAAACTCGTAACTTAGATATTCACCTCCACGATCAGAACGTAGAAATTTAATCTTCTTGTTACGTTGATTCTCTACCTCACTTTGAAACTCCTTAAACTTCTCGAAAGTTTCGGACTTATGTTTCATGAAATAGATATACCCATATCTACTCAAGTCATCCGTGAAGGTAAGAACATAACGATAACCACCGCGCGATGCTACACTCATTGGACCACACACATCGGTATGTATGATTTCCAATAAGTCCGTAGCTCGCTCCCTCATACCAGAAAATGGAGTCTTAGTCATTTTTCCCATCAGACATGCTTCGCATCTTTCAAGTGATTCAAAATCAAGTTATTCAAGAAGTCCATCGGAATGGAGTTTCTTCATACGTTTCACTCCAATGTGACCAAGACGACAGTGCCACATATAGGTCGAATTATCGCTTGATTTCAAACGTTTAGCCTCAATGTTGTTGATATGTGTATTTCCACTATCGAGATTCAATAAGAATAGACCATCTTTCAAAGGTGCATGTGCATAAAACATATTACTCATATAAATCGAACAACCATTATTCTCGGACTTAAACAAGTAACCGTCTCGCAATAAACAAGATCCCGATATAATGTTCATGCTCAACGCAGGCACCAAATAACAATTATTTAAGTATAAAACTAATCCCGATGGTAGATGAAGGGGTAGCGTGCCGACCGCGATCACATCAACCTTTGATCCGTTTCCCACGCGCATCGTCACCTCGTTCTTCGCTAGCTTCCGTTTATTCTGCAGCACCTGTTTCGAGTTACAAATATGAGCAACCGAACCAGTATCAAATACCCAGGCACTACTACGAGTACTAGTGAGATACACATCAATAACATGTATATCAGATATACCTTTCTTCTTGATGTTGTCGTTCTTCAGATCCGCCAAGTACTTTGGGCAATTCCGCTTCCAGTGACCTTCTCCCTTGCAGTAAAAGCACTCAGTATCAGGCTTGGGTCCAGCCTTGGTCTTCTTCGCCGGCGTGGTAACTTTCTTACCACCCTTCTTGAAGTGTCCCTTTTGCTTAGACTTGCCTTTCTTGAATTTGGTGGTCTTATTGACCAACAACACTTGGTGCTCTTTCTTTATCTCCACTTCTGCAGATTTCAACATGGCAAAGAGTTCTGGCAACGTCTTGTTCATGTTCTGCATGTTATAGTTCATCACAAAGTTCTTGTAACTTGGTGGTAGTGATTGTAGGACACGGTAAATCCCCAAAGCATTAGGAATCACTATACCCAAGCTTTGAAGTTTGTTTGCGTGCCCAGACATCTTAAGCACATGCTCACTGACGGAGCTGCCTTCTTCCATCTTGCAGTTAAAGAACTTTTCAGAAGCCTCATAGCTTTCAATTGCCGCATGAGTCTCAAAAATCAATTTGAGATCCTCGACAATATCATATGGGTCTGATTCTTCAAACCTTTTCTGAAGCTCCGATTCCAAACCATACAAGATAGCACACTGAACTATGGAGTACTGATTCTTCCGAGCGAGGTAAACATTCTTTACTTCATCGGGAGCATCAGCTGCAGGTGGGTCACCCAGCGGTGCATCCAGCACATAGGTCAAATTACCAGCTGTGAGGACAATCCTCAAATTGCGGAACCAATCCGCGAAGTTGCTTCCATTGTTTTTCAACTTTTCTTTCTCTAGGAACGCATTAAAATTGATGGTAGGGGCTGCCATTGATCTACAACATATTTGCAATAGTTTAGACTAAGTTTATGACAAATTGAGTTCAAATTAATAATGAAATTAAACTAGGTGAACTCCCACTCAAAACAATATCCCTCACATTGTTTTAGTGATCACACGAACCAAATCCATTACATCAACACCGATCATCACGAGAGTTGATATAGTTTCAATGGCGAACAATCATCATGTTCATCATATCTACTATATGATTCATGCTTTACCTTTCGGTGATCCGTGTTCCGAGACCATGTCTGTACATGCTAGGCTCGTCAAGATCAAACCTTAGTTTCCGCATGAGCAAATCTGGCTTGCTCACGTTGTATACACTTGCAGAATCTAACACACCCGATCATCACGTGGTGCTTCGAAACAACAAGCTTTAGCAACGGTGCTAACTAAGGGTGAACACTTTATGACTTGAAATTGATGTGCATGAGGGATCATCTTATAATGCTACCGTCGTCTACTAAGCAATACAAGATGCATAAAGGATTAACATCACATGCAATTCAATAATATGTGATATGATATGGCCTTTCTTCTTTGTGCTTCCGATCTCCATCTTCAAGCACGAACATGATCTCCGTCATCACCGGCATTGCATCAAGGTCAATGACGCTTCTCCATGGTTGTCATCCACCGGCTTCAACTATTACAACTACTTTGAATAGACACGCGGGTCTTAACATAAATTAAAGACAACCATATGGCTCCTGCCGGTTGCCAACTTACAATAAGGAACATTGCATACATCAAATATAATCACAATCATGGCCATATCACATCACTGCACACCCCTGCAAAACAAAGTTAGACGCCTCTACTTTCTTTGCATATTTTACGTGGTTTGGGGCTTTCAATAAGTGTCGTTCTAACTTACGAACAAGAACCACAACATTGATACTAGCATTGTTGATCACCCGTTGTAAATTGGATCTTAACTATGCTAGGAGAAACAGGCACCCGCAAAGCCACTTATGCAATACAAGTTGCATGTCAAGCGTGGATCAAGTCTCATGAACGATGTCATGTAAGGTTAGCCCGGGCCGCTTCATCCAAACATACCGCAAGATGCAAAGTACACAAGAAGCAATCGACAATAAAAGCATCAACGCCCACAATGACCATTGTGTTCTACTTGTGCAACAGATCTACATATAGACACGGCTCTGATACCACTGTAGGGATTCGTAGCATGGAAAACAAAAAATTTCTATCGCATACAAACAAACAAGCCAAGATCTGTCTACTAGATTGTAGCAACGAGTCGATGGAATAACTTACCCTCGAAGATTCCAAAGTGTTGAACGAGAGCGGATTCTCGTGGGTGATGTAGTCGTACTCTCCCCGATCTCAAGATCGTGTAGACGATCCTTCCGGCGCTGCGTTCCGGCAGCGCTCCCGCAGTCGGTCACATGTTCGGTACTCGACGAAGACCTTCCTCTCCCTTGTTCCAGCAGGCAGCGGAGGTTGTAGCACTCTCCTCGCGATTCCGGCAGCACAACGGCGTGGTACCGGAAGTAGAGGGGAGATCCCGCAGGGCTTCGCCTTAAGCCGGAGCGAGTATGGTGGAGTATGAGAGAGCTTTAGTGGTCTAGGGTTTAGACACACCAATTAGAAGGCTATAATCCGAAGGCTAGTGCAATTAGAAGCTCTAAACCAAAGCGGCTCTAAACCGGGGTCTAGGGCTAGGGTTTAGATTTAGAGGATAGGAACTTGTGTGTCTAGAGGAGGGGGCCCTGCCCCTCCTTTTATAGGTGGAGGGGCCGGCGCGCCAAGGGGGAGGGAGAGGAGTCCCTCCCCAACTCGGCTTGGAGGTGGGCCGCCGGTTGGAGGAGGGAACTCCTCCCCAACTCGGTTTGCCCCCTCTTTCCTCTTTCCCTCTCTTTCCTGTTTTAGCCGTTTGACTTTTCAAACTTGCTATTTGACTTTTCAATTAAGGATTCAATTTAATCCTTTATTTGAAACAGCGATAACACTAAGTACATGATGCAATCATTCTAATATGCAATGACACATTGATGTACCCCTTCCCCTCCGGAGTGCCGGACATTCCGGAACCTTCTAGAACATTCCCGATGAAAACACCGGAATCATTCCCGAACTCCGAAACGGGACTTTCCTTATATGAATCTTATTCTCCGGACCATTCCGGATCACCTCGTGATATCCCGGATCCCATCCGAGACTCCGAACAACATTCGGTCTCTTTCTCATAATACCATAACTACTCAAACAACGTCGAATCCTTAAGTGTGTCTCCCTACGGTTCGTGAATTATGCGGACATGATCGAGACACTTCTCCGAACAATAACCAATAGAGGAATCTAGAAATTCATATGGATCCCACATATTTCTACGATTACTTT
This sequence comes from Avena sativa, assembly GCA_916181665.1. Lineage (NCBI taxonomy): Eukaryota > Viridiplantae > Streptophyta > Magnoliopsida > Poales > Poaceae > Avena > Avena sativa. Next base: position 324,707,364 of record OV702279.1, read on the forward strand.
GCGATCGAATGAACCACTTACATACGATACCAATTTCCCTTTGTCTCACGATAGTTTACTTATCCGAGGTTATGATCGTCGGTATCTCTGCATACCTAGTTCAACCTCGTTAGCGATAAGTACTCTTTTCTCGTTCCCGTGATATGTGATCCCTTGTGATCCAGTCACATGCTTGCAAGCTAATTGGATGACATTCCACCGAGAGGGCCCAGAGTATATCTATCCGTCATATGGATGGACAAATCCCACTCTTGATCCATGTGTTTCAACCAATACTTTCCGAACACTCAATGCCACCTTTATAGCCACCCAGTTACGGTGTGGTGTTTGATGTCATCAAAGCATCCATCCGGTAAAGGTGATATGCATGATCTCATGGTCGAAGGAATTAGGTTACTATGTATCAGAAAGCATATAGCAATTGAACTATTGAAATGACTTGATCTTTATGCTACGCTTATCTATAGGAGTATGTCCACCATATCATTCTCCTAACGATATGATCTTGTTGTTGATAACATCTCAATGTTCATGATAGGGAAACCTCAATCATTTATCAACCAACAAGCTAGTGAAGTATAGAGGCTATACTAGGGACTTCAAATTAAGTCTACAAATCACACAAGTATCAATGTTTCCTTGTTAATACTATTATAGCATGAATGTAAACATTTATCATAAACACAAAGATATAATAATAACTACATTTATTATTGCCTCTAGGGCATATCTCCAACACGCCACGGTTGACACTAATAACCGTAGCGCACCTACCCTATGTGCGCTACGAATTTTTGGCGTGCGGCCAACAGGGCCCTGGCCCACACATATCTGTGGCGCACTATGGTCATGTGCGCCACGCTTACGGCAGTTAGCCGTAGGGCACCTGTGGGCAGTGCGCCACGCCTATTTTACCCGTGGGGCACCACTAGCACGTGCGCCATGGATGTGTGGATTACCTATAGCCGTTTTCCTAGTAGTGTACTGGGTCACGCGGGAATGTAAAAGGGCCGGGCCACGGTGCACAACGCACGCGCGGGTGGGTTTAAGTCGATGACCCCACTAGTCAGCGAGACAGGGGGTGCGAAGGGGTACGGGGTGATCTAGACCGCACGATCAAACTCTAATCGAACGGCCACGACCTATCCTCTCCGTCGGGCAAATCCGACGAGACTAAACCCTAGCGCGGCCAGTGGGTGTCTACTGGGGCTCACCGAGGCTCAGGCGAGGGTCAGCGAAGGGGCCGAACGACGAAGTCGACGATGGCGAACCTCCTGGTACTAGCAGTTCCTCCTGGGGCGGCTCCAATCGCTGGCTCCTTTCTTCCTCCTCTGCGGCAGACTTCGGCCAAATTCCAGCGATGTGCTGCTCGCCTTGCTCCAGGAATGAGTGGGGGTGGTTCTATGAGAGAGGGGAGTGAGATGGTGTGCTGAATTCGGATGGGGGTGGCCTCTATTTATAGTGCAGCGAGGGGACCGAAGGGTGCGGGCTGAGCTCGTCAGTGTCGTCGGCACAGCGAGCTAAAGGCATGGGCGACGGAAGGGGGCGGTGCTATGCTCCCTGGCGAATCTCAATGGCATGGTTACGCGGTGTGAGGCGGTGCGAGACGGTCGGAACGCTGTGGTGCTCTGGGCGGGTCTGACGGGCAGTTTAATGATGCACCGTGGCTACGTCAGTGAACGGGGTTGTCTGGCGGTCTCCTGGGGCGGTGGTGATCACGCTTGCATGTGGCGAGAGCAGCGTGCGGTCTGTGGTCATGTGTCGTGTGCAGCACGCTGGCGCGCTCACGGCATGGCGCAGAGGCATATGGCGTGGCGTTTCTAGAGTGGTCCAGTGGCTTGTTGCTTTTTGGCATTGGACATGGGGTGGTGATGGACGGTGGTTAGTGTCCCAAACAAGGTGGCTAGGCTTGGTGCTGCTCCTAGCTTGCTGTCGACTGAGGGGTGGCAAGTTGAGCTCTGCATGGTCACCATTGATGGCAATGGCAAGCTCACAGTGGTGCTAGAGCTTGTTAACTAAGCTAGATGATCTACTAATAGCCTGTTGTGAGCCAGAGAGGGAACAAGTTAGGCCAAAATCACTACTCACTATAGTGTTTGATGTTTGTTTGTTTTGTATTTGCAAGGTGTTTGATGAAATGGCCAAAAGAGATTCAAATTTGAATTTTGATTCAAACTTTGTGGGTGTACTAGTTACATATTTAGTAGTCTCTGGTTAGTTGGAAAGGTCAAGGGGAATTGGTTTGGTTGGTTTTTGAGAATTGGGTGATCTTCACATATGGACCAGATTCAATTTTGAATTGTCATTTGAATCAAGTTGCCAATTGTTTCTATGAGTTTGAAAGGTGGGCTTTGATTCACTTTTACTTGGTATAGCAAGGGGTGAAAAGAAATAGAATTGTTTCTGTTTGAAATCTTGGACTAGGAACACTCAAAGTGGCCTAGTGCGCAAGATTGGAAAAAATTACCATTTGCTTAATTTGTTTTGTTTTTGAATTTCTCTTAATTTGTTTTTGCTTGGATATGATTTAGATGATGTTGTTTTCACCTTTAAACCATTCCTTTCTATTTAGAACAATCACACAAGTCCATTCATGCATTCATACAATCATCACATTTACACATGCATTCATCTTTACTATTAAAAGCAAAGAGGTGGTGTCACACGGTGTCACACTTCGACATAATTACTAGAAAACTGCCATCCTCACTGTAGAAAACTGCCATCCTCACTGTCTTATCCTCTGTCATCCAAACGACCTTTGCATGAAAATCGGAGAAGATAAACAATCGCTGCTCGATTCTCTCTAACAATATTCCATGGGTGAACAAACAGGAAAAAAAGAACGAAGCCTGAACATATAAAGCTTGCTTGCGCCCTCTTCATGCGCACATCTGTGCGCCCGTGCGGTTCTTTGGCATCGAAAGGTTCCACCAACGACCCCACTTGTCTCTTCTCTAAGGAAAAAAAAAAGCAAATACGATCGGAGTACATGTCTCGCCGTAATCCTCGGTAAGAGTTTATCTCATGGTGACGGCGGCGCGATCTCTAGAGCAACGCCGTAGTCCTCCCAAGTGAATGTAATGTCGTGGCCGTGCCGTCGTGGGCAACGACGTACTCCTCTCCAAGGGCTAAGAAGGTCGCCGGTCGCCGGGTGGCCGCAGCCATGGACGTGCGCCTTTACTGCTAGGAATGACTTTTTGATGATGATGGCTGGCGACTTCCACAATGCCATCCAGAGCACCTAAATTGCTCTTGCTTTGATTTTCTTCACTAATTCATATGAAGGTTCGATTTTTTAATTGGTGTTTCTCAGATGTATGGTTCCAAAGTCCAAAGTCGATTTACTGTAGCTGCTGCTTGTTACTTGTTCGTGTCTCGCATTGTAATTTGATCAGAAATACCACATTGGCTATGGGGATGGAAGTATAGAACATATGCTCCCCAACGCAAGTCGGCAACACTACTTGGCCGACGAAGGCATGAAGTCGCTGCTCGCGGCCACGGCGCCGTTCCTCCCGCCCCCGCCGGACAGGAACACAGTTTGCACCTGCGATGGTAGTTGTGCGTGCAACGGATTGGTAGATCCACTCGACATCCCTTCTAGCCTAAAAATCTTCCACACCTACATGCCTCCCGAGTAAATCCCTTGGAGGCAGCGGTTCTGCGTCATAGTGTTGTCCATGGCTGCAAAGGATCATACTTCTTGTGCTCTCTCCTGGTATCTCTTATCTATTCAACGATTTTTCTATCACTCATCTAATATCCTCCTTGCAGTGCAACACGGAGGAGAAAAGGCAGGCCAGCGATTCATGTCGCAGACATAGGAAGGAGGACGCCGAGGCCACCGCGGTGCGAAGGCTAGAGTAGGAGGTAGTCCTTGCCACAAACAACCAGCTAGGCAACCTCATGATCGAGGACATCGCTGACAACAACATCTTCCCGCCTTCGAGAGGTACTTATTTGACAGTGGAGATGGTGACGACATGCTGTTCGAGGTTTCAGGTAGCTCGCCACAGCGGAACACGCACATCCCGACAAGGGACGGCGGGCAGCGCAACGAATGAGCTATTGATGGCCTCCCGATGGTGGTGATCGCGAGGGACGACGAGGTCCGCACAGGCACGTAACATGTGATGTGCAAGGACCGCATCGAGGCAGGGAAGAGAAACACGACGGTTGCATTCATCAGGTTCTCACGTTTTATATGTTGGTACAGGTTGTCGGCTATGTTTCTTATCTTCAATTTTTCTTTGCCATATTTTTCAAGGCTATTTGTTCTGAGATAGGGATTCACCTGACATGATAGAACCAACGCTTAAGATTTTGGCCTTGAATTTGGCATTGGTGACCAACGTTTTATCTGTTGGCACAGGTTTGTAATGTCTAAAATTTTTGTTCAGCATTTTTCTATATCTGAAGAACTATAGAAAAATTTATACGATGGTTTACCAAGGGCTGCAATGGTTCCGTGTTCATGCATTTTCAGCTAAAAATTTTATCCTGCGTGTGGTAAAGATTGAATTGTCTTTCACAGCCACATCTAGGAAATGAAATATCAGCGTACTAAAAATTTGGTTTTTACTATTGTACTGTTATAAGTATTTATAGTTGTACATATCATGCATTTTTCATACCCTTCCCTGATTATGTGTTTTGTGGGGTGAAATACTAATTAATATGTCACATCTCACATGTTTCCGTCCCACAATTTCTTATCGTGAATCATGGGTGCCATCTTGGAGTAATATTGCTATTAGCTCATGCATGACTGAGATCTTTTATTGTTATAGAAATAGCATAGTATAGAAATAAAAAATAGATAGCGTAGACATGAAAAAGAAATAGAACATAATGTTCATATCACATGAAATTTATTACCTATATAAAGTATTAATTTTCATTAATTAATCGAGACATGCATGCATATTGTTGTCATACTGAGTCCATGCCGCCAAGAGTGTGCCACCATCTCCAAGACCTACACAAGCTAGAAGACACTAACAACCTGCAAGAAGTGTGAAGAAATGCTACAGACTATAGTTAGGACGAAATACGAAAGCATGCTTTTAGAATAGAATATATCGGAGAAATTTTATGTATGATTTACTTCAGCGGAATTAAAATTGGTTGGTTGTAGTTTTAAGTATAACAATTTAGGTATACCCCTAAAATAAAATATTTTAGTTCACTACACTATTCTCATGGCACGTCTTGTGAAATTCGGCGATGCTACATCGGTTCATATTTATAATAGCTACCCAATCGTAGTAATTTAGGGGGCAAGTCTTCTTTAATCTATTATACAAAATTTACACTGGCCGGGAAGGGCTGTTCATCTGCAGCTAGATTTTTGCAACACTTTATGGGTTGGTTGATTATATCTATAATCTAAACCTTCCGGTACTCAAATGGATAATTTTATTGGTGTGATGATCATCCCACACAAATGTCATAATAAATCATATAACAATAATGATCCACACAAATATATTAAGTTGACACAATCCTAGGCTACTACTCCCTCCAGGCCGGTTTGTTGGGCTAATAGCTGTTTTGAGAGTATGCCGGAGTATTAGGCTAAATAGAGAATTTATTACCTAAATTTAACTCCCCCGCGTGGCCATGTGGCTCCTAAATTTACTCCCTGCCTTTCCCTCTTCCCCACGGCTGCCTCTCTCTTCAGTTTCCTTGTGTGAACCTGCATGCTGGGCTTTGCTCTTCCGTTAAAATAAAATGCTAATTACTCCAACACGGCAGTTTTCTCCTCCAGTAAAATTCTACATTGAGCTATATACACTTTTGGTCCCACATCTTGCAGAGTAGGAGCGTTTTAGTCCCACATCTAGCAAAATGAGCAACACTAGTCCCGCAACTTGCATCTTGCGAGCATTTTAGTCCAATTTAATCGAATTTCATCGAGTTTGACTGATTTTGACCAAATTCATCAACCTATAGCGTCACAATTTTTTTTAAATATAATCACTATGTAACTTTCTATGGTAGTTGTGTCCTTAATGCTGACCAAGTACGGGTCCACCTGTCAATAGACGTACAAAATAGATAAAACAGTAGCACACAGGGAATTGATCTCGTGACCTTCACAATTCTTATCTCATCCTCAAGCCACTACATTGGACCATGCCAATTGTTACTAAAAATGGCGGCACTCTTTTTATACAATGTAAGCGCGCACACATGTAAAAATACTCACATCCGTTGTTAGTACAATTTTGTGCGTCATCCGTGGAGACCTTTATTTTGAAACTCGGGCTATGTGGAGGTCTTTATTTGAACATTTAAAAAATGCAATTCAAATTATCAAAAACACCTTAAAAATTACGTACATATGGAAAATAATATAAGATTGTAGCGTGCAAAATTTTAGCCCCGTTTGATTTGTATTGGGGTACATAAAAAAAATTCTAACAAGATTTGAAGGTGCACGATTTACAAACCCAGATGTCTAATTTTATCTTTTCTATGGAGCCCAGAACACAAACTATTTTAGATTAAAAATGTATACTTCTTTTATAAATTTTCCAATATTAGAATATTTTTTAATATCCAAAATAAAGACTTACATGTTGCCCAGATGCACACACTTAATCAATGTCAGTAGTTCCCCCTTTTGCAGTAACAATCAGCGTATGTGAGCATTTTTACATGTATATGTGCTTATATTGTATAAGAGGCGTCATGCGCTTTTCAATAACAATTAGCATCGTTCAAGGTAGTGGCTTCAGGTTGTGGTTAGCAATGTAGAGAGCACGAGTTCGATTCTTTTATTTCCTACTATTTTATCTATTTTGTACGTCTACTAACTTGTGGGCCCACATGATGAGCATCAAGGACACAGATGGCATAGAAAAATACACAGAGATCATTTAAAAAAAATATGACGCCGAATTTGGTCAAAATCAGTCAAACTCAATGAAGTATGATTGAATTGGACTAAAATGCTCGTGGGATGCAAGTTGCGGGACTAGTATTGCTCACTTTGCAAGATGTGGGACTAAAACGCTCCCACACTGCAAGATGTGGGACTAAAAGTGTATATAGCTCTTCTACATTGGTCATGCTGCAATGCAATATTAGCCCAACAAACCGGCCTGGAGGGAGTAGGAGTTTCCTAAGCATTTAATATGTCCACTTCCAGTTTCACTCTTGCACAATTTCTCGCATGTATTCGTATTCAAAATTTTGTATATGCCACGTATCGCTATAAAATATTACATATTGTGGTCTTTTGTAAAGCATGCACAACTTAAACTTATGTGAGACTCAAATTGTAAGAGTCGTGCCTTTATAATAGTAAAATGCACGATTTATCCGGTTACTTGGATACATCTTTTCTCAGGTTTGGGAGTTGGCAACGAGCACCCTGACAGGGATGGATACAGTATTGTGGCACGACGACGGCATGAGGGTTGACGTCGCATGATAAAGAAATGGAGAGATAGGGCAGGATAGGAGGAGGAGAGAGAGAGATAGAGATAGAGAGAGAGAGAGAGAGAGAGAGAGAGAGTAGGAGGAAGAATAGAATAAGGGAGAGGGTGAAGGAATAATACATTAATTAAATGGAATAGAATGCATCACATGACTTTATTTAGACTCTTAAATAGAAGATTTTGAAGCATAAATCATGTCTATGTATATAATTTTGGATGTTATGTTCAACAAATCAATGCAGAGGAGGAACACGACAAATTTTCTTCTTGCAATGTTTATGGTGTATGCGTGTCGTGGAAAAATCATTAGGTGAAAGGCAAAAATACATCCGTTGCGACGCACGGACATTCAACTAGTATGATTTTAATTAACAAAAGTTTTTGTTAACCCTAAATTTGGTGTTTGGAATTTAATAACCTTGTTCAATATTTTTGGGATGTTACAAACCTTCCCTCCTTAAACAAAATCTCGTCCCGACATTTGAGAAAGAATAAAGAAGAAAACTAGGATTTAAAAAGTTCGGGAAACTCCGTCTTGATGTGATCTTCTCGTTCCCAGGTAGCTTCTTCTTCTGTGTGGTTACTCCACTAAATCTTGAGAAACTTGATGCGTCGGATCCTGGTGGTCCTAAAAGCTTCCTCCAAAATACGTATGGGTACTTCGGGATAAGTCAGGTCATCATTGATCTCTATGGTCTGGTGATCAATGTTCTTGAAAACTTCAGACTTCTCTGGGACGTCAAGGCATTTGCGAAGTAATGATATATGGAACATATTATGCACTGCTGACATCTCCTCTAGCAGTTCCATTTGATACGATACTTCTCCTCGATGATTCAGAATCTTGAAGGATCCAATATATCTGGGGGCTAACTTTTCTTTGAGCTGGAAACGTTGCATTCCCTTCAAAGGCGACACTTTGAGATAAACAAAATCTCCGATATTGAAAGCGAGGTCTCGACGTCTCTTGTCGGCATAACTCTTCTGTCTTGACTGGGCGGTCTTGAGGTGCTCACGGATCTTGTGAACATTCTCCTCTGCTTCTCGTAGGATGTCGGGTTCGAAAATCTGACTCTCTCCTACTTCCGACCAATTCAAAGGGGTACGACACTTTCTTCCATACATGAATTCAAATGGGGCCATTTGCAAACTGGCTTGATAACTGTTGTTGTAAGAAAATTATGCGAACGGCAGATAGTCTTCCCATTTGGATCCATACTCTAGCACATAGGATCTCAACATATCTTCGAGTATTTGATTTACTCGCTCTGTTTGTCCATCGTTCGAGGGTGATACGCTGTGCTAAAATCCAGTCGGGTTCCTAATCCTTCTTGGACTTTCCTCCAGAATCTCAAGGTAAACTGAGTTCCTTAATCTGATACGATGTTCTTGGGGACTCCGTGCAAACTGACGATTCTAGCGATGTACAACTCTACTAGTTTCAAGCTCTGATAGGTGGTCTTGACTGGTAAGAAATGAGTGACTTTGGACAATCTATCAACTATGACCCAAATAGAGTCATTTCCCCTACTAGATGTAGGCAATCAAGTGATAAAATCCATTCCAACTGAATCCCACTTCCATTCTAGAATCTGCAATGGTTACAACAGTCATGTGGGTCTCTGATGTCCCGCCTTGACTCTCTAAAAAATATCACACTTGGCGATATAGCTTCCGATTTCTCTCTTCATCTTATGCCACCAAAATTGCTCCTTCAAATCCTGATACATCTTCGTTCCTCTAGGGTGGATAGAATAAAGAGTATCATGGGCTTCTTTCAAAATATCTTGCTTCAATTTTGAGTCTGCTAGTACATAGATACGTCCTTTGTACCACAGAACTCATTCTTCATCCTTGGTGAATCCGGGTACTTTGCCTGTACTGATGCAACGTTTGATTCCATCGATACTAGCATTTCCTTTCTGCGCCTCTTTGATCTGACTGATCAAAGTGGGTTGAAGTTCTATGCTAGCCAAAAATCCTACACTTACTAATTCCATTCTAAAATCTTCCATCTCTTTGTGCAAACTTGGTTGCTCCTTCAGGATCATGAAGTTCAAGCGGCACGGCAATCTGCTAAGGGCATCTGCTATCACATTGGCTTTACCGGGGTGATAGTGGATGTCCATATCATAGTCCTTGATTAGCTCTATCCATCTTCTCTGCCTCATATTCAGCTCCTTCTGAGTGAATATATACTTCAGGATTTTGTGATCCAAACAAATCTCACAACGATTACCCATAAGGTAATGCCTCCATGTCTTCAGGGCTAGAACTACGGCTGCTAGTTCAAGGTCATGAGTAGGATAATTATGCTCATGCTGCTTCAGTTGTCGGGATAGATAAGATATAACTTTTCTTTCTTGCATTAACACACATCTGAGACCGATCTTGGATGCGTCACAATACACATCAAAGGGCTTCGTAATATCCGGCATGATCAAGATTGGGGCTGAAATTAATCTCCTCTTGAGTTCCTGAAAACTCGCTTCACCTTTGTCCATCCATTTGAACTTATTATCCTTCTTCAACAATTGGGACATGGGTCTGGCAATACTCGAGAATCCTTCTACAAACTTGCGGTAATATCCCGCTAATCCGAGAAATGCACGAACTTGGGTTTGAGTGGTTGGGGTTTGCCAATCTTCAACATCCTTCACCTTTGCAGGGTCAATGGCAATTCCTCCGGCTGATACGATATGTCCGAGGAATCCTACCTCTTGTAACCAGAATTCACATTTGCTAAACTTGGCCTACAACTGATGATCCCTAAGGGTTCCAAGGATGGTCCTTAGGTGTAGCTCATGTTCTTCTTCTGATTTGGAATAGATCAGAATGTCATCGATGAAAACAACGACAAACTTATCCAGGAAGTCCATAAAAATCTTATTCATAAGGTTCATGAAATAAGCGGGGGCATTGGTTAATCCAAAAGACATGACCGTATACTCGTACAGTCCATATCTGGTGGTAAAGGCAGTCTTTGGAATATCCTCTACACGAATCTTGAGTTGATGATAACCAGTTCTAAGATCAATCTTAGAAAACACTTTGGCACCAGTCAACTTGTCAAACAGGTCTTCTATCTTTGGTAATAGGTACTTATTCTTGATGGTGACATCATTCTGAAGGGGTTCGTAGCATGGAAAACAAAATTTTTCTATCGCATACAAACAAACAAGCCAAGATCTATCTACTAGATTGTAGCAACGAGTCGATAGAGGAACTCACCCTCGAAGATTCCAAAGCGGTTAACGAGAGCAGATTCTCGTGGATGATGTAGTCGTACTCTTTCCGATCTCAAGATCGCGTAGACGATCCTTCCGGCGCCACGTTCCGGCAGCGCTCCCGTAGTCGGTCACACGTTCGGTACTCGACGAAGACCTTCCTCTCCCTTGTTCCAGCAGGCAGTGGAGGTTGTAGCACTCTCCTCGTGATTCCGGCAGCACAACGGCGTGGTACCGGAAGTAGAGGGGAGATCCCGCAGGGCTTCGCCTTAAGCCGGTGCGAGTATGGTGGAGCTTATGAGAGAGGCTATTAGTGGTCTAGTAATTAGACACACCAATTAGAAAGCTCTAAACCAATTAGAAAGCTCTAAACCAATTAGAAGGCTCTAAACCGAAATAGCTCTAAACCGGGGTTTAGGTCTAGGGTTTAGATTAGAGGATAGGAACTTGTGTGTGTGTGGAGGGGAGCCCTGCCCCTCCTTATATAGGTGGGAGGGGCTGGCGCGCCAGGGGGAGGGAGTGGAGTCCCTCCCCAACTCGGCATTGGAGTTGGCCGCCGGTTGGAGGAGGTCTCCCTCTCCAACTCGGTTTCCCTCTTTTCCTCCTCTTTCCACTTTCCAAAAAACTTGCCGTTTGACTTTCAAACTAGCCGTTTGACTTTTCAATTTAGGATTTAAATAAACCCTTTATTTTGGACAGCGAGAACACTTAGTACATGATGCAATCATTCCAACTTACAATGACACATTCATGTACCCTTCCCCCTCCGGAGTGCCGGACATTCCGGGACCTTCTAGAATGTTCCCGATGAAAACACCGGAACCATTCCCCAACTCCAAAACGGGACTTTCCTTATATGAATCTTATTCTCCGGACCATTCCGGAAATCCTCGTGATATCCCGGATCCCATCCGAGACTCCGAACAACATTCGGTCTCTTTCTCATAATACCATAACTACTCAAACAACGTCGAATCCTTAAGTGTGTCTCCCTACGGTTCGTGAATTATGCGGACATGATCGAGACACTTCTCCGAACAATAACCAATAGAGGAATCTGGAAATTCATATGGCTCCCACATATTTCTACGATTACTTTGCGATCGAATGAACCACTTACATACGATACCAATTTCCCTTTGTCTCACGATATGTTACTTATCCGAGGTTATGATCGTCGGTATCTCTGCATACCTAGTTCAACCTCGTTACTGATAAGTACTCTTTTCTCGTTCCCGTGATATGTGATCCCTTGTGAGCCAGTCACATGCTTGCAAGCTAATTGGATGACATTTCACCGAGAGGGCCCAGAGAATATCTATCCGTCATGTGGATGGACAAATCCCACTCTTGATCCATGTGTTTCAACCAATACTTTCCGAACACTCAATGCCACTTTTATAGCCACCCTGTTACGGTGTGGTGTTTGATGTCATCAAAGCATCCATCCGGCAAAGGTGATATGCATGATCTCATGGTCAAAGGAATTAGGTTACTATGTATCAGAAAGCATATAGCAATTGAACTATTTGAAATGACTTGATCTTTGTGCTACGCTTATCTATAGGAGTATGTCCATCACATCATTCTCCTAATGATATGATCCTGTTGTTAATAACATCTCTATGTTCATGATCAGGAAACCATGATCATATATTAACCAACAAGCTAGTTTAACAAGAGGCTTTACTAGGGACTCTTATTTTAGTTTACAAATCACACAAGTATTAATGTTTCCGGTTAATACAATTATAGCATGGTATGTAAACATTTATCATAAGTGTGAAGACATGATAATAACCACTTTATTATTGCCTCTTGGGCATATCTCCAACAGTCTCCCACTTGCACTAGAGTCAATAATCTAGTTTCGAACCTTTGTGTATATAACACCTATGGCTTTCCAGTGTTGTATGTACACGATTGCTAGTGGTCAACTGATCTCCGGATCTGACACTTCCAGGTCCGTGTGTAATTGCATGTCTTTGCGTCTCTACGCATCACTCATTCTCTAATGAGATGGCTTTGTATAAATTTGGTCTTTCGGTGTGACCTTTAGCTCTTTGGGGTTAAAACATGTTGATAATATTGTCGCACAATATATCTTCATAGTATTATCCCACTGTGAACTACACTTAGTTTGATAACAAACTTCTTGACACAAATGCCCTCTTTTGCTGCTATAATAGCAGTCATATACTTAGCCTTTTGTTGTAGTATCTGTCACAATGTCTTAACTTTGGAACTCATCCAAATCCATTATGGAACTCACTTTCCATTATATTGTGCCACCCTTAATTTAGATTGAGATAAACTTAATTTGTACTTTGTGACAAAACTAGTATCAATGTAGTACTTTTACAATGAACTAACCATCTATTTGTCACTTCTACAAATAATATACTCTTAGTTCTTCCAAAAGATCATAAGAATATCCTTACTATCGTCCAATGATCATCTTATGAATCATTCTGGTATATGCTCATAATATTTATAGCATAGGACATATCTGGATTTGTACATATCACAGTATGATTGATATAAATACTCTTTGTGATTTCATACATCAAGTATCAATCTATACTTGAATCTTTGTTTCACTTACCAAGTGTCAATACACTTGAATATATCATCAACATTGAACTCTTTCAATCCTTTCTGTGCAACAAGAACCTTTCTTGTAGTTTCTATATTGAATTCATTCAATATCTCGTCTATGTACTTCTGGCACAACCATATTAGCGTCTATTGATGCCAAATACTTGGGTTTTGCCTAAGTCTTTCATCGGGATGAAATTCTTAATATGTGTTAATAAAAGATACATTATTTCCAATCAACAATATGTCTTCCACATAATGTATTAGAAACATGTCTTTGCGCTCCCACTTAATTTCTTGCAAATGCAAGCATCTTCATTGTCTCCGATGAAATTAAACTCTTTTAACAGTTTCATCATAGTGAAGATTCCAACTCCGCTATGCTTACTTCAACCATTGAAGTTTGCATATGCTTTTAGCATCCTTTGAATTAACAAAACCCTTTGGACCGTGTCATGCACACGTCCTAGGTAACCATTCTATTAGAAGAATTTGTTTTGTTTATTCTACTACCACATAACAAATTATATGTATTGGTTGCTACATTAATCCGTCTAGACTAAAAATCGCTATGAAAGATCAAATCTTGTCATATACAACCTTTGAACATTGTTGTGAACTCTTTCCCAACATGTCGACTATTTCATAGATGTGAAACATCCATGTCTACTTCTTTATAGATCCAAACACAACTGCAAGGTCTTACACCTTTTTCGAGGGTCCTTCAAGTTCAAAACTTGATTTTCTCGTGTATGGAACTATCACGGATTTTATGGCTTCAAACCATTTGACGGAGTTAGGGCCCATCATCGCTTCTTTGCATGTAGTCGGTTCATTATTCTCAAATAATGATTCAACCCTCAAATCTTGGTATTTGATTGTTTATCCGACCTACTTGTTTCAATAGGAACTTGGATCTCCGTGACCACAACCTTTGAGGTACGTGAGCCATGAGCTTTGTTGCTGCCTCCGGAATCACTTTTCGGTGCTGCGCAACTCTGCACATATAGCTAAGGTTCTTTTAACCTTATCAAAGTTCTATTGTCCTCCCACTTAACTTTTCACGAAAAATTCCTTCTCAAAGAAACTTGACGTTTTAAGTGACAAACACTTTTGTCTCCGATGTTATGGAGGATTATTTAACAGTTATTCGAAATAACATACAAAGACAGGTTCATCCGACTTTGGTTGCAAACATCTTTCTTATTCATAGCATACCAATGTTTTAAGAAAGGACTACTTGGGTTTTATCCCAAACCATAACCTTATATGGTGTCATTTCAACGGATTATGATGGAGCTCTTTTCAGTGGAAAAAACGGTAATCTCTAAAGCTTTTAATCTTTAAAATACAATGGCAGTTTTATGAATTACACCTTTCGATCTTACCATGTCAAACAAGGTTTAATTACATATCTCGAACGCTCCATACTCTTATGGTGTTTCGGAAAATGCAAATCTACGGAACGATTCCTTAAATCTTAGGTATTATGCTAAACTTGTAACTCAAATATCTTCCTTTATGATCTTTATCATAAACTGTTTATATTCTTGTTACAATGATTTTGCACTTCATCATGAAAGTCTTTGAACTTTTCAAATATTTCACACTTCATCCTTATTAAGTAAATATTCATATATTCACTCAAATTTTCGGAGAAAGCATATGAAGTTGAAATCCATCACTCTTGACTACACATAATGGATTTTATACAACAATATGTACAAGTTCCAATAAGCTAGTCATTCGTTCCCTTTTGGCCTATGAACGAAGTTTTAATTATCTCTAAGAAAGTTTCACAAGCGTCATTTGATCAAAAATCAGAAGACTCCAAAATTCCATCAACATGGAGTTTCTTCATGTTTTCTTTCCATTATAATTCAAACGGCGATGTCACTTCCTAAGTGATCTTTCAATCAATTTGTCTTTCGACATTTTTAGCACTAGTTTTATGGATGTGATGTCTCCAACGAGATTTGCGAATCATCCATCTTTTATGGATTACGGCAATTATTTGAACAAACCTTTTTGTTCTCATAATACCTGATAAAACAAATCTTGAAGGCAAGCTTTGATGTTTAACGAGCAACACAATAACCCTTTATTTGTTCTCGATGAACATCATCACATATTCTTTTGCTAGTTACTTAGGCCATTGTAGTTCATGAATTTTGTTGTTTCGTATGACGATTCACACCAACAAACTCAGTATCAAAATACTTAAGAACCACATTGTTTAATAAGCAAAGAATATAGCCATAACATGTATATCATCTATATACTTAAACTGAACAATTCTAGTCTTTTCTTTTCTGCCATATATTTATGAGATTCTCTTTCAATATTTCCTTTTCTATTTGAAAGAATCTATCAATATCAATAGTGGAGTCATACATATGACATATAGTCCAAAGCGTGTATAATTAAATACCAATGTCTTTGGACTTGCACTTTGAAGTAGATCACCATCATCAAATATTTGGTGTTCTTTCAAATTCCTTTCTTTAGTAATCTCTTGGTGTAGTAAACATTTTACCTACATCAAATATTCACCCTTATCATGGAATCGTCCATGATCAAGCTACTTTTAGCTTATAATGATGAATTATGAATATAATGATGCTATCCAAAACCTTTTGGAGGATTAGGACAACAAGTGTCTCCAACCTTTTTGCAAATTCTCATCAAATATGAGAACATGACTTTTGCCATATCATACTCTATCATGTTGCAACCAAAACTTCGTTTCAGATATCACAATATCTTCCACACATCATGGTTTCTGAAACAACTCTTTCAGATCCTAGATAACCTTGATATTAAGGGAATCCTTTGAATATCAAGAATCATGGATACAAACATGATACTTATATACTAACACTTGGAATTGTTACTCTTGATGTAATACTAATTATTAAACTTCATGGAGTAACCGGAACTTACTGAAAGTTTGCAATAGGACTTTAAACTTTAGATTAACACTTCAAAACAATACGATACCAGTTCGTAAAGTAACTAACCAGAATTCTATAGTTCTATTATCTCAATTATAACTAAGCGCAAGGTGGTAAACTGATGCCAATGACTACAACAACTATGCAAATTCACTTTGATTTAGTTTATGATAAATTGAGTTCTAATTAATAATTAAATTAATCTAGGTGAACTCCCACTCAAAACAATATCCCTCACATTGTTTTAGTGATCACACGAACCAAATCCACCACATCAAAACCGATCATCACGAGAGTTGATGTAGCTTCAATGGCGAACAATCAACATGTTCATCATATCTACTATATGACTCATGCTTTACCTTTCGGTGATCCGTGTTCCTGAGGCCATGTCTGTACATGCTAGGCTCGTCAAGATCAAACCTTAGCTACCGCATAAGCAAATCTGGCTTGCTTACGTTGTATTCACCCGCGGAATCAAAGACACCCGATCATCACGTGGTGCTTCGAAGCAGCAAGCTTTGGCAACGGTGCATACTAAGGGTGAACACTTTAGAACTTGAAATTTATGTGTATGAGGGATCATCTTATAATGCTACCGTCGTCTACTAAGCAATACAAGATGCATAAAGGATTAACATCACATGCAATTCATAATATGTGATATGATATGGCCTTTCTTCTTTGTGCTTTCGATCTCCATCTTCAAGCACGAACATGATCTCCATCATCACCGGCATAGCATCAAGGTCAATGATGCTTCTTCATGGTTGTCGTCCACCAGCATCAACTATTACAACTATTTTGAATAGACACGCAGGTCTTAACAGAAATTAAAGACAACCATATGGCTCCTGCCGGTTGCCAACTTACAATAAGGAACATTGCATACATCAAATATAATCACAATCATGGCCATATCACATCACTGCACACCCCTGCAAAACAAAGTTAGACGTCTCTACTTTCTTTGCATGTTTTACGTGGTTTGGGGCTTTCAATAAGTGTCGTTCTAACTTACGAACAAGAACCACAACATTGATACTAGTATTGTTAATCACCCGTTGTAAATTGGATCTTAACTATGCTAGGAGAAACAGGCACCCGCAAAGCCACTTATGCAATACAAGTTGCATGTCAAGCGTGGAGCAAGTCTCATGAACGATGTCATGTAAGGTTAGCCCGGGACGCTTCATCCCAACATACCGCAAGATACAAAGTACACAAGAAGCAATCGACAATAAAAGCATCAACGCCCACAATGACCATTGTGTTCTACTCGTGCAACAGATCTACATATAGACACGGCTCTGATACCACTGAAGGGGTTCGTAGCATGGAAAACAAAATTTTTCTATCGCATACAAACAAACAAGCCAAGATCTATCTACTAGATTGTAGCAACGAGTCGATAGAGGAACTCACCCTCGAAGATTCCAAAGCGGTTAACGAGAGCAGATTCTCGTGGATGATGTAGTCGTACTCTTTCCGATCTCAAGATCGCGTAGACGATCCTTCCGGCGCCACGTTCCGGCAGCGCTCCCGTAGTCGGTCACACGTTCGGTACTCGACGAAGACCTTCCTCTCCCTTGTTCCAGCAGGCAGCGGAGGTTGTAGCACTCTCCTCGTGATTCCGGCAGCACAACGGCGTGGTACCGGAAGTAGAGGGGAGATCCCGCAGGGCTTCGCCTTAAGCCGGTGCGAGTATGGTGGAGCTTATGAGAGAGGCTATTAGTGGTCTAGTAATTAGACACACCAATTAGAAAGCTCTAAACCAATTAGAAAGCTCTAAACCAATTAGAAGGCTCTAAACCGAAATAGCTCTAAACCGGGGTTTAGGTCTAGGGTTTAGATTAGAGGATAGGAACTTGTGTGTGTGTGGAGGGGAGCCCTGCCCCTCCTTATATAGGTGGGAGGGGCTGGCGCGCCAGGGGGAGGGAGTGGAGTCCCTCCCCAACTCGGCATTGGAGTTGGCCGCCGGTTGGAGGAGGTCTCCCTCTCCAACTCGGTTTCCCTCTTTTCCTCCTCTTTCCACTTTCCAAAAAACTTGCCGTTTGACTTTCAAACTAGCCGTTTGACTTTTCAATTTAGGATTTAAATAAACCCTTTATTTTGGACAGCGAGAACACTTAGTACATGATGCAATCATTCCAACTTACAATGACACATTCATGTACCCTTCCCCCTCCGGAGTGCCGGACATTCCGGGACCTTCTAGAATGTTCCCGATGAAAACACCGGAACCATTCCCCAACTCCAAAACGGGACTTTCCTTATATGAATCTTATTCTCCGGACCATTCCGGATCTCCTCGTGATATCCCGGATCCCATCCGAGACTCCGAACAACATTCGGTCTCTTTCTCATAATACCATAACTACTCAAACAACGTCGAATCCTTAAGTGTGTCTCCCTACGGTTCGTGAATTATGCGGACATGATCGAGACACTTCTCCGAACAATAACCAATAGAGGAATCTGGAAATTCATATGGCTCCCACATATTTCTACGATTACTTTGCGATCGAATGAACCACTTACATACGATACCAATTTCCCTTTGTCTCACGATATGTTACTTATCCGAGGTTATGATCGTCGGTATCTCTGCATACCTAGTTCAACCTCGTTACTGATAAGTACTCTTTTCTCGTTCCCGTGATATGTGATCCCTTGTGAGCCAGTCACATGCTTGCAAGCTAATTGGATGACATTTCACCGAGAGGGCCCAGAGAATATCTATCCGTCATGTGGATGGACAAATCCCACTCTTGATCCATGTGTTTCAACCAATACTTTCCGAACACTCAATGCCACTTTTATAGCCACCCTGTTACGGTGTGGTGTTTGATGTCATCAAAGCATCCATCCGGCAAAGGTGATATGCATGATCTCATGGTCAAAGGAATTAGGTTACTATGTATCAGAAAGCATATAGCAATTGAACTATTTGAAATGACTTGATCTTTGTGCTACGCTTATCTATAGGAGTATGTCCATCACATCATTCTCCTAATGATATGATCCTGTTGTTAATAACATCTCTATGTTCATGATCAGGAAACCATGATCATATATTAACCAACAAGCTAGTTTAACAAGAGGCTTTACTAGGGACTCTTATTTTAGTTTACAAATCACACAAGTATTAATGTTTCCGGTTAATACAATTATAGCATGGTATGTAAACATTTATCATAAGTGTGAAGACATGATAATAACCACTTTATTATTGCCTCTTGGGCATATCTCCAACACATTCAACTTCCAATAATCCGTACAAAAATGGTTACCTCCATCCTTCTTGTCCACAAATAAGACATGTGATCTCCATGGCAACGCACTTGGTTGGATCAATCCTATCTCCAGCATAGCATCCAGTTGCTTCTTCAGCTTCACTAATTCAGACGGGTTCATACTATATGGTCTCTGGGCTATGGGTCCGATTCCAGGGATTAGTTCAATGATAAACTCGATATCCCAATCTGGGGGCATACCGGGCAAAACATCTGGAAATACATTGGGGTATTCATAGACTATTCTGACTTGGTCAATGGTTGGTTGGGATAGACTCTTGTTGCACTTGAATTAACGGGGCAAGGTTTTAGATACATGCTCTACTGATATTCCAGCCGTACTAGTCATGGTTATGGCCTTCTTGGCACAGTCGATTAATCCTTTATGTTTCGACATCCAATCCATCCCTTGTACTACTTCCAAACCTTAGGTTCGAGTACTATTAGATTAGCATATAAATCTATGCCATGGACTCGGATAGGCACGGCCTTGCAAATTTGTCTTGCTTTGGTGGTTGAACCAGGTATTTGAACTATCATAACATGCTTCAGTTTGGTTGGTTGAATCTTACTAGTGCATGAAAATTGTTCGGTAAAAAACGAGTGCGATGCTCCAGAATCAAACAACACTCTTGCAAGTACTGAGTTAACAGAAAACATACCCAGCACGACATCTGGCGCTTCTTGGGCTTCTTCAGCATGCATGAGAAAAAGACGACCATTGCGGTTGAGTGAGTTCCCTAGGGCAAACCTTCTTCCAGGCTGAACATGACGCTGCTGCTGCGCTGGGGCATTTGCATTAGGGGCTGCGGCAATCTTCTTGGGGCACTCATTGGAATAGTGGCCCTTGGTTCCACATTCATAACAAGTCACTTGCAACTTGTCCTTTGCTGCAACAAGCATAGCGTTGCTTCCAGTCCTCGGGGCAGTGTTGGTGTTGGTGGCGACATTGTTGTTGTTGAACTTGGGCGGGGCACGATTGAAATTGCTGGGTTTGCCGGGGTTGTTGTGATTTCCTCCGGGCCTTGGGTTTCCTCCTCCACGATTGGGATAGGTCGGACGGTTCATCGAGGGTCTGTTGTGTCTTGGGGAAAATCTCGGAGATGGGTTGGGGCGATACTTTGGTGTATGATGGGTTCCTGGTTGATGCATCATGCGACACTTGCGATTCTCATTGGCTTGGTTGATCTTGCCTTCCATCTGATGGAGGAATCCACTAAGGCTTCAATGTCAGCAAAAGGAATGTTGACTAATACCGTCTGCATCTCATCGTGCAAACCGTTCAGGAATCTCTCCTTCTTGGCTTCAGTATCAATCTCATATGGTGCATACCTAGCCAATGACAAAAAAAATTCACGGTACTCAACTACTGTCATTCTCCCTTGCTTCAGTTCTCTGAATTCATCTCTCATCCCCTTGATCAAACCCGGTGGTATATGGGTTCTACTAAACTTGACTTTGAATTCCTCCCAAGTCATCATTTGACCTCCATTCATGGCACAAACGCTGTTCCACCATACTCTTGCATCTCCTGCTAGATAGTGGGTGGCAAACAACACCTTCTCATTAGCTTCCACTCCGGCAACTTCTAGGTTGTTCTCCATGGTTTGCAGCCAATCATCGGCATCAAGGGGCTCTTCGGACTTAGTGAAGATAGGTGGATTGGTGTTTTGGAAATTCTTGAGTTTGGATCCATGGTTGTCCTGATTTCCATGGCCTTGGTTGTTGTTGTTGGCCATCTGAGCGATGTGCTGAAGGGTGGCTAAGTTGGCTTAACGTTCGGCTCTTTCAGCTTCGCAATCAAAAACCAACATTTGCAAAATTTGCAACATCGGGTCTGAGGATGAATTGCTTCCTCCGCGAGGCATCTGAAGATTGAGATAGATCATGAGAAAAGAGGGAAATTTCTAAGGTTCAGGGCTTTGTAAATTTTTTGAAGTTTGACTCAGATTTTTCTAGCAACTTGCTTTTCATTCATTCATTCATAGCACACAATATAACACACACCACAACAAGGAAAACATATGGTTTTAAGAACCATTCTGTGAAACTATGATACAGTGGGACTGAATACACTCACTAACGCTAGTGCTCAAGTGCTACTACTCCTTGGAGTCGGTGGCTTCATCCTCACCATCCTCATCATCATCATCAATGAAGGCGAAGTCATCCTCATCGGTGAAAAAGTCCATGGCCTGATCCTCCAGAAAATCATCATCGTCACTGAGATAGGATTAGGGGTCTCCATGAAGGTCTTCCCCTGAATTCTCCCTCTCCTCAAGCTGCATGTCTCTCTCGTGGATGGTCTCCTCCAAGTCGGTGATCCGATGGCAAAGACGGGCAATGATACGCTCCTTCTTGTCGAGCTGACGGCGACAAGACTGGCGATCCTTCACTAGCATGGCAATAGTCTGATCCTTCTTAGCGGCAATGGAGTACTTGTGGTTGGCGTAGGAGCGGGCATTGTATAACTCCTTCTGACGGCCATACATCATGAAGCTGAGGTGGTCCAATTGACTTTTCAGCTCATGGTGATATGGTGCCTCCAGTGGCTGTCCCATAACATCACGCCTTATATAGAACTCAAAGCGGGTACCCTTGATCTGATTGATACTCTATCCACACAGATGGTTAAGAACTTCTTGCATGGCCCTGGCCAGTCCATCGAGCCAGTTGTTTTCTCTCAAGGTGAACTGAATTCCCTCTGAGGTGGGGGCTTCAATCTTTCCTCGGAGACTTGCAACAACCATCCATTGCAATTCCTCTCCTTCCTGACCGTTGAGCTAAGCTCCGAAGAAATCGGGGTGCGGACGCTCCAGAAGTTCCGAAAGCTGGTCCAAGTCACGCTCAAAGATGAGGTCTCCTCCATTGCCCAACTGATAGAACTTGCTATACTTCACGTCCATCTATAAGAATATAGGATGAGTAAGTTATTAGAGTGATCAAGTGTGTCAAATTTTATGTAAGTTTGCAAGAATTTTTGAGGAACATGATTTTTTCATGAAAGAATCCAAGTGGTTAGAATGAGAATAAGTTTTCATAAATACTCACTTTCTTGGTTTTGAAACTAAGTTTTTGATTCAAACGTCCATTCTAAACTAGGGTCTCCTATGGTCAGGATTGCTCTGATACCAACTTGTCAACACCCATATTTTTAATCCCAGATGCCTGTTATGCCATACATCGCAATCCCAGGATTACCATTTTTGTGAGACATAACAGATTGGATATCACAGTACATCATCCATTACAAACCATACATAAGGTCTTACAACAAATAGAGGATTACATGATCCAGTCTTAATACAATCATAGCAGCGCAATAACATAATAATAACGATAGCGTAGGCGAGACTCCATCTTCATGGTCACAGGCAATGCTAACAATGGGAGATGATCCTAGTTGTCGTAACCTTCCTGCTGTCCATCCTCCTGATGGTCCTCTTCATAGTATGGCCACGGGAATAGCCAGGGACAAAGCCATGAGTACTCTTTAAGTACTCGCAAACTAATACTAACAAGTGAAGTGGTTTTTGAGTAGGAAGTACTAGGCTCTAGGTTGTTTTGCAAAAATCCAGATTTACCTCTACTGAGTTCAAAAGCAAAGAAATCTAGTTGAAAGTTTTATAACACCTAAGTGGGACAGGAATTTCATATCACAACTCTGTTATGGTCAACTCAAAGTCACAAATCATTTCGCAAGTCATTTTTAAAACATCTGACGATGGAACAGTATGGCCACTCCAACTGTCCATAACCGCGGGCGTGGCTATTCGAATATTTGACACTCCGCACAGGTGGTACACTTTCACCACAACATTCGATACATCCGTCAGGAACAATCCTGAATTCACCATACTCAGTATGCGGATAATCAATCCTAACCATTCAATTACATGCCCTAGTATAGGCACCTCTCCTGTGAGTTTGGCCTCCCAACCATGACCAACTGTCATCTTGGGAACTGCACAGGTGGAAAATCTTCACAAGGTAGCCTCAGCTCAAACCTTGGCCGCAAGGGAACCCATACTAAGGTATATAAGTTTCCAGTCAAGCCCTACCCAAATTTCGGGTATTCTGGTTATAAGGTAAAATTGGAATGGTATCACATCCAGACAACCATCAGTTTTATAAAGGGGATAAGGCTCATGCCTCAACATTTTCATCATCCAAATCATCTGGTGTTCAAGAACACATGGCAAAACATTTCAGTAGAATGACTCATCATTCTAAGGTTTTCATAACCATTTTCACCAAGTATTCCCATCTAAAGTTTTATGCTTAGCACTAGCATCTACAAGTGGGGGTAAATACTAATGAGGGGTGGTAAACAAGTATACCTTATCTAAGTTCAATCTCATGCCTCAGGATGACATCAAGATTATCTAACTTAGGCCAAGTTTTATGCTCTTTATGTTACCTTTAATAATCTTTCTAAGCTCTACAAGTCAGTAATTAAACTCTAATAGAAAGCTTTGATAAATAAATAAAATACTAAGCTTGCAAGTAAAACTGGGATTTGGTATCATCAAGTGGGTATAATCACATATGCTTAAGGCATATAGGTTGCATAGTTGTCCTGCAAGGGTTAACTTGCAAATTCAATAGCTTTCCAAGTCAACTGGTAGTATTAGGCTTGCTAAGATATTAGTATAAGATTGCCTTGTGCAGAGCAGTGGTTGAAGTTATCCTCGGCTTCCTCTTCGTAGTATTCTACTTCCTCCTCGTATCCTTGGTTGGTACTAGCGTCTATAAATAAATACGAGGTACACAATCACCAAACAATACTTAACTACTTTTATTTATCACCCCAAGGTTTTCACTAGATGATCTAGCATCATCACAACATTACACTCATCAAAGTACTTGTCTTATTTATTTTATTTTTGGAAAAGTAATTTCTACTCATTGAAAAACTACTTAAGATTTAGTATTCTCCAACTCAAACATGGGATCATGTTGACACATGTCATCACCATATATTTCAGTACATGGGAATGTGATTTAAAGTGGTGTCACAATTTAATAAGGTTTAACCTTTTATTTTAATTAATTAAAGTGGCTAGAAATTCTTATGAGGCATTCTTTTATTACTTGTCCATTATTTCTGCAAGTAAACCTAAATATTTTTATATATTCTGAAAGGTCTTGTTAAATGTGATTTTTGAGAGTTGGAATCAACTCAAAAGCCTTTGTGGTTGAATTTTAAAAAATGTTTGAATGCAGAAAAGCTTCTGCCTTGCTATTTTTACTATAGGTGATATACAAATCTAATTGATTTGAATCCAACGGGTTTGGATTAAGAATTCTAGTACCTTTCTAACAAAATTGGTTTCATGCATTTCGGGTCAGTGAATCGACCTGGGTTGATTTTTGAATTTGGGTACATAACTATGTTTGAAACTAAATGAATAAACCTAATTTCAAACTACCGGGTCACGCGGGAATGTAAATGGGCCGGCCCACGGTGCACAGCGCACGCGCGGGTGGGTTTAAGTGGATGACCCCACTAGTCAGGGAGACAGGGGGTGCGAAGGGGTACGGGGTGATCTAGACCGCATGATCAAACTCTAATCGAACGACCACGACCTATCCTCTCCGTCGGGCAACTCCAGCGAGACTAAACCCTAGCACGGCCAATGGGGGTCTACTGGGGCTCACCGGGGCTTAGGTGTGGGTCGGCAACGGGGGAGAACGACGAAGTCGACGACGGCGAACCTCCTGGTACCGGCAGCTCCTCCTGGGGTGGCTCCAATCGCTGGCTCCTTTCTTCCTCCTCCACGGCAGACTCCGGCCAAATTCTGGCGATGTGCTGCTCCCCTTGCTCCGAGAATGAGTGGGGGTGGTTCTGAGAGAGAGGGAAGTGAGATGGTGTGCTGAATTCGAACGGGGGTGGCCTCTATTTATAGTGTAGCGAGGGGACCGAAGGGCGCGGGCTGAGCTCGTCGGTGTCGTCGGCACAGCGAGCTAAAGGCATGGGAGACGGTAGGGGCAGTGTTGTGCTCCCTGGCGAAGCTCAACGACATGGTTACGCGGCGTGGGACGGTGCGAGATGGTCGGAACGCTGCGGTGCTCTGGGCGGGTCCGACGGGGAGTTTAATGGCGCACCGCGGCTACGGGTCGTGCGGCGGCGAACGGGGTTGTCTAGCGGTCTCCTGGGATGGTGGTGATCACTCTTGCACGTGGCGAGGGCGGCGCGCGGTATGTGGGCGTGTGTCGCGTGCGGCGCACTGGCGCGCTCTCGGCATGGCGCAGAGGCATCGGGAGCAGCGATTCTAGAGTGGTCCAGTGGCTTGTTGCTCGTTGTGGCATCCCGCAAAACCACTACTAGAAAATCGCGTTGTTTTTGTGCATTGCATCATCATGACCGCATGCTCATGTCATCATGCCGCATTGCATTTGAGCATCGTCATCATCTTGCATCTGTTCGCATAAAACTATTTTCGGAAAACCCAAATTGTTTCTAAAACGCCCGTCTTTAATTCGAAACCCCAAACCGGGACTCCGGAATATTTTGTTTTGACCAACTATGTTTTGCAAACGGTGCATTTAGAATTAAATAAAATATTATATTATTTTAGTGGGGGCAGTCGAACGGGCCGATCCGACCCGAACGACCACCCCCGGTTCCAAATCGGTCCACCTAAAAATCCTACAGCTACCTACACCTAATCTACCCCCAACCAGCCACCTCACCCCCACCAATAGTCTCTTGCCACCTCACCTCTCCCCAAAGCCCCACCCACTCACATGCTGACACCTCACCCCTCCTTCTCTCCTCACCCAGCAGCCCCCCCTGGCGCACACCACGCGCGCACACGCTCCCTCCCTGCCCGCGTGCTCGCCGTCCTCCTCCCCTACCCCGACGCCGCACCGCGCCCGCCTCTTCCCCTCCTCGCCGGCGACCCCGAGCGCCTCCCTCCGGCGGCCACCCTCCTCCTTTTCCCCCCGTCTGCTTCCCCTCCACCCAGCTCCACCCGCGCCCCGCTCCCCTCTCTCGTCTCTCCGGCTCTCCTCCGTCCCCGCAGGCGCCTCCGCGGCCGTTCGCCCCGGTGCAGCCCCGCCCTGCCCCTCGCCGGAGCCGCAACCCTCTGCCTCGCCGCGAGCCCTCACCTCCGCGACCCTCGCCGGAGCCGCACCCCTCTGCCTCGCCGCACGCCCCGCACGCCCCCCCGGAGCTCCGCCTCGCCGCTTCCACCTCCGTCGCTCTCCGCGCCCCTCGCCTCTTCCTCCCCCTCTCCGGCCGCCGCCGCCGCTCCACCCTTCCTCTCCCCCGTCCGGCCACCGCCCTCCTCCCTTTTTCCCTCTCCGCTCCGCTCGCCGCGCGAGCTCGCCCCCGAGCCGCTTTCCCCGAGCGCCCCTCTGCCGGCGTCCTCCTCCTCCGCCTGAGCGCGCCCCGCCCGCCTCCGTCGAGCCGCGGCACCCCGCCCCCTCTGGCGCCCGCCTCCGGCCGCGTCCACCGAGCCTCGCCCCCGACCTCCCCCTCCTCCGCTCCGGCGGGCCGCCGCCAGCGGGCTCCCCGCCTCCGGCCGCCTCTGCTCCGCCCTCCCCGAGCCCGCCGCCAGCCAGCTCGGCGCCAAGTGCCTCCTCCCGCGCGCGGCCTTCTCCTCCGCCCACGAACCTGCTCCTCCACGCGCCCCGCGGGTCCATCTCCGGCCGTCGCCGGCGGTTGTTCCTCTCTGCGCTCGGCCTTGCGCCCCCTCCTCGGCCGCGTGGCTCCGCCAGCTCGCCACCCTCGCAAGCTCGCCTCCCGTCCATGTCGATGTGTGCCTCGTCAGACCTTGGGCATGGTGTGTTGTGTTGGTTCAGGCCGTGTATCAGCTGCTTGTGTTCCTTGTGACCTTCTGCTGCCTCCTGTTGTTTTCCGTTGGACCAAGTGGTGATGTACGGTGGATCGTTTGAGCCAGTTGGCTCCTCCAGTTTTTGCACTTGGCATTTTGGGCATGCGTGTGAAGACCCCGTGAGGATGGTGCAAGAACAACACGAGACCGATCCGATGACTAAACAACTAGACGATCCGCAACCCCGCAAGGACATCGTGTCACCGTCAAGGTCTTCGACCCGAACGCCAAGGCCGACCCGGGTCCGACACCGACAATCGAAACCCCGGTACCGAACAAGTTCGCCAACGACCTCAAGTTCTCCTACACGGAAACCAAACGCCAAGGTCGCCTACACGGATACGACATGAACTTCCCCGGACGCCAAGACCGTCCCGACTCGAGGACCCGACAAGACCTTCGCGACGACAAGAACGGCATCGACCCGGAAGAACCCGATGCGCCCCCGACGCCGAACCAAGCCCTGCTTCCCGGTCGCGACAAGAACTACCCCCCCGTTATCCGAGAACGATCCCGGAGTCCAGGAACGCTTCCGTCGAACCCTGAACCCTGAGACCGACCCCGAACCCCGAAACCCCAAGATCGTCGAGCCCCCCCCCCCCCAATGTGTGAACCCCTTTCCGAGAACCCTATTTTTATAATTGGTCAACTACATGAATTGTTGCATATTTAATTGTCATCTCGCATGCATATCATTGGTTTGGGGGCATAGCCTTATGCCGATTCACTTCTAATTAAATATGGGGCCCATATGCGAGCAAATCTAGTCTCATATTGGCCTCATTTAAACTTGTGTAGCGAACCGGTGATATATTCTGCCTTGTTAAACAACATTTGAACTGCGGGTTAGTTAAATAACATGAACCATCTAATTAATTGCCGGGACCCCGGTTCCGCTTAATATGACCTAATTGTATTGCACCTTTGCCATGTCATACCTCATGCATGCACCATGCCGATCTTTTGCCGTAGTATTAAATATTGCATCCGGTGTTTATTCTAGTGTTTTGGATCTTCGCGGATAAGGCCGTTGAGTTGATGCGAGTGTCGACCCGATCTTCGGTTGAACCTTCGACAATGTTTTCAGGCGAGCATCTCCCCCTTTCTACCTATCTTACTTTTATAGTATTTATTCCCTCCGGTTGATCTATTGCTATCTGTGTTGCGATGCTTTAGTTTCCGTACCTGTGATATACCGTGCAGCCCTATATTTCCATGGCCACCTCCTATTACCTGTTGTTTGGTAGATAGTTGGACTTGCGCGTCGTAGTCGCTTGCTCAAGTGCTGTTGCGTGTCGCCATGTACCACAGTTGTTGGAGTATTGCCACATGTTGGATGTTGGAGATGATCTCGGCTTTACTTTTCGTTCACTTTAATTCCTGTTTAACAACTAAAATTGAAGTAAGTAAGCAGAGGCATCGGTGGGTGATAGATAACATTTGGTTTCCGAACGCCCACTTGTGTCCCGTAGGACCCCGAGTACTTGATACCTGTTCCTTGATTTATCGCGCTATCCACATATGGGGAGTATGGGCCCCCCTTAGCCAGAGCTTGATTCAGTCTTATTTCTTGGGGCCACAACTAGTTTGAGGTTTTATTTACTATCCTGTACCTATGCCATGCTTTACTGCTTTATTTACGATTGTGTGAGGAGCACGCTGTACTGTTTTGGAAGCGGAGTGTTTTCGCGGTATCGACAGTCCCCGTTTGGGGATCTGCTGTCGTTTACAGCCACTGACGCAAACCTTGAGTCCGTCTCGGAGCTTGCTTACTTCGTTGCGGGTGTACTCCAAGGGGTGGCCCCCTGAAATATTTCTGAATCCTGTGATTGCTTTGTCGTGAGGACCTCGTTGGGTTTTGATTTGGTTTTTCCGAGGTTGATCGTGTGTGTGTTGCTATTTGTGCACCCCGGCCGGGTTAAAACTTTCTGAAAGCCGTGTCCGCGGTTATGGACGACTTGGAGCACAGTATCTCGATCATAGACAACTATAACTAAAGTTTACCGTTATAATCTGACTTCATCATGACTAGTAATCAGCTCCACTATAACGGAATGGCTAAATAAAACTGCCAACAATTGCTTGTTTGGTTTGTCGCTTGCGACAATTGTATCTGACTAGTAAATATTGCAACTACAATGGAATGGCTGAATAAAAGTATCAACAACTGCTGGGTTTTTGGGTTGTCTCATGCTATTTGTATCTGATTAGTAAGTGTTGCAACTATAACGGAATGATTAACTAAAACTGCCCACCGCTTATTTTATCAGGATGATTATCTATACCTGACTAGTAATTGTTGCAACGATAACCGAATAAATAAAACTGCCAACTGTGTGAGTTCCTCGGTTGACTTCCTCGTTTGGTATCGAGGGGGAAACACCAGGATGGGTTTGTTTGGTGTTAGCTTCAGGTTGGATCCGGATAGGTCATTCTTACCCCCCTCTGATAACCGCCAGTTGTATCGAGTCTCTATAGGTTGTTTAGTGCATGCTGCCGCTGTCGCTCAGTCCACCATACCTATGTAGGCGAGGACCGCCGAATTCTAGTCTCGCCGTGTACTGGCCTCAGTACTGACGCTCCTCTTTTTCCTTTGCCCTTTGTCGGCACCCCTTTTGTTTAAGCAGGTTTTGAGATCGACGTCGTTAGCAGGGTTACCCTTCCGGCTTGGCCTGGGCAGGGTTATGGACGCCATTGGTTATTCTTCAGGGCTCTTAGCCCCATTTGCATCTTGTCCGTAGTCGGACGCTCTATCATTTTACAGGTGATTTGGGTCTTTGTATATTATATCTGTATTCTTGGCTCTTTGAGTCGCTGTTGTATATATCTGTTCTGTGGGTCCCATCGAGGACTGTTGTGTAATGTTATTACTTCGTTTTCCACCCGCACGAAAGTGCCTGGTGGGCACCTTTGAATCGTTTCTATGCGGGTTTGGCGGGTTCCGCTAAAACTTGCATAGGGTCGATTCTGAGGGTGTTACAGAGTGGTATCAGAGCTCAGCAGCTGCGATACCCCACAAGTCCAGCCTGTAGGATAACCTAGCTAACGGCCGCAGTAGAGTGTCAAAACTATTTTGAAAAAAAATCGGTTGGATAGTTCTGATTAGGTCTGATTTTACTCCTTACCCCTATGCTATTCTCCTCTTACCTCTGCGTGTTTTGAATCCACTCTCTTACTTTTCTTCGAGTCCAGGATTTCTCGTGGTTGGGTTCCGTCGTACCTTCAGGGTTTCGCTTCCTTCGTTGATAACGGTGTTCTACCGTCCGGTGTTCAAGCTGCCTGATGAATCCGTCTACTGTGGTACCATTCTTCGTTCTTTGTTTGTGCCTTTCGGTGTTTTCCGACGCGACGAAGTCTTCTACATCAGATCTGATGAGAATGTCCATCCCTCCTTTGTTCCGACCCTCGTTTGTCGAGATCTTCAGTCTGATTCCGAGAATGGTTGCACTCGCTTCTACTGATTGTGCAAAGTAATAGTTTGGGTGCGTGATGGATTGGCCCCCATGCCGACTACCCTTTCTATTCGCTTTTGTACATTGAAGTGGATGAGAATGCATCGGTTCCCTCTTTCCATCGAAGCTAGAGGTGGCTTTATTTGTTGATACCTCTACTTTCGACCTTTTGTTTCCGGAGTGTTCTCTCGATGATCACGGACAACGGCCTCTTGTTAGTGGTGTCGCAAGGATCTACCCGAAGCGAGAAGATGCAGATCGCCGACCTTCCTTCCGGTACCATGAGGCGGATCTCGAGGGCGAGATCCTTTGTTAGTGGTGTCGAATTGTGTCATCCCGCAAAACCACTACTAGAAAATCGCGTTGTTTTTGTGCATTGCATCATCATGACCGCATGCTCATGTCATCATGCCGCATTGCATTTGAGCATCGTCATCATCTTGCATCTGTTCGCATAAAACTATTTTCGGAAAACCCAAATTGTTTCTAAAACGCCCGTCTTTAATTCGAAACCCCAAACCGGGACTCCGGAATATTTTGTTTTGACCAACTATGTTTTGCAAACGGTGCATTTAGAATTAAATAAAATATTATATTATTTTAGTGGGGGCAGTCGAACGGGCCGATCCGACCCGAACGACCACCCCCGGTTCCAAATCGGTCCACCTAAAAATCCTACAGCTACCTACACCTAATCTACCCCCAACCAGCCACCTCACCCCCACCAATAGTCTCTTGCCACCTCACCTCTCCCCAAAGCCCCACCCACTCACATGCTGACACCTCACCCCTCCTTCTCTCCTCACCCAGCAGCCCCCCTGGCGCACACCACGCGCACACACGCTCCCTCCCTGCCCGCGTGCTCGCCGTCCTCCTCCCCTACCCCGACGCCGCACCGCGCCCGCCTCTTCCCCTCCTCGCCGGCGACCCCGAGCGCCTCCCTCCGGCGGCCACCCTCCTCCTTTTCCGCCCGTCTGCTTCCCCTCCACCCAGCTCCACCCGCGCGCCGCTCCCCTCTCTCGTCTCTCCGGCTCTCCTCCGTCCCCGCAGGCGCCTCCGCGGCCGTTCGCCCCGGTGCAGCCCCGCCCTGCCCCTCGCCGGAGCCGCAACCCTCTGCCTCGCCGCGAGCCCTCACCTCCGCGACCCTCGCCGGAGCCGCACCCCTCTGCCTCGCCGCACGCCCCGCACGCCCCCCCGGAGCTCCGCCTCGCCGCTTCCACCTCCGTCGCTCTCCGCGCCCCTCGCCTCTTCCTCCCCCTCTCCGGCCGCCGCTGCCGCTCCACCCTTCCTCTCCCCCGACCGGCCACCGCCCTCCTCCCTTTTTCCCTCTCCGCTCCGCTCGCCGCGCGAGCTCGCCCCCGAGCCGCTTTCCCCGAGCGCCCCTCTGCCGGCGTCCTCCTCCTCCGCCTGAGCGCGCCCCGCCCGCCTCCGTCGAGCCGCGGCACCCCGCCCCCTCTGGCGCCCGCCTCCGGCCGCGTCCACCGAGCCTCGCCCCCGACCTCCCCCTCCTCCGCTCCGGCGGGCCGCCGCCAGCGGGCTCCCCGCCTCCGGCCGCCTCTGCTCCGCCCTCCCCGAGCCCGCCGCCAGCCAGCTCGGCGCCAAGTGCCTCCTCCCGCGCGCGGCCTTCTCCTCCGCCCACGAACCTGCTCCTCCGCGCGCCCCGCGGGTCCATCTCCGGCCGTCGCCGGCGGTTGTTCCTCTCTGCGCTCGGCCTTGCGCCCCCTCCTCGGCCGCGTGGCTCCGCTAGCTCGCCACCCTCGCAAGCTCGCCTCCCGTCCATGTCGATGTGTGCCTTGTCAGACCTTGGGCATGGTATATTGTGTTGGTTCAGGCCGTGTATCAGCTGCTTGTGTTCCTTGTGACCTTCTGCTGCCTCCTGTTGTTTTCCGTTGGACCAAGTGGTGATGTACGGTGGATCGTTTGAGGCAGTTGGCTCCTCCAGTTTTTGCACTTGGCATTTTGGGCATGCGTGTGAAGACCCCGTGAGGATGGTGCAAGAACAACACGAGACCGATCCGATGACTAAACAACTAGACGATCCGCAACCCCGCAAGGACATCGTGTCACCGTCAAGGTCTTCGACCCGAACGCCAAGGCCGACCCGGGTCCGACACCGACAATCAAAACCCCGGTACCGAACAAGTTCGCCAATGACCTCAAGTTCTCCTACACGGAAACCAAACGCCAAGGTCGCCTACACGGATACGACATGAACTTCCCCGGACGCCAAGACCGTCCCGACTCGAGGACCCGACAAGACCTTCGCGACGACAAGAACGGCATCGACCCGGAAGAACCCGATGCGCCCCCGACGCCGAACCAAGCCCTGCTTCCCGGTCGCGACAAGAACTACCCCCCGTTATCCGAGAACGATCCCGGAGTCCAGGAACGCTTCCGTCGAACCCTGAACCCTGAGACCGACCCCGAACCCCGAAACCCCAAGATCGTCGAGCCTCCCCCCCCCAATGTGTGAACCCCTTTCCGAGAACCCTATTTTTATAATTGGTCAACTACATGAATTGTTGCATATTTAATTGTCATCTCGCATGCATATCATTGGTTTGGGGGCCTTATGCCGATTCACTTCTAATTAAATATGGGGCCCATATGCGAGCAAATCTAGTCTCATATCGGCCTCATTTAAACTTGTGTAGCGAACCGGTGATATATTCTGCCTTGTTAAACAACATTTGAACTGCGGGTTAGTTAAATAACATGAACCATCTAATTAATTGCCGGGACCCCGGTTCCGCTTAATATGACCTAATTGCATTGCACCTTTGCCATGTCATACCTCATGCATGCATCATGCCGATCTTTTGCCGTAGTATTAAATATTGCATCCGGTGTTTATTCTAGTGTTTTGGATCTTCGCGGATAAGGCCGTTGAGTTGATGCGAGTGTCGACCCGATCTTCGGTTGAACCTTCGACAATGTTTTCAGGCGAGCATCTCCCCCTTTCTACCTATCTTACTTTTATAGTATTTATTCCCTCCGGTTGATCTATTGCTATCTGTGTTGCGGTGCTTTAGTTTCCGTACCTGTGATATACCGTGCAGCCCTATATTTCCATGGCCACCTCCTATTACCTGTTGTTTGGTAGATAGTTGGACTTGCGCGTCGTAGTCGCTTGCTCAAGTGCTGTTGCGTGTCGCCATGTACCACAGTTGTTGGAGTATTGCCACATGTTGGATGTTGGAGATGATCTCGGCTTTACTTTTCGTTCACTTTAATTCCTGTTTAACAACTAAAATTGAAGTAAGTAAGCAGAGGCATCGGTGGGTGATAGATAACATTTGGTTTCCGAACGCCCACTTGTGTCCCGTAGGACCCCGAGTACTTGATACCTGTTCCTTGATTTATCGCGCTATCCACATATGGGGAGTATGGGCCCCCCTTAGCCAGAGCTTGATTCAGTCTTATTTCTTGGGGCCACAACTAGTTTGAGGTTTTATTTACTATCCTGTACCTATGCCATGCTTTACTGCTTTATTTACGATTGTGTGAGGAGCACGCTGTACTGTTTTGGAAGCGGAGTGTTTTCGCGGTATCGACAGTCCCCGTTTGGGGATCTGCTGTCGTTTACAGCCACTGACGCAAACCTTGAGTCCGTCTCGGAGCTTGCTTACTTCGTTGCGGGTGTACTCCAAGGGGTGGCCCCCTGAAATATTTCTGAATCCTGTGATTGCTTTGTCGTGAGGACCTCGTTGGGTTTTGATTTGGTTTTTCCGAGGTTGATCGTGTGTGTGTTGCTATTTGTGCACCCCGGCCGGGTTAAAACTTTCTGAAAGCCGTGTCCGCGGTTATGGACGACTTGGAGCACAGTATCTCGATCATAGACAACTATAACTAAAGTTTACCGTTATAATCTGACTTCATCATGACTAGTAATCAGCTCCACTATAACGGAATGGCTAAATAAAACTGCCAACAATTGCTTGTTTGGTTTGTCGCTTGCGACAATTGTATCTGACTAGTAAATATTGCAACTACAATGGAATGGCTGAATAAAAGTATCAACAACTGCTGGGTTTTTGGGTTGTCTCATGCTATTTGTATCTGATTAGTAAGTGTTGCAACTATAACGGAATGATTAACTAAAACTGCCCACCGCTTATTTTATCAGGATGATTATCTATACCTGACTAGTAATTGTTGCAACGATAACCGAATAAATAAAACTGCCAACTGTGTGAGTTCCTCGGTTGACTTCCTCGTTTGGTATCGAGGGGGAAACACCAGGATGGGTTTGTTTGGTGTTAGCTTCAGGTTGGATCCGGATAGGTCATTCTTACCCCCCTCTGATAACCGCCAGTTGTATCGAGTCTCTATAGGTTGTTTAGTGCATGCTGCCGCTGTCGCTCAGTCCACCATACCTATGTAGGCGAGGACCGCCGAATTCTAGTCTCGCCGTGTACTGGCCTCAGTACTGACGCTCCTCTTTTTCCTTTGCCCTTTGTCGGCACCCCTTTTGTTTAAGCAGGTTTTGAGATCGACGTCGTTAGCAGGGTTACCCTTCCGGCTTGGCCTGGGCAGGGTTATGGACGCCATTGGTTATTCTTCAGGGCTCTTAGCCCCATTTGCATCTTGTCCGTAGTCGGACGCTCTATCATTTTACAGGTGATTTGGGTCTTTGTATATTATATCTGTATTCTTGGCTCTTTGAGTCGCTGTTGTATATATCTGTTCTGTGGGTCCCATCGAGGACTGTTGTGTAATGTTATTACTTCGTTTTCCACCCGCACGAAAGTGCCTGGTGGGCACCTTTGAATCGTTTCTATGCGGGTTTGGCGGGTTCCGCTAAAACTTGCATAGGGTCGATTCTGAGGGTGTTACACTCGTTGGCGTTGGACAGGGGTGGCGGTGGACGGTAGTCAGTGTCCCAGACAAGGTGGCTAGGCTTGGTGCTGCTCCTAGCTTGCTGTCGACTGAGGGATGGCAAGTTGAGCTCGGCATGGTCACCATTAATGGCAATGGCAAGCTCATAGTGGTGCTGGAGCTTGTTAACTAAGCTAGATGATCTACTAATAGCCTGTTGTGAGCCAGAGAGGGAACAAGTTAGGCCAAAATCACTGCTCACTATAGTGTTTGATGTTTGTTTGTTTTGTGTTTGCAAGGTGTTTAATGAAATGGCCGAAAGAGATTCAAATTTCAATTTTTGATTCAAACTTTGTGGGTGTAATAGTTACATACTCAGTAGTCTCTGGTTAGTTGGAAAGGTCAAGGGGAATTGGTTTGGTTGGTTTTTGAGAATTGGATGATCTTCACATATGAACCAGATTCAATTTTGAATTGTCATTTGGATCAAGTTGCCATTGTTTCTATGAGTTTGAAATGTGGGCTTTGATTCACTTTTACTTGGTCTGGCAAGGGGTGAAAAGAAATAGAATTGTTTCTGTTTGAAATCTTGGACTAGGAACACTCAAAGTGGTCTAGTGAGAAAGATTGACAAAAATGACCATTTGCTTAATTTGTTTTGTTTTTGAATTTCTCTTGATTTGTTTTTGGTTGGAACTGATTTAGATGATGTTGTTTTCACCTTTAAACCATTCCTTGATATTTAGAACAATCACACAAGTCTATTCATACAATCATCACATTCACACATGCATTCATATGATTTTAATTAACAATTTTTTTTTGTTAACCCTAAATTTGGTGATTGGAATTTGATAACCGTGTTCAATATTTTTGGGATGTTACATTACATGACTTCACACAATATAATTTTTGACTGAGTGTAGCGATACCATGGTTGGACTAAGGGCATCTTCCAATTCTTATCTTTCAAAACTCAACGATTGCTAAGCACTAACCTTCTATTAGCCTTGCTGTCAGTTTTCAAAATCATGCAGACCAATGGCATAAGATGCTAATTGCACAATTTTTTTCTTACTTAACTGAAAATATATGTGACAGCTCATGAACTAAATGATTATTGCACATTTATATCAATGTAATCCCATGACCCAGTATTATCTTACACCTCTCCTTTGTATTTTGTAAATTATAAATGAAAAACATCACAACATTAAGATGACCATATTCATTCCTCACAAAAAGAAACAGACCAATTCGTAACTGCAGTTTCTCCTGTATGTACGTACACATAAAAAGTCATACGACAATTCCATGCATGGTGGGTGCTTCCACTACATGGTGGGTGCTTCCATCAATAATCGATGTTGAATCTTATTACCACTTTAAAAGCAGACACAACCTCCTTCCTTGCCTATTGTACCTGGAAACCAAAAGGAGTAAGAGCATCAATTGAGTTCGTATTGGGTTTTATGTTCTCCAATAGGAGTCTTAATTGCTTCAACTTTGATCATACCTTGTAGGTTGTTTCTGCCGTCCCTCATCGTAATCATTTCCCAATTTGCGAACATACAGAGAGCCCGCACATTCTAGAAGTATTAGACGTAATCCAGTTTATAAATTTACAGTGTCAGAACAGAAAGTCTGCCGCTGGCACTGAGCCACCGACCACAAATTCTAATCTCATTGACCATGAGCATTCCGTCAAACATGTAGTACGCACGAATATGTTCAGAAGAGCAAGGACTGTTATGTGGGTGATAGGTACCTTGTGAGATAGATCATTGAAGTGGTCGGCGGCGCGTGGCAGCAACGAGTCCAGCCCGGCCGGGGTGTACGGACGCTGCAAGGACGGTTGGCGCTCCCCTCATTGACGAAGATGGGCTCAGGTGGCGCGGGGCGTCGGCACCCCTGAGCCAAGGGTGCGAGCGCGGTCTTCGTGCTCCGCTAAACCGAGGGCATGGATTTCATGAGAGGCGATGAAGGAAGATGTCGGCCGTGGATCCCGCCTCCGTGCGTGTTGGCTGTTCGCGTTCCTCAGAACGAGGTCCGTGGTCGGCTGGCACGGCGCTTCGAGGCCGCTTGGCGTGAGAGGGCGTCGTCCTCATGACGCAGTTGTGCGGGTACTCCCGAAACTTTTCGTGATTGTGGCGTCCCTGATTTGATTGTTGGCATAACTGTGGGTGCTCTAATTGTTGGTTACCAAATTGGACGCAGCGTACGGCGGAGAACAGAAGGTGATCTAAGGGTTACAATCCTCGGAATTTTTGATGATTTGTGTTTAATGGTCTAGATTGCTCCATTTTTTTTATGTTTGAGGGCGACCTATGATCACCAACTTCCTTTTAATAGTAAAGATTACGCTATTTCACCGAATACTAGAGAATTTGGCGTTTGGTAATACTATCTCCATGCCGATTTATAACAAAAATACGTACTTTGAAAAAATAGTTTGACCATAAATTTAATCAACAATATATGAATTATTTGTTACAAAAATTGTACCATTGGAAGCGTATTTTAAATATAAATCTAATAGTATAATTTTTGTTAAATATAATTAGTATTTTATTGGCCAAATTTATCGTCAAACTATTTTCTCAAAATATGTATTTGCCTATAAACCAGAATGGATGTAGTAGCTTATTTAACTAGGTAGAGAGCCGTGCGCAAGCCGATATGAACAATTGATAAAAACATTTAAGTGGATTTTAGATAAAGAAAACTTCTCAATCTAATCGTACTTTAGTACTTTACAATACATTATTAAAACATAGTATGAGATAAATACATTAGTAGAACATAGTATGAGATAGGCACTTTTTTTAAATAATATACTTTTTAAATCTTTTTTAATCTATTGCACGCCTTTTTATAATTACAAAAATAGCATTTTTTTGGGCCTAGGTTTAGCCCTAGCTAATCGGCATAGGCCAAGCCGATTGAGCCTTATTCGGCCAGCAACAGACCGATTGCAGATCGGCGCGTGCGGCCATGGGGCCCACGGCGGCCAACAACCCCAATCGGCCTGGCCCGGGCCGAATGCCCTTTCGGTCTAGAGCAAGCCAACTGGCGTTGCCTACAGGTCGACGTCGCGCGGCCAGCCCCAGCTCCTCTTTCTTCCTCCGTAGCCGCGCGTGCTCCTCTCTCTCTCCATGAGTACTCCGTTTCTAGCATCTATTTTAGCCCGATTTAGTCCCAATTTTTTACTAAATCTTTGTTTTAAAACCATTAGAGAGTTAGTGGAAGCCCGATCTACCGATGGGTTAGCTAAGGACTATTTGGTGTTGGTTCTTTGGAGGAATAGTGGTGGAGATGTGGTGGAGCTTTTAGCTGAGGCTGTCTGAGCAGTGTTGTGCTGCTTGTCCGATGAACCGAGACTGATAGACTAAGTGGCTTCTCACGCTTTAAGGGTTAACCCTAATCCCTCAATAATTATTATATATGGTTACGCAACTACTCGACTTTGGTTAGTCTATTGGAATATTTTGCTGGTGGATTAGTGGTAATATTTGGCAGACTATTATCACATTTTTTAGGATATTTGTGAATAGTTGTATATAGTTATACACACTATGGATAATTAATTGATTAGTTTGAATTTTTTGTATATCAGTAAAGATGACCAATTTAGTGAAGTTCGTGTTTTATTACGATCCTAGTAATATCCAAACAAATGAGTGTGGAGCATATTTGAGAGAGTTTATGTATATGAAGTTAGATTTGACTGCCCCTTAAACATGGAGTGTTAGTCAGTTGAAGGAATGGTTGATAGGATGTTTAGGCTATAACCTCGAAACGTACACCGTCAGTGTACAAGCATTGTGGACAAAGTCAAGGAAAAATATTTTTTGAACCTTGAGGCATGTATGTCATAATAGAGACTGGTTTAAGTGGTTAAGAGGTTGCAAGGATAGGCGTGTGTAAAACCTGTCGCATTAGTGCTTCCTGTCTTGAAGGAGATCGATTCGCCTGGAAGCGATAGTGGACACGTTCCCGGTGAAAGGATCGTATGGGAACCTAGAGGGGGGGTGAATAGGTGCTACTTCAAATTTTACTCTTTTTCAAATTAGGGTTTGACAAGAAAGGTAAATTCTCTAGAATATGCAACTATAGTGAATTTACCTATATGTTAAATAAGCACAAACTAACACAACACTAAGCAAGAACAAGTAAGTAAAGTGCGGTAAAGGATAGAAGTAACCAAGGGAGTGGACGTGGAGACACAAGGATTTGTTTCCCGTAGTTCCTTCCTTTTGAGGGGAAGTACGTCTACGTTTGGAGAGGGGGTGGTTTCAAACCACCAACGCCACGAGAGGCCTCCCTTGTTCTCCGATGAACCTCACCCCAAAGGGCTCGATTCACCTTCCACTATATCGGCAACCTTCGAGGTGGAAGTCGGCACCTTTACAACAAGTTCGGGGCACACATCCACAACTGAATTGGAGGCTCCCAAATACAAGCAAGCTGTCAAGACAAATCAAAGACAAGCTTGTAAGAACCAAATCAAAGTTAGGGTTTCCAAAAAAACACTAGAGCTAGGGGGCCCTCAAGTGAATGAGGGGGAAATGAAGATCTCTCTTGGTGAAGATGTGAATCAAGGCCTCCTCCTTCGATTCTCCAGAGATCAATGGCTTTGGATGGTTGGATGAAGAGATCTTGTGGATTTGGTGGCTCTAATGGTGTTGGTGTTCTTGAGCAGCTCGAGCAACTGGAGGAAGAAGATAAGGGTCCCTATTTATAGACAGCCCCCTTCACGAACCGTTTTCTGACCGTTGTAGAAAAGTCAGACCGGAGACTCCGGTCTGTAGACCGGAGACTCCGGCCAATCTCCGGACCAGTCTCCGGACTGGCCATCTGACTGACCCAGCCCATTTCTTCACCAGCAACACCGGAGACTCCGGACTTCCAACACCGGAGACTCTGGTCCGACCAAAGTCTGGAGACTCCGGCCAATCTCCGGACCAGTCTCCGGATAGGCCATCTGACTGACCCAGCCAAGTCCTGGGAGGCACCACCGAAGCCAGCACCGGAAACTCCGGACCACACCGGAGACTCCGGTCTTGGCAGACCGGAGACTCCGGTCTGGAGTTTCCAGAACAGTGGCAAATGTATGTGGTCTTTTCCCAAGAGTGTGTGTTATGTTTATCTATGATAATACCAAGCTGTGGACAATAACAAACTGTAAAATGATCTACTTGTTGTTAACGAACACCAAAAGTGATTATGACAATAAATGTCCTTTCAATCTCCCCCTTTTTGGTGTTCGATGACAACAAGTGATTTGCATGGAATAACATATAAATGTGGCTCCCCCTGACTATGTGCAACAAGATAATGAAGTAAATCATGTAAAGAAAATAATACCAACGATAGCACACATAGATCTCACATGAGTTACAATAGATGTTGTA
Source organism: Avena sativa (assembly GCA_916181665.1). Taxonomy (NCBI): domain Eukaryota; kingdom Viridiplantae; phylum Streptophyta; class Magnoliopsida; order Poales; family Poaceae; genus Avena; species Avena sativa. The sequence continues at coordinate 324,748,415 of OV702279.1, forward strand.
CACAAGCACATAGTCATAGACACACATAAGAATAGTAGATAACACACATAAAGTTCAAGTTCGAATATCCAAATAACAAAAAGAAAGGCAAATAACGGCAGATAGTCGCAAATCCCGAGTCCCATGCAAAGCGGATGAGAATGTCTTCTCCCCCTTTGGCATCGAAACGCCGAAAAGGGAAAAGACCTATACTAACGCCCCAATGACTCAGTAGTCATCGTCATCCTCGTCGTCCTTGGCATCCTCAACTCCTCAGGGATAGCAGGCCCTTTGTCGTGAGGGCGAGAGGAGGAAGTACCCTGGTATCCAAACCCAGAGGTGACATCAGCAAACGTCTGCCAGTCCACCAGACTATCCTGTTGGGCGTTCCATGCCCCAAATGAGAGAGTGTGATCAGACTCTATGGACTGCTGGGCCCCATGCTCATAATTGTATTCATCTTCACCTTCCTCGGTATCAGCAGCACCCTGGTCCTTGATCTCTTTGAGGAGCTTCTCCATGCGGCGGTTGCTTTGGTAAGATGCATGCTGCTGCTTGCGAATGTCAACGTTCATGCAGCAAAGAGTCCTCTCCCAGAAACTGGCCTTCTTGACCTTCTCATGCACATAGTCTCTAGTCATGGAAGGCATAGGTACATTTGAGGCATTCTTCCTCCAAACTCTGGGTGGAGAGGGAGCCCTCTCCGTCTCAGTCTCCTCATCATCATTTCCATATCGGCGCCTTGGAGCTGGCCCCATGTGCCCCTTCTGCTGCAGAGAGACCAGAGTGTGCGTCATGAGGTGTGGTGGAATGGCATTGGGAGAATCATGCGACTGCGAGTTGATTAGTCTCATAATCAAGGGTGCATATGGAGGATATTTCTTGAATAGAATTGCATGGAACATCTCCTCGAAAATGAAGTCCATCACATCAATGGGTGCAGCCTCAACATCTGGTCCAGCATTGAAGGTCCGGTGAGTATGGTACAGGAGGTTGACAAGTCCTCCCCTGAGAGCATCATCATTTCCAGCACTTGGAGCAATAGTGTGACGGAAAATCCTCAGCATAAGGTTGTAGAGGGGCTTGAGTCCCTTGGAGGCCCCCACAACACCATCATCATACAGAGGTGCCAGTTTTTGCTTGTTCTCACCCAAGGCTGCTGAGTGCATGCACAGCCCCACAGGAGTAGATATGCCGTGGAAAGTCTCAAAGATGACATTGGCAAAGTCATGGAAAGTAGCTGTGCAGCGAGTAGAGCCAGTCATCCACACCATAGTCCTATCAAGATCAGTCCCAAATACCACAGTGGCATAGAACTGCTGAACGAGGTGCACACTGTAGTCTTCATGCAGGTCCATCAAGTTGTAGAGACCCAGCTTCTCACAGATCCACAGGGCATCACTGAAATATGGGCTCTGGCGCATTTGCTCAATGTTCATGAACTTCTGAGGGCAAACAGGTGATTTGGTGAGTACACCATACACATCCTTCATGAACACACTCTGCTCTTTCCTCCAGAAACGATGGTCATCACTGGTATGAGGTAGTGCATAGAAATCTGTCTTCCTCAGCTCACGGAACTCCTCTTTAGACATCTTGTTTAGGGACTGGAGGTTGTCATACTTGGCTCTCTTTGCACGTTCCTCCCGTTCAGCCCTTTCTTGATCCCTCTTCATGTAAGCTGCATCACGTTCCCGCTGTTTCCGGTTGGATGGAGGCACGATAAACTGACCCTGAGCTTCATCATAGCGAGGATTGCCCCTTTGGGACTTGGCCTTGGTACGACGAGGGCGACTAGAACCATCACCTGTGAACAGCAGTGAGGGAGATAGCATGGAGATGAGTATATATGTCCCAAAGATACAGTACAGGAGCTTTGATGCATTTCTGGACTACTTTGATTCACCCAGCACCGGAGTCTCCGCACGAGACACCGGAGTCTCCGGTTCAGACCGGAGTCTCCGGTCCTGGGGACCGGAGTCTCCGTCCTAGACCGGAGTCTCCGGACCTAAGTCCAGAGTCTCCGATCAGGAGGCTCGGGTATGCGATGGGGAGATACTGGTGAGGGTAAATCTAGTAGATCAGGCAATGCAACAAGGCTAAAGTACTAGAGTGCAAGCAAACAAGTGATTCCTATGGACAAATCCGCAACAATCCTCAAAAACACATCTAGGGATGAACCCTAGGAGGAAAAAGGAGAGGAGAGGTACCAGATCTGTCCATGGGATCGATTCCTTCGGTGGGAATGACCCAATGGAGGAGAGGAGGAGGTTGGCCGGCTGCACGGCGGATCCCGGGGGCTTCTTGACCTCCGGGGAGGTTTTTTGGAGGAGGGGGCGACGGGTTTGGAGGTAGGGGACGGGGTGAAAAAAGAGGAACTGCTGTTCCAGTTCACCCCGTGCCCCTTCTTTAAGTGACAGAAACCGTCTAGACCGGAGACTCCGGTCTACACCGGAGACTTCGGCCTACACCGGAGACTCCGGTGTTTGTACACCGGAGACTCCGGCCCTCCTCGATCAAAAATTCCAGGAAAGGTGTTTGGGGACATATATGGGAGATAGATGGTTTTTAAGATAGGAAAAGGGTTTGGGTTGAGACTGTTGGAGATATGCCCTAGAGGCAATAATAAATATAGTTATTATTATATATCTTTGTGTTTATGATAAATGTTTGCATTCATGCTATAATAGTATTAACAAGGAAACCATTAATACTTGTGTGATTTGTAAACTTAATTTGAAGTCCCTAGTATAGCCTCTATACTTCACTAGCTTGTTGGTTGATTGATGATGTGGTTTCTTTGTCATGAACATTGAGATGTTATCAACAACAAGATCATATCGTTAGGAGAATGATATGGTGGACATACTCCTATAGACAAGCGTAGCATAAAGATCAAGTCATTTCAATAGTTCAATTGCTATATGCTTTCTGATACATAGTAACCTAATTCCTTCGACCATGAGATCATGCATATCACCTTTGCTGGATGGATGCTTTGATGTCATCAAACACCACACCGTAACAGGGTGGCTATAAAGGTGGCATTGAGTGTTCGGAAAGTATTGGTTGAAACACATGGATCAAGAGTGGGATTTGTCCATCCACATGACGGATAGATATTCTCTGGGCCCTCTCGGTGAAATGTCATCCAATTAGCTTGCAAGCATGTGACTTGGTCACAAGGGATCACATATCACGGGAACGAGAAAAGAGTACTTATCAGTAACGAGGATGAACTAGGTATGCAGAGATACCGACGATCATAACCTTGGATAAGTAACATATCGTGAGACAAAGGGAAATTGGTATCGTATGTAAGTGGTTCATTCGATCGCAAAGTAATCGTAGAAATATGTGGGAGCCATATGAATTTCCAGATTCCTCTATTGGTTATTGTTCGGAGAAGTGTCTCGATCATGTCTGCATAATTCACGAACCGTAGGGAGACACACTTAAGGATTCGACGTTGTTTGAGTAGTTATGGTATTATGAGAAAGAGACCGAATGTTGTTCGGAGTCTCGGATGGGATCCGGGATATCACGAGGTGATCCGGAATGGTCCGGAGAATAAGATTCATATAAGGAAAGTCCCGTTTTGGAGTTGGGGAATGGTTCCGGTGTTTTCATCGGGAACATTCTAGAAGGTCCCGGAATGTCCGGCACTCCGGAGGGGGAAGGGTACATGAGTGTGTCATTACATATTGGAATGATTGCATCATGTACTAAGTATTCTTGCTGTCCCAAATAAAGGATTTATTTAAATCCTAAATTGAAAAGTCAAACGGCTAGTTTGAAAGTCAAACGGCAGTTTTGGGAAGTGGGAAAAGAGGAGGAGAGGTGGAGGCCGAGTTGGAGGAGGGTTCCTCCCCTTGGCCGGCGCACCTCCCTAGGCCGAGTTGGGGAGGAACTCCTCCCCTTGGCCGGCCAGCCCTCCCACCTATATAAGGAGGGGCAGGGCTCCCCTCCTAGACACACAAGTTTTCCTATCCTCTAAACTAAACCCTAGATCTAGACCCCGGTTTAGAGCTATTCGGTTTAGAGCCTTCTAATTGGTTTAGAGCCTTCTAATTGGTGTGTCTAATTACTAGACCACTAATAGCCTCTCTCATAAGCTCCACCATACTCGCACCGGCTTAAGGCGAAGCCCTGCGGGATTTCCCCTCTACCTCCGGTACCACGCCGTTGTGCTGCCGGAATCGCGAGGAGAGTGCTACAACCTCCGCTGCCTGCTGGAACAAGGGAGAGGAAGGTCTTCGTCGAGTACCGAACGTGTGACCGACTGCGGGAGCGCTGCGGGAACGCGGCGCCGGAAAGATCGTCTACGCGATCTTGAGATCGGAAAGAGTACGACTACATCACCCACGAGAATCTGCTCTCGTTAAACACTTTGGAATCTTCGAGGGTGAGTTATTCCATCGACTCGTTGCTGCAATCTAGTAGATAGATCTTGGCTTGTTTGTTTGTATGCGATAGAAAATTTTTGTTTTCCATGCTACGAACCCCTACAGTGGTATCAGAGCCGTGTCTATATGTAGATCTGTTGCACGAGTAGAACACAATGGTCATTGTGGGCGTTGATGCTTTTATTGTAGATTGCTTTTTGTGTACTTTGCATCTTGCGGTATGTTGGGATGAAGCGGCCCGGGCTAACCTTACATGACATCGTTCATGAGACTTGCTCCACGCTTGACATGCAACTCGTTTTGCATAAGTGGCTTTGCGGGTGCCTGTTTCTCCTAGCATAGTAAAGATCCAATTTACAACGGGTGATCAACAATGCTAGTATCAATGTTGTGGTTATTGTTCGTAAGTTAGAACGACACTTATGGAAAGCCCCAAACCACGTAAAATATGCAAAGAAAGTAGAAGCGTCTAACTTTGTTTTGCAGGGGTGTGCAGTGATGTGATATGGCCATGATTGTGATTATATTTGATGTATGCAATGTTCCTTATTGTAAGTTGGCAACCGGCAGGAGCCATATGGTTGTCTTTAATTTCTGTTAAGACCTGCGTGTCTATTCAAAATAGTTGTAATAGTTGAAGCTGGTGGACGACAACCATGGAGAAGCGTCATTGACCTTGATGCTATGCCGGTGATGATGGAGATCATATTCGTGCTTGAAGATGGAGATCGGAAGCACAAAGAAGAAAGGCCATATCATATCACATATTATGAATTGCATGTGATGTTAATCCTTTATGCATCTTGTATTGCTTAGTAGACGACGGTAGCATTATAAGATGATCCCTCATGCACATAAATTTCAAGTTCTAAAGTGTTCACCCTTAGTATGCACCGTTGCCAAAGCTTGCTGCTTCGAAGCACCACGTGATGATCGGGTGTCTTTGATTCCGCGGGTGAATACAACGTAAGCAAGCCAGATTTGCTTATGCGGTAGCTAAGGTTTGATCTTGACGAGCCTAGCATGTACAGACATGGCCTCAGGAACACGGATCGCCGAAAGGCAAAGCATGAATCATATAGTAGATATGATGAACATGATGATTGTTCGCCATTAAAACTATATCAGCTCTCGTGATGATCGGTGTTGATGTAGTGGATTTGGTTCGTGTGATCACTAAAACAATGTGAGGGATGTTGTTTTGAGTGGGAGTTCACCTAGTTTAATTTCATTAATTAATTTGAACTCAATTTGTCATAAACTTAGTCTAAACTATTGCAAATATGTTGTAGATCAATGGCAGCCCCTACCATCAATTTTAATGCGTTCCTAGAGAAAGAAAAGTTGAAAAACAATGGAAGCAACTTCGCGGATTGGTTCCGCAATTTGAGGATTGTCCTCACAGCTGGTAATTTGACCTATGTGCTGGATGCACCGCTAGGTGACCCACCTGCAGCTGATGCTACCGATGAAGTAAAGAATGTTTACCTCGCTCGGAAGAATCAGTACTCCATAGTTCAGTGTGCTATCTTGTATGGTTTAGAATCGGAGCTTCAGAAAAGGTTTGAAGAAGTCAGATCCATATGATATTGTCGAGGATCTCAAATTAATCTTTGAGACTCATGCGGCAATTGAAAGTTATGAAGCTTCTGAAAAGTTCTTTAACTGCAAGATGGAAGAGGGTAGCTCCGTCAGTGAGCATGTGCTTAAGATGTCTGGGCACGCAAATAAACTTCAAAGTTTGGGTATAGTGATTCCTAATACTTTGGGAGTTTACCGCATCCTCCAATCACTACCACCAAGTTACAAGAACTTTGTGATGAACTACAACATGCAGAACATGAACAAAGAGTTGCCAGAACTATTTGCTATGTTGAAATCTGCAGAAGTGGAGATCAAGAAAGAGCACCAAGTGTTGATGGTCAATAAGACCACCAAATTCAAGAAAGGCAAGTCTAAGCAAAAGGGACACTTCAAGAAGGGTGGTAAGAAAGTTACCACGCCGACGAAGAAGACCAAGGCTGGACCTAAGCCTGAAACTGAGTGCTTTTACTGCAAGGGAGAAGGTCACTGGAAGCGGAATTGCCCAAGGTACTTGGCAGATTTGAAGAACGGCAACATCAAGAAGAAAGGTATATCTGATATACATGTTATTGATGTGTATCTCACTAGTATTCGTAGTAGTGCCTGGGTATTTGATACTGGTTCGGTTGCTCATATTTGTAACTCGAAACAGGAGCTGCAGAATAAACGGAAGCTAGCGAAGAACGAGGTGACGATGCGCGTAGGAAACGGATCAAAGGTTGATGTGATCGCGGTCGGCACGCTACCTCTTCATCTACCATCGGGATTAGTTTTATACTTAAATAATTGTTATTTGGTGCCTGCATTAAGCATGAATATTATATCAGGATCTTGTTTATTGCGAGACAGTTACTTGTTTAAATCCGAGAATAATGGTTGTTCGATTTATATGAGTAATGTGTTTTATGCACATGCACCTTTGATAGATGGTCTATTCATATTGAATCTCGATAGTAGAAATACACATATTAATAACATTGAGGCTAAACGTTTGAAATCAAGCGATAATTTGACCTATATGTGGCACTGTCGTCTTGGTCACATTGGAGTGAAGCGTATGAAGAAACTCCATTCCGATGGACTTCTTGAATCACTTGATTTTGAATCACTTGAAAGATGCGAAGCATGTCTGATGGGTAAAATGACTAAGACTCCATTTTCTGGTATGATGGAGCGAGCTACGGACTTATTGGAAATCATACATACCGATGTATGTGGTCCAATGAGTGTAGCATCGCGCGGTGGTTATCGTTATGTTCTTACCTTCACGGATGATTTGAGTAGATATGGGTATATCTATTTCATGAAACATAAGTCCGAAACTTTCGAGAAGTTTAAGGAGTTTCAAAGTGAGGTAGAGAATCAACGTAACAAGAAGATTAAGTTTCTACGTTCTGATCGTGGAGGTGAATATCTAAGTTACGAGTTTGGCGAGCATTTGAAGAAATGTGGAATACTTTCGCAGTTGACACCGCCGGGAACACCACAGCGTAATGGTGTGTCTGAACGTCGTAATCGAACTCTCTTAGATATGGTTCGTTCTATGATGTCACTTACAGATTTACCACTATCATTTTGGGGTTATGCATTAGAAACAGCTGCATTCACTTTAAATAGGGCACCGTCTAAATCCGTTGAAACGACACCGTATGAATTATGGTTTGGGAAGAAACCTAAATTGTCGTTCCTTAAAGTTTGGGGATGCGAAGCCTATGTAAAGAAGTTACAGCCGGACAAGCTTGAACCCAAAGCGGAAAAATGCGTCTTCATAGGATACCCGAAGGAAACTATTGGGTATACCTTCTATCATAGATCCGAAGGCAAAATCTTCGTTGCCAAGAATGGATCCTTTCTAGAGAAGGAATTTCTCTCTAAAGAAGTGACTGGAAGGAAAGTAGAACTTGACGAGGTTGTCGAACCTTCTCTCGAAATTGCGAGTAGCGCAGCACCGGAAGAAGTTCCTGTGGTGCCTGCACCAATAAGAGAGGAAGCTAATGATAGTGATCATGAAACTTCGGTTGAAGTTGCTACAGAGCCTCGGAGGTCAACGAGAACTCGTACCACTCCAGATTGGTATGATTCCGTTATGAATGTCATGTTGGTGGACAACACCGATGATCCCGAGACATATGAGGAAGCGATGATGAGCCCAGATTCCAATAAATGGCAAGAAGCCATGAAATCCGAGATTGGATCCATGTACGAAAACCAAGTATGGACTTTGGTGGACTTACCGGATGGCCGGAAGGCTGTCGAGAACAAATGGATTTTCAAGAAGAAAACAGATGCTGATGTTACTGTCTATAAAGCTCGACTTGTCGCAAAAGGGTTTCGACAAATTCAAGGAGTTGACTACGATGAGACTTTCTCACCGGTAGCGAAGCTAAAGTCTGTGAGGATTATGTTAGCAATCGCTGCATATTATGATTATGAGATATGGCAGATGGATGTCAAAACAGCATCCTCAATGGAGACATTGATGAAGAGTTGTATATGATACAACCCAAAGGTTTTGTCGATCCTAAAGATGCTAACAAGGTATGCAAACTTCAACGGTCCATCTATGGATTGAAGCAAGCATCCCGAAGTTGGAATCAACGTTTTGATAAGGTAATCAAAAGTTTTGGTTTTGTACAAACTTATGGAGAAGCTTGTATTTACAAGAAAGTGAGTGGGAGCTCTGTAGCATTCTTAATACTGTATGTGGATGACATATTGTTGATTGGGAATGATGTAGACCTTCTTAATAGTGTCAAAGAGTATTTGAATAATAGTTTTTCAATGAAGGATCTTGGCGAAGCAGCTTACATATTAGGCATAAAGATTTATAGAGATAGATCGAAACGCCAAATATCATTGTCACAAAGTACATATTTGGACAAAGTTCTAAAGAGGTTTGGAATGGAAGATAGCAAGAAAGGGTTCTTGCCCATGTTGCCCAATACGACCTTGAGTAAAACTCAAAGTCCGACATCGGCAGAAGATAGAGAAAGAATGAGTAAGACTCCCTATGCCTCAGCCATAGGATCTCTAATGTATGCCATGCTATGTACTAGACCCGACATCGCATATGCTGTTAGTTTAACTAGCAGATATCAAAGTGATCCAGGAGTGGATCATTGGACAGCGGTCAAAAACATCCTTAAGTACTTGAGAAGAACTAAGGATATGGTTCTTTCTTATGGAGGTGATGAACAGCTCGTTGTTAATGGTTACACCGATGCTAGTTGGAACACCGATCCGGATGATTCTAAATCACAATCTGGATACGTATTTATTTTGAATGGTGCAGCAGTTAGCTGGAGGAGTGCAAAGCAAAGCGTTGTGGCGAGATCTTCAACTGAATCGGAATACATGGCTGCTTCGGAGGCTTCACAAGAAGCGATATGGATGAAAGAGTTCATTACAGAGCTGGGTGTGGTTCCAAGTGCGCTGGACCCAATGTCTATCTACTGTGATAACATGGGCGCCATAGCCAATGCGCAAGAACCAAGGTCACACAAGAAGCTGAAGCATATCAAGCTGCGTTTTCACGCTATTCGAGAACATATCCAGGATGGGGATATAAAGATTTGCAAAGTACACACAGATCTGAATGTGGAGGATCCGTTGACTAAACCTCTCCCGAGGGCAAAACATGACCAACACCAAACTGCCATGGGTGTTCGGTATATTACCATGTAATCTAGATTAGATGACTCTAGTGCAAGTAGGAGACTGTTGGAGATATGCCCTAGAGGCAATAATAAATATAGTTATTATTATATATCTTTGTGTTTATGATAAATGTTTGCATTCATGCTATAATAGTATTAACAAGGAAACCATTAATACTTGTGTGATTTGTAAACTTAATTTGAAGTCCCTAGTATAGCCTCTATACTTCACTAGCTTGTTGGTTGATTGATGATGTGGTTTCTTTGTCATGAACATTGAGATGTTATCAACAACAAGATCATATCGTTAGGAGAATGATATGGTGGACATACTCCTATAGACAAGCGTAGCATAAAGATCAAGTCATTTCAATAGTTCAATTGCTATATGCTTTCTGATACATAGTAACCTAATTCCTTCGACCATGAGATCATGCATATCACCTTTGCTGGATGGATGCTTTGATGTCATCAAACACCACACCGTAACAGGGTGGCTATAAAGGTGGCATTGAGTGTTCGGAAAGTATTGGTTGAAACACATGGATCAAGAGTGGGATTTGTCCATCCACATGACGGATAGATATTCTCTGGGCCCTCTCGGTGAAATGTCATCCAATTAGCTTGCAAGCATGTGACTTGGTCACAAGGGATCACATATCACGGGAACGAGAAAAGAGTACTTATCAGTAACGAGGATGAACTAGGTATGCAGAGATACCGACGATCATAACCTTGGATAAGTAACATATCGTGAGACAAAGGGAAATTGGTATCGTATGTAAGTGGTTCATTCGATCGCAAAGTAATCGTAGAAATATGTGGGAGCCATATGAATTTCCAGATTCCTCTATTGGTTATTGTTCGGAGAAGTGTCTCGATCATGTCTGCATAATTCACGAACCGTAGGGAGACACACTTAAGGATTCGACGTTGTTTGAGTAATTATGGTATTATGAGAAAGAGACCGAATGTTGTTCGGAGTCTCGGATGGGATCCGGGATATCACGAGGTGATCCGGAATGGTCCGGAGAATAAGATTCATATAAGGAAAGTCCCGTTTTGGAGTTGGGGAATGGTTCCGGTGTTTTCATCGGGAACATTCTAGAAGGTCCCGGAATGTCCGGCACTCCGGAGGGGGAAGGGTACATGAGTGTGTCATTACATATTGGAATGATTGCATCATGTACTAAGTATTCTTGCTGTCCCAAATAAAGGATTTATTTAAATCCTAAATTGAAAAGTCAAACGGCTAGTTTGAAAGTCAAACGGCAGTTTTGGGAAGTGGGAAAAGAGGAGGAGAGGTGGAGGCCGAGTTGGAGGAGGGTTCCTCCCCTTGGCCGGCGCACCTCCCTAGGCCGAGTTGGGGAGGAACTCCTCCCCTTGGCCGGCCAGCCCTCCCACCTATATAAGGAGGGGCAGGGCTCCCCTCCTAGACACACAAGTTTTCCTATCCTCTAAACTAAACCCTAGATCTAGACCCCGGTTTAGAGCTATTCGGTTTAGAGCCTTCTAATTGGTTTAGAGCCTTCTAATTGGTGTGTCTAATTACTAGACCACTAATAGCCTCTCTCATAAGCTCCACCATACTCGCACCGGCTTAAGGCGAAGCCCTGCGGGATTTCCCCTCTACCTCCGGTACCACGCCGTTGTGCTGCCGGAATCGCGAGGAGAGTGCTACAACCTCCGCTGCCTGCTGGAACAAGGGAGAGGAAGGTCTTCGTCGAGTACCGAACGTGTGACCGACTGCGGGAGCGCTGCGGGAACGCGGCGCCGGAAGGATCGTCTACGCGATCTTGAGATCGGAAAGAGTACGACTACATCACCCATGAGAATCTGCTCTCGTTAAACACTTTGGAATCTTCGAGGGTGAGTTATTCCATCGACTCGTTGCTGCAATCTAGTAGATAGATCTTGGCTTGTTTGTTTGTATGCGATAGAAAATTTTTGTTTTCCATGCTACGAACCCCTACAGAGACATCAAACTGTGAAGAACCAATAAGAGCCATGGAAGTTCGAAAATAATCAGAAAAGCTCCAAGAGATGAAAAATAATCAAATGACGAACATGAGTAAGTGCCAACCTCTCAAATGAGAGAGGGCGGTGGCCTTGGCCACCATATTTGAGTATACTTGTCTTGGCACCACGAAGATATATCTTGGGTCCATTACCAACACTCATCATTAAGCTCACATATCACTAAATGATATTAAGAGGAATGATTTTGATTGCTTTGGGCATCATGGGGGGAGGGATGGTCCAATCAATTAGGATCGCACTCCCCCTATATCCATGCCTACACCTAGACCAAATATGAGATGAAACATAGGTGAGAGTGCAATAACATCAAGTCAAGCTCCTTGAATCCATGATATTTAGTTCATTCCTCAAGTAGCAAAATCTTGCTTCATCAAGTGGCTTCGTGAAGATATCGGCAAGTTGATCTTTGGTTGATACATAGGATAGATCAATATCACCTCTAGCAACATGATCTCTAATGAAGTGATGTCGAATCTCAATATGCTTTGTCCTTGTGTGATCCACCGGGTTGTATGCAATCTTGATGGCACTTTCATTGTCACATAGAAGAGGCACTTTGTCACAAAGGACACCGTATTCCTTTAAAGTTTGCCTCATCCATAGCAATTGGGTGCAAGCACTAGCAACAACAACATACTCGGCTTCGGCAGTGGAGAGAGATATACAGTTTTGCTTCTTAGAAGACCAACATACCATGGACCTACCAAGGAATTGACAAGCCCAGGATGTTGATTTTCTATCATCCTTGTCTCCCGCCCAATCCGAATCCGTGTATCCACAAAGAGCGAATGTTGAGCCTTGAGGGTACCAAAGACCATAAAATGGGGTATGAACTAAATAACGAAAGATTCTCTTGACCGCCATTAAATGGCTTTCCTTAGGAGCAGGTTGATATCTTGCACACACACCTACACTCAACACAATATCGGGTCTAGATGCACAAAGGTAAAGCAAAGAACCAATCATAGACCGGTATACCTTTTGATCCACATCTTTACCATTAGGATTTTGTTCTAGATGAGTCTTTGTAGCCATGGGAGTAGGAGCTCCATTCAAATCTTACATTTTGAATCTCTTGAGCATATCTTGAGTATACTTGGCTTGGTTGAAGAATGTTCCTCCTCTAACTTGCTTGATCTCAAAGCCAAGAAATACCTTCAACTCCCCCATCAATGACATCCGGAACCTACTAGTCATAAGCTTTGAGAATTCATCATTAAAGGCTTTGTTAGATGAGCCAAAGATAATATCATCAACATATATTTGGCATACAAAAAGCTCCCCATTGACCCTCTTAGTAAAAAGAGTGGGATCGATTTTCCCAACCTCAAAACCACGGTCAAACAATAACTCTCTAAGGTGCTCATACCACGTGCGTGGGGCTTGCTTGAGCCCATAGAGCGCCTTATCAAGTTTGTAGACATGGTTTGGGAAGTTGGGGTCCTCAAATCCCGGGGGTTTCTTAACATATACCAATTCATTTAAAGGACCATAAAGGAATGCACTTTCTACATCCATTTGTTGCAACTTAAAGTTATGATGTGCCGCATAAGCAAGAAGGATACAAATGGACTCAAGGTGAGCCACGGGTGCATAAGTCTCTCCATAATCAATGTCTTCAATTTGAGAATACCCTTGTGCAACCAATATTGCCTTGTTCCTTACTATAATTCCATGCTCATCTTGCTTGTTCTTGAATATCCACTTTGTTCCAATAACATTGCGGCAATCCTTTGGCTTCTCAACTAACTTCCAAACTTTGTTTCTCTCAAAATTGTTGAGATCTTTGTGCATAGCTTCTACCCAATCCGAATCTTCAAGAGCTTCCCACACTTTCTGTTCAATCATGGAGATGTGTGCTTGGTGTTCAGTGAACCTCTTCAATTGTGCTCTTGTGGAAATTCCTTTCCTTAGGTCTCCAACAACATTTTGGAGAGAGTGGTCTCTTATTTCCAACATTCTTTCTTTTCTAGCTTCGCGACGAGCGTGGATCTCCTCATTGTTTCTTGGAGGACCCTCTTCATCATTTTGATCCTCGTCTTGACCATCAACTTGACCTTGATCATCATTGGATTCATCCTCTATGCTGGGAGGCAAGGATTGACCTTGGTCTTGATCAAGTGCTCTTCTAGCCTCAATTTGAGCACGTCTCAAAACAGCTTGGATGGATCTTCCTTGGCAAATTGACTTTGCACCACTTGACACCCCATCGAATGGACCAAGATCCCTTAGACTAGATTTCACACATTGATCACTATGTTGAGGGTCTACATCTTGTCTTTGGCTTGAGTCAATGTCCTCTTCGGTAGATGGAGCATGTCGAGGTTGTGAAGATGAGGGCTCCACTTGAGTGGAGCATAGTTCTTCTCGATCCGCCATAAGGGGTTCCTCAATGGGGCGGATATAACCCACACCCATTCTTCCTATGGCATCCTGAGGCATTTCATCATCTGCATCACAAGCATCAACACGCCCCCCTTGGGGACCATCATATTCTTCGAAGGTCACACTAAAAGATTCTATGACGGCTCCGGAGAGCTTGTCATAGATTCTATAAGTGTGAGATTCGAGACCATAGCCAACAAAAATACCCTCTAATGCTTTAGACTCGAATTTAGACAAACGAACACCTTTGATGAGATAGAAACACTTACAACCGAACACCCGGAAATAAGATATGTTGGGCTTGTTACCGGTAAGTATCTCATATGGAGTCTTGTTGATTTTCTTGCGGAGGTAGAGCCAGTTTGAAGCATGGCAAGCGGTGGAGATGGCTTCGGCCCAAAAGTTGTATGGAGATTTAAACTCCGCCAACATGGTCCTAGCCATCTCAATAAGAGTCCGGTTCTTCCTTTCGGCCACACCATTTTGTTGAGGGGTGTATGCAGCGGAATATTGATGTTTAATCCCCTCATCACTAAGGAAATCATTCAAGGTGTAGTTCTTGAACTCGGTGCCATTGTCACTTCTTATAACCAATACGGGAACATTGTGTTGCCGTTGAACCAAGTTGATGAAGTCAATAAAAGTCTTTTGAGTTTCACTCTTCAACTTGAAGAAATAAACCCAAGAGTATCTTGAAAAGTTGTCAACAATCACCAAACAATATTTCTTCCCTCCAAGACTTGCATGAGATGGAGGACCAAATAGGTCCACATGAAGGATTTCCAAGATCTTGTTAGACTTGATTTGGTTCGTGGGCTTGTGTGGAGCGTCATGCATCTTCCCTAGAACACATGCCCTGCAAACACGATCGTTGGCAAAGGAAACATTTTCTTTTAGTCCAACAATATGGCCCTCTTTATGGAGACTTTGCAAAGTTCTCATATTGACATGGGCTAGTCGGCGGTGCCATAGCCAACCCACATCGGCCTTCCCGTATAAGCACATTGGACCTGTAGTGGCTTGCCCCGAAAAGTCCACCACATACAAGTCATTTTCGACGTACCCAACAAAAGCGACCTTGAGAGACTTGCTCCACATGAGGACCACAATATCATTATCAATAAAGACGGCAAAGCCCATCTTTCCAAGAGCACGGACAGAAAGTAAATTGTATCCAAGGGTTTCAACAAGCATGACGTTCACGAGGGTAATGTCGTGAGCCACCACTACCTTGCCGAAACCCATTACCGTAGATTTTGACTTGTCGGCATATGTGACGGTGATTTGATCTTCATTTGACACCAAGTCCTTGACAATAGACGAGCTTCCGGTCATATGACTTGTGCAACCACTATCGATCACCCATTTTGACCCTCCGGAAGCATAAGTCTACAAAAGATCAAGCTAGTTTTTAGGTACCCATTTCTCAATGGGTCCTCTTTTGTTAGAAACAAGGGTCTTGGGAACCCAAATAGACCAAGCAATATAACCATCATAAGGGCCAACATATTGTGCATACACATCACCATAATAATCTCGCAATAAAACATAGTGAGGGTTAGCACTTCCCGCAAAATCATCATGAGACATAGTTTTACCACTTGTGGTCTTACTTTCCACAATGGTCTTGTTGGTCTGTTGTGCGGGCTTGTCCTTCTTCTTCTTATTGTTCTTCTTCTTTGTTTTGGAAACAACACCAATGCCCCCTTTATCACCACTACGCCTTTGCTTGCTCAAAAGATTATCAATAGACTTGTTGCCTTGTGGAAATGTGGCCTTAGCAAGCTGTCCCTTCAACCTAGCATTCTCTTCAAGAATAGTTGTGCTACTAGATGGAATGAAGTTACTAGGTGAAGGAATATTGGCCAATTGAGTTTGAAGCGTTTCATGGGACTTTGTGAGAGACAAGAGTTCACTCTCCAAGGCTTTGTGGTCCTTGTTAAGCAAGCTAAAGTCCTCGGCAAGTTTTTCATGAACCACACCAAACTCAACCTTGTCCTTTTTAGCTCTTTTGTATTTAGCAATAGCATGATCACGCTCTTTGATGAGTTTGTTAACAATAATGTCATTGGCCTCATCAAGCCCTTCAAGTTTTAATTCAAGTGACAACCTAGTTTCTTGTTCTTCTTCTAGAGCATTGTTTAGGGCCTCTAGCTCAATCATATGTTCATGCCCAAGTTTACATCTTACATCTAGAAGCTATTGAGTATGTGATAGTTGATCTAAGATGTTTCCAAAATGTAGCTTAGCATCACCTTCTAGGTTAGTCATAAACTCATCAAAGGCAATTAATTCCTTTTTAACATCAAGTGACATCTCATCATAAATTTCATCATTATCTAAGTGAGTAGAGCGGGATGATGAAGATACCTCCGTTCCTCTTGCCATAAGGCAAGTGGCGTTCTTGGTGGAGGAGTTCTCATTTGGAGAATCGAAGAGTGAGAATGTTGGAGTAGATGTGGTGGCAAGAGCAGCCACACCATGAGAAGTTTCCTCTTCATCATCTTCATTGTCGGAGGAGTACTCTTCATGAGTGATCAAGACAATTTCTCCCGGCTTCTTGTTGATGGGATTCCTTTTGATGAAGGGTTTCTTGTAAGGTGCCTTGAGAGTCTTCTTCATCACAAGCTTACCACCATTATCTTCTCTCTTCTCATAGGGGCAGCTTGCCACAAAGTGATATCGGTCACCACAATTGAAGCAAGTTCTCAACCTAGTGGTGTTCTCTCTTTTCCCATTTGGATTGCTTCTTCGTTGCATTTCCATCTTGGCCTTGGAGGGTTTCTTCCAAAAGTTCTTTGCATAGAAAGCCATATATTGACTATGAGCAATCTTGACGTCATCGGGATGGTCCAAGGAGAGGCCTTCATCACTATCATCTTCATCTTCAAGGTCCACAGCTTTGGCCTTCAAAGCAACATTGACCACATTGCTCATACCGAGAGCACGAGCACGGGCATCTTTGGCATTCTTGGCGGCGACCTTTAAAGCGGCCATCTCTTGCATAACTTCATTTGAGGTCATGAGATGATAGTTGTGTCTTCCCTGTAAGCTCTTCAAGTCGGTGGGCTCAAAAGGCATGAGTGCACTCACATATTTCCTTTTTATCCATGCATCATCCACATGTGAGGCACCCACATTTCTAAAAGCGGTGGCGGTGGTCTTGAGCCTTCGATACATGTCTTCGTGGTCTTCACCTTCTTTCATGTAGAAACCTTCGGCTTCATTGCTTAGAGCATCATATCTGTTCCTCCTCATACTCTCATTTCCAACAAACAACATAGTGAGAGCATCCCAAGCTTCCTTGGCAATACTAAAGTGCTCAATGTGTGGGTAATCCTTTGTTCCCAATCCTTGTTGAATCATATGCAAAGCAGTGGCATTGAGTTGACTATTGACAACCTCTCTTCTTGTCAAGTTGTTTGGATCCCCAATAAAGAGTCCATGCTCGATGATGTTCCATAGTTCAATGCAAGAGCTGCGCATATGAGTCCTCATTAGTGATTGCCATTGAGCAAAAGTAGCAGACTCTTCTAGCTTAGGTGGGTCACCTCTATTGTACACATGAGGGTGAGGGATGGGAGGATCGGGGGAGTACCAAGAATCACGGTGCTCACCCTTCCCCCCATCAAGTCGTGTGGAGGAGTTAGCATTGTCTAGTTTGTCCCCTACCACCATACCTTCGGGGGATACCGGAGTATTCCCTTTAGGTACGGATGGTAGTTCCTCTTGAGGAGATGGGGGTGATGAGCCATCTTTGTCTTTAAGAAGTTGCTCAAGCATCTTCTTGACTTCGTTGACCAAGGAAGAGCTCAATCTTGTTTCCAAGTTTCTGAGATCTTCCATGGTCACCGGGGTTGACTCACTACCACCATCCCCTTCTTGGCTACCCATATTCTCTTAGGCGGTAAAGCCCGAATAAAGAGCCGAGGCTCTGATACCAATTGAAAGGATCGTATGGGCACCTAGAGGGGGGGGTGAATAGGTGCTACTTCAAATTTTACTCTTTTTCAAATTAGGGTTTGACAAGAAAGGTAAATTCTCTAGAATATGCAACTATAGTGAATTTACCTATATGTCAAACAAGCACAAACTAACACAACACTAAGCAAGAACAAGTAAGTAAAGTGCGGTAAAGGATAGAAGTAACCAAGGGAGTGGACGTGGAGACACAAGGATTTGTTTCCCGTAGTTCCTTCCTTTTCAGGGGAAGTACGTCTACGTTTGGAGAGGGGGTGGTTTCAAACCACCAACGCCACGAGAGGCCTCCCTTGTTCTCCGATGAACCTCACCCCAAAGGGCTCGATTCACCTTCCACTATATCGGCAACCTTCGAGGTGGAAGTCGGCACCTTTACAACAAGTTCGGGGCACACATCCACAACTGAATTGGAGGCTCCCAAATACAAGCAAGCTGTCAAGACAAATCAAAGACAAGCTTGTAAGAACCAAATCAAAGTTAGGGTTTCCAAAGAAACACTAGAGCTAGGGGGCCCTCAAGTGAATGAGGGGGAAATGAAGATCTCTCTTGGTGAAGATGTGAATCAAGGCCTCCTCCTTCGATTCTCCAAAGATCAATGACTTTGGATGGTTGGATGAAGAGATCTTGTGGATTTGGTGGCTCTAATGGTGTTGGTGTTCTTGAGCAGCTCGAGCAACTGGAGGAAGAAGATAAGGGTCCCTATTTATAGGCAGCCCCCTCCACGAACCGTTTTCTGACCGTTGTAGAAAAGTCAGACCGGAGACTCCGGTCTGTAGACCGGAGACTCCGGTCTACACCGGAGACTCCGGCCAATCTCCGGACCAGTCTCCGGACTGGCCATCTGACTGACCTAGCCCATTTCTTCACCAGCAACACCGGAGACTCTGGACTTCCAACACCGGAGACTCCGGTCCGACCAAAGTCTGGAGACTCCGGACAATCTCCGGACCAGTCTCCGGACAGGCCATCTGACTGACCCAGCCAAGTCCTGGGAGGCACCACCGGAGCCAGCACCGGAAACTCCGGACCACACCGGAGACTCCGGTCTTGGCAGACCGGAGACTCCGGTCTGGAGTTTCCAGAACAGTGGAAAATGTATGTGGTCTTTTCCCAAGAGTGTGTGTTATGTTTATCTATGATAATACCAACCTGTGGACAATAACAAACTGTAAAATGATCTACTTGTTGTTAACGAACACCAAAAGTGATTATGACAATAAATGTCCTTTCACCTGGCCATAGTGCTGAATCCAGTTACAGTATGTATTCAATGTCTAATGCTGGAGGCGGTGTTTATGAATCGGAATAGAGCAGTCAGATTGGAGGAAGAGGTGGTGGTTACGAACCAGGGCAAAGCAGTCGGGTTGGAGGTGGAGAAGACGGTAGTGGAGAAGCAGATGCGGACAAGGAGGGTGGACACATGCGGGACTTGATGGAAGAGGAGGATTACATGGATGGCGAGAGTCGTGATTTTGATGACTCGGGTGTAACATCCCAGCATTTAGGACTAAACGAAGGGTAGATTTAGGATTTTATGCATCTTCATGCATGCATCTAAAAATCCGGATAAATTTTCACCAAATTAAAAGACTAGAGTGATCAGAATTCTCACTCCGATGAAATAGGTTTAGTGTCATCCAAAGGGGAGTGGGATGAATTTTGACATGATCTCTATTGCTTTATTGAATTATGAGGGGAGAAATTTGAATTATAAATAATTATTTACAATAAGAAAAATACAAGTGCTATCAATAAAAGTATAAAGAATATTTAAGACCAACATCACATTGTTCTTTTACAATAAAAGAATAAAGAAAAGATTATAATAAAATAATTAAATGAATAAAGAAAATGGAAAATGAATTAAATAATAAAACAAATAGAAGAATTCTTTATTAAAAGAATATATGTATATTACATTATCCTTTTTTATAACAAAGGAATAACAAGAAATGGTGACAATAATAATAATCAGATAAACTAATTTATCACAATGTCTTTGCATTATTAACAGACAGAAAAGAAGATTACAAAATTTGATAAAAGGAAAATTCTAAAACTAATCTTCATCTTCACATCTTCTCATTTCCTGATCTTGTCCTGTAAAAGCATAAAGTAAACAAAATATAGTATAAAGGAGTTTAGGGGTTAGTATTACTGTTACTAATGCAATGTGATGCATTGCTTGTCACATCATCGAGTTTTAAAGAAGAAAACTTGTCAAGTGTAAATCTTTTCTTATCAAATTTGTATCAGTCCCACAACATTGACAGTAAACTTGGGCAAGTTTCACCAAGGGCAGGTAAAAGGCAAAGAGGTAAAAACCAAGAAAATATCAAGCCTTTTACTTGATCTGATCCACTAGAGTGAGTAAGCAAGAAGGAAGCACACACACCACATGCAGCTGCTGTGTTGTCAACACCACAGCTAGCACATGAAGTACATAAGAAAAAAAACACCGGCCATGGCAAGGCTGCTACCATATCCTTTCCATACACCCTCACAAGTCAAAAACACTACCATCTCTTCCTTAGTTCTTCATTCATCGACACAAATCAGATCCACTGAAGTAAACTGCCAAAAGATCACAAGTATCACATGGATACTTACATCAAAATATGCAGCAGAAGCTAGTAGGAGTAGGATAAGTAGGAATCTAAATCAGGAGGAGAAGTTGTTAAGAACAAGGTCAAGATCAAGTCCATCATTAGAAATAGTAGGCAACAACAGATCAAGGAGGATCAGTTTAAGCACAAGGATAAGAAGATCAAGATGATCCAGCTAATCTTAGGAACAATAACATCAAGCTTCCATACCAGGTAACTATTCATCACCAAGCCAGTGGGTAGTGTATGGGAATAGGTTTAATTATATGTAGCAGTGTGACATCACACTCATATCATATTGGAATCACAAGATCTGTTCCTTTACAAGCATAAGCACCAACAGAACCAATTCATGCTAAAACAAATATTTACACTATGCACACTCATGTGAGGCACCACAGGTGTCAACCCAGTCTAGCAGAAGCACATGGGCACAAATGCAAGTAAAACTAAGCAACCATCAGATCTTAAGCTCTTAGACAAGACAGAAAATCAACCATGTCTAGAATCCAGACAATAAGTCTATATGTAATCCAAAACCTTGGGATTGTGAGGAGATTACTCTCAGTCTTGCAAAGAATTGCTTTGCAAGATCATCACAGAATACTATAAGCCATCAAAGATCGGTATATGTTCTTATCCTACACACATCTTTACCTAAGCGTGTTGCATCCTTGGCTTGGGAAAAATCTTAAAGAAACCAATCATGCTACCTAGCCACTGTTGTGCACACCCAGGTATGGAGGCACCACAATAGCAACAAGGGCAGGAGATACCAACAATAACAATAGAATTTGTTCTTATTCTTAAAACTATAGCCTCAGCCTTTTGCATCATAGGCAAGGGTAGACTAAATCATAGTCAAGTAAATTTTTAGCAGATCATATAGTTGATCTAGACAACTGTGCATCCTCCAAAGAGGTACCACAACAGCTAGATCATCTACAAAAGCCACAAATATTGCTTATAAGACACATCCATACAAGATTAATCACCTTCCTAGACAAACATTTCTAGGAATCATTTTTTTAAATTCTAATTTCTCTGTCAATCTAGACAGGCAATAAGATCAATCTTGATCATCATTTAAAACTGAAATATATACCCTATTTTACTGCCATATCTAACAGGTATAATGTTATAGAAAAATTACTTCCTGAAGCAAAGCTTCAGAAAGTTAAGAATTGGGACATTAAGGTTGTAGTGTACATTTAGAATCCAATGAATTGGATCCAAACCATGTGTTTGAATCCAAATAGTGCCACAATATCAATTTCGGCAGGAGCATTGTGTTGGAGATATGCCAAGAGGCAATAATAAAGTGGTTATTATCATATCTTCATACTTATGATAAATGTTTACATACCATGCTATAATTGTATTAACCGGAAACATTAATACTTGTGTGATTTGTCAACATAAAAGAGTCCCTAGTAAAGCCTCTTGTTAAACTAGCTTGTTGGTTAATATATGATCATGGTTTCCTGATCATGAACATAGAGATGTTATTAACAACAGGGTCATATCATTAGGAGAATGATGTGATGGACATACTCCTATAGTTAAGCGTAGCATAAAGATCAAGTCATTTAATATAGTTCATTTGCTATAAGCTTTCTGATACATAGTAACCTAATTCCATCGACCATGAGATCATGCTTATCACCATCACCGGAAGGATGCTTTGATGACATCAAACACCACACCGTAACTGGGTGGCTATAAAGGTGGCATTGAGTGTTCGGAAAGTATGGGTTGATACACATGGATCAAGAGTGGGATTTGTCCATCCATATGACGGATAGATATACTCTGGGCCCTCTCGGTGGAATGTCATCCAATTATCTTGCAATCATGTGACTGGCTCACAAGGGATCACATACCACGGGAACGAGAAAAGAGTACTTATTGGTAACGAGGTTGAACTAGGTATGCACAGATACCGACGATCAAAACCTCGGATAAGTAAACTATCATGAGACAAAGGGAAATTGGTATCGTATGTAAGTGGTTCATTCGATCGCAAAGTAATCGTAGAAATATGTGGGAGCCATATGAATTTCTAGATTCCTCTATTGGTTATTGATCGGAGAAGTGTCTCGGTCATGTCCGCATAATTCACGAACCGTAGGGAGACACACTTAAGGATTCAATGTTGTTGAGTAGTTATGGAATGATGAGTATGAGACCGAATGTTGTTCGGAGTCTCGTATGGGATCCGGGATATCACGAGGAGATCCGGAATGGTCCGGAGAATAAGATATATACAAGGAAAGTCCTGTTTTGGAGTTGGCGAATGATTCCGGTGTTTTCATCGGGAATGTTATAGAAGGGTCCGGAAGGTCCGGCACTCCCGAGGGGAAGGGTACATGAATGTGTCATAACAATATGGAATGATTGCATCATGTACTAGGTATCATGGTTGAGCAAAATAAAGGAATAAATCAAATCCTAGTTTGAAAAGTCAAACGCCAATTTTAAAAGTCAAACGGCAGTTTTGCTTGGTGGAGGGAGAGTAGGAAACCTACTTGGGGAGGAGTTCGTCTCCCTCCACCGCCGGACAAGGAGGCCAACTTGGGGGAGAACTACCTTCCCCTTGGCCGCGCCCTCCCACCTATAAAAGGAGGGGCAAGGCTGCCCCTCTAGCCTACACCTCTCACACCCCGAAACCCTAACCCTAAGCCGCCGGCGCCACCACCCCTGCTGCCGCCGCCACCGCCTAGGGCACCACCAACTCGCCGAGTTGGGGTAAACCCTAACCCTAGCCGCTGGCTAGCCTCCTCCCTTGGCGCCTCTAAACCCTAGATCGCCAAGGCCTCTCTCATAATCCACCATACTCGCTCCGGCTTAAGGCGAAGCCCTGCGAGATATCCCCTCTACTTCCAGTACCACGCCGTCATGCTGTCGGAATCGCGAGGAGAGTGCTACAACCTCCGCTGCCTGCTGGAACAAGGGAGAGGAAGGTCTTCATCGAGTACCGAACGTGTGACCGACTGCGGAAGCGCTGCCGGAACGCAGCGCCGGAAGGATCGTCTACATGATCTTGAGATCAGCAAGAGTACGACTACATCACCCACGAGAATCTGCTCTCGTTAACCGCTTTGGAATCTTCGAGGGTGAGTTCCTCTATCGACTCGTTGCTACAATCTAGTAGATAGATCTTGGCTTGTTTGTTTGCATGCGGTAGAATTTTTTTGTTTTCCATGCTACAAACACCTAAAGTGGTATCAGAGCCGTGTCTATATGTAGATCTGTTGCACGAGTAGAACACAATGGTCATTGTGGGCGGTGGTGCTTTTATTATCAATTGCTTCTTGTGTACTTTGCATCTTGCGGTATGGTGGGATGAAGCGGCCTGGGCTAACCTTACATGACATCGTTCATGAGACTTGCTCCACGCTCAACATGAAACTTGTATTGCATAAGTGGCTTTGCGGGTGTCTGTCTCTCCCATCATAGTAAAGATTCAATTTACAACAGGCACTTGATAGTTCAAGCATCAACGTTGTGGTTCTTGTTCGTAAGTTAGAACGACACTTATTGAAAGCCCCAAACCACGTAAAATATGCAAAGAAAATTAGAAGCGTCTAACTTTGTTTTGCAGGGGTGTGCTGTGATGTGATATGGCCATGATTGTGATTATATATGATGTATGCAATGTTCGTTATTGTAAGTTGGAAACCGGAAGGAGCCATATGGTTGTCTTTAAATTCTGTTAAGACCCGCGTGTCTATTCAAAGTAGTTGTAATAGTTGAAGCTGGTGGATGACAACCATGGAGCAGCTTCATTGACCTTGATGCAATGCCGGTGATGATGGAGATCATGTTCGTGCTTGAAGATGGAGATCGGAAGCACAAAGAAGAAAGGCCATATCATATCACATATTATGAATTGCATGTGATGTTAATCCTTTATGCATCTTGTATTGCTTAGTTAATGACGGTAGCATTATAAGATGATCCCTCAAGCACACAAATTTCAAGTTTGAAAGTGTTCATCCTTAGTAAGCACCGTTGCTAAAGCTCGTTGTTTCGAAGCACCACGTGATGATCAGGTGTGTTAGATTCTGCGAGTGTATACAATATGAGCAAGCCAGATTTGCTCATGAGGAAGCTAAGGTTTTATCTTGACGAGCCTAGCATGTACAGACATGGTCTCGGAACACGGATCACCAAAAGGTAAAGCATGAGTCATATAGTAGATATGATGAACATGTTGATTGTTCGCCATTGAAGCTACATCAACTCTCGTGATGATCGGTTTTGATGTGGTGGATTTGGTTCGTGTGATCACTAAACAATGTGAGGGATATTGTTTTGAGTGGGAGTTCAACGGCAATATGATTAAAAGTTGAACACTATTTATCATAAATTAAATCAAAGTGAATTTGCATAATTGTTGTAGTCATTGGCATCCGTTTACCACCTTGCGCTTAGTTATAATTGAGATGATATAACTATAGAATTCTGGTTAGTTACTTTACGAACTAGTATCGCATTGTTTTGAAGTGTTAATCTAAAGTTTAAAAGTCCTATTGCAAATTTTCAGTAACTTCCAGTTACTCCATGAAGTTTAATAATATAGGTATTAAATCAAGAGTGAAAATTCCAAGTGTTAGTGTATGAGTATCATGTTTGTCTCCATGATTCTTGATATTCAAAGGATTGTCTTAATATCAAGGTTATCTAGGATCTGAAAGAGTTGTCTCAGAAACCATGATGCGTGGAAGATATTGTGATATCTGAAACGAAGTTTTGGTTGCAACATGATAGAGTATAATATGGCAAAAGTCATGTTCTCATATTTGATGAGAATTTGCAAAAGGTTGGAGACGTTGGTCGTCTTAATTCTCCAAAAGGTTTTGGAGAGCAACATTATACTCGCGATTCACCGTTATAAGCTAAAGTAGCTTGATCATGGATAATTCCATGATAAGGGTGAATATTTGATGTAGGTAAAATGTTTACTACACCAAGAGATTACTAAAGAAAGGAATTTGAAAGAACACCAAACATTTGATGATGGTAATCTACTTCAAAGTGCAAGTCCAAAGATATTGGTATTTAACTATACACGCTTTGGACTATGTGTCATGTGTATGGCTCCACTATTGATGTTGATGGATTCTTTCAAACAGAAAAGAAATACTGAAAGAGAATCTCATAAATATATGGCAGAAAAGAAAAGACTAGAATTGTTCAGCTTAGGTATATAAAGGATATACATGTTATGGCTGTATTCTTTGCTTGTTAAATAATGTGGTTCTGAAGTATTGGATACTGAATTTGTTGGTATGAATCATCATACGAAACAACTGAATTCATGAACTACAATGGCCTAAGTAACTAGCAAAAGAATATGTGATGATGTTCATCGAGAACAAATAAAGGGTTATTGTGCTGCTTGTTAAACATCAAAGCTTGCCTTCAAGATTTGTTTTATCAGGTATTATAAGAACAAAAGGGTTGTTCAAATAATTGCCGTAATCCATAAAAGATGGATGATTCACAAATCTCGTTGGATAAATCACATCCATAAAACTAGTGCTAAAAGTGTCGAAAGACAAATTGATTGAAAGATCACTTAGGAAGTGACATCGCCATTTAAATTATATTGGAAAGAAAACATGAAGAAACTCCATGTGGATGGAATTTTGGAGTCTTTTTGATTTTTGATCAAATGACGCTTGTGAAACTTTCCTAGAGATAATTAAAACTTCGTTCATAGGCCAAAAGGGAACGAATGACTAGCTTATTGGAACTTGTACATATTGTTGTATGAAGTCCATTATGTGTAGTCAAGAGCGATGGATTTCAACTTCATATGCTTTCTCCGAAAATTTGAGTGAATATATGAATATTTACTTAATAAGGCTGAAGTATGAAACATTTGAAAAGTTCAAAGATTTTCAAGATGAAGTGCAAAATCATTGTAACAAGAATATAAATAGTTTATGATAAGATCATAAAGGAAGATATTTGAGTTATGAGTTTAGCATAATACCTAAGATTTAAGGAATCGTTCCGTGGATTTGCATTTCCCGAAACACCATAAGAGTATGGAGCGTTCGAGATATGTAATTAAACCTTGTTTGACATGGTAAGATCAAAGGTGTAATTCATAAAACTGTCATTATATTTTAAAGATTAATAGCTTTAGAGACTACCGTTTTTCCACTAAAAAGAGCTCCATCATAATCCGTTGAATTGACACCATATAAAGTTATGGTTTGGGATAAAACCCAAGTTGTCCTTTCTTAAACATTGGTATGCTATGCATAAGAAAGATGTTTTCAACCAAAGTCGGATGAACCTTGCTTTGTATGTTATTTCGAATAACTGTTCCTCCATAACATCGGAGACAAAAATGTTTGTCGCTTAGAACGTCAAGTTTCTTAGAGAAGGAATTTTTCGTGAAAAGTTAAGTGGGAGGACAATAGAACTTTGATAAGGTTAAAAGAACCTTAGCTATATGTGCAAAGTTGCGCGGCGCCGAAAAGTGTTCCGGAGGTAGCAACAATGCTCATGGCTCACGTGCCTCAAAGGTTGTGGTCACGGATATCTAAGTTCCTATTGAAACAAGTAGGTCGGGTAAACAATCAAATACCAAGATTTGAGAGTTAAATCATTATTTGACAATAATGATCCGACTACATGCAAAGAAGCGATGATGGGCCCTGAATCCGTCAAATGGCTTGAAGCCATAGAATCCGTGATAGTTCCATATATGAGAGATCAAGCTTTGAACTTGAAAGACCCTCTGGAAAGGTACAAGACCTTACAGTCGTATTTGGATGTATAAAGAAATAGACATGGATGTTTCACATCTATGAAATAGTCGACATGTTGGGAAAGAGTTCACAACAATGTTCAAAGGTTGACTATGACAAGATCTGATCTTTCATAGCGATATTTAGTCTAGACGGATTAATGTAGCAACCATGACATATAATTTTGTTATGTGTTGAATAAACAAAACAAGTTCTTCTAATAGAATGGTTACCAAGGACGTGTG
The DNA here is from genome assembly GCA_916181665.1 of Avena sativa. Classification (NCBI taxonomy): domain Eukaryota; kingdom Viridiplantae; phylum Streptophyta; class Magnoliopsida; order Poales; family Poaceae; genus Avena; species Avena sativa. The sequence goes on from OV702279.1 coordinate 324,776,067, forward strand.
CATGACACGGTCCAAAGGGTTTTGTTAATTCAAAGGATGCTAAAAGCATATGCAAACTTCAATGGTTGAAGTAAGCATCGCGGAGTTGGAATCTTTACTATGATGAAACTGTTAAAAGAGTTTAATTTCATTGGAGATGATGAAGATGCTTGCATTTGCAAGAAATTAAGTGGGAGCGCTAAGACATATTTCTAATATATTATGTGGAAGACGTATTGTTGATTGGAAATGATGTATCATTTATTAACACAGGATAAGAATTTCATATCGATGAAAGGCTTAGGCAAAACCCAAATATTTGGCATCAATAGACGCTAATATGGTTGTGCCGAAAGTACATAGATGATATATTGAATGAGTTCAATATAGAAACTACAAGAAAGGTTCTTGTCACACAGAAAGGATTGAATGAGTTCAATATTGATGATATATTCAAGTGTATTGACACTTGGTAAGTGAAATAAAGATTCAAGTATAGATTGATACTTGATGTATGAAATCACAAAGAGTATTTATATCAATCATGTTGTGATATGTACAAATCCAGATATGTCCTACGCTCTAAATGTTATGAGCATATACCAGAATGATTCATAAGATGATTATTAGACGATAGTAAAGATATTCTTATGATCTTGTAAAAGAACTAAGAATATATTATTTTGTAGAAGTGACAAATAGATGGTTAGTTCATTGTAAATGAATTACATTGATACTAGTTTTGTCACAAAGTACAAATTAAGTTTATCTCAATCTAAACTAAGGGTGGCACAATATGATGGAATGAGAGTTCCATAATGAATTTGGATGAGTTCCAAAGTTAAGATATTGTGACAGATACTACAACAAAAGGGCTAAGTATATAACTGCTGTTATAGCAGCAAAAGAGGGCATTTGTGTCAAGTAGTTTGTTATCAAACTAGGTGTAGTTCACAGCAGGGATAATGCTATGAAGATATATTGTACGACAATATTATCAACATGTTTTAACCCCAAAGAACTAAAGGTCACACCAAAGGACAAAATTTGTACAAAGTCATCTCATTAGAGAATGAGTGATGCGTAGAGACGCAAAGACATGCAATTACACACGGACCTGGAAGTGTCAGATCCGGAGATCAGTTGACCACTAGCAATCGTGTACATACGACACCAGAAAGCCATAGGTGTTGAATACACAAAGGTTTGAAGCTAGATTATTGACTCTAGTGCAAGTGGGATACTGTTGAAGATATGCCCAAGAGGCAATAATAAAGTGGTTATTATCATATCTTCATACTTATGATAAATGTTTACATACCATGCTATAATTGTATTAACCGGAAACATTAATACTTGTGTGATTTGTAAACATAAAAGAGTCCCTAGTAAAGCGTCTTGTTAAACTAGCTTGTTGGTTAATATATGATCGTGGTTTCCTGATCATGAACATAGAGATGTTATTAACAACAGGGTCATATCATTAGGAGAATGATGTGATGGACATACTCCTATAGTTAAGCGTAGCATAAATATCAAGTCATTTAATATAGTTCATTTGCTATAAGCTTTCTGATACATAGTAACCTAATTCCTTCGACCATGAGATCATGCTTATCACCATCACCGGAAGGATGCTTTGATGACATCAAACACCACACCATAACTGGGTGGCTATAAAGGTGGCATTGAGTGTTCGTAAAGTATGGGTTGAGACACATGGATCAAGAGTGGGATTTGTCCATCCATATGACGGATAGATATACTCTGGGCCCTCTCGGTGGAATGTCATCCAATTATCTTGCAAGCATGTGACTGGCTCACAAGGGATCACATACCACGGGAACGAGAAAAGAGTACTTATCGGTAACGAGGTTGAACTAGGTATGCAGAGATACCTACGACCAAAACCTCGTATAAGTAAACTATCGTGAGACAAAGGGAAATTGGTATCGTATGTAAGTGGTTCATTCAATCGCAAAGTAATCGTAGAAATATGTGGGAGCCATATGAATTTCCAGATTCCTCTATTGGTTATTGATCGGAGAAGTGTCTCGGTCATGTCCGCATAATTCACGAACCGTAAGGAGACACACTTAAGGATTCGATGTTGTTGAGTAGTTATGGAATGATGAGTAAGAGACCGAATGTTTTTCGGAGTCTCGGATGGGATCTGGGATATCACGAGGAGATCCAGAATGGTCCAGAGAATAAGATTTATATAAGGAAAGTCCTGTTTCAGAGTTGGGGAATGATTCCGGTGTTTTCATCGGGAATGTTCTAGAAGGGTCCAGAAGGTCCGTCACTCCGGAGGGGAAGGGTACATGAATGTGTCATAACAATATGGAATGATTGCATCATGTACTAGGTATCATGTCTGAGCAAAATAAAGGAATAAATCAAATCCTAGTTTGAAAAGTCAAACGCCAATTTGAAAAGTCAAACGGCAGTTTTGCTTGGTGGAGGGAGAGTAGGAAACCTACTTGGGGAGGAGTTCCTCTCCCTCCACCGCCAGCCAAGGAGGCCGACTTGGGGGAGGACTCCCTTCCCCTTAGCCACGCCCTCCCACCTATAAAAGGAGGGCAGGGCTGCCCCTCTAGCCTACACCTCTCACACCCCGAAACCCTAACCCTAAGCCGCCGGCGCCACCACCCCTGCTGCCGCCGCCACCGCCTAGGGCACCACCAACTCGCCGAGTTGGGGTGAACCCTAACCCTAGCCGCTGGCTAGCCTCCTCCCTTGGTGCCTCTAAACCCTAGATTGTCAAGGCCTCTCTCATAATCCACCATACTCGCTCTGGCTTAAGGCGAAGCCCTGCGAGATCTCTCCTCTACTTCCGGTACCACGCCGTCATGCTGCCGAAATCGCGAGGAGAGTGCTACAACCTCCGCTGCCTGATGGAACAAGGGAGAGGAAGGTCTTTATCGAGTACCGAACGTGTGACCTACTGCGGAAGTGCTGCCGGAACGCAGCGTCGGAAGGATCGTCTACACGATCTTGAGATCGGCAAGAGTACGACTACATCACCCACGAGAATCTACTCTCGTTAACCGCTTTGGAATCTTCGAGGATGAGTTCCTCTATCGACTCGTTGCTACAATCTAGTAGATAGATCTTGGCTTGTTCATGTGGTAGAAATTTTTTGTTTTCCATGCTACGAACCCCTACACATTGTAGTTCCAACTACACTAACCACCATCAAAACATGGTGAACATCTTCTCAGTATCCTTAAAGGAGATGCAAACCAAAGTTGCAACACATCAACTACATATACTCAACAGCAACTACTACTACAAGGTACAGTGACAGAGAGGTTTGAGACAAAGAAAGGGGGTGAAGAAGGTAGGTATCTGGGCATGTACCTGGCGCCCGAGGCACAAAACACATCATCGTGGAAAGGCAGGGCTCGCGTGACTATGGCGGTGCACACACGGGGAAGCTTCACCGTGCACAGACACCATCACCACGTCCACCTGCGGCAAGGCGGCACAGAGATCACCCCTGCTCTGCACTGCGCCGAGCCACACCGATGGAACCTACACACCAACACAATCGACACCATCATCTACACCATATCAAAGCCACCATGAACTAGAGGGCATCGGGGTTGCGGTTGAGCACCGCCGTCCCACTGAATAGGAAAATGAGTAGTAAAAGGATTCGGTGGAGAAGGAGAAAAGGGCAGAGTCACGCCAGACAGAAGAGGCATCGAGGCGAATCCGCAGCGGCCGGAGATGGGAAAGAAACCTAGGGTTCTTGGGGTCGAGGATGAGAGCTAAAGGGAAAGGAAAACAAATAGAATTGAAGAAGAGATTTAATCCAGTGCGGCGGAGCTTTTAACTGCGGTAGCAAGGGCCGCCACAGCCAACATCACCGGAATCAGGCCGGCTAGAGCAGGGAGCGACGGAGGCGGCGCTGTCGCATCGGCATCGCCAGAGAGAGAGAGCCTTGAGAGGGTTTAGTCCAAATGGGTATTGCGCTGGGCTGGGCTGAGTATTAGGCTGGGCTGGCCCAAGAACCAAGCCTAGGGAATTAAAGGATAAAAATAAAATTAAGATAAAATATTAAATAACCAAAATAGCCTCTAAACATTTTAAGCTCTAGAAAAAATATATAAAAATCCTAAAAATATGTAAAATAAATCAAAATGTTTATTAAAATAATATCTATTTAAGAAAAATATAATACTACTTATTTGAGTGAAATAAAATGCGACTAAATATTAACACCCTTAAATATCTAAATGAAATTTAGTAAATTTGGAAAAGTTCCTATAAATAAATAAAAATCACTTTCATGCATAAAAAGAAACCTCTTATCTCATAAAAATACTAACTTAAAAATTCTACAAATAAAATTTAAAACAAATATTTAAAGACATTCAATTGAGATATTTTATAAAATAAAAGAAAGATAATACCTAAAAATAAATAAAATTCAATTTTTTAAGATTTTAAGTAAGAATACTTACTAGGATAATACTAAATATATTATTCCAAAACATTTGTAAATTCTTAAATCATATATCTTCAATTATTTAAATTATTAAAATGAGATAGTTGTTTTGTTAAATATTTAAAATTATTTCCTAAGTAAGAAATAATCATATTCAAAGCACAATCTTTTAACTCTAAATAGTCCAAACCCATAATTCTAATTTAGGATACAATCCAGGTGTAATAAATTAACTTATAATATTCTTTTAAAATATTTAACTAATTATAAGTCAAAGGTTTACAAAGTTATTTATCAAATCATTAACTTATAAGTAAATAATCTCAATTCATATATATTCATAATTAGCAAACTTGGTATTCACTAAATAAATTATAAAACAAATTCACCTATTTTTATTTATATATAAAAATCTTATAGTACAATCTATAAATATTACACATGTTAGAATTAAATCTTTAAAACAAAGTTTCATGACTCTAAGATTCCATCTTTGAGTATGCTTAGGAAAAACCCTAATAGTTGATAATGCTGCAAATATTATATTTCAAGTCCAATTAAATTTTTATAGTCTACTTTGGTCTAATATACTTTAAGCTAGGGATACAATGACTCAAGATCATTTAAACCTTATTATAAAACTATAGCTTCAATCCTATTAATCTTCAGAGTTGAATAACTTAACATAAATAATATTTTCTTCAAATGTTATTGTTTTTGCCACTTCAAAAGAAACACTATACCAATTCTTTTAAACCATAACAACTTAAAACATGAACTTTATAATAATTACATAATACCATTGAACCTTAGAATTGTATTATGATTGTACTATACTTTTCATATTTTATGTGGTTATCTTTTTATGAAGTAAATTTAAAATAAAGAAAATCTTAAACAAATCATCTAAATATAACCACTTGTAATGTTGGGGAACTACTTGGGATTCTACATCATGCATTTCATTACTTATGCATAACAGCATATTGCTTCTAACATTGTCCTTACTGGGCAATGATGATATTTTGTAGAACCCGAGGTCTAGGGTCAAGTCGATACAGTCGACTACAATACTTCACTATATCAAGGCAAGTTCACACTTTCTCATGTCCTTTGATTATTTTCAGTAAAGTATTTTGTAAATCCAGTGTTATCATCACCAGCATTTCAAAAAGGTCAAAAACACTATTTTCATAATTAAAGTGAACTATTGGTTACTGATCCAGGGTGATCAGCTAATCTATTAAATCTGGAAATTGTAATACCACTGCACAGGAATATATCATCTAGGACTTAACAACCAATGTCGCCAGTGATTCTCGCGCCGTATAATATGCGTTAACCATGAGATTTGGAGTGGGACGGAAAAGTCACCTGGATCAGCTCACTTTCGCATGCATTGGACACTGTTTTGGACTTTTTGTAAGTTGCAGATCATGGGTATAGCCGTTTTATACAGGGGAAGGTATACCGTGAATCTAGGCTTACAAAAGACAGATTTCTAGTGTTAATGGTTGTTGTGTGTATCCAACTAAGGTATAGCTGTTTTATATACGGGGGTCTACCTTGAGTTTGGGTATACAACAATTGCGATGTATGCGGGGTCGCGAAGAAGGACAGTGATTGTCTTGGATCATCTACTGGGCCCTACACCATATGAATCTTGGACGGGAAAGATCGCCCGGTTGTGCAACAAGGATTTGATCTCTCATGGGTAAAGTAACGCACCTCTGCAGAGTGTAATAACTATAACTTGTTACTCCCTATTCCCGGAAGGAGCTGCGAACGCTGCAGTAAATGAACTCCATGAAAGTTCTGGTAAACCTGTGAAGGCTGAAGGATATAGCTTTTCAGAATAAAAGAAACCTTTGAAGAAATGTTTACGAAAACTTGCATTGCCTATGGTCTGTGGCTATAAATATAGTGCATCAAACACTCCTTTTTAGTGAACTTGCAGAGTACGCTCGTACTCAACGTATCTTATTAACCCTTGCTAGATTCCGAAGAAATTAAAGATCAAGAAGAGAAAATACTCTATCCAATTGAAGACCAAGAAGAATTCCTCTATGAAGAACCAGAAGTATCTGGAAGTGACGAAGGGAACAATTATGAAATCATCTATGGAATGGAGACCTAAGTATCTGAAGTGTAGATGTATCATACATAGTGATCAAGACCGGTAGCATAGATCTCTATCCTCTCTCTCTCTCTATATATATTAATCTCGTATAAACCTTAAAGTTTAGTTGTTTCTTAATATTGTTCTCAAAGATATTATAGTTTAGCCCTGAGTCATCGGAATAACTCTATGGACCTAAGAGGATCTCGAAGTCGTCATGTAATTTCTGGTTGTAATAATGATAATGTATGTTTTGGACCCGCTTTGTTTCTGTTGTACCACTCTAAGGATGTAATATTTGCGGAATGGTGCTCCGTGAGTGTTATGTCCACGACTATAGTATACTACAACATGTAGTGGTATGCTAGGTCACCACATAGGGTGATTCTGATGGAGAAGGCAATGGAGAGGCACTACAAGGAATCTGGCAATATATGACCCTCCATTTTCGTCACAAAATCATCATAGTAGTCCATCTATGACGATTTTATGACGAAAATGAGATCTTCGAAAGCTGGGCGTCTCAAATGAACTATAACAAAGATTTTGATAAAATCGTTATAACCATCTATGACGATATTAGATCGTCATAGCCGTTATGACGATCCAATATCGTCATGGCCCATCTCGCCTGGACATATCAGATCCTACGTGGCTGATCCGACGTGGCAAAATTATGATGAAATGAAATCGTCGTAGTGTGAAATCAGCCCGGTCCATTTTGGCGGTCTATATGGGCCAAGCCCAAAAAATTCAGCCTTTTATTGAATTGGGCGTGGCCTTCTCCATGTCATTTTTCTTTTAGGGCTGGTGTTTTTATTATCCATTTCAATGTTGGGATTTGGCCTTTTTGGTCCATTCAATCTTCCCTTTTCACAGTACAATCTGTATTCTATTTTAACCATTTTATTCTTTTATTCTCAATTTTACATAGTTGTGAATCAGGTTTTTTGTTGGATTGTGGCCTGTTTAGAGCCCAAATGTGATCCATATCACTGGTACAGCAACCAAGCAAAAAAAATAATCCACAGATAAATCAAATTTCAATCTCAACATTTAACAAAACATCAAAGTCTCATCTGTTGATAATCAAAACACTTAAAATGCATTTCAAACACCAAGAACACATAGAAAGTAGAACAGATAGCTCCTGACTAAGAAGAGACAAAGTCATTTCTCACAAAGAGAATCCAGCTGATCAGCTTCTGCCACCTTGGTCTTCAGAGCATCAGGTGAACCATAGTCTGGTCCATCTCAAGAAGCATTCCAGTAACCTTAGATGACTGATCATACTCCAGTTGATCGATAAGTGGTACAAGATTTCACCAAGCATCTACAAAAATTATAGAAGTTAGTTATGTCCTGGATTTGTACCAGGGGCACAACTATAAGAACCCACCACAGAATTAGTTTTAGTTCCAATACAATTAAGATGCAAAATCAACTAGCGGACATGCTAAGGCCAGCCAGATAGATTGCCTCCATTGTCAAAAGTAAACTAGATAGTATAGCAGCAAGCAATAGATCAAGTTCCACAAGCCACATGACAAAGAATAAAAAATATTCAATAGAATATATATCTGCAAGTACCACACTACACATGTTTCTATCACCGTTAATGACAAAGACAAAGTTAAGAAAATCAATAGCACACTACCAGCCAAATAATTCTTCTTTTCATACTGATTCAAAACAGAAGCTGATTGTCTGAGAGATTAATTTCCCAAATGCATCAATGAACCAACAAGAATACAATACAAACAACTGGAAGCTTTTCTATCAGGAGAGATCTATAGAGGCATCTAGGGGCGCATAGCTTGTTATCATTTCTAGGGATTCACATCATAACAAAATGAATTATATAGATACAACCGGAACATCAGGTCTAGCCATTTTCAATTCAGTAGTTAATAAGAGAAGAGGGCATAGAACCTTGAGGCATTCTTGTGGGGTTGTGTATGATGAAGGTTGTCCTCGCAATATGTAGTGGTTGTCATGGTGCTTGAAGCTAAATAAGTTACCTTCCACAGGGTGGAGGAAGAACCGGGGATGGCATGCAACTCCATAATGAGAGGTCGAACTTATCTAATCTGTAGAAGACACTGTTGCTGCTGTTACAACACTCCATCAGGTCTGCGAGAACAACCAGTATGAATACAAGTTAACAGTAGCATCAAGCATCAAATCTTAGGTAAAGCTAGTAGTACAAGAGTGTGCTATGAACATAGAACATCCAACAATTCCTAAAAACTCATGGTATCAATAGCACATGCATCAACAGTTCAAAACTTCTTACAGAGAATCAAAAGTAAAACAAGCTTATTCATCACTAGCAGGCATACTCACAAATAATGAACAGAAAGAAGGAACTATAGAAGAAAGTCTATTTCTTGTATAAGTGCACAGATATAAGAATAAGAATATATTCATGCTCTAGTTACACAGTCAGGATATATTAAAAAAGGAACCGCAGAAGCAAGTCTACACTATAGTCAGTATATATTAAGGAATGCTCTACACGGTCATAACATTGCTGTAGAAGAGGGACTGAATATTCAAGAAGGCAGATGGTGTCATGCATGTGGAACCTGATGCTGTGCTACTTGCGTAGTGTCCTCACCAGTGAGTGCAGACTCGAGGGGCTCAGAGCCAGTGAGACGGCGACTCTCTTCCTACCCAAAATCTTTGTGCTGCCGCTGCTTGGAAAGCTCAAGCTGGTGGCGAGAGTCCCCTTCGGCATATGCTGTCCAATAGCCATTTACCCCTTCCGCTTGTTGAACTCTACACAAATCAAGATTCGGGATGCTTAAACATAGCAGCTATTTTCACTAGAAAGTCTTTAAGAAATTCAATGGATTTTCAAAATAAATTCCCCTATGAACCACTTTCAACAAACCGCTAGAACCGCTCCAGAAATCATAGGGCAAAGCATAAAAAATACCTAGACTTTACGTACGTCAAATAGTATTAACTTCCACCCCAAGCAGTCACATTTCAATAGATGCGGCGCATTAAAGGGCCAGTCCACCAGTTCACCATCTATGCTTGCTTTAAACTAGTGCCTTTTTCAGAGTTTCAAAACACAGTTAAAATGTATACTGATTGAGAACACAATACTTCAGAAGCCATATATATTTTCATACGATTCTAGCATTTAGGGAACCAAAAGAACATATGTCGAGGCTGTTTGAAATCTAGTAGCAGAGAAAAAGGTGCCACATAAAACAAAAGTAAATGGTACTATCATAGGTGGGTAGATTTCTTGTAGTAATCATCATAGATGGACAACTAGATTAGGCCAGGAACTAGCAATAAATAAAAAGAGTCCATGATCCTAACAAGGAGTGAGCATGTATTCCTACAAAAAAATTGACATGCAGGTTTGATATCAGTAGCTCATAGCAGTTCAACTACACTGATACCATCTCTACCATCACCAGTTTGAACACTAACTAACGCACAAGTATATTAATAAACAAAGAGTAGAAGGCCACAGGCTGAAACAAGTTTGAACACTGATACCATCTCAACCATCATCAGCTACTACAACAAAGAGCAAAACAGTATCAGTTTGTCACCTGACTAAATAGTCAATAGCCAGCGATTTACAATTCAAAGTGGTTGAACTTCGTAAGAAGGTCAGAAGGATCATCTATTCCCAAAGGAGAATGCCACAGAAAAATCTAGAATCAAATACAGTAGAGGGGAGGAAGGGGAGGGAGCATAAGTCCTCCATATTGACGATAGCTAGCTTCCTCGCTGCACTCCCCGCTCCATGAATTCCCGTATCGCATACCTTGCAAGAAAATAACAAAACAAATCATAAATTCAGGAGGACAAGGGAGAAACCCTAGATCGAGCACGCGGTGACGGAAACAAGCACGCACCCCAAATTTCAATCATAAACGCTAGACGGGAGTAAACGACGCACCTCCATCCGTGCCGCACAGGCGGCCGTAGTGCTGGCTCCCGGAGATCCCCATCGCGGCTGATCTGCCCACCTCGAGCCCTGCGAGATCCGCCTCCGCGAACGCATGCCGCAGCAGAACCTACGGCCCTACGGAGTAGAGCAGGGGCTGTGTGGGTGTCGATCTCCTTCGCCCTTGGTGCCTAATCTTCACCATCGAGTCTTCCGTTGACGGGACCGCGAAGGCTTCCGGTCTCGGCAGTGTAAGGTCTGGTGGAGCGGGATATGGGGGTGGTCGGAGAGATGGATCAGAAGATGGTTGAGGGACGGAGAGGAAGAGGGGCACTGGAGGTCTAGGGTGGCCGGAGATTGCACACAGGGGAAGGAGGCGGCGCGTGGGGGTAGCTGAGATGTTACGAGGTAGAGGTCTGAGCGATGGGAGGTGGTGGAAATGGCGGGAAGCAACCACGGCGCACAGCCATGGCGGTCTGGCCGCCATCCACGATTGAGAGAGAGGAGAGACAGGTCGGGTGGCGAGCGACGTAGTGAGGAGCAAGGGGGTTAGGGTTGCGGTGAGGGGCGGCTGTCGAGCAGAGAGAGAGGAAGGAGTGGCGGCGGGGTCTGCGAAGAGGAGCGATGGGATTAGGGTTTGGGGGTCAGTCCCTCTCGACCATGTTGATATCACGAAATTACCCTTGATCACTTCTGCGGTGAAGTCTATGGGACTTTAGGGCGTTTCTGTCATTCCACGTACAAAGACAGGGGCCAAGGAGGCGCGAGATAAAATTTTGGTCGTTGGATGGAGTGGATGTAAACGGATGAGATCACCTTGGGTGGGGTAATCCGTGGGTATTCTTATTCTCTATTCTGATTGGCTGCATCTTTTTTTCATTTTCTAAGTGTTAAAAATGGGTCATTTTGTGAAGCAATCACCAAATAAAACTTTTAAAATGATACCATACCATTTTTCAAAAATAGTAGACCACCTTACATGGACAAATGTCCCAACCTGGGTGTCTCAAACCTTTCCATCCACCCCTGGCGAAAAAGACAAATTTCTGCCGAATCGGTAGGAAGTGGGTCCGATTTGAACTACAGGTACATGATCTGATGCCCATGATTTTTTCAAAAAATCATTTTTAGACTCGCAATATGATATTTCTTTGGAGATCCAATGCAATTTTAGCGAGGCTCGGCCCCGATTTAAGAACCTTCATGCCCGCTGTTTTGACCATAGTTTGAAACGGGCATAAAAACTTCAAAAACGGTCCGATCAATGCAAATCCTTCGCGTGGTGTCTTATTATGTGACATAGTTGCAAGGAAAAATACAAAACTTGGTATATTGCAAGTGTCTCGAAAAAACCTTCTCAGAAATGACCTATCATGTTTGAGGTTTCATGGCTTTCGGGCCAAACGACCAATGTTATGGCCCGAATCGCGACATAGTTTGTGATAATGAGCCCATATTGTGCACCCATATGTATCGTGGGATGGAGAACAATGTTGCAGGAGGAAGTTTTTCATTTCGTCGCACGGAAAATCCATTTTCTATTTTCCGAGCGTAAAAAGGGGCGTTTTGTGAAGCAACCACCAAATGACAGTTTTATAATGCTACAAACACATTTTTCAAAAATAGTAGACCACCTTACATGGACAAATGTCCCAAACTGGGTATCTCAAACCTTTTCGTCCACCCCTGACGAAAAAGACAAATTCCTGCCGAATTGGTAGGAAGTGGATCCGATTTGAACTACAGGTACATTATCTGATGCCCATGATTTTTTGAAAAAAACATTTTTAGGCTCGCAATATGCTATTTCTTTAGAGATCCAATGCAATTTTAGCAAGGCTCGGCCCCGATTTAAGAACCTTCATGCCCGCTGTTTTGACCATAGTTTGAAACGGGCATAAAAAATTCAAAAACGGTCCGATCTATGCAAATCCTTCACGTGGTGTCTTATTATGTGATATAGTTGTAAGGAAAAATACCAAACTTGGTATATTGCAAGTGTCTCGAAAAAACCTTCTCAGAAATGACCTATCATGTTCGAGGATTCATGGCTTTCGGGCCAAACGACCAATGTTATGGCCCGAATCGTGGCATAGTTTGCGATAATGAGCCCATATTGTGCACCCATATGTATCGTGGGATGGCGAACAATGTTGCAGGAGGAAGTTTTTCATTTCGTCGCACGGAAAATCCATTTTCTATTTTCCGAGCGCAAAAAACGGGGCATTTTGTGAAGCAACCACCAAATGACAGTTTTATAATGCTACAAACACATTTTTCAAAAATAGTAGACCACCTTACATGGACAAATGTCCCAATCTGGGTATCTCAAACCTTTCCGTCCATCCCTGGCGAAAAAGACAAATTCCTGCCGAATCGGTAGGAAGTGGGTCCGATTTGAACTACATGTACATTATCTGATGCCGATGATTTTTTGAAAAAAAACATTTTTAGACTCGCAATATGCTATTTCTTTAGAGATATAATGCAATTTTAGCGAGGCTCGGCCCCGATTTAAGAACCTTCATGCCTGTCGTTTTGACCATAGTTTGAAACGAACATAAAAATTCAAAAACGGTCCGAATAATATAAATCCTTTGCGTGATCCAAACAATAAAACATGCATAAAAATTCAAGGAAAATGATGCTCGCCATTTCTGCAAGTTCTCCTATTTTTATTTGACTCAATTTGGAGTTATAAATAAAAAGATACAACAAAATTCAGAAAAGAATAAAAGAAATAAAAATACTAGAGCCACCCGGCCAAGCAAACATGCCAGCCCAATGGCCCAAACGAGCTAGCCTTGCACTTCGCTGTCAGCCCAAGGCCTGCCCTTGGAGTAGCCCAAGAAGCCACGACGCCAGTTGAAACTACTCTAATAAAATCGAAGTGGAATGTATACACAAAATGTAAGGTGGTGTCGTGGTTAGGTCCGCAGTACGTCGTAGTCGTTCTGTAGGATGGGTCGCGGGTTCGACCCCGAGCGCCTCCTATTTTTGCTGGGATTTCTGAGACTTAATCTCAAACATGTGGTGGGGTCCCATCTGCAGGTCTGTCAGTGGTATGTGGCTAAGCGACTACTGACACGTGGACTAACACATAGACATTACAAATATGCGTAATTTGCTGATGTGGTTGATGAGTCATATCATTATATTCTAGATTAGATGCCATGACGATCTAAATTGGTCATAATTGAATAAAAATTGTCTCCTAAGTTGCATCACATAGGTTATGACGATTTTATTTGATAAAATTACGACGTTTTTGAGCGAAATCGTCATATTTCAATAAGGTTTTCACCCTTGAGAATGGCTTATGACCATCTCATGTAGAATCGTCATAAGTATATGACGATTTTGTCTAGGGTCACTATTAGAAGGTCATAGAATAACAGATTTGTTGTAGCGAGGACGTGCTTATTCCTGCTTCATGGAATCAACACATCTCTTCCGGAATGACCGTTAACGACAGTCATGATTCTGCATGGGAATATCACAGGAACAGAATTTTCCAGGGTGCTAGATATCAAGACAAGAAACATTTGCAACATGCAATCATTGCGTGGGCATTCTCAACACAAAGGGTTCTCAGAACAACGGTGTCCTCTAAGAGATTCTTGACAATGGAATGTGTGGATATAAATTGTCCTGGAAGGGTGCATACCCATCCCCCTATGTACGACACAACTTGGTTGGTGAGCGACTTAGTGTTGCACACATGTCATATTCCAAATATCCCTAAATATCATCGTAACCTCACCTCCACGCTTCTAGATCGGTTGCTTTACACGGAGATAGTGGAGTGCAAAATGATGGCAGTCAAGAGTATAATGAAGAAAGTAAGGGTCAGGTTTAAGTATGACATTTCTTATGGAAAGGCGTGGAGGGAAAAGCAAAGGGCTCTTGAGGACAGGTTTGGTTCGTTCAAAGACTCGTACGACTCTATAATCTGACAACTCTAGACACTGCATGATAGAAACCCAGGCACCTATATCGACATCCAATACTATGTGATACCAGAGGATCCATCCGTGAAGGTTCTTCATCGAGTGTTCTTCTCTTTTGTTGTATGCATCCAAGATTTGACTCATTGCCGACCAGTGATATGTGTAGACGGTACTTTTCTCACTGGCAAGTATAGGGGTTAGATCCTTACCTCCATTTGTCAAGACGGCAACAATCAAATTATCCCACTCGCATTTTATTTGGGGAGAGCGAAAACACTAAAAGTTGGACATAGTTCTTCAGGAAGCTCAAAATAGCAGTTGTGAAAGACAAGACCAATGTGTGCATCATTCACGATAGGCATGCAGGTATACTTAATGTCGTCAAGCCGCTGACACAACCAGGGCCTAAATAGAAAACGCCTTGGCTCGACATGCAGGTCCGTTGGTGCATGCACCATTTGGGAGCTAATTTCTTCTCACAATTCAGGAATAAGAACATGATGAATCTATTCAAAAAACTATGCAAGCAGAACCATGAATGGAAGTATAATTACATATGTGTAAAGCTTTATGAATTCACTCAGCAACATGTCAAGGCGAGGAAAGCTGCACAAAACGCAGCCGTAGCTACAGATCAAGCAGTAGTAGCTGCACAGGTAGGTACTGGAGATGCGCATGTCAAGGAAGACCCTGTAGGGCTTTGTGACTTTTCTGGATTTGATCCGCCTGGTACTAGGATAAGTCTCAGCAGATCGATCAAAAACTTCCAATAGTGGATAGAGCATGAGCCTTTTGAGAGGTGGTCTTTGGTACATGACACACATGGAGCTAGGTACGGTGTCATGACTACAAACCTAACCGAGTAATATAACTTTGTCCTTAGAGGTAACAGGGAACTTCCACTTACAGCCATAGTCGAGGGTATTATGTATGGCATGATTACATATTTCAGAGACAGACAAGAATGTTCTCAGATGCATATCTTGAACAATCTGAACGCATGCTTCTGTGAAAATATTATGAAGTACATGGATAAGAAGATGACAAAAGCTAGGACACACTGTCGTGTCCATAGGTAACGAGGAAAGAAGGTTTGAGGTGAGGCTAGCCACGATAAGTTTGGGTGTGGTAATGAGCTAAGGACGCATATGGTGAAGATTGGAAATGAGAAATGGCCAACCTGTGAGTGCACCTGCAACAAACCAAAGTTACTTCACCTGCTTGCTTGCATGTGCTTGCTGCTTGTGGGAAGCTAGGGATGGACACCATCTAGTTCGTGGCTCCCTACTACCTTAAAGAAGTTGTCGTCAATACCTGGACCGGTGAGATGTCAGGATTTCGAGTCATGGGTAATTTCAACACCGTGAACCCTGGTGAAAGGTAGTACATCCCCCACCCTTCTCTAATGCGAACAGGCAGAGGCAGACACCAGTGTAGGTGCATCCGGAATGATATGGACAAAGAAGAAGCTGGAGGCCCAACTCGATAGTGTTTCCTATGCAATACATTTGGTCACAAGGATACTCATTGTCCCACTTTTGGTACAGGCGTAGCACCTACGTGCGGACGGGGCGTATGAGGTCAAAGAGGTAGAGAACGCTGGCAAAACTAGATGGTGACCCGATCTGTGTCGGACTATGTTAGTACTTGTAATATGTGACAAACTATGTTAGTATTTGTAATATGTGACGAACTATGTTAGTATTTGTAATATGTGAAGAACTATGTTAGTAATTTTAATATGTGACGAACTATGTTTTAAGTTGTAATATGTGGCAAACTATGTTTTAAGTTGTAATATGTGACGAACTATGTTTTAAGTTGTAATGTATGCATAACTATGTTTTAATTTGTAAATTATGCAGAAATGGTGAGAAGATACAGGTTTCTCAATGCAGACATTGAAAATAAGCATCGTGCTGGAATTTTGGAGGATGGTCCTAACTCCCTCGAGCCATTGTTCACTCGCATACAGAATATTAACTCGAGGATACACCCCGCCTAGGTTCCTAGGTACGATTTAATCATGCATTACATGAGTATCTTTTGGATGCAGTAATTGATTTGTCATGTTTTTGGTTATGCAGGTTGAAGTGGGCTAGGCTTTTGCCTTTTGTTCGTCTAGTTGAGGACACTAGAGAATCTACACGCTTGTTATATTACCAGTTGTTGCTCACCTTCTTGGTCGACCGCTGGAGGCCCGAGACCCACACTTTTCACTTTCGCTGGGGAGAGATGGCTCCTACTCTCTAGGACGTGTCATACTTGTTGTGACTTCCTTTGGCAGGACATCCCATTGGACCTCTGGAGGCACCGGCAGGTTGGCAATGGGATATGGCACAACATTTCCAGGGTATTATTGGTCCCATCGAGCACAAAGAACACGGACCCAAGCTCGACTGGTTACTAGGATGTAAGGTGTGTTTCCTAACTTCTCTTCATTATGTAAGACAATACACTATGTCATCATATTTTTTACTTATTGAACCATAGTTGATCAATGCACATCCAAAGGCTAGGCTATCCAGAGACTCGGTTGACAAAGGCACAAATCACTTGGTGCTTGGAGGCATACATACTTTGGATTCTCGGGAAGGTGATATTCATCGAGAACCATGTCACCACTCTCACCAATCACTACATCCCTACTACATTGGATATTGCCAATGCAACTAGCGCTGACATGATTATATAAAAGAGTTGGGGTTCTGCGATCTTAGCGGCCACGTACCAAGGTATGTACAGTGGTTGCCAGCATAGGGTTCCCAAGTCAGGCCTGCTTATATGCCCACTACTGTTGCAGCATTGGTCCTGGGAGCGGTTTCCTATCGGCCAACCGAAAGTTTGGGTTGACAAGGCTTACCCTTTGTCTATTTTGGGTAACCCTCAGACTGGCCTGTTCGATGCAGAGAGCATCGACTTACCTACTTTCGGTATAGTTTCGATTCCACAGGGATGGGGACAACACACTGATTTCTATTCTCTGCACCAGAGACACGACGTATTGGCTAACAAAATCAAAGATCATCTTCGACATGCAGGAAGAGGAGATGAGCCTATAGAGAGTAATGAGGCAGTTCGGTCTTTGCCAATTGGCTGATCCTTGTCCTACGGAGAGTGCCATACCTTCCGTCATACACACGTATGTTTCCTTTACACATTACTTCCATCTTATTGACTTGATTTATTGACTTGCTACAATCAATTTCCAATTTTAGGTTGTCGAGGAAGGGAAGTAGCAAGACCGCCACAGGTGGCTCCACAGGGTTGGGGTATATGTTGTAGAGTGGGACACCGCTACAACCCGAGTCTAGGACTCGGATGTCCAGTTTGATATGGAAGAGTTCAAAAACTATTTGGATAGCTACATGAATGCCACATGTCTATGCATCCCACAAAAATATCACCCAGAGGAGATGTCGGGCCCGGCTACTTGGGATAATTATCCAAGCCAGTCTACTGTGGGCAGCAGAAAACACGCAGTATTGTCTTTATCTAATGCACCTACTTGTTATATAGTTTCCCATCCATTTATTCTAAATTGTGGTGCCACTTGGAGGCACAGATAATACCTGATCTTGAGACGAAGAGTGCTGATTATAGACGCGCCCTTTCGTCCGGACCCCTTCTTATTCAGTGCCAGGACTAGTAGACCTAGCTGAGTCGCCAGGAGGAGAAGCTACGGCATATCTACGGGGTTATCACATGCACCCGCTCTTCGGACATTGCTGATACGTCGTAAGCGTATCTATAATTTTTGATGTTCCATGCTTGTTTAGTATCCACTATGCTAAGCTCTGTCTACACTTTGAGGTATTTTTATACATTTTCTAGGACTAACCTATTACCAAGATGCCGTAGTGCCAGTTGCATGTTTTTTGCTGTTATTGGTTTCAGAAAAGCTAGTAAGGAAATATTCTCGGAATTAGACGGGACGAAATCCAAAGTCAATATTTCACCGAGAACACAGAGACCGAAGGGTGACCGAAAGGGAGCCATAGGGTGGACACCCCCCCATGCGCGGGCCCACACTGGGCCACACCTGGGCAGGTTGTGGGCCCCCTGGCCGCCCTCCCACCTCGCCTCTTCGCCTATATAATCCCCCGACACCAAAACCCTAAGTACCCAATCAGATCTCCACAAAATAGTCTATAGCCTCCGCCACCATCGTACCTAGATCGGGGGATCTGAAGCTCTTCCCGGCACCCTACCAGAGGGGAGAGATAATCCCGGAGGCCTTCTTCATCACCATGCCAGCCTCCGGTATGATGTGTGAGTAGTTCCACCTTGTACTATGGGTCCATACGGTAGCTAGATGGTTGTTTCTCCTCCTTTGTGCTATCATTTTTAGATCTTGTGAGCTCTGTTCATGATCAAGAACACCTATTTGTAATCATGCATGTTGTGTTTGCGGGGATCCGATGGATATTGAGATTACTATGTCAGATTGATTATTGATTCTATCATGTCTTATGATTATTGATTCTATCATGTCTGTGTTATTTGAGATCTTGCATGCTCTCCGTTTCTAGTAGCTATCTTGGCCAAGTAGATGCTAGTGACTCCAAGAGGGAGTATTTATGCTCGATAGTGCATTCATGCCTCTATTGAATCTGGGGAAGTGATAGAAATCTCTAAGGTTATAGATGTGCTATTGCCACTAGGGATAACCCAACAATCTTTTGTTCATGGAACAATTGTATTGTTTACTTTACACACATTGCTTAAAGTAGTTATCTGTTGCTTGCAACTTAATACTCGAGGGGGTTCAGATGATAACCTGAAGGTGGATTACTAGTCATAGATGCAATTGGATGGCGGTCTATGTATATTGTTGTAATGCCCAATCAAATCTCACAGGATCATGAATTTCTAGTATTGCATTGTTATGCCTTGCTCAGTCCTATCAATTGCCCCGCTGTAATTTGTTTACCTAGCATGTTATTTATATTAAGGAGAACACCTCTAGTGAATTATGGACCTCGGTCCAATCTTTACCATTGTTACATCATCCACTATTACTGTTTACTTTCTACAAGCAACCATTACCTTCCACACCATACATTTAATCCTTTGTATTTAGAAAACCAGTGAGATTGACAACCTCACTGTAAGTTGGGGGAAAAGTCTTGAGTTTGTGTTGTGCAGGATTCCAAGTTGTTAGCAACACCTTGGAGTTGTTTCCTTGATCCTACTGGTTCGATAACCTTGGTTTAATAACTGGGGGAAAACTTGCTGTCGTGCTCATCATACCTTCCTCTTGGGGTCTCCCAACGAAGCTCTACTATTGAGCCACATCAAGGATTTTTCTGGCGCCGTTGCCGGGGAGTTAAGGACAACTTGACAAGGGGAGTCTTTCACCACCATTCTCTTTACTTTTTTTTTGTTTTTCTTAGTTTATTTTTCTTTGTTTTTCTTGATTCTTTTTACAAAAAATTACAAAAAAATAGTTTTGTTTGGTTTTCCTTTTATTTTCAAAAACCCAAAAAATTAGTTCCTGCTCTAGTTGCCGCTACTGTTGGCTTGCTCCACCTTTGCAAAAATGAATTCTGCTGAGAACACCAAGTTGTGTGACTTCACTAGCACAAACAACAATGATTTCCTGAGTACACCTATTGCTCCACCTTCTCCCGATGCTACCTTTTATGAAATTAAGCCAGCTTTGTTGAATCTTGTGATGAAAGAGCAATTTTCTAGTGCTAGTTCTGATGATGCTGCCGCCCACCTCAATAACTTTGTTGAACTTTGTGAGATGCAAAAATATAAGGATGTAGATGGAGATATTATTAAGCTCAAATTGTTTCCTTTCTCCTTGAGAGTAAAAGCTAAAGAATGGTTGATATCCTTGCCTAGAAATAGCATTGATTCTTGGATTAAATGCAAAGATGCTTTTATTGGAAAATACTATCCTCCTGCTAAGATTATATCTATGAGAAGTGAAATAATGAAATTTGAACAACTTGATAATGAACACGTTGCTCAAGCTTGGGAAAGAATGAAATCTTTGGTAAAGAATTGTCCCACTCATGGACTGACTGCTTGGATGATTATCCAGACTTTTTATGCAGGGTTAAACTTCTCTTCAAGAAATCTTTTGGATTCTGCTGCTGGAGGTACCTTTATGACCATTACTTTGGGAGGTGCAACAAAGCTCCTTGATAATATGATGGTCAACTATTCTGAATGGCACACTGAGAGATCTCCACATGGTAAGAAGGTAAATTCTGTTGAAGAAACCTCCTCTTTGAGTGATAAAATTGATGTTATCATGTCTATGCTTGTTAATAGAAAAGCTTATATTTATCCAAATAATGTTCCGTTAGCCTCTTTGGTTGCTCAAGAAGAGCAAGTTGATGTGAACTTCATTAGAAATAATAATTTCAACAACAATGCCTATAGGAAGAATTTTGGTAATAATAATTATAGGCCTTATCCTCCCAATAATGGTAACACTTATGGAAATTCCTACAATAATACTAGAAGTGATCCCTCTGAACTTGAAGTAATGCTTAAAGACTTTATTAGTAAACAAACTACTTTCAACAAGACTATGGAGGAAAATCTTTTGAATGTTGAGAAAAATATTTCATCTTTATTTGAAGCACAATACTCTTTGATTAATAAGATGGCTACTAAACCTGAAACCTTGGAAAGTACCTTTGCTGCTACTCATGCCATACAAGTTACTATTGATGAAAATGTTAGATTGTTATCTAGATTGCATGCTAATATGGATGCTAGCAAACCACAAGAAGTCCCTATTCCTCCTACAACAATGCCTAAACCCAATAAGTCTACTACATGTGATGCTAAGTTTTATTTTGATCTTGATGGTTGCAATATCTCTAAAGTGATTATGTTCCTACCAAAGCTTGCTAGAAGTCCTAATGCTAGTGCTATGAATATGGCTTTTACAAAACACATCACAGATGCTCTCATTAAAATTAAGGAAGAAAAATTGAAACACAAAGCTTCTATTCTTAGGAAAGTAGAAGATAGTTGGGAACCCATCATTAATATGAAAGTGAATGGCTTTGATCTCAAAGCTTCATGTGACCTTGGTTCTACTATCTCTATTATGCCTAGAAAGATTTATGAAATGCTTGATTTGCCACCTTTGGAAGATTGCTATTTGGATGTCCCACTTGATGATAATGCTAAGAACAAACTCATGGGGAGTGTTAATGATGTTCTTATTATGGTTAACAATGCCTATGTCCCTGTTGATTTCTATGTTTTTGATGTTTAATGCAATGCTTCTTGTCCTATCACTTTGGGAAGACCTTTTCTTAGAACTGTTGGAGCCATCATTGATATGAAAGAAGGCACCATTAAATATCAATTCCCATTCAAGAAATGTATTGAACACTTCCCTATGAGGAGAGATAAGTTACCTTTTGCTCCTCCTTTTAAAGAAAAATTTGATGTTAATGCTTCTTCATTTGAAAATACTTGATTCTTGCTTCTTATGCCTAACTTAAAGGCGTTAAAGAAAAGTACTTTTTGGGAGATAACCCAAAAGTTTTCTTGAGTCTTGGAAGTTATTACTTCTGTAATAACCTCTCCTTATCCTTTTTATTTGGTTTTTGTGCCAAGAATAACCTCTAATGAGAGGGAAGTAAGATTTGAGGAAGTTGTTGTCCCGAAACAGATTTTTGTGCTTCACTGTAAAAATTCATGACAAATCTCTATAAGTCGGATTGAGATGTAATTTTCTGAATAAATCCCCCAGGTTGTTAGGTAACTTTCGTTGGTTCAACACTTTTTGATTTGAGCAACATAAGGTCTTCAAAAAAATCAGTTTTTACCTGCTGGTCTGTTTTGACAGATTTCTGCCATTATTTGCATTTGTCTCCTATCGATTTCTTTCTTGAGTTATCTTTGGTAAATTGACCCTTTTAAAGGGAATTGCTACAGTAGCTTGTCTTTTTAATCAAAGTTTTTCTGTTTTGAAACTAAACCCAAAGGTCTATTACTTTTGAATGCACTAATGTTGCTAATGAAGATTGTGTGAAGTTTTGTAAGAAGGAAATTTTCAGGTGTATGATACGTCGGAAACGTATCTATAATTTTTTATGTTCCATGCTTGTTTAGTATCTTCTTTGTTTTGATTTTTCTACACTTTGAGGTGTTTTTATATGTTTTCTGGTACTAACTTATTAACAAGATGCCACAGTACCAGTTGCCTGTTTTCTTCTGTTTTTGGTTCCAGAAAGGCAGAAAATCAATATTCTCGGAATTGGACGGGACAAAAGCCAAAGTCAATATTTCACCGAGGAGAACACGGAGTCCAGAGTAGAGACAGAGGGGATCCACAGGGAGGCCACACCCCCTAGGCGCGGGCCCACCCTAGGCCGCGCCTGGGCAGGGTGTGGGCCCCCTGGCCGCCCCCCTGGCTCGCCTCTTCGCCTATAAGAAGCCCCCGATGCCTAAACCCTAAGTACCCGATCAATATTTCACTAAACCTTCTTTAGCCTCCGCCACCATCGTACCTAGATCGGGGGATCTGAAGCTCTTCCCAGAACCCTGCCGGAGGGGAGATCATCCCGGAGGCCTTCTTCTTCATCATGCCAGCCTTGTTATGAAGCATGAGTAGTTCCACCTTGGACTATGGGTCTATGTAGTAGCTAGATGGTTGTATCTCCTCCTTTTTTCTTTGATGTCTAGATCTTGTGAGCTCCGTTCATGATCAAGATCTCATCTATTTGTAATCATGCATGTTGTGTTTGCAGGGATCCGATGGATATTGATATTACTATGTCAGATTGATTAATGGTTTTGTCTTATTGATTCTATCATGTATATGTTGTTTGTGATCTTGCATGCTCTCCGTTGTTAGTAGCTATCTTGGCCAAATAGTTTCTAGTGACTCCAAGACGGGGTATTTATGCTCGATAGTGGGTTCATGCCTCTATTTAATCTAAGGGAAGTGACAGAAATCTCTAAGGTTGTAGATGTGTTGTTTCTGAAGGGAATATGCCCTGAGAGGCAATAATAAAGTGTTTATTATGTGTATTCCAAGTATATGATAGATGTTTATTTTGCATTCTATAATTCTATTAATATGGAAACATTAATACATGTGTGTTCAATAAACAAACAGAAAATTCCTAGTTATGCCTCTCTCATAAACTAGCTCGTTGATTAACAAGATGATCAAAGTTGCCTGATCATAGACATTGGATGTTGTTAATAACGAGGTCACAACATTAGTGTAATGGTGTGATGAACATTCATCCGAAGTATAGCATTATGATCAAATTCATTGAGTTTATATTGCTATAACAACTGACGAAGTGATCCTAATCCTTAGACCATGAGATCATGTCAATCACTAACACCGGAAGAGTTTCTTGATAACATCAAATGTCACACCGTAACAGGGTGATTATAAAGATGGGTTCAGAACTAATGAAGTGTTATGTTGAGGGCCATGGATCGAGAGTGGAATTTGTTCATCCCGATGACGGATAGATATACTCTGGGCCCTCTCGGTGATATCACATTGGTTAGCTTGCAAGCAAGTGATTTGATCACTAGAATGTTATATCACGGGAACGAGAAAAGAGTGCATGTCAGTAAAGAGATAAAACTAGGTATGGAGATACCGATAATCGAATCTCGGACATGTAATATATCGCAAAACAAAGGGATTAAGATACTAGCGTAAAAGGTTCCAACGATCACAAGAAAGTCATCGTTGAATGTGTGGGAGTCAGTATGGGTCTCTAGATCCCGCTTCTAATTATTGATCTGAGAGGGGTCTCGATCATGTCCGCATTATTCGCGAACCGTAGGGTGGCACACTTAAGGGACACCGACATCCATTTTGGAGCAAAGGTTTCATGTCGGAAAGAATAACAAGCGCAGGAATTTATTTCACTAGATACCGAAACAGGTTTTCGGGTGAAATTGCAGAAAGTGTTTTTGCATGTGAAATTAAATACTAGCAAGGGGTTATATGTGAATGTTTGTCATTAGAGTAATTGACAAAATTCTGAATAAATAAAAGGAGTTTTATTTAATGATAGTTTGCATTAAATTTGGTGGGAATTTAATAGCAATATTTAGTGGGATTTTGAGTGGAGGGAATTGAAAGGATTTTGTGATTGGAGTGTCCACCCACATGAATGAGGGGAGGGCAAGGGGGCAGCCCCCATGCGCCGGACACCCCCTTGGGGTTCCCCCCTCTTCTATAAAAGGCACCCTCTCCTCACTTCTCACTCACACCTCCTCGTGAAGGATCTCTCTCCCCCTCTAGAATTTATCCCCCATGGTCTCGGACTAGTGAGATACATGTTCCCGGTGGCTATTCGACAAGAAAGAGTTGTGCTTCCGCTGCATCGCTGGAGCAAGGAGGCGGAGGTTGCTCGGTGTCTCGAACGTGTGTGCGAGCAAGGATGCGCCGCTAAGTTGCGGTGCTAAGGACTTCCTCTCAATCTTGAGATCGGCAAGAGATCGTCTATATCAACCACGAGTTTAACTCGTTAAGCTTTGTCGGTCTTCAAGGGTATGTTCTCTATGGAAATACATCCGCCCGTTGTTTGTATATAGTAGATAGATCTTGGTACATAGTTTTTCCCATCGTAGGAAATGTTTTGTTTTCTATGCTGCGAACCCTACAGTGGTATCAGAGCCAGATCTATGTGTAGATGCTTTACACGTGGAGTACATATATGAGTATGTGGGCGATGATGATCATGTTATTGATTCTTAGTTATATTTTGGATATTGGTGGCATAGTGGGATGAAGCGGCCCGGACAAACTTTACATGTCCTCGCACATGAGACCTGTTCCACGCTTGACATGCAACTAGTTTGCATAAGTGGCTATCTCGTGTCTATCTCTCCTACTATAGTCAATATCTAATTTGCAACGAGTTGTCAATAATTGTTTATCCTCGTTGTGGTTCATGTTTGTAGGTATGAACGGTTCTATCTTCGAAAGCCCTAAGCCACGTAAAACTTGCAATGGATAAATTAGAGACGTCTAGTTTAGATTGTTGCTGGGCTAGTGTTATGATATGGTGATGTTGTAAGTATAAGTATGAGATGATACTCTTACAACACACATAACGTGTAAGTTCCATAGACCTTGGCCTTACACATATAGGTATGATAGTGATCATACCACAGTGCACATGATAGAGATCATATGCGGGAACCATATCATTTCACTTATAAACACATGATGTTTGATAGCATCTTATATTGCGTGTTTGGAGTTTTATTAGCATAATAAGATGATCCCTCATTTAAATATCAAGATAAGAATGTGTTCTTCCTTTAGTATGCACCGATTATGTTTTCGTTGCTCCAAGACATCACGTGATGATCGGGTGTTCTTGGATCCACGACCATATTTCGGGTGTAAGACAGTTACACACGCGAATACTAAGGTTCTTACTTGGCGAGCCTAGCATGTACAGACATGGCCTCGGAACACGGACCGAAAGGTTAAGCATGAGTCATATAGTAGATATGATGCCCATTTGATGCTCGCCTTTGAATTTACACCGACTCACATGATGATCGGACTTGGTGTAGTGGATTTGGTTCATGTAATCACCAAAAAGGCACGAGGGATGTCGTTTTTGAGTGGGAGTTAATTCTTAATGTGGATTAGTTGAACTCAATCTATCATAAACTTAGTCTAAACTTTACAAATTCTGTTGTAGATGGCACCACCTGCTTTTAATTTCAATGTGTTCATGGAGAAAGAGAAACTTGCAACGAACGGTAGAAACTTTACCGAATGGGCCATGAATTTGAGGATTCTCCTCTCTGCTACACAAAAGCAATATGTGCTAGAGGCTCCGCTAGGCCCCCCCACCTTTCGATGATGCCCCTGACGAGGAGAAGAATGTCTATCAGACTCGTCAGGAGGACGACAACTTAGTTCATTGCGGCATATTGTATGGGCTAGATCCAAAACTTCGAAAGCGTTTCGAAAACGGCAATGCATTTGATACAATGGGTGAGTTGAAAATGATTTTCGACACACATTCCGCTGTAGAGAGCTACAATGCTTCAGAAAAGTTCTTTAGCTGCATGATGGAAGAGGACAGCTCCGTAAGTGAGCATGTACTCAAGATGTCGGGTTACGCCGATAAGCTTGTGTCCTTGGGAATATCGATTCCCATTGACTTAGGCATCCATCGTGTTCTACAGTCTCTGCCACCTAGCTATAAGAGCTTCATGATGAACTATAATATGCCAGGCATGAAGAAGTCTCTCCCCGAGCTTCTTTCAATGCTTAAAACTGCAGAAGTGGAGATCAAGAAGGAACATCAAGTGTTGATGATCAATAAGAACACTAGTTTCAAGAAAGACAAGAAGGGTAAACGGAAGGGAAGTAAGGGCGGCAAGTCAGTTGCCGTGCCTAAAAAGAAACCCCGAGTTGGCCCTAAGTCTGATACCGAGTGCTACTATTGTAAGGGGACTGGCCACTGGAAGCGCAACTGCCCCAAGTATTTGGCAGACAAGAAGGCTGACAAGGCAAACAAAGGTATATATGATATACATGTTATTGATGTGTACTTGACTAGTGCTTGAAGTAGCCACTGGGTATTTGATACCGGTTCAGTTGCTAATATTTGTAACTCGAATCAGGGGCTGCGGAACAAGCGACCGCTAGCAAGGGGTGAGGTCAAGATGCGTGTCGGCAATGGATTAAGTGTTGATGTGATCGCCGTCAGAACGCTACCTCTCCACTTACCGTCGAGATCAGTAATAAACTTGAATAATTGTTATCTGGTGCCTGCACTAAGCATGAACATTGTATCTGGATCGTGTTTGATGCGAAGTGGTTATTCATTTAAATCCGAGAACAATGGTTGTTCTATTTATATGAATGAAATCTTTTATGGTCATGCACCGATGATGAATGGTTTATTTCTGTTGGATCTCAATAATAGTGTTACACATATTCATAATGTTGATGCTAAAAGGATTAAACTTAATGATGATATATCCGCATATATGTGGCACTGCCGTCTAGGTCATATAGGCGTTAAACGCATGAATAAGCTCCATTTGGATGGACTTTTGGAATCACTTGATTTTGAATCATTTGATACATGTGAGCCATGCCTTATGGGCAAGATGAGTAGAATGCCGTTTTCCGGTTCAATGAACGGGCGACATATTTATTGGAAATCATACATTCTGATGTATGTGGTGCAATGAGTGTGTCGGCCCGAGGTGGATATCGTTATTTTGTTACTTTCACGGATGATTTGAGTAGATACGGTTATATCTACTTGATGAAACACAAGTCTGAAACCTTTGAAAAGTTCAAGCAATTTCAGAGTGAAGTGGAAAATCATCGTAATAGAAAGATTAAATTTCTACGGTCCGACCGTGGAGGAGAGTATCTAAGGTACGAGTTTAGCACTCATATGAAAGATTGTGGAATCGTTCACAACTCACACCTGCCGGAACACCACAGCGTAATGGTGTGTAAGAATGTCGTAATCGTACTTTATTGGATATGGTTCGATCTATGATGTCTCTGACGGACTTGCCGTTGTCATTTTGGGGTTATGCACTAGAAACTGCTGCATTCACTTTAAATCGGGCACCATCTAAATCCGTTGAAAATACACCGTACAAATTATGGTTTGGAAACAAACCTAAGCTGTCATTTCTTAAAGTTTGGGGATGCGATGTTTATGTGAAGAAACTTCAATCGGATAAACTCGAACCCAAAGCGGAAAAATGCGTCTTCATAGGATAACCTAAGGAAACTATTGGGTATTCCTTCTATCACCGATCCGAGGGCAAGGTTTTTGTTGCCAAGAATGGATCCTTTCTAGAGAAAGAGTTTCTTGCGAAAGGTGTGAGTAGTCAGAAGGTAGAACTCGAAGAGGTTATTGAACCTTCTCTTCAAAGTATGGCGAGTAGCGCAGCGCCGGAAGTTGTTCCGAGTTGGCTTCACCAGTTGAAGAAGGAACTAATGATAATGATCATGAAACTCCGAAAGAGAGTACTACCGAACCTCGCAGGTCTAGCAGGACGCGTGCAGCTCCCGAGCTGTACGAAAACCCTGTTATGAATTTCATGGTTGATGAAATTGAAGACCCTGCGACGTATGAAGAAGCGATGATGAGCCCGGATTCCAACAAATGGTTAGAAGCCATGAAATCCGAGAAGGAATCCATGTATGAAAATCATGTTTGGAACTTGGTGGACTTACCTCATGACCGAAAGGCCATGGAGAATAAATGGATTTTCAAAAGGAAAACTGATGCTGATGGTAATGTGACCGTATATAAAGCTCGACTGGTCGCAAAGGGGTTTCGACAAATTCAAGGAGTTGACTACGATGAGACATTCTCTCCCATAGCTATGATAAAATCAGTTAGGATTATGTTAGCAATTTCTACATATTTCGATTATGAGATATGGCAGATGGATGTCAAAACCGCGTTCCTCAATGGCAATATTGAAGAAGAGTTGTATATGATACAACCAAAGGGTTTTGTCGATCCTAAGGATGCTAACAAGGTGTGCAAGCTTCAGCGATCCATCTATGGACTGAAGCAAGCATCACGAAGTTGGAATCTCTACTTTGATGAGGTGATCAAAGAGTTTGGATTTGTCCAAATGTATGGAGAGGCTTGTATTTACAAGAAAGTGAGTGGGAGCAATGTGGCATTTCTAATATTATATGTGGATGACATATTATTGATCGGAAATGATATAGATCTTTTAAACAGTGTTAAAAGTTATCTAAACAGCAAATTTTCAATGAAGGACCTAGGTGAAGCGTCATACATATTAGGCATAAAGATCTATAGAGATAGATCTAGGCGCTAAATAGGGCTATCGCAAAGTACATAGCTTGATAAGATTTTAAAGAAGTTTCAAATGGACGGAAGTAAGAAGGGGTTCTTACCTATGTTGCAAGGCAAGACATTGAGTAAGACTCAAAGTCCGGATATGGCGGAAGAAAGAGAGATAATGGACAAAGTCCCCTATGCTTTAACCATAGGCTCTATAATGTATGCCATGCTATGTACAAGACCGGATGTGGCACATGCTATTAGTTTGACTAGTAGGTACCAATCGTATGCAGGTTCGGAACACTGGATAGCGGTCAAGGATATCCTGAAGTACTTGTGAAGAACAAAGGATATGTTTGTTGTGTACAGAGGTGCAGAAGAGCTTGTCGCTAAGTGTTATGTCGATGCTAGCTTTGACATCGATCCGGATGACTCTAAGTCTCAATCCAGATATGTATTTCTCATGAATGGCGGAGCGGTTAGATGGAGGAGCTCCAAGCAACCTGTGGTGGCGGGATCAACAACGGAGGCCGAATATGTTGCTGCTTCGGAAGCGGCTCAGGAAGCGGTTTGGATGAAGGAGTTCATATCCGAACTAGGTGTGGTTGCGAGCGCGTTTGACCCAATGGTGATCTATTGTGACAACAATGGTGCCATTGCCAATGCCAAAGAACCAAGGTCTCACAAGAATTCCAAGCATATTAAGCGCCGGTTTCGCTCCATCCGCGAGCATGTCAAGGATGGACATATAAATATTTGTAAAGTACACACGGATCTCAATGTAGCAGATCCGTTGACTAAAACTCTCCCTAGAGCAAAACATGATCAACACCAGAACTCCACGGGTGTTAGATACATCACTATGTAACTAGATTATTGTCTCTAGTGCAAGTGGGAGACTGAAGGGAATATGACCTGAGAGGCAATAATAAAGTGTTTATGATGGGGATATGCCTACCGGGGTATGCCCAGCGGGACGTTTCCTATTGGCCCAAGCTACCAGCGAGTAGGCCTGCAGGACGACGACTGGATCGAGACTTGGCGTGGACTCAAGCGACTGGAAACTGGAGGCCCAGAAGCATAGCTAGGCCCAGTCGGACTAGGTCAAAGACCTTCCGAATCCTTAACTAATTCGGTTGTAAATCTGTAAACCCTAGTGAGGTGAGCCTATGTAAATCTCCCTAGGGTACGCATAGAGGACACATTCCATCATACACCCTAGCGACTCGCCGCCTAGTCATCGAGCTCGTCCTTTGTACTCTCTCCATAATACTTTCTAGCAGGAGTAGGTCTTTACCCTCCGGGGGCCCGAACCTAGGTAAACCCTTGTGTCTCCGCCCTCATCTCGCACCGCAGATGGATGGCCTCCCTTGCCCCATGTTCTACTACTCGCTGCCGATTGCAACATCTGCCGTGGCCATTCCCGCGATAGTGGCGCCCACAGTGGGGCCTGGCCGGTCAGGCCGGTGTTCTGCGGCGAGATCCAATCTGCCCATCAACGAGACGATCACCACCGGCCGCATGATTGCGATCGGCGAGATCCTTCAGATCTTGCCGAGCAAGCTACGTCCTGGTGGCACGCCCCATCACGCACAGCGTGATCATGCCGGTCGGCACGATCAGCCTCTTCGTCGGCTTCACTGACGTCATCATCTCGGAGGACTTGGCTCGCATCTGCGAGTCACCGCCACGCGACCAGCTCTCTGAGAGCCAGGTCCACACGATCCACCGCCTCGCCTCCGAGTATGACTCGGCCCACAGCAACATGGCCAAAACCGCCATGATCATGGATGACGCGGCCCTCAACGATGACGCCGACTCGGCGACCCCGGCATCAGCTGCCGGATCCATCATTGTCGCATAGCCCGCGGGCTCCATCACCCAGGTCTCCAATGTGGGGGACTTCGAGGACCCCTCCATCCTTGGGATCTTCGACTTCGACTCTGGGTCGGAGAACTCCGCCGACCTCCGCGGTGGGACCGGTCGCCACGTCGCGACTGGCACCGACCCCCCACAAGACCCCTTCTCCACGCCGATCCCACCGAACGCAACGGCAATGGAGGTCGAGGAACTCCGCCTGCGGCTGGAGGAGGCAATCCACAAAGAACAAGCCGAGCGCGAAAAATTTCGCCTCGAGCAGGTGACGGCGCAGGAGATTTCGCACTACCACCAACTTCGCATCAGGTCGCGCCTAAACCCCACCGTTCAAGGCCGCACCCTGAACTTCAACGATGAAAACGACCCGGCTCACATAGCCGAGCGCGCGATCTGCGAGAACGCGCCGCCAGGAGGTAGTTCCCGGCCACCGCCAGGCGCGACGGCTAACGGCGCCCCACCGACACCACTCGGCCGCAAGCCCCCCCGGGATCAGCTGAGGATCCTGGTCTCCTCGTGGGAGCGGGACGCCAACGGCCTCCTGCTGTTCTCCACACCGATGGACAACGTCGTCGCCAGCCGAGCCGCGGTCGACAACATCACCGTGACCGGGGAAGGCGCCCTACAGATTCAGTACGCCAAGGATCTACTCGCCAACACAGTCGAACAACAAAACACGGGCGCCGACTCTCACGGATGCATGTACTCGCGTTCGTCAGGCAGCAGGGTGGTCTCGAGCGGCCGCCCAGTGGTGGCAAACACCCTTAACTGCCCACCACCCGAGCCCCTGCAGCTCCAACATCGACCCGCACACGCGGAGCTCTCCACCAACAACCCGCGGCCGGCGAACAACCTTGTCGCCACCAACGGGCAGCCAGTCGACGCGCGCACCCACATCATCAACAACCAGAGATGGCGCGCACGCCAGCCTAATGACCTGAGGCATACCCTCACCAACCTCCGCGATGGTGAACCAAGGGGTTCGCTGAGCCGAGTCGGACCCCAGTGCTTCGGACAAATGATCCGAGGCGAGCGATACCCGGCGAACTTCAAGGCACCGAAGGAGATCGAGAAGTACGACCCCTCGTATGACCCGTCTGTGTTGCTAGAAACCTACCTCATGGCGATGGGAATCGCCGGCCACACCGACCTGCTCGCCGCTCGCTACCTTCCCCTGATGATGGAGGGAGCGTGCCGACAATGGATCAACACCCTCCCCGCAGACAACATCGACTCTTGGGAGGAAATGCGCGATGCCTTCGTCAGGCACTTCGAGGGCTCCTACACCCGCGCCACCACAATCGAGGACCTGGAGCGATGCGTCCAGGGACCCCGTGAGTCGACCCGCAACTGGGTCCAAAGGTGGCAAGATCTGTGGTACAACGCGGCCGGAATCCACCCGGACACCGCGATCCACTACTTCAAGACCTCGTGCCGCTACGAGCCCTTGGTCGCCAAACTCAAGCGGGTGTACAAAACACTCGACAACATACCGGACCTCCTTGAGATCGCCAAGCGGTACACGGAGGAAGATCCAAACCAAGAAACCGACGACGAGTCGGGAGGGAACCGCCGCACGAGCGGCCACGACAACGGGAGGCAACCCGAGCTACGCTACAGCAACACTCGCCTCACCGGCAAGCATCGCGGTGATGGGCGAGTCGACTTCGTCGCCAACGCTGGATACGCGCCGCGCGAACCCAAGAGCTTCCGCTGTGACGGAGGCCAGCGCCGCGATGGCAGCAACTACAAGGCGAATCCGAGGTTCGGCCCCACGGCTCTCCTCAACCAACCCTGTGCGTTTCACAGCAGGGGCAGGGAAGCCCGCGACACACACGACCATCGACTGCCACTCCCAAAAGGAGATCGATAAGGCACGGCGCGCATGGGAAGACCCCGACAACCACCCGCCAAACATTGGAAAATTCGGCAGCGTCGTCGGCTCGCTCCACACCTTCACAGGCTTCAACACGAAGCGCGAGAAGAAGGTCGTCGCCTGCGCCGTCTCCGTCAACGCGGTGTCCCAGATCGACGTCCCCCAGTTCCTTAGCTGTTCCGAGCAACCAATCACCTGGAGCCGCGAGGACCACTCGCCACGGATCGAATATCCGGGCCGAGTCGCCTTGGTGGTCAAGCCCAAGGTGGGGGACTACTAGCTCCCCAAGACGCTGATGGACGGCGGCAGCTCCATCAACATTCTGTACCTGGACACGTTCAGGCGACTGCGGCTCCCGTAGTCGATGGTCGAGACGACCTACACCACCTTCCACGACATCGTCCCCGGTCGGAAGGCATACCCGATCGGCAAGGTGACGCTGCCAGTCACCTTCGGCACACCGGCAAACTTCTGCACCGAGCGGATCGTTTTCGAGCCGGTACTGTTCAACAGCCCCTACCACTGCGTCGTGGGGCGCCAGGCATTCGCCAAATTCATGGCAGTGCCCCACTACGCATACAACGCGATGAAGCTCCCCGGGCCGTGTGGCATCATCACTGTCCATGGCGACCCCGACATGGCCGCAGAGTGCGAGGCCAAAGGCGTCGAGCTCGCCGATGCCGTCATAGCGGCAGAAGCCAATCACGTAGAGGAGCTCGCCAATTATGCGAGCGGGGTCAACAACGACGACCCCACCATACTCAAGAAACCCAACTCGGAGGGTGGCGGCTCCGCCGCCTTTGAAGCAATGACACACACCCGCACCGTCGAGCTGGTCCCCAGCGACCCCAGCCAGACGGTGACGATCGGGACGGGCATGAGCCTAGCATAGGAAGGCGCGCTCATCGGGTTCCTACGTGAGAATCGAGATATCTTCGCATGGAAGCCATCCGACATGCCTGGTGTCCCGAGGGATCTCGCTGAGCACAAAGTCAACGCCGACCCCAAAGCGCGACCCGCCAAGCAGTCGCTCCGGCCCTTCAATGAAGAGCGCCGCCGAGCAATCACCGAGGAGGTGCAGTGTCTACTCGCTACAGGCTTCATTCGGCCAATCAAATACTCCAAGTGGCTGGCAAACCCAGTCCTGGTCGAGAAGAAAAACGGGACCTGGAGAATGTGTATTGACTACACAAACCTCAATAGCGCCTGCCCCAAGGAGCAGTTCGTCCTCCCGCGGATCGACCAAATCATCGACTCAACCGCGGGTTCAGAGTCGCTATGATTCCTTGATGCCTACTCTAGTTACAACCAGATCAAAATGACAGTCGAGGACGAAGAGAAGACGACGTTCATCACGCCATTCGGAGCCTTCTGCTACACCGCCATGACCTTCGGCCTCAAGAACGCTGGGGCGACCTACCAGAGGTGCATGCAGGAGTGCCTTGTGAGCCAAATTGGCCGCAACATCCACGTCTACATCAATGACGTGGTGGTAAAATCCACTCGTCGACCTGGCGGAAACCTTCGCCAACATGCGGAGGTACAAGATAAAGTTAAACCCAGGAAAGTGCACCTTCGGTGTTCCTACCGGACAGCTGCTAGGATACGTCGTCTCCAAGCGCGGGATCGAGGCAAACCCCGCCAAGATCAACACGATCGCCCAGCTCGGCAGACCCGAGTTCCTGCGCAATGTCCAGAAGTTGGCCGGGCGAGTCGCGACTCTCAGTCGCTTCATCCCCCGGCTAGGAGAGAAGGCGATGCCCCTCTACCGCCTAATGCGCAAGAACCCCACCTTCAGTGGGACAAGGAGGCATATGACGCGCTCCACGCTCTCAAGGAGGTGTTACTCGCAGCACCTCTACTCGCCGCCCCTGTCGACAAGGAGCCCATGCTGGTCTACGTCGCGGCTTCCGAGCGGGTTGTCAGCGCCGTCATGGTCATCGAATGACCAGAGGAAGGCAAGGAGAGCCCAGTGCAGCGACCTGTATACTACATCAGCGAAGTCCTCACTGAGTCGCGCCAGCGCTACCCGCAGTACCAGAAATTGGTATATACGGTCTTCAGAGCACAGCGGCGACTGCCACACTACTTCCAGGAGCACCCAATAATGGTCGTCTCTTCAGCACCGTTGCAGGACATCATCCGCAACCGCGACGCGACCGGGCGAGTCGCCAAGTGGGCCATCGAGATTGGCGTCCACAACATCAGGTACGAGCCGCGCAAAGCGGTCAAATCGCAGGCTCTCGCAGACTTGCTCGCCGACTGGGAGGAGGCCCAACAGCCAGAGAAGCTGTCGTACCTCCATTACTGGAACATACACTTCGACGGCTCCAAGAACGCAGATGGCACAGGAGCGGGGAGCATACTAACATCTCCGAAGGGCGACAAGCTACGCTACGTCCTCTACCTCGACTTCACCCCCTGCGCCAACAACATTGCCGAGTACGAGGCGCTACTCCACGGCATGCGGGCAGCCAAGGAGATGAACATCAATCACCTGCGCTGCTACGGAGACTCCTACCTCATCGCCGGGCAAGTCGCCGGCACCTGCGATGCAGTCTCCCCCACCATGGCGGCATACCGTCAAGCAGTGGACTAGATGGGAGGCCACTTCGCAGGCTACTCCATCGAGTGGATCGACAAGCGGAAGAACGAGGAGGTCGACGCACTCTCTCGCATCGGCTCGGCTCGACTCGCACCGCCTGCCGGCATCTTCCTAGACACCATCACCAAGCCCTCCGTCTCTCCCCCAAGGGAGATCGACATCGGAATCCCGCTGCAACCAGGCTCAGCCCTGGTCGCACTAATCGCCGAGCCAAGCGAGTGGACCGCTCCATACGTCGCTTACCTAGAGGGAGGCACCCTACCCGCAGACGAAACGGAGGCCTGGACGATAGCACGCCGCTGCAAATCCTTCATCATCATCAACGGCGAGCTCCACAAGCGCAGCGTGACCGGCGTGTTCCAACGCTGCGTCCAACCCGCTGAAGGACGCAAGATCCTCCAGGACATACACTCCGGCGACTGCGGCCATCACGCCGGCGCCTGCTCCTTGGTCGCCAAGGCCATGCGACACAGCTTCTACTGGCTCACCGCACACGCCGACGCGGTCGACATCGTCCAACGGTGCATCGGGTGCCAGAAGTACGCCAACCAGACCCACGTACCAAGCTCGGCGCTCAAGACAATACCGATCACCTGGTCGTTCGCCATATGGGGCATGGATATGGTAGGACCCTTCAAGAAGGCCCCCTCCGGCTTCACCCACCTCCTAGTCGCAGTCGACAAATTCACAAAATGGGTGGAGGCCAAGCCAGTCCGCAAGTGCGACGGGAAGACCGCTACAAAATTCCTACGCGAGCTCACCTATCGCTACAGGTTCCCAAACAGCATCATCACGGACAACGGCACCAACTTCGCCAAGGGAGCCATGGCCGAGTTCTGCGAGGAGCACAACATCTGACTTGACCTCGCCTCAGTCGCCCACCCGGAGTCCAACGGACAGGCGGAACGCGCCAACCAGAGCATCCTCCATTGCCTGAAGCCACGGCTACAAGTCCCACTCGAGCGCACCGCCGGGTGCTGGGTCGAAGAACTCCGCTCGGTCATCTGGGGCATCTGCACCTCCGTCAATAGGTCGATAGGGTTCAACCCCTTATTCATGGTGTACGGTGCTGAGGTCGTCATGCCAACCGACCTCGAGCACGACTCGCCATGGGTGGTCAACTACACGGAGGCTGACAACGAGCACACACGCCAGGATGGAGTCGACCAGCTCGACGAAGCGCGCGATCTATCTTGGTCCCGCACCGCCATCTACCAGAAAGGGCTCCACCGCTACCACAGCCGGCGAGTACGGACCCGCACCTTCCAGGAAGGCGACCTGGTACTGCACCTAATCCAGGACAAGAAAGGCATGCACAAGCTCTCTCCTCCCTGGGAGGGACCAGTCTCTATCGGGCGAGTCCTGGGCAACGACGCCTACTACCTCACCGTCGTTCGAGGCGACGGAAAACTCGACCTCAAGCGGCCATGGATTGTAAACCTCCTACGGAAGTTCTACACATAGAACCCCAGACATGTAACCCCTACCCGCTATGAAATAAAACAGATCCATTCGCGCAAATTGCGTCTACTCTCCATGCCTTGTGCCACTCGCACTCGTAATAACAGCGTTACGCTATTCGCAGAAGTCAACCTTTGGTACCGCGACCGGTACGACCAAGTAGTGCGGTACGAGGGCACTGGAAAAATTCAGGCCTCATACCGTCCACGAAAAAAGCTAACCCGGAGCCCCATTGGAGTCGCCTAGCTCAACTTGCTCCCCGAGCCAAGACGACTGCACTCGCTTTCCACAGCGACCTAGTCCTCCATATCCTCGGCGCAGCGACTCGAACGGCAAAGTACCACGCTCGGGGACTGACACCATCCTAAAGAAGAGCGGCTAGGGAAAAACGCCAAGTAAGAGAGCGCGCCCAGGATTCGCCATGCGACTGATCTTATGGATCAGGCGAAGCGACGCGCCTAACATAACACGCTCAGTCCTCACCTACCTTGGGCATGCGACTAGAACGGCCAAGTACCACGCTCGGGGACTCGGCGACCCGACCCCGTTCGCGCTCGGGAAAACGGCCAAGTAAAGAGCACCCCTAGGAGTCGCCATGCGACTGGCTTCCCGGGCCATGGCGAGTCGACCCTCACTCACTAACAGTTCACACAACATACAAAAACCGAGGTTAACCACATAAAAAGGGCGGACGCGCTCGGGGACTCATACAACCAACACACAAATCACAAATTCAATGACAAAATAACTCGTGCATTCCTTCATAGCAGCAATAATTGTTCGCATAACAAGGAGAGTTACATGATTGTCTTACACTAACACCGAATGGCAACACAATCTATTCCGCAGGCTTTGAAGAGGACGCGCCACCATCCCTGTGGTTCCGGATAAATGGAACCCAGGGATTCGACGGGGTACGTCGTGAGCTCGCCCGCCATCGCCGCACGAAATGGCTGCTCCACCTTGAAGTCGCGGTGCTTCGGCTTAGGGTCATTGGGGGCGACGACTGTTTCCTGGTAGGGAATAAGGTCGCCCGTTGCCCAAACGCGGTCGGTGCCGTCAGCTTCAACACCTCGGCAATCTCGACCGAGCCCGTCGACGAGGGGTACCCACTCGTGAAGTCGTCGAGGTCGAAATCGTCGGGAAAGTGCGCGAGCCCGAGGCTCAGTGCAGTCGCCGCTCCACGACGGAAGTCCGACCGCATCATAAACTCCACGACCGACGGGGCCTTCTCCAGATAGCTCCATACCTCGACGAGGTCACTGGGGATCACCTCCTTAGGCGAGATATCCTGAAGATATGCACGGAGGAAAGTCGCTGACAGTGCGGCCGAGTCGACCAGGGTGGTCACGCATTGCCGCGCATCGTATGACTGCGCCTCTTCGGCGTTATCAGTGATCAGGCCTACAACGCAAAATCAAACAGTGAGCGAAGCACTAAAGTAAACATGCGGTACGCAAGATCGGAAAGTGTCTGAAGGAAAGCTCACCAATCAGTGGACGGCAAAGGTCCGTGATGAAATTCTGAAGAGCCGAGAGGTCATTCTGCAACCTCGCGACGAGTGCGTCTGACACCTTCCGCTCCTCAGTAGCAGATGTGACGGCCGCCTTAGCTCGTCCTTCCGCCGAGCTCGCTTCCGCCTTCGCCTCCTTGAGCTCACGCTCCAGTTCGGCGGTTTGCTTCTCCGTGACACTCAAGGAAGACTGCGCCGCCGCCAAATCACTCGCCGGAACAAGGCCCTGGCGAGCCTCCTTCACTATGGCCGCACTATTCTCTGGTTTCGAAACAAAACGGTCAACACCGCAACAAGTTCACGACAAGCACCAAACAAGACAAAAACTCACCCCCCATCGTTCGAAGCTCCTCGTTCGTACCCCGGACAACGAGAAGCTCCTTCTCCACGCGGCACTTGGCAGCAATCCTCTCGGACGACTCGCGCTGCAAGCCCTATGCAACAATCATAGCTCCAGCAATCAAAAATTCATATGTGCCTAGCCGCTGAAATTCAGCGACTAGGCACTCGGGGACTGGATGATCAAAAAAAGTAAGAATCCGACCACTGAAATTCAGTGGCCAGATCCTCGGGGACTGGACATACCTGGATGGCGGCACCTAGCATGCCATGAAGCTCCATCGCGTCCACCGACGCAAGCACGAGTGGAGTGTGCCCGCGATGCTGTTCGACGTCCATGCCGGCGGCCCCAGGGAGTTAGCTCGACGACACCGAGGCACTCGCCGTGGCGGCCCTCGCCACGAAGCGAGGGAATGTCGCCACTGCGGCACCCGCACCACTCGAAGGCGGCCCGGTCGCCTTGGTTGAAACCACGGGAATTGCATGCTGCGACCCCGCGTCCTCCTCGGCCTTCAGAGCTACGTCCACTGCGGCTGGGGGTTCGCTCGGGGCAGCCGCCGGCTCGTCGGATATCGTGACGATTTTGTCACCCTTTGTTCTCTTGGTGCCATCCGCGGGAGCAACGACCTCGTTGCCCTTCCTCTTCTTCGAAGGATCAGCCGGCACCTCCGTGGCGACTGGTGGAACTTTGGCCACCGAAGGGTAACCTATCTTCTTAACTCCGGTCCTGCAAAACAACTCTGTCAATAACATTCGCCGATCGAAACATGAAGCAAACAAACGGATGAAAGGTCAAGGAACACTCACTTGGTGACCGGAATAAATCGCAGGCTGGTGCGGATGCTGGCTGGCTTCTCCAGTTCAGGCCCCAGTTTCCGACTGAGGCCCGTCTCGAACACGCTTTGTGCCCAAGACACTGACGGTTTCTTCGAGGATGAGGCTGCGGCAGGAGCCTCGGTGGCAATCGCTGCGGGAGCTCCTCTCGACGGCGAGGCCCCTGAGGCTGGAGCGGCCACCAACCCGATGACTGGGGCGAATGGTGGCGGCAGTGAAGCCATTGGCGCCTCGTCCTCCGCGACAGTCGTGCCGGTCGCTGTAGTCGCGTAAGCCGCTGGTTCTTCGGCTGCGCTGGTAGCATCGGAGCTACTCGCCAAACGAGGCGGAGACGCCATCTTGGCCGGCTTCATCTTCTTCTTGGGTGGAGGCGGCTTCTTCTTCTTTGATGGCGTGGCCTCACACTGTGAGGTATGTTTGGGGAGCTCCTCGTCGTCATCATCATGAGCCTCGAGGCTTTCGTTGGCCTCGAGTTCACGCTGGTGTTGCCCACGAGTCTTACGAACCGTGGGGGCAGCAACTTCCACGGCGTCGTCGCTATCATCCTCGTCATCGCCATCGCCGCCCTCGTCACTCCTGACATCGCCCTTGTCGGGCAATGACTCGCTCTCGGTGGACGAGTTCGAGTTCTCGTCATCTGCGGGTGGAAGCCATCCTTCCACCACTTGGAATAACTGCAACAAATAAATAACGTTAGCACGGCCGCGAAGGCATGAACTACGACTGCGAGTGCAAGGGAAATAACCACTCACCGTTGGAGCCAGGCGCTTCACGGTATAGGGTGCGACCCCGGCCTTTGCGTCAAGGTACACCGCCTAGGTGATCTTCTTCAGGGCCAAGGTGTAATCGTTGAGTCTCCATTCATCGTAACAGGACTTCGTCGGGTCTTCCTTGCCCGAGTACTCGTACATATAGTGGGCTCGGCTGGCCAAAGGCACGAGCCGCCGCCCGAGCTAGCAGTTGTAGAGATTGATGGTTTGGAGGCCTTTCTTCTTCAAGTTGTGGATGGTCTGCAGCATCTCGTCTATGACCATCTGCTGGTCCAGCGGAAGCTTGGTGACTTGGAGCCGATGCGGCTCGGGCCGGTCAGCGGAGTACCTTGGAAGCGCCACCTCGTCGGCCGGCGTCGACTCGGTGATGTAGAACCAGTTCTTCTTCCACTCGTTCGCTGCTTTGGCGGGCAACATCAGATCAAAGAATGATGCCTTCGACTTCAGCTGGAAAGTCAAGCCGCCCACGGCTAGCATTGGGCCACCTGCCTCTTGGCGGCTGATCCTCCCATGAAATAGATCTTGCCATAGAGGAAAGTAGGGCCTGCAGCCCAGGTAGCACTCGTAGAACGCCACGAAGATGGCGAGCTGCTCGATGTTGTGCGGACCCAGGTCCGACGGCTGGATGTCGTAGTAGGCGCAGAAGCGCCGGAAGAAGAGGGAAGTGGGGAATCCGAGCCCCCATTCTAGGTGGCTGGTGAAGAAAACGAATTCCCCCTCGCACGGATCTGGAATCACTTCTCCGGCCACGGGGATGCGCCATCTCCCGGCATGGAGGATCCCTGCCTCCTCGAACGATTTCAGCAGCGCCTTTGTGCACTTGGATCTGCCCCATGACTCTGCAGGAGGAGCCATTGGCTGGAGGATTGGGGGTCGCAAATCGCTCTCGGTCGCTCTGGTCGTCGTGCGGAATGGAGGAACGAGAATGCACAAGATCGGAGGAAATGAGGGAAGCATTTTCCCCTCACCCGTCACTCTCCTTATATAGTAGTTGTTACCCGCCATTTTTGGGGAGCCGTTACCACGCGGTAATTACGCCGATATTACCGTTGGATTACCCAACGGCTAGTTTGACCAAGCTGACGGTCCAACTTCGTCCACTCGACTCGCTGCCTTCAGCGACTCGACGATTCGCTGACCCGATCACTATAACAGTGACTTGATTATCCGCCGACCCGTTTGCCAAGCTGCGACCTGACTGGACACCGTTATTGCGATTAAAGTGACTAGTTCTTTCCTTTGTTCAGGAGTCCATCGCCGATTCGGCTAGGTGTCCGCATTGGACCCGCATACTCCAACTGCCAATGAACACCTGCGACGAATGAACGACGGCCTCGGGGACTACTGATGGGGATATGCCTACCGGGAAATGCCTAGTGGGACGTTTCCTATTGGCCCAAGCTGCCAGCGAGTGGGCCTACAGGACGGCGACTGGATCGAGACTTGGCGTGGACTCAGGCGACTGGAACCTGGAGGCCCAGAAGCATAGCTAGGCCCAGTCGTACTAGGACAAAGACCCTCCGAATCCGTAACTAATTCGGTTGTAAATCTGTAAACCCTAGCAAGGTGAGCCTATATAAACCTCCCTAGGGTACGCATAGAGGACACGTTCCATCATACACCCTAGCGACTCGCCGCCTAGTCATCGAGCTCGTCCTTTGTACTCTCTCCATAATACAATCTAGCAGGAGTAGGTTTTGACCCTCCGGGGGGGCGAACCTGGGTAAACCCTTGTGTCTCCGCCCTCATCTCGCACCGCAGATGGCTGGCCGCCCTTGCCCCATGTTCTACTACTGCTGCCAGTTGCAGCATCTGCTGTGGCCATTCCCGCGACAATTTATTATGTGTATTCCAAGTATATGATAGATGTTTATTTTGCATGCTATAATTGTATTAATACGGAAACATTAATACATGTGTGTTTAATAAACAAACAGAAAATTCCTAGTTATGTCTCTCTCATAAACTAGCTCGTTGATTAACAAGATTATCAAAGTTTCCTGATCATAGACATTGGATGTTGTTAATAACAGGGTCACAACATTAGTGTAATGGTGTGATGAACATTCATCCGAAGTATAGCATTACGATCAAAGTCATTGTGTTTATATTTCTATAACAACTTACGAAGTGATCCTAATCCTTAGACCATGAGATCATGCCAATCACTAACACCGGAAGAGTTTCTTGATAATATCAAACGTCACATCGTAACAGGGTGATTATAAAAAAGGGTTCAGAACTAATAAAGTGTTATGTTAAGACCCATGGATCGAGAGTGGAATTTGTTCATCCCGATGACGGATAGATATACTCTAGGCCCTCTCAGTGATATCACATTGGTTAGCTTGCAAGCAAGTGATTTGATCACTAGAATGTTATATCACGGGAACGAGAAAAGAGTGCATGTCAGTAACGAGATCAAAATAGGTATGTAGATACCGATGATCGAATCTCGGACGTGTAATATATCACGAAACAAAGAGATTAAGATACTAGCGTAAAAGGTTTCGACAATCACAAGAAAGTCATCGTTGAATGTGTGGGAGTCAGTATGGGTCTCCAGATCCCGCTTCTGATTATTGATCTGAGAGGCGTCTCGATCATGTCCGCATTATTCGCGAACCATTGGGTGACACACTTAAGGGACACCGACATCCATTTTGGAGAAAAGGTTTCATGTCGGAAAGAATAACAAGCGCAGGAATTTATTTCACTAGATATCGAAACAGGTTTTCAGGTGAAATTGTAGAAAGTGTTTGTGCATGTGAAATTAAATACTAGCAAGGGTTTATATGTGAATGTTTGTCATTAAAGTAATTGACAAAATTCTGAATAAATAAAAGGAGTTTTATTTAATGAGAGTTTGCATTAAATTTGGTGGAAATTTAATAGCAATTTTGAGTGGGATTTTGAGTGGAGGGAATTGAAAGGATTTTGTGAGTGGAGTGTCCACCCACATGAATGAGGGGAGGGCAAGGTGGCATCCCCAATGCGCCGGCCACCCTCTTGGGGTCCCCCCTCTCCTATAAAAAGCACCCCCTCCTCACTTCTCACTCACACCTCCTCGTGAAGGATCTCTCTCCCCCTCTAGAATTTATCCCCCATGGTCTCGGACTAGCGAGATACATGTTCCCGGTGGCTATTCGGCAAGAACGAGTTGTGCTTCCGCTGCATCGCTGGAGCGAGGAGGCAGAGGTTGCTCGGTGTCTCGTTCGTGTGTGCGAGCACGGATGCACCGCTAAG
Organism: Avena sativa; assembly: GCA_916181665.1. Classification (NCBI taxonomy): domain Eukaryota; kingdom Viridiplantae; phylum Streptophyta; class Magnoliopsida; order Poales; family Poaceae; genus Avena; species Avena sativa. Next base: position 324,819,795 of record OV702279.1, read on the forward strand.
TTGCGGTGCTAAGGACTTCCTCTCGATCTTGAGATCGGCAAGAGATCGTATACATCAACCACGAGTTTAATTCGTTAAGCTTTGTCGGTCTTCAAGGGTATGTTCTCTATGGATATACATCTACCCGTTGTTTGTATCTAGTAGATAGATCTTGGTACATAGTTGTTCCCATCGTAGGAATTTTTTTATTTTCTATGCTACGAACCCTACGGTTTCCACTAGGGAGAAAACAACGGTCTCTTGTTCATGGAACAAGTGGATTGTTTACCTTACATACTTTTCTTAAAGAAGTTGTCTGTTGCTTGCAACTTAATACTGGAGTGGGTTCAGATGATAATCCAAAGGTGGACTTCTAGTCATAGATGTAGTTGGATGGCAGTCTATGTATCTTGTTGCATTTCCCAATCGAATCTCATAGGATCATGAATGTCTAGTATTGCATTGTTATGCCTTGCTCAGTCCTGTCAATTGTCCTGCTTTAATTTTTTTACCCAGCATGCCATGTTTGTTTATCTAAGGAGAACACCTCTAGTGAACTATGGACCCCGGTCCAATCTTTACCATTGATACATCTTCCACTGTTACTGTTTACTTGTTGCAAACCACTATTAGCTTCCACACCATACGGTTAATCCTTTGTTACAGCAAACCAATGAGATTGACAACCTCGCTGTTCGTTGGGGCAAAGTCTTGAGTTTGTGTTGTGAAGGTCTCCAAGTTGCTAGCAAAACCTTTGAGTCGTTTCCTTCCTCCTACTGGTTAGATAACCTTGGTTTCTTACTGAGGGAAATCTTGCCGCTGTGCTCATCATACCTTGCTCTTGGGGTCTCCCAACGAGGCGTTGAACACGCCATCAACCTTATTTCCGGCGCTGTTGTCGGGGAGGCTAAGGACTTCTTCACAAGGGGAGTCCTTCTCAACCTTTCTCTTTACTTTGTTTTTGTTTTGCTTAGTTTATTTTGCTTGGTTTTGTTTGCCTCTTTTTATCAAAAAATCCAAAAAAATAGTTTAGTTTCGTTTGCTTTCCCTTATTAAAAACACAAAAAAATTAGTTCCTACTCTAGGTGCTGCTGCTTTTGGCTTGCTCCACTTTTGCCAAAATGAACTCTATTGAGAACACCAAGTTGTGTGATGTAACATCCCAAAAATATGAAGCAATGATCATCAAACTCTAATCACTAAAATTAGGGTTAACAAAAAAACTTTGATTAATTAAAACCACAAACACTATAGTGAGCAGTGATTTTGGTCAACCTTGTTCTCTCTCTAGCTTACTCTATACTCTCAGTAGATGAACTAGCCTAATTAACAAGCCTTAGTACCACTGTGAGCTTGGCATAGCCATTAATGGTGACCATGCCGAGCCTCTTTGCCAAAACCAATGGAGACAGCAAGCTACACGCCTCTCTAGCCTTGCCAACCTTGTCTCACAGACGTAGCACCGTCCACCGCCACTCCCTGTCCCAGCCTCGAGCGCAGCCAGCCCCTGGACCACCTTCCAAGCACGCGCCCATTTTCTCTGCAGCCATGCCTAGAGCGCGCCAGAGCGCCCCGCTCGACATGCTCGCACAGACCGCGCGCTGCCCTCGCCGCATGCAGACGCGATCACCACCGCCCGAGCAACCCCGCAGACATGCCCGTTCATCGCCGTTGTGCGCCATTAAAACCCCCGTCGGACCCGCCCAGAGCATCGATGTGTTCCGACCGATCAGCACCGCCCCACGCCTCTCCACCATGCCGTGGAGATTCGCTAGGAAGCACAGCACCGCCCCCTATCGTCGCCCATGTCGTTAGCCCTTTGTACCGTCGAACACGACGAGCTTCACCCGTGCCCGTCGGTTCCCTTCAGCCACTATAAAAGGAGGCCAGCCCCGCTCATTTTCTTCACACCAGTTCACTCCCCACCTCTCACTGATAACCCCCACTCACTCCCGGAGCAAGGCAAGAAGCGCATTGCCGGAATTTCGCCTGAGCTTGCCGCTGAAGGAGGAGAAGGGCGTCGTCGATTGGAGCCGCCCCAGGAGGAGCTGCCAGTACCAGGAGAATCACCGTCGTCGACTTCGTCATTTGCCCCCATCGACGACCATCTCGAGAGCCCCGTTGATCCACCACTAACCCCCACCGGTCGCGTTAGGGTTCTGCCTCGCCGCGTCCTGTTCAGGCGTGAACGATGAGCCACAGCCGTAGGATTAGAACTAGATCGCATGGCCTAGATTCACCCATACTGCTTCGCCACTCGTTGTCTCACTGACGAGTGGGGTCGCTCACTTAACCAGCCCGCGCGCGCGTTGTGCGTAGTGGGCCGGCCCAGTAAAACCTCCCGCGTGACCCAACAATTCAAACTTAGGATTAGTCATTTTATTTCAAACACAGTTCTGTACCTAGATTCAAAATTCAACCTAGCTCGATTCACTAAACCAAAATGCATGAAACCAATTTTGTTAGAAAGGTATTGGAGTGCTTAATCCAAGCCCGTTGGATTCAAACCATTTACATTTATAGATCAACCATGGTAAAAATAACAAGGCAGAAGCTTTTCTGCATTCAAACATTTTTCAAAATTCAACCACAAAAGCTTTTAAGTTGATTCCAACTCTCAAAATTCACATTTAACTATACCTTTCAGAATATATAAAAATATATAGGTTTACCTACAGAGATAATGATCAAGTAATAAAAGAATGCCTCATAGGCCATTCTAGTCATTTTATTTAATTAAAATAAAAAGGTTAAACCTTATTAAATTGTGTCACCACTTTAAATCTCATTCCCATGTACTGAAATATGTGGTGATGACATGTGTCAACATGATCCCATGTTTGAGTTGGAGAATATTAAATCTTAAGTAGTTTTTCAATGAGTAGAAATTACTTTTCTAAAATGAAATAAATAAGACAAGTGCTTTAATCTTTGTAATGTTAGTGATGATACTAGATCATCTAGTGTGAACCTTTGTGTGATGTTTAGAAATATTTAAGTATTGTTTGGTGATTGCGTACCTCATATTTATTTATAAACGCTAGTACCGACCAAGGATACGAGGAGGAAGGAGAATACTACGAGGAAGAAGACGAGGAGAACTTCAACCACTGCTCTGCACAAGGCAAGCTAGCACTTGCAACTTAGCAAGCTTATACTACTATCTTAGCAAGCCAAACCATGCAAGTTTTACTTGCAAGCTTACACCACTTGATACCCCATCCTAGTTTTACTTGCAAGCTTAATACTTTATCCCTTTATCAAAGCTTTCTCTTAGAGTTTACTTAGTAACTTGTAGATTCTAGAAAGATAACTGAAGGTAGCATATAGAGCATAAAATTTGGCCTAATTTAGATAATCTTGATGTCATCCTAATGCATGAGATTGAACTTAGCTAATATCCACTTGTTTACCACCCCTCATTAGTACTTATCCCCACCTGTAGATGCTAGTGCTAAGCATAAAACTTGATCAACTTTAGATGAGAATACTTGGTGAAAATGGTTATGAAAACCTTAGAATGATGAGTCATTCTACTGAAATGTTTTTACATGTGTTTCCGAACACTACATGATTTTGATGATGAAAATGTTAAGGCATGAGCCTTAGCCCTTTATAAAACTGATGGTTGTCTGGATGCGATACCATTCCAATTTTACCGTACAACCACGATACCCGAAAATTGGGTAGGGCTTGACTGGAAACTTATATACATTAGTATGGGTTCCCTTGCGGCCAAGGTCTGAGCTGAGGCTACCTTGTGAAGATTGTCCACCTGTGTTATATCCAAGATGACAGATAGTCATGGTTGGGAGGCCAAACTCACAGGAGAGGTGCCTATACTAGGACGTGTAATTAAAAGGTTGGATTGATTATTTGCATACTGAGTATGGTGAATTCAGGATTGTTCCTGACGGATGTATCAAATGTTGTAGTGAAAGTGTACAATCTCTAGAGAGTGTCAAACTATTCGAATAGCCGCGTCCGCGGTTATGGATAGTTGGAGTGGCCATACTGTTCTATCGTCAAATGTTTTCAAAATGACTTGTGAAATGATTTATGACTTTGACTTGACCACAACAGGGTTGTGATATGAAATTCAAGTTCCCACTTAGGTGTTATAAAACTTTCAACTAGCTCTCTTTGCTTCTGAATTTGGTAGATGTAAATCTAGATTTTTGCAAAACAACCATGGAGCTTAGTAAATCCTATTCAAAACCACATCACTTGTTAGCATTCGTTTGCGAGTACTTAAAGAGTACTCATGGATTTGTCCCTGGCTATTCCCGTGGTCAGACTATGAAGAGGAGTATCAGGATGACGAACCGCAGGAAGGTTAAAACAACTAGGATCATCTCTCATCGTCAGCATTGCCCGTGACCATGAAGATGGAGCTTTGCCTATGCTATTGTTATCTTTACATTATTCCGCTGCTTGAATTGTATTAAGAACTGGATCATGAGATCCTTATTTGTGTAAGACCTTATGTATGGTTTGTAATGGATGATGTACTGTGATATCCAATTTGTTATGTCTCACAAAAATGGTAATCCTGGGATTGCGATGTATGGCATAACAGGCATCTGTGATTAAAAATCCGGGTGTTGACAAGTTGGTATCAGAGCCATCCTGACCATAGGAGACCCTAGTTAGAATGGACGTTTGAATCAAAAACTTAGTTGCAAAACCAAAAGAAGTGAGTATTTACAAAAACTTATTCTCATTCTTATCACTTGGATTCTTTCATGAAAATACATGTCCTAAAAAATTCTTGCAAACTCACATAAAATTTGACGCACTTGGTCACTCTACTAACTTACTCATCCTATATTCTTATAGATGGACATGAAGTACAGCAAGTTTTATCAGTTGGGGAATGGAGGAGAACTCATCTTTGAGCGTGACTTGGACCAGCTATCGGAAATGCTGGAGCGTCCACACCCCGAGTTCTTCGGAGCTCAGCTCAATGATCAGGAAGGAGAAGAATTGAAGTGTCTAGTTGTTGCAAGTCTCTGAGGAAAGATTGAACCTCCCACTATAAAGGGAATTCAGTTCACCTTAAGATAGAACAACTGGCTCGATGGACTTGCCAGGGCCATGCAGGAAGCTCTTGCCCGTCTGTGTGGGCAGAGTATCAATCAAATCAAGGGTACCCGCTTTGAGTTCTACCCAAGGCGTGATGCTATGGGATAGCCACTGGAGGCCCCACATCACCCTGAGATGAAGACTCAGTTGGACAACCTCAGCTTTATGATGTATGATCGTCAGAAGGAGATGGACAATGCTCACGCCTACGCCAACCACAAGTACGCCATCGCCTCCAATAAGGATCAGACCATCGCCATGATAGTGAAGGATCGCAAGTCTCGTTGCCGTCAGCTCGACAAGATGGGTGCATCATTTCCCGTCTTTGCCACCGGATCATAGATTTGGAGGAGACCATCCACGAGAGAGATATGCAGTTGGAGGAGAGGGAGAATGCAGGGGAAGACCTTTGTGGAGACCCCTACTCCTATCTCAGCGATGATGATGACTTTCTGGAGGATTAGGCCATGGACTTCTTCACTGATGAGGATGACTTCGCCTTCATCGATGATGATGATGATGATGCAGACATCGACTCCGAGGATTAGTAGCACTTGGGCACTAGCGTTAGTGAGTTGTATTCGGTCCCACTATATCGTAGTTTCCGAGAATGGTTCTTAAAACCATCTTTTTTCCTTTGTTGTGGTGTGTGTTGTATGATGTGTGATGAATGAATGAAAAGCAAGTTGCTAGAAAAATCTGAGTCAAACTTTAAAAACTTTTCAACAACCCTGAACCGTAGAAATTTCCCTCTTTTCTCCTGATCTATCTCAATCTTCAGATGCCTCGCGGAGGAAGCAGTTCATCCCTGGACCCGATGTTGCAGATCTTGCAAATGTTGGTTTCTGACCGCGAAGCTGAAAGAGCCGAACGTCAAGACAACTTAGCCACCCTTCAACACATCGCTCAGATGGCCAACAACAATCAAGGCCATGGAAACAGGACAATCATGGGTCTAAGCTCAAGAATTTCCAGAACACCGATCCACCCGTTTTCACTAAGTCAGAAGAGCCCCTAGATGCAGATGATTGGCTGCAAACCATGGAGAACAATCTGGAAGTTGCCGGAGTGGAAGCCAACGAGAAGGTACTGTTTGCTACCCACTATCTGGCTGGAGATGCAAGAGCATGGTGGAACAGCGTTCGTGCAATGACAGGAGGTCAGCTGATGACTTGGGAAGAGTTCAAAGTCAAGTTGAGTTGAACCCATGTGCCACCGGGTTTAATCAAGAGGATGAGAGATGATTTCAGGGAACTGAAGCAAGGAAGGATGACAGTAGTGGAATACCGTGACACATTCTTGTCATTGGCTAGGTATGCCCTAGATGAGATAGAGACTGAAGCCAAGAAGAAGGAGAGATTCCTGAATGGTCTGCACGATGAGATGCAGACAGTGCTAGTCAATATCCCCTTTGCAGATATTGAAGCCTTAGTTGACTCTGCCATTCAGATGGAAGGAAAGATCAACCAAGCTAATGAGAACCGCAAGCATCACATGATGCATCAACCAGGAACCCACCATACACCAAAGTATCGGCCCAACCCATCTCCAGGATTTGCCCCAAGAAACAATAGACCCCCGATGAACCATCCCACCTATCCCAACCATGGAAATCCAAGGCCCAGAGGAAACCACAACAACCCCGGCAATCCCAGCAATTTCAACTGTGCACCACCCAAGTTCAACAACAATGCCACCACCAACACCAACACTGCCCCAAGAACTGGAAGCAATGTTGTGCATGTTGCATAAAAGGACAAGTCGCAGGTGACTTGTTATGAATGTGGAACCAAGGGTCACTATTCCAATGAGTACCCTAAGAAAAGATTGCCGCAGCCCCCAATGCCAATGCCCCAGCTCAGCAGCAATGTCGTGTTCAGCCTGGAAGAAGGTTTGCCCCAGGGAATTTGCTCAACCGCAACGGCCGTCTCTTTCTCATGCATGCTGAAGAAGCCCAAGAAGCGCCAGACGTCATGTTGGGTGTAACACCCTCAGAATCGGCCCTATGCAAGTTTTAGCGAAACCCGCCAAACCCGCATAGAAACGATTCAAAGGTGCCCACCAGGCACTTTCGTGCGGGTGGAAAACGAAGTAATAACATTACACAACAGTCCTCGATGGGACCCACAGAACAGATATATACAACACGACTCCATGAGTCAAGAATACAGATTTAATATACAAAGATCCAAATCACCTTGAAAACGATAGAGCGTCCGAGTACGGACAAGATGCAAATGGGGCTAAGAGCCCTGAAGAATAACCAATGGCGTCCATAACCCTGCCCAGGCCAAGCCGGAAGGGTAACCCTGCTAACGACGTCGATCTCAAAACCTGCTTAAACAAAAGGGGTGCCGACAAAGGGCAAAGGAAAAAGAGGAGCGTCAGTACTGAGGCCAGTACACGGCGAGGCTAGAATTCGGCGGTCCTCGCCTACATAGGTATGGTGGACTGAAGCGGCAGCGGCAGCATGCACTAAACAACCTATAGAGACACGATACAACTGGCGGCTATTAGAGAGGGGTAAGGAAGACCTATTCGGATCCAACCTGATACTATCATCAAACAAACCCCTCCTGGCGTCTCCCCCTCGAGACCGGACGAGGAAGTCAACCGAGGAACTCACACAGTTGGCAATTTTACTTATTCGGTTATCGTTGCAGCAATTACTAATCAGGTTTAGATAATCATCCTGATAACGTAAGCAGTGGGCACTTTTAGTTAACCATTCCGTTGTAGTTGCATCACTTACTAGTCAGATACAATTAACATGAGATAACCCCAAAACCCAGCAGTTGTTGGTACTTTTATTCAGCCATTCCGTTGTAGTTGTAATACTTACTAGTCAGGTACAATGGTCGCAAGCGACACTCCAACAAGCAATTGTGGGCAGTATTAATTAGCCATTCCATTATAGTGGAGCTGATTACTAGTCATTATAAAGCCAAATTTATAGCAATAAACTTTAGTTATGCTTGTCTATGGTCGAGATACTGTGCTCCAAGTCGTCCATAACCGCGGACACGGCTTTCAGAAAGTTTTACCCGGCCGGGGTGCACCAATAGCAACACACACTCGATCAACCTCGGAAAAACCAAATCAAAACCCAACGAGGCCTTCACGACAAAGCAATCACAAGATTCAGAAATATTTCAGGGGGCCACCCCTTAAAGTAGACCCGCAACGAAGTTAGCTGACTTCGAGACGGCCTCAAGGTTTGTGGGGCCGGCTGTAAACGACTGGGAACCCGAAAGTGTGACTGGGCTTGTCGATACCGCGTAAACGGGTCACAATTCCTAAACAGTACAGTGTGTTCCTCGCACAAACGTAAATACAGAAGTAGCATGGCATAAGTACAGGATAGTAAATAAAACCTCAAACTAGTTTGTGGCCCCAAGAAATAAGACTGAATCAAGCTCTGGCTCAGGGGGATCCCATACTCCCCGTATGTGGATAGCGCGATAAATCAAGGAACAGGTATCAAGTACTCGGGTCCTACGGGACACAAGTGGGCGTTCGGAAACCAAATATTATCTATCACCCACCGATGCCTCTGCTTACTTCAATTTTAGTTGTTAAACAGGAATTAAAGTGAACGATAAGTAAAACTAGGATCATCTACAACATCAACATGCGGCATTACTCCGACAACTGTGGCACTTGACAACACGCAGCGGCATTTGAGCAAGCGATTACGACGCGCAGGTCCAACTATCTATCAAACAACAGGTAATAGGATGTGTCCAAGGCGATATAAGGCTGCAAGGGAAAACAAAACACGGGTACGGAAACTAGAGCATCGCAACACAGATAGCAATAGATCAACAGGAGGGAGTAAATACTATAAAAGTAAGATAGGTAGAAAGGGGGAGATGCTCGCCTGAAAACATTGCCGAAGGTTCGACCGAAGATCGGGGAGAAGCTCACATCAACTCAACGGCCCAATCCGCGAAGAAGCAAAACACTAGAATAAACACCGGACGCACTATTTAATACAACGGCAGAAGATCGGCATGATGCATGTATGATGTATGACATGGCAAAGGTGCGATGCAATCAGGCAAGATTAAGCGGAACCGGGGTCCCGACAAAAGATTATATGGTTCAAGTTGTTTAGAACCCCCGCAATTTAGATGTTGTTTAACAAGGCAGAATATATTACCGGTTCGCTACACAAGTTTAAATGAGGCCGATATGTGACTGGATTTGCCCGCATATGGGCCCCATATTTAATTAGAGGTGAATCGGCATAAGGCCCCCAAACCACATGAATGTATGCGTGCAAGACAATTATTATGCGACAAGTTGTATTATGTTATAAAAATAGGGTTTCGGGAAGGGGTTCACACATTAGGGGTCTCGACGAACTTGGGGTTCCGGGGTTCGGGGTCGGTCTCAGGGTTCGACGGATCTGGGGTTCGGGGTTCGACGGAAGCGTTCTCGGAGTCCGGGGTGAAGGTCTTGGCGGTGCGCTCTCTGATAACGGAGGTAGATCTTGGCGTTCCGGGAGGAGGTTCTCGGGGTTCCGTGAGGTAGACCTTGTCGCGTCCGTGTGGTAGATCTTGGGGTACCGGCGCCATCGGGTTCCACCTCGCACACTGGTCGACGAAACATGTAGCGATGCAGATCTTGGCGACAAAAGGGCATCGGGGCTCTTGTGTCGAGACGGTCTTGTCGACAGACCCTCGGTTCGTGCGGCTCCTCGTGGCGAACTTGGACGGCTTCGGTGTTTGTGCACTTGTTGGTGTCATGGCCACATGGAGACGGGGGTGTCGAGACTTGGTCCGCCAAACACCACAGATGGAGCATCTAGATCTGCAGGTGGGGACATGCCGATGCGCAGCAAGGTTATCTCCTTGTCGGTTTTACGGTCGAACACCATCCGGGCATGCAGGACGGAGGTGTCTTCCCACATCGCGCAGCCACAGACAGAGGCGAGGTAGAGGAGGCGAAGGTCGACACGGCGTCCATGGTTGCCGGCGGGGAACTCCAGGGCGGAGCCGATGGTGGCCAGCTGCCGGGGTGGGTGGGGTCAAGCTAGACGGCGAAGGAGAGGCCCGGCGGCGGCCGGCGGTGCAGGACACGGCCGACGGAGGCAAGGTGGAGGCGGGGAAGAAGGCCCGCGGTCCGGCGGCGAGCGGCGGCGAGCGGGCTGCCGGAGGGAGGCGAGCGGCGAGCTTGCAGAGGGGTGGGGGCGAGAACGGCGGGGCCGTGGCCTCCGGTGAGCGGGGCCGCGGAGGACAGAGGAAGGGCGGCGAGGGAGGCGCGCGGCCGGAGGGGAGCGGCGGCGCCCGCAGGCGGCGGGGCTGAGTGGGTGGAGGCAGGGCGGCGCCGCGGGAGCAGCGAGGTGGCGTGGCGGCGGCGGTGCCAGGGGGAAACAGGGAGGGAGACGCGAAGCTCAGCGGGGCGAGGCGGGGTTTGGTCGGCGGTTGGCCGGCGGACGCGGGTGGCGAGGTGGAGGCGGAGCCGCGGTGGGGCGGCGGCTGCTGCCGGGGCCTGCTTGGGGGAGGGGGGGCTAGAGGAGGAGGCGGTGCGGCTACCGGCGCGGGCGAGACGGCCGGCGTTGGAGAGGAAGGCGGGCGGGGCGCGCGTGCGGGATGGGCGAGAGAGGGAGGCGCGGGGACAGAGGCCAGGGTGGGGCCCAGGCAACGTGGGGATCGGGGCAGGGGAGGGGCCTGCAGGGTCGTGGCGTGCGTGTGTAGTGCGTGTGTGCTTGTGTGTGGCTGAGTGGGGAGTGCTGGCAGGGTGGGGGTGGGTTAGTCTAGGTGGCAGCGTGTGAGTGGGTGGGGCTTTGGGGAGAGGTGAGGTGGCGCGACGGGGTTGGCCGGGGTGATGTGGCCAGAGGGGTGGGTAGAATAGGTTGGGTGAGTTTAGGATTTAGAGGGGCTGACTGATTTAATTTCTGGGGGTAGTCGTTCGGGTCTATTCGGCCCGTTCGACTGCCCCACTAAAAATAATTAATCATTTTATTTAATTTGCAATACATTTTTGTAACTAGTTTTTAGACAAACAAATTACCCGGAAGCAGCCGGGGGTTTAATTTGAAATAGAAGGAGGGCCAGTTTCGGAAAACCATAGTCTTTCGCAACATAGTTTCAGGAAAAAATTAATATGCATGATGATGTAATGATGATGCAATGCACAAAAACAACGCGATTTTCTAGTAGTGGTTTTGCGGGATGCCACAATTCGACACCACTAACAATGGATCTCGCCCTCGAGATCCGCCTCATGGTACCGGAAGGAAGGTCGGCGATCTGCGTCTTCTCGCTTCGTGTAGATCCTCGCCACACCACTAACAAGAGGTCGTTGTCCGTGATTGTCGAGGTAACACTCCGGTAACAAAAGGTCGAAGGTAGAGGTATCAACAAATAAAGCCACCCCTAACTTCGATGGGAAAACGGAACCGATGCATTCTCGTCCACTTCAATGTACGCGAGCAAATAGAGTGAGTAGTCGGCATGGGGGCCAATCCATCACGCACCCAAACTATTACTCTGCACAATCAGTGGAAAAGCGTGCAACCATCCTCGGAATCAGACTGAAGATCTCGGCAAGCGAGGTTCGGAAACAAAGGAGTGATGCAGACTCTGCATCGGATCTGGCGTAGATGACGTCGTCGCGTCGGAAAACACCGGAAGGCACAAACAAGGAACAAAGAATGGTACCGCAGTAGACGGACCCCTCAGGCAGCATGAACACCGGATGGTAGAACACCGTTATCAGAGGGGGAAGCGAAACCCTGAAGGTACGACGGAAACCCAACCACGAGAATTCCTGGACTCGAAGACAGAGAAGAGAGCGGATTCAAAACACGGCGAGATAAGAGGAGAATAGCAGAGGGGTAAGGAGTAAAATCAGACCTAATCAGAACTATCCAACCGTTTTTGCAAAAATAGTTTTGACACTCTACTTCGGCCGTTAGCTAGGTTATCCTACAGGCTGGACTTGTGGGGTATCGCAACTGCTGAGCTCTGATACCACTCTGTAACACCCTCAGAATCGGCCCTATGCAAGTTTTAGCGAAACCCGCCAAACCCGCATAGAAACGATTCAAAGGTGCCCACCAGGCACTTTCGTGCGGGTGGAAAACGAAGTAATAACATTACACAACAGTCCTCGATGGGACCCACAGAACAGATATATACAACACGACTCCATGAGTCAAGAATACAGATTTAATATACAAAGATCCAAATCACCTTGAAAACGATAGAGCGTCCGAGTACGGACAAGATGCAAATGGGGCTAAGAGCCCTGAAGAATAACCAATGGCGTCCATAACCCTGCCCAGGCCAAGCCGGAAGGGTAACCCTGCTAACGACGTCGATCTCAAAACCTGCTTAAACAAAAGGGGTGCCGACAAAGGGCAAAGGAAAAAGAGGAGCGTCAGTACTGAGGCCAGTACACGGCGAGGCTAGAATTCGGCGGTCCTCGCCTACATAGGTATGGTGGACTGAAGCTGCAGCGGCAGCATGCACTAAACAACCTATAGAGACACGATACAACTGGCGGCTATCAGAGAGGGGTAAGGAAGACCTATTCGGATCCAACCTGATACTATCATCAAACAAACCCCTCCTGGCGTCTCCCCCTCGAGACCGGACGAGGAAGTCAACCGAGGAACTCACACAGTTGGCAATTTTACTTATTCGGTTATCGTTGCAGCAATTACTAATCAGGTTTAGATAATCATCCTGATAACGTAAGCAGTGGGCACTTTTAGTTAACCATTCCGTTGTAGTTGCATCACTTACTAGTCAGATACAATTAACATGAGATAACCCCAAAACCCAGCAGTTGTTGGTACTTTTATTCAGCCATTCCGTTGTAGTTGCAATACTTACTAGTCAGGTACAATGGTCGCAAGCGACACTCCAACAAGCAATTGTGGGCAGTATTAATTAGCCATTCCATTATAGTGGAGCTGATTACTAGTCATTATAAAGCCAAATTTATAGCAATAAACTTTAGTTATGCTTGTCTATGGTCGAGATACTGTGCTCCAAGTCGTCCATAACCGCGGACACGGCTTTCAGAAAGTTTTACCCGGCCGGGGTGCACCAATAGCAACACACACTCGATCAACCTCGGAAAAACCAAATCAAAACCCAACGAGGCCTTCACGACAAAGCAATCACAAGATTCAGAAATATTTCAGGGGGCCACCCCTTAAAGTAGACCCGCAACAAAGTTAGCTGACTTCGAGACGGCCTCAAGGTTTGTGGGGCCGGCTGTAAACGACTGGGAACCCGAAAGTGTGACTGGGCTTGTCGATACCGCGTAAACGGGTCACAATTCCTAAACAGTACAGTGTGCTCCTCGCACAAACGTAAATACAGAAGTAGCATGGCATAAGTACAGGATAGTAAATAAAACCTCAAACTAGTTTGTGGCCCCAAGAAATAAGACTGAATCAAGCTCTGGCTCAGGGGGATCCCATACTCCCCGTATGTGGATAGCGCGATAAATCAAGGAACAGGTATCAAGTACTCGGGTCCTACGGGACACAAGTGGGCGTTCAGAAACCAAATATTATCTATCACCCACCGATGCCTCTGCTTACTTCAATTTTAGTTGTTAAACAGGAATTAAAGTGAACGATAAGTAAAACTAGGATCATCTACAACATCAACATGCGGCATTACTCCGACAACTGTGGCACTTGACAACATGCAGCGGCATTTGAGCAAGCGACTACGACGCGCAGGTCCAACTATCTACCAAACAACAGGTAATAGGATGTGTCCAAGGCGATATAAGGCTGCAAGGGAAAACAAAACACGGGTACGGAAACTAGAGCATCGCAACACAGATAGCAATAGATCAACAGGAGGGAGTAAATACTATAAAAGTAAGATAGGTAGAAAGGGGGAGATGCTCGCCTGAAAACATTGCCGAAGGTTCGACCGAAGATCGGGGAGAAGCTCACATCAACTCAACGGCCCAATCCGCGAAGAAGCAAAACACTAGAATAAACACCGGACGCACTATTTAATACAACGGCAGAAGATCGGCATGATGCATGTATGATGTATGACATGGCAAAGGTGCGATGCAATCAGGCAAGATTAAGCGGAACCGGGGTCCCGACAAAAGATTATATGGTTCAAGTTGTTTAGAACCCCCGCAATTTAGATGTTGTTTAACAAGGCAGAATATATTACCGGTTCGCTACACAAGTTTAAATGAGGCCGATATGTGACTGGATTTTCCCGCATATGGGCCCCATATTTAATTAGAGGTGAATCGGCATAAGGCCCCCAAACCACATGAATGTATGCGTGCAAGACAATTATTATGCGACAAGTTGTATTATGTTATAAAAATAGGGTTTCGGGAAGGGGTTCACACATTAGGGGTCTCGACGAACTTGGGGTTCCGGGGTTCGGGGTCGGTCTCAGGGTTCGACGGATCTGGGGTTCGGGGTTCGACGGAAGCGTTCTCGGAGTCCGGGGTGAAGGTCTTGGCGGTGCGCTCTCTGATAACGGAGGTAGATCTTGGCGTTCCGGGAGGAGGTTCTCGGGGTTCCGTGAGGTAGACCTTGTCGCGTCCGTGTGGTAGATCTTGGGGTACCGGCGCCATCGGGTTCCACCTCGCACACTGGTCGAGGTAGAGGAGGCGAAGGTCGGCACGGCGTCCATGGTTGCCGGCGGGGAACTCCAGGGCGGAGCCGATGGTGGCCAGCTGCCGGGGTGGGCGGGGTCGAGCTAGACGGCGAAGGAGAGGCCCGGCGGCGGCCGGCGGTGCAGGACGCGGCCGACGGAGGCGAGGTGGAGGCGGGGAAGAAGGCCCGCGGTCCGGCGGCGAGCGGGCTGCCGGAGGGAGGCGAGCGGCGAGCTTGCAGAGGGGTGGGGGCGAGCGGCGAGCTTGCAGAGGGGCGGTGGCCTCCGGTGAGCGGGGCGGCGGCGGACAGAGGAAGGGCGGCGAGGGAGGCGCGCGGCCGGAGGGGAGCGGCGGCGCCCGCAGGCGGCGGGGCTGAGTGGGTGGAGGCAGGGCGGCGCCGCGGGAGCAGCGAGGTGGCGTGGCGGCGCCGGTGCCAGGGGGAAACAGGGAGGGAGACGCGAAGCTCAGCGGGGCGAGGCGGGGCTTGGTCGGCGGTTGGCCGGCGGACGCGGGTGGCGAGGTGGAGGCGGAGCCGCGGTGGGGCGGCGGCTGCTGCCGGGGCCTGCTTGGGGGAGGGGGGGGCTAGAGGAGGAGGCGGTGCGGCTACCGACACGGGCGAGACGGCCGGCGTTGGAGAGGAAGGCGGGCGGGGCGCGCGTGCGGGATGGGCGAGAGAGGGAGGCGCGGGGACAGAGGCCAGGGTGGGGCCCAGGCAACGTGGGGATCGGGGCAGGGGGAGGGGCCTGCAGGGTCGTGGCGTGCGTGTGTAGTGCGTGTGTGCTTGTGTGTGGCTGAGTGGGGAGTGCTGGCAGGGTGGGGGTGGGTTAGTCTAGGTGGCAGCGTGTGAGTGGGTGGGGCTTTGGGGAGAGGTGAGGTGGCGCGACGGGGTTGGCCGGGTGATGTGGCCAGAGGGGTGGGTAGAATAGGTTGGGTGAGTTTAGGATTTAGAGGGGCTGACCGATTTAATTTCTGGGGGTAGTCGTTCGGGTCTATTCGGCCCGTTCGACTTCCCCACTAAAAATAATTAATCATTTTATTTAATTTGCAATACATTTTTGTAACTAGTTTTTAGACAAACAAATTACCCGGAAGCAGCCGGGGGTTTAATTTGAAATAGAAGGAGGGCTAGTTTCGGAAAACCATAGTCTTTCGCAACATAGTTTCAGGAAAAAATTAATATGCATGATGATGTAATGATGATGCAATGCACAAAAACAACGCGATTTTCTAGTAGTGGTTTTGCGGGATGCCACATTGGGTATGTTTTCTGTTAACTCAGTACTTGCAAGAGTGTTGTTTGATTCTGGAGCATTGCACTCATTTGTTACTGAAGAATTTGCATGCACTAGTAAGATTCAACCAACCAAATTGAAGCATGTTATGATAGTTCAAATAACTGGTTCAACCACCAAATCTAGGCAAATTTGCAAAGCCGTCCCTATCCGAATCCATGGC
Organism: Avena sativa; assembly: GCA_916181665.1. Classification (NCBI taxonomy): domain Eukaryota; kingdom Viridiplantae; phylum Streptophyta; class Magnoliopsida; order Poales; family Poaceae; genus Avena; species Avena sativa. Next base: position 324,835,920 of record OV702279.1, read on the forward strand.
ATAGAATTTTATGCTAATCTAATAGTACTCGGAACTAAAGGTTTGGAAGTAGCACTAGGAATGGATTGGATGTCCAAACTCAAAGGATTAATTGACTGTGCCAAGAAAACCATCACCATGACCAGTATAGCCGGAATATCAGTCGAGCATGTATCCGAAACCTTGCCCCGTCAATTCAAGTGCAACAAGAGTATAGCCCAGCCAACCATTGACCAAGTCCGGATAGTCTGTGAATACCCCGATGTATTTCTAGATGTTTTGCCCGGTATGCCCCGAGATCGGGATATCGAGTTTATCATTGAACTAATACCTGGAACCGGACCCATAGCCCAGAGACCATATAGTATGAACCCGTCTGAACTAGTGGAACTAAATAAGCAACTGGATGCCATGCTGGAAATTGGATTGATTCAGCCAAGTGCGTCGCCATGGAGATCACCTGTTTTGTTTGTGGACAAGAAAGATGGAGGTAACCGTTTATGTACGAATTATCGGAAGTTGAATGATGTCACCATCAAGAACAAGTACCCATTGCCAAAGATAGAAGACCTGTTTGACCAGTTGACTGGTGCCAAAGTGTTTTCTAAGATTGATCTTAGAACTGGCTATCATCAACTCAAGATTCGCGCAGAGGATATTCCAAAGACTGCCTTTACCACCCGATATGGATTATATGAGTATACTATCATGTATTTTGGATTAACCAATTCCCCCGCTTACTTCATGAACCTCATGAATAAGATTTTTATGGACTTTCTGGATAAGTTTGTCGTTGTTTTCATTGATGACATCATGATTTATTCCAAATCATAAGAAGAACATGAGCTACGCCTAAGGACCATTCTTGGAACCCTTAGAGAGCATCAGTTGTATGCCAAGTTTACCAAATGTGAATTCTGGTTACAGGAGGTAGGATTTCTCGGACACATTGTATCAGCCAGAGGAATTGCCGTTGACCCTGCGAAGGTGAAAGATGTTGAAGATTGGCAAGCCCCAACCACTCAAACCCAAGTTCGTGCATTTCTCGGATTAGCGGGATACTACCGCAAGTTCGTAGAAGGATTCTCGAGTTTTGCCAGACCTATGACCCAATTGCTGAAGAAGGACAAGAAGTTTGAATGGACGGACAAATGTGAAGCGAGTTTTCAGGAACTCAAGAGGAGATTGATTTCAGCCCCAATCTTGATCATGCCAGATATCACGGAGCCCTTTGATGTGTACTGTGACGCATCCAAGATCGGTCTCGGATGTGTCCTACTGCAAGAAGGCAAAGTTATATCTTATCTATCCCGACAACTGAAGTAGCATGAATAGAATTATCCAACCCATGACCTTGAACTAGCAGACGTAGTTCTAGCCCTAGAGACATGGAGGCATTAACTAATGGGAAACCGTTGTGAGATTTATTCGGATCACAAGAGCCTGAAGTATATATTCACTCAGAAAGAGCTGAATATGAGGCAGAGAAGATGGATTGAGCTAATCAAAGACTATGATCTGGACATTCACTATCACCCTGGTAAAGCCAATGTGGTAGCAGATGCCCTTAGCAGATTGCCGTGCCGCTTGAGCTCCATGATTCTGAAAGAGCAACCCAGTTTGCACAAAGAGATGGAAGACTTCCGAATGGAATTAGTGAGTGAAGGATTTTTGGCTAGCATAGAACTTCAACCCACTTTGATCAGTCAGATTAAGGAGGCGCAGAAAGGAAATGCTAGTATCGACGGAATCAAACGTCGTATCGGTACATGCAAAGTACCTGGATTCACCGAAGACGAAGAAGGAGTTATGTGGTACAAAGGACGCCTTTGTGTACCAGCAGATTCCGAATCGAAAGAAGTTATTTTGAAAGAGGCCCATGATACTCTTTATTCTATCCACCCCAGAGGAACGAAGATGTATCAAGATTTGAAGGAGAAATTTTGGTGGCATAAGATGAAGATACAAATCGGAAGCTATATCGCCAAGTGTGATATTTGTCAAAGAGTCAAGCCGGGACATCAAAGACCCACAGGATTGTTGCAACCATTACAGATTCCGGAATGGAAATGGGATTCAGTTGGAATGGACTTTATCACCGGATTGCCTACTTCTAGTAGGGGAAATGACTCTATCTGGGTCATAGTTGATAGATTGTCCAAAGTAGCCAATTTCTTACCAGTCAACACCACCTACCAAAGTTCGAAGCTAGTAGAGTTGTACATCGCTAGAATCGTCAATTTGCACGGAGTCCCCAAGAACATCATATCAGATCGAGGAACTCAGTTTACCTCGAGATTCTGGAAGAAAGTTCAAGAAGGTTTAGGAACCCGACTGGATTTCAGCACAACGTATCACCCTCAAACTGATGGACAAACGGAGCGACTAAATAAAATACTCGAAGATATGTTGAGAACATGTGTGCTAGAGTATGGATCTAAATGGGAAGACTGTCTGTCGTTCACAGAATTATCTTACAACAACAGTTATCAAGCTAGTTTGCAAATGGACCCATTTGAATTCATGTATGGAAGGAAGTGTCGCACCCCTTTGAATTGGTCGGAAGTAGGAGAGAGTCAGATTTTTGGACTCCTACGAGAAGCAGAAGAGAAAGTTCACAAGATTCGTGAGCACCTCAAGACCGCCCAATCCAGACAGAAGAGTTATGCCGACAAGAGACATCGAGACCTCTCTTTCAATATCGGAGATTTTGTGTACCTCAAAGTGTCGTCTTTGAAGGGAATGCAGTGTTTCCAGCTCAAAGGAAATTTAGCCCCCAGATATATCGGACCCTTCAAGATTCCGACTCGTTGAGGAGAAGTATCGTATCAACTGAAACTGCCAAAGGAGATGTCAGCAGTACACAATGTGTTCCATATATCGGTACTTCGCAAATTCCTTGAAGTTCCGGAGAAGACTGAAGTGTTCAAGAACATTGATCACCGGACCATAGAGATCAATGATGACCTGACGTATCCCGAAGTACCCATCTGTATTTTGGAGGAAGCTTTCAGAACCACCAGGACCCGAAGTATCAAATTTCTCAAGATTCAGTGGAGCAACCACACTGAAGAGGAAGCTACCTCGGAGCGAGAAGATCACATCAGGATGGAGTTTCCCGATCTCTTTAAATCCTAGGTAATCTTTTTCCTTCTTTTTCAAATCTCGGGACGAGATTTCGTTTAAGGAGGGAATGTTTGTAACATCCCAAAAATATGAAGCAATGATCATCAAACTCTAATCACTAAAATTAGGGTTAACAAAAAAAACTTTGACTAATTAAAACCATATAAATGCATGTGTGTATGTGATGATTTGATGAATGCATAAATGGACGTGTGTGATTAATCTAAATAGAAAGAAATGGTTCAAAGATGAAAATAACATCATCTAAAACATTTCCAAGCAGAAACAAATCAAGAGAAAAACAAAAACAATCAAATAAAGCAAATGGTCATTTTTGCCAATCTTGCGCACTAGGTCACTTTGAGTGTTGCTAGTCCAAGATTTCAAACAGAAACTTTCCCAATTCTTTTCACGCCTTGCTAGACCAAGTAAAAGTGAATCAAATCCCACCTTTCAAACTTGTAGAAACATTTGGCAACCTCATTCAAATCACAAGTGAAAATTTAATCTTTATCATATGTGAAGATCACACATTTTCAAAACCCCACGAAACGAGTGCCCCTTGACCAATCCAACTAACCCAATACTCCGTAGTATGTGCCTAGCAAACCCACCAATTTGAATTTTTTTCGGCCATTTCATCAAACACTTTGTGATCAGCAAACAAACAAACAACAAACACTATAGTGAGCAGTGATTTTTGCCAAACTTGTTCCCTCTCTAGCTTACTCTATACTTTCAGTAGATGAACTAGCCTAATTAACAAGCCTTAGCACCACTGTGAGCTTGGCATAGCCATTAATGGTGACCATGCCGAGCCCCTTTGCCAACCCCAATGGAGACAGCAAGCTACACGCCTCTCTAGCCTCGCCAACCTTGTCTCACAGACGCAACACCATCCACCTCCACTCCCTGTCCCAGCCTCGAGCGCAGCCAGCCCGTGGACCACCCGCTAAGCTGTAGAGATCCCAACCCAATAAGGTAGGGTCCTCCTGTGTTTTATAATGCTAGTCCCTGGATCAATAGCTAGCATCCATAGTTAAGATGTAATATCAAGATACAAAGGTCATAATATAAATTTATAACCAGGAATAACATAAGTTTATTACATCAAACATAGCTCATTTGGCTATTACATTATATTTGCAGCGGAATAACTATAAGTATGGGTCCTTCATCTTCAAAGTGCCACAGGCAGATGTTGGTTGTAGACTTTGTAGTCCTAGTCAATCAAACAATCTTCATTTTTAAAACAATCAACCTGCAACATTACAAGTTACAGCCACAAGGGTCAATACATTTTGAATTGTATTGGCAAGCTTCACTTTTATGTATAAGAGTGGATCCTATCATTACATGCATATTTGGCTAAGTAGAGTTTAAGGCTTATTTGCATAAAGCAATAGTTTGTCCTATCTTTTCAAAAAGGGTTTTAAAGTCTTTTGTCAAATTTCTTTTCCCAGTTCCTTGAACTCCTTGGTAGAAACTCAAGTGTTCAAATCCTTGTCAAAATCTCTTGAGCACCTTGGTAACCCCAAGTGCATCAAGTTTTTTTTTTAAAATCTCATGAGTTCCTTGGTAAAACCCCAAGTACATCATGTTCTTAAGCACCTTGGTAACCCCAAGTGCAACAAGATTTACAAAATCTCTTTGAATTCCTTGGTAGACACACAAGGGCATCAAGTTTTTATATTAGAAGTTGGAATGTCGAGATCTCCCATAGTTCAAACTTTAGTTGCTCAGTATTGTCCATAACCGGGGACATGGCTAAGTACTTAGATTTTATTTACTTCTGCAGAAGGAGTACACTTTACCCACATGTCACAAACTCATCTTGTTGCCACCAGTGGCCTACTGGATTAGTGCTCACCAAGATGGAGTACTGGCAGATTGAGAATGTGACGAAGTCTTTCCAAAAGGTCCTCCCATACATCATTGCTAGCTTTGTCTTCAGCCCCCATGAAGCATTCCAGATCCCCATGTCCAGTAACTAAAGACAATGTATGGGTCTTCCTAATGTAATTGACTAAGCCAGAGCCATAATAGCATGTGGTTGCACACGAAAGCCACAATTGGAGAAGCATGTTTGATCTCTAAGTTTCCTAGGTGGTTTTCTTTTGGAGCACAACACAAAGTGATTGCCATTGACATGGTTCCCTTTTGTTGCCACCTTCCCCAAAACTTAAAGTATCCTCCACCTAGGTGGTTCATTGAGTCCTTGTTTTATTATGTAAAACACAAGTCCTTTTCTCAACCTTTGTAAAATCACAACATGTATCTCTTTTTAAATTATATCATATAGCATGGCTAAGCATGTACAACTTCAATATTTTCACTAAGGAGTGTTTAGGGAATCCTATTAGGATTTAGCATAGCATACGTATAAAATATCTTTTCATGCATATTTTCAAAATCCACTAAGTATAATAAAAATAGTAGGACTTTTGTATGATAGTGTAACTTGCCTTTTTGGTAGGGAATGAGGGTTCACTTCCTTGATCTTGCTAGTCTCACACTTTGCTAAATTCACTACAATTCAATCAAGCAAATCACCAAATCAACTAACATTCCAAACCAAAGTTAAACAAACAATTTTGCACACATAGAAATGGAGTCTAAGTCATGCAAAGGGGGTTCTTTTTGCAAGGTTGGTCTCTACTAGGTTTATAAACTTTGTATGATCCAAATTGGTCATTTACCAAAATGGCAAAGTCATTAGTTAGAGGGTTTTGCTCAAAGTATATTTTTAAAATCCATTCAACATTTTATGTGGTGAAAATTATTCTTTTCAAGGCAAAACTTTATGTTTTTCACCAAGTAAGTTGCCTTTGGCAAGGCTTGGTGTTTTGGATCAGTAAGTTTGGTCCATAACATTTTCCCAAAGTTTTCCTTGCACAAAATTTTCCATAATAAAATTTAATGAGTTTATTAGGCTAGAAAATGACTAAGTTAACTAATTCAACTTAAATTTCACAAAAATCATTTTTAACTCTATGGGTTGGTTCCTAGGGTCAGTAAGGTCTCACAAATCTATTTTGCAAAAGATTTAATCCTAAAATCAATTTTAAACAATTTTTATACCCTAAACAAGTACACAAATGTTTCTGCAATTTCAAACTAAGGCCACAGTTGGCTAGGGCTTGTTCTCCTGATTTCATTGATATAAAATTTGCCAAATTTGGACGTGTGGTTTGAAAGTTACAAGGGTTTGAAATTTGCAAAAGTTTCTGTTTTCAATTTCTGTTTTAAACCAAATAACAGACACGTGTCCTAATCCTACTCGCTGATACCGTTTCGGTTGGATCAAGCATCGAGAGGCGTTGGATCTAACTCAAATCGTGCGGTCCAGAGGACATACCCCTTCGACGATAAGTGATCTAATCGTGGCCGCTAAATCCGGATCGAACGGTACTGGCGACTCTGACCTAAAGTGGGCGGCGCTGACGGCGGCGCTCTGGCGGCAGCGCTCCGGTGGGGTGGCCGCCGGTGATTCAGGATGCAAGGAAGAAGAGGAGAAGGCTCACCGAGATCGCAGGGTCGTGGTGATGCTCGTCGTGTTGTTGGTTTGACAAGGGGAGCTCGGGTACTGCGGCAATTGCTCGCCGGAGTGGAGGTCGGCGTCGAGTGGTTCTGTCCGTGGTCGAGGGCGACGCTGTGGATCATCCCGAAGCAAAACAACGATGCGGTTAGATGCAGAAAGGTGTGGCGAGTGCGGGAGTGTGATCGAGGAGGCGCGGGGTGGTCAGATACTACCTGTGGGCTTCGCCGGAGATGAAGCAGACGGTGGCGACGGTGGTCGTTGTCGAGGGCGAGGTTACAGGGTACCCGCGGTTGAGTTTGGTGCACTAGTAGATGCGCCTGAGAGTGGGGAAGTTGTGAGTTTGGTCGGGGAGGCTCGGGAAGATGTGGCTTGGCCGGAATCGACAGAGGAAGCTCGTCGGAGCGGCGGCGGTATAGAGAGAATCGGAGGCAGCCTAGGGGCAGAGAGGAGGAGTGGTCTGGGGGAAAAGAAGGAGGGGGCGCTGGCGCTTAATAGCGTGCATTCACGGCGAGGTTTAAGGCGCGGCATCACTGCGAATTGATCGCGGCTTTGAATGGCAGCAACGGCAGCGAGGGAGGAGGCGTGGTCTGCGGGTGGGGAAGAAGAGGGACGAGGCAGTGGGGTCCTCTGGTCAGTGGGAAAGGAGGTGTGAGGAAGGTCCACCTGTCAGGGACTTTGAGGGTTGTTTCAGCGGTGAGAAAAACGGTTCGGGGTGGAGAGGAGGTGGGCTGCGAGTTGGGCTGTTGGGCCAGATTGTTGGGCTGTTCCATTTTTTTCTGTCTAATTCCTTTTTCTTTTTCTATTTCTATTTCCTGTTTTTGAATTTCAAACAATTATTCAAACAATCAAACAAGGTTCAAATCAATTCAAACAATCAACAAACTTTTCTTTTGAATTTGGTTCTGTTTATCAACATAATCCAAATCCAAAAATAAATAATATTTTTATATTCAATTTAGGATCCATTTGATAATTAAATAAAATGGACTATGGTTTATTTAATAAAATAGGGTTTTTAATTAATATAATCTCGATTTAAAATCCAAATACTTTCAAATCTAAATCAGTAAGTTTATTTGGAAAATAAAGAATATTTGGAAAATTTGTTTAAAACAAAATAACCTCTTATTTTAGGGTCCATTAGTAGTTAAATAAAATGGGCCTTAGTTATTAAATCAAATAGAGTTTGATTCTATTAATAAAATCTTTATTTGAAACCTAAATATTTTTAAAACCAAATCAGTAGGTTTTATTTGGAAATATTAAATACTTGGAAACTTTATTAAATTAAACAAATAAGTCTTTGATGGTTTATAAATGATAGAACCTTTGTTAATAAAACTTGGATAATAAATCCTTATTTAATTTATTTTAATCAATCCTTTATTGTTTTTAATTAAACCTTTGTTATTTTATTTAAATAAATGTTTTAAATTCAAAAGCTTGGTCAAGGTTTTAATTTGTCTTTATAAAATACTCTTTATTTATAAGTTTCTATTTCATTTGAAAACAAATCTTTTCATTTATTTGTTTCCAAATAGTATTTCCAAATGTTTTTTTTATTTTTCCTTTCATTAAATGTTTATATTTTTAAATCCCTTTAGGATTTTTTTTTAATTCAAATGGGTTTGAGGTTCCATTTAAATTCAAAAAGTTTCTTCTGGCTCTGAAAATCAAACAAAGTTTTATTTTATTCTTTTATTTTCACATTACAAGATTTGGAAAATCTTGGGATGTGACAGGCTACCACCCTTAAAATAAATCTCGTCCCGAGATTTGGAAAGGCTGGGTTACAAGCAAGTTCAAAGAAACTAGGGTACTACCACCCTTAAAAATTTTCAAACAAAAATTACATATTGGCCTTCTTGGGTCCTGGAAAACTTCTCTAAGCAACTTTTGCTTTATTTCTACACTTGACTCATGGGCCAAGGTTGAGTTTCTCCATAGGCTTGTTCAACTTGTTTTTCATCCTTTCTGGACAGTTGCTTGCATAGTGTCCTGGATTCTTGCAGTTGAAACAATTAATGTCCTTAAGTTCTTTGCGTTGCTCTTGTGGGCAAGTTGCTACATAGTGACCTGGTTCTTTGCAGTTGTTGCACCACACTTGGTCAATCTCTTTATTCTTCTTGTTCTCTGGGCATCCACTAGAGTAGTGTCCCATTTCCTTACACTTACGACATTGCACAAGGCTCATGTCTTGCTTGGGCTTCTTGATTTTCCTTGATCCTTTGAATTGGGTTGTCTTGTTTAGATGTAGGAGTGGTCCTTTTCCTTTGGTAGACTTGGATCCTTCTTGTTTCCTTTGTTCCACCATGGCATAGATAGGACATAGACCAGGAGTATGATCACTTCCTTCACATAAGTAGCAAGTAGCTTGAGAGGTAGGACATTGTCCAACAGGATGATCTTCTTCACAATTAGGGCATTGTCCTTCATGCTCCTTGGAAGTATGATCCTTGTATCCACAAATAATGCAAGCTGGGGCTCCATCTAGAACAATAATGCGATCACCACCGCCCCAGCAACCCCACAGACATGCATGTTTGCCGCTGCGCGAACCACACGCGCTGTGCGCCATTAAAAACCCCATCAGACCCGCCTAGAGCATCGACGTGTTCCAACCGATCAGCACCGCCCCACGCTCTCCACCATGTCGTGGAGCTTCTCCAGGAAGCACAGCACTGCCCCTATCATCGCCCATGCCGTTAGCCCTCTGTACCGTCGACCACGACGAGCTTCACCCGTGACCGTCGTATCCCTTTAGCCACCATAAAATGCGGCCACCCCCGCTCGTTTTCTTCACACCAGTTCACTCCCCACCTCTCACTGATCACCCCCACTCACTCCCGGAGCAAGTAGAACAGCGCATCACCGGAATTTCGCCGGAGCTTGCCGCTGCTGGATGAGAAGGGTGCCGTCGATTGGAGCCGCCCCAGGAGGAGCTGCCAGTACCAGGAGAATCGATGTCATTGACTTCGTAATTCGCCCCCATCGTCGACCATCGCCGGAGCCCTGGTGAGCCCCCACTGACCCCCACCGGTCGCGTTAGGGTTCTGCCTCGCCGTGTCCTGTTCAGGCGTGAACGATGAGCCACAGCCGTAGGATTAGAACTAGATCGCACGGCCTAGATTCACCCATACTGCTTCGCCACTCGTTGTCTCACTGAAGAGTAGGGTCGCTCACTTAACCAGCCCGCACGCGCGTTGTGCGTAGTGGGCCGGCCCAGTAAAACCTCCCGCGTGACCCAACAATTCAAACTTAGGATTAGTCATTTTATTTCAAACACAGTTCTGTACCTAGATTCAAAATTCAACCTAGCTCGATTCACTAAACCAAAATGCATGAAACCAATTTTGTTAGAAAGGTATTGGAGTGCTTAATCCAAGCCCGTTGGATTCAAACCATTTAGATTTATAGATCAACTATGGTAAAAATAACAAGGTAGAAGTTTTCTACATTCAAACATTTTTCAAAATTCAACCACAAAAGCTTTTGAGTTGATTCCAACTCTCAAAATTCACATTTAACTATACCTTTCAGAATATATAAAAATATATAGGTTTACTTAGAGAGATAATGATCAAGTAATAAAAGAATGCCTCATCGGACATTCTAGTCATTTTATTTAATTAAAATAAAAAGGTTAAACCTTATTAAATTGTGACACCACTTTAAATCACATTCCCATGTACTGAAATATGTGGTGATGACATGTGTCAACATGATCCCGTGTTTGAGTTGGATAATATTAAATCTTAAGTAGTTTTTCAATGAGTAGAAATTACTTTTCTAAAATGAAATAAATAAGACAAGTGCTTTAATCTTTGTAATGTTAGTGATGATACTAGATCATCTAGTGTGAACCTTTCTGTGATGTTTAGAAATAGTTAGGTATTATTTGGTGATTTTGTACCTCGTATTTATTTATAGATGCTAGTACCGACCAAGGATACGAGAAGGAAGGAGAATACTACGAGGAAAAAGCCGAGGAGAACTTCAACCACTGATCTGCACAAGGCAAGCTAACACTTGCAACTTAGCAAGCTTATACTACTATCTTAGCAAGCCAAACCATGCAAGTTTTACTTGCAAGCTTACACCACTTGATACCCCATCCTAGTTTTACTTGCAAGCTTAATACTTTATCCCTTTATCAAAGCTTTCTCTTAGAGTTTACTTAGTAACTTGTAGATTCTAGAAAGATAACTGAAGGTAGAATAAAGAGCATAAAATTTGGTCTAAGTTAGATAATCTTGATGTCATCTTAAGGCATGAGATTGAACTTAGCATTACTCCACTTGTTTACCACCCCTCATTAGTACTTATCCCCACATGTAGATGCTAGTGCTAAGCATAAAACTTGATCAACTTTAAATGGGAATACTTGGTGAAAATGGTTATGAAAACCTTAGAATGATGAGTCATTCTACTGAAATGTTTTGACATGTGTTTCCGAACACTACATGACTTTGATGATGAAAATGTTAAGGAATGAGCCTTAGCCCTTTGTAAAACGGATGGTTGTCTGGATGCGATACCATTCCAATTTTACCGTACAAACACGATACCCGAAAATTGGGTAGGGCTTGACTGGAAACTTATATACCTTAGTATGGGTTCCCTTGCGGCAAAGGTCTGAGCTGAGGCTACCTTGTGAAGATTGTCCACTTGTGCAGTACCCAAGATGACAGATAGTCATGGTTGGGAGGCCAAACTCACAGGAGAGGTGCCTATACTAGGGCGTGTAATTTAAAGGTTAGGATTGATTATCCGCATACTGAGTATGGTGAATTCAGGATTGTTCCTGACGGATGTGTCGAATGTTGTGGTGAAAGTGTACAATCTCTGCAGAGTGTCAAACTATTCGAATAGACGCGTCCGCGGTTATGGATAGTTGGAGTGGCCATACTGTTCTATCGTCAGATGTTTTCAAAATGACTTGTGAAATGATTTATGACTTTGACTTGACCATAATAGGGTTGTGATATGAAATTCAAGTTCCCACTTAGGTGTTATAAAACTTTCAACTAGCTCTCTTTGCTTCTAAATTTGGTAGATGTAAATCTGGCTTTTTGCAAAACAACGCTAGAGCTTAGTATATCCTATTCAAAACCACATCACTTGTTAGCATTCGTTTGCGAGTACTTAAAGAGTACTCATGGCTTTGTCCCTGGCTATTCCCATGGCCAGACTATGAAGAGGAGTATCAGGATGACGGACCGCAGGAAGGTTACGACAACTAGGATCATCTCCCATCGTCAGCATTGCCTGTGACCATGAAGATGGAGCTTCGCCTACGCTATTGTTATCTTTACGTTATTCCGTTGCTTGAATTTTATTAAGAACTGGATCATGAGATCCTTATTTGTGTAAGACCTTATGTATGGTTTGTAATGGATGATGTACTGTGATATCCTATTTGTTATGTCTCGCAAAAATGGTAATCCTGGGATTGCGATGTATGGCATAACAGGCATGTGTGATTAAAAATCCAGGTGTTGACATGTGACTTCACTAACACAAACAACAATGATTTCCTAAGCACTCCCGTTGCTCCACCTGCTCCTGATGCTACCTTTTATGAAATTAAGCCTGCTTTGTTAAATCTTGTGATGTGAGAGCAATTTTCTGGTGCTAGTTCCGATGATGTTGCCGCCCATCTCAATAACTTTGTTGAACTTTGTGAGATGCAAAAGTATAAGGATGTAGATTGAGATATTATTAAGCTCAAGTTGTTTACTTTCTCCTTGAGAGGAAAAGCTAAAGAATGGTTGCTATCCTTGCCCAGAAATAGTACTGATTCTTGAATTGAGTGCAAAGATGCTTTTATTGGAAAGTACTACCCTCCTGCTAAGATTATATCTATGAGAAGTGATATTATGAAATTTAAAAAAATTATAATGAACATGTTGCTCAATCTTGGGAAAGAATGAAATCTTTGGTTAATAATTGTCCCACTCATGGACTTACTACTTGGATGATTATCCAGACTTTTTATGCAGGTTTGAACTTCTCTTCAAGAAACTTGTTGGATTCAGCTACTAGAGGTACCTTTATGACGATCACCTTGGGTGCTGCAAAAAAAACTCCTTGCTAATATGATGGTTAATTATTCTGAATGGCACACTGAGAGAGTTCCACATGGTAAGAAGGTAAATTCTGTTAAAGGAACCTCCTCTTTGAGTGTTAAGATTGATGTTATTATGGCCATGCTTGTTAATGGGAAAGCTCCTTTAGATCCAAATAATGTTCCCTTAGCCTCTTTGGTTGCTCAAGAAGAGCAAGTTGATGTGAACTTTATTAGAAATAACAATTTCAACAACAATGCCTATAGGAATAATTTTTGTAGTGACAACAATTACAGGCCTTATCCTTCTAATAATGGCAATACCTATGGAAACTCCTACAACAATACTAGAAGTTCCCCCTCTGAACTTGAAGTCATCCTCAAAGACTTTATTAGTAAACAAACCATTTTCAACAGGACTGTGGAGGAAAAGCTTTTGAATCTTGTAACATCCCAAAAATCATGATTTGTAAAAGCATGCATTGCACTCATATTGTCAAAGCATTTAGATCTAGCACAAAAAAATTCAAAGTTTGAATTCAAACAAAACCATTTCTAATGCCCACTTTATCAATCATATGAGGCTTGGTTTTGTTTTATTTTTTTCAAAGAGCCAATGTGATTCTGAGTAAATTTATGTGTTTTACACTCTTGGACACTAGAATGGTTTCACAAATTTTTGGAGAAAGTTTGAATTGATTTGGAGCTGATTTGAGCATTCAAATCTTATTTAGAAAATCAATTCAAAAAAAGAAAAAAAAAGAACAAAATAAAATAGGAGCAGACCAGCCAAATGGCTCGGCCCACCCCACGGCCCAACACATATCCCACCCGGGAAACCCCCCGCTCACCCCCTCCATTTCTCACCTCGCACACGCGCACGCCCTCTCACTGACATGCTGGCCCTACAGCCACGTCACCTCTTCTTCCTCAATCAACGTCGCGGACTCGCCGTCGCCGCCTGTTACTGGCGATTGATTCTTATTGAATCAATTCGCTCAATCCTCGCAGTAATTCCACGTCGGATCCCCCTCTACTTAAGCCCCTCCTCTCTCCGCTCCTTTCCCCTCACTCACCACCCTCTGAGCGTTGCTAGGCTGTCCACACTTAAGCTCGCACCACCGCTGTCCCGAGCAACTCCGGCGAACAAATCCGGTAAACCCTAGCCCCACTTCTCTCTGGTTGACGCTCGTGTACTCGCCATGCCCATACGCGTCTAACGCCACCTATGGCTTGTCTTTGTGTGCCTTGTAGCGTCGCCTACAACAACTCCCAAGAGTGCCCGACGCCGACACCAACTCCGACGAGGAATCGTCGCCGTGTCCGTGCGCCCCAGCCCCGTCCGCGAGCACGCTGAGCTTCACTGCGTCTCCACGACCTCGGTAAGCACCTGCACGCCCCTCCTTACTCTCTGGCCTCGCCGGAACATCACCGTCCGACACGCAGCCGCCGCGGTGGTCATTTATGCTGCCCGCGAGTGGTCAAAGCATGAGATCTGCTAGATCTAGATCCAGCGGTCAAGATTAGAACCATTAGCGAAATGGTACGCGTAGATCTGAGCCGTAGGATTTAGATCTGGCGGTGTAGGTTAGATCGTTAACGAAGGGGTAAGTTACGATCTAGTGCGTTGGATCGGATTTGATCCAACAGCGCGGAAGCGCGATCCACCCCGAAGCGGTATCGTCCAATCAGACGCTGTCGCGTGTCTTGATTTTTAATTTAAAAACCAGAATTTGATTCAAACTTAGAAAATTCATAACTTGAGTTATGTTTATCCAAAAAATGCAAATAAGATATCAATGGATTCACAAAAATAAATCATACACTACTGTGGGCTTATTTTTGTATTTTGCTTCTGTAAAAATGGGTTTTGTGCAGAGAAAATATAGGCTTATTTTGATTATATAAATTATTTGGAAAATGATGTTAAAGCAAAGTTAAGTTTATTTAGACTATATTTATATAGATTTGTGTTTAGTATTGTTTGGTTGAATGGTTTAGTGTATAAAAATTCATTCCATTGCATTTGCATGCATTCATATATTTTTTGCTTGAATATTTTGAATGAGAATTTGGTGCTATCATTTTATGTGTAGATTTTGGTGCTAGTGGTGATTGTGATTGTGAAGATTGTTGCTACTACCCCAACTACCAAGCCAAGTGGTGCTTCATTCATTTGTCCTATTATTTTTGACTATGCACTAGTGATATTTTGTATAGGGCTTGCATGCAATTTTTGCTAAGTATCTATATGCTATGCCATGGGAAATCCTAGTAGTTGTAGTCTTGGTAGAATTTTCTCTAAGTTAAGATACTTGACATGTTATCATGCTTAGCCTAGATAGTAGCAAACAAGGGTGGATTATATACATGCTATGGAAATTTTGATAAGTCTTTGACTTATGTTTTTCTTAATAAAACAACTAAGTGAATGAATCACCTAGGTGGAATGGTTTGTTTGGGTTATGTTGAGTGGTTACACAAGTCCCATATCTATGGTATACCTTGTGTATCACACTTGTGGAAAGCCACCCAGGAACAAAGGGATTTGAGATACTTAGTGTTTAGAAGCTTCTAGTGCAACCACATGGCATATGGGCTTTGCCTTGATCATATAGGTAGCAATAACTTAGCCAGATGGATAGATGGTGATAGGGTGATAGGATGGAACGCGTCTATTTGGTCTAAGGGAAGGCTTCTGAAAGATCTCGTCTCGATGCATGTCGAGTCTTGTGGGGAAAGTGCACCACCTCTCGAGAAGTTAAAACGTAAGTACTTAGCTGTGTCCCCGGCAACGGACAATTTGAGCATCAAGACATTGAAGCTATCAAGGATCTCCTCATCCCAATTTCTAAGTTAAAAACTTGTGGTTGAACAAGGGTTAAGGTTCACCAATGTCTATTGGTGGTTCCTTGGGAGTTTTTGTCAAACCAAAAACTTAGTGTTTTTCAACTGATAGGAAAAACCTATTTTGAGCAAAGAAAGCCTAAGCTACACTTAGCCAAATTCATATAGATGTTAGATACTACTATTCTACTATAGTATCACTTGCCAATACAATTCCAAATGTATTGACCCACTGTGGATGTAACTTATGCTGTTGCAGGTTACTCTGATGAGGATTAGGATAATGAGTCTACACTCAACATGTTTGCCTGTGGCACATGAAGATGAAGACTTTACTTTATTTATTTATGTTATGAACTCTTGTACTAGACTTTGTGTATGGAGTTTTAAAACACTATGTTTATCTTTGGAATGACGATGTAATAAAGACCTTTGTATCTGTGTACTTCATCTTAAACTGTGGATGCTAGCATTTAATCCAGGGACTAGCATTGCAATCATAGGGACCTTTACCTTTATAAAGGTGGGGTCTTACAGATGGTATCAGAGCACTGTGTTGCCTGTAGTACTATGACCCAAGGTTGGATTAGACTAAGGAACCACTAAGGAAAACTACAACACTTTAAAAAATTCCACAATTGTCTTTTCCTTCTCGTAAACTTTTCTAATTTTCTTTCTCATCTCCATTTGTAGATGAACTCCATCAACGAAGCCGTCAAGAAGGGAGCACTCATGACTATGACTTTGGAGTGTGAGAAGGAGTTTCCCAAATCACTCAGGAACCTTCTGGTTACCATGGGGATACATGGAGCAGCAGTGTACAAGAGATTTTCCGTGATGGATGAAGGAGAAGAATATTGGTGGGTGCAACTTCAGTTGTACAAAAACAAGGAAGACAACCACAAGGAGTCGGGATTCTGCATGGTCACCAACTCAGAAATGAACATATCATTCGACTCTACAAGGAATGCATCTTGGAATGCCATCAAGGAGCTTGGTGACAGACTCAAGTGTAGAATGCTCAATACTCAGAATGACCTTAGAGAAGAGAATAAGCATAACTGTCACGCCCCAAAATCAGGGCTAGACAAATACCAGATCCTCATCTGATATAATCCTAACCTAAATTCCAAAACATGCAGGGAAAGATCGGTAACATTACAGAACATACAAACCATAGATTAATAAGGTAAACTCTTAAGAGAGTTACAAACCAGTCATACAAGCCAGGGGTCACAGACCCATCATTACAACAAACAACGGAAGCAAATAAGTTGTTCTAAACAACAAACTTAGCAAAGGGCCTAAGAGGCCTTAAACAGAAGTAGCGACCCTTCCATAGATCCTAGGCTGCTGCCCGGGAACCCCGACTACTCGTCGACTTCGACGTACAAACCACCTTCAGTTGGAGTAGCTTCATCTGTAGAAAAACATCAACGAAGCAAGGCTGAGTACACGGTGTACTCTTCAAGACTTATGGCTACTGGACTTATTTTGCATAAAGCCATCTTTTGTTTTCAAAACAACAGGGAGAAGAATCTCGTCTAGTCAGATCATTTTCAAAAAGGGGATAAGAAGATTACAACTCTAGCTCTTAGTATCATATTTGATATCCACCAAGTACCATCATCAACTGAACCTCTCTTCCCGGACTACCCCCTCAAACAACCCTGAGGAAGTACTCCGGATCTCACATTAGTTGACAAGTTTTATCATTCGATTATAGTTCTCTATGATCATAGAATCCGTTCCCAAGTCGTCCATAACCGTGGACACAGCTTTTCGAAAAGATTATAACCCTGCAGGGGTGCACAACTTTACCCACACGTACCAACCGATTCTTAATGCCAAATTATTAGCCCTCTTCCTTAGAAGGCCGGCAGAGAGTGGTTGACCACGACCTTTACCTTGCTTTCGCCGAGATCATGAGTCACGCACTAGGGAGATGCCGCCGTAACGGGTCAAGTCCTGAAGCCGGTCCCTAATGATGTGTGTGGGGTTCAATACTACGGATGCCGGGCATCTCTTGTTCCCGGCCATGCTTACCTACCTGTTATGAATGCACCTCCTTCACCTCCATTCAAGAACAACCAAGATGCGTATGTTGAATGGAAAGCCCGAACTATGTGACTCATGGAAACTACTAGGCAAGTTAGTTGGTTGAGGGGGTTTCCAGGCCCCCGTGTGGTTGTAAGGGTCCCAACCTTTAATAAGGTAGAGTCCCCTGTGTTTACAATGCTAGTCCCTGGATCAGTAGCTAGCATCCACAGTTAAGATGTAATATCAAGAAACAAAGGTCATAATATAACTTTATAACCAGGAATAACATAATTTTATTACACCTTACATAGCTCATTTGGCTATTACATTACATTGCAGCAGAATATCTATAAGCATGGGGTCCTTCATCTTCAAAGTGCCACAGGCAGACATGTTGGTTGTAGACTTTGTAATCCTAATCAACACACTTCACTAAATCAATCAAACCTGCAACATAACAAGTTACAGCCACAAGGGTCAATACATTTGAATTGTATTGGAAAGTGATACTATGGTAGTATAGTGGAGTCTATCATCTATATGCATTTGTCTAAGTGGAGTTGAGGCTTGCATTGCTCAAATAGATTTTTCCTTAACATTTGAAAACACTAAGTTTTTGCCAAAAACATTTTTCTCAATCAAAGATTGTAGATCCTCTAACCCTTGTTCAAACCACAAGTTTTTAACTTAGAAATTTGAATGATGAGATTCTTGATTGCTTCCATGTCTTGATGCTCAAATTGTCCTTTACCAGGGACATGGCTAAGTACTTAGATTTTACACTCTGCAGAGGTGGTGCACTTTCCCCACAAGACTTGGTTTCCCAAGACAAGATCTTTCAGAAGCCTTCCCTTAGACCAAAATGGACGCGCTCCAACCTATCAAAATCTACCACCAACTTTCCATATGGCTAAGTTCTTGCAACCTATATGATCCAGGCAGAGCCCATAATGCCAAGTGGTTGCACTTGAAGCTTCTCAACATTTGACATCTCAAATCTCTTTGTTCCTGGGTGGCCATCCACAAGTGAGATACACAAGGTCAACCATAGACATGGGCCTTGTGAACCACTCAACCAAAAACCACCAATCAAGTCCCATTCCACCCAGGTGATTCATTAACTTAGTTGTTTTATTAAACAAAAACACAAGTCCTCAGACTTAGAATTTTTTCATAGTATGGATATATATTCCACCCTTGTTTTCTATTAGCTAAGCTAAGCATGATATTAATAGGAATCTTAACTTAAGAAGATTTCTACTAAGGTTTCATCTACTAGGTTTCTCTATGGCAAGGTTTATACTTAGCAAAATTCCATGCAAGTTTTACTTAGTAAAATCACTAATGCATAGTGAAAGTAATGGGACAAAAAGTATGGAGCATCACTTGCCTTTTTGGTAGAGTATAGGTTCACTCCTTGATCTTTGCAATGTTCACACACTTCAAGTCACTACAAATCAATCAAGCAACAATATTTCAATCTACCAAACAAGCAAATCAACACATAAAATAATAAAACAAAACAACACATGGAAGCATGCAAAAGGGTTGTTTTATTTGTAAAAGTGGTTCCTAATGGGTCACAAACATTTTAAAGCACCTAATGGTCATTTTGTAAAGTGGCAAAGTCATTTGTAAAAGGTTTCACTTTATAAACCATTTTCAAAACAAGGCATCATTTTTATGTGGTGTAGAAATATTTTTACTAAGGCATTAATCTATAGGGTTCACCTAATATGTTTTCAAACCTTAAAACTTGGTGTTTAGGGTCAGGGAGTTTAAAACAAAACAATTCCCAAAGGTTTTCCTTCAAAACCATTTTTAATAAATAAACCACATTTCTATTTGACTAGAAATGGTTTTAAATCAAAGAATCATAATTTTCTTTCACTAATACATTTTTGAAACCACAAGGTGTTTCCTATGGTCAGTAGGTTAAAATCACACCATTTGCCAAAGATTTTATCCCCTAAATCATTTTTTTGAACAATTTTTATAATCTAAACAAGCATACAAATGTTTCTGCAAAAACAACCATTCTACCAGAAGCTTTTTAATAAACAAAAGGCATGGTTGGCTAGGGCTTGTTCCACTGATTCCATTGATATAAAGTTTGCAAAAATTGGACGTGTGGATCAAAAGTTAAAAGGTTTTCAAAATTGCATCTAATTCTGATTTCAAATTCTGTTTTAACTCAAACCAGTGACACGCATCCTAATTCTATTCATCCATACCGTTTCGGTTGGATCGACTGCTCTGGTGCGTTGGATCAAGTCAGATCGTGCGGCACAGGTGGATACTTACCCCTTCGGATAAGGATCTATCGTGAGCGTCGGATCAAGATCCTACGGCGCGCAGCACGCTTGCCAACTAGTGGCGGCGACTGCGCGGCGGCGGCGCTCTGGCGGCGAGGTTGCCAGCGATACAGGGAGCTAGAGAAGGAGTGGGGTGGCTCACCGGAATCATCGACGCTTGTTGATGCTCAACGTGTTGTCGGTTCGACAAGGGGCGCACAGGGTAGTCCCGAATCGCTCGCAGGAGTTGGTTTGGGCGGCGGTGTTCTTAGGTCGTCATCGTTGGCGTCGTTTGGAACCACGTTAAGACAAAGTGGAGGCATGGTTAGACGCAGGATGATCTGGGGAAGATGTGTGCATCACCGAGAGAGCTTAGGGCGGTCGGAGTTCACCTGGGGTGCTCGACGGAGTAATGGCAGACGGCGGCGCACGCTCGGTCTCGACTAAGCCGAGGCTACAGGGCACTCGCGGATGAATGAGTGGCACAGAGAGATGCGCCAGGAGGTGGGGAGTATGTGTGCGTGGTTGATGAGGCAAGGGGTGGCGCTGGGTCGCCGGAATTTGCACCGGAGCGTCGTCGGAACAGAGGGAGTGTTGAGCGAAATTCGACAGCCTGGGGGCGTGTTGAGATGGGGCGACAGAGGGGAAGTGGAGAGGAGGCATGGGCGTTTAAGCTTGCGTGATCAAAGCGAGTAATGGTGGCCGCGTTAAGACGAATTAAACCGGAGGAATCAACGGCAGGAGCGGGGAAGAACTGGTCGCGGTGTAGACGATGAACAGGAGAGGGTGGGGTCGGCTGGTCAGTGAGAAAGGGAGTGAGGGAACGGGGTCCACTTGTCATCGTCTGTATGGGTGCGTGATCGAGTGAACAACGTTACGCTGAGGGAAAGAAAGGTGGGCTGCGAGTTGGGCCTTGCTGGGCTGCTGGTTGGGTTGAGTCCTTTGCATGTTTTTTTTGTTCTGAAATATTTTCCTTTTTCAATTCTATTTTCTGTTTGGAAATTCAAACAACAATTCAAACATTCAAACAATTCAAACATTCACCACACTTTGCAATTGAATTTGGTTCTGTTTAACAACATAAACCAATTCCCAAAATAAAATAATATTTTTATTTTAGAGTCCTTTTATAATTAAATAAAATGGACACTAGTTAATAAATCAAATGGGTTTTTATTTATTTAAAACTCCATTTGAAATCTAAATATTTTCAAAATCAAATCAGTAGGTTTCATTTGAAAATAGAAGATACTTGGAAAACTTGTTTAAAATAAAATAACATTTTTGTTTTAGGGTCCATTAATAATTAAATAAGATGGACCTTAGTTAATAATCCATATAGGATTTGTTTTATTTAAAACTTTATTTTGAAATCTAAAATAAAGCCAAAATACTTCAGTAGGTTTTATTTGAGAATATAAAATACTTGGAAAACTTATTTAAAATAATTTAATAAGTTTTAGTGTTTATTTAAAATGGGAAAAGCCTTTATTTAAATAAAATTGGATATTAAATCCTTATTATTTTATTTAAATAAACCTTTACTATTTTTATCAAAACAAAACATTTTATTTCAAAAGCTTGGCCAAAGTTTAATTTGGCTCTATAAAATAATCTTTATTTATAAATCCACCTTTTCTTTTGAAAACCAAATCCTTTTATTAAAAGATCCAAAATAGTAATTTTAAATATTTTTAAGTTTATTGTTTATTTAACTTTTTAAATCCCTTTAGGATTTATTTAATCCAAATAGGTTTTGAAGGTTTCCAATTGGATTCAGAAAGTTTCTTCTCACCATGAAAATCAACAAAATTTTATTTTATTCATTTATTTTTCACATTACAAGATTTGGAAAATCTTGGGATGTGACAGGCTACCACCCTTAAAATAAATCTCGTCCCGAGATTTGGGAAGGCTAGGGTTACGAGTAGGCTCAAAACAACTAGGGTACTACCACCCTTAAAAAAATTTAAACTAAATTACATGTTGGCTTGCTTGGGATCTTGGGGAAACTTCTCTGGACAGAAGTTTGCATAGTGGCCTAGCTCCTTGCATTTGAAACACATCACTTGGCTGATATCTCTCTTTTCCTTCGATATCATTGCCTCTTGTTTGTTTCTTTGGTTCTTCTTCTTTTCTGGGCAGTCACTGGCATAGTGTCCCTTCTCTTTGCAATTGTAACATTGCAACTGGCTTATATCCTTCTTCTTCTTTTTGGGTCTCTCCAAAGCTAGGAGTTCTTCTAGTTCATGCTCTTCATATGTTTTCTCATAGGTAGGAAATCTTTCTCTCTTCTTGGGGCATTGGTCTTCATGCTCCTTGGATGCATGATCCTTGTCTCTACAAATATTGCATGCTTGGGTTCCTTCTAAAATAACATCTTTGTCATCCTTGTTGTCATTAGCTCTTTGGGAAAAGTTTTCTCCCATGTTGATCATTTGAGTAACCAATCCTTGCAACAATTGGGATTGAAGTTTCAAAATCCTTTGTATGGCTGGGTCTAGTCCATTGTTGTTGGCTAAAAGCTGAGTTGTCTCTTGGCTCAACTGGGTTTGGGTTACTATAAGTTCTCTCATGTTGTCCTCTTGGTTGTTGTTGTTGTCACCATCCTTGATGTTGGAGTCTCTTGGAGTAGTCATCTGTTTGGGTTGGATTGGGATTAGAATAGGCAAAATATTTCTAAGGGAATAATTCTAATCACACACATCACAATTCACACAAGCAATGTGCAAGCAATCACAAACAAACATTCCACTCAAACAACAAAGTTCAAGCACATCTTTAGGCAACAAAATTTTTTTGTTACACCACATAAGTTGGTGGGTTTGACTTAAACTAAATATGGTGGTCCATCTATATGGTTCACTTGAGATCTTTCCATCCTTCTTGGTTGATTTCTTCTTGTATGAGATCATTGTTTCCTTGAGGAAAATTCTTGGTTACAATACTTCAAGTGAAGTGAACTCCTTCTAATTTTGCATTCCCTTAGTCTCCACATCTTGAGCAATATTTCCTTGTCTCACTTGTAGTCCTTAGTGGTATCCAAGTTGGAAGTCCTTGGTGAATATGCTGAAGATGTTGAAGTCATTAGAGTTGAAGAAGTCCTTTGCACATGGTGAAGTCTTTGGTCATGGGGTAGGTTTTTCCATCAAGTTGAAATAGAAGAGATGTAGAGTTGAAACCAAAATGGTTAAGGAAAGAGTTTACAAGATTGTTTGTAAATAAGTTTTGGAACAAATACAACTCCTATTTTTCTAAGGGTTTTTGTCCAATCCTAGGTTTACAAATCCTACAGGCAACACAATGCTCTGATACCATCTGTAAGGGTCCCAACCTTTAATAAGGTAGAGTCCCCTGTGTTTACAATGCTAGTCCCTGTATCAGTAGCTAGCATCCACAGTTAAGATGTAATATCAAGAAACAAAGGTCATATTATAACTTTATAACCAGGAATAACATAATTTTATTACACCTTACATAGCTCATTTGGCTATTACATTACATTGCAGCAGAATATCTATAAGCATGGGGTCCTTCATCTTCAAAGTGCCACAAGCAGACATGTTGGTTGTAGACTTTGTAATCCTAATCAACACACTTCACTAAATCAATCAAACCTGCAACATAACAAGTTACAGCCACAAGGGTCAATACATTTGAATTGTATTGGCAAGTGATACTATGGTAGTATAGTGGAGTCTATCATCTATATGCATTTGGCTAAGTGGAGTTGAGGCTTGCATTGCTCAAAATAGATTTTTCCTTAACATTTGAAAACACTAAGTTTTTTCCAAAAACATTTTTCTCAATCAAAGATTGTAGATCCTCTAACCCTTGTTCAAACCACAAGTTTTAACTTAGAAATTTGAATGATGAGATTCTTGATTGCTTCCATGTCTTGATGCTCAAATTGTCCTTTACCAGGGACATGGCTAAGTACTTAGATTTTACACTCTGCAGAGGTGGTGCACTTTCCCCACAAGACTTGGTTTCCCAAGACAAGATCTTTCAGAAGCCTTCCCTTAGACCAAAATGGATGCGCTCCAACCTATCAAATTCTACCACCAACTGTCCATATGGCTAAGTTCTTGCAACCTATATGATCCAGGCAGAGCCCATAATGCCAAGTGGTTGCACTTGAAGCTTCTCAACATTTGACATCTCAAATCTCTTTGTTCCTGGGTGGCCATCCACAAGTGAGATACACAAGGTCAACCATAGACATGGGCCTTGTGAACCACTCAACCAAAAACCACCAATCAAGTCCCATTCCACCCAGGTGATTCATTAACTTAGTTGTTTTATTAAACAAAAATACAAGTCCTCAGACTTAGAAATTTTTCATAGTATGGATATATATTCCACCCTTGTTTTCTATTAGCTAAGCTAAGCATGATAGTAATAGGAATCTTAACTTAAGAAGATTTCTACTAAGGTTTCATCTACTAGGTTTCTCTATGGCAAGGTTTATACTTAGCAAAATTCCATGCGAGTTTTACTTAGTAAAATCACTAATGCATAGTGAAAGTAATGGGACAAAAAGTATGGAGCATCACTTGCCTTTTTGGTAGAGTATAGGTTCACTCCTTGATCTTTGCAATGTTCACACACTTCAAGTCACTACAAATCAATCAAGCAACAATATTTCAATCTACCAAACAAGCAAATCAACACATAAAATAATAAAACAAAACAACACATGGAAGCATGCAAAAGGGTTGTTTTATTTGTAAAAATGGTTCCTAATGGGTCACAAACATTTGAAAGCACCTAATGGTCATTTTGTAAAGTGGCAAAGTCATTTGCAAAAGGTTTCACTTTATAAACCATTTTCAAAACAAGGCATCATTTTTATGTGGTGTAGAAATATTTTTACTAAGGCATTAATCTATAGGGTTCACCTAATATGTTTTCAAACCTTAAAACTTGGTGTTTAGGGTCAGGGAGTTTAAAACAAAACAATTCCCAAAGGTTTTCCTTCAAAACCATTTTTAATAAATAAACCACATTTCTATTTGACTAGAAATGGTTTTAAATCAAAGAATCATTATTTTCTTTCACTAAATAAATTTTTGAAACCACAAGGTGTTTCCTATGGTCAGTAGGTTCAAATCACACCATTTGCCAAAGATTTTATCCCCAAAATCCTTTTTTTGAACAATTTTTATAATCTAAACAAGCATACAAATGTTTCTGCAAAAACAACCATTCTACCAAAAGCTTTTTACTAAACAAAAGGCATGGTTGGCTAGGGCTTGTTCCACTGATTCCATTGATATAAAGTTTGCAAAAATTGGACGTGTGGATCAAAAGTTAAAAGGTTTTCAAAATTGCATCTAATTCTGATTTCAAATTCTGTTTTAACTCAAACCAGTGACACGCGTCCTAATTCTATTCGTCCATACCTTTTCGGTTGGATCGACTGCTCTGGTGCGTTGGATCAAGTTAGATCGTGCGGCACAGGTGGATACTTACCCCTTTGGCTAAGAATCTATCGTGAGCGTCGGATCAAGATCCTACGGCGCGCAGCACGCTTGCCAACTAGTGGCCGCGACTGCGCAGCGGCGGCGCTCTGGCGGCGAGGTTGCCGGCGATACAGGGAGCTAGAGAAGGAGTGGGGTGGCTCACCGGAATCGTCGACGCTTGCTGATGCTCAACGTGTTGTTGGTTCGACGAGGGGCGCACAGGGTAGTCCCGAATCGCTCGCCGGAGTTGGTTTGGGCGGCGGTGTTCTCAGGTCATCGTCGCTGGCGTTGTTTGGAACAACGTTAAGACAAAGTGGAGGCATGGTTAGACGCAGGATGATCTGGGGAAGATGTGTGCATCACCGAGAGAGCTTAGGGCGGTCGGAGTTCACCTGGGGTGCTCGACGGAGTAATGGCAGACGGCGACGCACGCTCGGTGTCGACGAAGCCGAGGCTACAGGGCACTCGCAGATGAATGAGTGGCACAGAGAGATGCGCCAGGAGGTGGGGAGTATGTGTGTGTGGTTGATGAGGCAAGGGGCGGCGCTGGGTCGCCGGAATTTGCACCGGAGCGTCGTCGGAACAGAGGGAGTGTTGAGCGAAATTCGACAGCCTGGGGGCGTGTTGAGATGGGGCGACAGAGGGGAAGTGGAGAGGAGGCATGGGCGTTTAAGCTTGCGTGATCAAATCGAGTAATGGTGGCCGCGTTAAGACGAATTAAACCGGAGGAATCAACGGCAGGAGCGGGGAAGAACTGGTCGCGGTGTAGACGATGAACATGAGAGGGTGGGGTCGGCTGGTTAGTGAGAAAGGGAGTGAGGGAACGGGGTCCACTTGTCATCGTCTGTATGGGTGCATGATCGAGTGAACAACGTTTCGCTGAGGGAAAGAAAGGTGGGCTGCGAGTTGGGCCTTGCTGGGCTGCTGGTTGGGTTGAGTCCTTTGCATGTTTTTTTTTGTTCTGAAATCTTTTCCTTTTTCAATTCTATTTTCTGTTTTGGAAATTCAAACATTCAAACAATTCAAACATTCACCACACTTTGCAATTGAATTCAAACATTCCGTTACCAAAGGAGGAAGCGAAACCCTGAAGGTACGATGGAACCCAACCACGAGAAATCCTGGACTCGAAGAGAGAGAAGAGAGCGGATTCAAAACACGCAGAGGTGAGAGGAGAGCAGCAGAGGGGTAAGGAGTAAAATCAGACCTAATCAGAACTATCCAACCGATTTTTCAAAAATAGTTTTGACACTCTGCTTCGGCCGTTAGCTAGGTTATCCTACAGGCTGGACTTGTGGGGTATCGCAACTGCTGGGCTCTGATACCACTCTGTAACACCCTCAGAATCGGCCCTATGCAAGTTTCAGCGCTTCCCGCCAAACCCGCATAGAAACGATTCAAAGGTGCCCACCAGGCACTTTCGTGCGGGTGGAAAACGAAGTAATAACATTACACAACAGTCCTCGATGGGACCCACAGAACAGATATATATACAACAGTGACTCAATGAGTCAAGAATACAGATATAATATACAAAGATCCAAATCACCTTGAAAATGATAGAGCGTCCGACTACGGACAAGATGCAAATGGGGCTAAGAGCCCTGAAGAATAACCAATGGCGTCCATAACCCTGCCCAGGCCAAGCCGGAAGGGTAACCCTGCTAACGACGTCTATCTCAAAACCTGCTTAAACAAAAGGGGTGCCGACAAAGGGCAAAGGAAAAAGAGAGAGCGGTCAGTACTGAGGCCAGTACACGGCGAGGCTAGAATTCGGCGGTCCTCGCCTACATAGGTATGGTGGACTGAAGCGGCAGCGCAGCATGCACTAAACAGCCTATAGAGACCAGATATAACTGGCGGCTATCAGAGAGGGGTAAGAAAGACCTATTCGGAACCACCTGATTCTACCACCAAACATACCCATCCTGGCATTTCCCCCTCGAGACCAAACGAGGAAGTCAACCGCGGAACTCACATAGTTGGCAGTTTTACTCATTCCGTTATAGTGGCGGCAATTACTAGTCAAATATAGATAGCATGAGTCATCCTGATATAATAAGCAGTGGGCACTTTTAGTTAACCATTCCGTTGTAGTTGCAACACTTACTAGTCAGATACAATTAGCATGAGATATCCCCAAAAACCCAGCAGTTGTTGGTACTTTTATTTAGCCATTCCGTTGTAGTGAAGTTGATTACTAGTCATATCGGATACAAGTCAAATTATAACAGTAAACTTTAGTTATAGTTGTCTATGATCAAGCACTGTGCTCCAAGTCGTCCATAACCGCGGACACGGCTTCTCGAAAAGATTTAACCCTGCAGGGGTGCACCAAAGTATCCACACGCACTTCGACCCTTTTTGCCAGATCAGTTAACATACACCCATCGGTATGTCGGCGGGGCCTAAGTCATGACGTTTCCCAGACCCAAAGCAAGCACGGGGGGCCACCCCACTAAGTCTACCCGCAACGAAGTCGGCCGGTCTCCGAGACGGACTCAGGGTTTGGGTGGACGGCTGTAAACGACTGGGAACCCGAAAACTCGGGCTTGTCGATACAGCGAAAACGTGTCCCGATCCTAAACAGTACAGGTGCTATCCATCGCACAATTTAAATAAAGCAGTAAAGCATGGCATAAGTACAGGATAGTAATAAAGCCCCAAACTACTTTGTGGCCCCCGGTACAGTACTTTGAAATCAGGTACTAAATCGATGGGGTGCCCATACATCCCACATGTGGTTAGCGCGCTCGATCTCGGAACAGGTGTCAAGAACTCGGGGTCCTACGGGACACAAGTGGACGGTTAACAACCAAATAACATCTATTGCCCACCTGTGCCTCTGCTTACCTACTTCAATTTTAGTTGTTAAACAGTAATTAAAGTTATGCTCATCTCCAACAATAAACATGCGGCAAAACTCCAACAAATGTGGTACCGGACGACACGCAACAGCACTTGAGCCAGCGACTACGACGCGCAAGTCCAACTATCTACCAAACAACAGGCAATAGGATGTGTCCAAGGCAATATAAGGCTGCAAGGGATATCACGGGTACGAAAACTAGAGCAACGCAACACAGATAGCAATAGATCAACAGGAGGGAATAAATGCTATAAAAGTAAGATAGGTAGAAAGGGGGAGATGCTCGCCTGAAAAGCATTGACGAAGGTTCAACCGAAGATCGGGTCGACACTCGCATCAACTCAACGGCCTAATCCGTGAAGAAGCAAAGCATTAGAAGAAACACCGGATGCACTATTTAATACTATGACAGAAGATCGGGCATGATGCATGTATGATGTATGACATGGCAAAGGTGCAATGCAATTAGATCATATTAAGCGGAACCGGGGTCCCGACAAAGAGATAATATGGTTCTAGTTGTTTAGATACCCTGCAATTTAAATGTTGTCTTATCATGTCAAAAGATAGTACCGGTTTGCTACACCAATTTAAATGAGGCCAACATAAGACTAGATTTGCCCGCATATGGGCCCCATATTTAATTATACGGTGAATCGGCATAGTGCCCCAACCCACATGACAAATATGCATGCATGAACAATTTACTATGCAACAAGATATATCATTTATAAAAATAGGGGCTTAGGGTCACACATCTGGGTTCGGCAGGTCTTGGGTTCCGAGGGGTTCGGGGTCCGGTCTCAGGGTTCAGGGTTCGACGGGATCGGTCTTCGAAGGTCGGATACAAGATGAAGAGCTTGGCGTTCTGGGAAGAAGGACTTGGTTCGGCATCGGGGGCACATCGGATCCGCCCTGGTCAGTGTCGATCTTGTCGTTGCGAAGATCTTGTCGGGTCCGCGCCATCAAGTCGGTCTTGGCATTCGGGGTGAAGAACTTGGCATCCTCGAGGAAGTACTTGTCGTATCCGTGAAGAAGGTTGTGTCGGTCCACGGGGTTCGGTCTTCGGGGTTCGACGGGTGTCTTGGCGTCCCATGAAGGCATCCTCGGTGCTCCGTGTCGAAGGCATCAGGGTCTCCGGGTAGGAGAACATGGAGTTCCGAGGGTTGCGGGTCCTTGACGGCAACGGTCTCGTGGAAGAGCTTGGTTATACATCGGCACATGGTGCATGGCTTCTCGGAAGGACTTGGCATTCCGGTGTTCTTGGTGTCGTTAAGTAGAACTTGATGTTCCGAGTAGGAGACCTTGTGAGTTCCTCGGCTTCGATTGTCGAAGGCAGACTTGGTTCAGCTTCAGTGCGGTCTCTCGTGATACCGTGTTTCCTTTGCAATGTTCTGGATCAACAAGACGATCTTGTATCTACCTCGCACACACACCCTTGATGTAGATCTTGTAGAGGTTGGCATGAGCTGGGTCTTGCAACATACACTACACAGGAGGCGTGGGCCATCTCGTCATGTACTCGAACAGGTAGCAGCAACCGAGCAACCAAAGGCCATGGAGACGACTGGAACGGGGACATGTGTCCACGGCGACGCACGCGCGCATGGAGCAAAGGGGGGCCGGAGCTTCGGGGACGCGACAGAGGGGATCGGACGCAGGGCGGCCGGCAAGCACGACGCCGCCGGGGAGGAAGACGGCCGGAGAAAACGGTGCCGAGCAGAGGAAGAGGGCGAGCTCGAGGAAGGGGCCCGCGCTGGTGGTGGCTCGGCTCGATGCGGCGCGCAGGCGAGAGGCGCTGGTGGCGGAGCAGGGCATGGCGACGGCGCTCGATGCGTGCAGGGACGGCGAGGCGGCGAGGCCGGCCGAAGCCGAGCACGGCGGCGGGCGACGCGGGGTGGACAGAGGAGGGCGAGCTCGAGGTCGGGGACCTGCACGACGGCGGCGCTGACCTGGCGGAGAGGCAGCCGGCGCAGGGAAGAAGGCGGTGGGAAGACGGGGGGGAATGACGCGGCCGATCGCGGGACGGAGCCGAGGGGGAGAGCCACGGGGCCGACGGAGGCGAGGTGCTCAGGGCTGCGGAGACGTGCGTGGCCCAGGCGAGGCCGGGCTCGGCGGCGACCGGGGAAGCAGAGGACGGCGGCGCAGAGGAAGCGGCCGGCGCCGGCGAGGAGGGGAGGGGGACCGAGAACGGGACCAGGGTCCAGGGGCGAGGTGGTTGGGCGTGGGAGGTTGTCGGTGGGGTGGGGCCACGCGGGGGGAGGACCGGCTCGGGCGCGGCACAGAGAAAGACGACGGGGGTGAGGTGGGAGGTGGGGCTATGGGCCAGGGTGCGATGGGTGGGGCTGGGGGGTGCGGCAGGTGGCCTGTCTGATCCGGAAAGTGGGAGGTGTGGGGTGTGTCTATGTGCTAGCTGATGTGGCGGTTTGCGATAGGCCGGGGTGAGGTGGAGGGGGGAGGTGGCGACCAGAGATTGGTGGAGGTGATGTGGCTGGTTGGGTGGGTAGAATAGGTTTGGGTAGATTAGGGTTTGTGGTGGGTCTAGGTTTTGTCTAGTTTGGGCTGGGTAGTAGGCCGCTGCCAGCTGGGCCCTTTGGGTCTGGCAGGTGGCAGCCTCCCCGGTATAAAATATTTATGTTTAATATTTTCCTGTTTTATTTATGAGACCTTTTCTAAATAATTTTAGACAAAACAAAATATTCGGAAAAGACCGAGATTTTCAATTTGAAATAGAGAAGGGTATAAATAGAAAACAATATAGGTTTTAGGGGAATAGGTTTAGTCAAACACATGCATGATGATGTCATGATGATGCGCAACACAAAAACACCGCGATTTTCTAGTAGTGGTTTTTTGCGGGATGCCACAACTGGTCGCGGTGTAGACGATGAACAGGAGAGGGTGGGGTCGGCTGGTCAGTGAGAAAGGGAGTGAGGGAACGGGGTCCACTTGTCATCGTCTATATGGGTGTGTGATCGAGTGAACAACGTTTCGCTGAGGGAAAGAAAGGTGGGCTGCGAGTTGGGCCTTGCTGGGCTGCTGGTTGGGTTGAGTCCTTTGCATTTTTTTTTTGTTCTGAAATCTTTTCCTTTTTCAATTCTATTTTCTGTTTTGGAAATTCAAACATTCAAACAATTCAAACATTCACCACACTTTGCAATTGAATTTGGTTCTGTTTAACAACATAAACCAATTCCCAAAATAAAATAATATTTTTATTTTAGAGTCCTTTTATAATTAAATAAAATGGACACTAGTTAATAAATCAAATGGGTTTTTATTTATTTAAAACTCCATTTGAAATCTAAATATTTTCAAAATCAAATCAGTAGGTTTCATTTGAAAATAGAAGATACTTGGAAAACTTGTTTAAAATAAAATAACATTTTTGTTTTAGGGTCCATTAATAATTAAATAAGATGGACCTTAGTTAATAATCCATATAGGATTTGTTTTATTTAAAACATTATTTTGGAATCTAAAATAAAGCCAAAATACTTTAGTAGGTTTTATTTGAGAATATAAAATACTTGGAAAACTTATTTAAAATAATTTAATAAGTTTTAGTGTTTATTTAAAATGGTAAAAGCCTTTATTTAAATAAAATTGGATATTAAATCCTTATTATTTTATTTAAATAAACCTTTACTATTTTTATCAAAACAAAACATTTTATTTCAAAAGCTTGGCCAAGGTTTAATTTGGCTCTATAAAATAATCTTTATTTATAAATCCACCTTTTCTTTTGAAAACCAAATCCTTTTATGAAAAGATCCAAAATAGTAATTTTAAATATTTTTAAGTTTATTGTTTATTTAACTTTTTAAATCCCTTTAGGATTTATTTAATCCAAATAGGTTTTGAAGGTTTCCAATTGGATTCAGAAAGTTTCTTCTCACCCTGAAAATCAACAAAGTTTTAGTTTATTCATTTATTTTTAACATTACAAGATTTGGAAAATCTTGGGATGTGACAGGCTACCACCCTTAAAATAAATCTCGTCCCGAGATTTGGGAAGGCTAGGGTTACGAGTAGGCTCAAAACAACTAGGGTACTACCACCCTTAAAAAAATTTAAACTAAATTACATGTGGGCTTGCTTGGGATCTTGGGGAAACTTCTCTGGACAGAAGTTTGCATAGTGGCCTAGCTCCTTGCATTTGAAACACATCACTTGGCTGATATCTCTCTTTTCCTTTGATATCATTGCCTCTTGTTTGTTTCTTTGGTTCTTCTTCTTTTCTGGGCAGTCACTGGCATAGTGTCCCTTCTCTTTGCAATTGTAACATTGCAACTGGCTTATATCCTTCTTCTTCTTTTTGGGTCTCTCCAAAGCTAGGAGTTCTTCTAGTTCATGCTCTTCATATGTTTTCTCATAGGTAGGAAATCTTTCTCTCTTCTTGGGGCATTGGTCTTCATGCTCCTTGGATGCATGATCCTTGTCTCTACAAATATTGCATGCTTGGGTTCCTTCTAAAATAACATCTTTGTCATCCTTGTTGTCATTAGCTCTTTGGGAAAAGTTTTATCCCATGTTGATCATTTGAGTAACCAATCCTTGCAACAATTGGGATTGAAGTTTCAAAATCCTTTGTATGGCTGGGTCTAGTCCATTGTTGTTGGCTAAAAGCTGAGTTGTCTCTTGGCTCAACTGGGTTTGGGTTACTATAAGTTCTGTCATGTTGTCCTCTTGGTTGTTGTTGTTGTCACCATCCTTGATGTTGGAGTCTCTTGGAGTAGTCATCTGTTTGGGTTGGATTGGGATTAGAATAGGCAAAATATTTCTAAGGGAATAATTCTAATCACACACATCACAATTCACACAAGCAATGTGCAAGCAATCACAAACAAACATTCCACTCAAACAACAAAGTTCAAGCACATCTTTAGGCAACAAATTTTTTTTGTTACACCACATAAGTTGGTGGGTTTGACTTAAACTAAATATGGTGGTCCATCTATATGGTTCACTTGAGATCTTTCCATCCTTCTTGGTTGATTTCTTCTTGTATGAGATCATGGTTTCCTTGAGGAAAATTCTTGGTTACAATACTTCAAGTGAAGTGAACTCCTTCTAATTTTGCATTCCCTTAGTCTCCACATCTTGAGCAATATTTCCTTGTCTCACTTGTAGTCCTTAGTGGTATCCAAGTTGGAAGTCCTTGGTGAATATGCTGAAGATGTTGCAGTCATTAGAGTTGAAGAAGTCCTTTGCACATGGTGAAGTCTTTGGTCATGGGGTAGGTTTTTCCATCAAGTTGAAATAGAAGAGATGTAGAGTTGAAACCAAAATGGTTAAGGAAAGAGTTTACAAGATTGTTTGTAAATAAGTTTTGGAACAAATACAACTCCTATTTTTCTAAGGGTTTTTGTCCAATCCTAGGTTTACAAATCCTACAGGCAACACAATGCTCTGATACCATCTGTAAGGGTCCCAACCTTTAATAAGGTAGAGTCCCCTGTGTTTACAATGCTAGTCCCTGGATCAGTAGCTAGCATCCACAGTTAAGATGTAATATCAAGAAACAAAGGTCATATTATAACTTTATAACCAGGAATAACATAATTTTATTACACCTTACATAGCTCATTTGGCTATTACATTACATTGCAGCAGAATATCTATAAGCATGGGGTCCTTCATCTTCAAAGTGCCACAGGCAGACATGTTGGTTGTAGACTTTGTAATCCTAATCAACACACTTCACTAAATCAATCAAACCTGCAACATAACAAGTTACAGCCACAAGGGTCTATACATTTGAATTGTATTGGCAAGTGATACTATGGTAGTATAGTGGAGTCTATCATCTATATGCATTTGGCTAAGTGGAGTTGAGGCTTGCATTGCTCAAAATAAATTTTTCCTTAACATTTGAAAACACTAAGTTTTTACCAAAAACATTTTTCTCAATCAAAGATTGTAGATCCTCTAACCCTTGTTCAAACCACAAGTTTTTAACTTAGAAATTTGAATGATGAGATTCTTGATTGCTTCCATGTCTTGATGCTCAAATTGTCCTTTACCAGGGACATGGCTAAGTACTTAGATTTTACACTCTGCAGAGGTGGTGCACTTTCCCCACAAGACTTGGTTTCCCAAGACAAGATCTTTCAGAAGCCTTCCTTTAGACCAAAATGGACGCGCTCCAACCTATCAAATTCTACCACCAACTGTCCATATTGGTAAGTTCTTGCAACCTATATGATCCAGGAGCGGGGAAGAACTGGTCGCGGTGTAGACGATGAACAGGAGAGGGTGGGGTCGGCTGGTCAGTGAGAAAGGGAGTGAGGGAACGGGGTCCACTTGTCATCGTCTGTATGGGTGCGTGATCGAGTGAACAACGTTACGCTGAGGGAAAGAAAGGTGGGCTGCGAGTTGGGCCTTGCTGGGCTGCTGGTTGGGTTGAGTCCTTTGCATGTTTTTTTTGTTCTGAAATCTTTTCCTTTTTCAATTCTATTTTCTGTTTTGGAAATTCAAACAACAATTCAAACATTCAAACAATTCAAACATTCACCACACTTTGCAATTGACTTTGGTTCTGTTTAACAACATAAACCAATTCCCAAAATAAAATAATATTTTTATTTTAGAGTCCTTTTATAATTAAATAAAATGGACACTAGTTAATAAATCAAATGGGTTTTTATTTATTTAAAACTCCATTTGAAATCTAAATATTTTCAAAATCAAATCAGTAGGTTTCATTTGAAAATAGAAGATACTTGGAAAACTTGTTTAAAATAAAATAACATTTTTGTTTTAGGGTCCATTAATAATTAAATAAGATGGACCTTAGTTAATAATCCATATAGGATTTGTTTTATTTAAAACTTTATTTTGAAATCTAAAATAAAGCCAAAATACGTCAGTAGGTTTTATTTGAGAATATAAAATACTTGGAAAACTTATTTAAAATAATTTAATAAGTTTTAGTGTTTATTTAAAATGGGAAAAGCCTTTATTTAAATAAAATTGGATATTAAATCCTTATTATTTTATTTAAATAAACCTTTACTATTTTTATCAAAACAAAACATTTTATTTCAAAAGCTTGGCCAAGGTTTAATTTGGCTCTATAAAATAATCTTTATTTATAAATCCACCTTTTCTTTTGAAAACCAAATCCTTTTATTAAAAGATCCAAAATAGTAATTTTAAATATTTTAAAGTTTATTATTTATTTAAATTTTTAAATCCCTTTAGGATTTTATTTAATCCAAATAGGTTTTTGTCACATCCCAAGATTTTCCAAATCTTGTAATGTGAAAAAACAAATGAATAAAATAAAATTTTGTTTGATTTTCAGAGTGAGAAGAAACTTTTTGAATCCAATTGGAAATCTTCAAACCAATTTGGATCAAAAAAATCCTAAAGGGATTTAAAAAGATAAACATTTGATAAAGGAAAATAAAATAATTTGGAATTACTATTTTTGATCTTTTAAATAAAAGGATTTGGTTTTCAAAAGAAATAGAAGTTTTATAAATAAGGATTATTTTATAGAGCCAAATTAAACCTTGGCCAAGCTTTTGAAATAAAACATTTTGTTTTGATAAAAATAGTAAAGGTTTATTAAATAAATTAATAAGGATTTAATATCCAAGTTTTATTAATAAAGGTTTTACTATTTCCAAAATATCAAAACTTATTTATTTATTTAAAATAAGTTTCCTAAGTATTTTGTATTTTCAAATAAAATCTACTAATTTGGTTTTGAAAATATTTATATTTCAAATAGAGATTTTATTAAATAAATCAAACCCTATTTGATTAATAAACCATGGTCCATTTTATTTAATTAATAAATGGAACCTAAAAAAGATTTAAAATATTATTTCATTTTGGACTTTGGTTTATGTGTTAAACAGAACCAAATTCAAATGAAAAGTTTGATGATTGTTTGATTTGATTTGTTTGTTTGATTTGTTGTTTGGTTTTCAAAACAGAAAATTAGAATCAGAAAAAAGAAAAACATTCAGACAGAAAAAAATATAGTTGGACTCGACCCAACCCAGCAGCCCAACTAAGCCCAGTACCAGCCCACTTCCCCTCTCCCTCGGCGAAACGTTTTTCACTCAGAACCGCACCCGCTGAGCCAATGACTGGTGGCCCTCTTCTCCCTCACATTCCTCGCTGACAGCAGGGACCCACGCAGCCAGCTCACTCCTCTTCTTCCTCGCGACGACCACGCCGGCCGTTTCTGCCAGTGATTCTGCGGCTTCAATTCGCAGTAATGCCGCGCCTAAACCTCGCTGCGACCACGTCCTATTAAACGCCTGCGTCTTCTCCTCCTTTCCCCTCTGTCGCCATAACCAACACGCCACCAGGCTGCTCTGAATCGAGCTCGCCCTCCCACTGCTCCGACGAGCTTCCACCTCCAATTCCGGCCAGTACTCGCCACCTCCTGCCTCCACAAGCACACGAGCACACTCACCACTCCCTGGCACATCTTCCTGTACCCGCCGTTCAACCGCGGGCGCCCTAGAAAGCCGTCCTCGACAAGCTCCGAGCGTCGTCGCGTCTGTCTCCTACTCCGGCGAGTTCCCCAGGTGAAATCCGACCGCCCCTCTGCTTCTCAATCATGCGAGCATCTTCGCCTTGGTCTATCATGCTCCTGTCTTGCCTTAGGGCGATCTGCAACGCCGACTCCGACCAGGACCAGAGCCGCCCGACGCCGTTCCCAACTCCGGTGAGCGATTCCACCTGACCATGTGCGCCCCTTGCCACGTCGAGCACCACCTCGTCCTCGTGAACACGGTGAGCACCCCCTCTGTCTTCCTTGCTTCCTAGAAACGCCGCTATCCCGCTGCCTGACCGTCGCCGCCATCCACCGCCGCGCAGCGCCGCCAGTTAGTGGCCTGTTGTTTGTGTCCGTTGGATCAAAATCGTATGGCTATGATAGAATATAATCGAAGAGGTATCGTATGCCTCTGCGCCGCTAGATCTAAGTTGGATCCTACGGCCTACAGCATGCGATCCACCCGAACCGGTACCAGCCAGTCATATCACGCCGCGTGTCGCCAGTCTGTTTAAAACAGAATTTGAAAACTGATTTGAGTTGCAAATTGAAATCCCTGTAACTTTTGATCCACACGTCCAAAAATTACAAACTTTATATCATTGGAATAAGTGGAACAAGCCCTAACCAACTATGGAATTTGTTTAGCAAATAGTACCTGTTAGATTGTTTGTTTTTGCAGAAACAATTGTATGCTTGTTTAGATTAGAAAAATGATTCAAAAATGTTTTTGAGTTTGAAACCTTGGAAAATTGGTTTTTTGTGAACTTACTGACCCTAGGAGCCAACCCATGGTTTTGAAAATGGATTTGGTAAAATTTAGGATGGATTAAATGGTTTAGCCCATTTCTAGCCAAATAAAAATAATGGTTTTGTTATGAAAATGTTTTTGGAGTAAAAACTTTGGGAAAATGATTTGGACCAAACCTACTGACCTTAAACACCAAGTTTTGAGAAACAACAACTTATTTGGTGAACCACATAAAGTTGTTGCTTTGATAAAAATATTTTCCACCACATAAAATGATGATTGGATTTAAAAATGGTTTATGAATAAAACCCTTTTGCAAATGACTTTGCCACTTTGAAAAAATGACCACTTTGAACCTTACCAAGTTTAGAAGCCTAGTGGAGACCACCTTTGCAAATAGAACCATCTCTTGCATGCTTACATGCATGACTTAGATCCCATTGTTTTATGTGTGTGAATTGTTGATTGATTATTGGTTTGGAATGCTTGTTGATATTGTGTTTGCTTGATTGATTGTAGTGAAGTTAGAAAAGTGTGAGACTAGCAAGATCAAGGAGTGAACCACCATTCCCTACCAAAAAGGCAAGTGACACTATCATCTAAAAGTCCTACTATTTTCATTATACTTAGTGGATTTTGAAACATGCATGAAAATAATTTCTATACTTATGCTATGCTAAATCCTAATAGGATACCCTATACATTCCTTAGTGAAAACAATGTAGTTGTTACATGCTTAGCCATGCTATATTTTGAAAAGAGATACATGTTGAGTTTTTTATGAAGTTGAGAAAAGGACTTGTGGTTTTATATAATAAAACAAGGACTCAATGAACCACCTGGGTGGCCAAGGATACTTTGAGTTTTGGAGAAGGTGGCAACAAAAGGAACCATGTCAATGGCAATATCTTTGTGTTGTGCTCAAAAGGAAACTTAGAGATTGAACATGTTTCTCCAATTGTGGCTTTCGTGTGCAACCACATGCTATTATGGCTCTGGCTTAGTCAACTACATTGGGAAGACCCATGCATTGTCTTCAGGATACTGGACATGAGGACCTGGAATCCTACATGGGTACTTGAAGACAAGCTAGCAATGGTGTAAGGGAGGACCCTCTGGAAAGACTTCGTCACATTCTCAATCTGCCGGTACTCCATCTTGGTGAGCACCAATCCAGTGGCCACTAGTGGCAAAAGGATGAGATTGTGACATGTGGGTAAACTGTACTACTTCTGCAGAAGATAATAAAAATCTAAGTACTTAGACGTGTCCCCGGTTATGGACAATACTGAGCAACTAAAGTTTGAAGCTATGGGAGATCTCGACATTCTAATTTATAAAAGAAAACTTTTAAAGACTTGATGTACTTGGGGGTACCAAGGACTCAAGAGATTTTGATAAAACTTGATGCACTTGGGGGTACCAAGGAGATCAAGAGGTTTTGACAAGTACTTGAACACTTGGGGTTACCAAGGAGTTCAAGGGATTTTGAAAAGGTGATTTGACAAAGGACCAAAACCATTTTGAAAAGATAGGATAAATTATTGCTTTCTGCAAATAAGCCTTAAACCCTACTTAGCCAAAAATGCATGTAATGTTAGGATCCACTTATATTCCACATAGTAGTGAAACTTGCCAATACAATTCAAATGTATTGACCCTTGTGGCTGTAACTTGTAATGTTGCAGGTTTGATTTGATTTTTGTGAAGATTGATTGATCGATTAGGATTACAAAGTCTACAACCAACATCTGCCTGTGGCACTTTGAAGATGAAGGACCCCATGCTTATAGTTATTC
The DNA here is from genome assembly GCA_916181665.1 of Avena sativa. Lineage (NCBI taxonomy): Eukaryota > Viridiplantae > Streptophyta > Magnoliopsida > Poales > Poaceae > Avena > Avena sativa. Next base: position 324,875,219 of record OV702279.1, read on the forward strand.
CGCTGCAATGTAATGTAATAGCCAAATGAGCTATGTATGATGTAATAAACTTATGTTATTCCTGGTTATAAAATTATATTATGACCTTTGTACCTTGATATTACATCTTAACTGCGGATGCTAGCTATTGATCCAGGGACTAGCATTGTAAACACAGGGGACTCCACCTTATATTGTTTAAAGGTTGGGACACTCCCTCTACAGTTTTGAAGGTTTCCAATTGGATTCAGAAAGTTTCTTCTCACCCTGAAAATCAACAAAGTTTTATTTTATTCATTTATTTTTCACATTACAAGATTTGGAAAATCTTGGGATGTGACAGTGGTTGTACGCTCGTCTTGGTTCAACAGGCGAGAACATCAGGTCCTAATGGTGGCAAGTATGGGACTACAAAAACCACAACCCATGTGGCCTCCCATACAAGACTTAGCATGTTTATTATTCATCTCTGATCACATCACACATCCTACCATACTAGATTCATTCGCATCTCCAGTGCATCACCTGAATGATCAGCATCGGACCACTAAGCATGGCTAAGCTTGACTGAACTGTGGCACTAGCGATGCTCATAAGCCAAACCCTAGTTATGCTAGGAGCGGTGGATCAGGTAATATAGTTCACAGAGGAAAACATGCATCAGATAGGATTACTCTATCTACTGATAAGAGACTATTGAATCGAATGTATATGGAGAGAATTAAATGCTTTGTAAACATAGGATTCATATGTATGAGTGGGGCTTCACTTGCCTTGTCCGTTGTTGGACTGGTACTACTCTTCAGTAGCGTTGACTTCAGCTTCGGGTTCGGTTCCTATTCGCGAAGAACCAATCACCAGAAAAGGAAAAGCAACACTCAACACATGGCATGTGCAATGCTCATACAATATGGATGATATGACAAGTTAAACAGTGTTGAAATGAACCCTAGAATATGCTTGATCATTTTAAACGGGGTCCGAGAGGTCCAAACCCTAGAACAGGGGGATCATCGGAATCACCTATGGGATTCAATTGGTTCTTCTAATTAAACTTGCCATCAAAGTTGGTTAACAATGTATAATTATACGTTAGTTAGATAGTTTCATTTTCTTGATCATTTTGGTATATTATTTGTATTTGTCTGATTTAAAATGAATTAGTTATGAATTTCTTCAATTTTAATTCATTTTAAATAATTTTTGGAATATTTAAAATAATTTTCAACTTGGGCCCACATGTCAGACTTTTATTAATTTTAGAAAACATTTACAGAAAATATTAAAACCCTGATAGGAAGGGACCACCTGTCATACATTTTATTTAATAAAACAATTATAGAAAACATTTAAATAAAACAAATAGGGTTATTGCATCATGCTGATGTCAGGCTGACGTCATCCAGAGCTTGATCCTCAGATCAAGGCTCGATCCACCGAATCCGAGCGCGCCTGGATGCGTGGTTGTGGGCGTTGGAAAGGGGCGTCGCGGGGAGCAAGATAGTGGCGGCTCCACTCGTTATTGGTCACCGGAGCCGGCGGTGCAACGACGGCAAGCGGAGAAGGCGGCGGGCTCACGCGGGAAGGAAGATCCAGGGGGAGAGGGAGGAAACGAAAAGGTGCTTAAGCACCGGTGGCTCACCAAGAGCATGACCGTGGGGTCGGTGAGGCGAGGCGAGCACGGGCGACGCCAGAATCGAGGGATAAAGCGGTGGTCGGAGCTTTGGAAGGCGGTGTCCTTGGCGACGATTGGGAGCTCGTCGCGTCGATTCCTTCTACGAGGCTGCTCACCGCAGCGAGGTGAAGCTTCCAGGAGCCACGACGAGGCTCGGGGCGGCCAGAGACGACGGGGCTCGACAGGGGCCGAAGCTAGGGTTCGGGTTGAAGAGGAGAAATTGATAGAGAGGGCGAGAGGAAGAAAAACTAGTACTGGGAGGAAGAGGGGGTCGAGGCGGGTCCTATCCTCTGCTCCAGTGGCGGCATAGAGCATCGCAACCCGAGGGAGATCGACGGCGCGCGCGCTGCCAGGCAGGTGCTTGCCGGCAAGGAGGAAGACGACAGGGGAGGAGGCCGAAGGGGTATCAGGCCGGTTGGTCGGCTGCTGGGCCAAGGTGGGCTGCGCTGCACGCGCTGAGTGGCAAAGAAAGGGAGAGAGAGAAGTGGGCTTGGCCCAGAGAGGGTTAGGGTAGTAATTTTTCCAGAAACTGTTTTCCTTTTTCTATTTTTCTGGTTTCCTTTTATATTTTAAATTCAAATCTATTTTGAAAATTTTCATATTACAGAAACTTTTATATAATATCTGAAAACACTAAGGGCCCCTCAACACTATTTGGGCTCCATTTGTTTTGATAGTTTTCAAAATATGTAAACCACTTGAATGGTTTTGAGAGGAAACAAAATTAGGGTTTTATTTGTTCTTACCTGATTAAACCAAAGTGAAAGTGTTATGCATGCATGAAATGCTCAACCATGTCCTTATTAATATTACACAAAAGGTGGTATGTTACAGCTCTACCCCACTTACAAGAATCTCGACCCGAGATTCCTAGGTTTTAGAAAAGTAGGCAGGGTACTCAGATCGAATACGATCTTTGTGTTCCCAGGTTGCTTCTGACTCTGAGTGATGGGACCATTGAACTTTCAGGAACTTGATGGTTTGATGACGAGTCTTGCGCTCGGTTTCATCAAGAATACGAACAGGGTATTCTCAGTAGGTTAGATCATCTTGGAGATCCAAAGTTTCATGATCCACACCATGAATGGGATCTTTGAAGCAACGCTTGAGTTGAGATACATGAAAGACATCATGAACCTCTGGAAAGGTTGAAGGTAGATCCAATTGGTAGGCAAGCTCACCCCGCTTGTAGAGAATGCGAAAGGGACCAACGTAGCGAGGAGCCAATTTGCCTTTGATACCGAATCGATGGACACCCTTCAGAGGAGTGACCCGGAGGTAAACTTGATCACCAACTTCTGACGGGATTGAGCGGCCTTCAGATGCTCTCGAATTATGCGAACTTGATCTTCTGCTTCTTGGATCATGTCCGGACCAAAGAATTGTCTTTCGTCGGTTTTTGTCCAGTTCAATGGTGTTCGACATGTTCTCCCATACAGGAATTGGAAAGGTGCCATGCCCAAACTGGATTGGAAACTGTTGTTATAGGAGAACTCTGCAAAAGGAAGACATTTCTCCCAGTTCTTTCCAAAGGATATGACACACTCTCTAAGCATGTCTTCAAGAATTTGATTTGTTCTTTCAGTTTGACCACCGGTTTTAGGATGATAGGTTGTGCTGAGAGAGACATGAGTTCCCATTGCTTGTTGGAAATTTTGCCAGAATTTGGAAGTGAACAAACTTCCACGATCAGATACGATCTTCTTGGGAACACCATGGAGAACGACTATCCGGGATACATATAGCTTTGCCAACTGGCTTGCGGTAATGCTATCCCGAACAGCAAGGAAGTGAGCGACTTTGGATAGTCGATCAACTATTACCCATATAGCATCATTTCCTGCGTGTGTCCTTGGAAGTCCAGTAATGAAATCCATACCAATTTCATCCCATTTCCACTCAAGGATTTTCAACGGCTGCAGAAGTCCAGTGGGCCTTTGGTGTTCAGCCTTCACACGACGGCAAACGTCGCACTCTGCAACAAAGCGAGCGATTTCTGGTTTCATTCCACTCCACCAGAATCTTTGCCGGAGATCTCGGTACATCTTGGTACCACCAGGATGGATATATAGAGGGGATTCATGAGCTTCTAGTAGGATTAGATATTTGATTTTCCGACTATTTGGAACCACTAGCCTGTTACTGAAGTATAGGATACCTTGATCATTGATAGAGAAACATTTAGCTTCACCGCTTGCAACACTTTCTTTGATCTTGGTAACTTCATCATCTTGCTTTTGAGATTCCTTGATTTGGTCCTCGAGAGAAGATTTTATTTCAAGGTTAGCAAGGAATCCACAAGGAACTACTTCAAGGTTAAGACGCTTGATTTCCTCGTAGAGAGCAGGTTGGGCTTGTGAAATCATCAGATTACTGCAATAGGACTTCCGACTTAGCGCATCAGCAACGACATTGGCTTTGTCGGGTTGATAGTTGAGACCCAAATCATAATCTTTGATGAGTTCCAACCATCGTCTTTGCCTGAGATTCAGATCTGGCTAGGTAAAGAGATACTTTAGGCTTTGATGATCCGAGTAAAGTTCGCAACGGTTACCGATGAGGTAATGTCGCCATTTCTTAAGAGCATGAACAATAGCAGCGAGTTCGAGATCGTGGGTTGGATAATTGTTCTCATGGGGATTCAACTGCCGAGAAGCATAGGCCACTACATGACCATCTACCATCAACACACAACCGAGCCCTTGGAGAGAAGCGTCACAATAGATGACGAAGTCCTTGCTTGTGTCCGGAAGGACAAGCATAGGAGCGGTGGTTAGCTTAGTTTTCAAGGCTTGGAAGCTTTCTTCTACCTTTTCTAACCATTCAAACTTCTTATCTTTCTTAAGAAGATCAGTCATATGCTTGGCTATCTTGGAGAAGTTCTCGATGAATTTGCGGTAATATCCAGCCATTCCAAGAAAACTTCGAACTTCCTTGACTGAAGTAGGTGACTTCCATTCCAGAATGGTCTGAACCTTATCCATTATGACAGCAACACCAAATGAAGATGAACTCTTGTAACCAGAACTCACATTTGGAAAACTTGGCGTAGAGACGATGTTCACGAAGTTTAGTCAACACCAAACGTAGATGTTCGGCATGCTCTTCTTCGGTTTTGGAGTAGATTAGAATGTCATCAATGTATAACACGACGAACTTGTCGAGATATTCCATGAATACGGAGTTCATGAGCCTCATAAATGTGGCAGGGGCATTGGTTAACCCGAAGGACATCACTGTATACTCGTAAAGATCATAATGAGTTGTGAACGTTGTCTTTGGGATATCCTCCTTTCTGATCTTGATTTGATGATACCCTGATATTAAGTCCGTTTTGGAGAAAACAGTGGCACCACTTAATTGATCAAAGAGGTCATTTATCCGAGGAAGTGGGTACTTATTCTTGATTGTCACCGCGTTGAGTGGACGGTAATCAACCACCAATCTTGGAATATTTGTATCCCGCTTCTTGACAAAGATGGTAAGGCAACCCCAAGAGGATGTGCTAGGTTGGATGTAGCCTAGGCATTCAAGCTCTTCAAGTTGCTTCTTCAACTCAACCAACTCATGAGGAGGCATGCGGTAAGGTCTTTTGGATATAGGAGCAGTTCCAGGAACTAGCTCTATGACAAACTCCACACTTCAATCAAGTGGCATGCCATGCAACTCTTTAGGAAAGACATCCGAGAAATCACAGACTACATGGACAGATTGGACCTCGAGAGTAGGTAGGACATCCATGGCATACAACTCCGAGAAAGGTTTAAGAACTGCTGACGGAGAGTTTGAACCATCAGTCCAATACTTGACAGTTATGCCAGCAGGAGAGGTCACAACAACTGTTCTAAGTGCACAGTCAATGACGGCTTGATACTTGGTTAACCAGTCCATGCCCAGAATGACATCTATGTTAGTTGACTTGAGTGCAATGAGGGAAGTGGGAAACTTCTGATATGCTATATCTAACTCAACCCCATGAGTAACCTAGATGGTCTCCCAACGAGACCCACGAGTTCTAATCTCTAGAGGAGAGTCCATAGCTTGAAAGGTGATATCATGCATTTGCGCAAAATCTTGTGATATGAATGTATGTGATGCTCCAGAATCAAACAAGACTGTTGCGAGAATTGAATTGACACGGAGCGTACCCAGAATTATGCGTGGATCTTCCTGAGCTTCCTCAGCAGTGACATGGGTCAAACGACCACGTCCAGCACCTTGATATTTATCATTCTTCTTTGCCTGCTGATCATTGCGACCGACAGCCCTTTGAGAACACTCCCTTGAGTAGTGACCAGGCTGACCACAGGAGTAGCAGGTAACTCCAGTGTGAGAACCAGCAGGAGGACGATAATTTTCTCCACTAGTGTTTGATTGTGGCTGACGGGAATTATTGCCAAAAGACTTGGGTGCATAAGGAGCACGAGGCACAGCACTGTATGGAACAAAGACATGGCGCTTCTTGTTACCAGAGGAAGAAGCACGAGAATTTCCTTCTTCACGCTTCTGAGAGACTTCCATGTCCTTCCTTCCATGCTCCAGAGTAAGAGCCTGATTGTGCAAGTCCTGGAAAGAGTGGAACTTGAAGGGCAGCAACTAATAGCGAAGTGCAGGGTTAAGTCCCTTACATAATAGCTCTTTCTTATCTTCATCATTGGTCACATCCCTGGTTGCATAACGAGCCAGGCGAGTAAACTCACGCCCATATGTTTCAATATCCTTGCGCCCTTGAGTCAGATCCAGAAGCTCCCTCCTTTTAAGATCCATGACGGGATTAGGGATATAAGAGGCACGGAATGCTGCAACAAACTCTTCCCAGTTAACAACATGTCCCTGAGCTTGCAGATTCAGAAAACCTTCCCACCAAACACCAGCCTCACCTTCCAGTTGATAGGTGGCGAAGTTGACACGGTCAGCGGGACGGACTCGAAGAGCACTGAACTTACGCTCTATAGTGCGAAGCCAATCATCAGCTTCAAGGGGCTCCTTGGAGTGGGTGAAGATTGGAGTAAAAGAGCGAATGAAATCTCCGAGTGTGACACAGTCGTTAGGACGACGCTCAGTGTTCTGCGCCACATGCTCCAAAAGGCGTTCATTCCTCAGACGGTTGGTCTCAATGTTGTTGAGAACCTCGCCCATTGTGGGAGGTGGCGAAAGTTCCTGTTCAGCGTTGTTGTTTCCTCGACGGCCAACAGAACCACGAGTACCAGACGACATCCTGAGGAGAAAACAGAAACCATGAGAATGGATTCTCCAAAAAGGTACATCAAAGGATGATAAAATCCATATCGGAAGATCATGGTAGAGGTGAACATGTGGATGAAGATTATATCAATGCATTAAGTATGGCAGTAGAACAAGCATACAAAACGTATACGCTACCAACTTAGATACAAACCATAACAATGGAATGCAAGCATGATATGATACCAACAAGTCACGAAAGAATAGAGAGCGGAATTATTGGCATCCTTAGCAAAGTTGAAAAACAATGCTCAGGTGCACAGATATATCTTAGAAACTCCGAGCCTTGCAACCGACTACAGAGTACTAGGAAAAACAACCCAAACCCATATATCCTAAAAGTTTGAAATGATAGACGAGAAGTGAAAACCATGCAAAGCAAACGAGTTAAGATAACTCAGCAATAGAAAAACCTTGGATAAGGAGTAAAAAGAGTCCTATTCAGAGTTTTGAAAATAGTTTTTAGCTTTCACATAGTTTTCTCAAACTCTAGACTCAACATCGACCACTAGAAGGGTTTCCTACAGGAAGTCCTGCTATGGTACCAAAATTTGTCACGCCCCAGGATCAGGGCTAGAAAAATACCAGATCCTCATCTGATATAAGCCTAACCTAAATTCCGAAACGCGCAGGGAAAGATCGGTAACATTACAGAACATACAAACCATACATTAATAAGGTAAACTCTTAAGAGAGTTACAAACCAGTCATACAAGCCAGGGGTCACAGACCCATCATTACAACAAACAACGGAAGGAAACAAGTTGTTCTAAACAATAAACTTAGCAAAGGGCCTAAGAGGCCTTAAATAGAAGTAGCAACCCTTCCATAGATCCTAGGCTGCAGCCCGGGAACCCCGAATACTCGTCGACTTGGAGGAGAAACCACCTTCAGTTGGATTAGCTTCATCTATATACAAACATCAACGAAGCAAGGCTGAGTACAGGGTGTACTCCGCAAGACTTATGTCTAGTGGAGTTATTTTGCATAAAGCCATCTTTTGTTTTCAAAACAAGAGGGAGAAGAATCTCGTATAGTCAGATCATTTTCAAAAAGGGGATAATAACATTACAACTCTAGCTCTTAGTATCATCTTTGATGTCCACCAAGTACCATCATCAACTGAACCTCTCTTCCCGGACTAACCCCTCAAACAACCCCGAGGAAGTACTCCGGATCTCACATTAGTTGACAAGTTATATCATTATGTTATAGTTCTCTATGATCACAGAATCCGTTCCCAAGTCGTCTATAACCGTGGAAACGGCTTTTCAAAAATATTATAACCCTGCAGGGGTGCAAAACTTTACCCACACGTACCAACCGATTCTTAATTCCAAATTATTAGCCCTCTTCCTTGGAAGGCCGACAGAGAGTGGTTGACCACGACCTTTACCTTGCTTTCGCCGATACCATGAGTCATGCACTAGGGATATGCCGCTGTAATGGGTCAAGTCCCGAAGCCAGTCCCTAATGATGTGTGTGGGGTTCAATATTACGGATGTCAGGCATATCTTGTTCTGGGCCACGCTTACCTACCTGTTATGAATGCACCTCCTTCACCTCTATTCAAGAACAACCAAGATGCATATGTCGAATGGAAAGCCCGAACTATGTGACTCCTGGAAATTACTAGGCAATTTAGTTGGTCGAGGGGGTTTCCAGGCCCCCGTGTGGTTGTACGCTTGCCTTGGTTCAAGAGGGGAGAACATCAGGTCCTAATGGTGGCAAGTATGGGACTACAAAAACCACAACCCACGTGGCCTCCCATACAAGCCTTAGCATGTTTATTATTCATCTCTGATCACATCACGCATCCTACCATACTACATTCATTCGCATCTTCGGTTCATCACCTGAATGATCAGCATCGAACCACTAAGCATGGCTAAGCTTGACTGAACTGTGGCACTAGCGATGCTCATAATCCAAACCCTAGTTATGCTAGGAGCAGTGGATCAGGTAATATAGTTCACAAAGGAAAACATGCATCAGATAGGATTACTCTATCTACTGATAAGAGACTGTTGAATCAAATGCATATGGCGATAATGAAATGCATTGTAAACATAGGATTCATATGTATGAGTGGGGCTTCGCTTGCCTTGTCCGTTGTTGGACTGGTACTACTCTTCAGTAGCGTTGACTTTAGCTTCGGGTTCGGTTCCTATTCGCGAAGAACCAATCACCAGAAAAGGAAAAGCAACACTCAACACATGGCATGTGCAATTATCATACAATATGGATGATATGACAAGTTAAATAGTGTTGAAATGAAACCTAGAATATGCTTGATCATTTTAAACGGGGTCCGAGAGGTACAAACCCTAGAACAGGGGGATCATCAGAATCACCTATGGGGTTCAATTGGTTCTTCTAATTAAACTTTCCATCAAAGTTGGTTAACAATGTATGATTATAGCTTATTTAGATAGGTTTCATTTTTATTATCATTTTGGTATATTATTTGTATTTTTCTGATTTAAAATGAATTAGTTATGAATTTCTCCAATTTTAATTCATTTTAAATCATTTTTGGAATATTTAAAATAATTTCCAACTTGGGCCCACATGTCAGACTTTTATTAATTTCAGAAAACATTTACAGAAAATATTAAAACCCTCACAGGCATGGCCCACCTGTCATACATTTTATTTAATAAAACAATTACAGAAAACATTTAAATAAAACAAATAGGGTTATTGCATCATGCTGATGTCAGGCTGACATCATCCAGAGCTTGATCCTTAGATCAAGGCTCGATCCACCAAATCCGAGCGCGCCTGGATGCGTGGTTGTGGGCGTTGGAAAGAGGGCGTCGCGGGGAGCAAGATAGTGGCGGCGCCGCTCGTTATTGGTCATCGGAGCCGACGGTGCAACGACGGCAAGCGGAGGCAACGTCGGGCTCACGCGGGGAGGAAGATCCAGAGGGAGAGGGAGGAAACGGAAAGTTGCTTGAGTACCGTTGGCTCACCAGGAGCACGACAGTGGGGTCGGTGAGGCGAGGCGAGCGCGGGCGACACCGGAATCAAGGGAGAAAGCGGTGGCCGGAGCTCGGGAAGGCAGTGTCCTTGGCAAAAATTGGGAGCTCCTCGCATCGATTCCTTCTGCAAGGCTGCTCACCGCGGTGAGGCAAAGCTTCCAGGAGCCACGGCGAGGCTCGGGGCGGCCGGAGACGGCGGGACTCGATGGCGGCCGAATCTAGGGTTCGGGCCAAAGAGGATAAATTGATAGAGAGGGCGAGAGGAAGAAAAACTGGTACTGGGAGGAAGAGGGGGCGAGGCGGGTCTTATCCTCTGCTCCAGGGGCGGCGGCGAGCATCGCAACGCGAGGGAGATCGACGGAGCGCGCGCCACCAGGCAGGTGCTTGTCGGCAAGGAGGAAGACGACAGGGGAGGAAGCCGAAGGGGTATCAGGCCGGTTGGGCTGGCTGCTGGGCCAAGGTGGGATGCGTTGCATGCGCTGAGCAGCAAATAAAGGGAGAGAGAGAAGTGGGCTCGGCCCAGAGAGGGTTAGGGTAGTTATTTTTCCAGAAACTGTTTTTCTTTTTCTGTTTTTCTGATTTCCTTTTATATTTTAAATTCAAATCTGTTTTGAAAATTTTCATATTACAGAAACATTTATATAATATCTGAAAACACTAAGGGGCCCTCAACACTATTTGGGCTCCATTTGTTTTGATAGTTTTCAAAATATGTAAACCACTTGAATGGTTTTGAGAGGAAACAAAATTAGGGTTTTATTTGTTCTTACTTGGTTAAACCAAAGTGAAAGTGTTATGCATGCATGAAATGCTCAACCATATCCTTATTAATATTTCACAAAAGGTGGTATGTTACAATACCCCAGACTTAGAGACTGCCAACCAACGTTTAAGAGAAGACATCATAGACTTAGCATTGGAATCTTGTGACCAAGATCGACATATTGCCGCTAGGGATGCCCTGATAGCTATTTTGGCAAGTGAGTGCGAATTGTAATGTACTCTGTTAGTTGTACCACCACACTTGTCATATTTTCACAAATATTTGTCTAAGTTATGTTGAATATTAGTGTTGTGATAGACTTTGTATGCCATGACTTGTATGTTTTATGGATGATGTATGCTTTTTGCTTTCATTCTACTGTCTTGTTTTTCTCTTACTTGTGTTGTTCTAATATTTCTCTATTTTACATTAGATGCCTAGCTTTGTGATTAGCACTGCCGAGGAGTTCAATGGAACTCTTTTTGGTTCACGCATCGTGCAGTTTACTAGTGAGCTCAACCTCCCACTTCCTAGTATCAAGGCACTTCAGCTCACCAAGTCTGAGAGGAAGGACCTTTGGGGATTTAGAGTCTCGCAGCCGGAACGACAGACGGAGCCACTCACGGAGGAGATTTCCTGTCACATCCCAAAATTTTCCAAATTTTGTAATGTGAAAAATAAATAAACAAAATAAATAATTGTTGAAATTTAGGGTGAAAAGAAACTTTTTAATTCTAAATGGAAACTTAAAAAAAACCATCTTGAACAAACTTTGAATAAAAGGGGAATCCACCTAAATTCAAATCAAGTGAAATGCATTCTTCATAAATGCATCTTGAAATTTAAACACTTGGAAAATAAACCAAAACTCTAAAACCCTAATGGAAGAAAATCATTTCCAAGATTACTCTAAACCTATGGATTTGATCCATTTAAAAATTTGTCAGCAAACATTTATAAATGATAAAAATGAAAAATAAAAATATTATAAAACCATAGAAATTGGTTTCACTTAATTTGAAGCCATGGATAAAATCTTATGGATTTAATAAGATAGGGAAATAATTTCCAAAGATAATAAAGCCCAATCTAAAGTCCATACCAAATTGTGATCAAATGAATCCTAAAGGGATTTTAAAAAGATAAATAAATATTAAATAAGATTTTACAAATTGGAATCACCAAGTTTGGATCTATAAATAAAAAGATATGGATTTATAAGATAGAGAATAAATAAATAAGGAATAATTAAAAGCCAAATTAAATCTTGGCCAAATCCATAAGCAAATGAGATAAACTTAATCCAAATACAAATAAAATAAAGGGATAAAGAATCAACAAATAAAAGTATATGGGATTAAACCCTATTCTAATTAAAGACAAAATTCCTAATAGAGATGATTAATTAAATCATGAGAAAGTAATAAATGGAAATTTATCAAAGTGGGTTAAAAAGTTATCAAATAAACTTAAAAGAATTATTTGAATAAAAATTTATATGGTATTAAAACCATAAACAAATGTTCATTAATTGAAGACAAATACTCATTTTAAATGATTAATAAATCATATTAAAAATATTTCAAATAATTCAAAGTGAATTATTTAACACCCTATTAAATAAATAAAACCTACTGAAAAGGATTTGATAAAATTTGGAATTTAAATAAAAGTTGGAAAAACATATTAAAATCCTATTTAAATAAAGACAAAAGGGCCACTTTAAATAAATAATTAAACCATGTGGGAATAAAAGAAATATTCCAAAATTATCTTTAAAATACATGTTTGAATAGAATACAAAATTTCTGAAAGTTTGGTAAATATTTAAATTCAAATGGTGTTTAAAATCATTTGAAAGAAATCAAAACATAATAAAAGAAACAGAAAAAGAAAAATGAAACAGAACAACAAAAAGGGGAAAACAGCCAGCCCAGCCCAGCAGAACCCACCAGGCCCAGCAAGCCCATTTTCCCTCTCCCCGCAGAAAAACGGTTCACACCGCAAACACAACCGCAGAGACACTGACCGCTAGACCCCACTCTTTCTTTCTCTCTCACGCTGACGAAATGACCCCACCCGGCAGACCTTCTTCCTCACCCCCTCCGCGGTGACCACGCCCTCACCTCGTCGTTACTGGCCGTTGAATGATCGTTTCAATATGCGTTACTGCCGCACTAATTCCTCCCCGTGACCACGCCCATTAACTCGCCTGCCTCTCCTCTCTCTTTCCCCTCACTGACCCCCCCCCCCCTCTCGACCACAGGGCTGCCTCGATTTCGCGCTTGAGCATTCTCTGCTCCGACGAGCTCTACGAGCAATTCCGGCGAGCACGAACCTCCCCACTGCCCCCAGAGCACACAAGTGTGATCCCCCGCATCTCCTGCATCTCCCAGTACCCCGAGCTCACCCCCGTGTTCCCCCTAGCGTCGGCAACCTCAACGCCAGCTCGCCACCGTCTTCGGCTTCGACTCTGGCGACGCCTCCCTGTAAGTCACGTCCTCCCCTCTATCTCTGGATCATACTCCTACGCTCTCCTCTCTCTCGCGCATCTAACAGACCCTCTGCTTCGCTCTCTCGTGCCTTGTAGACTCGTCCCCATCGACAACTGTGCGAGCCCAAGCCAGTGGACAACTCCGACGAGCAATTGTCGTCAACCTCGTGTGCCCCTGTCCCTGCAACAACCACCTCGAGAACCAGCACTCTACGGCGATCTCAGTGAGCCCCTTCCCTCTCTCTCTCGCTTCTTGTTTTGCCGGCAATGTCATCTCCCGAGCGCGCCTCCGCTGTCCGGAGTCGCAGCGCCGCCCACCTATGGTCGACTCGATCTAGGCCGTTAGATACGAATCCAGTGGATACGATTAGATCAACTCAAAATGGTATGGATTGCTCTGATCCGCATGATCCCCTTTTAATCCAATCACCACAGCACTCGATCCAGCCGAAGCGGTACGCGCCAGTTAGATCACGCCACGTGGTCTGTAATTTGATTTAAAAGACAGAAACATTTCTATTAGATGTGAGATTTGAAAAATTCATAACTTTTGATCCACAGGTCCAAATTTTGCAAATTTTAAATCAATGGAATCAGAAAAAGGAGTACTTTACAACCATGTACTTTGTTTAGTAATTTGCTTCTGTAAACTTAGTTGTTTTTGCAGAAACTTGTTTAGGCATCATTTGAGTATAAAAATTATTCTAGAAATAATTTTTGGGTAAAATCTTTTGTAAATGGTTTTTTTTGAACCTACTGACAATAGAAACCAACTTATGGATTTAAAAGTGTATTTTGTGAAGATAAAGAATAAATCTTTGAATAAAAGCATTTCTAGTTAAATAAAAATATTGTTTATGGTTTAAAAATGATTTTTCAGTAAAACCTTTGGAAAATGATTTGATTTAAACTCTCTGACCCTAAACACCAAGTTTTATGGTTTAAAAATATATTTGGTGAACCCTATAAAATTATTACCTTTCTTAAAGGCATTTCCAACAAAATAAAAAATTGCTTTGGTATAAAAATGGTTTATAGGTGAAACCTTTTGCAAATGGTTTTAATATTAAAACACCTAACCTTAAAACACTAACATTTGTGTTTAAAAATATATTTGGCAAACACTAGAAAATCTTCCTTTGATTTAAATCATTTTTAGCAAAACAAAATGATTTAAAATGGCCATTTTCACTAACTTGTTATCAAATGGTTTTGCCTCTTTTATAAATGACCAATAGGTGTTTTAAAATGTTTATAACATATTATAAACCACTTTTCCAAATAAAACAATCTTTGGCATGCTTGCATGCATTGCTTTGTATCTATCATTCTATGTGATGATTTGCTTGAATGGTAGATTGAATATTTGCTTGCTTGATTGAATTGTAGTGGAATTTGAAGAGTGTGACTATTGCAAGATCAAGGAGTGAACTTATATTCTCTACCAAAAAGGCAAGTGGTGCTTCATACTTTTGTCCTATTATTTTCACTATCCATAAGTGATATTTCTAAGTAGGACTTGCATGGAATTTTACCAAGTATGCTATGTCATGGGAAAACCTAGTAGATGATGCCTTAGTAGAATTTTCCCTAAGTTAAGATTCCTACTACTACCATGATTAGCTTAGCTAGTAGAAAACAAGGGTGGATTATATTCTTCTTATGAGATATTTCTAAGTCTATGACTTGTGTTTTGTTTAATAAAACAACTATGCGAATGAATCAGCTGGGTGGAATGGTGAGAATGGTTTGTGTTGAGTGGTTACTCAGGGCCCATTTCAATGGACTATCCTGGTGTATCACACTTGTGAAAGGCCACCCAGGAACAAAGAGATTTGAGATGTCAAATGTTGAGAAGCTTCTAGTGCAGCCACTTGGCATTATGGGCTCTGCCTGGATCATATAGGTTGCAATAACTTAGCCAAATGGACAGTTGGTTGTAGGGGATGATAGGTTGGAACGCGTCCATTTCGTCTAAGGGAAGGCTTCTGAAAGGTCCTGTCTTGGTGAAAATCAAGTCTTGTGGGGAAAGTGCACCACCTCTGCAGAAGGAAGAATCTAAGTACTTAGCCATGTCCCTGGTATTGGACAATTTGAGCATCAAGACATGGAAGCTATCAAGAATCTCCTCATCCCAATTTCTAAGTTAAAAACTTGTGGTTGAACAAGGGTTAAAGGATCTTCAATCCTTGATTGTTAGATGCCTTGGGTGATTTTGAAAAAATAAAAACTTAGTGTTTTCAAATGATAAGGAAAATCTATTTTGAGCAAAGCAAGCCTAAACTCCACTTAGCCAAATGCATATAGATGATAGATACCACTATTCTACCACAGTATCACTTGCCAATACAATTCAAATGTATTGACCCTTGTGGCTGTAACTTATTATGTTGCAGGTTTGTTTAATGTTAGTGAAGTGTGTTGATTAGGATTACAAGTCTACAACCAACATGATTGCCTGTGGCACTTTGAAGATGAAGGACTCCATGCTATATAGTTATTTTTGCTGCATTGTAATGAGATAGCCAAATGAGCTATGCAAGATGTAATGAATTATTTTATTCCTGGTTATAAAGTTGTATTATGACCTTTGTTTCTTGATATTACATCTTAACTGTGGATGCTAGCTATTGATCCAGGGACTAACATTGTAAACATAGGGATCTCTACCTTATTAAAGGTTGGGACCTCTACATTTCCTTCAAGCTGATGCATGATGAAAAGGATAAGGGTCTAGATGTAGTCATACAGGAGCTACTCGGACGCCTCTGCGGACGCCACTCCACTGAGCTTAGAGGCCTCTACTTCCACCCGTTCGGGAGACGTGATGAGGAGGGAGAGGCATTGGTGTATGAGGGTGCTACTAGAGAGACGATTGAGCCAGTTCGTCTGTATCTCTAGGACCTCGAGGGCCTTATTAGACACCTTGACACCGATAGGACCAACGTCATGCTTAGCAATGACGAGCTCCAGGTTCATTTGAGGGAGAAGGACAAGCTCTTCACGGAGCAATAAGAGATCGTCAAGGACATGGAGGCCAGATTCGAGAGCCAAGACAAGAAGTTCAAGAATCAGGAGAAAAGAGTCCAAGACAGAAACAAGAAGATCATGGACATGAAGGCTGAGATAGAGGCCAAGGACTTCGATCTCGATACCCAGCAGGGAGTGATTGAGAGGCTATGCTCACATAAGAGAGCTCTTTGTGCGAAGGTCGAGGCCTTGACCACTCGTGTCGAGGAGTACAAGACAGCCATGGAGACAGCCGGTCTCACACTTGTTGACGTGGAGGTCGACATGGAGGAGTAGGTGGACTACTCGAATATCTTTTATCTATCCTACTTTGATTATTGAGTCGCAATGACCATCCAACATGTGGATGGCTTGCTATGGTGTGTTTACTCTTTCCAAAAACTTGTTGTTTACTTTGTTCAAACTCTATGTTATTCTGAGCTTGGTTTTGTGATTGTTGTTATGGGATGTATTGTGCATGTTAAGCATATATGGGTTATATCTCATTCCTTATCCTTATTAAAACCACAGATGCCTCCCCGTCGTTCCAACCCCAACCCAAACAACAACAATAACGTCACCCCCGAGATGCAGCAGTTGATGACAGCTCAAACTCAACTGATGCAGATGATGACTCAGTTCATTCAGAATCAGAACAACAACAACAACAACAACAACAACAACAGTAACAGCAACAGCAACAGCAACAGCAACAGCAACAGCAACAGCAACAGCAACAGCAACAGGAACAGCAACAGCAACAGCAACAGCAACAGCACCAGCAGCAGCAATAGCACCAGCAGCAGCAACAGCAACAGCAACAACAACAACAACAACAACAACAACAACAACAACAACAACAACAACAACAACAACAACAATCCCAACAATCCACCAGCATTTGACATGCTTACCAGATTTTTGAGGTTGAGGCCGGCCAAGTTCTCAGGAACAACTGATCCAATGGTAGCCAATGACTCGTTATGTTCCGTGAACGAGGACTTAGTCACTATTGGCTGCACCGACGAGGAAAAGGTCAGATCCGCCACACATCTGCTTGAAGGACCAGCAGCAACCTGGTGGGACAACTTTCAGATCACCACTCCCCTTGAGGATGTGACATGGGTTATCTTTGATGATGGTTTCCGCACTGCTCACATCTCATCAGGGGTGATGAACTTAAAGTAGAAAGAGTTCCACAATCTGAAACAACGTCACCGCGGTGTGGCTGAGTACATAGAGGAGTTCAATAATCTGGCGCGCTATGCACCGGATGAAGTTGATAATGATGCTAAGAGGAAGGAGAAGTGCCTCGAAGGATTGAATGATGAATTGAACCTACAGCTATCTGTTGCCTATGTCCCAACATATCAATCACTATGTGACAGGACACCATCTTGGAAAACAAGATGAAATGGGTTGAGGGCAGGAAGAGGAAACATAACTTTGATAAGCACAACTTGGATCATCTCACAAGCGTTCCCATAATGATGATAGTGAAAGCTCGGGATTCCACAGGCATGGGAAGTAGAATAGCCACCACAACCACAATTGTCACCATGAAAACAAGCATCATCGCAGTCATGACAATGAACCACAAGAGTGGACACAGGAGCCACCACAGTGGTAGTGGTAATGGAAGTCAGCCTGCAAAGAAAGACCTCAGTCAGGTTGAGTGTTTCAAGTGTAAGAAGATGGGGCACTATGCAAATGAATGCCCAGAAAAGAAAGTTGAAGGAGACAACAAGCCCAACCCTTTCCAGAAGGGACAAGTGAACCACATCAATGTGGAAGAAATATATGAAGAGTTTGATGCTGTGGCTGGTAAGTACAAGCTTAATTCTTTTCCAGCACTTGTTCTTTTTGATACTAGCGCATCGCATTCATTCATATCAAGAGAATTTGTTGATAAAAATGGACTTCCAACTGAAACTATTGGGTGCCCAATAAAAGTAAGCTCTCCCGGAGGAGAGATGATAGTGAATTTTGGATGTCATGATCTAGTGATAGAATTTGGAAAGTATAAGTTTCCAGTTAGTTTGATAATCCTAGATTCCCAACGATTGGATGTTATTCTGGGAATGGATTGGATGACAAAGTATGAAGGATTACTAGATTGTACCAATCGTACAGTCACACTCACAACCTCGGATAAGAAACGGATTAGGTTCAAGTCTAATTTTGAATCTAAAGGGAGTAAGCTGAATTATCTTAAGGGGTTAGCATAAACAGTGTGCTACTTGTGAGGGAGTATCCGGATGTGTTTCCAGAGGAATTGCCTGGAATGCCACCAGATAGATATGTAGAGTTTCTTATTGACTTGCTGCCAGGATCAGGACCAATAGCAAAGAGACCCCACAAGATGTCAGCTGATGAGTTGAAAGAACTCAAGAAACAGCTTGGAGAACAGTTACAAAAAGGATTTATTCAGCCAAGCTCTTCGTCTTGGGGTGCACCAGTTTTGTTTGTTGATAAGAAGGATAGAAGCCAAAGGTTATGCATAGATTACCGTTCACTCAATGAAGTGACTATCAAGAACAAATATCATTTTCCAGGAATCAACGATTTGTTTGATCAGCTAGAAGGAGCCCGTGTGTTCTCAAAGATTGATCTCTGATCAGGCTACTTTCAGCTAAAGATTAGAGAGCAAGACATACCTAAGACTGCTTTCACCACTAGGTATGGTTTGTATGAGTACACCGTGATGCCATTTGGTTTGACAAATGCACCAGCCTATTTCATGAATATGATGAACAAGGTTTTCATGGAATTTCTTGACAAGTTTGTTGTCGTATTCATCAACAACATTTTGATCTATTCCAAGAGCAAATAAGAACATGAAGAACATTTGTGTTTGATACTTGAGAAGCTCAGGGAGCACAAACTATATGCCAAGTTTATTAAGTGTGAAATCTAGCTTGAAGTTGGGTTTCTCGGACATATTGTGTCAGGAGATGGTATAACTGTCGAACCTGCAAAGGTGTCAGCTATGACTGAGTGGGAATCTCCCGACTCAGTAAAAGAAGTTCGCAGTTTCCTAGGCTTAGCAGGATACTATAGAAGATTTATTGAGAATTTCTCAAAGGTAGCTAAGCCAATGACGGAGTTACTCAAGAAAGAAAAGAAATTTGATTGGACTGAAGGGTGTGAGGTCAGTTTCCAAGAATTGAAGAAGAGATTAGTGTCAGCACCAATCTTGTGTCTGCCAGATTTGGAGAAGGATTTCCAAGTTTATTGTGATGCATCTCACCAAGGATTAGGTGGAGTTTTGATGCAAGAAGGGAGAGTTGTGGGTAATGCCTCGAGACAACTCAAAACTCATGAAGTGAATTATCCTACTCATGACTTAGAGTTGGCCTCTGTGGTCCATGCACTCAAAACATGGAGACATTATCTTTTGGGAAAATGTTGTGAAGTGTTCACAGATCACAAAAGTTTGAAATATATCTTCACTCGGAAAGAAATCAATATGAGACAAATAAGATGGCTTGAGATCATCAAGGACTATGACTTGAGTTTAGAATACCACCCTGGTAAAGCAAATGTTGTAGCGGATTCTTTAAGCCGTAAGGTTTATGTGAATGGCCTTACTAAGGGAGAATTGCCAGATGATCTGTGTGCCCAATTCAAGGATCTCATATTGGAAATAGTACCTGAAGGACATCTCATGTCATTGGACGTTCAACCCACGTTGTTGGACAAGATCAAAGAAGCCCAAAAGTTGGACAAGGAAATTGAAGATATTAAAGAAAAAATTAGCAAAGAGAAAGCTGAAGGTTTCCATGAAGACGAACGGGGTACTTTATGGTATAGAAAACGTATCTGCATTCCGCAAGATCCGGAGCTTCGGAAACTGATTCTGCAAGAAGCCCACAACTCACCATATTCCATTCATCCCATTAACACAAAAATGTACATGGATGTGAAGGAAAGATTTTGGTGGAAAAACCTCAAGAAAGATATTTCGGAGCATATCGCGTTGTGTGATGTATGTAGTCGAGTGAAGGCGGAACATCAAAAACCGGCAGGGTTATTACAACCACTACCTATTCCTGATTGGAAGTGGGACAAGATTGGTATGGATTTCATCATCGGATTTCCAAGTACAAGATCGGGATACGATTCTATTTGGGTTGTTTTTTATCGCCTAACTAAAGTGGCTCATTTCATACCTATGAAGACAACCTATACAAGTGCTAAGTTAGCCAAGATTTACATGAACAGGATTGTGTGTCTGCATGGAGTACCCAAGAGTATTGTGTCTGATAGAGGAACTCAGTTCACCTTGCATTTTTTGGCGACAACTGCATGAATTATTGGGAACAATATTAGAGTTCAGCATAGCATTTCACCCCCAGACTGATGGACAGATAGAGAGGACCAATTAGATTTTGGAGGATATGTTGAGGGCATGTGCCCTAGACTATGGTGCTAGTTGGGATGAAAGTCTGCCTTACGCAGAATTCTCTTATAATAATAGCTATAAGCTAGTATTGAGATGGCACCGTTTGAATTTATGTATGGAAGAAAGTGTACTACGCCATTACTATGGAGTGGTGTTGGAGAAATAAATTTGTTTGGACCAGAATTGATCAAGGAAGCTGAAGAGAAAGTCAAATTGGTAAAGGACAGATTGAAGATAGCACAGTCCCGATAGAAGAGCTACGCAGATCAAAAGCATAGAGAAGTCACCTGTGAGGTAGGTGATAGAGTGTATCATAGAGTCTCACCACTTTGTGGTGTGAAGAGATTTGGATTCAAGGGAAAATTGGCACCAAGGTATGTTGGACCATTCAACATTTTGAGCCACAAGGGAGAAGTGGCTTATGAGATTGAATTGCCTAAATCACTGTCTGCAGTTCACAATGTGTTTCACGTGAGTCAGTTGAAGAAATGCCATCCGGAGATGGAAGAAACTTCCTTGAAGGATACTATACCTTTGGAAGAGGTTCAGTTGGAAAGTGATCTCATCTATGAAGAGAAACCTACCAAGATTCTTGAGATTGCAAAAAGAGTTACTCGAACCAAGAATATCAAATTCTGCAAATTTAGTGGAACCATCATTCCGAAGAGGAAGCAACTTCGGAAAGAGAAGATAATCTTCGGAAAGACCAACCACACCTATTTGCTAGCCAATCTAAATCTCGAGGGCGAGCTTCATCTTAAGGAGGTTAGATTTGTAAGATCCCAAAACTCATGATTTGTAAAAGCATGCATTGCACTCATATTGTCAAAGCATTTAGAGCTAGCACAATTTTTTTCAAAGTTTGAATTCAAACAAACCCATTTCTAATGCCCATTTTATCATTCATATGAGGCTTGGTTTTGTTTTATTTTTTCCAAAGAGCCAAAGTGATTCTGAGTAAATTTATGTGTTTTACACACTCTTGGACACTAGAATGGTTTCACAAATTTTTGGAGAAAGTTTGAATTAATTTGGAGCTGATTTGCGCATTCAAATCTTATTTAGAAAATCAATTCAGAAAAAGAAAAAAAAGCAAAGAACAAAAAAATAGGAGTAGACCATCCAAATGGCTCGGCCCACCCCACGGCCAACACAGAGCCCACCCGAGAAAACCCCCCCGCTCACCCCTCCGTTTCTCACCTCGCACCTGCACACCCCCTCTCACTCACACGCTGGCCCCGCAACCACGTCACCTCTTCTTCCTCAATCAATGTCGCGGACTCGCCGTCGCCGCCCGTTACTGGCCGATTGATTCTCGAATCAATTTGCTTAATCCTCCCAGTAATTCCGCGCCCGAGCCACCTCTACTTAACCCCCTCCTCTCTTCACTCCTTTCCCCTCACTTACCATCCTCTGAGCGCCGCTAGGCTGTCCACACTTAAGCTTGCACCGCCGTTGTCCCGAGCAACTCCGGCGAACAAATCCGGTAAACCCTATCCCCCCTTCTCTCTGGTTCACGCACGTGTACTTGCCATGCCCATATGCATCTAACGCCACCTCTAGCTTGTCTTTCCCTACCTTGTAGCATCGCCTACGACAACTCTTGAGTGTGCCCGACATCGACGCCAACTCCGACGAGGAATCGTCGCCGTGTCCGCGCGCCCCAGCCCCGTCCACGAGCACGTTGAGCTTCACCGCGTCTCCACGACCTCGGTAAGCACCTGCATGCCCTCCTTACTCTCTGGCCTTGCCGGAACATCGCCATCCAACACGCAGCTGCCGAGGTGGCCATTTGCGCTGCCCGCGAGTGGTCAAAGCAATGAGATCCGCTGGATCTAGATCCAACGGTCAATATTAGAACCAGTAGAAAAAGGGTACGCGTAGATCTGAGCCATAGGATTTAGATCTGGCGGTGTAGGTGTTGGGGTTCGTAGCATGGAAAACAAAAAAATTCTACAGCATGCATACAAACAAGCCAAGATCTATCTACTAGATTGAAGCAGCGAGTCGATTAGAGTACTCACCCTCGAAAATTCCAAAGCGGTTAACGAGAGCAGATTCTCGTGGGTGATGTAGTCGTACACTTGCCGATCTCAAGATCGCGTAGACGATCCTTCCAGCGCTGCGTTCTGACAGTGCTTCCACAGTCGGTCACACGCTCGGTACTCAATGAAGACCTTCCTCTCCCTTGTTCCAGCAGGCAGCGGAGGTTGTAGTTCTCCCTCGTGATTACGGTATCACGACGGCGTGGTGTCGGAAGTAGAGGGAAGATACCGCAGGGCTTTTCCTAAGCTAGTGCGAGTTATGGTGGATCTAGGGTTTCCGGAGATCTAGGTTTAGAAGGCCGGAAAAGAGGAGGTGGTGTCAGCAGCGGCTAGGGTGACGGCGACGGGCCGACGGCGGCTGGCTGCGGCAGCAACATGCGGCGGCGCACGGGGTGGGGAGGGCTAGGTTGTGTGCTCTTTGGGGCAGCCCTCCCCCTCTATTTATGAGAGGGAGGGAGGCTTGGGAGAGGGGATTTTGAATCCATACCCAAACCCAAGTTGTATAGAAGGAAGGACTATTTCCTTCTTCCACTAGGAAACTATTGTTCCAGTTTGACTTTTCAAATCTCCCTTTTGACTTTCAATTTAGAGCTTTATTTCTCTCTCACAAATTCCCAACCAAAGTGACCTAGGACATGATCCAATCATTCCACTTACCCATGACACATTCATGGACCATTCCCCTTCCGGTCCTGTGAACCTTCTAGACCCTTCTAGAACCTCTCCGATGAAAACATTGAAATCATTCCCGAACTCGGGAATCGAACTTTCCTTATATGAATCTTATTCTCTGGACCATTTCGGATCTCCTCGTGATATCCCGGATCCTATCCGAGACTCCGAACAACATTCGGTTTCCCTACTTACATTCCATATCTACTAAACAACATCGAATCCTTAAGTGTGTCTCCCTACGGTTCGTGAATTATGCTGACATGACCGAGACACTTCTCCGATCAATAACCAATAGAGGAATCTGGAAATTCATATGGCTCGCACATATTTCTATGATTACTTTGCGATCGAATGAACCACTTACATACGATACCAATTTCCCTTTGTCTCGCGATAGTTTACTTATCCGAGGTTTGATCTTCGGTATCTCTGCATACCTAGTTCAACCTCGTTACCGATAAGTACTCTTTTCTCGTTCCCGTGATATGTGATCCCTTGTGAGCCAGTCACATGCTTGCAAGCTAATCGGATGACATTCCACCGAGAGGGCCTAGAGTATATCTATCCGTCATATGGATTGACAAATCCCACTCTTGATCCATGTGCCTCAACACATACTTTCCGAACACTCAATGCCACCTTTATAGCCACCCAGTTACGGTGTGGTGTTTGATGTCATCAAAGCATCCTTCCGGTGATGGTGATTAACATGATCTCATGGTCAAAGGAATTAGGTTACTATGTATCAGAAAGCTTATAACAAACGAACTATTAAAATGACTTGATCTTTATGCTACGCTTATCTATAGGAGTATGTCCATCATACCATTCTCCTAATGATATGACCTTGTTGTTAATAACATCTCAATGTTCATGATCGAGAAACCACGATCATCTATTAACCAACAAGCTAGTATTATAAAGAGGCTTTACCAGGGACTTTAATTTAGTTTATATGTCACACAAGTATTAATGTTTCCGGTTAATACTATTACAGCATGAATGTAAACATTTATCATAAACACAAAGATATAATAATAACCACTTTTATTATTGCCTCTAGGGCATATCTCCAAAAGTCTCCCACTTGCACTAGAGTCAACTAATCTAGATTACATGGTAATACACCGAACACCCATGGAGGTTTGGTTTTGGTCATGTTTTGCCCTCGGGAGAGGTTTAGTCAACAGATTCGCGACATTCAGATCTGTGTGTACTTTGCAAATCTTTATGTCGCCATCTTGGACATGCTCTCGGATAGCGTGAAAACATAGCTTGATGTGCTTCAGCTTCTTGTGTGACCTTGGTTCTTGCGCATTGGTTATGGCGCCCATGTTATCACAATAGATAGACATTGGGTCCAGCGCTGGAACCACACCGAGCTCTGTAATGAACTCCTTCATCCATATCGCCTCTTGTGAAGCCTATGAAGCAGCTATGTATTCCGATTCAGTTGCAGATCTCGCCACAACGCTTTGCTTTGCACTTCTCCAGCTAACTGTTGCACCATTCAAAGTAAATACGTATCCAGATTAAGATTTAGAATCATCCGGATCAGTGTTCCAACTAGCATCGGTGTAACCATTAATAACAAGCTGTTCATCACCTCCATAAGAAAGAACCATATCCTTAGTTCTTCTCAAGTACTTAAGGATGTTTTTGACCGATGTCCAACGATCCACTCCTGGATCACTTTGATATCTGCTAGTCAAACTAACAGCATATGCAATGTCGGGTCTAGTACATAGCATGGCATACATAAGAGATCCTATGGCTGAGGCATAGGGAGTCTTACTCATCCTTTCTCTATCTTATGCCGTTGCAGGACTTTGAGTTTTACTCAAGGTCGTATTGGGCAACATGGGCAAGAACCCTTTCTTGCTATCTTCCATTACAAACCTCTTTAGAACTTTGTCCAAATATGTACTATGTGACAATGATATTAGGCGTCTCGATCTATCTCTATAAATCTTTATGCCTAATATGTAAGCTGCTTCGCCAAGATCTTTCATTGAAAAACAATTATTCAAACAATCCTTGACACTATTAAGAAGGTATACATCATTTCCAATCAACAATATGTCATGTACATATAGTATTAAGAATGCTACAGAGCTCCCACTCACTTTCTTGTAAATACAAGCTTCTCCATAAGTTTGTATAAAATCAAAACTTTTGATCACCTTATCAAAATGTTGATTCCAACTCCGGGATGCTTGCTTCAATCCATAAATGGACCGTTGAAGTTTGCATACCTTGTTAGCATCTTTAGGATCGACAAAACCTTTGGGTTGTACCATATACAACTCTTCATCAATGTCTCCATTGAGGAACGACGTTTTGATATCCATCTTCCATATCTCAAAATCATAATATGCAGTGATTGCTAATAAAATCCTCATAGACTTTAGCTTCGCTACTGGTGAGAAAGTCTCATCATAGTCAACTCCTTGAATTTGTCGAAACCCTTTTGCGACAAGTCAAGCTTTATAGATAGTAACATTACCATCAGCATCTGTTTTATTCTTGAAAATCCATTTGTTCTCGACAGCCTTCCGGCCATCTAGTAAGTCCACCAAAGTCCATACTTGGTTTTCGTACATGGATCCAATCTCGGATTTCATGGCTTCTTGCCATTTATTGGAATCTATGCTCATCATCGCTTCCTCATATGTCACAGGGTCATCGGTGTTGTCCACCAACATGACACTCATAACGGGATCATACCAATCAGGAGTGGTACGATTTCTTGTTGACCTGCGAGGTTCCGTAGTTACTTTAATCGAAGTTTCATGATCAACATCATTAGCTTCCTCTCTTATTGGTGTAGGCGCCACAGGAACCACTTCCGGTGCTGCGCTACTCTCAAGTTCGAGAGAAGGTTCAACAACCTCATCGAGTTCTACTTTCCTTCCAGTCACTTCTTTCAAGAGAAACTTCTTCTCTAGAAAGGATCCATTCTTGGCAACGATGATTTTGCCCTCGGATCTATGATAGAAGGTATACCCAATAGTTTCCTTCGGGTATCCTATGAAGACGCATTTTTCCGCTTTGGGTTCAAGCTTGTCGGGCTGTAACTTCTTTACATAAGCTTCGCAACCCCAAACTTTAAGGAATGACAATTTAGGTTTCTTGCCAAACCATAATTCATACGGTGTCGTTTCAACGGATTTAGATGGTGCCCTATTTAAAGTGAATGCGGTTGTTTCTAATGCATAACCCCAAAATGATAGCGGTAAATCTGTAGGTGACATCATAGAACGAACCATATCTAAGAGAGTTCGATTAGGACGTTCGGACACACCATTACGTTGTGGTGTTCCCGGCGGTGTCAATTGTGAAAGTATTCCGCATTTCTTCAAATGCTCGCCAAACTCGTAACTTAGATATTCACCTCCACGATCAGATCGTAGAAATTTAATCTTCTTGTTATGTTGATTCTCTACTTCACTCTGAAATTCCTTAAACTTCTCGAAAGTTTCGGACTTATGTTTCATGAAATAGATATACCCATATCTACTCAAGTCATCCGTCAAGGTAAGAACATAACGATAACCACCGTGCGATGCTACACTCATTGGGCCACAGACATCGGTATGTATAATTTCCAATAAGTCCGTAGCTCGCTCCATCATACCAAAAAATGGAGTCTTAGTCATTTTACCCATCAGACATGCTTCGCATCTTTCAACTGATTCGAAATCAAGTGATTCAAAAAGTCCATCGGAATGGAGTTTCTTCATACACTTCACTCCAATGTGACCAAGACGACAGTGTCACATATAGGTCGAGTTATCACTCAATTTCAAATGTTTAGCTTCAATGTTATTAATATGTGTATTACTACAATTGAGATTCAATAAGAATAGACCATCTATCAAAGGTGCATGTGCATAAAACATATTACTCATATAAATCAAACAACCATTATTCTCGGACATAAAAAAGTAACCGTCTCACAATAAACATGATCCGGATATAATGTTCATGCTCAACGTAGGCACCAAATAACAATTATTTAAGTATAAAACTAATCTCGATGGTAGATGAAGAGGTAGTGTGCCGACCGCAATCACATCAACCTTTGGTCCATTTCCAATGTGCATCATCACCTTGTTCTTCGCTAGTTTCTGTCTATTCTGCAGCACCTGTTTCGAGTTACAAATATGAGCAACCGAAACCGTATCAAATACCCAAGCACTACTATGAGTACTAATGGGATACACATCAATAACATGTATATCGGATATACCTTTCTTCTTGATGTTGTCGTTCTTCCAATCCGCCAAGTACTTAGGGAAATTCCGCTTCCAGTGACCTTCTCCCTTGCAGTAAAAGCACTCAGTATCAGGATTAGGCCCAGAATTGGTCTTCTTCGCCGGCGCGGTAACTTTCTTACCGCCCTTCTTAAAGTTTCCCTTTTTCTTAGACTTGCCTTGCTTCTTGAATTTGATGGTCTTATTAACCATCAACACTTGGTGCTATTTCTTGATCTCCACTTTGCAGACTTTAACATGGAGAAGAGTTCGGGCAACGACTTGTCCATGTTTTGAATATTGTAGTTCATCACAAAGTTCTTGTAACTTGGTGGTAGTGATTGGAGGACACGGTGAATCCCCAAAGCATTAGGAATCACTATACCCAAGCTTTGAAGCTTGCTTGCATGCCCAGACATCTTAAGCACATGCTCACTGACGGAGCTTCCCTCTTCCATCTTGCAGTTAAAGAACTTTTCAGAAGCCTCATAACTCTCAACTGCCGCGTGAGCCTCAAATATCATTTTGAGTTCACGGACAATATAATGTGGGTCATGGTTCTCAAACCTTTTCTGAAGCTCCGATTCCAAACCATACAAGATAGCACACTGAACTGTGGAGTACTGATTCTTCCAAGCGAGGAAAACATTCTTTTCCTCATCGGTAGCATCAGCTGCAGGTGGGTCACCCAGCGGTGCATCCAGCACATAGGTCAAATTACCATCATTGAGGACAATCCTCAAGTTATGGAACCAATCCGCGATATTGCTTCCATTGTTTTTCAACCTTTCTTTCTCTAGGAACGCATTAAAATTGATGGTAGGGGCCGCCATTGATATACAACATATTTTCAATAGTTTAGACTAAGTTTATGACAAATTGAGTTCTAATTAATAGTTAAACTAATCTAGGTGAACTCCCACTCAAATCCACCACATCAAAACCGATCATCATGAGATTTGATGTAGCTTCAATGGCGAACAATCAACATGTTCATCATATCTACTATATGACTCATGCTTTACCTTTCGGTGATCCGTGTTTCGAGACCATGTATGTACATGCTAGGCTCGTCAAGATCAAACCTTAGCTTCCGCATGAGCAAATCTGGCTTGCTCCCGTTGTATACACTCGCAGAATCTAACACACCCGATCATCATGTGGTGCTTCGAAACAACGAGCTTTATCAACGGTGCTTACTAAGGATGAACACTTTATAACTTGAAATTTTGTGAGAGGGATCATCTTATAATGCTACCATCGCGAACTAAGCAATACAAGATGCATAAAAGAATTAACATCACATGCAATTCAAAATATGTAATATGATATGGCCTTTCTTCTTGTGCTTCCGATCTCCATCTTCAAGAACGAACATGATCTTCATCATCACCGGCATGGATTCAAGGTCAATGGCGCCGCTTCATGGTTGTAGTCCACCAGCATCAACTATTATAACTACTTTGAATAATAGACACGCGGGTCTTAACGGAATTAAAATACAACCATATGGCTCCTGCCGGTTGCCGACTTACAATAAGGAACATTGCATACATCATATATAATCACAATCATGGCCATATCACATCACAGCACACCCCTGCAAAACAAAGTTAGACGCCTCTAATTTTCATTGCATGTTTTACCTGGTTTGGGGCTTTCAATAAGTGTCGTTCTAACTTACGAACAAGAACCACAACGTTGATACTAGTATTTTCAATTACCCATTGTAAATTGAATCTTCACTATGTTGGGAGAAACAGGCACCCGCAAAGCCACTTATGCAATAAAAGTTGCATGTCAAGCATGGAGCAAGTCTCATGAACGGTGTCATATAAGGTTAGCCCGGGCCGCTTCATCCCACCATCCTGCAAGATGCAAAGTACACAAGAAGCAATCGACAACGAAAGCATCAACGCCCACAATGACCATTGTGTTCTACTCGTGCAACAGATCTACATATAGACACGGCTCTGATACCACTGTTGGGGTTCGTAGCATGGAAAACAAAAAAATTCTACCGCATGCATACAAACAAGCCAAGATCTATCTACTAGATTGAAGCAGCGAGTCGATTAGAGTACTCACCCTTGAAGATTCCAAAGCGGTTAACGAGAGCAGATTCTTGTGGGTGATGTAGTCGTACACTTGCCTATCTCAAGATCGCGTAGACGATCCTTCCGGCGTTGCGTTTCGGCAGCGCACGGGGTAGGGAGGGCTAGGTTGTGTGCTCTTTGGGGCAGCCCTCCCCCTCTATTTATGAGAGGGAGGGAGGCTTGGGAGAGGGGAGTTTGAATCCATACCCAAACCCAAGTTGGATAGAAGGAAGGACTCTTTCCTTCTTCCACTAGGAAACTATTGTTCTAGTTTGACTTTTCAAACCTCCCTTTTGACTTTCAATTAAGAGCTTTATTTCTCTCTCGCAAATGCCCAACCAAAGTGACCTAGGACATGATCCAATCATTCCACTTACCCATGACACATTCATGGGCCATTCCCCTTCCGGTCCGGTGAACCTTCTAGAACCTCTCCGATGAAAACATCGAAATCATTCCCGAACTCTGGAATCAGACTTCCCTTATATGAATCTTATTCTCCGTACCATTACGGATCTTCTCGTGATATCCCGGATACCATACGAGACTCCGAACAACATTGGGTTTCCCTACTTACATTCCATATCTACTAAACAACATTGAATCCTTAAGTGTGTCTCCCTAAGTTAGCCAAGATTTACATGAACGGGATTGTGTGTCTGCATGGAGTACCCAAGAGTATTGTGTCTGGTAGAGGAACTCAGTTCACCTTGCATTTTTTGGCGACAACTGCATGAATTATTGGGAACAATATTAGAGTTCAGCATAGCATTTCACCCCCAGACTGATGGACAGATAGAGAGGACCAATCAGATTTTGGAGGATATGTTGAGGGCATGTGCCCTAGACTATGGTGCTAGTTGGGATGAAAGTCTGCCTGACGCAGAATTCTCTTATAATAATAGCTATAAGCTAGTATTGAGATGGCACCGTTTGAATTTCTGTATGGAAGAAAGTGTACTACGCCATTACTATGGAGTGGTGTTGGAGAAATAAATTTGTTTGGACCAGAATTGATCAAGGAAGCTAAAGAGAAAGTCAAATTGGTAAAGGACAGATTGAAGATAGCACAGTCCCGATAGAAGAGCTACGCAGATCAAAAGCATAGAGAAGTCACCTGTGAGGTAGATGATAGAGTGTATCTTAGAGTCTCACCACTTTGTGGTGTGAAGAGATTTGGAGTCAAGGGAAAATTGGCACCAAGGTATGTTGGACCATTCAACATTTTGAGCCACAAGGGAGAAGTGGCTTATGAGATTGAATTGCCTAAATCACTGTCTGCAGTTCACAATGTGTTTCACGTGAGTCAGTTGAAGAAATGCCATCCAGAGATGGAAGAAACTTCCTTGAAGGATACTATACCTTTGGAAGAGGTTCAGTTGGAAAGTGATCTCATCTATGAAGAGAAACCTACCAAGATTCTTGAGATTGCAAAAAGAGTTACTCGAACCAAGACTATCAAATTCTGCAAATTTAGTGGAACCATCATTCCGAAGAGGAAGCAACTTCGGAAAGAGAAGATAATCTTCGGAAAGACCAACCACACCTATTTGCTAGCCAATCTAAATCTCGAGGGCGAGCTTCATCTTAAGGAGGTTAGATTTGTAACATCCCAAACCTCATGATTTGTAAAAGCATGCATTGCACTCATATTGTCAAAGCATTTAGATCTAGCACAATTTTTTCAAAGTTTGAATTCAAACAAACCCATTTCTAATGCCCATTTTATCATTCATATGAGGCTTGGTTTTGTTTTATTTTTTCCAAAGAGCCAAAGTGATTCTGAGTAAATTTATGTGTTTTACACACTCTTGGACACTAGAATGGTTTCACAAATTTTTGGAGAAAGTTTGAATTGATTTGGAGCTGATTTGCGCATTCAAATCTTATTTAGAAAATCAATTCAGAAAAAGAAAAAAAGAAAAGAACAAAAAAATAGGAGTAGACCATCCAAATGGCTCGGCCCACCCCACGGCCCAACACAGGGCCCACCCGAGAAACCCCCCCCGCTCACCCCTCCGTTTCTCACCTCGCACCTGCACACCCCCTCTCACTCACACGCTGGCCCCGCAACCACGTCACCTCTTCTTCCTCAATCAATGTCGCGGACTCGCCGTCGCCGCCCGTTACTGGCCGATTGATTCTCGAATCAATTTGCTTAATCCTCGCAGTAATTCTGCGCCCGAGCCCCCTCTACTTAACCCCCTCCTCTCTTCACTCCTTTCCCCTCACTTACCACCCTCTGAGCGCCGCTAGGCTGTCCACACTTAAGCTTGCACCGCCGCTGTCCCGAGCAACTCCGGCGAACAAATCCGGTAAACCCTAGCCCCCCTTCTCTCTGGTTCACGCCCGTGTACTTGCCATGCCCATACGCATCTAACGCCACCTCTAGCTTGTCTTTCCCTACCTTGTAGCGTCGCCTACGACAACTCTTGAGTGTGCCCGACATCGACGCCAACTCCGACGAGGAATCGTCGCCGTGTCCGTGCGCCCCAGCCCCGTCCACGAGCACGTTGAGCTTCACCGCGTCTCCACGACCTCGGTAAGCACCTGCATGCCCTCCTTACTCTCTGGCCTCGCCGGAACATCGCCATCCAACACGCAGCTGCCGAGGTGGCCATTTGCGCTGCCCGCGAGTGGTCAAAGCGATGAGATCCGCTGGATCTAGATCCAACGGTCAATATTAGAACCAGTAGAAAAAGGGTACGCGTAGATCTGAGCCATAGGATTTAGATCTGGCGGTGTAGGTGTTGGGGTTCGTAGCATGGAAAACAAAGAAATTCTACAGCATGCATACAAACAAGCCAAGATCTATCTACTAGATTGAAGCAGCGAGTCGATTAGAGTACTCACCCTCGAAAATTCCAAAGCGGTTAACGAGAGCAGATTCTCGTGGGTGATGTAGTCGTACACTTGCCGATCTCAAGATCGCGTAGACGATCCTTCCAGCGCTGCGTTCTGACAGTGCTTCCACAGTCGGTCACACGCTCGGTACTCAATGAAGACCTTCCTCTCCCTTGTTCCAGCAGGCAGCGGAGGTTGTAGTTCTCCCTCGCGATTACGGTATCACGACGGCGTGGTGTCGGAAGTAGAGGGAAGATACCGCAGGGCTTTTCCTAAGCCAGTGCGAGTTATGGTGGATCTAGGGTTTCCGGAGATCTAGGTTTAGAAGGCCGGAAAAGAGGAGGTGGTGTCAGCAGCGGCTAGGGTGACGGCGACGGGCCGACGGCGGCTGGCTGCGGCGGCAACATGCGGCGGCGGCTAGGCGGCGGCGCACGGGGTGGGGAGGGCTAGGTAGTGTGCTCTTTGGGGAAGCCCTCCCCCTCTATTTATGAGAGGGAGGGAGGCTTGGGAGAGGGGATTTTGAATCCATACCCAAACCCAAGTTGTATAGAAGGAAGGACTCTTTCCTTCTTCCACTAGGAAACTATTGTTCTAGTTTGACTTTTCAAATCTCCCTTTTGACTTTCAATTTAGAGCTTTATTTCTCTCTCACAAATTCCCAACCAAAGTGACCTAGGACATGATCCAATCATTCCACTTACCAATGACACATTCATGGACCATTCCCCTTCCGGTCCTGTGAACCTTCTAGACCCTTCTAGAACCTCTCCGATGAAAACATTGAAATCATTCCCGAACTCGGGAATCGAACTTTCCTTATATGAATCTTATTCTCTGGACCATTTCGGATCTCCTCGTGATATCCCGGATCCTATCCGAGACTCCGAACAACATTCGGTTTCCCTACTTACATTCCATATCTACTAAACAACATCGAATCCTTAAGTGTGTCTCCCTACGGTTCGTGAATTATGCTGACATGACCGAGACACTTCTCCGATCAATAACCAATAGAGGAATCTGGAAATTCATATGGCTCGCACATATTTCTATGATTACTTTGCGATCGAATGAACCACTTACATACGATACCAATTTCCCTTTGTCTCGTGATAGTTTACTTATCCGAGGTTTGATCTTCGGTATCTCTGCATACCTAGTTCAACCTCGTTACCGATAAGTACTCTTTTCTCGTTCCCGTGATATGTGATCCCTTGTGAGCCAGTCACATGCTTGCAAGCTAATCGGATGACATTCCACCGAGAGGGCCTAGAGTATATCTATCCGTCATATGGATTGACAAATCCCACTCTTGATCCATGTGCCTCAACACATACTTTCCGAACACTCAATGCCACCTTTATAGCCACCCAGTTACGGTGTGGTGTTTGATGTCATCAAAGCATCCTTCCGGTGATGGTGATTAACATGATCTCATGGTCAAAGGAATTAGGTTACTATGTATCAGAAAGCTTATAACAAACGAACTATTAAAATGACTTGATCTTTATGCTACGCTTATCTATAGGAGTATGTCCATCATACCATTCTCCTAATGATATGACCTTGTTGTTAATAACATCTCAATGTTCATGATCGAGAAACCACGATCATCTATTAACCAACAAGCTAGTATTATAAAGAGGCTTTACCAGGGACTTTAATTTAGTTTATATGTCACACAAGTATTAATGTTTCCGGTTAATACTATTACAGCATGAATGTAAAAATTTATCATAAACACAAAGATATAATAATAACCACTTTTATTATTGCCTCTAGGGCATATCTCCAAAAGTCTCCCACTTGCACTAGAGTCAACTAATCTAGATTACATGGTAATACACCGAACACCCATGGAGGTTTGGTTTTGGTCATGTTTTGCCCTCGGGAGAGGTTTAGTCAACAGATTCGCGACATTCAGATCTGTGTGTACTTTGCAAATCTTTATGTCACCATCTTGGACATGCTCTCGGATAGCGTGAAAACATAGCTTGATGTGCTTCAGCTTCTTGTGTGACCTTGGTTCTTGCGCATTGGTTATGGCGCCCATGTTATCACAATAGATAGACATTGGGTCCAGCGCTGGAACCACACCGAGCTCTGTAATGAACTCCTTCATCCATATCGCCTCTTGTGAAGCCTATGAAGCAGCTATGTATTCCGATTCAGTTGCAGATCTCGCCACAACGCTTTGCTTTGCACTTCTCCAGCTAACTGTTGCACCATTCAAAGTAAATACGTATCCAGATTAAGATTTAGAATCATCCGGATCAGTGTTCCAACTAGCATCGGTGTAACCATTAATAACAAGCTGTTCATCACCTCCATAAGAAAGAACCATATCCTTAGTTCTTCTCAAGTACTTAAGGATGTTTTTGACCGATGTCCAACGATCCACTCCTGGATCACTTTGATATCTGCTAGTCAAACTAACAGCATATGCAATGTCGGGTCTAGTACATAGCATGGCATACATAAGAGATCCTATGGCTGAGGCATAGGGAGTCTTACTCATCCTTTCTCTATCTTATGCCGTTGCAGGACTTTGAGTTTTACTCAAGGTCGTATTGGGCAACATGGGCAAGAACCCTTTCTTGCTATCTTCCATTACAAACCTCTTTAGAACTTTGTCCAAATATGTACTATGTGACAATGATATTAGGCGTCTCGATCTATCTCTATAAATCTTTATGCCTAATATGTAAGCTGCTTCGCCAAGATCTTTCATTGAAAAACAATTATTCAAACAATCCTTGACACTATTAAGAAGGTATACATCATTTCCAATCAACAATATGTCATGTACATATAGTATTAAGAATGCTACAGAGCTCCCACTCACTTTCTTGTAAATACAAGCTTCTCCATAAGTTTGTATAAAATCAAAACTTTTGATCACCTTATCAAAACGTTGATTCCAACTCCGGGATGCTTGCTTCAATCCATAAATGGACCGTTGAAGTTTGCATACCTTGTTAGCATATTTAGGATCGACAAAACCTTTGGGTTGTACCATATACAACTCTTCATCAATGTCTCCATTGAGGAACGACGTTTTGATATCCATCTTCCATATCTCAAAATCATAATATGCAGTGATTGCTAATAAAATCCTCATAGACTTTAGCTTCGCTACTGGTGAGAAAGTCTCATCATAGTCAACTCCTTGAATTTGTCGAAACCCTTTTGCGACAAGTCAAGCTTTATAGACAGTAACATTACCATCAGCATCTGTTTTATTCTTGAAAATCCATTTGTTCTCGACAGCCTTCCGGCCATCTAGTAAGTCCACCAAAGTCCATACTTGGTTTTCGTACATGGATCCAATCTCGGATTTCATGGCTTCTTGCCATTTATTGGAATCTATGCTCATCATCGCTTCCTCATATGTCACAGGGTCATCGGTGTTGTCCACCAACATGACACTCATAACGGGATCATACCAATCAGGAGTGGTACGATTTCTTGTTGACCTGCGAGGTTCCGTAGTTACTTCAATCGAAGTTTCATGATCAACATCATTAGCTTCCTCTCTTATTGGTGTAGGCGCCACAGGAACCACTTCCGGTGTTGAGCTACTCTCAAGTTCGAGAGAAGGTTCAACAACCTCATCGAGTTCTACTTTCCTTCCAGTCACTTCTTTCAAGAGAAACTTCTTCTCTAGAAAGGATCCATTCTTGGCAACGATGATTTTGCCCTCGGATCTATGATAGAAGGTATACCCAATAGTTTCCTTCGGGTATCCTATGAAGACGCATTTTTCCGCTTTGGGTTCAAGCTTGTCGGGCTGTAACTTCTTTACATAAGCTTCGCAACCCCAAACTTTAAGGAATGACAATTTAGGTTTCTTGCCAAACCATAATTCATACGGTGTCGTTTCAACGGATTTAGATGGTGCCCTATTTAAAGTGAATGCGGTTGTTTCTAATGCGTAACCCCAAAATGATAGCGGTAAATCTGTAGGTGACATCATAGAACGAACCATATCTAAGAGAGTTCGATTAGGACGTTCGGACACACCATTACGTTGTGGTGTTCCCGGCGGTGTCAATTGTGAAAGTATTCCGCATTTCTTCAAATGCTCGCCAAACTCGTAACTTAGATATTCACCTCCACGATCAGATCGTAGAAATTTAATCTTCTTGTTATGTTGATTCTCTACTTCACTTTGAAATTCCTTAAACTTCTCGAAAGTTTCGGACTTATGTTTCATGAAATAGATATACCCATATCTACTCAAGTCATCCGTCAAGGTAAGAACATAACGATAACCACCGTGCGATGCTACACTCATTGGGCCACACACATCGGTATGTATGATTTCCAATAAGTCCGTAGCTCGCTCCATCATACCAAAAAATGGAGTCTTAGTCATTTTACCCATCAGACATGCTTCGCATCTTTCAACTGATTCGAAA
The DNA here is from genome assembly GCA_916181665.1 of Avena sativa. Classification (NCBI taxonomy): domain Eukaryota; kingdom Viridiplantae; phylum Streptophyta; class Magnoliopsida; order Poales; family Poaceae; genus Avena; species Avena sativa. Next base: position 324,912,109 of record OV702279.1, read on the forward strand.
TCAAGTGATTCAAAAAGTCCATCGGAATGGAGTTTCTTCATACACTTCACTCCAATGTGACCAAGACGACAGTGTCACATATAGGTCGAGTTATCACTCAATTTCAAATGTTTAGCTTCAATGTTATTAATATGTGTATTACTACAATTGAGATTCAATAAGAATAGACCATCTATCAAAGGTGCATGTGCATAAAACATATTACTCATATAAATCAAACAACCATTATTCTCGGACATAAAAAAGTAACCGTCTCACAATAAACATGATCCGGATATAATGTTCATGCTCAACGTAGGCACCAAATAACAATTATTTAAGTATAAAACTAATCTCGATGGTAGATGAAGAGGTAGTGTGCCGACCGCGATCACATCAACCTTTGATCCATTTCCAATGCGCATCATCACCTTGTTCTTCGCTAGTTTCTGTCTATTCTGCAGCACCTGTTTCGAGTTACAAATATGAGCAACCAAAACCGTATCAAATACCCAAGCACTACTATGAGTACTAATGAGATACACATCAATAACATGTATATCGGATATACCTTTCTTCTTGATGTTGTCGTTCTTCCAATCCGCCAAGTACTTAGGGAAATTCTGCTTCCAGTGACCTTCTCCCTTGCAGTAAAAGCACTCAGTATCAGGATTAGGCCCAGAATTGGTCTTCTTGGCCGGCGCGGTAACTTTCTTACCGCCCTTCTTAAAGTTTCCCTTTTTCTTAGACTTGCCTTGCTTCTTGAATTTGATGGTCTTATTAACCATCAACACTTGGTGCTATTTCTTGATCTCCACTTTGCAGACTTTAACATGGAGAAGAGTTCGGGCAACGACTTGTCCATGTTTTGCATATTGTAGTTCATCACAAAGTTCTTGTAACTTGGTGGTAGTGATTGGAGGACACGGTGAATCCCCAAAGCATTAGGAATCACTATACCCAAGCTTTGAAGCTTGCTTGCATGCCCAGACATCTTAAGCACATGCTCACTGACGGAGCTTCCCTCTTCCATCTTGCAGTTAAAGAACTTTTCAGAAGCCTCATAACTCTCAACTGCCGCGTGAGCCTCAAATATCATTTTGAGTTCACGGACAATATAATGTGGGTCATGGTTCTCAAACCTTTTCTGAAGCTCCGATTCCAAACCATACAAGATAGCACACTGAACTGTGGAGTACTGATTCTTCCAAGCGAGGAAAACATTCTTTTCCTCATCGGTAGCATCAGCTGCAGGTGGGTCACCCAGCGGTGCATCCAGCACATAGGTCAAATTACCAGCATTGAGGACAATCCTCAAGTTATGGAACCAATCCGCGATATTGCTTCCATTGTTTTTCAACCTCTCTTTCTCTAGGAACGCATTAAAATTGATGGTAGGGGCCGCCATTGATATACAACATATTTTCAATAGTTTAGACTAAGTTTATGACAAATTGAGTTCTAATTAATAGTTAAACTAATCTAGGTGAACTCCCACTCAAATCCACCACATCAAAACCGATCATCATGAGATTTGATGTAGCTTCAATGGCGAACAATCAACATGTTCATCATATCTACTATATGACTCATGCTTTACCTTTCGGTGATCCGTGTTTCGAGACCATGTATGTACATGCTAGGCTCGTCAAGATCAAACCTTAGCTTCCGCATGAGCAAATCTGGCTTGCTCCCGTTGTATACACTCGCAGAATCTAACACACCCGATCATCATGTGGTGCTTCGAAACAACGAGCTTTATCAACGGTGCTTACTAAGGATGAACACTTTATAACTTGAAATTTTGTGAGAGGGATCATCTTATAATGCTACCATCGCGAACTAAGCAATACAAGATGCATAAAAGAATTAACATCACATGCAATTCAAAATATGTAATATGATATGGCCTTTCTTCTTGTGCTTCCGATCTCCATCTTCAAGAACGAACATGATCTTCATCATCACCGGCATGGATTCAAGGTCAATGGCGCCGCTTCATGGTTGTAGTCCACCAGCATCAACTATTATAACTACTTTGAATAATAGACACGCGGGTCTTAACGGAATTAAAAGACAACCATATGGCTCCTGCCGGTTGCCGACTTACAATAAGGAACATTGCATACATCATATATAATCACAATCATGGCCATATCACATCACAGCACACCCCTGCAAAACAAAGTTAGACGCCTCTAATTTTCATTGCATGTTTTACCTGGTTTGGGGCTTTCAATAAGTGTCGTTCTAACTTACGAACAAGAACCACAACGTTGATACTAGTATTTTCAATTACCCATTGTAAATTGAATCTTCACTATGTTGGGAGAAACAGGCACCCGCAAAGCCACTTATGCAATAAAAGTTGCATGTCAAGCATGGAGCAAGTCTCATGAACGGTGTCATATAAGGTTAGCCCGGGCCGCTTCATCCCACCATCCTGCAAGATGCAAAGTACACAAGAAGCAATCGACAACGAAAGCATCAACGCCCACAATGACCATTGTGTTCTACTCGTGCAACAGATCTACATATAGACACGGCTCTGATACCACTGTTGGGGTTCGTAGCATGGAAAACAAAAAAATTCTACCGCATGCATACAAACAAGCCAAGATCTATCTACTAGATTGAAGCAGCGAGTCGATTAGAGTACTCACCCTTGAAGATTCCAAAGCGGTTAACGAGAGAAGATTCTTGTGGGTGATGTAGTCGTACACTTGCCTATCTCAAGATCGCGTAGACGATCCTTCCGGCGTTGCGTTCCGGCAGTGCTTCCGCAGTCGGTCACACGTTCGGTACTCGATGAAGACCTTCCTCTCCCTTGTTCCAGCAGGCAGCGGAGGTTGTAGTTCTCCCTCGCGATTCCGGCAGCACGACGGCGTGGTGTTGGAAGTAGAGGGAAGATCCTGCAGGGCTTCGCCTAAGCCGGCGCAAGTTATGGTGGATCTAGGGTTTCCGGCAATCTAGGTTTAGAAGGCCGGAGAGGAGGAGGTGGTGTCGGCGGCGGCTAGGGCGACGGCTAGGCGGCAGCGCACGGGGTGGGGAGGGCTAGGTTGTGTGCTCTTTGGGGCAGCCCTCCCCCTCTATTTATGAGAGGGAGGGAGGCTTGGGAGAGGGGAGTTTAAATCCATACCCAAACCCAAGTTGGATAGAAGGAAGGACTCTTTCCTTCTTCCACTAGGAAACTATTGTTCTAGTTTGACTTTTCAAACCTCCCTTTTGACTTTCAATTAAGAGCTTTATTTCTCTCTCGCAAATGCCCAACCAAAGTGACCTAGGACATGATCCAATCATTCCACTTACCCATGACACATTCATGGGCCATTCCCCTTCCGGTCCGGTGAACCTTCTAGAACCTCTCCGATGAAAACATCGAAATCATTCCCGATCTCTGGAATCGGACTTCCCTTATATGAATCTTATTCTCCGTACCATTACGGATCTCCTCGTGATATCCCGGATACCATACGAGACTCCGAACAACATTCGGTTTCCCTACTTACATTCCATATCTACTAAACAACATTGAATCCTTAAGTGTGTCTCCCTACGGTTCGTGAATTATGCGGACATGACCGTGACACTTCTCCGATCAATAACCAATAGAGGAATCTGGAAATTCATATGGCTCCCACATATTTCTATGATTACTTTGCGATCGAATGAACCACTTACATACGATACCAATTTCCCTTTGTCTCGCGATAGTTTACTTATCCGAGGTTTGATCGTCGGTATCTCTGCATACCTAGTTCAACCTCGTTACCGATAAGTACTATTTTATCGTTCCCGTGATATGTGATCCCTTGTGAGCCAGTCACATTCTTGCAAGCTAATCGGATGAAATTCCACCAAGAGGGCCCAGAGTATATCTATCCGTCATATGAATGGACAAATCCCACTCTTGATCCATGTGCCTCAACACATACTTTCCGAACACTCAATGCCACCTTTATAGCCACCCAGTTATGGTGTGGTGTTTTATGTCATCAAAGCATCCTTCCGGTGATGGTGATTAACATGATCTCATGGTCGAAGGAATTAGGTTACTATGTATCAGAAAGCTTATAGCAAACAAACTATTGAAATGACTTGATCTTTATGCTACGCTTATCTATAGGAGTATGTCCATCATACCATTCTCCTAATGATATGACCTTGTTGTTAATAACATCTCAATGTTCATGATCGAGAAACCACGATCATCTAGTAACCAACAAGCTAGTATTATAAAGAGGCTTTACCAGAGACTCTAATTTAGTTTATGTCACACAATTATTAATGTTTCCGGTTAATACTATTACAGCATGAATGTAAACATTTATCATAAACACAAAGATATAATAATAACCACTTTTATTATTGCCTCTAGGGCATATCTCCAATAGTATATTAGATCGTTAATGAAGGGGTAAGTTATGATCTAGTGCGTTGGATCGGATTTGATCCAACAGCGCGGAAGCGCGATCCACCCCGAAGAGGTATCGTCCAATCAGACGCTGCCGCGTGGCTCGATTTTTAATTTAAAAAACAGAATTTTATTCAAACTTAGAAAAATCATAACTTGAGTTCTGTTTATCCAAAAAAATACAAATAAGATATCAATGGATTCACAAAAATAAATCCTACACTACTTTGGGCTTATTTTTGTATTTTTCTTCTATAAAAATGGGTTTTTGTGCAGAGAAAATATAGGCTTATTCTGATTATATAAATTATTTGGAAAATGATTTTAAAGCAAAGTTAAGTTTATTTAGACTATATTTAGATAGCTTTGTGTTCAGTATTGTTTGGTTGAATGGTTTAGTGTAGAAAAATTCATTCCATTGCATTTGCATGCATTCATATATTTTTTGCTTGAATATTTTGAATGAGAATTTGGTGCTATCATTTTATGTGTAGATTTTGGTGCTAGTGGTAATTGTGATTGTGAAGATTGTTGATACTCCCCCAACTACCAAGGCAAGTGGAGCTTCATGCATTTTTCCTATTTTTTTTTACTATCCGCTGTTGATATTTTGTATAGGGCTTGCATGAAATTTTTGCTAAGTATCTATATGCTATGCCATGGGAAATCCTATTAGTTATAGTCTTGGTAGAATTTTCTCTAAGTTAAGATACTTGACATGTTATCATGCTTAGACTAGCTAGTAGCAAACAAGGGTGGATTATATACATGCTATGGAAATTTTGTTAAGTCTTTGACTTATGTTTTTTCTTAATAAAACAACTAAGTGAATGAATCACCTGGGTGGAATGGTTTGTTTGGGTTATGTTGAGTTCTTACACAAGGCCCATATCTATGGTCTACCTTGTGTATCACACTTGTGGAAAGCCACCCAGGAACAAAGGGATTTGAGATACTTAGTGTTTATAAGCTTCTAGTGCAACCACATGGCATATGGGCTCTGCCTTGATCATATAGGTTGCAATAACTTAGCCAGATGGACAGATGGTGGTAGGGTGATAGGATGGAACGCGTCCATTTGGTCTAAGGGAAGGCTTCTGAAAGATCTCGTATCGATGCATGTCGAGTCTTGTGGGGAAAGTGCACCACCTCTCAAGAAGGAAAAACCTAAGTACTTAGCCGTGTCCCCGGCAACGGATAATTTGAGCATCAAGACATTGAAGCTATCAAGGATCTCCTCATCCCAATTTATAAGTTAAAAACTTGTGGTTGAATAGGGGTTAAGGTTCACCAATGTCTATTGGTGGTTCCTTGGGAGTATTTGTCAAACCAAAAACTTAGTGTTTTTCAACTGATAGGAAAAACCTATTTTGAGCAAAGCAAGCCTAAGATACACTTAGCCAAATTCATATAGATATTAGATACTACTATTCTACTATAGTATCACTTGCCAATACAATTCCAAATGTATTGACCCACTGTGGTTGTAACTTATGGTGTTACAGGTTACTCTGATGAGGATTAGGGTTATGAGTCTACACTCAACATGTTTGCCTGTGGCACATGAAGATGAAGACTTTACTTTATTTATTTATGTTATGAACTCTTGTACTAGCCTTTGGCTATGGAATTGTAAAAGACTATGTTTATCTCTGGAATGAAGATGTAATAAAGACCTTTGTATCTGTGTACTTCATCTTAAACTGTGGATGCTAGCATTTGATCCAGGGACTAGCATTGCAATCACAGGGACCTTTACCTTTGTAAAGGTGGGGTCTTACAATGTAGAGAAAAATATTTCCTCTTTGTTTGAAGCACAGTCCTCTTTGATTAATAAAATGGCTGCTAAACTTGAAACCATGGAAAGTACCTTTGCTGCTACTCATACCATACAAGTTACCATTGATGAAAATGTTAGATTGTTATCCCAACTTCATGCTAAGTGGGAAAGGGAAGCTGAAATTGCTAGAAACAATAGTGTGTGCACCATCACCACCACCAATATGGTTGCCACTGAACCACAAGAAGTCCATATTCCTCCTCCTAAAATGCCTATGCCCAATGAGTCTACTACTAGTGATGCTAAGTTTGATTTTTATCTTGATGGTTGCAATATTTCTAAAGTGATTATGTTCCTGCAAAAGCTTGCTAGAAGTCCTGATGCTAGTGATATGCATGTTGCTTTCACCAAACACATTACAGATGCTCTTGTCAAAATTAAGGAAGAGAAGTTGAAACAGCTTCTATTCTTAGGAAAGTAGAAAATAGTTGGGAACTCATTATTAATATGCAAGTTAATGACTTTGATCTCAAAGCTTCATGTGATCTTGGTTCTAGTGTCTCTATTATGCCTAGAAATATTTATGAAATGCTTGATTTGCCACCTTTGGAATATTGTTATTTGGATGTCCCACTTAATGATAATGCTAAGAAGAAACTCATGGGGAGTGTTAATGATGTTGTCATTATGGTTAACAATACTTATGTCCCTGTTGATTTCTATGTTTTGTATGTTGAATACAATGCTTCTTGTCCTATTATTTTGGGAAATCCTTTTCTTAGAACTGTTGGTGCCATCATTGATATGAAAGAAGGCACCATTCAATATCAATTCTCATTCAATAAAGGTATTGAACACTTCCCTATGAGGATAGAGAAGTTTCTTTTTGCTCCTCCTTTGAAAGCAAGGTTTGATGTTAATGCTTCTTCATTTGAAAATACTTGATTCTTGCTTCTTGTGCCTAACTTAAAGGCGTTAAAGAAAAGTACATGTTGGGAGATAACCCAAGAGTTTTCTTGAGTCTTGGAAGTTATTACTTCAGTGTTGACCTCTCCTTATCCTTTTTGTTTGCTTTTGTGCCAAGAATGACCTATAATGAGAGGGAAGTAAGATTTGGGGAGTTGCTGTCCCGAAACAGATTTCTGTGCTCCACCATAAATATTTGTGAGGAATCTATGTAAGTCTGATTGAGATGATAATTTACAAATAAATCCCCCAGTATGTTAGATAACTTTCTTTAGTTCAACACTTTTTGATTTGAGCAACAGAAGGTCTTCGAAAAAATCGGTTTCTACCTGCTGGTCTGTTTTGACAGATTTCTGCCATTATTTGCATTTGCATCTTATTGATTCCTTTTTGGGTTCTTTTTGGGAAATTGATATTTTTGAGGTAATTGATATATTAGATTTTGTTTTTAGTGAAAGTTTTTCTATTCTAAATCTAAACCCAAGGGTCTATTATCCTTTGAATACACTAATGTTGCTAATGAAGATTGTGTGAAGTTTTGTATGAAGGAAAAAATTTCAGGTATAGAGAGAGAATGATGTAATGAGATGAAGAATGGACAAAATCTAAAGCTTGGGGATGCCACCCCGGTGTCACCCCAAGAAATATCCAAGAGGTACAAGCGTCAAATCTTGGGTATGCAAAAAGGCATCCCCTTCTTCATCTATAAAAAGCTCAGGTCTTTCTAAACACTTCGTTTTTATTGTTTCATGCACTGTTGTGTTGTTCTTGGAGCGTCTTAGTTTTTGTTTGCTTTGCTTAGTTTGCTTGAATAAAGTATATTGGACCCCCGTTCTCGATGTGTTGTTTCAAATAAGTTGATTGGTGTTGGAAAGGAGTAGAAAGTTCTTGCTTGAAATGGTACAAGAGAAGCTTGCTTTGACTGTGACTTACTCCCTCCGTTTCAAAATATAAGATGTTTTAGGTTTGTGAAAAAAATGAATCTAGACTTGTTTTAGTATGTAGGTTCACTCAACTTTGGGATGAATCTACATACTAAAACAAGTCTATATTCATTTTCTTTATAAACCTAAAACATCTTATATTTTGAAACAGAGGGAGTAGACTTTAGCATGTCATTCTAGGTGTTGTTTTAACCTTATGCTTGCTGTAGCATGACTTGTTCCAAACAATTGGGATTGCTTAGTGTGCCTTGAAAGAATCATTCGTTGTTTTAGCATGCAAAAGCATAGTATTGTGGTATTCTCCTTTGATGCTTTGTTTGAGTTGACTTGGCACATGCTCACACCATGTTATGACTATGAACAAGTCACCATAGCCTCTATTTGTTTTCACTTGTGTACATATACTCATCATTGTGAGCATGCTTAGCTTGTTTGTGTAAGGTGTATGTCATTATGAATGCTCAGTAGTTCTTGCTTGTCTATGATTAGCTCCATCTTGCTAATATTTTGTAGCATGTCATATGAATGTTTGCTCGCATTGTTTTATTCATATTTTGGTATGATATTGTGGTATCCTCCTCTAAAAGTTTCATGTGAATTGACTTGGCACATGCTCACGCATGCATATGACTAAACAATAGTCAGTAAGCCTCGATGATTTATTTTGCCTCAGAGTTCTTGTATCACTTTCATGCCATAATTAGTCATGTTTTGTTGCAAGCATGAGTATGAGCTCTACCTGTGTTTCCAACTCCCCAAAACCAATATTGCCAACTGTGTCCACCATACCTACCTATTAGCATCATTTACTATTTCAGTGCATATTCAATATGCCTTGTTTTCTTCCAAATAAAATGTTTGTCTGTTTTGAGAAAGTTAGTTAGCAAAGCTCTCATGAACTTGATGGCACACTTTATTCCTTGCACTTAATAATCCTGAACCATTGTGACTTGTCCATGAAAGTTATACGCTTGCTAATTATATGCTGGGAGTCAGCAGAACCATGCTGTTATGGGGAACGCTTTCAACACCTTTTGGATATCCTATCCAGTTGATACTTTGTTATTTTGTTTATGGATGTCGATGATGTGATATAAAAGGGGAACTTGTGAGTTCATGGAGTCTATACATTGTGTTAGAGAAATGCCTGGGCCGCTAGCCTAAGCCATGCCTAATCATGGTGGAAACTTGCAGCATCACCATAATGAGCATTCTGTGAAGCATCCTCAATAAAAAGCTATGCACATAGTAAATAAAAAGATCGCTGAGATGCTCATTGTATGCTTGCCTTGTCATTTTGATCACGGGATAGCTCATGTATCATGTGCAAGGGGTACACTGTTGGTGGTTCTCTATGATATGCATGTATTTACAATGACAAGAACTTACAGGTAACCAAAGTTGAGTAGCATGCGGAGCGGCCCTCGTACTCAAGGGACTTGGGATTTCCAGTTTATGGTCTTTCAAGCATATAACTCATACTGGACCTCACTTTTACCTTAACCATATGAAGATGCCTATGATAGGGGCAATGAGATCTCAAAGCTAATGAGTACCTTCCTTTCAGCATTAGGAAGCCTTTCAAACTTTTCAAAACCTTTTCACGACCTTGTTGAGTCACCACTTATTCTATGAGCACCTTCTTGAGAGCATAGTTGTCATTCTTGTGTTTGTTCCAAAACTTGCTTAATTATGTCATGACTTTGATGCTTGTATCTCTGATATCTTTACTTCTAGTCTTCACTTGAACTTCAGAGGTGCCTTGGAATTTATATTGTGCTCTACAAACAAAGGCAAGCGAGATACCACTCTATCGTACCTTATTATGAGCATTGCAATGTTGCTTATGTTTATGTTTCATGCTACTTATTATTACTGAGTTAGTTTCTCTTCATAGCTTGCAATGACTATTGAGTAGACTTAGTTGCATACTTCTTATTATGAATGGTTTAAGCATCTACTCCTGTGCTGAGAATATATACTTCATATGAAGCAAATGTGTTCGTGAAAGTTCTTTTATCGCACTCAGTTTTCAACTGAATTGCTTGAGGACAATCAATAAGCTAATCTTGGGGGGAGTTGATACGTCCAAAACGTATCTACTTTCCCGAACACTTTTGCTATCGTTTCTCCTCTAAACTTGTGTGATTTGGATACAACTAACACGGACTGATGTTGTTTTCAGCAGAATTACCTGGTGTCATGTTTTTGTGCAAAAAATTAACCATCAGGAAAATCCCGGAAAATAAAATTATATTTCACCAGAATACCCACGGAGCCAGAAGACGAGACGGAGAAGGGACCTGGGAGGCCCACACCCCTGCCAGGCGCGGTCCCACCTCTGGCCATGCCTAGGGGGGTGCAGCCACCCCAGGCACCCCCTCGGCCTCCCTCTACGCCTATAAGTTGCCTCTCGACCTAAAAACCGAGGGGGGTTCGATAGTTTACCAGAAAGAGTTCCGCTCCGCCGCCGCCACCAGAAACCAAGATTCGGATCTAGAAACTCCGTTCTGGCACCCTGCCGGGACGGCGAATTTGGAGAGGATCATCGCCATCATCATCACCAACGCATCTCCATCAACCATCGATGTTTCCCTCATCCATGAGTGAGTAATCCCCCGATGTAGGCTTGGGGATGGTAGGGATTGGATGAGTTATATCATGTAATCGAATAAGATCTGTTAGGGCATAGTGCCTAGTATCTATATTAGTGCTATTTGACTTTGTTGCAACTTGTTGTGCTTAATGCTTGTCACTAGGGCCTGAGTGCCATGATCTCAGATCTGAACTTATTATTGAATCATTATGATAGTATTGTTTGTGATCTTATCTGCAAGTTGTGTACACATATACCTGTCCGGATCCAAAGACCCCAAAGTGACAATAATTGGGACAACCGAAGGGGATGGCTGTGGTGTGAGGATCACATGTGTTCACAGAGTGTTAATGCTTTGCTCCGGTTCTCTATTAAAAGGAGCACCTTAATTGCTAGTAGTTCCCTAGAGGCCCCGCTGCCACGGGCTGGCTGAACAGAAGATGTTGTGCAAGTTCTCATTGCGAGCACGTATGACTATATTTGGAGCACATGCCTATGATTATTTATTACTTGGATGCTTGTTATTATTTATATCCAATGCCCTAGATCTTGAAGTTACATGTTTAGACTTGTCCATGCAACACCTGTCCATCCATCCCTATGCCTACCGCACTCGAATCCTACTGTTATCGTTACTGTTACTATTGCTCCTGTTTTGTTGTTGCTATTGCTACTATCAAACGGTTGCTACTAATAAACTTCTGTGAGCAAGAACTATTTCCAGGTGCAGCTGAATTGACAACTCAGTTGTTAAGGCTTGCAAGTATTCTTTGGCTCCCCTTGTGTCGAATCAATAAATTGGGTAATACTACCGCGAAGACTGTTGCGATCCCCTACACTTGTGGGTCATCAACCTACTCGGGGACGAGCAGGAGTTAAGCTTGGGGATGCTTGATAGGTCGGAAACGTATCTATAATTTTTATGTTCCATGCTTGTTTAGTATCTACTTTGCTTTGCTTTGTCTACACTTTGGGGTGTTTTATATGTTTTCTAGTACTAACCTATTAACAAGATGCCACAGTGCTAGTTGCCTGTTTTCTTCTGTTTTTGGTTCTAGAAAGGCAGAAAATCAATATCCTCGGAATTGGACGGGACAAAATCCAAAGTCAATATTTCACCGAGGAGAACACGGAGTCCAGAGGAGAGACTGAGGGGAGCCACAGGGCGGCCGCACCCCCCAGGCGTGGGTCCACCCTAGGCCGCGCCTGGGCAGAGTGTGGGCCCCCTGGCCGCCCCCTGCCTCGCCTCTTTGCCTATAAGAAGCCCCCGATGCCTAAACCCTAAGTACCCGATGAATATTCCACGAAACCGTCTGTAGCCGCCACCACCATTATCCCTATATCGGGGGGATCTGAAGCTCTTCCTGGCACCCTGCCGGAGAGGAGATCATCCCGGAGGCCTTCTTATTCATCATGCTAGCCTCCGGTATGAAGCGTGAGTAGTTCCACCTTGGACTACGGGTCCATGTAGTAGCTAGATGGTTGTATCTCCTCCTTTGTGCTTTTATGTCTAGATCTTGTGAGCTCCGTTCATGATCAAGATCTCATCTATTTGTAATCATGCATGTTGTGTTTGCGGGGATCCGATGGATATTGAGATTAATATGTCAGATTGATTAATGCTTTTGTCTTATTGATTCTATCATGTCTGTTTTGTTTGTGATCTTGCATGCTCTTTGTTGTTAGTAGTTATCATTGCAAAGTAGTTGCTAGTGACTCCAAGAGGGGGTATTTATGCTCGATAGTGGGTTCATGACTCTATTAAATCTAAGGGAAGTGACAGAAATCTCTAAGGTTGTAGATGTGTTGTTGCCACTAGGGAGAAAACAACGGTCTCTTGTTCATGGAATAAGTGGATTGTTTACCTTACACACTTTGCTTAAAGCAGTTGTCTGTTGCTTGCAACTTAATACTAGAGGGGGTTCAGATGATAACCCAAAGGTAGACTTCTAATCATAGATGCAGTTGGATGGCGGTCTATGTATCTTGTTGTATTGCCCAATCGAATCTTATAGGATCATGAATGTGTAGTATTGCATTGTTATGCCTTGCTCAGTCCTGTCAATTGCCCTACTGTTATTTGTTTACCCAGCATGCCATGTTTGTTTATCTAAGGAGAGCACCTCTAGTGAACTATGGACCCCGGTCCAACCTTTACCATTGATACATCTTCCACTGTTACTGTTTACTTGTTGCAAACCACTATTACCTTCCACACCATACAGTTAATCCTTTGTTACAGCAAACCAGTGAGATTGACAACCTCGTTGTTCGTTGGGGCAAAGTCTTGAGTTTGTGTTGTGCAGGTCTCCAAGTTGCTAGCAACACCTTTGAGTCATTTCCTTCCTCCTACTGGTTCGATAACTTTGGTTTCTTACTGAGGGAAATCTTGCTATTGTGCTCATCATACCTTGCTCTTGGGGTCTCCCAACGAGGCATTGAACATGCCATTAGGAGCTCACAAGATCTAAACATGGTTGCACAAAGGAGGAGATACAACCATCTAGCTACTACATGGACCCGTAGTCCAGGGTGGAACTACTCACGCATCATACCGGAGGCTGGCATGGTGAAGAAGAAGGCCTCCAGGATGATCTCCCCTATGGCAGGGTGCCAGGAAGAACTTCAGACCCCCCCCCCCGATCTAGGGACGATGGTGGTGGCGGCTACGTACTGTTTTGTGGAAGATTGATCGGGTACTTAGGGTTTCAGTATCGGGGGCTCTTTATAGGCGAAGAGGCGAGGCAGGGGCACCTAGGGCAGCTGCACCTCCTAGGCACGTGCCCACCCTGGTCGTGCGGCCAGGGGGTGTGGCCCCCTGGTGGCTCTTCTCCGTCTCGTACTTTGGCTTCGTGTTCCCCACGGTAAAATATTGACTTTAGCTTTTGTCCCGTCCAATTCCGAGAATATTGATTTTCTGCCTTTTCTAGAACCAAAAATAGAAGAAAACAGGCAATTAGCACTGTGTCATCTTGTTAATAGTTTAGTACCAGAAAACATATAAAAACACCTCAAAGTATAGACAAAGCAAAGCAAAGTAGATACTAAACAAGCATGGAACATCAAAAATTATAGATACGTTTCCGACGTATCACTCCACTGGAGCCACCTCCGGGGAGATCTCCAACATCTCCGGCATCATCACCATAATGAAGAGGGAGTAGTCCACCTCCAGGCTATGGGTTTGTGGTAGTAGCTTGATCTATTTAACTCTTGTTCTTTATAGATCTACTACCATATGAGCTGGTCAACATTTATGGTCATATATGTAACTCCTATGTGGTGGATCTTTGTTCTATGATTTGATATTTAAGATTGGAATCTATTTTGTGTAAGATGTATTATAAATATCATGTACCCCGTTCTTAATTGCTTGTTTTGATCCAACTTGTATGCAAGAACTTGTATGGGGAGAAGTGTGCATTAGATGGAGTGGCATGGTGGTAGTGATTGAATTGTGATAAACAATATTCAAGATCTACTTTGGTTTTTACCTTTCTTTTGCATTCTCACTAGGCATAAAGTGAAATCATGTACTATAGTTATCATGTGACAATAAGATAATATTGTTAGATTAAGGTAGCATATTTGTATTTTCAAACATCATGTTATATTACTTAAATATATACTCTGATTTGTTCTTAATTCAAGATTGCATGGAATTTCCCTTTCTTGAAGAGTATAATAGAGATGTGTTTCATCTCTATGTTAGAATGTGATGCCCATATGAATGCTTATCAAATACATATAGAAGTTTCATGAATATTTATCATCGATGAATTGTTGCATGATCACTACAACTTAAAAAGAGAGTAGACAAGTGAACCCATGAACCCCGGTCAGATTTTAATCATAAGAAACACCTTTACATTGCATCTACTACCTTTTATATTTTCTGCAATTTGTTATTTAGAAAATACAAAAATACTTTCCCTACTTGCAATCACTCATAAAAACCCCAAAACAACTCTAATATCTTCCATTTCATCTAGTTTGCATTACTTTACTTTATTTATATTTTATTTCATATTACTAATACGAAACCTTGTGCTTCACAACCACTTGGTGGAGTTGGGTACACAAGACAAATTATTTACTTTACAAGTTGCTTGAAGAGGAGAAGACAAATACACTTCCCTAACCAATTCCCTGAGAGTTTGATATAAAGCCTCCAGTCACCCTTGTGGGGAAAAGAAGCTTGCTAAAACACTCTGCACTTTGAGTCCCAACGAAAATTGGCACGATTGTTGCCATCACATGCCAAGAATCATTCGGATTGATGTCATCTTCACCCTCGGAAAAAATATTCATCAAATTCAATACATCTTCTCTGGCCGAATCCTTTTACAACTAGCATGACCTTGTACTTTGGATGTGACGTGTGCTCTTCTTGCTTGATTTTGTAGACCCACTTGTTTTTTAGAACTTTCTTGCCCTTTTACAAGTATGATTCTTATGCAAGGAATCCATCTCTTCTTGCATAGACTTATTCCACTCCTTTTCTCATATTTCATTGCATCTTGAAAGCACTCAGGTTCTGAACCATCAGAAAATAACAACACATATTGGTCTGAGTCATACCTAGTGAAAGGAACACGGCCTTGGCTGGACAGTCTGAGTGGAGCAGCTGGTGGACTATCTGGTTCATGTTCTTGTTGATCATGATCATATTCTTCAGCATCATACTCTTGCTGCTGGGGAGCATCCTCACTTGTACCACTATGTGCATCATATTGCACATCTTATGCATCATCATCTTCAGCTTCTTGTTAAGCTGAATCTGCAGGAACTGGGTCAGAATCAAATATGTCTTGCTGTTGATTTCGAGGAGAAACATGTACCAGAACTTGCTCTGGAACCTGCACCTTTGTCTTCACAATATCCTCAATTTTTTGGTCTTCAACAAACATAATATCATGGCTTCTCACAACCTTTCTTGCTATTGGATCATACAACTTATAGTCAAACTGATCACCTCCATAGCCAAAAAATATGCACTGTCGTGTCTTTGAATCAAGCTTTGACCTTTCATCTTGAGGGATATGAACAAAGTCCTTACACCCAAAAACCTTCAGGTGCTCGTATGAGACGTCCTTGTCATAAAAGACCATGTTTGGAACATCTCCCTAAAATGGATAACTTGGTGAGAGATTACTAAGATAAACTGCAGTCGACAAAGCCTCACCCCAATAATGTTTAGGCAGATTTGCACTCAATAGCAAGAATCTAACTCTCTCAACAATTGTCATGTTCATCCTCTCGGCAAGACCATTCAACTGTGGTGTCTTCGGAGGAGTAAATTGGTGTCTAATTCCCTGTTCCTTGCAATAGGCATCAAATGGGCCAATATGCTCTCCTCCATTATCAGTGTGAATGCACTTGATCTTCTTCTCAGTTTCTCTCTCAACTGAGACTTGGAATTGCTTGAATACACTTAGTACTTGATGTTTGTTCTTCAAAACATAGACCCAAGCCTTCCTGGAAAATTCATCAATAAATGTGACGAAGTACTTTGATCCACCCATAGACCTCACTGATATTTTGCAAACATCGGAATGCACTAAGTCCAGCACCTCGGACTTCTTGTGAGGAGGTTGACTCTTGAACGCAACTCTGTGCTGCTTCACCACTAGACAATATGAACATTTCTTTATATGAACACCTTTCAACAGATTTTTATTCACTAGCACCGTCATCCCCTTCTCACTCATGTTCCCAAGTCTCTTGTGCCATAGAGCACAAACATCCTCTTTCAACAATGCATTGACACAAGCAGCAGAAAGCTTAGCATGAACATGATACAAAACTGAAATCATGTTACCTTTTGTTGGAGATATGCACAAGAGGTAATAATAAAATAGTTATTAATATATCTTTGTGTTTATGATAAACGTTTACATCCCATGCTATAATTGTATTAACCGAAAACATTAATACTTGTGTGTTTTGTAAACATAAAAGAAGTCCCTAGTAAGCCTCTTGTTGAACTAGCTCGTTGATTAATAGATAATCATGGTTTCCTGATCATGAACATTAGATGTTATTAATAACAAGATCATGTCATTAGGACAATGATATGATGACACACTCCTATAGTAAGCGTAGCGTAAGATCAAGTCATTTAGAGTTTGTTTGCTACAAGCTTTCAAATACATAGTAACCTAATCCTTCGACCATGAGATCATGTTAATCACCATCACCGGATGAATGCTTTGATGAAATCAAACACCACTTCCGTAACTGGGTGGTTATAAAGGTGGCATTAGGTATTCTGAAAGTATGTGTTGAGGCACATGGATCAAGAGTGGGATTTGTCCATCCATATGACAGAGAGATATACTCTGGGCCCTCTCGGTGGAATGTCATCCAGTTGGCTTGCAAGCATGTGACTAGGTCACAAGGGATGTCATATCTCGGAACGAATAAAGAGTACTTATCGATAATGAGGTTGAACTAGGTATAGAGACACCGACGATCAATCCTTGGATAAGTAAAGTATCGTGCGACAAAGGGAATCGGTATCGTATGTAAATGGTTCATTCAATCACGAAGTAATCGTACAAATATGTGGGAGCCATAATGGATTTCTAGATTCCTCTAATGGTTATTGATTCGAGAGGTGTCTCGATCATGTCTGCATAGTTCACGAACCGTAGGGAGACACACTTAAGGATTCGATGTTGTTTAGTAGATATGGAATATGAGTTGGTGACCAAATGTTGTTCCGAGTCTTGGATTGGATCCAGGGCATCACAAGGAGTTCCGAAATGGTCTGGAGAATAAGATTCATATAAGGAAAGTCAATTTCCGGGGTTCAGAATGTTTTTGGTGTTTTGACCGGAAGCTTCTAGAAAGGTCTAGAAGGTCCACCACCCCGGGAGGGGGTACTTGGAATGCACCATACCCTAATGGGGTAGGACCATAGACCACTAGGTCAAGTCGGCCAAGGATGTGGGAGAGATAATCAAACTCTAGTCTGAATAGTCAAGCTCTAGTTTGAAAATTCAAATCCCAATTTGAAAAGTCAAAGTCCTAGTGGAGGAGGGAAGGAAACCTACAAGGGAGAGAGGTTTCCCTCTCCCTCCCCAAGCTGCCGGCCACAAGGGAGTTGGGGGAGGACTCGGCCTTCCCTTGTTGCCTCCCCCCATATAAGCAAGGGGTGGGGCGTCCCCTTGGCCCTCACCCCAAAACCTAGGCCGTCGTCGCCCCTCCCAAGTCGACGGCGCCCTAGCCCTCTAAACCACCGCCGCTGGTGCCTTCCTCTCCTTGGCGCCTAAACCCTAGCTGCCGAGGACCTCTCTCCTCCACCATACCTGCTCCGGCTTAGGCGAATGCCCTATAGGATCTATTCCTCCACCTCCACCAGCACACCGTCGTGCTACTGGAATCGCGATACCTACAACCTCCGCTGCTTGCTGGAACAAGGGAGAGGAAGGTCTTCATCGACTACTGAACATGTGACCGACTACGGAAGCGCTGCCAAAACGTGGCGCCGGAATGATCTTCTACGCGATCTTGAGATCGGCAAGTGAATGACTACATCAACCACGAGAATCCGATCTTGTTAAATGATTTGGATCTATGAGGGTTAGTACTATATAAACTCGTTGCACCGATCTTGTAGATTAGATCTTGGCTTTCGTGTGTTCATGTCTTCATGCGATAGAATTTTTTGTTTTCCATTCTACGAACCCCTACACCTTTTGCAACAATCAGGTTCTCTTTGGTGAGCTTGTACTGTGTATTTCCAAATTTGTTCAAGTACCCATCTCCATCAAGCAATCCAACCGAGATAATGTTGAGCCGAAGGGCCTCAACATGCCTCACCGACTTGAGGACTAGTGTCGTGCCATTTTCAGTCTCCAAGTGCGCATCTCCTCTTCCAATTATTTTTTATCTATCATTATTTCTCATCTTCACAACAGCAAAATCACCTGCTGTGTAGTTGGTGAAGAGCTCTCTACGAGATGTAGCATGTATGGTAGCACCGCTGTCTGGAATCCAAGTAATTTCATCACCATCTGCAAGGCTGATGGTATCATCAGAAACTATAGTGATCCTCTCCTCAGTAGTGGAAACACCGCTGCTATCATGTTATTCATGCATGAGAAACATGATCTCCTCAACCGCGGCAAGCCGGCCCACACCGCTGCTATCATGTTATTCATGCATGAGAAACATGATATCCTCAACCGCAGCAAGCCGGCCTCCCTCACTGTCACTATCATTGTCGGTTTGTTTCTAAACTTTCTTCTTTTTATTTTTGTCTTTCTTCCATTATTCACAATGCAACTTGATGTGGCCCTTCTCATGGCAGTGATGGCATATAATACCAGCATAGTTGTCTTTGCCTCTTGATTTGCTTCTACTTCTTTCTCCTCCCTTACTCGGACCTTTACTCTTGCTTTCCCCCGTGATTCGGTCACTAACATTTCAGAATGTGAGGAAGAACCGTCTTTATCAGCAGTTTTTCTGGACTCTTTATTTAGTACCTTGGTCTTCACAAGGTTCCAAGTGACTACTCCATTAGGTGCTGAATTGCACACGATGACCTTAAAGGTCTCCCAAGTGTTCGATAATGAGCCAAGTAGCAGCAAGGCTCTCACTTCATCTTCAAATGTGATTCCCATTGAAGATAGTTGTGCCCTTAAATTCATTCACATGATCTGCAATTGGAGAGCCCTCCTTATACCTCAAACGCATCAATTTCTTGATCAAAACCATCTTGTTAGTTCCTTTTTTGTGGGCATACAACTCCTCCAATTTCTTCCATAAAGTAGGTGCATGTGACTCATTAATGATATGGTTCAAAACATTATTATCCACCCATTGTGGATGAACCCACAAGCTTGAAGATGAAGTACCTCCCACTGATCTTCTTGCATATAACAAGTCCTTCATCTTGGTCTTCCAAGCTTGATAATTTGTATCATTCAAAGAAATTATTCTGTTGGTATTCACTTCCATCCTTCACCACAAGCAAATGCACTCAGCCCAAAACAAACCTTGCTCTGAAATTGAATACAAACTGAACCTCAGCTCTAATACCACTTTGTTGGGGGAAGATACACAACCCCTGCTGCTTGCGGTGAACCCTGAGGATAGTTTCAATCAACAGATATGCAGCGGAAATAAAACAATAAGCACATGCACATGTGACAGAAGGATTTACTTGAAAAAACCTCCTCAAGGTGATGGAAAAAACCACGGGTATGGACCAGCCAGTCCACGCGAGATTCACTATGAGTAACCTGGGTACAAAGTATTCTCTAGAACATATAGAGATATACAACACACTCAACATGTTGCCAACCGACAATAACAACAACAACAAACACTTGAGAGAAAGATAACAGTAAAGCAGAGTATCTCAGTTTCTGTCATCTTCGGTAATCAGTAAACTGCTCTTAAACCACATATCTAATCAGCACCAAACTTGATAGACAAGATGACATACGAGTACCCAACATACATGCCAAATTTTAAGCTAATCGGACACTGTTTTCCTGCTCAAACTGTTTGTCTACCAAAACTGCTCTGTGCTAAAACTGCAGCAGTCCGAACTAACTAAACCACTTTCAAATCTGATGCTAACCTAACCCAAATTTCAAACAAGCTAACCAGATCGAAGTACTCAAATCAAGAAACAAATTCACCAAGTTTGGATCCAATCCAAGCACGTTTAATGCTCCAAACACCAGCTTAAAGACAGACCGGCCAGATCTCAGAAATCTGGACAGAAATCACCTCTCCTTCTTCCTGTCTTCTCACTAGGTTGTGTTGTTCTTGTGTGTTCTCTTTCCCTCTTTATTGCTCAGCTCACACTCTGATTGAGTGTCTCACACAGCCACCCAGCCACCTTTGCTGGCTAGGGTTTTCTTTTCTACTCCTCTTCCAAGAAGCACCTTAGCTGTTGGATACGAACATCGATCGACAGTTAAAATGTGTTGGACTTTCACGGGATGATGTTGAGCTGCCAACACACCTACATGTAAGCAACTTGAATATTTGTATGAGCTATATTTTTTCTTACGCGTGCAAATTGAAGGCACGTCAACAGTTAGATATTAGAGAATAAATCAGGATTACTCCAGGCATTACTTTCGATGAAATAGGTAGCATTAGTTTCGTGCCGTGTGTACACCAAGAGCCCCGCATGTTTGTAATTTCAACATTAATATATACTAGTTCAGTACCGTTACTGTATGTACAACCCAGCGGCTTATCGCGACACGTGCTAAATGTCCACACGATGCCCCCCGCCACCATCGACTATCACTCGTACCATACCACCGCGACAACGGATGCCGGCCGTGCAGCGCATCGGCGGCGCCAGTAGGGAGTCGAGGCGGGTCGACAGACCCGGCTCAGTTTTAGCGACAAACAAAATCAACTAGATAAGATGGCGCGGCGACACGCCGCGCCCCTGGTGACACTATATTTTTCAAATGTTTTTTGAAATAATTTTGTGGTGCTTTCGAATAGAAGTGTACTGAAAAATTATCATCGTAGAATAACTGTTAATCACTTATCGTCGAGGAGTTTCATTGGAAAAAACAACCGATGGCAAATTACAGTGGAGGGAATGTGTCAAGAAGTATTGTCGAAGAATAGAAAAGAAATCTTAGAAAATTAAATTACCGCGGGCAAATTATGGTGGGAAAATTACTGACCGCCAATGACCTACCACTGGTAACGATAGTCGGCAAGAAAAAGGGAAATAGGTAAGACCGACGTTGAAATGCGGGTAAAAATCACCGTCCATATAATTCTTGTCTGAGAGGTAGACGTAGACTACATAGACTATGGTTGGAAAATTTTAGCCAAAAAATTAAGAGGTAGACGTAGACTATATAGACTACGCTTGGAAATTTTTAGCCAAGAAATTAAGAGGGAAAAAAAAAGCACCTGGTACTGTTCAGGCGTAGCGGTACTGTTCGCCACCGACACTGTTCATCCATATTTGTTCATCGGGCTCTTGTCTGATATATATAGGTACTGTTCATGAACAGTGCGCGCAACGCTGGCGCGTTGGGAGAGCAGCGAAAGTGGACCGGCGGATCGAAAATCAGTGGTCAGAAATGCTCACGTCACTGTTCATCGCCGGGGTACTGTTCATCGAGGCAGTGCTGTAGATGTGCGTCTACAATGCGCTGCGATGGCGTGGCAGCCCTCAGCGATCGCTGAGGTGCTCCACTTTCATATAGGTAGTTATAACCCGAAAATAGTAGTCTTCCATTGCTAAATGTATCGGTAGTGCCTCATGGCATCATATGCATGTATGCAAGGCTAACAACAGGAAAAGAGGGTTGAAAAACTAAGAGCCTTAAATATCCGAACGTCTGTACTTCTAATATAACCTATTTTATGAATGATTGAGTATTATCCAATTCATGACTAGCTTCAGCCCCTGTGTATTTAGTGGGGAACCCCAGGTTGGTTCCAATATCTCCATTTTGCTTGCCATCTCCAATATGTAGTCGTTGCGTGCTTCCACCACTGTTCGTTGCTGTTTTGTGGAATCGGTAGATTTTCTAGTAAGTAATTTATATAGATAACTAGCAGAGTGCCTGTGCGTTACTACGGCCTACGGCTTTTTATTTTTTCTGTTATGACACATGTCTCACATCTAAATAAAAAACATACATATATTCATGTATATTAATCTCTTTCCATTACTCGGTTGTTAAATTATTTCATCGAGCACAATCATGGTCACGAGTCTTGCTCAATTTATATCTAAAATATTTTCAATTGGTTGCCCTAGATAAACTTATTTTAGATAAATTATTCAGTTATATGTGAAGAGACTTTGCCGTCGTCGGAAAGATAAAACAGAAACTTTCAGCAAGAGCAATCAAAGGGCTAGTTTACGCGTAGGCCTATTTATGGTTCAGCGTTACATATAGCCCAGAACTATGTTTTATCGACGCAAATCGGTCACACTCTAGGTTTGAGCTATAGCTAAAATGCAAGCGTACTAGACAGGTGATTTTTTTCTACTGCATACTTCCTATCCTTATATTCTTCTTTGAGCTTATTCTCTCTCTTGTCTGTCCTTTAAGCTTTGAGCAAACAGTAGCAGCAGTACAAGCTGACCCTAGCTAAGCTAAACTTGGATATTCTTTTATGTTTGGTAGCCCGGGTTTGCTGAAACAAGCTGGACTAAGATATTGTGTGTAGCCTGTCTCGATTTTTTACATAGAAGTCCTTGGACAAAAAAGTTAAAAGCAAGCCTACAATCCTCCTTTAATCATTCACCAAGCCCATCAGGATGGTACACTAATCCCTCCCCGTTTATAATCAGAAGCCTGTTTAGTTAGCTTGCAATTTATCTCATCCGTGTGTTGCGCCACGGCCATAGCCAACTTTCTTGTCTACCTTAGGTAGATGCTCTATTTAAGGGTAGATTTTCTTTTAATTTACAATGTGGGTTTGGTTTGCCGGTGCTTGTTTTTGGACGTATTATGTACATAGATTTAGGTAGTGATTTGTTGGGTTGCGTCCATAACCCGTATGAATAGGCAGGCTAGATTTTCCTTTAGCAGGAACCAGGGAGCGGTTGTTCGCCGCAACAAAATGCCGCCATCAGGCCGTCTCTCAGTTCCCTACACCCTCGTCCACCTGGATTGACTGAGGCGTTGATCCTTTGCTGTTCTAGCTCGCCTGTCGACTTTTCTCAGCGAGAAAACCGAAAAAAATCCGGCAAGCTCCTCCTGTTGCGAGTTGGTTGATGTGGGAAGGGGAGAACTTTCGGCAGGGACAGGGAGTCGGCCCGGTAGGACCTGAAGCTCAGGGGGAGGTCTGCGGCTGAGTTGGTCCATGCTCCACTAATACCGCCAGTCAGGCATCTCTTGGCGTCTCTCAGCAGTTCGTCTGGTCCATGCCGTACGTGTTCCGTTGCCCCGCTTCGCGTCGGCCCGGTGTCCCTGCGTGTTCCCGCACCTTGCCTACACACCCGCCGGCCAGCAGCGGCCCCTCGCCGCGTGCCTCAGAAAGCACGACACACACACAGCTAGCCACGCTTTAGTGGCCATGGCCAGTCGGCAACATCCGCCATATATTTCATCTCCTTTGATTTTCAAACAAATAGATATGTGCATAGTTTTTTGATCGAACGGATCATCTCCATTGATTATTAAACAATTAGATATGTGCACATGTTTTCTATGGAACGGACTTGAACATTGGAGGGACAGAAAATGACAGCTCGCAGTTCTTGCAGCCGGGCAACGAAGCAGCAGTATCGCATCAAACATTTCTCAATTGTTCTCCTCTCTCTATCAACAGCAACAAGAACGAACCAACATCAGCATCCTTCCCCAATCTTTCCAAATCAACCGGATCCCCACGCCCCGACGCCTCCATCTTCCCACTTAGCGATGCCCATCACCGCTCCTCTATCTCCCCGCGACCCGCCGCCGTTAGCCTAGACAACCCCGCCCCTCCCACGGCCCTCTTTTCTTGGGGCGACCTCGCTCCTCCCTCAACGTTTCCCTTCCCATATGGCCCGCCGCCGGCAGCCTAGACATCCCCGTCGGACCGATTCCTCGCGAACATGCCGTCCCTCAGCTGTACGCATCGATACCAGGCCAAGATCAGCCGAATCCTGCGGAGCAAAGGCAAGGGAGGAGGGGAATTTTTGATTGATTCGATTCGATTGACTATTCAGGATCGGAGCCGTCGTGAGCGAGGTGGAGCTTAGGAAACAGAGGAAAGAACAACGAACCGGTACCGAACTTTTTTTCTCACCGATGGGGATTTTTGTTGAAAACGTATTTTCGGTGGACTGAAATCGTATTTACTAACGTACCTTAAGGAAAATTAGTAGATAGATATTGTTCAAATTTTTCTTATTTGTTTTCAATATTTTCTCTTATCCACTTTCTCGGCGAACATCATCTCTCATGTGGTATATTTTTTGCACGACATCTAATCATTTCTTTAAGAAATCCATATTTTACCAATACTCACTGGTGGAAAAAGGGCCTCCAGTCCCGGGCCGCAACGGGCTCTAGTCCCGGTTTTAGGCCCGGGACTGCGAAAACGGGACTAGAGCCCCTCCCCCCCTAGTCCCGGCTCGCAACGGCCCACGACTGATAACAACCACGTGACTGTTTCAGCGCCGCGGGGGGGGGGGGGGCGGAAACCCTCTAGTCCCGGGCTGTAACACCACTCGGGACTAAAAGGTTTCCTGCCGCGGCAGAGAAACACCACATTTCTCTGCCGCGGCAGAGATTGTGTATTTCCTTTTTTTTGCCATTTTGTTCCTTTTTCGTTTTGTGTTTCACTATAACAAACATATATTTCAGTATACATATTATACGCTACTACATACACACTACACGTCGATGCATTTATATAATTAATCAATCCCTTGCAAGCATACATATAATCAATCATATCAAAAGGAAGAAATGTTTTGAAATTACATGGTCATTGATGAATATATATATCATATGAGCTACATGGAGATGACTAAAGCAAATCGAGTTCCACGTCATCCGCATAATGCTCTCCATGTACATCAAGGACTTCCTTCATCATAAATCCCGCCAGCTCCTCTTGAATTGCTCTTATGCGTTGGTCTGGCTCTAGTTTCTCTCGCAAATCATAAATATAATGTGAGTCAACTTTCCGCTCACTGGTCAACTCGCAGACGTAGTGTCCACATAAATAAGTTCCCGGTGGCTGCTGTAAACTCTTCGCCATTTTATAAGTTAGCTCCTCTTTGAATGGACCTGGTATTTTCTGTCTGAACCGTGTCCAATACCTGCTCGGCAAAGAAAATGAACAAAGGAGTTATTAGTGACTTGATATCAGGAAATGAATGAAAGAGGACGATATAATGCGATAATGATTAAAATTACTTATGGAGCATTGCTTTCATGTCGCTCCATTTCTCTTGGTCCCAACTTAATGAGTCGTGAACTTCAACTAGGGAGTTGTCAACTTGAATGTTTAGCAAGATCCAGTAGAATCTGCGGACGTTTACATAAGTATACATGCATAGCTCATCCAGTAAGCAAAAATAAAATGTGTACAAGATATAAACACTCACTTGAAGTTGTAAGGAAATAGTATTTCCTTAACAAAATTATGCTCGGTTAAGAACATGGACAGGTCTTCCTCCACGTCTTTGGGGTGATTCTTTAACGTATATTCATTAATGATATATGGGTCAATGAACCCAACGTCGTATCTTCTACCTCTTTTGCATTCAAGCATCTTCATTCTGTGGAATATAATATCATCATACAAAATGATATATAGTTAGGATAATATATTAAATGCAATGAATGAGCTAAAGCTACAAACTTAATTATAGAAATAAATAACTTACAGACAGTAGCAACCAATGATAGATTTGTCGAGGACACGCTGGTTGTATAACTGAAATAGTTCGGTCATTTGAACCTGTATCGAGTATGGTTTGAAGTGATGCTCCTTTCTAACGTCCACCGGAAACCAATCTTTATGATGCTTTTTTTCTGCTTGCGACATGTACCATTCATGCAGATTTCCCATATGTGTGGATAGACGCGCGAGCTCCTCATTACTGACTAGAGGCTGCCCTTGGACATACTACCGTACTATTTGACCCACTGGCGTATCTTAATAGCTTAAATATTGACCAAGATACATATTTGCTTCGTTATCAAGTGCTTTGGCCTGTGATACAGTGATTCCCATAAGTGCAGCATTATTACGGGCTCTAGGATCCATTATTTGCATGTCCATATCCATTTCAGCTCTGAAGGCCTTGTCGAGGTCTGAAATGACTTTGAGCGGGGTGACCGATTGATTCTTCTGTGCTCCGAGCTGGGCAACTTGCTTCCCGCTTTTTGCACTTGTGATTTTTTTTCTTCTGTGCTTGCTTAATAATTTCCCGGTCATAGTCTGGTTCCAGATTCATCGATATCTAGGATGGTTTCTCAAGAAAGGACTTAGCCCACTTTTTGGTTTTTTCGTTATATACCGGCTTTGGCTCAGGCTTTTTGGGTGCAAAATGCGCCTTAACTTGGGCAGCCACATCCGCGTTAGTTTCCTCATCGGTCTTGTCATAAGGTCTCTTTGGAAGAGCCGGCGGGATATCGACTATCTTCGGCGTTTAACCTTTCTTCGATGTGGGGCGCGGGGGACCGTCGAACTTCCGTTTCTTCGACGAGGTAGTAGTATTGCACGGAGGCGGAGGCGGAGATCGAGTTGATGTACTCCTGCTGTGGCGATCGTCAGAGGGGCGGGGTGGACTTGGAGGTTGGCGATAATCGGGTTGGGGTGGACTTGGAGGTTGGCGATAATCGGGTTGGGGTGGACTTGGAGGTTGACGATATTCGATGCGGGGTGGATTTGGATTCCTTGGACTCGGTGGCCTTGGCGCCGAGCCTGGAAACTTGATGTACTTCTTATTCCATAGAATGATGTTGCGCTTGACATCTCCTAGTTTCGTAAGGCCTTCAGGCGTAGCGATTTCAATCTCTAGGTCCGCAAAATCCTCCACTATGTCATCCACCGTGACACGAGCATAGCCTGGTGGAATCGGAAGTGAATGGTGGAGTGCTCCAGGTAGACAAGGTAAAGCAGTGCCGATCGCCACCTTGAAGGACAGGTTGTTCATTGGCTGATGTAGCTCACATTGTGCCATCTCTCTGACATCATCCACGGGGTAGTGAGGAGCCGGTGCATCATCCAGCAGTGCTTGATCATCAGCACGGACCTCCGTGGAAGCCACGCTGCTTCTCCGTTGGCTAAGATCCAATGCAGGATCATCAGACCGCGGGTTAGTTGACGACGGCGGCCTTTGGCTAATTTCATGCATGAGGTTCTTCAGATCAGCTAGGTCCTTCTCTACCCTGGAGATCCGGTCTGCCTCCCGGTCCTTCTTTCTCTGACGGCTTCTGTAACTGGCATCTTACTGAGGAAACCCTTTCTTCCACGAGACACCGGCGCCTTTGCCTCGTGTTCGTCCTCCCTTTTCAGGATTCCCTAGGGCGCATGTCAGCTCGTCGTTCTCTCTCTCGGAACAATCCCAATTGAGCATCGTTCATTGCTTGAATAAGGTCTTGGGAGGGTTTTAGAATTTCATCATGAAATAATGTCTTTCCTGTTTCTGGGTCCAAGGATCCCCCGTGCCCGTACCACCAGTGCTTTGACCTCTTGGGACATCCATCTATACCAGGAGTGACGCCTCTAGCCCTCATATCCTTCTCCATAGTTTCCCACTTAGGGATGGCACTCTTGTAGCCACCTGTCCCCATTTTATGATGGTATTTCTTGTTGGCAGCATTTAACGCGTTCTTTGCCGACTTTGCCTTTGCTTTAGCAGATTGCTTGTACTGTACAAAATGGGGCCACTGTTCTTTCAACTTCTTGTTTACTCCTTTGAAGTCTGGAGTTTTCTTTTTTCGCGACATATTTCGCGTATAAACTTTTCTTGTGGTTCCGGTACAGTTCAGCCATCTTGCTTAGTGCCCACTCCTTGACTTTTGCTCTATTTTAAAGCCCACACGGCCTTGGGGTAGTACCATCTACCTCAAATTCCTCATACTCTGGAGGTAGTATGAAATGCGCTATGAGCTTCTGCCAAAGGTCATCTTTGGCATCATCGGTGACATAGCTGTTGGATTCTTCACCGGCTTTCTTTGACTTATTCCATTCTTGGATGGTGATCGGCAGGTTGTCCCTAACAAGCACCCCGCATTGATTTATAAACATCCTCCGGTGCTTCTCTGGAGCAATCGGTTCACCATCATCATCTATTTCTTCGATGGTGAACCTCTGATTACCATCCAACTTTTTGTTCGGCCCTCGTTTCGTTTGAGCTGTCGATTGCTTCGATCCGGTGGGCTAAAAGAAGAAGAGAGAGTGATTAATATATATCTAGATCAGTTAATGAATAGAGGTAACACGAGACTTTATACATATATATATATATGTACCTCGCCGGATCCTGTCGAGGGGCCATCATTATTGTTGTTATTTGTTTGCCCTTCGTCCATCTGGTCTTCCCCTTGGTACATTAGGTTTCCTCTAGTCCATCATCGGATGGATTCAGATATGAGGATATCTCTTCCTCGAGCAAAATATCTTCGGCGCCGGTAGTAATAAGAGGAATTTCACCTCTTATCATGCCCTGAAGAAAACCTTCACCGATGCGACCAGGATCTTCGGATGGATCCATGACTTAATTATCTATAACAAAAAGAGAGTTAAACAGGTTATAAAAACAATAATCCTAATAACTAAAACAATATAATCCTAATTATAATAATCCTAATATTATTTGTGCTAAAACAATAATCATAATAACTAAAACAAAAAAATAACCCTAATTCTAATCTTAATAAATAAAACAAAAAAATCACTAAAACAATAATACTAATCCTAATTCTAATATTTTAATTAAAACAATAATCCTAATACTAAAACAAAAAACCCTAATATAAAAAAACTATAAAAAAATATAACATTTCCTAATATTAATTATGGTAAAACCTAATATTATTTGTGGTAAAACAATAATCCTAATATTAATTGTGGTAAAACAATATAATCATAGCTAATAAATAAAACAAAAAAATAACCCTAGCTAATTATAATTAAAACAATAATTAAAAAAATGACCCTAGCTAATTATAATAAAAATAACCCTAGCTAACAATATAATCCTAATCCTAGCTAATTATAATTAAAACAATAATTAAAAAAATAATATAAAACAGATTTGTATTTAAAAAATACAAAGAGAAAAGGAAAAACAGAAAAAGAAATTTTTTTGGAAAAAAAACAGTAGCCTGACCCCAACCAGGCCGGCCCATCTCTCCCCTCTTCCTTTCTTGTCGCCGGTCGTCCTTCCCCCAACCAGCAGCCCAACACGGCCCACCTCGCCGGCCGTCCTCCCCCCTGTCATCCTCTGGCCAAGCGTCGGTGTGGCGCGCGACGCCCTCGCCGGCCGTGTCCTTCGCCGATCTGCACTGCCGCCGCCCTGGAGAGCACGCCTCTCCCTCTCCCCTATCCTCTCATTCCCCCTAGGCTCGCTCCCTCTCTCTCGTTTCCTTCCCTGGCCGAACGCTAACCGTCGCAGAGGCGCCGTTGTTGCGGAGCGGCGGCGGCACGACGGAGCAGCACGTCCTGGAGAACCATCTCACCTGCGGAGCGGCGGCGGCACGACGGAGCACATACGCACGGCGGAGCGACGGCGGAATCGGACAGCACCTCCCCTGCTTTCGTCTTCGTCTGTGCTTCGTCTTCGACGAGAAATGCGAAGTGTTGGGGCACAGCACCTCCGCTGGCGCCAGAATATAAAGGGACAGACCTTTAGTCCCGGGCTAAGCCACTGCCCGCGACTAAAGACCCTTTAGTCGCGGGTCGTGGCTTAACCCGCGACTAAAGACCCCCCCCTTTAGTCGCGGGTTAACCCACGGCCCGGGACTAAAGGGTTTTTTCGGCCACTTCATTTTCACGCGCGCAGGCACCCTTTAGTCCCGGGTCCAGCCACAACCCGCGACTAATTGTTTTTTTGTAAATTTTCTTTTTTTAATTCAAAACTAATATAAAAACTTTGGAAAATCATATCTTTTATTGTAATATAAAACAAATAATATGTCTATTATTATCAGAAAAATATAAAGAATCTTAATATAATATCCATTTATCTGTTTGCATCATTTATAAATTATTTCATTTGTAAATTTTCTTTTTTTAATTCAAAACTAATATAAAAACTTTGGAAAATCATATCTTTTATTGTAATAATCCAAATAAAACAAATAATATGTCTATTATTATCAGAAAAAATATAAAGAATCTTAATATAATATCCATTTATCTGTTTGCATCATTTATAAATTATTTCATTTGTAAATTTTCTTTTTTTAATTCAAAACTAATATAAAAACTTTGGAAAATCATATCTTTTATTGTAATAATCCAAATAACACAAATAATATGTCTATTATTATCAGAAAAATATAAAGAATCTTAATATAATATCCATTTATCTTTTGCATCATTTATAAATTATTTCATTTGTAAATTTTCTTTTTTTAATTCAAAACTAATATAAAAAATTTGGAAAATCATATCTTTTATTATAATAATCCAAATAACACAAATAATATGTCTATTATTATCAGAAAAATATAAAGAATCTTAATATAATATACATTTATCTGTTTGCATCATTTATAAATTATTTCATTTGTAAATTTTCTTTTCTTAATTCAAAACTAATATAAAAACTTTGGAAAATCATATCTTTTATTGTAATAATCCAAATAACACAAATAATATGTCTATTATTATCAGAAAAATATAAAGAATCTTAATATAATATCCATTTAGTCCCGATTGTAGTCACAAACCGGTACTAAAGATATTTTCTGCCATTTCCTACCGCTTCCCGCCAAGTTTTCCCGCCCTTTCCTCTCTACGAGAGCTTTTAGTCCCGGATGTAGTCACTAACCGGGACTAAAGATATTTCCCGCCATTTCCCAAAGCTTCACGCCAAGTTTTCCCGCCCTTTCCCTCTATATTTAGGGCGATCGCACCATGGCTATCCACACATCCACACCTTCCTCTCTTAGAACAATGGACAACGCCTACTGGGCCATTCTGACCCTCGAGGAGACCGAGGCGCTGTGCGCCTCCAACTACCCTTGTCCACCGGGCTACCGGCCGCCCGCCGGATGGATGCTGAGCACTGGAGGGGTTCTTGTCCCTCCTGTCCCTCAAGGTTCCGCACGCCAGGCGGCCATCACAAACCACTTCTACCACGAGCTCACGCCAGAGCAGCGGATGGATCCCCAGTGGGATCCCGACAACTACGACACCTGGAATGCCTTCTTTGATAATAGGCGATAAAGGGAGCTCGCCAGGTACGAGGGTGATGGCCCGCCATCGGTGAACCACAACTAATCCGGCCGTCGTCTGTGGTGGGCGAACCGTACTATCATCGGAGTGATGCGCTACATCGCCGGGGGAGACCATCCTCGCCTGCGGTGCCCACGAGTCCACCCGCCATAGAGCCACAAAAAGGCCCCACACCGGACCGGCGGTAGCGGCATCGTCTTCCAGGAGACCCCTCCCCCGCCCGCCGTGAATCCGAGGCTGGAATGGCCCCTGGTATATGCCATGGATGGGCTAAGGATCCGCGGAGTGGCAGGTGACGATGACGATGATGTTGACGATGACGATGAAGACCCTGAAGCTGTGTCCTATAGGACTAGGCATGATTATGACTAAAGGGGCGGCTTTAGTCCTGAGTGTTAGCTAGTCCCGGTTTGTCCCGGTTTTTAATATTAATAAATGTCTTGAGTGTTACCTAATAAATAGAGGGAAATGCCTATATAAAGAGAGGGTTCATCTTTAGTCCCGGTTGGAGAAACCAACCGCGACTGAAGGGATTGCGGCAGACTGGGCCAGGCAACACTAATAATAGGGGTGAGTGTCGACATTATGTCGTGCGGCTTGTACCTTGTCCCGGATGGTGTCACCAACCGGGACTAAAGATGAACCTTTAGTCCCGGTTGGAGACACCAACCGGGACTAAACATGAGTCAGCACTAATAATAGGGGTGAGTGTCGACATTATGCCGAGCTGCTTGTACTATAAATAGGCATCCTTGTGAGTCCAGTTCTCCAGCCAGTTTGAGGCATCTCCAAGATGGTTTTCGAGAGCAGGGACACCACTACGGCCAGTTTCAGGGAGATGCCGACGGAGCCCAGTCCTCCGGCATCTCCGAGAAACTGGTCATAGAGGCACTCCCTAATATGTGAAAAGCTCCCAGGCATATTGATCTAGTTAGAGAAGTTACAAGCTGCAAGATGGTTTTCGAGAGAAGGGACACCACTACGGCCAGTTTCAGGGAGATGCCGACGGAGCCCAGTCCTCCGGCATCTCCGAGAAACTGGTCATAGAGGCACTCCCTAATATGTGAAATTAGTTAGCTCCCAGGCGTATTGATCTAGTTAGAGAAGTTACAAGCTGCAAGATGGTTTTCGAGAGCAGGGACACCACTACAGCCAGTTTCAGGGAGATGCCGACGGAGCCCAGTCCTCCGGCATCTCTGAGAAACTGGTCATAGAGGCACTCCCTAATATGTGACATCACGCGTTTGGAGATCAGATCTTAATGGTAAGTATGAATCGGTACTAAAGGCCCTCCTTTAGTCCCGGTCCAGCCACAAAATGGGACTAACACACTCAAGATTGTTTGCAGACAACACTATAAAAATGGACACATGCATGGAGCATCTTCACTCATAAAATGTTACAATTATTACATATCATTTCTTCGCGTGTGTTCCTTTATGATCCCGTTGTATCCATGGAGCATCTTCATTCATTAACATGATGCTTGGGTCATCCTTCACCGCGAAGGGCAGAATTTCATGAAACTTATCACAATCTTCTGACATGTCTGACTTGTCCTCCACTCCCACGATGTTTCTTTTTCCTAAAAGAACTATGTGGCGCTTTGGCTCATCGTCTGATGTATTCTTTTTCTTATGTTTTCTTTTTCTAGGTTTGGTAGACATTTCCTTCACATAGAAAACCTGAGCCACATCATTGGCTAGGACGAATGGTTCGTCTAAGTACCCAAGATTGTTGAGATCCAACGATGTCATTCCGTATTTCTTGTCTACCTCAACCCCTCCTCCTGTCAGCTTGACCCATTTTCACCGAAACAAGGGGACCTTAAAAGTAGGTCCATAGTCAAGTTCCCATATCTCCTCTATGTAACCATAATATGTGGTCTTTGACCCATTGTTGTCTGTTGCATCAAAGCGGACACCACTGTTTTGGTTGGTGCTCTTTTTATCTTGGGCTATCGTGTAAAATGTATACCCATTTATCTCGTACCCTTGGAAAGTCGATATAGTCGAAGATGGTGACCTATACAACAAGTATAACTGATCTCCAAGAGTGTTGTTTTTGATGAGATGTTGCAACCAACCGCCAAAACTCTTCATGTGTTCATCTCTAATCCAAGAGTCATGCTTTCCAGGGTTGTTGGAGCGTAAGATTTTCTTGTGTTCCTCGATATATGGGGCTGCCAAGATAGAATTCTGTAGAACGGTGTAATGTGCTTCGGTGTAAGAATGTCCGTCTCTACATATTATTGATTTCCTTCCTAGAGTACCCTTTCCACTCAGTCTCCCCTCATACCGCGATTGAGGAAGACCAATCGGCTTAAGGTCAGGAACAAAGTCAACACAAAATTCAATGACCTCCTCTGTTCCATAGCCCTTGGAGATGCTTCCTTCTGGCCTAGCACGGTTACGAACATATTTCTTTAAGATTCCCATGAACCTCTCAAAGGGAAACATATTGTGTAGAAATAGAGGACCGAGAATGGAAATCTCTTCGACTAGGTGAACCAGCAGGTGCGTCATAATATTGAAGAAGGATGGTGGGAACACCAACTCAAAACTGACAAGACATTGGACCACATCATTCTGTAACCGTGGTAGATCTTCAGGATTGATTATCTTCTGAGAGATTGCATTGAGAAATGCAGATAGCTTCATAATGGGTACTCGAACATTATCTGGTAGAAGCCCCCTCAATGCAATCGAAGCATTTGCGTCATAATCACGTGGCAGTCATGAGACTTTAGGTTTTGGAACTTTTTTTCTACCATATTTATTATCCCCTTTATATTCGACGAGAAGCCAGACGGGACCTTAATACTGCTTAGGCATTCAAAAAATATTTCCTTCTCTTGTTTGGTAAGAGCGTAGCTGGCATGACCTTGAAACCATTCTGGATGCAGGCCATTTGGGTCTTTCATACGTTGATGGTCCTTTCGTGCTTCCGGTGTATCTTTTGTCTTCCCATACACGCCCAAGAAGCCTAGCAGGTTCACGCAAAGATTCTTCGTCACATGCATCACATCGATTGCAGAGCGGACCTCTAAGAATTTCCAATATGGTAGCTCCCAAAATATAGATTTCTTCTTCCACATGGGTGCGTGTCCTTCAGCGTCTTTCGGAACAGATTTTTCTCCAGGACCCTTTCCAAAGGTTACCAGTTGATCCAAATCTTTGACCATATCAAATATATCAGCACCAGTACGCTCCTTAGGCTTCGTCTGGTGACATGCCAGACCGTTGAAATGCTTGCCTTTCTTTCTTAAGGGATGCTTGGCCAAAAGAAATCGACGATGCTCATTGTATACATTCTTCTTACAATGTTCCAAATATATACTTTCAGTCTCATCTAAACAGTGTGTGCATGCATTGTATCCCTTGTTTGACTGTCCTGAAAGGTTACTAAGACCAGGCCAATCATTGATTGTTATGAAAAGCAATGCTCGGAGGTTAAATTCTTCCTGCTTGTGCTCATCCCACACGCGTATCTCGGGTTCGTGCCACAACTGTAAAAGTTCTTCCACTAATGGCCTTAGGTACACATCAATGTCGTTGCCGGGTTGCTTCGGACCTTGGATCAACACTGGCATCATAATGAACTTCCGCTTCATGCACAACCAAGGAGGAAGATTATAGATGCATAGAGTCACGGGCCAGGTGCTGTGACTGGAGCTCTACTCCCCAAAGGGATTCATGCCATCTGTACTTAGACCAAACCTTAAACTCCTTGCGTCATCTGCAAAGTCCGGGTACTTTCTATCGATTTTCTCCATTGCGACCCATCAGCGGGGTGTCTCAACATTCCATCTGACTTACGTTCCTCTTTATGCCATCGCAACAACTTGGCGTGCTCTTTGTTTCTGAATAAGCGTTTCAACCGTGGTATTATAGGAGCATACCACATCACCTTCGCATAAACCCTCTTCCAGGGGGGGGCTCGCCCTCAACGTCACCAGGGTCATCTCGTCTAATCTTATACCGAAGTGAAGTGCATACCGGGCATGCGTCTAAATTCTCATACTCCTCACCGCGGTAGAGGATGCAGTCATTAGGGCATGCATGTATCTTCTGAACCTCTAAACCTAGAGGGCAGACAACCTTCTTTGCTTCGTATGTACTGGTGGGAAATACGTTATCTTTTGGAAGCATATTCTTCATCATTTTCAGCAACTTTTCAAATGAGGAGTCAGGTATAGCACACTCAGCCTTCGATCGCAGCAATTCCAGTGTGTTGCGCAGCTTTTTCAGACCATTTTCGCAATTTGGGTACAACAACTTTTTGTGATCCTCTAGCATGTGATTGAACTTCTCCCTATCCTTTTCAGTTTGACAATCTCTTCGTGCATCGGCAATGGTCCGACCAAGATCATCAGCGGGTTCATCATGTGTCTCTTCTTCATCCTCCCCTTCAGCATCCCCCATGGAAGTACCTCCGTACTCAGGGAAACCATGATAGTTGTCATCCTCCTCCTCTTCTTCATTGTCTTCCATTATAACCCCTCTCTCTCCGTGCTTGGTCCAACAATTATAACTGGGCATGAAGCCGGACTTCAACAGGTGGCTGTGAAGGGTTTTTGAGTCAGAGTAATCCTTCTGATTCCTACATCCATTACATGGACAGAATACAAAACCATTATGCTTCTTTGCATCAGCAACACGGATGAATTCATGCACGCCATTAATGAACTCGCCAGAGTGTCGTTCAGTACCGTACATCCATTCCCGGACCATCTGCATTATAGTAAAAGTATATCAAAAACCATTACACAACATGATAAAATTATTACAAGTTATATTGAGAGCTTCTAGAGCATTAATTTTGAATTTTGAAAAATTTACATGCACCAATTTGTGAATTGGAGAAAACAATCAACATGATAAATGTGGAGTTTTTTATTATTGTTCTATCAGTGAAAACCTCATTCCATTCTAAGATCTGAAACTCTAAAAAATTACACATTTTAATTTTCAGTAACTATGTGTCTAATCAAAATTTGTTACATACATATATCAAAATCCTTCTAGCTACTTCTAGAGCATGCATGCATTTGATCCATATCTCTATATTTCTAGAGAATTATAGAGCTAAAGTAGCAATAAGAGATGAAAGAATGAAGTTCTAACCTTTTAAAGCTTTGGATTTAGGTGTTGCAAACTAAATCTTGACAAATCTTGAGAAAAAAAATGGCATGAACTCTCTTGCTTTTTTGAGAAAAATGGCCACCATATGCTTTAGCGCAGCTGGCCAGGAAGCTGTATATATAGTGATGGACAATTAGTCCCGGGCCGTGATACGACCCGGGACTAATAGTCCCCGAAAAGAGCTGTTGGCCCGCTCTAGCTTATTAGTCCCGGGCCGTATTACGGACCGAGACTAGAGCTCCGGTCCGGCCCGGGACTAGTGTCTTTGGCCATTTCTAGCCGTTGGAGGCCTCACGGTCCGGGACTAGTGCTAGCACTAGTCGCGGTTCGTGACAGGCCGGGACTGGTGACGTTGTTCAGATCGAACCGAAGGCCTGTTTTCCAGTAGTGACTTTAGGCAATAGGTAATATAGGGAATGCACACTTAATAATTATGTGGTTACTATGAATTCCCTCCGCACCGTACTATGTAAGATAAGATCTTTCCTATTTCTTACTTCCATCTAAACTAATATGAAAATAGTACAATTTTCATTATTTGCATGTTATGCAACTCACATAGCTAGAAATTATTAGGCTCGATTCTAGGTGTTCACCATCTTCTTATCTGGTCCAATCTTTGGTGGGCATGGTCTGACATGTTGCATACTTTTCGCTAACAGAAATTAATTTAAGACAATTATTGGTTAGCGGGGTCTCTCATGTTTTATATTTTCTGTAGTGCGAACTTATTTAATAAATATATGGGTTATACCTTTTTGCACAATATTAATAGATGATACAAATTTAGTAAGTTTGTGGTTCAACCGAACTGTATATTCTCTTTCTATTTTTTGCTTCATTCCTTCTAAAAATGCAAAAAATAAAATCTAAAATAATGCATATTTTCTTGGACTGGCATATTTCTTTATTAATCCACTTTTGTGATACAGACATGGTTTAACCATAGAGAAAGGAACATTTTTTCTAGAAAACAACACAATGGTGGATGTTAAAGCCAAGGAGACAATAGTTCAAACAAACATGATGCCTTCCAAAAAAAGACATACTTCAAAATTATATCTTTTCAATAGATTATGAGCTCATTGTAAATTTGGCCTATTGTTGTGCTTCTACGAAATAATATATTTTATGATCAGGTTGCCTAAATGGATATAGTATGTTAAAGAAAATGCTATTAAATAATTCTATGTTTTTTTGTACATAGTGACTTTCTCACCTCTTGAAGAAATATAACATTATATTACTTCAGAAATATGAAATGGAAGATGTTTAGAAAAATAAATTA
This sequence comes from Avena sativa, assembly GCA_916181665.1. NCBI lineage: Eukaryota > Viridiplantae > Streptophyta > Magnoliopsida > Poales > Poaceae > Avena > Avena sativa. The sequence goes on from OV702279.1 coordinate 324,950,091, forward strand.
CACACGGCGAAGATGTTTTCCAGATATATTTAGATGTTGCCCATGCGAGGGCTCCCATGCTAGATAGATCAAATAATACTAGTCATGTTTCAAGAGCAGTAAAAGGTACTCTAAAATATGCCAAAATGAAAGGTTTGTTTCACAAGCATTACATGGACACGAAACAACCCAGGTGCATCATGCATGTACCCATGAATGGTAGTAGCATGATCCAACTACTTGATATGTAAAGGATGTATATATCCCTTCCACCCCTGGGAAACCTCCAAACAAAACGCATCGGTCCCAATTAAGAAGAGCAACCGAGCTGCATAATGCAGCGTTTCCATCATCTTTTAGTCCTAGTAGTTCTCCTCATTTCTGTCGTGGTTGGAGACAGCCAGGTGTGCGATTCTCGAGCATTGGCATTCCAGGTGTTCAGGTGCTGTGCAGGGAAGGCCCTTAATGAAGATTGCTGTGTGGCGGTGTTATCCTGCATCAACATGGACAGTAGCTCCAACGACCCTTGCCTCTGCCGTGTGGAGGAAGAACACGACTTTGTCGGCTCTGCGCTCACTGTCGGGTACATTGCTTACCTGTATGACTCCTGCAGAGGGCGCCAAGGACTAGCGCAGAAAGTCGCTTCGGCATGTGGTATGTACGACTCTGGCTTGCGAACTTCTAGCTGAATCCTCTTTTTTTTTCAATGTGACATTCACCATTTCGAATTCATTTGGACAAATTCGATGCTCTTGATAAACTCTAGGCTTCCCTGTTACACTTCTTTTGTTGCCAAGCATCTTGATCATTTTCTCTCCATTTTCTGCTGGGTGCTTTTTTTTTATATTTTCCCATAATGATTTTTGCTGTTGTACAGTCCCGATGGGTAATATCTTTGCTGGTTTTTTATGGTACAGCTACATGGACGTCTTCGAGGAAGAACCTCTCCACGCCGCCTCAGAAGCACGTCAAGGTCGTCCCATGATTTACGTGTGTTGGTAGAGGTCGTCAAAGCACTTAACGGTTCAGTTAGAGTATTTCCATCTGGCTTTGTTTAGCATAATCTAATCGTGTCATAGATGTGTAAGTTAGTTTCGAGGAGATGTGTAAGTTAGTTTCGAGGAGATCTCTTTGAACCTATCGCAGTCTGTCATTTAAAACCGTGATTCACCAAATGTTCCTTGTTGGAGCTACGTTTGAATATGATTTCTCTTGAGCCCTATAATCCATGATAAGGTAACCTTTTGAATTAAGTATGTCTCGGCCTTGTTTGGATATACGGTTTACACAGAGAACAAGATTTCTACAAACTAGGTAAACCGTCTAACAGAATAAAACTTTGTTTAAAAGAACTAGTTGGAATTCGAGGCAGATAATAAGGACATTCTCATACAATTTCGCATGCTTTATATAACTAGTCAGCTTCACGTGCCTTGCACGTTAAAAACCAGTCATTATAACAAAAAAAACAATAATATCTCCTAATTTCCACGCAAAATGGCATCTTAGATGTTAAAGTTTGAGATATTTCTGAAACATTGACACTTCTTTCTCACAAAGAATGTAAGTTGATGCTACATGGTTGAAATTTTCAAGTCTTATTCTTTTGTACATTTTCGATCTACTATTCTACCTGTCAAAACTCTGATCTTCTCGTGAATTTGTAGCATGGTTTAGACATGTGGGATTGCCAATGAAGTGACCAACCTCGTTGTGGATATAGGGGCTGAGTAAATTCATGGATACTTCTAGAATGAGGTAGAGAAAAGTGGTGCTACTGTAGCTGCGAATCCTAGTGTCCTGGGCCGTTGGATGTTGTCCAATCAACGGTAGGAATCGTGTTTTGATGCCTGGATTCAAACTTTCAAAATTGGCACACTATATAGGAGTATAGAAAAGTCCACATGATCAACTATATCTATTGTTAAGTAAAGATGTTCATGTCCCAAGATGCCAGCTGTTGTAGATTATAGTGCAATACTTCAAAACACAAGTGGCATGTATATCTAGACACAAGCACAATCCTATTATTTGCCGTGAATATGGTGATAAATTTCAGCTGATTTTTTCATGAAAGACTTGATCGCCTAGTATTTGGTAACACAATGAAATGCCTATGCACTACAGTTTAGAAGGTAAGGTTGAAGTCCTTTTTCTACAATGTCTACAGCCGAATATTACGAATGTGAATAAATTGGATCTTTGTTAGAGCTGTCATACCTGGCAACAAACCAAGACTTCAGGGTTGAAGGTATAGAAAAATCATCTTGATTATGAGGTTGGAGAATTGGTAAAGAAAGGGCATAAACTATGTCAAATTTAAATACGACATGGATGCATCTCATTACTGTATGCAAAATTCAAATATAGAGAAATGTTATAAACAACCGAAGCTACTGAAAATCGTAGCTCACCTAAGGAGGAAGACGTCTAGAAAGACCACAGAAAACAAAACAAACAAACGACTGCGGTAGCTCCACACGACACGATGGCCCGAAAGAGTGAAAGACCATGCTGCAACCAAACAACAGAGTCTAACAGGATCAGCCAATGAACCAAGAACGAACAGAACTAAGACCCATTGTAAAAGAAAAAGAAATAGGGAAAGAGCCAGAAAGAACAAACTTTCAACTGGGAAACCGCAGCCCCATCCTTGATGTAATTGGGCAACTCTTGACTTGCCCGATGTCTCATGCGGGATTATGCTAAAGTCCATTTAGTATTGGCCGATGCGGCATCCACAAAATTCCCAAATATCAACTGCTCCCATGCGGCCGGGGGTAAGTTCACAAGGTCTTCGTTCTGCAACACCACCTCGAAGAGAAGCTTACGCAGGCAGCTCACAGCTGGGTGTCAGCCGAGCGACTCGGCCATTGACTTCTTGTGAATGTTTGTGACACCAGATCGAGAGAATTAAAGAACATCCTCACGTACTCAGCACCTAGTTAGAGGATCGATTCTGGCCGGCGGCAACCAACAGTGAACCGCCCAGCTCAGGGCTACGACCGGTGAGAACCAACACACCCCGGACTAACCGGGGGAGAACACGCCACGGAGAAGAAAAACACCTCCCCCAAATTACGACTCCAGTAGTCAAACCGCGACCGGCTAGGCCAAAGATCCAAATCAAGAACCAACATGCGGAGTCGCGGAGGAAACAGAGAAGAGGAACCCCAACGCCCAGCGAAGAAAGACCGGGTCCGGCAAATCAATGGTTAGCAAGTCGCATACATTTTCCTGCAATCAACATAAACTGCAGCATAAGTGGAGAGACCCCGGTACGACGCACCAAGACTGTGTACCAGTTCCGATGAGCAGCTCGTGTCCCGTTTGTGCCTCGTTGCCATACCACCAGGACTGGCTGAACTAAGATAAAATCGAGCACGTTCTCTGGCACCTAGTCTAGCAGCGCTCACCCCACCACAACTATTCTCTGGCATCCTATATAATTTTTATTATTAACTGTTAACCAAAAATCTACAGCACATGCAGAAGTTGCAGTTTGTAGTAGTTGAAACATTCAGGTTACAATATTTTCAACAATCTTCTAGAGAAATTTCAAGTGTAAGTGTGTAACCCAAAAATCTACTGACACACAGTATGAGGAAGTCCTAGCATGTAGGAGCTAGAATATCGAGGTTGCAGTATTAAATAACCATATAGACAACTTGACTGTAGGCAGCAAGAGATTGACAATGCACATGTTATCAGAGAAATCAGTACAACCTCAAATATGAGGAGTTGTCCTATAACATATAAACAATCTAGATGCTCATGAACAATACATAGATGTATGTAACCATGTTTATTTGTCCCTGGCTTTCCTTGATAATCTTAACCTTCAGTCGAGAAAAGTTCCTTTAAGTTTCAGAAAAGGCAATTTCAGTAAGAATGCTTATGAAGAAGAGTAATACAGATCAATGCATGCACATAACATGAAGTTAAGGTGGTCCATAGATCTCTAGGTGATCACCAAGGAACAAAAACTTCACAAATAGATTTACTCTTTTAATATTGAATACTGATCCAAATCACTACTGGACTTATAATTTAAACGCCTATTTTCGAGGTTGTTTTTCTGTGTAGAGCCTTGTATTCTGGTTCCTGCATCTAAAAGGAGTTTGGCCGTATTCAGCTGACAACGTCAATTACCTCACAGATTAAAAAAGAGTGGATATGCATCATAGTAGTTCATAGGGACAAACTAAATTATTGCGCCTCACTATATAGATGGTGCTTAGAGGGAAAATGCTATTGATATCAGGACAATAAAATTATGTGCTCACCTCCAGGGACAGAAAAAAAGAAATTGTTGCTAGTTTGCAATGACAGAACAAAGTTAGAAATAACAATGTATCTTATGAGATATCAATTTGCAACAGCAACAAACAATCAGAATCATATACTCTGCAGCCTTATGTGTGGAACTTCATTAATTCCTTGACATGCCTAGAGGGAAAAATGCTTGCAACTATCATGCTCTTCAAATACTGAGTTGTGAAGTATACAAAAGGTCTTTTTCTTGCTTGCAAGGTTCTGATATGAGGACATCATTCTATTTGATTTGGACAATTGCACACCAAGACAAAGTTAGAAATAACAATGTATCTTATGAGATATCAATTTGCTACAACAATCAAAGTCATACTATGCAGCCCTATGCAAAACTTCACTAATTCCTTCCAATACCTTGAGGGGAAATGTTGCCAACTATCATGCGCTTCAAATACTGAGTTGCAAAGAATACAGAACATAAAGGAAAACCTAGAAAAACTAATGCAAGAAGTATAAGCTTCCATAATCTGATTTTTTTTCCTGTGAAGTTCTCATCCTAGGTATTCATATCACTCCAGTCCATCTATAAATTTGCAATGCAATACCATATGAGGAAAATTAAGTACCTTATGTACCTAATTAGATATTTGTGGCCAACAATAATAAACATTGTTTTTCCAACGCTTTGGTGAACAGATCCCAACACCAGAATTCAATGTCACATGCTATGAGGTTTAAAAACTCTTAATCTAGCAGGACTACGGCCCATTATTTCACATACAAAAATGGGGAACCAACACTCGTGTGCATCTTTTGTAGTAGTATCTCCCATAATTAAATCCTTCGAAACCTAGAGCATGAGCGACGAATACATCTGACATCCACAGTCACAGATTATTTTCAAAATCATTGTTAAGTGAGTACTATCGTTGATTCAGGGGAGAAAAAACTAAATCTAATTGAGACATGAATCAAAGCCATATCATATCAGGCTTGTTCTCACGCGGTCCACGCAAAATTAAAGGAAAAGAAGAGTGGATGCGGGGAACTTACAATTACTTTGCGCCCAAATTGGTTTTCTACGCTTTGCAGGTGCTGATGGATGAAGAGGCCGAGTAGGCAGGCAGGCAGGGCAGCGCGTGCTCCACCCACCTTGCCACCCGGTGAACATCATAACCCTGGTGGGGCTAGTCCGCTCTCACGCCTCCCCAGCACCCTCGTCTCCCCGCGCCATCCGTAGGAGCTAGCGGCCCCGCCTCGCCGTTGGGCCGGAGGACCCGAATCGACACCTCCCCGTCGGCGGCCTCCCAGCACTGGTGCCCGTTGCCGTTCGCCTGGGCAACTCCGACTCTGGGTCGCACCGACACGCACGCACACACCGGGCAACCCAACGAACATCGTTGGAGCAGCTGAGCGTAGAGCCTTAGAGCTCTTTTCTTTGAAGATGCCTCTAAAAAGTGAAATGTCAGAGCATGTTGTTTAGAAACGTTAGTGTTTATTATTTGCTTACACATTCTGTTGCTGTTGTATAAATGCTGCCATCTTGCTTTTTTTTTCGTGAACTAGTTCTGTATAAGAGAATGAGATGTCAGATCAAATTACTGAAACGTTGTATCTTCCTCGAATGTTCATTTTGCTTGCTCATTTCTGCTATCCTCCTATGGGATACAACTTTATTTCCATTGTTGCCATCTTGCCTTATTTGTCAGCTAGTAATTCTGTGCAATCAATTGAGCTCTTACAATAAGGAATACACATAATAAAATGAAACGGAGGGGGTAGAAAGTACCCTGACAGTGTTCTTTATGATGAACAAACTAATTGATACACTGCCCCTCTATCAAAGGCTGTTTATTTAACGTGGTTAGCTTGGTCTAATGCCAGCAGATGTTCTGGATTCTAGACCTGTTTATCTAATTAAGCTGAACCTTCTACAGTTCAAAGTTGTAAAGACAATTTGGTTTAATATATGAAAATCCTGAGCAGTGATCAAGAGTGGAGGTAACAAACCATAACAGTGCATAGTAATACGCCCCAGCAAAAATGAGCACAACACAAGTATCATAGAATTACTATGCCTACTAGTTTCTCATCTTGTCACCCTCAGATGCAGTTGCACCAAAACAATCTGATAAGTATAATTCATCCTTCAGTGATAATGAGAGAAGGGAAAACGATGAGAACTAAATACTGAAGGTGCAATAACATTTTGCGGAGGCAATAAGCATGATGTCCTACAGCAGTTGTTCCGACTGTTCCATCCAAATTGCCGGTGGAATCAAAACCCATTAGGTTCAGGGAGCGCATCAGAAAGCGGAACATGCACCGAATTCTCCCACTTCACCTCTTCCAGTACCACCATCAACTTGGTTGTGAAACCTGCAACGCAGAAGAGTAGAAACAGTAACTAGAAATACCACGATATACTCTCCGACACTTTCCTAAAATGCTAGCTGGAAAGCAAGTCAGTAATACGAGATTGAATGATTGTTTTGTAAATCTCAAATGCACCAAAGGTTACAGCAACATTTACTGCTCCTTTTCAGAAAAAGTAAATTACTTGTGGTAAAAATACTACTGGCAAGCAACATGCATTACTTCAGTCTTGATTTTGTGATAACATTTCAGAATTGAACAGAATAAAAGCTTGCCAATGTCAATCTTAAGAAAAACTCTTTGAAAAAGGCATCATCTATTTTTCTTTTGACCTTTTCCTAATTTTGTGCATGGGATATTGGGATAAGTCGGGCAAGGTTGTTCAGCTAGTTCACGCAATACATTTTTATCAAGTATGGAAGACTGGCGAATAAAGAAAACATATTCGAGCAGCAGGGTATCAAAGCAATCGGTCCGTGGGGGTGACGCGGATTCATTATGATTTGTGCTCTGTTTGTCGATCTGGTGGTCGTTGCTGCCTTTGTGCACCGACGCCGTCCTCGTCCCTGTCGTCCTGGTGATGTGTGTCATCGTCGACGTCCTAGTGATGTGCATCGTCCCCGGCGTCCTGGTCCTGCGCGTCGTCGCTGACGTCCCGGTGCTACGCGCCACCTCTGTGCTGGAGCTTTGCTCAATCGACCGTGACCAGCTTAGGTAGAAATATTGTTTGGTTCAGAAGTCTAGTGGTGAATTGCATCTGCTTGATCTGACATTAGTTGGTGGAAAGGAGTTTGTATAGTGGTTTGCTGAATCTATTTGAAGCTTCTGTAGCTATTCAGTTTTTTCCAAGATTACTTTGTAGCTGTTCTGATCATGGGAGAACCAAAGGATTCTGGCATGGAAAAATTAGTGGCGAGTATGCAGCGTATGATGGCCCGACTGCTGGAAAAATTAGTCCCGATTAAGCAGTAGTACTGATCTGAAAAACCTTGGAGGGTAATCCAGTGAGGCTAACTGGTCCTGGTGACTTCTTTAGTTGGTCTCGGAATGCATTGTTTATTCTAGAATCACATGGCTTGGAGAAATTTTTGAAGGAAGATGAAAAGAAGACATGGAAGTTACACAGGAACAATGGGACCAAAGTAAAAAACGGGTCATGGTGTGGCTGCTGAGTTCCATGGATAAAGCTGTGAGGGAACAAGTAGAAGGCTTTCATACTGCTGCAGAGGTTTGGACAAGCATTTAAAAACAACTTTCATGGAAATCTAACAAGATGCAGGTTACCAGGATACTCTATGAATTAAGGCACGTCAAACAAGAACAGAAAACAGTGACTGAGTATGCTGGAGAAATTAAAAAGCTCTTCCAAGACTAGGGAGTATTTTAGGCCGTTCAAGGCACATGATCCCAAAGATGTACCACTCCTCCGAGAATGGCTTGAGCCAATATTGGTACAAGCCTTCCTTGAAGGATTGAGTCAGGAGTGCAACCTATGTTCCCAACTGATACATGCATTGCCTGACTGGCCCATTTTGGATCAAACTATAGCAAGTATACTAGAGGAGGAAACCAGATTGTCAAACCAAACAACTGTTCCAGGTATAAATATTGACACTAGAGCTGCCATGTCTTCTCTCACTCAAGTCCAACCAAGTGGGAGAATGAGATATGACCAGGCAAACGCCATCAGGTCAGACTACAAGAAAAAGACCAGAGTTTTGTGTGATCATTGTAGACAGCCTTGCCATATGAAAAGGGATTGCTTTGAGCTAAATGGCCACCCACCTGGATGGCAAAAGAGGCCAAAGAATAGACCAACTAGTGAGAATAATGCTGAAACAAGGTCCAACCGCAGTCATCTCACAGCTGCTACAGGGGACACTCAGGTGGCTGGTGGAATCCAAGCTAGTGAGAATAATGCTGAAATAAGGTTCAACCACAGTCATCTCACAGCTGCTACCTAGGACACTCAGGTGGCTGCTAGAATCCAAGCGCTGGGGGAGTTCAAGGCCAAAATGGTGAAGGCTACAACAACGAATTCTGAAGTGGCATCCAATTCTGGTGATGCTCAAGGTGCGAACTACTCATTGAACTCCTGGATTATTGATTCAGGAGCAACCAATCATATGACTGGCTCTTCTATAATGGAATTCTACAGCGCCTATAATGGAATTTAACCATTAGAGTCCAGTGCTACATGTCCCAAATTTCCCTGTGAACCTTCTATCAATCAGTTCTATTAGAAAAACGCTTAACTGCAGAGCATGCTTTGAGCCTAATTTCTGTATATTTCAGGGGCTGAATGAGGAAAAATAATTGGGACTGGGACCCAACATGATGGGTTGTACTACCCTGACTCTATTTCAGCCCCGCGGGCTCTCAGCACTAAATCTGATTCGGAGGTGTGCTTCGGTCCCCCCCTCCCCTAAACTTAAGTTTTAATGGCCGTTTTATTTCTTTGACCCGTCGAAACCCATATCGAGGCCATGTATATCTCCGTATATGTGTACTCGGTCGAACTGAGTATAATCCATGTCCCGGACGGCTGATCCCACCTCTTATTATTGCGATCTACGTCTTTGCATGTCATATTTAATTTTTGTTGTTGTTGCTGTTATATAACTTACGATTTTCGCTTCTGCAGGCACATGAGTATTCGTGTACGGGGAGTATATGTCTAAGAGGACCATATGGACTTCGGGTGGGTTCGTACGGTCCTGGAAACAATCGGTATGAGTTTTTGTTTGTCAAAGTTTAAAAAGAAGGAGGGAGGAGGGGGGGGGGGGGGGGGGGACCGAAGCAAAAGTGTCTGATTCGTTAAATGATGAGTTGTTGTTTCATTACTGAGTTGGTCATTTATCATTTCAGTCCATGACAAATAGTGCAAAATCCGTTTTAAATGAAAAGACAAAAGGTCCAAAACTACTTATTCAAGGTTGAAGCACAAATTGCATGGGCGATATAAGAGGAATGCAGAATCATGAAACAAGAGTCAAGACTGTACCAGCTGAAGTTATCAACTTGCTGATCTTGACGACTGCCCTTGCAGAAATGCTAGCCGTTCACTCCTCCTAGGCTGTATATTGTCATATTTCCTCTTCTTTCGGGCAGGCATTCGAGGTTGTTGAGGAGGCGCTTCCAGATCTTCAGCCTCAGCAGCACGCAGTATCTGCCGCACATCAGCTTCAGCAGGAGGATCCACTTCAGCAGGAGGCAGTATCTGTGCTTCCTCCTCCACTCGTGCTTGTCCCCGGTTCTGCTGCCGACCTGCAAGCAACATAGAAACAAGAATGTCAGATTTGTGGAGTATATAAGTCTGAAATGTTAAAGAACATATCGTTAGAAAGAATACCAGCTAGGAACAGAACAATTGGAATTGCTATTGCCACAACAAGCAGGACCACCAAAAGGCAGATGACAATCACTACCAGTATGTTGTTATTTGCAACGATTGACTCTAATTTGGCAATTTCTTTTTCCTTCTGATCCTCTGTTGCTGGTGTAGCTCTATATTGGGGAGGCGAGGGTGTCCACACAGGAGTCGGGTTTGGCGGCGATGTCCATGCAGGACTCAGCTTTGGTGGCGGTGTCCATGCAGGACTCAGCTTTGGTGGTGGTGTTGCGACCGGTGGTGCTGCCATGTGTGCAGTATGTGTAATAAATTAGCACTAAAATATTTTTATAAACCAATTGCTGGTAGATGGTTAGCAAATTTGTGAAAGTACAGGTTTGAAGAAACATCAAAACAAAGGAGTACCTCTCACTGTAACTGCACAGCCTGTCGTGGGAAAATGGATATCCCCTGGTCTGATATGACCACAGCTGCTGTAGATACTTAGTAAACGACGTAGAGTGAGTCCGGCATCAATCATCACTGTCGTGTTTGACAGAACACACATACACGGCACTACACCACCCCCGGCCATTACAGCGTGCAGGCTGGTACAGCACTGCTCGGTTGCCTGCCTGCTCCGGCATAGTGTGCTGACAACAAGCGAGAGCTCACCAGCTTTATCAGCACAGCAACCTGCAGCTTCTGGGGGAAGACAAGAAGTGATCAGGGACTTCATATACGAACCCTCGATTCTAGAGGGGAAGTTCACACATTGCAGTGAAAACGACATGGAAATCATATGTAGAAATCAATATCTGAAAAATTAGAGCCCTTACTCGGGGCAAAAGGGAGCAGAGACTGCACGGTTAGGGATGAGAGCCTCGTTGAATCTTGTAGGATGCACCGATTAGAAAAAAGAATCTCGGGAGGGCAAGGCAGTATACGAAAAAAACGGGGAGAAGAACCGGAGACGGAAGGAACGAGCGGAGCAGAGCAGAGGAAGAGGACGCTCGTTAATGGGCCGAAGGTGCCCGACCCGCCGAACCACTAGAACTGCTCACAGACCGAAGCGAAGAAAAAAAATGCGGATTTTCTTTGCAGATAAAAAAATACTCCTCCTTTTTAACGGTGACACCGCAAATCGGCACATATCAATGGGCGAAAATCATGTGCTCGTTTCGAAATAAACTAGTACTACACCGGAACTCTCTCGAACGAAAGAATTTTGAGAAAAGATTGAATCTTTGAGAAAACGTGCGTGCATGCTTGCCTTTACATGGGAGGTCGACGTCGACGCCTACAGAATGGGCACCTCCACATGCTGAAGAGTACAGCTTGAGGAGGTGACTTGCGTTGAGGCCCGCGACGACCAGAGTCGGCTGAGCGGTGGCGCGGCAGAGGCAGGGGACTCCGCCTCCGAGGCCGACGACGGCGAGAAGGGGCCCGCAGCACTGCGCGGCAGGCATGTCCGGGGCACAGTTGAGCCCGATCTTGCTGGCAAGGGAGGCTGGCTCGCACCGGGTCCCCAGCACCGTCCTGAAGGTGGCATCGGCAGCAGGTGCAGAGGAGGCGGCGGCGGCGGCGGCGGCGGTGAGGACGAGGAGGCCTAGCAGAATCAACCGCGCCATGGCGGGAGGCGGTGGCGGTGGTGGTGTGAGGAGGGGATGCAAGGGTTGGCACTTTGCAGTATATATGAGAGCGCCTCCTCAGGCCTTCTTTTCCCTCCTTCCTTTATTAGCTCAAAAAACTGAAACAAAATGGGTCAAAAGAAACTTTTCTGATGGTACACCGTTCAGGTCTCACACCGTGCCATGCGCTGCCGCGCAGGACCCTCCCGTTGTAGCGCGCTAGGCAGATGCGGCGCACACACACCTCCTTCAGCATTACTATTTGCCGATTTGCGCCAGCAGAAAACAGAGACGGATTTAATCACCATCTGGACTGGGTTTAACCAAAACGTGCCACTTGCATGCTCCTGCAAGTACGATAATAATTTTTTGAATGGGAAACTTACCGCAATCAAGCGTTTGTACTTTGTACACATGAATGTTACGGGCATCGCAGAGCCGAATCTTAATATATCTAGTATGGCTATCAAGTTCTTTACAGATCTTTTAATAGTTTGTGTGTTGAGAATAACTCGCTCCGCGTGTCAGCAACACCAAACTACCTGCGAAAAACTTAGGGCTCCTTTGGTTTCCGTTGATTTAAAGGAATCTCATAGGAAATCCTACGAGCCAAATGATTAGATCCTTAGGAATTTTTTCGTAGGATTATATTCCCTCCATTCCAAGGCTTAAGGCCTATAACTATTTTGAAAAGTCAAGTCATATAAAGTTTGATCAAACTTTTAGAAAAAAAACCATCAAAAACTATATATTATATAGATACCATGTGAAAATATGTTTCATAATTTATGAAAGGGTATGAATTGCGTATTGCAAATATTACTAATATTTTTCTCTAAAACTTGGTCAAACTTTAGTTAGTTTGACTTTTGTAAAAAGTTATAGGCCTTAAACCTTAGGACAGAGGTAGTATGATTTAGAGGAAAATTTACGATCCACCAAACCTCGTGTTACAATTTCTGTACTTTTTCCTGTGATTCAAACACTCCTTGATGAAAAATCACCGTTTGCTCCAAATCCTATGGGCTGGTGCAAAACTAGCAACATAAAGCATTGGGTTCATATCTACAAAAACTATGTCTAACTAAATGGTAAACGGTGACATATAGCAATTTAGTTTAGATTAGCAAAAATTCATCGGGTTCACTTGAACCCAGCCCTTACATACTAACTCTGCATTGCATGTGGCATTCAACTTGATAAGACACACTTTTTTGCGGGTAAAAAATGACCTTTATTAAGATGAAAAGGTAACAAGCAGGTTACAATGTTTTTTTATGTTAGCAGGAGAGCTGCTAAATTCATTGATTAGATAGAAGGTTTGTTACAAAGAGCCAAGAAAAAAGAGGCGGGAAAAACTTGGACAAGGACCCAAGCCGCCAAAAAGAAAACAAAAGGAGGTACAAAATAGAATCAGCCCGGATTAAAAGGGATCTTTGCCCCAGCCATGTTTCAGAGAGTGGCTTCATCTCGGATCCATAGGACTAGGCCTTCCACTGAAAGTTCTTCCTTTTGAAAAATTCTTATATTTCGTTCTTTCCATATTTTCCACGACACGAGTAGGATGATGGTTTGGGTGCCCTTTCTCCTGTCCGACGTGGAGCTTGACCGGCAGTGTTGTAGCCATTCTTGTAGTGAGGCTGGGTAGTTCCAAGAGGCGGGGTTTAAGGCCGTCAATTTTAGCTGATTTGCAATCATTGTCCAGACCTTTCTTGACCAAGGGCATTCCATGAGAAGGTGCATGGGCGTCTCGAGATTGCGCACACATAAAGGCGCGGAAGTAGTTGTTTTCACATCCTCTCCTTTGTAGTGCATCGGCAGTGAGTATGCGCTCTAGTGCAGCCGTCCACGTAAAAAACTTGTACTTTCCCGGTGCCCAAACCTTCCATATGGAGGAGCACAAACCCAAGGAGATGGCTCCTTCGAACTGCATTTGGTAGGCTAATCTTGCAGAATATTCGCCCGAGGCTTCAAAACGCCAACAAATCACGTCGATGGCATTTTCATTCAGTTGCACCTCATCGAGCATGCTAGCTAGGTGCAGTAATTCCGGAAGCATCTCATGTGTTAGCCCCTTGCTGAGGTCAGCTAACCATTTATCACCATGAATTGCCTCTTGAACCGACATGTTCTTGTGCACTGAGATAGCATATAGGGAAGGCGCGATATCTATAGGTGCCAAGTCTTAGAGCCATGATGGTGCTTGACGTGGAGTACTTTGTTGGAAACCCCAAGAGCAAGGTGTGATGAGCACAGCATCAAGTCTTCCCTCAGTAGAGACCGAGGTTATCGAACCAGAAGGAGGAAGGCAATGTCACACAGGTGTTGCAAGAAACGCGGAGACCTGCACAACACAAACTCAAGACTTTGCTCCAACGAATCAGTGAGGTTGTCAAGCTCACCGGTTTGCTGTAACAAAGGATTAAACGTATGGTGTGGAAGGTAATGGTGGTTTGCAACAAGTAAACAAGTAACAGTGGAAGATGTATCAATGGTAAAGATTGGACCGGGGTCCATAGTTCACTAGAGGTGCTCTCCTTAGATAAACAACATGGCATGAAGGGTAAACAAATTACAGCAGGGCAATTGACAGGAACTGAGCAAGGCATAACAAATGCAATTACTAGTCAAAAAGATCCTATGAGATTCGATTGGGCAATACAACAAGATACATAGACCGCCATCCAACTACATCTATGACTAGAAGTCCACCTTCAGGTTATCTCATCTGAACCCCTTCTAGTATTAAGTTGCAAGCAACAGACAACTTCTTTAAGCAAAGTGTGTAAGGTAAACAGTCCACATGTTTCATGAATAAGATACCGTTGTTTTCTCCCTAGTAGCAACAACACATCTACAACCGAAGAGATTATTTCCACTTCCCTTGGAAACTAGAGGCATGAACCCACTATCGAGCATAAATACCCCCTCTTGAAGTCACTAGCAACTACTCGGCCAAGATAGCTACTAACAACGGAGCGCATGCAAGATCACAAACAACACAGATATGGTAGAATTATAAAGACAAAACTATTGATCAAACCAACATAATAATCTCAATATCCATCGGATCCCCGCAAACACAACATGCATGATTACAAATAGATTAGATCTTGATCATGAACGGAGCTCACACGATCTATACATGAAAGCACAAGGAGGAGATACAACCATCTAGCTACTACATGGATCCATAGTCCAAGGTGGAACTACTCACGCATCATACCAGAGAGAAGGCCTCCGGGATGATCTCCCCTCTGGCAGGGTGCCGGGAAGAACTTCAGATCCCCCCCGATCTAGGGACAACGGTGGCGGCGGCTACATAAGGTTTTGTGGAGATTTGATCGGGTACTTAGGGTTTCTGCATCGGGGGCTTCTTATAGGTGAAGGGGGTGGCCGAGGCGGTGGCCAGGGGCCCCACACTCTGCCTAGGCGCGTGGCAGGGCCCACCTGCGCCTAGGGGGGTCTGGGTGCCCTGGCACGCCTCTCCGTCTCCCCTCTGGACTTCTTGTTCCCCACGGAAGGTTATTGACTTTGACGTTTGTCCCGTCCAATTCCTATAATATTTCCTTACTAGTTTTTTTGGAACAAAAAATGGTAGAAAATAGGCAACTGGCACTGTGGCAACTTGTTAATAGGTTAGTACCAGAAAACATGTAAAAGGCACCTCAAAGTATAGACAAAGCAAAGCAAAGTAGATACTAAACAAGAATGGAGCATCAAAAATTATTGATACGTTTCCAACGTATCAAGCATCCCCAAGCTTAACTCATGCTCGTCCTCGAGTAGGTAAGTGATAAAAAGAATAATTTTTGAGGTGACATGCACCTTCACAATGAAGATCTAACCATTTGCAAGCATTGAAAGCTGGGATCAAAGAACTCTAAACATGTGCATTAAAGATGGAGTTCTAACAATAGGACATAGTAACTATGCATGCAACATGAAAGGCTACAAACAAAGATCATGAATAACATGCATTGAAAAATGTTTGTTTGTTTCACATACAGAAAACATAGCATAGTGGCAATCAACTTATCCCTCATAGAGTAGCAAATAGATGCATAGGACACCTTCAAAGTTCACAAGGGTGACTAGAAACAAATAGCACAAGAACAAGTAATATCACAATATGCATCAATCAATAAGCTTTGGAACACTGCACATAGAATGAAAACTATGCTCTCTTAATGGTGCCTAAAGATAGAAGGTGGAGACTCAATAATGGTGGAAGAAAAGCCTTTCTTATAAAGGAAGCAGGGATTTCAAGTTTCAAAAAGAGCTTCCAAAAATTATGGTACTTGTTAGCTTTCAGCCCTCATTGCCCCTATCATAAGCATCTTAAAGTGATTAAGGTTAAAGTGAACAAAGATGGAGTATATGCTTGACGAAGTATAAGTTGGCAATCTCAAGTCCCTTGAATACGAGGGTCACACCTCATGCTACTCAACTTTAGTCACCTGTAAGTTCTTGTCATTGTAAGTATTTGCATATCATAGAGAACCGCCAACGGGGTACCCCTTGCACGTGGTATAGGAGCTTTCCCATAACCAAATGACAAGGCAAGCAGACAATAAACATCTCAGCAATATTTTTATTTACCATGGGAATATGGTGCTTTTTTCTCTCTTTCCTCTTTTCTCAATGTGTCTCTTTTTTATAAGAAGAATGCTTCATAGATGTCACTATGGTGATGTTGCAAGTTTCCACCATGATTAGGCATGGCTTAGGCTACCGGCCCAGGCGTTTCTCTAACACAGGATACAAACTCCATGGACTTACAAGTTCCCTCTTTATTTCACACCGGTGACATCCATAGACAAAAGAGCATGATATCAACTGAGTACAAAGTACGAGTGCAATGTTGAAAACGTTCCCCGTGGCAGCACGGTTCTGCTAATTCCAACGTATAAGTGCAAGCATATACAACATAGATGACACAATGGTTCAAGTTTATTAGGGGCAAAGAATATAAAGTGTGCCATCAAGTTCGTGATGGATTTAATCACTAAGTTTTCACATAACAAAATAGTTTTTAATTGGAAGATAGCTGAAAACAAGAATATACTTGGAACGGTGTAACACACCATGCATAGGAGTTTATAGTGGACACTTTGGAATAACTTGGTTTCTTGGGAGTTGGAAGCATGAGTAAAGCTTACTCATACAAGTGGAGGCTAGCAAAAGACTGGGAGCAACCAAATAAGAGAGTAATAATGGCCATAATCATGTAGTGCAACAAAGAATTACTAATCAAAGCATAGAGTGGTACTACAAGTCAAGGACTAAATGATCATAGAGGCTAATGGTGACTTGTGAGAGTCATAACATGGTGTGATCATGTGCCAAGTCAACCCAAGCACATCATCAAATTAGAATACCACAATACTATGCTTTTTGCATGCTAAGACAACGCATAATTTCTTCAAGGCACACTAAGCAATCCCAACTGTTTGGAACAAGACATTCTACAGCAATAATCACAAATCATAAGGTCAAAACAACACCTAGAATGTCATGCTAAAGTCTAAGTCACAGTCAATGCAAGCTCCTCTTGCACTTTCAAGTAAGAACTTACTACTCCTTTCCAACACCAAGCAACTTATTTGCAAAACAACACAGCGAAAATGGGGGTCCAAACTACTCAAGCAAACTAAACAACCTAAGCAAAACAAATGAAAACTAAGATGCTCCAAGAACAACACAACTGTGCATGAAACAATAAAAACGAAGTGTCTAGACAGACCTGAGCTTTTTATTGATGAAGAAGGGAATGCCTTGGACATCCCCAAGCTTTAACGCTTGTACCTCTTGGATATTTATTGGGGTGACACCATGGTGGCATCCCCAAGCTTGAAATTTTGTCCATTCTTCATCTCATTACATCATTCTTTCTCTGCACCTGAATTTTTTTCCTTCATACAAAACTTCACACAATCTTTATTAGCAACATTAGTTTATTCAAAATATATTAGACCACTGGAAAAGCTTTGAAACAGCAAGGCTTTTCACTAAAAACACAATCTACTTTAGTAACTCCTTGAAAAAGTTCAATTCACCTAAAGAGAACTCAAAAAGGAATCAATAAGAAGCAAATGCAAATAATGGCAGAAATCTGTCAAAACATACCAGCAGGTAGAAACCGATTTGTTCAAACATCTTCTGTTTCTCAAATCAAAAAGTGATGAACTAACAAAAGTTAGCTAACATACTGGGGGATTTATTCGTTAATTTTGAGCTCAATCCGAGTTATAGAGACTCCTCACGAATTTTTATGGTGGAGGACATAAATCTGTTTCGGGACAGCAACTCCCCAAATCTTCCCTCTCAATATAGGTCATTCTTGGCACAAAAAGCAAACAAAAAGGATAAGAAGAGGTCATTACTGAAGTAATAACTTCCAAGACTCAAGGAAACTCTTGGGTTATCTCTCAACAAGTACTTTTCTTTAACGCCTTTAAGTTAGGCACAACAAGCAAGAAGAATCAAGTTTTTTCAAATGAAGAAGCATCCCTCTTGTTCTTTCCTTTCTTACCTTTCTTCTTCTCTTTAGGGAAGATATGATTGCTTACCGGAGGAGCAAAATGCATAATGCCTTTTCCCACATCTATTACTGCTTCGAGGTGTTTCAGTAGGGATCTTCCAAGTGTGATATGTCCTTTGCCTACACATTCAATAACAAGATAATCAGTAGTGGGCAATAAGGTGGCATTATTAGTAAGAGAGATTTCCTCTCCTCCTTCATAAAGCCCCCAAAGACACAAAGAATCATAAATATCTTTAGGCATGAGACAAAATTCAGACATGATATCACAGCGAGCATAAAAAATTGTAGTATTTATAGAGACTCTGATTGTGGGAAACCACTTTGAAGGTGCAGAATTTATGGGAACATAATCATGATAAGCCCTAAGCGTGTGATAGCAACTATTCATAGCAGCAATGCTGGTCTCAAGAGTGTTCAACCTAGCAAAAATATTTGTGAAAGAGGAATCAGACTTGCCAGGTGTATCATAAATTGCAATCAACTTCTTTATGGCATCAAAAGCTTCACCCTCAGTACATTGAAAAATATCTTTTTCAGCCATGGCATCCAAAGCATATCTATAATGAAGAGCAATACCGCGGTAGAAACTATTGATAACCATACTAAGACTCATCTTAGGCTCGGTTTCCCTCTGTAAAGTGGAGATTCTAGACCAAGCTTCTTTAAAACTCTCTTCACTTTTTTTCTTAAAAGTGGAGATCTCTTCCATGGGTGAAATAAAGATTGGTCCAAAACCAGACATGGTGGCAACTATATTAGGAACTATTTTTTTTGTGTTTTTTAATAAAGAAAGCAAACCAAACTAGACTAATTTTTTTTGGGTTTTTTTAAAAGAGGCAAACAAAACCAAGCAAAAGAAACAAATCAAACTAAAAACAAAGTAAAGAGAAAGGAAGTGAAGGACTCCCCTAGTGAAGACGTCCTTAGCCTCCCCGGTAATGGCGCCAGAAAACTTGTTGATGGTGCTTGACATGGAGAACTTCGTTGGAAACCCCAAGAGCAAGGTGTGATGAGCACATCAGCAAGTCTTCCCTTAGTAGAGACCGAGGTTATCGAACCAGAAGGAGGAAGGAAACGTCACACAGCTATTGCAAGCAACGTGGAGACCTGCGCAACATAAACTCAAGACTTTGCCCCAACGAATCAGTGAGGTTGCCAAGCTCAACGGTTTGCTGTAACAAAGGATTAAACGTATGGTGTGGAAGGTAATGGTGGTTTGCAGCAAGTAAACAAGTAACAGTGAAATATGTGTCAATGGTAAAGATTGGACCGGGGTCCATAGTTCACTAGAGGTGCTCTCCTTAGATAAACAACATGGCATGAAAGGTAAACAAATTACAGCAGGGCAATTGACAGGAACTGAGCAAGGCATAACAATGCAATTACTAGTCAGAAAATCCTATGAGATTCGATTGGGCAATACAACAAGATACATAGACCGCCATCCAAATGCATATATGACTAGAAGTCCACCTTCAGGTTATCATCCGAACCCCTTCCAGTATTAAGTTGCAAGCAACATATAACTGCTTTAAGCAAAGTGTGTAAGGTAAACAGTCTACATGTTCCATGAACAAGAGACCGTTGTTTTCTCCCTAGTAGCAACAGCATATCTACAACCGAAGAGATTATTGTCACTTCCCTTGGAAACTAGAGGCATGAACCCACTATCGAGCATAAATACCCATCTTGGAGTCACTAGCAACTATTCGGCCAAGATAGCTACTAAAAATGGAGAGCACGAAAGATCACAAACAACACAAACATGATAGAATCATAAAGACAAAACTATTGATCAAACCAACATAATAATCTCAATATCCATCGGATCCCCGCAAACACAACATGCATGATTACAAATAGATTAGATCATGATCATGAATGCAGCTCACAAGATCTATACATGAAAGCACAAGGAGGAGATACAACCATCTAGCTACTACATGGACCCATAGTCCAAGGTGGAACTACTCATGCATCATACCGGAGAGAAGGCCTCCGAGATGATCTCCCCTCCGGCAGGGTGCCAGGAAGAACTTTAGATCCCCCCGATCTAGGGATGACGGTGGTGGTGGCTACAGAAGGTTTCGTGGAGATTTGATCGGGTACTTAGGGTTTCTGCATCGGGGGCTTCTTATAGGCGAAGTGAAGGGTTTCGCGGCATAGTAAATCAAAATTTTCTACGGATGCGAACAGAGGGAAAGCCAAGATCTAATCTAGGAGATGCAATCAACGAGAGAGATTGGATTAGATCTTCATACCCTTGAAGATTTGCACAGTGTAACGTTCGTCGGAACGTGGGTGATGTAGTCGTACTCGCTTCTCCTCCTCGCGATCCGATCCGATCTAGCACCACAAGTGGCGGTGCCTCCGTGAGATGCACACGTGCAGCACCTCGACGTCTCCTCCTTCCTCGGACCAGCAAGTATGGTGGAGAGATAGATTGGATCTACAACACGACGGCGTGGTGTATATGGTGGAGAATTTTTGCTGCAGGGCTTCGCCTACAAACAGTCGGGAGGGAGAGAGGAGGGTAGCAGGGCAACTAGGGTTGGAGGCAAGGTGTCGGGGGGAGGGTGCGCACCAGCCCTCTATATATAGAGGGGGGGCGGCCAGCCCTTGCCCCTCCTCCAAGCCTTGGGCCGGCGGCCAAGGGAGGGAGGAGTGGGGGGCAAGGACTCTCCCCTCTTCTAGAACCCTATCTCTAGTTTAAACGATTTAAACCCTATAGGATCGGATGGGCCCTATGGGGCCTCGTGCCCCTGGCCCAATGCGGCCAGGACACTCCCTCATAGGCCCATGCCCCCTCCCGGAAGGTGGGGCCACGTTGGTCCCCTTCCGAAAGGTTCTAGAAGCTTCCGGTACAATACCGATTAACCCGGAACAATTCCGAACTCCAAAAACTGCATTGCCTTTATATGAATCTTATTATCCGGACCATTCCGGAACCTCTCGTGATATCCCGGATCCCATCCGAGACTCTGAACAAAAAATTCATAAACCAATTATCCAATCTATCCTAGCGTCGAGACACGTTAAGTGTGTGACCCTGCGGGTTTGAGAATATGCAGACATGATCTTCTATCAATAATCAACAGCGGGGTCTGGGCACCCATATTGACTCCCACACATTCATCGATGATCATATCGGATGAACCACGATGCCAGGATTCAATCAATCCCATATATATATTCCCTTCGTCTCGCGATATTTTACTTGCCCGAGATTCGTTCGTCGGTACCGTCATACCTAGTTCAATCTCGTTCACAGCAAGTACTTTACTCGTTCCGTAATCCGATATCACTTTGTGATTAACTCCTTAACCACATGCTTGCAAGCGATGTTGATATCGATTACCGAGTGGGCCCGAAGTATATCTCTCCGACTTGGGAGGGACAAATCCCATCTCGATACATACAACCCAACAGATACTTTCCGATCACCTGAGAGACACCTTTATGATCACCCTCTCATAGGATGACGTTTGATGTGTTGGAGATATGCCCTAGAGGCAATAATAAATGTGGTTATTATTATATCTTTGTGTTTATGATAAATGTTTACATTCATGCTATAATAGTATTAACAAGGAAACATTAATACTTATGTGATTTGTAAACTTAATTTGAAGTCCCTAGTATAGCCTCTATACTTCACTAGCTTGTTGGTTGATAAATGATTGTGGTTTCCCTATCATGAACATTGAGATGTTATCAACAACAAGATCATATCATTAGGAGAATGATATGGTGGACATACTCCTATAGATAAGCGTAGCATAAAGATCAAGTCATTTCAATAGTTCAATTGCTATATGCTTTCTGATACATAGTAACCTAATTCCTTCGA
This sequence comes from Avena sativa, assembly GCA_916181665.1. Classification (NCBI taxonomy): domain Eukaryota; kingdom Viridiplantae; phylum Streptophyta; class Magnoliopsida; order Poales; family Poaceae; genus Avena; species Avena sativa. The sequence continues at coordinate 324,972,080 of OV702279.1, forward strand.
CCATGAGATCATGCATATCACCTTTACCGGATGGATGCTTTGATGACATCAAACACCACACCGTAACTGGGTGGCTATAAAGGTGGCATTGAGTGCTCGGAAAGTATTGGTTGAGACACATGGATCAAGAGTGGGATTTGTCCATCCATATGACGGATAGATATTCTCTGGGCCCTCTCGGTGAAATGTCATCCAATTAGCTTGCAAGCATGTGACTGGCTCACAAGGGATCACATATCACGGGAACGAGAAAAGAGTACTTATCAGTAACGAGGTTGAACTAGGTATGCAGAGATACCGACGATCATAACCTCGGATAAGTAACATATTGTGAGACAAAGGGAAATTGGTATCGTATGTAAGTGGTTCATTCGATCGCAAAGTAATCGTAGAAGTATGTGGGAGCCATATGAATTTCCAGATTCCTCTATTGGTTATTGTTCGGAGAAGTGTCTCGATCATGTCCGCATAATTCACGAACCGTAGGGAGACACACTTAAGGATTCGACGTTGTTTTGAGTAGTTATGGTATTATGAGAAAGAGACCGAATGTTGTTCGGAGTCTCGGATGGGATCCGGGATATCACGAGGTGATCCGGAATGGTCCGGAGAATAATATTCATATAAGGAAAGTCCCGTTTCGTAGTTCGGAAATGATTCCGGTGAATGTTCTAGAAGGTTCCGGAATGTCCGGCACTCCGGGAGGGGGGAGGGGTACATGAATGTGTCATTACATATTGGAACGATTGCATCATGTACTAAGTGTTCTTGCTGTTCCAAATAAAGGATTAAATTGAATCCTAAAACAGAAAAGTCAAATGTCCAGTTTGAAAGTCAAACGGCTAAAACAAGAAACTATGGGAAACAAGCAAGAGGAGTTGGGAACCGACTTGGGGGAGGAGTCTCCTCCCCAAGCCGGCGCGCCAACCAAGGCCGACTTGGGGAGGGACTCCCCTCCCCTTGGCCGCACCCTCCACCCATAAAAGGAGGGGCAGGGCCTCCTCCTCTAGACACACAAGTTCATATCCTCTAATCTCCGGTTTAGAGCCGTTTTGGTTTAGAGATTCTAATTGCCCTAGCCTTCGGTTTAGAGCCTTCTAATTGGTGTGTATAATCCTAAACCACTAATATCCCTCTCTCATACTCCACCATACTCGCTCCGGATTAAGGCAAAGCCCTGCGGGATCTCCCCTCTACTTCCGGTACCACGCCGTTGTGCTGCCGGAATCACGAGGAGAGTGCTACAACCTCCGCTGCCTGCTGGAACAAGGGAGAGGAAGGTCTTCGTCGAGTACCGAACGTGTGACCGACTGCGGGAGCGCTGCCGGAACGCAGCGCCGGAAGGATCGTCTACACGATCTTGAGATCGGGAAGAGTACGACTACATCACCCACGAGAATCCGCTCTCGTTAAACACTTTGGAATCTTCGAGGGTAAGTTATTCCATCGACTCGTTGCTACAATCTAGTAGATAGATCTTGGCTTGTTTGTTTGTATGCGATAGAAAATTTTTGTTTTCCATGCTACGAACCCCTACAGTGGTATCAGAGCCGTGTCTATATGTAGATCTGTTGCACGAGTAGAACACAATGGTCATTGTGGGCGTTGATGCTTTTATTGTTGATTGCTTCTTGTGTACTTTGCATCTTGCGGTATGTTGGGATGAAGCGGCCCGGGCTAACCTTACATGACATCGTTCATGAGACTTGCTCCACGCTTGACATGCAACTTGTATTGCATAAGTGGCTTTGCGGGTGCCTGTTTCTCCTAGCATAGTTAAGATCCAATTTACAACGGGTGATCAACAATGCTAGTATCAATGTTGTGGTCCTTGTTCGTAAGTTAGAACGACACTTATTGAAAGCCCCAAACCACGTAAAATATGCAAAGAAAGTAGAGGCGTCTAACTTTGTTTTGCAGGGGTGTGCAGTGATGTGATATGGCCATGATTGTGATTATATTTGATGTATGCAATGTTCCTTATTGTAAGTTGGCAACCGGCAGGAGCCATATGGTTGTCTTTAATTTATGTTAAGACCCGCGTGTCTATTCAAAGTAGTTGTAATAGTTGAAGCCGGTGGACGACAACCATGGAGAAGCGTCATTGACCTTGATGCAATGCCGGTGATGATGGAGATCATGTTCGTGCTTGAAGATGGAGATCGGAAGCACAAAGAAGAAAGGCCATATCATATCACATATATATTGAATTGCATGTGATGTTAATCCTTTATGCATCTTGTATTGCTTAGTAGACGACGGTAGCATTATAAGATGATCCCTCATGCACATCAATTTCAAGTCATAAAGTGTTCACCCTTAGTTAGCACCGTTGCTAAAGCTTGTTGTTTCGAAGCACCACGTGATGATCGGGTGTGTTAGATTCTGCAAGTGTATACAACGTGAGCAAGCCAGATTTGCTCATGCGGAAACTAAGGTTTGATCTTGAAGAGCCTAGCATGTACAGACATGGTCTCGGAACACGGATCACCGAAAGGTAAAGCATGAATCATATAGTAGATACGATGAACATGTCGATTGTTCGCCATTGAAACTATGTCAACTCTCGTGATGATCGGTGTTGATATGGTGGATTTGGTTCGTGTGATCACTAAAACAATGTGAGGGATATTGTTTTGAGTGGGAGTTCACCTAGTTTAATTTCATTATTAATTTGAACTCAGTTTTTCATAAACTTAGTCTAAACTATTGAAAATATGTTGTAGATCAATGGCAGCCCCTACCATCAATTTTAATGCGTTCCTAGAGAAAGAAAAGTTGAAAAACAATGAAAGCAACTTCGCGGATTGGTTCCGCAATTTGAGGATTGTCCTCACAGCTGGTAATTTGACCTATGTGCTGGATGCACCGCTGGGTGACCCACCTGCAGATGATGCTCCCGATGAAGTAAAGAATGTTTACCTCGCTCGGAAGAATCGGTACTCCATAGTTCAGTGTGCTATCTTGTATGGTTTGAAATCGGAGCTTCAGAAAAGGTTTGAGGATTCAGACCCATATGATATTGTCGAGGATCTCAAATTGATTTTTGAGACTCATGCGGCAATTGAAAGCTATGAGGCTTCTGAAAAGTTCTTTAACTGCAAGATGGAAGAGGGCAGCTCCGTCAGTGAGCATGTGCTTAAGATGTCTGGGCACGCAAACAAACTTCAAAGCTTGGGTATAGTGATTCCTAATGCTTTGGGGATTTATCGTGTCCTCCAATCACTACCACCAAGTTACAAGAACTTTGTGATGAACTACAACATGCAGAACATGAACAAGACGTTGCCAGAACTCTTTGCCATGTTGAAATCTGCAGAAGTGGAGATTAAGAAAGAGCACCAAGTGTTGTTGGTCAATAAGACCACCAAATTCAAGAAAGGCAAGTCTAAGCAAAAGGGACACTTCAAGAAGGGTGGTAAGAAAGTTACCACGCCGGCGAAGAAGACCAAGGCTGGACCTAAGCCTGATACTGAGTGATTTTATTACAAGGGAGAAGGTCACTGGAAGCGGAATTGCCCAAAGTACTTGGCGGATTTGAAGAACGGCAACATCAAGAAGAAAGGTATATCTGATATACATGTTATTGATGTGTATCTCACTAGTACTCGTAGTAGTGCCTGGGTATTTGATACTGGTTTGGTTGCTCATATTTGTAACTCGAAACAGGTGCTGCAGAATAAACGGAAGCTAGCGAAGAACGAGGTGACGATGCGCGTGGGAAACGGATCAAAGGTTGATGTGATCGCGGTCGGCACGCTACCCCTTCATCTACCATCGGGATTAGTTTTATACTTAAATAATTGTTATTTGGTGCCTGCGTTGAGCATGAACATTATATCGGGATCTTGTTTATTGCGAGACGGTTACTTATTTAAGTCCGAGAATAATGGTTGTTCGATTTATATGAGTAATATGTTTTACGCACATGCACCTTTGATAGATGGTCTATTCTTATTGAATCTCGATAGTGGAAATACACATATAAACAACATTGAGGCTAAACGTTTGAAATCAAGCGATAATTCGACCTATATGTGGCACTGTCGTCTTGGTCACATTGGAGTGAAGCGTATGAAGAAACTCCATTCCGATGGACTTCTTGAATCACTTGATTTTGAATCACTTGAAAGATGCGAAGCATGTCTGATGGGAAAAATGACTAAGACTCCATTTTCTGGTATGATGGAGCGAGCTACGGACTTATTGGAAATCATACATACCGATGTGTGTGGTCCAATGAGTGTAGCATCGCGCGGTGGTTATCGTTATGTTCTTACCTTCACGGATGACTTGAGTAGATATGGGTATATCTATTTCATGAAACATAAGTCCGAAACTTTCGAGAAGTTTAAGGAGTTTCAAAGTGAGGTAGAGAATCAACGTAACAAGAAGATTAAATTTCTATGTTCTGATCGTGGAGGTGAATATCTAAGTTACGAGTTTGGCGAGCATTTGAAGAAATGCGGAATACTTTCACAATTGACACCGCCGGGAACACCACAGCGTAATGGTGTGTCCGAACGTCGTAATCGAACTCTCTTAGATATGGTTCGTTCTATGATGTCACTTACAGATTTACCGCTATCATTTTGGGGTTATGCATTAGAAACAACCGCATTCACTTTAAATAGGGCACCATCTAAATCCGTTGAAACGACACCGTATGAATTATGGTTTGGGAAGAAACCTAAATTGTCGTTCCTTAAAGTTTGGGGATGCGAAGCCTATGTAAAGAAGTTACAGCCGGACAAGCTTGAACCCAAAGCGGAAAAATGCGTCTTCATAGGATACCCGAAGGAAACTATTGGGTATACCTTCTATCATAGATCCGAAGGCAAAATCTTCGTTGCCAAGAATGGATCCTTTCTAGAGAAGGAATTTCTCTCGAAAGAAGTGACTGGAAGGAAAGTAGAACTCGACGAGGTTGTCAAACCTTCTCTCGAAATTGCGAGTAGCGCAGCACCGGAAGAAGTTCCTGTGGTGCCTGCACCAATTAGAGAGGGAGCTAATGATGGTGATCATGAAACTTCGGTTGAAGTTGCTGTAGGGGTTCGTAGCATGGAAAACAAAAATTTTCTATCGCATACAAACAAACAAGCCAAGATCTATCTACTAGATTGTAGCAACGAGTCGATGGAATAACTTACCCTCGAAGATTCCAAAGCGTTTAACGAGAGCGGATTCTCGTGGGTGATGTAGTCGTACTCTTCCCGATCTCAAGATCGTGTAGACGATCCTTCCGGCGCTGCGTTCCGGCAGCGCTCCCGCAGTCGGTCACACGTTCGGTACTTGACGAAGACCTTCCTCTCCCTTGTTCCAGCAGGCAGCGGAGGTTGTAGCACTCTCCTCGCGATTCCGGCAGCACAACGGCGTGGTACCGGAAGTAGAGGGGAGATCCCGCAGGGCTTCGCCTTAAGCCGGAGCGAGTATGGTGGATTATGAGAGAGGGCTATTAGTGGTCTAGAGATTAGACACACCAATTAGAAGGCTCTAAACCGCAGGCTAAAGCAATTAGAAGCTCTAAACCAAAACGGCTCTAAACCGGAGATTAGAGGTAGAAACTTGTGTGTCTCAAGGAGGAGCCCTGCCCCTCCTTTTATGGGTGGAGGGGCCTTGGCGCGCCAGGGGAGGGAGGGAGTCCCTCCCCAACTCGGCCTAGGGCTGGGCGCCGGCCTGGAGGAGTTGGACTCCTCCTCCAAGTTGGTTCCAACTCCTCTTGCTTGTTTCCCACAGTTTCCTGTTTCCCACAGTTTCCTGTTTTAGCCGTTTGACTTTCAAACTGGCAATTTGACTTTCATGTTTTTGGAACAGCAAGAACACTTAGTACATGATGCAATCATTCAATGACACACTCATGTACCCTCCCCCCCCCCGGAGTGCCGGACAATCCGGAACCTTCTAGAACATTCCCGATGAAAACACCGGAATCATTCCCGAACTCCGAAACGGGACTTTCCTTATATGAATCTTATTCTCCGGACCATTCCGGATCACCTCGTGATATCCCGGATCCCATCCGAGACTCCGAACAACATTCGGTCTCTTTCTCATAATACCATAACTACTCAAAACAACGTCGAATCCTTAAGTGTGTCTCCCTACGGTTCGTGAATTATGCGGACATGATCGAGACACTTCTCCGAACAATAACCAATAGAGGAATCTGGAAATTCATATGGCTCCCACATATTTCTACGATTACTTTGCGATCGAATGAACCACTTACATACGATACCAATTTCCCTTTGTCTCACGATAGTTTACTTATCCGAGGTTATGATCGTCGGTATCTCTGCATACCTAGTTCAACCTCGTTACCGATAAGTACTCTTTTCTCGTTCCCGTGATATGTGATCCCTTGTGAGCCAGTCACATGCTTGCAAGCTAATTGGATGACATTTCACCGAGAGGGCCCAGAGAATATCTATCCGTCATATGGATGGACAAATCCCACTCTTGATCCATGTGTCTCAACCAATACTTTCCGAACACTCAATGCCACCTTTATAACCACCCAGTTACGGTGTGGTGTTTGATGTCATCAAAGCATCCATCCGGTAAAGGTGATATGCATGATCTCATGGTCGAAGGAATTAGGTTACTATGTATCAGAAAGCATATAGCAATTGAACTATTGAAATGACTTGATCTTTATGCTACGCTTATCAATAGGAGTATGTCCACCATATCATTCTCCTAACGATATGATCTTGTTGTTGATAACATCTCAATGTTCATGATAGGGAAACCACAATCATTTATCAACCAACAAGCTAGTGAAGTATAGAGGCTATACTAGGGACTTCAAACTAAGTTTACAAATCACACAAGTATTAATGTTTCCCTGTTAATACTATTATAGCATGAATGTAAACATTTATCATAAACACAAAGATATAATAATAACTACATTTATTATTGCCTCTAGGGCATATCTCCAACAGTCTCCCACTTGCACTAGAGTCATCTAATCTAGATTACATGGTAATATACCGAACACCCATGGCAGTTTGGTGTTGGTCATGTTTTGCCCTCGGGAGAGGTTTAGTCAACGGATCCGCCACATTCAGATCTGTGTGTACTTTGCAAATCTTTATATCCCCATCCTGGATATGTTCTCGAATAGCGTGAAAACGTAGCTTGATATGCTTCAGCTTCTTGTGTGACCTTGGTTCTTGCGCATTGGCTATGGCGCCCATGTTATCACAGTAGATAGACATTGGTTCCAGCGCACTTGGAACCACACCCAGCTCTGTAATGAACTCTTTCATCCATATCGCTTCTTGTGAAGCCTCCGAAGCAGCCATGTATTCCGATTCAGTTGAAGATCTCGCCACAACGCTTTGCTTTGCACTCCTCCAGCTAACTGCTGCACCATTCAAAATAAATACGTACCCAGATTGTGATTTAGAATCATCTGGATCGGTGTTCCAACTAGCATCGGTGTAACCATTAACAACGAGCTGTTCATCACCTCCATAAGAAAGAACCATATCCTTAGTTCTTCTCAAGTACTTAAGGATGTTTTTGACCGCTGTCCAATGATCCACTCCTGGATCACTTTGATATCTGCTAGTTAAACTAACAGCATATGCAATGTTGGGTCTAGTACATAGCATGGCATACATTAGAGATCCTATGGCTGATGCATAGGGAGTCTTACTCATCCTTTCTCTATCTTCTGCCGATGTCGGACTTTGAGTTTTACTCAAGGTCGTATTGGGCAACATGGGCAAGAACCCTTTCTTGCTTTCTTCCATTCCAAACCTCTTTAGAACTTTGTCCAAATATGTACTCTGTGACAATGATATTTGGCGTTTCGATCTATCTCTATAAATCTTTATGCCTAATATGTAAGCTGCTTCGCCAAGATCCTTCATTGAAAAACTATTATTCAAATATTCTTTGACACTATTAAGAAGGTCTACATCATTCCCAATCAACAATATGTCATCCACATATAGTATTAAGAATGCTACAGAGCTCCCACTCACTTTCTTGTAAATACAAGCTTCTCCATAAGTTTGTATAAAACCAAAACTTTTGATTACCTTATCAAAACGTTGATTCCAACTTCGGGATGCTTGCTTCAATCCATAGATGGACCGTTGAAGTTTGCATACTTTGTTAGCATCTTTAGGATCGACAAAACCTTTGGGTTGCATCATATACAACTCTTCATCAATGTCTCCATTGAGGAATGCTGTTTTGACATCCATCTGCCATATCTCATAATCATAATATGCAGCGATTGCTAACATAATCCTCACAGACTTTAGCTTCGCTACCGGTGAGAAAGTCTCATCGTAGTCAACTCCTTGAATTTGTCGAAACCCTTTTGCGACAAGTCGAGCTTTATAGACAGTAACATTACCATCAGCATCTGTTTTCTTCTTGAAAATCCATTTGTTCTCGACAGCCTTTCGGCCATCCGGTAAGTCCACCAAAGTCCATACTTGGTTTTCGTACATGGATCCAATCTCGGATTTCATGGCTTCTTGCCATTTATTGGAATCTGGGCTCATAATCGCTTCCTCATATGTCTCGGGGTCATCGGTGTTGTCCACCAACATGACACTCATAACGGAATCATACCAATCTGGAGTGGTACGAGTTCTCGTTGACCTCCGAGGCTCTGTAGCAACTTCAACCGAAGTTTCATGATCATCATCATTAGCTTCCTTTCTAATTGGTGCAGGCACCACAGGAACTTCTTCCGGTGCTGCGCTACTCGCAATTTCGAGAGAAGGTTCGACAACCTCGTCGAGTTCTACTTTCCTTCCAGTCACTTCTTTTGAGAGAAATTCCTTCTCTAGAAAGGATCCATTCTTGGCAACGAAGATTTTGCCTTCGGATCTATGATAGAAGGTATACCCAATAGTTTCCTTCGGGTATCCTATGAAGACGCATTTTTCCGCTTTGGGTTCAAGCTTGTCCGGCTGTAACTTCTTTACATAGGCTTCGCATCCCCAAACTTTAAGGAACGACAATTTAGGTTTCTTCCCAAACCATAATTCATACGGTGTCGTTTCAACGGATTTAGATGGTGCCCTATTTAAAGTGAATGCGGCTGTTTCTAATGCATAACCCCAAAATGATAGCGGTAAATCTGTAAGTGACATCATAGAACGAACCATATCTAAGAGAGTTCGATTACGACGTTCGGACACACCATTACGCTGTGGTGTTCCCGGCGGTGTCAATTGTGAAAGTATTCTGCATTTCTTCAAATGCTCGCCAAACTCGTAACTTAGATATTCACCTCCACGATCAGAACGTAGAAATTTAATCTTCTTGTTACGTTGATTCTCTACCTCACTTTGAAACTCCTTAAACTTCTCGAAAGTTTCGGACTTATGTTTCATGAAATAGATATACCCATATCTACTCAAGTCATCCGTGAAGGTAAGAACATAACGATAACCACCGCGCGATGCTACACTCATTGGACCACACACATCGGTATGTATGATTTCCAATAAGTCCGTAGCTCGCTCCATTATACCAGAAAATGGAGTCTTAGTCATTTTTCCCATCAGACATGCTTCGCATCTTTCAAGTGATTCAAAATCAAGTGATTCAAGAAGTCCATCGGAATGGAGTTTCTTCATACGCTTCACTCCAATGTGACCAAGACGACAGTGCCACATATAGGTCGAATTATCGCTTGATTTCAAACGTTTAGCTTCAATATTGTTGATATGTGTATTTCCACTATCGAGATTCAATAAGAATAGACCATCTATCAAAGGTGCATGTGCGTAAAACATATTACTCATATAAATCAAACAACCATTTAAACAAGTAACCGTCTCGCAATAAACAAGATCCTGATATAATGTTCATGCTCAACGCAGGCACTAAATAACAATTATTTAAGTATAAAACTAATCCCGATGGTAGATGAAGAGGTAGCGTGCCGACCGCGATCACATCAACCTTTGATCCGTTTCCCACGCGCATCGTCACCTCGTTCTTCGCTAGCTTCCGTTTATTCTGCAGCACCTGTTTCGAGTTACAAATATGAGCAACCGAACCAGTATCAAATACCCAGGCACTACTACGAGTACTAGTGAGATACACATCAATAACATGTATATCAGATATACCTTTCTTCTTGATGTTTCCGTTCTTCAAATCCGCCAAGTACTTTGGGCAATTCCGCTTCCAGTGACCTTCTCCCTTGCAGTAAAAGCACTCAGTATCAGGCTTGGGTCCAGCCTTGGTCTTCTTCGCCGGCGTGGTAACTTTCTTACCACCCTTCTTGAAGTGTCCCTTTTGCTTAGACTTGCCTTTCTTGAATTTGGTGGTCTTATTGACCAACAACACTTGGTGCTCTTTCTTGATCTCCACTTCTGCAGATTTCAACATGGCAAAGAGTTCTGGCAACGTCTTGTTCATGTTCTGCATGTTGTAGTTCAGCACAAAGTTCTTGTAACTTGGTGGTAGTGATTGGAGGACACGGTAAATCCCCAAAGCATTAGGAATCACTATACCCAAGCTTTGAAGTTTGTTTGCGTGCCCAGACATCTTAAGCACATGCTCACTGACGGAGCTGCCCTCTTCCATCTTGCAGTTAAAGAACTTTTCAGAAGCCTCATAGCTTTCAATTGCCGCATGAGTCTCAAAAATCAATTTGAGATCCTCGACAATATCATATGGGTCTGAATCCTCAAACCTTTTCTGAAGCTCCGATTTCAAACCATACAAGATAGCACACTGAACTATGGAGTACCGATTCTTCCGAGCGAGGTAAACATTCTTTACTTCATCGGGAGCATCATCTGCAGGTGGGTCACCCAGCGGTGCATCCAGCACATAGGTCAAATTACCAGCTGTGAGGACAATCCTCAAATTGCGGAACCAATCCGCGAAGTTGCTTTCATTGTTTTTCAACTTTTCTTTCTCTAGGAACGCATTAAAATTGATGGTAGGGGCTGCCATTGATCTACAACATATTTGCAATAGTTTAGACTAAGTTTATGACAAACTGAGTTCAAATTAATAATGAAATTAAACTAGGTGAACTCCCACTCAAAACAATATCCCTCACATTGTTTTAGTGATCACACGAACCAAATCCACCATATCAACACCGATCATCACGAGAGTTGACATAGTTTCAATGGCGAACAATCGACATGTTCATCGTATCTACTATATGATTCATGCTTTACCTTTCGGTGATCCGTGTTCCGAGACCATGTCTGTACATGCTAGGCTCTTCAAGATCAAACCTTAGTTTCCGTATGAGCAAATCTGGCTTGCTCACGTTGTATACACTTGCAGAATCTAACACACCCGATCATCAGATCATCACGTGGTGCTTCGAAACAACAAGCTTTAGCAACGGTGCTAACTAAGGGTGAACACTTTATGACTTAAAATTGATGTGCATGAGGGATCATCTTATAATGCTACCGTCGTCTACTAAGCAATACAAGATGCATAAAGGATTAACATCACATTCAATTCAATATATATGTGATATGATATGGCCTTTCTTCTTTGTGCTTCCGATCTCCATCTTCAAGCACGAACATGATCTCCATCATCATCGGCATTGCATCAAGGTCAATGACGCTTCTCCATGGTTGTCGTCCACCGGCTTCAACTATTACAACTACTTTGAATAGACACGCGGGTCTTAACATAAATTAAAAACAACCATATGGCTCCTGCCGGTTGCCAACTTACAATAAGGAACATTGCATACATCAAATATAATCACAATCATGGCCATATCACATCACTGCACACCCCTGCAAAACAAAGTTAGACGCCTCTACTTTCTTTGCATATTTTACGTGGTTTGGGGCTTTCAATAAGTGTCGTTCTAACTTACGAACAAGAACCACAACATTGATACTAGCATTGTTGATCACCCGTTGTACATTGGATCTTAACTATGCTAGGAGAAACAGGCACCCGCAAAGCCACTTATGCAATACAAGTTGCATGTCAAGCGTGGAGCAAGTCTCATGAACGATGTCATGTAAGGTTAGCCCGGGCCGCTTCATCCCAACATACCGCAAGATGCAAAGTACACAAGAAGTAATCGACAATAAAGGCATCAACGCCCACAATGACCATTGTGTTCTACTCGTGCAACAGATCTACATATAGACACGGCTCTGATACCACTGTAGGGGTTCGTAGCATGGAAAACAAAAAATTTCTATCGCATACAAACAAACAAGCCAAGATCTATCTACTAGATTGTAGCAACGAGTCAATGGAATAACTTACCCTCGAAGATTCCAAAGCGTTTAACGAGAGCGGATTCTCGTGGGTGATGTAGTCGTACTCTTCCCGATCTCAAGATCGTGTAGACGATCCTTCCGGCGCTGCGTTCCGGCAGCGCTCCCGCAGTCGGTCACACGTTCGGTACTCGATGAAGACCTTCCTCTCCCTTGTTCCAGCAGGCAGCGGAGGTTGTAGCACTCTCCTCGCGATTCCGGCAGCACAACGGCGTGGTACCGGAAGTAGAGGGGAGATCCCGCAGGGCTTCGCCTTAAGCCGGAGCGAGTATGGTGGATTATGAGAGAGGGCTATTAGTGGTCTAGAGATTAGACACACCAATTAGAAGGCTCTAAACCGCAGGCTAAAGCAATTAGAAGCTCTAAACCAAAACGGCTCTAAACCGGAGATTAGAGGTAGAAACTTGTGTGTCTCAAGGAGGAGCCCTGCCCCTCCTTTTATGGGTGGAGGGGCCTTGGCGTGCCAGGGGAGGGAGGGAGTCCCTCCCCAACTCGGCCTAGGGCTGGGCGCCGGCCTGGAGGAGTTGGACTCCTCCTCCAAGTTGGTTCCAACTCCTCTTGCTTGTTTCCCACAGTTTCCTGTTTCCCACAGTTTCCTGTTTTAGCCGTTTGACTTTCAAACTGGCAATTTGACTTTCATGTTTTTGGAACAGCAAGAACACTTAGTACATGATGCAATCATTCAATGACACACTCATGTACCCTCCCCCCCCCCCGGAGTGCCGGACAATCCGGAACCTTCTAGAACATTCCCGATGAAAACACCGGAATCATTCCCGAACTCCGAAACGGGACTTTCCTTATATGAATCTTATTCTCCGGACCATTCCGGATCACCTCATGATATCCCGGATCCCATCCGAGACTCCGAACAACATTCGGTCTCTTTCTCATAATACCATAACTACTCAAAACAACGTCGAATCCTTAAGTGTGTCTCCCTACGGTTCGTGAATTATGCGGACATGATCGAGACACTTCTCCGAACAATAACCAATAGAGGAATCTGGAAATTCATATGGCTCCACATATTTCTACGATTACTTTGCGATCGAATGAACCACTTACATACGATACCAATTTCCCTTTGTCTCACGATAGTTTACTTATCCGAGGTTATGATCGTCGGTATCTCTGCATACCTAGTTCAACCTCGTTACCGATAAGTACTCTTTTCTCGTTCCCGTGATATGTGATCCCTTGTGAGCCAGTCACATGCTTGCAAGCTAATTGGATGACATTTCACCGAGAGGGCCCAGAGAATATCTATCTGTCATATGGATGGACAAATCCCACTCTTGATCCATGTGTCTCAACCAATACTTTCCGAACACTCAATGCCACCTTTATAACCACCCAGTTACGGTGTGGTGTTTGATGTCATCAAAGCATCCATCCGGTAAAGGTGATATGCATGATCTCATGGTCGAAGGAATTAGGTTACTATGTATCAGAAAGCATATAGCAATTGAACTATTGAAATGACTTGATCTTTATGCTACGCTTATCAATAGGAGTATGTCCACCATATCATTCTCCTAACGATATGATCTTGTTGTTGATAACATCTCAATGTTCATGATAGGGAAACCACAATCATTTATCAACCAACAAGCTAGTGAAGTATAGAGGCTATACTAGGGACTTCAAACTAAGTTTACAAATCACACAAGTATTAATGTTTCCCTGTTAATACTATTATAGCATGAATGTAAACATTTATCATAAACACAAAGATATAATAATAACTACATTTATTATTGCCTCTAGGGCATATCTCCAACAGTTGCTACAGAGCCTCGGAGGTCAACGAGAACTCGTACCACTCCAGATTGGTATGATCCCGTTATGAGTGTCATGTTGGTGGACAACACCGATGACCCCGAGACATATGAGGAAGCGATGATGAGCCCAGATTCCAATAAATGGCAAGAAGCCATGAAATCCGAGATTGGATCCATGTACGAAAACCAAGTATGGAGTTTGGTGGACTTACCGGATGGCCGAAAGGCTGTCGAGAACAAATGGATTTTCAAGAAGAAAACAGATGCTGATGGTAATGTTACTGTCTATAAAGCTCGACTTGTCGCAAAAGGGTTTCGACAAATTCAAGGAGTTGACTACGATGAGACTTTCTTACCGGTAGCGAAGCTAAAGTCTATGAGGATTATGTTAGCAATCGCTGCATATTATGATTATGAGATATGGCAGATGGATGTCAAAACAGCATTCCTCAATGGAGATATTGATGAAGAGTTGTATATGATGCAACCCAAAGGTTTTGTCGATCCTAAAGATGCTAACAAGGTATGCAAACTTCAACGGTCCATCTATGGATTGAAGCAAGCATCCCGAAGTTGGAATCAACGTTTTGATAAGGTAATCAAAAGTTTTGGTTTTATACAAACTTATGGAGAAGCTTGTATTTACAAGAAAGTGAGTGGGAGCTCTGTAGCATTCTTAATACTATATGTGGATGACATATTGTTGATTGGGAATGATGTAGACCTTCTTAATAGTGTCAAAGAATATTTGAATAATAGTTTTTCAATGAAGGATCTTGGCGAAGCAGCTTACATATTAGGCATAAAGATTTACAGAGATAGATCGAAACGCCAAATATCATTGTCATAGAGTACATATTTGGACAAAGTTCTAAAGAGGTTTGGAATGGAAGAAAGCAAGAAAGGGTTCTTGCCCATGTTGCCCAATACGATCTTGAGTAAAACTCAAAGTCCGACATCGGCAGAAGATAGAGAAAGGATGAGTAAGACTCCCTATGCATCAGCCATAGGATCTCTAATGTATGCCATGCTATGTACTAGACCCGACATCGCATATGCTGTTAGTTTAACTAGCAGATATCAAAGTGATCCAGGAGTGGATCATTGGACAGCGGTCAAAAACATCTTTAAGTACTTGAGAAGAACTAAGGATATGGTTCTTTCTTATGGAGGTGATGAACAGCTCGTTGTTAATGGTTACACCGATGCTAGTTGGAACACCGATCCGGATGATTCTAAATCACAATCTGGATACGTATTTATTTTGAATGGTGCAGCAGTTAGCTGGAGGAGTGCAAAGCAAAGCGTTGTGGCGAGATCTTCAACTGAATCGGAATACATGGCTGCTTCGGAGGCTTCACAAGAAGCGATATGGATGAAAGAGTTCATTACTGAGCTGGGTGTGGTTCCTAGTGCGCTGGACCCAATGTCTATCTACTGTGATAACATGGGCGCCATAGCCAATGCGCAAGAACCAA
This sequence comes from Avena sativa, assembly GCA_916181665.1. Taxonomy (NCBI): domain Eukaryota; kingdom Viridiplantae; phylum Streptophyta; class Magnoliopsida; order Poales; family Poaceae; genus Avena; species Avena sativa. The sequence goes on from OV702279.1 coordinate 324,987,605, forward strand.
GGTCACACAAGAAGCTGAAGCATATCAAGCTACGTTTTGACGCTATTCGAGAACATATCCAGGATGGGGATATAAAGATTTGCAAAGTACACACAGATCTGAATGTGGCGGATCCGTTGACTAAACCTCTCCCGTGGGCAAAACATGACCAACACCAAACTGCCATGGGTGTTCGGTATATTACCATGTAATCTAGATTAGATGACTCTAGTGCAAGTGGGAGACTGTTGGAGATATGCCCTAGAGGCAATAATAAATGTGGTTATTATTATATCTTTGTGTTTATGATAAATGTTTACATTCATGCTATAATAGTATTAACAAGGAAACATTAATACTTATGTGATTTGTAAACTTAATTTGAAGTCCCTAGTATAGCCTCTATACTTCACTAGCTTGTTGGTTGATAAATGATTGTGGTTTCCCTATCATGAACATTGAGATGTTATCAACAACAAGATCATATCATTAGGAGAATGATACGGTGGACATACTCCTATAGATAAGCGTAGCATAAAGATCAAGTCATTTCAATAGTTTAATTGCTATATGCTTTCTGATACATAGTAACCTAATTCCTTCGACCATGAGATCATGCATATCACCTTTACCGGATGGATGCTTTGATGACATCAAACACCACACCGTAACTGGGTGGCTATAAAGGTGGCATTGAGTGTTCGGAAAGTATTGGTTGAGACACATGGATCAAGAGTGGGATTTGTCCATCCATATGACGGATAGATATTCTCTGGGCCCTCTCGGTGAAATGTCATCCAATTAGCTTGCAAGCATGTGACTGGCTCACAAGGGATCACATATCACGGGAATGAGAAAAGAGTACTTATCAGTAACGAGGTTGAACTAGGTATGCAGAGATACCGACGATCATAACCTCGGATAAGTAACATATCGTGAGACAAAGGGAAATTGGTATCGTATGTAAGTGGTTCATTCGATCGCAAAGTAATCGTAGAAGTATGTGGGAGCCATATGAATTTCCAGATTCCTCTATTGGTTATTGTTCGGAGAAGTGTCTCGATCATGTCCGCATAATTCACGAACCGTAGGGAGACACACTTAAGGATTCGACGTTGTTTTGAGTAGTTATGGTATTATGAGAAAGAGACCGAATGTTGTTCGGAGTCTCGGATGGGATCCGGGATATCACGAGGTGATCCGGAATGGTCCGGAGAATAAGATTCATATAAGGAAAGTCCCGTTTCGGAGTTCGGAAATGATTCCGGTGAATGTTCTAGAAGGTTCCGGAATGTCCGGCACTCCGGGAGGGGGGAGGGGTACATGAATGTGTCATTACATATTGGAATGATTGCATCATGTACTAAGTGTTCTTGCTGTTCCAAATAAAGGATTAAATTGAATCCTAAAACAGAAAAGTCAAATGTCCAGTTCGAAAGTCAAACGGCTAAAACAAGAAACTGTGGGAAACAAGCAAGAGGAGTTGGGAACCGACTTGGGGGAGGAGTCTCCTCCCCAAGCCAGCGCGCCAACCAAGGCCGACTTGGGGAGGGACTCCCCTCCCCTTGGCCGCACCCTCCACCCATAAAAGGAGGGGCAGGGCCTCCTCCTCTAGACACACAAGTTCCTATCCTCTAATCTCCGGTTTAGAGTCGTTTTGGTTTAGAGCTTCTAATTGCCCTAGCCTTCGGTTTAGAGCCTTCTAATTGGTGTGTCTAATCCCTAGACCACTAATATCCCTCTCTCATACTCCACCATACTCGCTCCGGATTAAGGCGAAGCCCTGCGGGATCTCCCCTCTACTTCCGGTACCACGCCATTGTGCTGCCGGAATCACGAGGAGAGTGCTACAACCTCCGCTGCCTGCTGGAACAAGGGAGAGGAAGGTCTTCGTCGAGTACCGAACGTGTGACCGACTGCGGGAGCGCTGCTGGAACGCAGCGCCGGAAGGATCGTCTACACGATCTTGAGATCGGGAAGAGTACGACTACATCACCCACGAGAATCCGCTCTCGTTAGACACTTTGGAATCTTCGAGGGTAAGTTATTCCATCGACTCGTTGCTACAATCTAGTAGATAGATCTTGGCTTGTTTGTTTGTATGCGATAGAAAATTTTTGTTTTCCATGCTACGAACCCCTACATGATGACCTCAAAGCTTTCTTCCGATACCAGGGAGTTGTATTATCTCATGTTCTAAGGAATACAATATTTGACATAGGAAAAGCTTCGCAAAGATGAACACGATGAAACGATCTAATTGCTTCGCTTAGTTTGGGTCTGTCCATCATATCATTCTCCAATGATATGATGTCATTATCAATTGACAACTCATGTCTATGATTAGGAAACCTTAACCATCATTGATCAATGAGCTAGTCCATAGAGGCGTACCAGGGACACGGTGTTGTTCACAAACCACACAAGTATTAAAGTTTCCGCTTAATACAATTCTAGCATGGAATATAAACTTTATCATGAACAAGAATTATAATAATAACATCTTTATTATTGCCTCTAGGGCATAATTCCAACAGTCTCCCACTTGCACTAGAGTCAATAATCTAGTTTACATCTGGCAACAATCTCACACCCATGGCACTGAGGTGTTGATCATGTTTTACACGTGGAAGAGGTTTAGTCAATGGATCTGCAACATTCAGATCTGTATGTACTTTGCTAATCTTCAGATCTCCATCTGCAATATAATCTCAGATTATATGAAACTTGCGGTTGATATGCTTGGTCTTTGGATGATATCTTGGTTCCTTAGCAAGTGCTATGGCGCCAGTGTTGTCACACAATATCTCCAGTGGGTCCAATGCACTTGGAACCACGCCAAGCTCAGTGATGAAGTTTCTGATCCAAACTCCTTCACTTGACGCTTCTGCAGCAGCCATGTATTCCGCTTCCACTGTAGATCCCGCGATCACGCTTTGCTTGCAGCTTCTCCAGCTCACAGCTCCTCCATTCAAAATATACACGTATCCTGTCTGAGATTTAGAATCATCCTTGTCGGTGTCAAAACTAGCATCGACGTAACCTTTTACGACAAGCTGTTCATCACCCCCATAGACTAAGAACATTTCTTTAGTCCTATTTAGGTACTTTAGGATGTTCTTTACGGCTGTCCAGTGTTCCACTCCTGGATCACTTTGATATCTGCTCGTCAAACTAAGAGCATTGGACACATCCGGTCTAGTACACAACATGGCATACATGATGGAACCTATGGCCGAGGCATAAGGCACTTTTCTCATAGCTTCCCTATCATTTACCGTAGCTGGACACTGAGCCTTGCTCAATATCTTACCTGACAACATAGGCACTGAACCTTTCTTTGCCTTATCCATTCTGAACCTTTTCAGAACTTTGTCTAGGTATGTACTCTGGCTTAAAGCTATCAGGCGTCTTTGTCTATCTCTATAGATCTTGATGCCCAATATATAAGCAGCTTCACATAGGTCTTTCATTGAAAAACACTTGTTCAAATAACTCTTCACATCGTTAAGCATGTTGATGTCATTTCCAATAATCAATATGTCATCCACATATAGTACCAGAAACGTCACCGAGCTCCCACTCACTTTCTTGTAGATGCAAGCTTCGTAGCAATTTGGAACAAATCCAAAGCTCTTGATCACTTGATCAAAACGAAGGTTCCAACTCCGAGATGCTTGCTTCAGTCCATAAATGGAACGCTGAAGTTTGCATACTTTATCAGCATCCTTAGGATCGACAAAACCTTCGGGTTGCATCATATACAACTCTTCATCAATGTTGCCATTGAGGAACGCAGTCTTGACATCCATCTGCCATATTTCATAATCATGAAACGCAACAATTGCTAATAAAATCCGAATGGACTTAAACATCGCTACGGGAGAGAAAGTCTCATCGTAGTCAACACCTTGAACTTGTCGAAAACCTTTCGCGACAAGCCGTGCTTTATAGACGGTAACATTACCATCCGCGTCCGTTTTCTTCTTGAAGATCCATTTGCACTCAACGGCCTTTTGGTCGCTAGGAGGGTCCACCAAAGTCCATACTTGGTTTTCGCTCATGGATCCCAATTCGGATTTCATGGCTTCCAGCCATTTCTCAGAGTCTGGGCTCATCATCGCTTCCTCATAGTTCGTAGGTTCACTGTCTTCTACTAACAAGACAGTCAAGACAGGGTTGCCGTACCACTCAGGAGGGGCACGCGACCTTGTCGACCTGCGACGTTCAGTAGCAGCATCGTCCGAAGCTTCATGATCCTTATCATTAGCTTCCTCTATTGTTGGTGCAGGCGGCACTGGAACAATTCCAGGTGTTGCGCTACTCTCCAATTCAAGAGAAGGTTCAATAACCTCGTCAAGCTCTACTTTCCTCCCACTCACTTCTTTCGAGAGAAACTCCTTCTCAAGAAAGGAACCATTCTTTGCGACAAACACTTTGCCTTCGGTTCTGTGATAGAAGGTATACCCAATAGTTTCCTTAGGGTATCCTATGAAGACGCATTTCTCCGCTTTGGGTTCGAGCTTGTCCGGCATCAACTTCTTGACATAAGCTTCGCATCCCCAAACTTTGAGAAACGACAACTTAGGTTTAGCACCAAACCACAGTTCATACGGTGTCGTCTCAACGGATTTAGATGGAGCCCTATTTAAAGTGAATGCAGCGGTTTCTAATGCATAACCCCAAAATGATAACGGCAAATCAGTAAGAGACATCATTGATCGGACCATATCTAATAGGGTTCGATTCCGGCGTTTAGACACACCATTGCGTTGTGGTGTTCCGGGTGGCGTGAGTTGCGAAACGATTCCGCTTGCTTTAAGATGCGTGAGAAAATCATAACTCAAATATTCACCTCCACGATCGGATCGTAGAAACTTAATCTTTCTGTTACGATGGTTCTCCACTTCATTCTGAAATTCCTTGAACTTTTCAAATGTTTCAGATTTATGTTTCATCAAATAGATATACCCATATCTACTTAAGTCATCGGTAAAAGTGAGGAAATAGCGATATCCACCGCGCGTCGAAACACTCATCGGTCCGCATACATCGGTATGTATGATTTCCAACAAGTCCGTTGCTCGCTCCATCATACCGGAGAACGGGGTTTTGATCATCTTGCCCATGAGGCATGGTTCGCATGTGTCAAATGATTCAAAATCAAGAGACTCCAAAAGTCCATCAGAATGGAGTTTCTTCATGCGCTTTACACCAATATGACCTAGACAACAGTGCCACAAATAAGTAGTATTATCACTATCTACTTTGCATCTCTTAGCCTCAATGTTATGGATGTGTGTTTCATCCCTTTCGAGATTTAGAAGAAATAAACCATTCACAAGAGGTGCATGACCATAAAAGATGTTACTCATATAAATAGAACAACCATTATTCTCCGATTTAAATGAATAACCGTCTTGCAATAAACACGATCCAGAAATAATGTTCATGCTCAACGCAGGCACATAATAACATTTATTAAGGTTTAAAACTAATCCCGAAGGTAAAACTAAGGAGAGCGTGCCGACGGCCATCACATCAACTCTTGATCCGTTGCCAACGCGCATCGTCACCTCATCCCTCGCAAGCCGCCGTCTATTCCGTAGCTCCTGTTTCGAGTTACAAATATTAGCAACTGAACCGGTATCAAATACCCAGGCACTACAACGAGGGCTAGTAAGGAAAACATCAATAACATGTATATAAAATATACCTTTGATGGTGCCAGCCTTCTTGTCCGCTAAGTACTTCGGACAGTTGTGCTTCCAGTGACCCTTGTCCTTGCAGTAGAAGCACTCAGTGTCCGGCTTAGGACCAGACTTGAGCTTCTTCTCAGCAGGAGCATTGCGCTTGCCGCCGCCCTTCTTGAAGGGCTTCTTTGCTCCCTTACCTTTCTTAAAGGAGGGCTTGTTGACCATCAACACATGATTATCCTTCTTGATGTCCACCTCTGCAGCCTTCAGCTTTGCGAAGAGCTCGGTGATCGTATCAGTGGAACCAATCTGATTATGAGTCACTACAAAACTTTTGTAGCTGGGAGGGAGTGATTGCAGAACCCTGTCAATCTTGAGCTCCTATGGAATCGTGCATTCCAGTTGCTCAAGGCATTGAGTGTAGCCCGACATATTTATGGCGTTCTCACTAACGGAACTCCCTTCCTCCATCTTGCAGTTAAAGAACTTCTCAGAGATCTCATATCTCTCAGAACGGGCCTGAGTCTGAAACATGGTTTTCAGCTCCTCGAGAATCTCGAAGGGCCCGGGATACTCTTCAAAACGATTTTGAAGCTCCGGTTCCATAGCAAACAACATGGTGCTCTTAATCACACCATAATCATCTTTGCGCGACTGATAGACAGCTTTCTCATCAGCCGGTGCAGTTGCAGCAGGGGGGTCACCTAACGCTTTCCCAAGGACATAGTCCTTTTGTCCGCCAGACAGAATGATTCTTAGATTGCGGAACCAATTGGTAAAGTTAGACCCATTGTTTCTAAGCTTTTCCTTCTCAGCAAAAATGTTGAAGTTGAAGTTGGACTTGGCCATGTGATCTACAGTATTTGCAAGTAAAATTTAGACTATGTTCATGATAAATAGTTCAACTTAATCAAATTACTAGATGAACTCCCACTAAATTCAACATCCCTCAAGTTGTTTAGTGAACACGATCCAAATTCACCACACCTAATCCGATCATCACGAGAAGAGATGTGGTTTCAATTGTGGACAACAAAGTGTCTATCATATCATTCATATGACTCATGCTTAACCTTTCGGTTCTTGTGTTCCGAGGCCATGTCTGTACATGCTAGGCTCGTCAAGCTAGACCCAAGTATTTCCGCGTGTGCAAAAACTGGCTTGCACCCGTTGTATGTGAGCGTAGAGTCTATAGCACCCGATCATCACGTGATGCTTGGACACGACGAACTTTCGCAACGGTGCATACTTGGGGAGAACACAGTTTTTATCTTGATCTTTAAGTGAGGAATCATCTTATAATGCTACCGTCGCGATCTAAGCATAATAAGATACATAAAAGGATAAACATCACATGCATATAACTTTATGTGACATGGTATAGCCAATCTTCGCGCAATGATCTCCATCTTGTGCGTTCCGGCATGATCTCCATCACTCCACCATGATTGCCTCCACCACGAATAGCAACTACAACTATTGCTAACTACTTAGCGATAAAGTAAAGCTATTACATGGCGTATAAGAAGTTGACTCGCAGGTCATACACAATTATAAAGACAACCATATGGCTCCTGCCGGTTGTGTACTCATCGACATGCAAGTCGTGAAACATTACAAAAACATGATCATCGCATACAATATACACATCACATCTTGGGCCATACCATATCACAGAAAACACTCCCTGCAAAAACAAGTTAGACGCCTCTACTTTGTTGTTGCATGTTTTACGTGGCTTATGGGAGTAGATGCTAAGAACAATTCTTACCTACGGAAAGCCACAACGGTGATATTATGGTTGCCAAACTCCGGTGTTAATCCCATGACAACTATAGTGAGAGAAACTGACATCCACCAGCCGCATGTGTGGAACAAGCCACACGTCAAGTGCGGAGCCGGTCTCGCGAACGACGTCGCGTAAGGTTGGCCTGGACCGCTTCAATCTCACTATCCCGCGTCATAAGAAGAACACAAACAAGAGGCTTGCAACATAAAACATCAACACCCATAACAACCATGTTGCGTTCTACTCGTGAAACACATCTACGCATAGATCTAGCTCTGATACCACTGAAGGGTTTCGCGGCATAGTAAATCAAAATTTTCTACGGATGCGAACAGAGGGAAAGCCAAGATCTAATCTAGGAGATGCAATCAATGAGAGAGATTGGATTAGATCTTCATACCCTTGAAGATTCGCACAGCGGAACGTTCGTCGGAACGTGGGTGATGTAGTCGTACTCGCTTCTCCTCCTCGCGATCCGATCCGATCTAGCACCACAAGTGGCGGTGCCTCCGTGAGATGCACACGTGCAGCACCTCGACGTCTCCTCCTTCCTAGGACCAGCAAGTATGGTGGAGAGATAGATTGGATCTACAACACGACGACGTGGTGTATATGGTGGAGAATTTCTGCTGCAGGGCTTCGCCTACAAACAGTCGGGAGGGAGAGAGGAGGGTAGCAGGGCAACTAGGGTTGGAGGAAAGGTGTCGGGGGGAGGGGCGCACCAGCCCTCTATATATAGAGGGGGGCGGCCAGCCCTTGCCCCTCCTCCAAGCCTTGGGCCGGCGGCAAAGGGAGGGAGGAGTGGGGGGCAAGGACTCTCCCCTCTTCTAGAACCCTATCTCTAGTTTAAACGATTTAAACCCTATAGGATCGGCTGGGCCCTATGGGGCCTTGTGCCCCTGGCCCAATGCGTCCAGGACACTCCCTCATAGGCCCATGCCCCCTCCCGGAAGGTGGGGCCACGTTGGTCCCCTTCCGGAAGGTTCTAGAAGCTTCCGATACAATACCGATTAACCCGGAACAATTCCGAACTCCAAAAACTGCATTGCCTTTATATGAATCTTATTCTCCGGACCATTCCGGAACCTCTCGTGATATCCCGGATCCCATCCGAGACTCCGAACAAAAAATTCATAAACCAATTATCCAATCTATCCTAGCGTCGAGACACGTTAAGTGTGTGACCCTGCGGGTTCGAGAATATGCAGACATGATCTTCTATCAATAATCAACAGCGGGGTCTGGGCACCCATATTGACTCCCACACATTCATCGATGATCATATCGGATGAACCACGATGCCAGAATTCAATCAATCCCATATATATATTCCCTTCGTCTCGCGATATTTTACTTGCCCGAGATTCGATCGTCGGTACCGTCATACCTAGTTCAATCTCGTTCACAGCAAGTACTTTACTCGTTCCGTAATCCGATATCACTTTGTGATTAACTCCTTAACCACATGCTTGCAAGCGATGTTGATATCTATTACCGAGTGGGCCCGAAGTATATCTCTCCGACTTGGGAGGGACAAATCCCATCTCGATACATACAACCCAACAGATACTTTCCGATCACCTGAGAGACACCTTTATGATCACCCTCTCATAGGATGACGTTTGATGACCTCAAAGCTTTCTTCCGATACCAGGGAGTTGTATTATCTCATGGTCTAAGGAATACAATATTTGACATAGGAAAAGCTTCGCAAAGATGAACACGATGAAACGATCTAATTGCTTCGCTTAGTTTGGGTCTGTCCATCATATCATTCTCCAATGATATGATCTCATTATCAATTGACAACTCATGTCTATGATTAGGAAACCTTAACCATCATTGATCAATGAGCTAGTCCATAGAGGCGTACCAGGGACACGGTGTTGTTCACAAACCACACAAGTATTAAAGTTTCCGCTTAATACAATTCTAGCATGGAATATAAACTTTATCATGAACAAGAATTATAATAATAACATCTTTATTATTGCCTCTAGGGCATAATTCCAACACGAAGGGGGAGGCCAAGGCGGTGGTCAAGGGCCCCACACCCTGCCTAGGCGCGGGGCAGGGCCCACCCGCACCTAGGGGGTCTGGGTGCCCTAGAACACCTCTCTGTCTCCCCTCTGGACTTCTTGTTCCCCACGGAAAGTTATTGACTTTGACGTTTGTCGTGTCTAATTCTGAGAATATTTCCTTACTAGCTTTTCTGGAACCAAAAACAGCAGAAAACATGCAACTGGCACTGTGGCAACTTGTTAATAGGTTAGTATTAGAAAACATGTAAAAAGCACCTAAAAGTATAGACAAAGCAAAGCAAAGTAGATTGTAACATCCCAAAAATATTGAACAATGATTATCAAATTCCAATCACTAAAATTAGGGTTAACAAAAACTTTGATTAAATAAAAAACAAATGAATGCATGTGTGTATGTGATGATTGTATGAATGCATGAATGGACTTGTGTGATTAATCTAAATAGCAAGGAATGGTTTAAAGATGAAAACAACATCACCTAAAACATTTCCAAGCAGAAAAAAATCAAGAGAAAATCAAAAACAAAACAACTAAAGCAAATGGTTATTTTTGCCAATCTTGCTCACTAGGCCACTTTGGGTGTTTCTAGTCCAAGATTTCAAACAGAATCTTTTCCATTTATTTTCACCCCTTGCAAGACCAAGTAAAAGTGAATCAAAGCCCACCTTTCAAACTTACAGAAACATTTGGCAACTTGATTCAAATGACAATTGAAAATTGAATCTATAACATATGTGAAGATCACACATTTTCAAACCCCAACCGAACCAGTGCCCCTTGACCAATCCAACTAACCCAAGACTCCCTAGTATGTACATAGCAAACCCACCTGAAAGTACCGACTTGATACAACTAGAGGGGGGTGAATAGGCGTCTACCCAATTTTAATTTGTTTCTCACTTTTAGGCTTAACGAGAAGGAAAATTATCTAGATGTGCAACTAGGTGAACAACCTAAATGCAAGATAACTAACAACAACCACAAGAACGATAAAGAGCAAGAAGTAAAGGAAGGGAACAAAGTAACCGGAGCGGGGACACGGAGATATAATTCCCGTAGTTCACTCCCAAGGAGCTACGTCTATGTTGGAGAGGTGTCGGGGCCACACAAGGTCACCCCGAGCGCCACAAAGGCCTCACCTTCTTATCCGGTGAGCTCCCCCACAAAGGAGGCCTCACAACCCACTAACCTGTGAACTTGAAGGCGCCAACCGAAACCTTTACACCAAAGTTGAGGGGGAAGCTCCACAACTCAATTGGAGACCCTCAACGACACCTCGAAGCTTTACAACACAAGCCTTAGCTCCGAGGATGCCCTACACCGTTTAGGGTTTCAAGAAACCCAAGAGCAACAAGATCCACAAAGGATGGGTAGGGGAAATCAAATCTTCTTTGGTGGAAGTGTAGATCTAGGTCACCTCCCTCACCTCTCAAAATATCAATTCATTTGAGTGGCTAGAGAGAGAGAGATCTAGTAAGGTGAAGCTCAAGCATTAATAGAGGAGAGAGGAAAAATTCGAAGTTAGTGGGAGTAAGAAGAGGGGCGCCTTAAATAGGCCCCCTCCACACTGAACCGTTAAAGCCCACGCGACTTCACCGGAACTTCTTGTGAGGGGCCGGAAGTTCCGCCCAGCATGGCTCCAACGGTCATCAGCCCGTTGACGCCCGCTCCAAAAGCTCGACCGGAAGTTCCGGTCAAACAGACCGGAAGTTCCGGCCAAACTTCCGATGCAAGTTCCGGCCAAACTTCCGATGCAAGTTCCGGCCAAACTTCCGATGCAAGTTCCGGCCCAAGTTCTGGCAAATAGAACACTTCAAAAAGAAGGTTACTGACCCTTCAGCGGAACTTGGAGCGGAACTAGGGGCAGAACTTCTGGGTCGCGAACCAAGTCTGACCGGAAGTTCCAGTGGCTGGGCGGAAGTTCCGCTCAGGAACTTTCTGGCAGGAAAACTTCCGATGCAACTTTCGGTGGAACTTCCGGCAAATAGATCATACCAAAACAGAGAGTTCTGGGAGCTCACCGGAAGTTCCAGCGGAACTAGGATTGGAACAAAGCTCAGATCATCCCGCAGAAAAAACCTGAGCGGAACTTCCGGCGCCAGGCCAGAAGTTTCGATCAGACAAAGATGGCTTCAACGGAACAGAAACTCACTCTCTCACAGAATAGTAGGATGGCTGTGGCGGTGCATATGGGTTTGTGCAAGAACAAGTGATTTCCCACAGCCTTCCGAGATGGGCCCCCTCTTAATAGTACGGTGACCTAAAACAACAAAAAGAGAGAAACTAGAATAAAACTACAGGCCACCGTCTCCATGATATCCCAAGAGAGCATCCACACAGTTTTAAGGAAACATCAACAGCATTTTTCCTGAAACTCAAGCACATAATTAGATCACAAATGTGATTGTCATTATCACCAAAAAAGGCATGGGAAAATATAGTCCTTTCAATCTCCCCCTTTTTGGTGTTAGATGACAATCCCAAAGATTTGCATGAAATAGAAGCAATCTTTGCAATGGATGGGACAAGCTCCCCCTATATGTGTGCAAGGTAAAGAGACAGCTCTAAGAACAAGACTGACACACATACAAGGAGGCTCCCCCTTCCAATTGCAAAGATATCACAAGTGCAAGGTACAAGAAAGGATAGAGATCATACCAGACACCAACCAAATGTGGTGGAGACAAAAGAGTAATAATAACAATAAGAGCTACGAGGCTCCACCACCATATGCATATGCCCATAAGATGACAACAAGAATACCACATACTCGTCATTGCATAAGATACCACATAGATACCACATAGTCTCACACATAACATGGTCCATAAGCACACATAAGTTCACAGACATAAAAAGGTTGACAAGCACACAAATAAACTAGAGAGTTCGCGAGCTAGAAAATATCAAAGGCAAGAACAAGCTCGCGACTCAACCCATGCAAATCACGTAGACAACCTAATAGACATCTTTCTCCCCCTTTGGCATAGAGACACCAAAAAGGAAGATAAGATCACTCTAAGCGTCCCAACCATGAAAGGGAGGAGGAGAGGGCTCAGGGACCCAAGGATCCCACGTAGGCGGCGGACCGGTGACTTCCTCCTTAGACTCATCATCATACCAACGACAGTTGTCGCGAATCCAATCATCCTTGGGAGCAGTGATAGAGATAGTGATAGGAAAGCAAGGTATGTTGAGAGCAGACATGATGGCCTTCTGACACTGAACACTATTTCGCTGATCGACATAAGCAAGATACTCGCGGTCCTGGAGAAAGCAGAAAACCTTCTTCACCTTCCCAAGCAGCTTCTTAGCCCAAGATGGCTGCCTCTAGAGAGAAGGACTACCAGCACCGGAGCCACAAGGAGCCGAGGAGGGACCACCATATTCATCACGAGCCTTCTGCAGAGCTTCTTCCTTTTCTTCTTGAGAGCGAGGCTTGTTGTGTTTGCTCACACGCAGCTTCTTATCCTCATGAATGGTGATGTTGGTTTCAGGGAAATGAGTACCAGTCACCTCAAGCCACCTGTGATTGATGAGAGTCTGAACATAGGGAGCATAGGGGCAAGAGCGCTTGTCAATGATAGCCTGCCACATCTCATTGTAAATAAAGTGCATGACATCCATTGGCTTGTCAGAATCACGACGAAGATAAGTCTGATGCATGAGATCAACCTGATAGGCATGAAACTGATCAAAGTTGCCAGCCTTGGGAGAGATGGTGTTCAAGTACACCCTACGCATGATGTCATAAACTGGCAGCAGATGATTCACAAAGCCAACAGTGCCCCATACTTCAATGTAGATAGGCTCCAGGACCTCAGGATCAGCAGCTTGAGCGGTATGAACACGCCAACCATTTGCCCCTTTGCCAGGCTGAATGGGATAGCCAAGGATCTTAGCAAACTCGGACCACTTGGCAGTAAGCAGCACACTGTTAGTCATCCACTTCATCACACCTTCAGTAGAGGAACTCATGTTCAGGTGAAGAGTTGTGTAAAACTGAGCAATTACATCAACATCAAAGTTCTGACGATGCTCCATGAGAGGAATCAGCCCAAACTTCCTGCAAATATCGAGAGCCTCGCCAAATTATGCATGTTTCTCTTCCATGTGAGTCAAATTGATGTACTTCTGAGGAGCAACCACAAACTTAGTCTTGGTAGCATAGATTTCAGCAAAGATTTGTTCCTGACGAAAGTTGTGGAAAAGACGATCCAAGCAGAGATGGTCATGAGTAATAAGGTAGGGATCCATATGCCTGAATTCAAAGTAGGCCTTCTGAGTCCATTTGGAGATATTGGACTTGGATTTGTCAGGCCCAGCAGAAGTGGCCTTTTGAGAGGCAAGAACAGGCCTCTTCCCTTCAGCAGTAGCAGCACGACGAGCGGCAGTAGCCTTCTGACGGCTGGTCTGAGAGGATGGATGCACCACCTCGACGTCTTCTTCATCGATCTCAGGAGGGATATCAGAGGATGGTCGACGGACACGCTTGACTTTGCGGGAACCACCTTGCCCTTAGAAGAAAGCAAAATAATAGGGAGGGAAGGTGGGGTAAGTGCACAAGTTCGGAAGAGGAAACAAAAAGTAGATTGAAAAAATACAGTCAGGAAGAAATTGTATTGTCGCCGGAACATCCGCTAAAGCGCCAGAACTTCCGGTGAAAATGGTCCACCGGAACTTCCGCTGAAGCGCCGAAACTTCCGATGAAAATGGTCCACCAGAAGTTCCGGTCGTGGCTCACCGGAAGTTCCGGTGAGACCACGAACTGGCGGTTCAAAGCAGGGAGTTCACTAGATCTAGATCTACAAGCCACAAGTACAAAAATTTCCAAGAATGTATTGGACCAATCTACCCTAGCAAGAATCCCTAGGCCTACCAAGATCTCCCAACAAGTTCTAGCCAAAGAACTAGCCTAGACACGGTGAGCCCTAACTCAAGCAATGGTGAGAGAGCTAGATCTCCATTAATGGAGGGAGTTGAGGGCAAATACCGGAGTCCATGGCGGGAGATCAAGGTGGGGAAGGTTCCCACAGAGCAGATCTGCGGAGGGGTGGCCAGAGGCAAAGGGGCCGGAGCACCTTCGCGGAGGAGTTCCTGCCGGTGGCTCCTCCAAATAGAAGAGGGGTCTTGGGGAAAAGGAAGAAGATCCCGTTTTCCCCCAGTGCCCACCTTATATAGGACAGAGAACACCACCGGAAGTTCCGGTCAGGGACCGGAAGTTCCGGGTCAGGCTTAAAAATTCCAGGTCAGCAGGTGGTTCAGACGAACAACGAGCTGACCAGAAGTTCCGGCAGCTGACCGGAAGTTCCGGTGACGCCAGAAAGACTTTCTCAGGTTTGGAAGAAAACAAGGAAGAACTTGTGCAGAGAATAGAGAGGGCTTGAGGAAAGGAAGGGCTTAGGATAGAGAGCTCAAACTGTGAAGAACCAACAACAAATCAAATCAAAAAGGAAAAACACAATAATAACCAAACACGAGAAGAAACAAGGGACACAAAAAGGTCGGCGGCCGAGGCCACCTTATATAAGAGTAAATGGCATGACACCGTGAAG
The DNA here is from genome assembly GCA_916181665.1 of Avena sativa. Taxonomy (NCBI): domain Eukaryota; kingdom Viridiplantae; phylum Streptophyta; class Magnoliopsida; order Poales; family Poaceae; genus Avena; species Avena sativa. The sequence continues at coordinate 325,002,666 of OV702279.1, forward strand.
ATATATCTTGGGTTCATTACCAACACTCATCATGAAGCTCAAATGGTATCCTTTAGAGACTATAGAGTATGAAAACTTTAATGTGCACATAATAGGGATAGCGTTTGTTCATAAGAGGAACTACACTCCCCATAAATCCATGCCTACATCCAAACAAGATACACATTGAGACACGGGTAGGTGTGCAAGATACTCAAGAAACATTGCTCGAATCAATGATATGTAGCTCATGCCTTAACTCTCGGAACCTTTTCATCAAGAGGCTTCGTGAAAATATCCGCAAGATTTGCCTTGGTGGGAACATACTCCAAGGAAATGTCTCCTCCAGGAACATGGTCCCGAATGAAATGATGACGAATCTCAATGTGCTTAGTCCAGTTGTGTTGCACGGGGTTGTGAGCAATGGCAATGGCACTCTCATTGTCACAAAGAAGAGGCACCTTGTCAAAAGATAGTCCAAGATCCTTCAAAGTTTGCTTCATCCATAGCAATTGAGCACAACAGCTTGCGGCGGAGATGTACTCAGCTTCGGCAGTGGACATAGACACACAATTTTTCTTCTTCGAGGAGCAACAAACCAACGATCTTCCAAGAAACTGACAAGCTCCGGAGGTTGACTTTCTTCCCACTTTGTCACCAGCCCAATCCGAGTCCGTGTAACCAATAAGATCAAAGCTGGCTCCCTTGGGGTACCACAACCCAAAGTTTGGGGTATGAACTAAATATCGAAAGATTCTCTTGACCGCCACCATGTGACTTTCCTTTGGTGCGGCTTGAAATCTTGCACACATACCCACACTCAACATAATATCCGGTCGGGATGCACAAAGATAGAGCAAAGAACCAATCATAGAGCGATAGAGTTTTTGATCCACCTCCTTACCCTTGGGATCGAGATCGAGATTAACCTTAGTTGGCATGGGAGTCTTGGCACCTTTGACTTGATCAAACTTGAACTTCTTGAGCATGTCTTGGATGTATTTGGCTTGGTTGATGAAGGTCCCTTTCCTCAATTGCTTGACTTTAAACCCAAGGAAGAACTTCAACTCCCCCATCATGGACATCTCGAAGCAATCGGTCATGAGCTTGGAAAAATCCTCATTAAAAGTTTTGTTAATAGACCCAAAGATAATATCATCAACATAGATTTGGCACACGAACAAGTCGCCTCCAACTTTCTTAGTAAAAAGAGTGGGATCAATGAGGCCCATTTTGAAGCCACGGTCTAACAAGAGCTCCCTAAGGCAATCATACCACGCACGTGGGGCTTGTTTGAGACCATAGAGTGCCTTATTGAGCTTGTAGACATGGTTCGGGAAAAGTGGATCCTCAAAGCCTGGAGGTTGCTTGACGTATACCAACTCTTTCAAAGGACCATTAAGAAAAGCACTCTTAATATCCATTTGATGCAACTTGAAGTTATGATGAGTAGCAAAAGCAAGAAGCATACGAATGGATTCAAGGCGAGAAACGGGGGCATAAGTCTCACCGTAGTCGATGCCCTCAACTTGTGAGTATCCTTGGGCAACTAACCTTGCCTTGTTGCGCACGACAATTCCATTCGCATCACAGTTGTTCTTGAAAACCCACTTGGTTCCAATGACGTTTTGATAATCTTTGGGCCGCTCAACCAATGTCCAAACATTGTTCCTCTTGAAGTTGTGAAGTTCTTCGTTCATAGTATCAATCCAATCATCATCTTCAAGAGCCTCGAAAACTTTCTGTGGTTCCACAAGAGAGATAAAAGCATGATGAGAGCTAAAGGAAGCTAGTTGCCTTCTAGTAGTGGAACCTTTATTGAAATCTCCATAAACATTATCAAGGATATGGCCATCTCGAACAAGCTTGGCGAGACGATAGGCTTGACGGCGGGCTTGTGCTTCAACACGAGATTCTTGAGCTAACACTTGGTCATTGCCACCTTGAGCCGCCGCCTTGACTATAAGCACGAACACGGGGATCATCTTCATCAATCTCCACTTCGAGGGAGTCATCATTTGGAGTGGAGCCTTGAGAATCATTGACTTGCTCTTGATCTTGACGATCTTGACCTTGAGGAGACCCGTGACCTTGAGGAGGATCCCCATCTTGGGGAGGTTGATGTAGTTGATGAAGAGCTTGACCGTGGGAGGTGCCTTGAGAAGGAGCCCCATCGTGGGGAGGTTGATGTTGTTGATGAAGAGCTTGATCTTTGGATCTTGGAGAGTTATGAGCATGGGAAGATTCGGAAGAGCTTGAGGGAGCTTGTGACAAAATAGTAGGTCCTTGAGAGGCAAGATGATCTTGTGAAAGTGAGGGCTCCACTTGAGTAGATCTTGGTCCTTCTCCTTCGTCCACAAGGGGATCCTCAATGGGGAGGTGGAAACCCACACCCATTCTTCTTATGGCCTTAGGAGGAATTTCATCACTTGGATCACAAACACCTTCTTGCCTAACAAGAGACTCATGATTTTCATCAAACTTTACATTGCTCGTCTCTTCAACTCTTCCATTGGCTTTGTTGTAGACTCTATAAGCATGGGACTGATTTGAGTAACCAACAAAAATTCCTTCTTGAGCCTTGGATTCAAACTTGTACAAACGAACTCCCTTCTTGAGAATGTAGCACTTGCAACCAAACACCCGAAAGTAGCTAACATTTGGCTTTTCCCGGTGAGGAGCTCATAGGGGGTCTTGTTATTTTTCTTGCGGAGATAGAGCCAGTTGGTTGCATGGCAAGTGGTGGATATGGCCTCGGCCCAAAAGTTGTATAGAGACTTGAACTCAGCTAGCATAGACCGAGCCGCATCCATCAAAGTGCGATTCTTCCTTTCGGCAACTCCATTTTGTTGAGGGGTATAGGGAGTGGAGTATTGATGCTTGATTCCTTCATCACTAAGAAACTCACCCAAGGTATAGTTCTTGAACTCGGTGCCATTGTCACTTCGAATTGAGAGAATGGTTGCATTATGCTTCCATTGAACCTCATTAGCAAAATCGATGATGGTTTGTTGAGTCTCACTCTTGTACTTGAAAAAGAACACCCAAGTGAATCTTGAGAAATCATCCATAATAACCAAGCAATACTTCTTGCCTCCAAGACTATCATGAGAGGGTGGACCCAAAAGGTCCATATGCAAGAGCTCCAAACATCTCTCCGTGGTGATTTGATTGAGTGCTTTGTGAGGAGTTTCATGCATCTTCCCTTCAATACAAGCCCTACAAACACGATCTTTGGCAAAAGAAACATCGTTAAGTCCAAGGATGTGGCCCTCGGAGTGAAGTCTTTGCAAAGTTCTCATGTTAACATGGGCTAGGCGGCGATGCCACAACCAGCCCTTGTCGGATTTAGCATAGAGACATAGAGCATAAGGAGTGGTGGTCCCTGAAAAGTCCACCACATACAAGTCATTCTCTACATACCCTACGAAAGCCACCTTGAGAGACTTGCTCCACATGAGGACCACGGAATGAGCATTAAAGAAAGAAGAAAGACCCATAAGAGCAAGAGCATGAACTAAGAGTAAATTGTAACCAAGAGTTTTGACAAGCATGACGTTAACCAAAGATACATCCGGGGTTACCACCACTTTGCCAAAACCCAAAACCTGAGAACTTGTTTTATCACCGTAGGAGACCATGGTGTTGGCAATATTTAGCCTCATCTCCGACATGATAGACTTGCTTCCGGTCATATGACTCGTGGCACCACTATCAAGCACCCATTTTGATCCACCGGAAGCATAGTCCTACAAGAAAATCAAGCTTTGGTTTTAGGTACCCATTTTGCAATGGGTCCCCTTTTGTTAGTAACAAGAGCCTTTGGCACCCAAATATCCCAATGATAATCATGCGTGTAAGAAGTTCCCACATATCTAGCATATACATGACCATCATATGATTTGCAAAGAATATAAGAGGGATTGTTCTTTCCGGCAAAGTTGTCACTTTGCAAGATGGTTAGGCCATTAGAAGGCCCTTGAGCCATGCCCTTGTTCTTTTTCTTCTTGTTCTTCCTCTTCTTCTTGTTAGTCTTGGAAAGTTGATCCTTCAACACCTTGACTTCCTCAATGAGATTCTCATGCTTGCAACAAGGGTTAGGAGTGCTAGACAAGTCTATAATTTGCACAGCGAAAGACTTAGCATGTTCGCAAGTTAATTGAGTTTGAAGCTGTTCATGGGATTCGAAAAGATTTGAGAATTTTCTCTCCAAGGCTTTGTGTTCCTCTTTGAGTTTCTCAAGATATTCTTGAGTCCTATCATGACCACCCACAAACTCAACTTTTTCTTTCTTAAGCACCTTAACCAAAGCAAGATCATGATCACGTTCTTTAATTAAAGAGCACATGGTGTTGTTATGATCATCTACAATCTTAGACACACTTTCTTCAAGATTAATTCTCATATTTTGTTCATCCTCAAGACTTTGAGTGAGAGAAGCAATTTCATCGGTGGCATCTCTTTCATTTTTACTTAGCAAGTCAAGAAGTTCTTCATTTTCATCTAAAGCATACCTAACATTGTCAAGTTGTGCAAGCAAGGACTCAAAGCAAGTTTTAGTTTCTTCATCCAAGGTAGCAACAAATTCACACATGTCAATCATCTCTTTCTTCACCTCTAGACCAACAAGATCAAGAGAGGAAGGCTCACTAGAGATAGGTTGAGGAGTGGGTTTTGATGTTACCTCGGTGGCCTTGGCCATGAAACACTTTTGGTTGGAGGAGATGACATTTTCATTTGGCGAGTCGAAGAGGGATAGACGTGGAGTAGAGGTAGTGGCAATAGCAGCAACTCCCACAATCTCTCCACCATGGACTTCATCATCATCATCTTCATCCGTGCCCGATAGGTATTCTTCATGGACCACTATTGCTCGTTCCTTGTTGGTGACGTTCTTGACGGCGTAGTTCTTGTTCAAGGGATGAGGAGGTCTTGACTTGATCTTGTGAATGATACGACCACCATTGTCTTCACGGTTCTCAAAGGGACACTTGGCCATGAAGTGACTCTTGTCGTTGCAATTGTAGCATGACCTTGCCTTGGGAGACTTGTTGGGTGAGTTGAATCTTGAGTTGTCCCTTGACCTTGACTTGAGCCCGAACTTGTTCGAAAAGTCCCTCGAAGCGAGAGCAAGATTTTCGTTGAAGGCACACTTGAGATCCTCTTGAGACCACTCACTTGATGTATCATCATCTTCAACTTCAAAAGCCTTGGACTTCAAAGAAAGATTCACTTTGGTTGACCCAATGGCCCTAGCACGGGCGGACTCTGCATTCTTCTTGGCAATGGTCGTGGCAATTACTTCACTCAAGACTTCTTGGGAGGTTATTAGGTGAAAGTTGGTTCTTCCCTTGATAGAGTTGAGCTTTTGTTCTTCAAACGGAAGGAGAGCTTGAATGAATTTCCTCTTCATGAACTTGTCGTCAACATAGGTGGCCCCAAGATCCCTCATAGTGGAACAAAGGACTTTGAGGCACCTATACATGTCTTCGGGGGTCTCATCATCTTGCATTGCAAAACCATCGCACTCGTTGTTGATTTCATCAAACTTGGAGCTTTGGATGCTTGCATTCCCAACAAAGAGCTCGGTGACTTGATCCCAAGCTCCCTTGGCAGTGTCAAATTGGCGAATGTGAGCAAAGTCCTTTGGAGTCAAAGCCTTTTGGATCATCCCCAAAGCTGTGGCATTGAGTTGATTGTCCACCACTTCACCTCGTGTCAACTTCTTTGGGTCATATGGAGAGAATCCATCCTCCACAATCCTCATTAACTCAATAGAAGAGCTGGAAATATGTGAGCGCATTAGATATTGCCAATTGGCGAAATTTGAAGTATCTAGCATAGGTGGTGCTCCTTGAGGAATGATGTGTGGCATGGGAATGGGTGGATCCGGAGTGTACTTTGGCGGTGGGGGTACCGCCGAGTAGTCCTTTCCTCCATTTTCCTCTTTGGAAGTTCTTGGAACCTTGGTAGAAGTTTGAGCAACAAAACCAAGTCCCAAGCGAGTGGTGACGGTCACAGGAGTCACCCCGGGGGCGGTCACCGTAACGGTGGGAGGAAGCTCGGTGGTTTGGGGTGTGTCAAGAGCAACCATGGGTTTTGGCTTGAGAGACTGCAAGATAGTCATCATTTCCTCGAACTTGGACATCATGGATGACTCCAATTGCTTGAGGTCATACATAGTGGCCAAGCTCTTGGGGTTTTTGGTTTCACTACCCCCTTCGTCGGCCATAGTCTCTTAGGCGGTAAAGCCCGAAATAAGAGCCTTGGCTCTGATACCAATTGAAAGTACCGACTTGATACGACTAGATGGGGGATGAATAGGCGTCTACCCAATTTTAATTTGTTTCTCACTTTTAGGCTTAACGAGAAGGAAATTATCTAGATGTGCAACTAGGTGAACAACCTAAATGCAAGATAACTAACAACAACCACAAGAACGGTAAAGATCAAGAAATAAAGGAAGGGAACGAAGTAACCGGAGCGGGGACACTGAGATATAATTCCCGTAGTTCACTCCCAAGGAGCTACGTCTATGTTGGAGAGGTGTCGGGGCCACACAAGGTCACCCGAGCGCCACAAAGGCCTCACCTTCTTCTCTGGTGAGCTCCCCCACAAAGGAGGCCTCACAACCCACTAACCGGTGACCTTGAAGGCGCCAACCGAAACCTTTACACCAAGGTTGAGGGGGAAGCTCCACAACTCAATTGGAGACCCTCAACGACACCTCGAAGCTTTACAACACAAGCCTTAGCTCCGAGGATGCCCTACACCGTATAGGGTTTCAAGAAACCCAAGAGCAACAAGATCCACAAAGGATGGGTAGGGGAAATCAAATCTTCTTTGATGGAAGTGTAGATCTAGGTCACCTCCCTCACCTCTCAAAAGATCAAGTCATTTGAGTGGCTAGAGAGAGAGAGATCTAGTAAGGTGAAGCTCAAGCATTAATAGAGGAGAGAGGAAAAATTTGAAGTTAGTGGGAGGAAGAAGAGGGGCGCCTTAAATAGCCCCCCTCCGCACTAAACCGTTACAGCCCACGCGACTTCACCGGAACTTCCGGTGAGGGGATGGAAGTTCCGCCCAGCACGGCTCCAACGGTCATCAGCCCGTTGACGCCCACTCCAAAAGCTCGACCGGAAGTTCCGGTCAACCAGACCGGAAGTTCCTGTCAAACAGACCGGAAGTTCCGGCCAAACTTCCGATGCAAGTTCCGGCCCAAGTTCCGGCAAATAGAACACTTCAAACAGAAGGTTACTGACCCTTTAGCGGAACTTGGAGCGGAACTAGGGGCAGAACTTCTGGGTCACGAACCAAGTCTGACCGGAAGTTCCGGTGGCTGGGCGGAAGTTCCGCTCAGGAACTTTCTGACAGGAAAACTTCCAATGCAACTTCTGGTGGAACTTCCGGCAAATAGAGCATACCAAAACAGAGAGTTCTGGGAGCTCACCGGAAGTTCCAGTGGAACTAGGATCGGAACAAAGCTCAGATCATCCCGCAGAAAAACCTAAGCGGAACTTCCGGCGCCAGGCCGGAAGTTCCGATCAGACAAAGATGGCTTCAACGGAACAGAAACTCACTTTCTCACGGAATAGTAGGATGGTTGTGGCGGTGCATATGGGTTTGTGCAAGAACAAGTGATTTCCCACAGCCTTCCGAGATGGACCCCCTCTTAATAGTATGGCTACCTAAAACAACAAAAGGATAGAAACTAGAAGAAAACTACATGCCACCGTCTCCATGACATCCCAAGAGAGCATCCACACAGTTTTAAGGAAACATCAACAGCATTTTTCCTGAAACTCAAGCACACAATTAGATCACAAATGGGATTGTCATTATCACCAAAAAAGGCATGGGAAAATATAGTCCTTTCACCACCAAGTTTGAATCCAAAATTCAAATTTGAATTTCTTTCGGCCATTTCATCAAACACCTTGTCAGCAGCAAACAAACAAACATCAAACACTATTAGTAGCAGTAATTTTGGCCAACCTTGTCCCCTTTTTAGCTCACTCTACACTCTGAGTAGATGATCAAACTAATCTAACTAGCCTTAGCATCACTGTGAGCATGCATATCCATCAGTGGTGACGATGTCGAGAGCACCCTTGCCACCCCCATGTCGCCAGTGAGCTAGGAGAAGCTCTATCTTCACCAACCTTGTCTGTGACACGCAGCACCGTCCATCGCCATCCCCTGTCCAAGCCCCGAGCCTTTCTAGCCACTGGACCACACGACAAGCTCGCGCCCAGTTTCTCTACGTGTGTGCCGAGAGCGCGCCAGTGCGCCATCAGCGACACAAGCCCACAGACCGCGCACCGCCCTCGCCGCTTGCGTACGTAATCGCCAGCACCCCAGCAACCCGCCAGACAACCCCGTTCGCCGCTGCGCGGACCATGGACGCCGTGCGCCATTAAACTTGCCGTCAGACCCGCCCAGAGCATCGCGATGTTCATCGACCGTTCCTCACCGCACCACGCATCGCCATCAATCCGTGGAGCTTCGCCAGGAGGAAACGCACCGTCCCCTATCGTTGCCCATGCCATTAGCACGCTGTGCCGACGACCACGACGAGCTCCACCCGCGCCAGTCGGTCCCCTTCAGGCACTATAAAAGGAGGCCACCTCCGTTCGATTTGAGCACACATCTCACTCCCCACCTCTCACTGATCACACCCACTCACCCCCAGAGCAAGGCGAGCACCAGGTGGCCGGAATTTCGCCGGAGTTCGTCGCTGTAGAGGAGGAGAGGCGCCGTCGATTGGAGCCGCCCAGGAGGAGCTGTCGGTACCAGGAGGATCGCCATCGTCGACTTCGTTGTTCGCCCCCATCACCGACCATCGCCGGAGCCCCGGTGATACCCCGTCGACCCCCACTGGCCGCGCTAGGGTTCAACCTCGCCGCGTCCTGTTCAGGCGTGGACGATGAACCACAGCCGTAGGATTAGAACTAGATCACACTGCCTAGATCACCCCATACCGCTTTGCCACTCGTTGTCTCACTGACGAGTGGGGTCGTTCACTTAACCAGCCCACGCACGCTGTGCGTAGTGGGCTGACCCAGTTAAACCTCCCGCGCGACCCGGCAATTCAAACTTAGGTTTATTCTTTTAGTTTTAAAATCAGTTCTGTACCTAGATTGAAAAATCAACCTAGGTCGATTCACTAAACCAAAATGCATGAAACCAATTTTATTAGAAAGGTACTAGAGTGTTTAATCCAAGCCCGTTGGATTCAAACCAATTGGATTTGTAGATCACCCTTGGTAAAAATAACATGGCAGAAGATTTTCTGCATTCAAACATTTTTTAAAATTCAACCATGAAAGCTTTTGAGTTGATTCCAACTCTCAAAAATCACATTTAACCATACCTTTAAGAATATATATAAAAATATATAGGTTACTTACAAAAATAATGATCAAGTAAGAAAAGAATGCCTAATAGGCCATTCTAGTCATTTTATTTAATTAAAATAAAAAGGTTAAACCTTATTAAATTATGACACCACTTTAAATCACTTTCCCAAGTACTGAAATATATGGTGATGACATGTGTCAACATGATGCCATGTTTGAGTTGGAGAATATTAAATCTTAAATAGTTTTTCAATGAGTAGAAATTACTTTTCTAAAATAAAAATAAATAAGGCAAGTGCTTTAATCTTGGTGATAATAGTGATGATGCTAGATCATCTAGTGTGAACCTTTGTGTGCTAAATAGAGTAGTTAAGAATTGTGTGGTGATTGTGTACCTCGTATTTATTTATAGACGCTAGTACCGACCAAGGATACGAGGAGGAAGGAGGATACTACAAGGAAGAAGCCGAGAAGAACTTCAACCACTTCTCTACTCAAGGCAAGCTATCACTTGCAACTTAGCAAGCTAATCCTTGCAATCTTATACTAATACCTTAGCAAGCCTATACTTGCAATCTTGCAAGCTTTACTATACGAGTTGACCTAGCAAGCTTACACCTTGATGACACACCATCCTAGTTTTACTTGCAAGCTTAGTATTTTATTTCTTTATCATAGCTTTCTATCAAAAGTTTACTTAGTGGCTTGTAGATTTTAGAAAGATAATTGAAGGTAGCATAAAGAGCATAAAACTTGACCTAAGTTAGATAATCTTGATGTCATACTGAGGCATGAGATTGAACTTAGATCATTCCCACTTCATTACCACCCCTCATTAGTATTTACCCTCACTTGTAGATGCTAGTGCTAAGCATAAAACTTGATCAACTTAGAGGGGAATACTTGGTGAAAATGGTTATGAAAACCTTAGAATGATGAGTCATTCTACTGAAATGTTTTGTCATGTGTTTTTGAACACCAGATGATTTTTATGATGAAAATGTTAAGGCATGAGCCTTAGCCCATTACAAAACTGATGGTTGTCTGGATGCGATACCATTCCAATTTTACCGTACAACCACAATACCCGAAATTTGGGTAGGGCTTGACTGGAAATTTATATAGCGTAGTATGGGTTCCCTCATGGCCAAGGTCTGAGCTAAGGCTACCTTGTGAAGATTGTCCACCTGTGCAGTACCTAAGATGACATTTGGTCATGGTTGGGAGGCCAAACTCACAGGATAGGTGCCTATACTAGGGCGTGTAATTGAAAGGTTAGGATTGATTATCCGCATACTAAGTATGGTGAATTCAGGATTGTTCCTAACAGATGCATCAAATGTTGTGGTGAAAGTGTACCACCTTTGCAGAGTGTCAAACTATTCAAATAGTCGCGTCCGCGGTTATGGACAGTTGAAGTAGCCATACTATTCCGTCGTCAGATGTTTTCAAAATGACTTATGAAATGATTTATGACTTTGACTTGACCACAACAGAGTTGTGATATGAAATTCAAGCTCCCACTTAGGTGTTATAAAACTTTGAACTAGCTTTCTTTGCTTCCGAACTTAGTAGAGGTAAACCTGGCTTTTTGCAAAATAACCCTAGAGCTTAGTACTTCCTATTCCAAAACCACTTCACTTGTTAGTATTAGTTTGCGAGTACTTAAAGAGTACTCATGGCTTTGTACCTGGCTATTCCCGTGGCCAGACTATGAAGAGGAGTATCAGGAAGACGGACATCAGGAAGGTTACGACAACTAGGATCATCTCCCATCGTCAGCATTGCCTGTGACCATGAAGATGGAGCTTCGCCCACGCTATCGTTATTATTACATTATTCCGCTGCTTGAATTGTATTAAGACTGTATCATGAGATCCTTATTTGTGTAAGACCTTATGTATGGTTTGTAATGGATGATGTACCGTGATATCCAATCTGTTATGTCTCGCAAAAATGGTAATCCTGGATTGCGATGTATGGCATAACAGGCATTTGGGATTAAAAATCTGGGTGTTGACATAGATACTAAATAAGCATGGAGCATAAAAAATTATAGATACGTTTCCAACGTATCAAGCCACCGTTCATGCCAAAAATTGGCAATGGCACCATTCCCTATAGTAATTTGAGTGGCAGCAGCGAAAAGTGCTCTGACCGTTTCGTCACATGGAAGAGCGGTTCCCACCCACCCATGGTCTTGCGGGTGACATCCAGGCTCGCCAAAGCCAACGTAGCCTTAAGGCATGCCCAAATATGGCGAGGTCATGTACCCCTAGGCCTCCCAAATCTTTTGGCCGACATACTACCGACCACTTAACTCGGTAGTGACCTCCATTGCATGAGCCTTCTCCTCTCCAGAGCCAAGCACGACATAGTTTCTCTATTTTCTCTAGAACCCAAGTCGGTACCCGATGCGTCGTCATCATATAAATCATAACCGATGATAGCACTCTTTAGCAGGACAAGTCTGCCCTCTCTAGACATAAGCGAGCCTTTCCATGCAGCCAGCAAGGCGTCAATCTTATCAAGGAGGTCCTGGTAGCTTGCCTTCCTTAGTTTTTGCAATGATAGTGGCATGCCTAGGTACTTACAGGGGAAATTCTTGAGGGCAATTTGCAGAGGCTATAGTATAAAACCCACCACATCTGATTGGCATTGATGAGCTTTTGGCGAGATTATTCACTAGGCCCGAGAGGCGTGCAAACATATCCAGCACAAGCCTGGTCATGGTGGCATCACACCGAGATGGGTTATGAAAAGGACTACGTCATCATCGTAAAGTGAGGTGCATAGTAGCGCTCGTCGTCCTAGAAGATTTGAGAGGACTCCCTCTTGCGTGGAAAGCTCAAGAATTCTATGTAAAGGGTCCATAGCAAGGATGAATAGGAAAGGAGATAGTGGGTCTCTGTGTCGTAGTCCTTGCCGGTGTAGCACAAAGTACGAAGGCATCCCATTGATTAAAACTTGGGAGGATAAGGTTGCGAGGATCATAGCAATCCGCTCTCGCCATATTTCACCGAAGCCTCTCCCTCGGAGCATGTCCAAAAGGTAGGACCAATGATGGAGGGGTTAACCTCTTGGGTGGCCCGATCTTCACGGATCTCGTGGTCAAATTGATGGGAAAGCGAGGGGAAAGGGAGAAGGTAGCGGAAGCGAACACACACCTCGCGAAGAACACGATGAACACACGCAAAACTCACACGATACAAGGCCAATTGCTCCCGAACGGCGGCCATCGGTCCGATAGAATCCTCGCAAGGAAAGATCGGTCAACGTGCTCCCTAAAATCCACATCGGAGAGGGAAGAACACCTTGGGGAGGGTCTTGGCAACTTGGAGACGAGACATCGAACTCCAAGGCCTTGTTCAACGATGGATGCGTGATGCAAAGTCCAATCGAGGTTGGTGATGATAGTCGGTCCCCTTGGTAAAGGGGATGAGGCAAAACTAGAGATTCCACAATGGGGGTTGTCTTTAGTCTATCATCTATGCCTAAGGGATACATGAGGGGTGGGGCTCTATTTATAGGCCAGCCACTAAACAAGGGTAGTTTGGGGATAAACTAGTCGAATAGGTAAGTAAAGGGAATACATGGGCTGTGGCCCAACAGGTGCGCGCAGGCACACATGACCGGTAGTACCGGACTTGGGACCGATAGTACCGGTCGCAACCGGTAGTGCCGCTTGCGGTCCTGGAGCGTTAGTTGGAGCCGTCATTAGCGAGCGGTAGAAGGGGGCGGTAGTGCCGCTGACCGGTAGTACCGGTTCCAGATCCGGTAGTACCGCTTGTAGTCCAGGGGCTTCTGTTGGCGTCGTCTGTAGGGAGCGGTAGTCGGGGGCGATAGTACCGCTGGCCGGTAGTACCGGTCGCCTGATCCGGTAGTACCGCTGGAGACAAAGAGCATTTGGTGATCTCTCTTCTTCCTCCTCCTCTTCCAAGCTTCCGTCTTGTCGGGCTTGATGCTCCGGGCTTCCTCCCTTGCCTCCGTACTGGTCGGTGTGAACCTATCATGCATATGTGACGGAGTATGAAGTAGCATACCATTCAATAGGGTAGGAATTGGGCTCGCATAGAGGAACGGATTCACCTTTGGAGTCCATGACGACTTGGCGTAAGTTGGAGACCTTGATGTAGTAACGACCGTAGGTCGGGCTGCATCATCTCCCCCCCCCTTCAAAAAGAGTCGTCCTCGACTCTCCATGTCCATCACGAAGTAGAAGAGGTCGAAGGACATCCTTGATCCTGGGTTCACCATATAGTCGTCCTTGGGAAGATTGACTTGACAACACTTCAATGTTCCTTCACCTTCCATGAAGCCTACAAAGCTCACGACAAAAGCGAAGCAACACTCAAAGCGTAGCCAATTCATGAAGATTATAGCATGAGTCCTCAAGTAGAAGGAAATCACCTTAGCTTGTAGAGATAGCTCGATGAAGGGTAGCCATAGGTAACTCTCTTCGGTTCTTCTTGTCAACACATGGTTGCTAGAGGTTGACGTGTATGCACTTGTACCTTCACACAACAAAGACCAAGCAAAATATTTTCGTGCGTGATAGAGGAGCATGTCAAATGTGGCATGTCCATTCTTGTTCACAACACTATTAGTATAATGCATGTATAGCAAATGGAATGCATATGCAAGGTCAAAGTGTATGGAAATCGTTTGAACATCATCCAAATGTGGGAACTCAAAAACTCCATATAACATCTTATTGTGGCGTTCAAAGCAATCGAATAGAAATTTGATCAACACCTTTGATGCAAAACTAGGAGAATTTGGCAAAAACACAAAAGGAAGAATGTCCAAAGCAACATCATTATGTGTGCACCAACCATTGGAAAGATAAATTGTTCGACATGTTGGATGTCACACACAAATCATCGAAAGCAAATATCATGGGAATATGAGTATCCCAAACGGAAGCAAAAACAATATGTTTGCAAACAAACCAAATGAAAGAGCAAGTGGTCCTTATGTTTGTTGCAACAACAAGACGAGATTCTTGGAAGCTCTCATGACAATACATGCTCTTAATGGAATTGTGGTTGCACACAAAACATTGGAGAGAGAAATTGTTCAACAATTTTGTTACAACACACAAAACATCATTATCTAAAAGCGAAGAAACATGAATGTCACAAGGGGAGATAATACCATTAACATGCTTGCAATCAAACCATAGGAAAGAGCAATGTGCCAACATGAAAGATGCAAAGCATGCGAAAGGTATCAGAGCTGGGTTCGATCTTGAACTCACTTGTGGGATGCTCTCAAGAGCTCTTTTTGTCAACTCGTGCTCAACCGAGGTTGACATGATAGTGCGGGTACCTACACACATCATATACAAAAGGAAGAACATATGTGCATGGTAGAGATACACATCATCCATCATGACGTATCTCTTCTTGTGCACATCACCATTAATGTCAATCAAGTATGAAATAGGTGCATGGTGAGTATGCAAGTGGGGAACATGCTTATCATGGAAATCATCAAAATCTCCAAAAATTGAGAAAGCTATGGGGGCCATCTCATTATAACGCATGTGATCAATATTGTTGCAAGCAAAACAAGTGAAATAGCAAGCATTCATCTTATTGCAAGCAACGGGAGAACTTGAATGACTAGCATGACAAGGCAAGTCCGAAGCAATTGGAGGATACACACAAGATGCATAGCATGGCATGTTTATGGCAATGATATCGCAATCAAACAATTCCACATGATCAATATTATGCATAGTCAAAGCATCACATGGGAATATGAGTGAAGCATATGTAATGTCACAAGTACCATCCATAGCATGCATATCCTCACAATTCATCATGTCCACTAGTGGGATCATGGCATCATCAACACCCTTATTGTTACCTTGGTCATACCTCTCATATGAAGTGGGTGTTGTGGAAGTAGTGGCCTCCTTGTGGACAACTTCGTCTTCTTGATGTAGCCATGGCGTAGCATCATCTTCGTGCACCATGTACATCTTCTCCAATTGAGGCATCATTGCTTCATGGCTTGGCGCTTCTTCATCCATGGAACCTAGCATAACATAAGAGAACACACTAGAGGTAGAGGGTAAGTTGTTAGAAATCGAAATGGTCGCACTTGACCTATCAACTACCACTCTCAACTCACTAGGAGTATCGCTCATGCCCTCCAAGTGGAAGCACTCAATCTCACATAAGGTGGAGTCACTCATCTCACTCTTGTTCTCACTCAAGTGGGCTAAGTGGCTCTCATACTCACATGGGATTGGTACCACATCATCACTCAAGCATATGGGGGTAGGCTCGGTTTCCTCAACTCCATGCGCCTCCTTTGGTGAAAGGAAAATCCCATGCTCACCATTCTTGACCTTGTCGCCTTCAAGGTTGGATGCCATAAGGTGGGCATCATCGCTCTCCTCCATGGTCGAAGGGAAAATCCCATGCTCGACGGTATTGTGGCCATCTTGTAGTAGTGGTGGAGGTAGGCTCATGCTATCCAACTTGGCGAAGTAGAGGTCTTCATTTTCCTCGTTCATGAGGTCTTCAAATGCAAGCGTAGTCATTGAAGCTTGATGGCGTGGACGAAGGCTTGATCTTGGTGCCATTTTGGTGGTGGCACAAGAAGTTGAAGGTGCCTTGTGATGGTGTCGACGGAGGTCATTGGCGTGCCTTGCCGATGGTTGATGTAGGTGGCGCACTTGGTCATCCATATGACGCTCACGACGATGGCCCTTGACCTTGGCACTCTTCCTTGTAAGTTTTTCTAATGAGCGCAAAGCATCATTAGTCTTGGCGACCATCCTCATGTTTTTGTCGAAGTCGTTGTCCATGTCCTTCTTGAAGTTGTAGAGGTCGCTTTGGAACTTGTCCATTTGATGATGGACCTTGGCGCACTCGAGTTGGAGGCTCCGTCTTGGTCGGTGCGACGTGAGGAGCTTCGCGTTGTCGTTCTTGAAGTCGTCCATGCTTGGGGAGTCATTGTTGTTGTAGTACTCCATATCACCCAAGCATGTGGATCCATTGTTGGGGTAGTGCTCCATCATGTTATCCATGCTTGTGGAGACATAGGCATGGTGGCTCATCGTGGATTCTTCATAGAAATCATCCTCGGTCCCGGAGTCCCTAGACATGCTTCACAAGACCAAGTGTTGTATATGGAAGTGGTACATGGTGTTAGGGATACAACGTTGAACCTTACTTTACCTTGGAAGATTGTATCGTGCAAGTGGGCACACTTGAGAGCAATAAACCAAGCAAAGTGAAGTTCACGCGGAACACCAAAACCAACTACCAACAAAAAAAAACACACACACAAGGCCTATGGTGGATAGGTATGGAAAATGGCATGTCAAGAACCAATCCGAAATCAAGATGTTGTAATGGCAAGTAAAGAACCACAATGATCACAAAGCAAAACAATTCAATCCACAAGATAGGAAATATGTACAAGGAAACACACACGGTGGGATAAATGGGACTTGTGTGACGGAGAAAGTGAGCTAAGAACCAAATGATTACCTAGCGAAGACTATAAGCTCGTGTCACACAAGTACAAGGAGAGACGCTAGTTCGATTGCACAAAATTGGTGGGCTACAAGATATGCATAATAAGTACCACCTATATGATGTTCATCGAGCCTGCGCTTCCTATTCTATGAGGCACATGTATATTTTTTTTGTTTTTTGTTTTCTATTTTTTTCTCTTTTTCTTTTTTCTTTCTTTCTTTTTCTTTTTCACTTGCCTCTTCCTTGTGCCAACAACTATACAAGATAACTATATGAGATAGCGCTCACAATATTTGCTCGGCATTCTACAAGGTATCAAATGTGCATAGCCCAAGCAATCATAAGAGGAACTAGTCTCAATAGGTGTTTGTTGCTCGCAAAGATAGTGGGGTTCACAAAGGAATGCAAGTGGGGAGAAGTCGCGGAATGTTTATACCTTTCGTCGGCGATCTTCACCCTTTATTGTTGGATTCCGCCTTGCTCACGGAGTTTGGATGGAGTAGATAGAATGAACAACGTGGATAATGATGTAGATCTCCTTCTCCTCTTCGAAACGAGCTAAAGAACACCAAAATTCGAGTTCGAATGCAAAAGTTATGCTCAAAACGGTGAGCGGCTGAAATCTGGGAACCTGCTGTTTTCTTTCTGTACTGGGCGGTAGTACCGGATATTTGGAGCGGTAGTACCGGATATTTGGACCGGTAGTATAGCTTGGTCCAGGGACGCCCAGATTTGACGCGTTTTCGCGATTTTGGGGCGATTTGGGCGGAAAATCTTCAAGAAAAACACCAAATCGACGGGGGAAATCAAGGAATTAGGCTATGGGAACGCAAAGGAAGGTAGATCAACAAGTTTAGCAAGTAATCCATGGATCAAAACCTACCAAAACGCACTCAAATGACAGATCGATCCAAAACACGAATTGGGGCTATTTTTGGTGGAATTTTCAAATTTATGGGGAAAAGACCAAATCGATGAGAAATCCGTGGCAACCAAAGCTGCTGATACCAGATGATGGAGGGGTTAACCTCTTGGGTGGCCCGATCTTCACGGATCTCGTGGTCAAATCGATGGGAAAGCGAGGGGAAAGGGAGAAGGTAGCGGAAGCGAACACACACCTCGCGAAGAACACGATGAACACACGCAAAACTCACACGATACAAGGCCGATTGCTCCCGAACGGCGGCCACCGGTCCGATAGAATCCTCGCAAGGAAAGATCGGTCAACGTGCTCCCTCAAATCCACATTGGAGAGGGAAGAACACCTTGGGTAGGGTCTTGGCAACTTGGAGACGAGACATCGAACTCCAAGGCCTTGTTCAACGATGGATGCGTGATGCAAAGTCCAATCGAGGTTGGTGACGATAGTCGGTCCCCTTGGTAAAGGGGATGAGGCAAAACTAGAGATTCCACAATGGGGGTTGTCTTTAGTCTATCATCTATGCCTAAGGGATACATGAGGGGTGGGGGATCTATTTATAGGCCAGCCACTAAACAAGGGTAGTTTGGGGATAAACTAGGCGAATAGGTAAGTAAAGGGGAATACATGGGCTGTGGCCCAACAGGTGCGCGCAGGCACACATGACCGGTAGTACCGGACTTGGGACCGGTAGTACCGGTCGCAACCGGTAGTGCCGCTCCAGGACCGGTAGTACCGCTTGCGGTCCTGGAGCGTCAGTTGGAGCCGTCAGTAGCGAGCGGTAGAAGGGGGCGGTAGTGCCGCTGACCGGTAGTACCGGTTCTAGATCCGGTAGTACCGCTTGCAGTCCTGGGGCTTCTGTTGGCGTCGTCTGTAGGGAGCGGTAGTCGGGGGCGGTAGTACCGCTGGCCGGTAGTACCGGTCGCCTGATCCGGTAGTACCGCTGGAGACAAAGAGCATTTGGTGTTTTGTCTTCTTCCTCCTCCTTTTCCAAGCTTCCGTCTTGTCGGGCTTGATGCTCCGGGCTTTCTCCCTTGCCTCCGTACTGGTCGGTGTGAACCTATCATGCATATGTGACGGGGTATGAAGTAGCATACCATTCAATAGGGTAGGAAGTGGGCTCGCATAGAGGAACGGATTCACCTTTGAAGTCCATGACGACTTGGCGTAAGTTGGAGACCTTGATGTAGTAACGACCGTAGGTCGGCCTGCATCAACCAAGACAGTTTATCAAACACTTTTGCAAGGTCAAGTTTGAGAAGAATTGACAGGTTTTTTGTCTTGTGGAAGAATATTGCCGTGTTTTGCACATATAGGAAGTTTTCCTAGATACATCTTTGTTTGATAAATGCACTTTGGCAAGGGTGCACTAACGCCTCGAGCTTAAGGGCCAGCCTAGATGCTAGGATCTTGGAAAAAATCTTGACAATGCTATGAATTAAGGAAATTGGCCTGGAGTTTTTTAGCTCATTCGCCTCTTGCGGCTTTGGAATCAGATCTATGAGGGATGTGTTTACACGCTTTAGCCCCTGCTAATCCATGTGATATAACTGGGTTAGGGCTGCAAGCAAATCGACCTTGATCACATCCCAACATGATTGAAAGAAGCCACCCGAGAAGTCGTCCGGCCCCGGTGCTTTATCATAAGGCATATCATCAATAGCTCTCTTAACCTCATCCAATGTGAAAGGCAGCTCAAGTACATCAAGATCAGGGGATGACAATCCTAAGGTGTCCGAGTTGAAACTTGACGTGGCTGGAGATTGTGTGCCCATTATGCAATCAAAATGTTTGTGGGCGAGGTCAAGCATTTGTTCCTGGTTCGTGATCAGTCCCTCTTCCGATTGCAGTGCATGAATTGCATTTTTATTGTGCCTAGAATTGGCTTTCCTGTGGAAAAATGAGTGTTGGCGTCACCCACTTTCAGCCAGGTGACTCTGCTTCTCTGCCTACGCTTTATTTTTAGTAGCATGGCAAGACCCAAAGTGCGAGATTTGAGCATTTTTCTTAGCATGAACTCCTCGCTCGTTAGTGCCCTTTGTTCCTGGACAGTATCTAGCTATAGTATTAGTTCGTCCGCAATGCATAGCTATTTTTGGATGTCAGCAATATACACTTTGCTCCACATTTTCAGCGTCTTTTTTGTCTCTCTCAACTTAAAGACCAGTGCCACTATGGGACTCTTGTTTCTAGTATTAACGGCCCAAGCCTGCGCAACCACCTCATGAAAACCCTCAATGTGCTGCAAGTATGCTTCGAAACGGAAACGCCGCCCCGTCTTGAGTGGAACATCGTTAATCAGCAGCAGTGGGCTGTGGTCCGAGAACCCAATAGATTGCGGTAGTAGCTTGGCCATGGTGAAGCGTATCTCCCAATCTGTGTTGCAAAATGCGCGATCAAGACGTACTAGAGTAGGCGGATTTTTCTCATTGGACCAGGTATATTTTCGCCCTATTAGGGGAATTTCGTGCAGGCTTGATGTGTTAAGGGCTGCACGAAATCTGGCCATCCAGCGTCGGTCGATGTTCATGTTATTCTTATCTTTTGCTTCCTTGATAAGATTGAAATCCCCAAACACTAACCAGGGGCCAGCGATTGAGTTGTGCAGGTCTGTGAGTTCATTGAGGAAGTCTTGCTTGCGGATGTCATCATGCGAACCATAAACTGTGGTGATTGTCCAGACTGGTGAACCGTCAACGATCTAACTCCTGAAAAACAACATATAAGGGCTAGAACCAACAAGACACCTTCGAACGATCCACTTTTATAAAATTGCACACTGGATCTATTATTACTAGCTAAAACTCTAATATCCAAGATAATGTTCAGGTATGACAATATATCCATAGACTTCTCATTCGCGGCATCAACAACCAGGGAGAAATTTGATTCAATAACAATGCTGACACCATTTAATGCCTCCTGGGCGACTCGGGGGATCCACCGTGCGTCACCGCTGGCCCCTTCCCACCCTCTCCCCTCTTCCGCCGCTGCTGCTGGCCTTGCCATGCTGGCGGCGGCCCCCATCGCCAAAGGCGACTGGGAAGATCCCGCGGCGGACATGAGGGGGTCGGGCGCCCAGACGTCGTCTTCCTCCGGCATGGTCAACTTGGCAGCGTGGGGAAGTGGCGGGTCGTGTGCTTCGGCGGTGGTCGGTGTCATTGCGGTTGGTGGTGGGCGGTGGTCCTCGGTGCTGTGCGTCGAGGTCGCGGTCAGGGCCCATGCTTGTAACATCCTAAAAATATGAAACAATGATCATCAAACTCTAATCACTAAAATTAGGGTTAACAAAAACTTTGATTAATTAAGATCATATGAATACATGTGTATATGTGATGAATTGATAAATGCATGAATGAACTTGTGTGATTAACCTAAATAACAATAAATGGTTTAAAGATAAAAATAACATCATATAAAACATTTCCAAGCAGAAACAAACAAAGAGAAAATCAAAAACAAATCAATTAAAACAAATGATCATTTTTGTCAATCTTGCTCACTAGGTCACTTTGAGTGTTTCTAGTCCAAGATTTTAAACAGAAACTTTTCCAATTCTTTTCACCCCTTGCTAGACCAAGTAAAAATGAATCAAAGCTTACCTTTCAAACTTGCAGAAACAATTGGCAACCTCATTCAAATCACAAGTAAAAATTGAATCTTTATCATATGTGAAGATCGCACATTTTTAAAATCCAACCAAACCAGTGCCCCTTGACTAATCCAACTAACCAGATACTCCCTAGTATGTGTAACACCCTCAGAATCGACCCTATGCAAGTTTTAGCGAAACCCGCCAAACCCGCATAGAAACGATTCAAAGGTGCCCACGAGGCACTTTCGTGCGGTGGAAAAACGAAGTAATAACATTACACAACAGTCCTCGATGGGACCCACAGAACAGATATATATACAACATCGACTCAAAGAGTCAAGAATACAGATATAAGGTACAAAGATCCAAGTCACCTTGTAATTGATACGGCGTCCGACTACGGACAAGATGCAAATGGGGCTAAGAGCCCTGAAGAATAACTAATGACGTCCATAATCCTGCCCAGGCCAAGCCGGAAGGGTAACCCTACTAACGGCGTCGATCTCAAAACCTGCTTAAACAAAAGGGGTGCCGACAAAGGGCAAAGGAAAAAGAGGAGCGTCAGTACTGAGGCCAGTACACGGCGAGACTAGAATTCGGCGGTCCTCGCCTACATAGGTATGGTGGACTGAAGCGGCGGCGGCAGCATGCACTAAACATCCTATAGAGACTCGATACGACTAGCGGATATCAGAGAGGGTAAGAAAGACCTATTCGGATCCAACCTGATACTACCATCAAACAAACCCATCCTGGCGTTTCCCCCTCGAGACCAAACGAGGAAGTCAACCGAGGAACTCACACCGTTGGCAGTTTTTCTTATTCAGTTATCGTTGCAGCAATTACTAGTCAGGTTTAGATAACCATCCTGATAAAGTAAGCAGTGGGCACTTTTAGTTAATCATTCCGTTGTAGTTGCCACAATTACTAATCAGATACAATTAGCATGAGATAACCCAAAAACCCAGCAGTTGTTGATACTTTCATTTAGCCATTCCGTTGTAGTTGCAATACTTACTAGTCAGGTTTAATGGTCGCAAGCGACAATCCAAACAAGCAACTGTGGGCAGTATTATTTAGCCATTCCATTATAGTGAAGCTGATTACTAGTCATTATAAAATCAAATTTATAGCAATAAACTTTAGTTATGCTTGTCTATGGTCGAGATACTGTGCTCCAAGTCGTCCATAACCGCGGACACGGCTTTCAGAAAGTTTTACCCGGCCGGGGTGCACCAATAGCAACACACACTCGATCAACCTCGGAAAAACCAAATCAAAACCCAACGAGGCTTTCACGACAAAGCAATCACAGGATTCAGAAATATTTCAGGGGGCCACCCCATTGAGTAGACCCGCAACGAAGTAAGCAAGCTCCGAGACGGACTCAAGGTTTGCGTCAATGGCTGTAAACGACTGGGAACCCCAAACGGGGCTTGTCGATACCGCGAAAACATTCCGCTTACCTAAACAGTACAGTGTGCTATCCATCGCACAATCGTAAATAAAGCAGTAAAGCATGGCATAAGTACAGGATCGTAAATAAAACCTCAAACTAGTTTGTGGCCCCAAGAAATAAGACTGAATCAAGCTCTGGCTAAGGGGGGTCCCATATACCTCCCGGATGTGGATAGCGCGATAAATCAAGGAACAGGTATCAAGTACTCGGGGTCCTACGGGACACAAGTGGGCGTTCGGAAACCAAATATTTGCTATCACCCACCGATGCCTCTGCTTACTTCAATTTTAGTTGTTAAACAGAAATTAAAGTGAACGATAAGTAAAACTAGGATCATCTCCAACCTCAACATGCGGCAATACATCAACAACTGTGGCACTGGATGACACGCAACAGCACTTGAGCAAGCGACTACGACGTGCAAGTCCAACTATCTACCAAACAACAGGTAATAGGATGTGTCCAAGGCAATATAAGGCTGCAAGTAATATCAAGGGTACGGAAACTAGAGCATCGCAACACAGATAGCAATAGATCAATAGGAGGGAATAAATACTATAAAAGTAAGATAGGTAGAAAGGGGGAGATGCTCGCCTGAAAAACATTGTCGAAGGTGCAACCGGAGATCGGGGCGAAGCTCACATCAACTCAACGGCCTTATCCGCGAAGAAGCAAAACACTAGAATAAACACCGGATGCAATATTTAATACAACGGCAGAAGATCGGCATGATGCATGTATGATGAATGACATGGCAAAGATGCGATGCAATTAGGTCATATTAAGTGGAACCGGGGTCCCGACAATTAATTAGGTGGTTCATGTTATTTATTTACCCCGCAATTCAAATGTTGTTTTAACATGGCAAAAGATAGCACCGGTTCGCTACACAAGTTTAAATGAGGTCGATATGAGTCTAGATTTGCCCGCATATGGCCCCATATTTAATTATTAGGTGAATCGGCATAAGGCCCCCAAACCGCAGGCAATATGCATGCATGAACAATTAATATGCGACAAGATGTTATTATATTATAAAATAGGGTTTTCGGAAAAGGGGTTCACACATTAGGGTCTCGACGAACTTGGGGTTCCGAGGTTCGGGGTCGTCTCAGGGTCCAGGGTTCGATGGGATCGGACTCGGCGGAAGCGTTCTCGGATTACTGGGGTAGATCTTGGCGCATTCGAGGTGGTCGGGCCATGTTGACGGTCATGGCGTCGGGGCATCGGACTCGCCCTGGTTGCTGTCGCTCTTGTCGTCGTGCAGATCTTGTCGTCAATGGCGAACTTGAGTGGATCGGGTACCGGGGTCTTGGTTCCGTGAAGGAGAGCTTGGCGTCCGAGGGGAAGTTCATGTTGTATCCGTGTCGTCGACCTGGGTGTTCTGGGGGCGTTCTCGGTGTTCCGCGGTGAAGGGCTAGTCGTCTTGGTGCCGAGCTTGGCGGTCATCGGGTTCGGCGCCGATGGTCGTGGGCGAACTTGGGGTGCACCAAGGCGGCCATAGGGTACACCAACAGATCCCCATGACACACATACACGAGCACACACAGACGCACGCACGTACATCGAGCGAGGGGCCGAAGGGTAACTAAACGAATCATGGCAGAAACGGTGTGGACGAACCCATGAAGGGGCGGCACAGATAGCATGGACGGGGCGAGCTCGGCTCGAGGACGGCGGCGCGGTCGAGGGTTCTGCAGGGCCGACGGGAGGCGACGGGGTCGAGGCGGCTCAGCGGACGAGGTTGGGGCCGACGCGGGGGCGGGCTCGGGATGCGGCCGGAGGAGGCGACGGCCGGCGCGGCTCGACCTTGACGGAGGCCCTGGGCGAGGCGGAGGCACGTGGGGGACGCCTGGCGCGGCCTGGCCGGAGGGAGCGACGGCGGTGAGGCGGGCTCTGCCGGCGGGGACGGGCGGCGCGCACGGGCCGGGGCGGCGCGGGCGCGGGCGAGGAGGCGTCGCAGAGGCGGGCCGGAGGTGGAAGGTTGCAGGGAAGGCACGGCGGCGCGGGGCCGGTGAAGGCCGGAGGGAGGAGGGCGCTGAAGGGTGAGAGGTTGCAGAGAGGGGCGAGGGGGCCGGCGGCCATGGCGAGGTGGCCGGACATGGCGGCGGTGGAGGAGCGCGGCAGACGGCGGCCTGGCGAGGACGGGCGCGGGCCGACGAGGAGCTCGGGGAGGCGCGGACGCGCGGCTCGAGCGGCGGAGGGTGAGGGGGCGCGACGGCGCAGCCGAGCTCGAGGAGGAGAAGGCCGGCCGGCGGCGCGGCCGGCGAGCACGGGCCGGGGCGGCGCAGCTCGAGGAGGGGAGCCACCGGAGAGAGGGAGCGGGAGGCGCGGCCGGGCGCGCCGGTGAGGCGAGCTCGGGAGAGGAGAAGGAGGGACGGGGGCGAGCGCGGGCGGAGGAGATGGGCGCCGGCGGGGAGAGGCGCGTCGGCGGAAGCGGATGCAGGCGGCGGAGCCTGGGGAGGAGGGCGGCGAGCTTGCAGAGAGAGGGGAGAGGGAGAGAGGAAGGAGGGAGCGAGGTAGGAGACGGGCGCGGGGAGCGAGGAGGGCGTGGGTCCCGCGGGGGCGTGCGACAGGCGGGTGGGGCGTGCCAGGGAGGGTCGGGGGAAGGTTCCAGGGAGAGAGGCGGTTCGGTGGGGTCCAGGGGATGAGTGGGGGTGGCTGGCATGTGAGTGCGTGCGTGCGTGTGTGTCCAGGGGGGTGGCAGGTGAGAGGGGTGAGAGAGGAGGGGTGAGGTGGCAGTTTGGGGTTGGTTAGGGGGAGGGAGAGGGTGAGGTGTATGGAGGCCATTGGTGGGGGTGAGGTGGAGGGGGTGTGTGGGTAGATAGGTTGGTAGCTATAGGATTTGTCTGGTGGACCGTTTTGAAAATGGGGGTGGTCGTTCGGGTCGGGTCGGCCCGTTCGACTGCCCCCACTAAAATAATATAATATTTTATTTAATTCTAAATGCACCGTTTGCAAAACATAGTTGGTCAAAACAAAATATTCCGGAGTCCCGGTTTGGGGTTTTGAATTAAAGACGGGGCGTTTTAGAAACAATTTGGGTTTTCCGAAAATAGTTTTATGCGAACAGATGCAAGATGATGACGATGTTCAAATGCAATGCGGCATGATGACATGAGCATGCGGTCATGATGATGCAATGCACAAAAGCAACGCGATTTTCTAGTAGTGGTTTTGGCGGGATGCCACAATTCGACACCACTAACGATGGATCTCGCCCTCGAGATCCGCCTCATGGTACCGGAAGGAAGGTCGGCGATCTGCGTCTTCTCGCTTCGTGTAGATCCTCGCGACACCACTAACAAGAGGTCGTTGTCCGTGATCGTCGAAAGAACACTCCGGGAACAAAAGGTCGAAGGTAGAGGTATCCACAAATAAAGCCACCTCTAACTTCCGCGGACGGAGTAAAATCGCTGGATCCACTGATTCGATGTACAAGAGTGAATGATAAGAGTAGTCGGATGGTGATCAGTCCATCGCGCACCCAAACCATTACTCTGCACACTAATAGGCGGATCATGCAACCAACTCTCAGAATTAGACTGAAGATCTCGACAAGCGAGGTTCGGAAACAAAGGAGTGATGCAGACTCTGCATCGGATCTGGCGTGGATGATGTCGTCGCGTCGGAAAACACCGGAAGCACAAACAAGGAACAAATAATGGTACCACAGCAGACGGATTCATCAGGCAGCTTGAACACCGGATGATAGAACACCGTTATCAGAGGAGGAAGCGAAACCCTGAAGGTACAACGGAAACCCAACCACGAGAATTCCTGGACTCGAAGAAAAGATAAGAGAGCAGGTTCAACACACGTCGAGATAAGAGGAGAATAGCAGAGGGGTAAGGAGTAAAATCAGACCTAATCAGAACTATCCAACCGATTTTGCAAAATAGTTTTGACACTCTACTTCGGCCGTTAGCTAGGTTATCCTACAGGCTGGACTTGTGGGGTATCGCAACTGCTGAGCTCTGATACCACTCTGTAACACCCTCAGAATCGACCCTATGCA
The DNA here is from genome assembly GCA_916181665.1 of Avena sativa. NCBI lineage: Eukaryota > Viridiplantae > Streptophyta > Magnoliopsida > Poales > Poaceae > Avena > Avena sativa. The sequence continues at coordinate 325,029,491 of OV702279.1, forward strand.
AGTTTTAGCGAAACCCGCCAAACCCGCATAGAAACGATTCAAAGGTGCCCACCAGGCACTTTCGTGCGGTGGAAAAACGAAGTAATAACATTACACAACAGTCCTCGATGGGACCCACAGAACAGATATATATACAACATCGACTGAAAGAGTCAAGAATACAGATATAAGGTACAAAGATCCAAGTCACCTTGTAATTGATACGGCGTCCGACTACGGACAAGATGCAAATGGGGCTAAGAGCCCTGAAGAATAACCAATGGCGTCCATAACCCTGCCCAGGCCAAGCCGGAAGGGTAACCCTACTAACGGCGTCGATCTCAAAACCTGCTTAAACAAAAGGGGTGCCGACAAAGGGCAAAGGAAAAAGAGGAGCGTCAGTACTGAGGCCAGTACACGGCGAGACTAGAATTCGGCGGTCCTCGCCTACATAGGTATGGTGGACTGAAGCGGCGGCGGCAGCATGCACTAAACATCCTATAGAGACTCGATACGACTAGCGGATATCAGAGAGGGTAAGAAAGACCTATTCGGATCCAACCTGATACTACCATCAAACAAACCCATCCTGGCGTTTCCCCCTCGAGACCAAACGAGGAAGTCAACCGAGGAACTCACACCGTTGGCAGTTTTTCTTATTCAGTTATCGTTGCAGCAATTACTAGTCAGGTTTAGATAACCATCCTGATAAAGTAAGCAGTGGGCACTTTTAGTTAATCATTCCGTTGTAGTTGCCACAATTACTAATCAGATACAATTAGCATGAGATAACCCAAAAACCCAGCAGTTGTTGATACTTTCATTTAGCCATTCCGTTGTAGTTGCAATACTTACTAGTCAGGTTTAATGGTCGCAAGCGACAATCCAAACAAGCAACTGTGGGCAGTATTATTTAGCCATTCCATTATAGTGAAGCTGATTACTAGTCATTATAAAATCAAATTTATAGCAATAAACTTTAGTTATGCTTGTCTATGGTCGAGATACTGTGCTCCAAGTCGTCCATAACCGCGGACACGGCTTTCAGAAAGTTTTACCCGGCCGGGGTGCACCAATAGCAACACACACTCGATCAACCTCGGAAAAACCAAATCAAAACCCAACGAGGCTTTCACGACAAAGCAATCACAGGATTCAGAAATATTTCAGGGGGCCACCCCATTGAGTAGACCCGCAACAAAGTAAGCAAGCTCCGAGACGGACTCAAGGTTTGCGTCAATGGCTGTAAACGACTGGGAACCCCAAACGGGGCTTGTCGATACCGCGAAAACATTCCGCTTACCTAAACAGTACAGTGTGCTATCCATCGCACAATCGTAAATAAAGCAGTAAAGCATGGCATAAGTACAGGATCGTAAATAAAACCTCAAACTAGTTTGTGGCCCCAAGAAATAAGACTGAATCAAGCTCTGGCTAAGGGGGGTCCCATATACCTCCCGGATGTGGATAGCGCGATAAATCAAGGAACAGGTATCAAGTACTCGGGGTCCTACGGGACACAAGTGGGCGTTCGGAAACCAAATATTTGCTATCACCCACCGATGCCTCTGCTTACTTCAATTTTAGTTGTTAAACAGAAATTAAAGTGAACGATAAGTAAAACTAGGATCATCTCCAACCTCAACATGCGGCAATACATCAACAACTGTGGCACTGGACGACACGCAACAGCACTTGAGCAAGCGACTACGACGCGCAAGTCCAACTATCTACCAAACAACAGGTAATAGGATGTGTCCAAGGCAATATAAGGCTGCAAGTAATATCAAGGGTACGGAAACTAGAGCATCGCAACACAGATAGCAATAGATCAACAGGAGGGAATAAATACTATAAAAGTAAGATAGGTAGAAAGGGGGAGATGCTCGCCTGAAAAACATTGTCGAAGGTGCAACCGGAGATCGGGGCGAAGCTCACATCAACTCAACGGCCTTATCCGCGAAGAAGCAAAACACTAGAATAAACACCGGATGCAATATTTAATACAACGGCAGAAGATCGGCATGATGCATGTATGATGAATGGCATGGCAAAGATGCGATGCAATTAGGTCATATTAAGTGGAACCGGGGTCCCGACAATTAATTAGGTGGTTCATGTTATTTATTTACCCCGCAATTCAAATGTTGTTTTAACATGGCAAAAGATAGCACCGGTTCGCTACACAAGTTTAAATGAGGTCGATATGAGTCTAGATTTGCCCGCATATGGCCCCATATTTAATTATTAGGTGAATCGGCATAAGGCCCCCAAACCACAGGCAATATGCATGCATGAACAATTAATATGCGACAAGATGTTATTATATTATAAAATAGGGTTTTCGGAAAAGGGGTTCACACATTAGGGTCTCGACGAACTTGGGGTTCCGGGGTTCGGGGTCGTTTCAGGGTCCAGGGTTCGACGGGATCGGACTCGGCGGAAGCGTTCTCGGATTACTGGGGTAGATCTTGGCGCATTCGAGGTGGTCGGGCCATGTTGACGGTCATGGCGTCGGGGCATCGGACTCGCCCTGGTTGCTGTCGCTCTTGTCGTCGTGCAGATCTTGTCGTCGATGGCGAACTTGAGTGGATCGGGTACCGGGGTCTTGGTTCCGTGAAGGAGAGCTTGGCGTCCGAGGGGAAGTTCATGTCGTATCCGTGTCGTCGACCTGGGTGTTCTGGGGGCGTTCTCGGTGTTCCGCGGTGAAGGGCTAGTCGTCTTGGTGCCGAGCTTGGCGGTCATCGGGTTCGGCGCCGATGGTCGTGGGCGAACTTGGGGTGCACCAAGGCGGCCATAGGGTACACCAACAGATCCCCATGACACACATACACGAGCACACACAGACGCACGCACGTACATCGAGCGAGGGGCCGAAGGGTAACTAAACGAATCATGGCAGAAACGGTGTGGACGAACCCATGAAGGGGCGGCACAGATAGCATGGACGGGGCGAGCTCGGCTCGAGGACGGCGGCGCGGTCGAGGGTTCTGCAGGGCCGACGGGAGGCGACGGGGTCGAGGCGGCTCAGCGGACGAGGTTGGGGCCGACGCGGGGGCGGGCTCGGGATGCGGCCGGAGGAGGCGACGGCCGGCGCGGCTCGACCTTGACGGAGGCCCTGGGCGAGGCGGAGGCACATGGGGGACGCCTGGCGCGGCCTGGCCGGAGGGAGCGACGGCGGTGAGGCGGGCTCTGCCGGCGGGGACGGGCGACGCGCACGGGCCGGGACGGCGCGGGCGCGGGCGAGGAGGCGTCGCAGAGGCGGGCCGGAGGTGGAAGGTTGCAGGTAAGGCACGGCGGCGCGGGGCCGGTGAAGGCCGGAGGGAGGAGGGCACTGAAGGGTGAGAGGTTGCAGAGAGGGGCGAGGGGGCCGGCGGCCATGGCGAGGTGGCCGGACATGGCGGCGGTGGAGGAGCGCGGCAGACGGCGGCCTGGCGAGGACGGGCGCGGGCCGACGAGGAGCTCGGGGAGGCGCGGACGCGCGGCTCGAGCGGCGGAGGGTGAGGGGGCGTGACGGCGCAGCCGAGCTCGAGGAGGAGAAGGCCGGCCGGCGGCGCGGCCGGCGAGCACGGGCCGAGGCGGCGCAGCTCGAGGAGGGGAGCCACCGGAGAGAGGGAGCGGGAGGCGCGGCCGGGCGCGCCGGTGAGGCGAGCTCGGGAGAGGAGAAGGAGGGACGGGGGCGAGCGCGGGCGGAGTAGATGTGCGCCGGCGGGGAGAGGCGCGTCGGCGGAAGCGGATGCAGGCGGCGGAGCCTGGGGAGGAGGGCGGCGAGCTTGCAGAGAGAGGGGAGAGGGAGAGAGGAAGGAGGGAGCGAGGTAGGAGACGGGCGCGGGGAGCGGGGAGGGCGTGGGTCCCGCGGGGGCGTGCGACAGGCAGGTGGGGCGTGCCAGGGAGGGTCGGGGGAAGGTTCCAGGGAGAGAGGCGGTTCGGTGGGGTCTAGGGGATGAGTGGGGGTGGCTGGCGTGTGAGTGCGTGCGTGCGTGTGTGTCCAGGGGGGTGGCGGGTGAGAGGGGTGAGAGAGGAGGGGTGAGGTGGCAGTTTGGGGTTGGTTAGGGGGAGGGAGAGGGTGAGGTGTCAGGAGGCCATTGGTGGGGGTGAGGTGGAGGGGGTGTGTGGGTAGATAGGTTGGTAGCTGTAGGATTTGTCTGGTGGACCGTTTTGAAAATGGGGGTGGTCGTTCGGGTCGGGTCGGCCCGTTCGACTGCCCCCACTAAAATAATATAATATTTTATTTAATTCTAAATGCACCGTTTGCAAAACATAGTTGGTCAAAACAAAATATTCCGGAGTCCCGGTTTGGGGTTTTGAATTAAAGACGGGGCGTTTTAGAAACAATTTGGGTTTTCCGAAAATAGTTTTATGCGAACAGATGCAAGATGACGATGTTCAAATGCAATGCGGCATGATGACATGAGCATGCGGTCATGATGATGCAATGCACAAAAGCAACGCGATTTTCTAGTAGTGGTTTTGGCGGGATGCCACATATGTGCCTAGCAAACCCACCAAGTTTGAATCCAAAATTAAAATTTGAATTTATTTCGGCCATTTCATCAAACACATTGTGATCAGCAAACAAACCAACAACAAACACTATAGTGAGCAGTGATCTTGGCCAACATTATTCCCTCTCTAGCTCACTCTATACTCCCAGTAGATGAATTATCCAAGTTAACAAGCCTTAGCACCACTGTGAGCTTGGCATAACCATTAATGGTGACCATGCTGAGCCCCTTTGCCAACCCCAATGTGGACAGCAAGCTACACGCCTCTCTAGCCTCGCCAACCTTGTCTCACAGACGCAGCACCGTCCACCGCCACTCCTTGTCCCAGCCTCGAGCACTGCCAGCCCCTAGACCACACTGCCCGAGCGCGTCTAGTCTCTCTGCGTGCGAGCCGAGAGCGCGCCAGTGCGCCACACTCGACCAGCGCCCACAGACCGCGCGCCGCCCTCGCCTCTTGTGTGCGTGATCACCACCGCCCCAGCAACCCCGCAGACATGCCCGTTCGCCGCCGCACGGACCACGCACGCTGTTCGCCATTAAAATCGCTGTCAGACCCGCCCAGAGCGTCGACGCGTTCCGACCGATCAGCACTGCCCCACGCTCGCCACCACGCCGTTGAGCTTCGCCAGGGAGCACAACACCGCCCCCTATCGTCGCCCATGCCATTAGCCCTCTGTGCCGTCGACCACGACGAGCTCAGCCCGCAACCTTCGGTCCCCTCGTCGCACTATAAAGGAGGCCTCCCCGCTCGTTTTCTTCACACCAGTTCACTCCCCACCTCTCGCTGATACTCCCCACTCACTCCCGGAGCAAGGCGAGCAGCGCATCACCGGAATTTCACCGGAGTTCGCCGCTGCAGAGGAGGAGGCGCCGTCGATTGGAGCCGCCCCAGGAGAAGCTGCCGGTACCAGGAGGATCGCCGTCGTCGACTTCGTCGTTCGCCCCCGTCGCCGACCATCGCCGGAGCCCTGGTGAGCCTCCCACGACCCCCACTAGCCGCGCTAGGGTTTGTGCTCGTCGCGTCCTATTCAGGCATGTACGATGAACTCGAGTCGTTCGATTAGAATTAGATCCCACGGTCCACATCGCCCCATACCGCTTCGTCCCTCGCTGTCTCACTGATGCGTGGGTACAACCACTTAACCCGCCCGCGTGTGCGCTGTGCGTAGTGGGCCGGCCCAGTTAAACCTCCCGCGCAACCCAACAATTCAAATTTAGTTTTATTCATTTAACTTTAAACCCACTTCTGTACCTAGATTCAAAAATCGACCCAGCTTGATTCACTGAACCAAAATGCATGAAACCAATTTTGTTAGGAAGGTACTGGAATGCTTAATCCAAGCCCGTTGGATTCAAACCATTTGGATTTGTAGACCAACCATGGTAAAAATAACAAGGCATAAGCTTTTCTGCATTCAAACATTTTTCAAAATTCAACCATAAGAGCTTTTGAGTTGATTTCAACTCTCAAAAATCACATTTAACTATACCTTTCAGAATATATAAAAATATATAGGTTGACCTACAGAAACAATGTTCAAGTAATAAAAGAATGCCACATAGGCATTTCTAGTCACTTTAATTAAATAAAATAAAAAGGTTAAACCTTATTAAATTGTTACACCACTTTAAATCACATTTCCATGTACTGAAATATGTGGTGATGACATGTGTCAACATGATCCCATGTTTGAGTTCAAGAATATTAAATCTTAAGTTGTTTTTCAATGAGTAGAAAATACTTTTCTAAAAATAAAATAAATAAGACAAGTGTCTTAATCTTGTAATGTTAGTGATGATGCTAGATCATCTAGTGTGAACCTTTATGTGATGATTAGAAATAGTTAAGTATTGTTTGGTGGTTGTGTACCTCGTACTTATTTATAGACGCTAGTACCGATCAAGGATACGAGGAGGAAGGAGGATACTACGAGGAAGAAGCCGAGGAGAACGTCAACCACTGCTCTGCACAAGGCAAGCCAATACTTGCAAGCTATTAACTTAGCAAGCTTATACTACTATCTTAGCAAGCTAAACCATGCAAGTTTTACTTGCAAGCTTACACCACTTAATACCCAATCCTAGTTTTACTTGCAAGCTTAATACTTTATTTTCTTTATCAAAGCTTTCTCTTAGAGTTTACTTAGTGACTTATAGATTCTAGGAAGATAATTAAAGGTAGCATAAAGAGCATAAAATTTGGCCTAAGGTAGATAATCCTGATGTTATCCTAAGGCATGAGATTGAACTTAGCTAATCCCCACTTGTTTACCACCTCTCATTAGTATTTACCCCCACTTGTAGATGCTAGTGCTAAGCATAAAACCTGATCAACTTTAGATGGGAATACTTGGTGAAAATGGTTATGAAAACCTTAGAATGATGAGTCATTCTACTGAAATGTTTTGACATGTGTTCTTGAATACCAGATGATTTTGATGATGAAAATGTTGAGGCACGAGCCTTAGCCCTTTATAAAACTGATGGTTGTCTAGATGCGAGACCATCCAATTTTACCGTACAACCACAATACCAAAAATTTGGATAGGGCTTGACTGGAAATTTGTATACCTTAGTATGGGTTCCCTCGCGGCCAAGGTCTGAGCTGAGGCTACCTTGTGAAGATTGTCCACCTGTGCAGTACCTAAGATGACAGTTGGTCATGGTTGGGAGGCCAAACTCATAGAAGAGGTGCCTATACTAGGGCGTGTAATGGAAAGGTTAGGATTGATTATCCGCATACTGAGTATGGTAAATTTAGGATTTGTTCCTAACGGATGTATCGAATGTTGTGGTAAAAGTGTACAATCTCTGCAGAGTGTCAAACTATTCGAATAGCCGCGTACGCGGTTATGGACAGTTGGAGTGGCCATATTGTTCCCCCGTCAGATGTTTTCAAAATGACTTGTGAAATCATTCATGACTTGACTTGACCATAACAGATTTGTGATATGAAATTCAAGTTCCTACTTAGGTGTTATAAAACTTTCAACTAGTTTTCTTTGCTTTTGCACTTAGTAGAGTAAATCTGGCTTTTTGCAAAACAACCCTAGATCTTAGTTTATCTTATTCAAAACCCCCTTAACTTGTTAGTATTAGTTTGCGAGTACTTAAAGAGTACCCATGGCTTTGTCCCTGGCTATTCCCGTGGCCAGACTATGAAGAGGAGTATCAGGATGACGGACCGCAGGAAGGTTACGACAACTAGGATCATCTCCCATCGTCAACATTGCCTGTGGCCCTGAAGATGGAGCTTCGCCTACACTATCGTTACTATTACGTTATTCCGCTGCTTGAATTGTATTAAGAACTGGATCATGAGATCCTTATTTGTGTAAGACCTTATGTATGGTTTGTAATAGATGATGTACTGTGATATCCAATCTGTTATGTCTCGCAAAAATGGTAATCCTGGGATTGCGATGTATGGCATAACAGACATCTGTGATTAAAAATCCGGGTGTTGACAATGCTGGGCCTAGATGGGCTTGGAAGGCCGTGGCTCGATGGAGCTTCGGGGTGGCGCGATTCTGCCATGGCAGCGGCTACCGGCCTTGGACGCTGGGGCGACGGCCCCGAGAAGAAGCGGTGCTTCTCTATCAGGAGCTTGCTGCGGGGCGGCCATTTTTTTCTCTGGTTGCGTGGGCAGCAAAGGGCAGCACGCGTTGTGCGTTGGTGGTTCGCCGGTGCGGGAAGGCCGAGGCGGCGGCCCCTGGGACGCGGCGAGGAGGGGGTGGCAGTGCCCCGTTCTTCACGACGGGGGCTACATGGGGTTGTCGTGGGTGGCGTGCTGGTCGGGGCGCGGTGGCCATGGCTGGTTTTGCAGGTCCGTGGCGGAGGTGTGCCACAGACTAAGGATGGAGGTGCGGTGGCGCCTTTTTGGTGGGCGAGGCGCTCCGGCATCTCATGGTCGGTGGCAGGTTGGTATGAGGTGCTCCCCTGATATGCGAGGAAGCCGGAGCGGCGGCTTCGGAGCAAGGTGGTGTTGATGCTTGTCCCGGCAGCCTGCGCGGTGGGGAAGACCTCCGTTGGCATGGGCAGCGTTTCCCTCGCCGATGGACGTGCTTGTCGGGCGGCATGGGCAGTCCTTGTGACTCTTCATTGGAGGTTGTGGTCGTAGGTATCCGGATGAAAGTCCTGCCCGACTTGGTCGGTGCCGATATCAGTGGCGCTCACGGGCCTCATTTTACCTCTTGGGTGCTTTGTCGTGGAGTCCTGGCATCCCTCCGTCCCTCATTCCGGGGTGAAAATCCAAATCTGGCTTGCTAGATTGGATGATAGCGGCGTTCGTCCTGGAGGAGGCGTCATTTTTCGGAGTGAGCCTTGACCACGGTTTGCTGGTGCTACTGGAAGATTAGACGTCTTCGGGCCATGTCGGCATGCGAGTACCACTGGCGAGTTCCCTACGGCCTGTCTCTCTGCCATGAAGCCTGAGAGGCTTAGTCGTTCTTTCGACTCAACTTGCTCTCCGGGGACATGGACCAGGCTTTTCATAGAGCCCGTTGTTGTCGTTGTGCTGGTGTCGTCGTTTGATGGTGCTCCGGACCTAGTCAAGCTAGGTAGTATGGCCTCGTATGTTTTTTGTCGGTTTTTTTTTAAACTATGCCGCTTGGGGTGTTTTTGGGTCAGATTCCCCTTTTAATCAACCCGTGTGTATATATGTTTGTATCTTTAGCCGATTTTCCTTTCAAACCGGTTAACTTTTTTCTTTTTTATAAAAAACAGAGCTACTAATGGTTGCTCCAAAAATTCGATTCCTAAGTCTAAGTCCTCTTGGCAGGCAGATAGTTCGACTTCCGTGGCCTCATTGCAGCGAGGCACGAACCTACATGTTGAGAATATAAGCTTCCCTTCTGCGTCACGTAGTGCCATACACAACCTCACGTGCTTAGATTGGTGGCTCTTTCGTACCGACTTGCAATTCCACGTCCAATAGAAGATTTACCGGCAGTTTTATGATTCGTGTCGCGTATGTACAATTGAGTGACGTCAACTTTTTTCTTAGACCTAGGGTTTCTGCTTAGATGGAGAAGAGAGAACGAAAGAGGCTGCCTTCACTTAGCTAAGGAATGATTGATAAAAAATAGTTTTTACGAGCTGTCCACGGTCTTACTTCTGAGGAACGAAAGGAAGTTTATTGTTCGGCGGATGGCTCGGGTTAGCAGGTTTGGATCTTAAAGATAAATATGCGTATAATGAAAGAAATCTCTTAGACTTTATTCATAAGGTGATCGGAAGATCGTATAATGTGTCAACAAGTTGATTTCAGTGGGTTTATAATAATACCTCACGAGAGTGATGAATCTAGAGCTATGACTAAGACTAATGACGAAGACTTGGGCGATTATGACATGTTATTCTGGGGTGAATGTCTTCATGTACTTATAGGCGTCGATGGTAGCCGAGTCTTTAATCACGTCAAGTCTTCATCTTGTCTTAGTCACGTCAAGTCTTCATCTTGTCTTTCACCTAATCGTGATCTTCGATCTTCCTTATAAGTACGTCTAGTCTCCGTGATCTCCAGAGACCTGTCTTGCAGCCCCACGAGTCAGGTCGGTTGAGAGTTTCTAGATGCAGGCCTTCACGCTCTTGATCGTAAGAGGTCGTCGTGTGTAGGAATCGTGGGTTCAGACACATGTTGGGTACAGGCATAAGTCCAACCATCATCGACAAGCCCACGATTAGTACCTTTAATAGGGCATCCTTCCTTGTAGCAGAGTTGCTGCAGCCCGTGCTCAACCTCCTCCTGGTGGGATCGATGAATTTTTCTTAGTCTTGAGGCGTGAGGTCCTTATGAATGCTCGAGGTCTTGCTATAAGGTCTCTGGCATGTGCAGACATCTCGAACGCACAAACCTTCACTACAAGGAATTTGGTCTATTGCAACAATAATTATTGCAACGAACAGTTTTCATTGCAATAGAATGCAATATTACCACGAAATTCCCGTTTGCAGCAATAGCCTCCACATATTGCCACATTTTAGTTTCATCGCGACAACTACCTTTTTGTTGCAATAGAGGACGTGTATTGCAACAAAACACCTTAGCGTTGTAATATAGTGGTCCTATTGTGGTTCTATTGCGATAATTTTGTGTTGTTGCAGGAACTTGTCACCTTGTTACAATAGAGACTAGCTAATGCAACGAAAGCAAAAGAATCGTGGTAATATTTGGAAAGATATTGCAACATTTTCCCATGTTGTGCTAAGTATTCATATTGTTGCAAAATACTAGCTTGTATTGCAATAAAATACTTATTTGTTGTAATAGCAGTTTTTTCCTCAACCTCACTGTGTTGCAATAATTATTGCATATTGAGACAAGTTATGTATCCATGGTAATATGTATAAGATATTGCAACAAGTTTAGATTTATACTAATACTAGATGCACTACGCGCGCTTTGCCACGCCGACTTATCCATTTATTGTTTTAAACCAGGTGCTGTTTTTTTATATAGTTATAAATAAATTTTCTTGTATATTGTATATTGCTCTAAGAAACTGAATATACCTTGACGCAAATCATTTTAATAGAAAAATAACTTGGATTCTTGTAATGTATATTAGTACTTTTAGAACTATTTTTAGATTAAATGGTAGAGGAGGTCCTCCTGCGCCATTTGAGATATAGTAGTACAAAAGGAGAGACAAAAAAGATAGGTCCAGCTAGTTCAGCAGCCCTAAATCTAGTTTAGTCCCTATGTGTTATGACAGTCGACCACCATCCGGACCTCACTTCAATCCGTATCAATTTTGTGGTAGCATAACTCAAGAACCATTGCCAACTTCAATCCGTGTTAGAAAAAAAATCCAGTGAAAGAAATTCAATACGTCACATACCAAAATTAATTTCCCAAAAAGAGAAAGTTAACTGGATCGGATAACTCGGGGGAACTCACTGGTCGGCCCGGGCGTTTGGTCCGTTCGGTTTGCTGGTCCCATCTTTTTGGTCTTTATAAATTTCGGCCATCCAGAAATGCTACCCACATTACCTTCGGTCTTTTCAGTCTTTCAGTATTCGATCTTCGGTCTTTTCGGTCTGGTCTTTGGTCATGACCATATAGACCGAACTAAAAAATGACACTGGTTTCATTTTTTTTCCAGAATACAAATAGCAGAAGTACATAAAAAATTATAGCAGTACATAAAAAATTATAGCAGCATATGATGAGCATTTAAAGAACTTCAATTTGCCAGACAAGCAGCGAAAAAACAAACAATTTACTATAACTAGTAGCACAAAAATGAGCATCACAACTGCAAACACTATTTGCCTTGCTCTCTACAAACGAGCAGCACAACTACAGTCCAGCAAATCACAGATAATAGCACAATGAGGCAACTGCTGTCATTAGAATTGTTTGAACTGAACAAATTATGAATGAATAAATAAGGAGGGTGCTGCTCGTTGTCTCAAAAAAATCTGACGAAACTAATTCACATGCATTAACTTGACAAATCACAACGTCCACTCTTCTTCTGCATTTGCAAGGTCAAGTTCATAAGCATCCTCATTCAGCACATCCTTATGTACATATTGGTTACCCATATTTGCACCTTCAGATTTAGATGCCATCTACAAAAATAACAGCAAAAAGATCTCTTATTCTGTGTTGCACACGCCATTCTCAACAGAAACCCATCTACAAAATTTATCAATCTCAATTCTAAATAGCAAATACGTCTCTGATCTGACAAAATAAAGCTAACTAGCATACAGAATGCATCTGTATCTCAAGAAATCTAGCAGAGAAGAGCAAGGACGCAGGGCTACAGGGAAAGGTTCTTACCTTGCAAGTTTGCACCACTGCGTCACCGGTCTTGTGGGATTGCGTTGTCCGTCTAGGGTTGGAGGTACGGCGGTGGCAGCGCTGATCTTGTGGGCTTGCGGCTGTAGACGCCCATGGTCAGAGATGACACGTCAGATAGTTTATAGGGGTTGTCAGTCAAGAACCACTACAATAATCTTTATACATTTTTCGAACTGGAAGCTAGAAATTTACAACATATATAACATAAAGGTTTTAGTATGTGGGAACTAAATGTTTTTGTCAAGATATTAGAAACTGGAAACTAGAAATTCTTACCAAGATATTAGAAACTACACAAAGAACACGTGGTCATCATCCAACTCTTTTTGTCCCAATGGAGCAACATGGCCATCATTTATGTAATCCTCATCATCATCCATATCATCATCAGATTTGAAAAGAACATCTTCAAACTCAATTGGTTTTATATTTTTGATGATAGTAGCAAGATTCGAAAAGGGCGGATTGGAATAATCGACGTCGCTCGTGTTAGGGAACTTAATTAGCGGGACTTGTTAGCCTACGGGCTGACAAGTTGTTTTATATAGCCTGGCGGATATTCAAATAACAAGATTTCAGCCATAGCTGTACTGGTAACTCACGGTCAGACATATCTAGAGTTCCAGGGTTCAAGTTCTAGGCCTTATTTGAACTTTGCAACACAACGACGAACTAAACTTAAATAGCAAAATTTATCTGAATTTTTTTTGAAAGGATTTCTAAAATTGTAGTTCAAACCTAAATTGAATCCAAGTTTGGATTTTTTAAATTGATTTACCAAGTTTGGATTTTTTTTGTGGCAACTAGGTAGTAAAGTAAGGCAGAGTGTGAAGGTTTTGGGTGTTTTCGGGTTTTCTTAGAATTTTTGGTGCACCCGACGAAGCAGATAAATAGTAGCATTTATCTGAATTTTGATTAAAAGGATTTCTGAAATTGTAGTTCAAACCTAAATTGAGTCCAAGTTTGGAATTTTTTAATTGATACCAAGTTTGATTTTTTTGTGGCAACTAGGTAGAAAATTAAGGTTGAGTGAGAAGGTTTTGGGTGTTTTCGGGTTTTCTTAGAATTTTTGGTGTGCCTGACAAAGCACGGTCAAAACCGCGACGAAGGCCGTTGGTGCCTATGGGTTGAATCTTCCAAAAATAATATCTGAATTTTTTTTGAAAGGATTTCTGAAATTGTAGTTCAAACCTAAATTGAATCCAAATTTGGATTTTTTTAATTGATATACCAAGTTTGGATTTTGTTTTTTTGTGGCAACTAGGTAGTAAAGTAAGGCAGAGTGCGAAGGTTTTAGGTGTTTTCGGGTTTTCTTAGAATTTTTGGTGCGCCCGACAAAGCACGTTCAAAACCGCGACGAAGGCCGTTGGTGTCTACAGGTTGAATCTTCCAAAAATAATATCTGAATTTTTTTAAAAGGATTTCTGAAATTGTAGTTCAAACCTAAATTAAATCCAAGTTTGGATTTTTTTGAATTGATATACCAAGTTTGGATTTTTTTTTGTGGAAACTAGGTAGTAAAGGCAGAGGGTTTTCTTAGAAGTTTTGGTGCGACCAACAAAGCACAGCCAAAACCGCGACAAAGGCCGTTGGTGCCTACGGGTTGAATCTTCCAAAAATAAGATCACATCCCTGATGAAACTGAAAATTATTTTTACAAAAAAATAATGAGGTTGCTACCATATAGCTGTAGTTCAAAAATGCTCTAGTTTCCGACAGTTTGACCAGCTGTTGACTAGGGCTTAAATGGTTGCCCAGATGACTTTCACCTTCAACCAACTTGTTAATAGTGCATGAAAGGCCGAGACAAGGGTTGAGGTCGTCCCTGGGTGTGATGTCAAAGGCTTGATGGAGATCTGGACCTTGCTGATCGGGATCATGAGGGTAGTGTTGTAGGCTGTGACGCAGAGAATCTCTACCGATAGGAAGGTCACCGCAAACTGTGAATTGGAGATCTCCCTGATGACAGGACACTGAGTGTACGCACGTCCAGGCTCGTATGGAACCGGTTAGAGTTTCGGCTTGCCCTGGGGAGTATGGTTTATGGGCCGTGCGGCCCACCTTTAGCCTAGCAAGGACCCGAAAGTCCTGGCTACGCCACGGGCAGATCTCCCATGGGCCCAAGACCGTCCCAAGGTCAACAGCCGACCTAGCCCAGCCGCAATGGCCAGGAATCTCACACGCGTTCGGAATCGCCCCTCCAAAACGGGGCGCCGCCTCTATGGGAGCAACGCGGCCGCCACCTCTATGGGAGCAACGCGGCCGCCGGCGCTGGTATGGGGCTATTCCCCGGCTGATTCCTGGGCCCATCTCCTCCGATGCCATCACCCCTACAGATTCCCTAGCCCCGACGCGCGTTTGCCGGTGTCAAGAAGCATGGCGGCACCGAACCCCGTGCTGGCGGGCTGGGGTCCTTCCTTCGCCATCGTGGAGAAGTTGGCGGGGACCTGACCACGTGTGCCGCCAGGAAGAAGTCCGCCAGCATCATCGGAAGCGGCGATGAGTAGCAGTGCTCCAACTCCGCGGCCTCCACCTTCGCTTCCTCCTCTTCATCGATCACGTCCGCCCAAAGCTGGCCCCAAAGGTCGCCTGAGCTCCTGGCAGACATGTACGACGGCGAGGTGGTAGCAGGTGGCGTCAACGTCCGGCGGTTCGAGGTCGGGCATGACGACGCGGCCACACTGTCCCAGGCTCCCGATTCAGCGTCAACGGGTCCTCGAGGTCATCCAAGGAAAGGGCTTTGGGGAGCCCGGCGGCAACCATCCCTCCCGATTCCGACGAGGCGGAGAGGGGGTGATGGCGGCACACTCCAGCCTCAAATCCATGAACCTTTTACATGGTTCTTCATGATTGCTCATTCTTACCAAGTGGAATGTGAAATAGTTCAAAACTGGCCTAGGGTTCATTGAATATGGTCATGTTTTGATCATTTTAAAATTTTGGAGTCACACTTGTAGATAATCTTTTAGTACGTTATTCACAAAACATCCTCTAAACATACGATGCCCTGCATTATTGGTCATGACCAATTTATACCAACCGTATATATCTATGTCTATATCTATATCTATATCTATATTTATATCTAATAATAAAGTACAAAGTGTTTCTTACGGTCCAACACTTTTTTAGACAGATTTATCTTTCCACCAAACCACATATTACTGCTAAACCATTGGTAAGTAAAAAAAACTCTTTGTCAGGAAAAAACGTATACGTGGCCAGGTTCCTGCCATGACGCCGTGGCCTGGCTATATCCGTCACAATCAGGCGTTTGTCCGCAAAAAACATATATATGCCCAGTTTTCTACGCCGAGGCCCGACATAGGGTGACTTTTTTTGGGCTTATAAAGCTGCTTCTAGCTGCCAAATGGGTTAAGCCCAAAAGAACTGTCCAACTACTGACCGGCTTATTTCCACCAAGAAACGAGACTCCCGTGCAGTTCCAGAATCTGACCCGAGGTAGTTTCCCGAGCTTCTGAGAAAAACATCGAAGCGATACTTTGACTAGCCCTTACTATTCCTTTCTATTTATAAGAGACTGCCCCTCCATAGTACGTACTGTTTGGCTGTTTCAGAAAAACGAAACTGAGGCTCTTATAAACACCGACAACACCAATGAAACTTGTTGTCTCTCTTTCTTTCACATAGAGCGCTAGGATCCACGTTGGACAATGGTCAATTAGTTCCCCGTTAATCTGTACGTGTTAATGGTTGAATGGTGAAGGTAGTAATTATATGTGAATGTCAATTTGGTCCCCTAGCTATTATTCATTTTTTGATGTCCACATTTGACTGGAGGTGTGGTATCATCACTTATTAGGACATATATCAAATTTTACGACAGTAAAGATATTTCACAACTCAACACATCAAATAAGCCAAATTTGTAGAAGCCCAAAAGAAGTCGTCCATAGAGTTTCTAGTAGTTTCTTTTCATCATAGTTTCTCCTAACCGTTTCAGATAAGATGGCTTATGCATAAGCAGGAGCTCAAAAGAAGTCACGCATAAACGACGCCAGCCGCTACAAGAAAGACAGGCCCTACCCTCAGGATCGATTTGATCACTAAACGTACATGAACACGAATCGAGCGATCAGCGTGGAGATTTAAGCAACGTTTCTTAGGCTGGGCTGGCACGATCGAGCCACCCTTTTTTTCTTTCACGCGCTGAATTCAATCGGTCAGCTCACTTGGATGTGCCTATCCTTAAAAAATAAAAAAGTTAACAACTATGATGCTAATTTGTTTGTATACACTGATGTATACACACTACAACTTCAACAATCGAGAAGCTAGCTAGCAATGGCAAATAGCCTATACTCCCTCCGTTTCAAAATATAAGATGTTTTAGGTTTGTGAAGAAAATGAATCGATGTTTTTTTTAGTGTATAGATTTACTCCAAAGTTAAATGAACCTACATATTAAAATAAGTCTAGATATATTTACTTCACAAAACTAAAACATCTTATATTTTGAAAAGGAGGGAGTGGAGGGAGTCTCATAGATATGGGGAAGTGACCCCTCGACCCGCTCCTCCCGCGTCGCCCCCGCGCGGCGACCGGGGGCAAACCCTAGCCCCTCGCGCCGCCGGCCCCCCCGCAAGCTCCTCCCTCCCCTCGCCGCCGCCATGGGGCCCGGCCGGGCGAAGCCAGGCTGGTGCCGGCGGCGGCGGGGCGCCTTCGTCCTCCTGCGCGGTGGGGGGGTCGCGGGGCCTCTCTCCGGGCCGGAGCCTGCTCCTCCCGCCGGGGCGCAGGGTGGCGGCGGCCAGCGCCTGCTGGCGTCTGCGCGACGAGCGGCGGCGGGCGTTGCGCGTCGGGCGTGCTGGGGGCGCGTGATCCGCGGGCGGCAGCAGCATGGCGGCGGTTCACCGGCGCTGGGCGGCGGCTGGTCGGCGGCTCCGGGCGTGTCTGGGCTGTGGCGGCGGCGGCCATGGGGCTGCTGGCCCGTGGTGGTTGCCAAGGCTGGGGCTTTGCTTTGCCCAGTTCTGGGCAGGCGGGCTCGAACCGGGCACAGCGGGCCTCGGTAGGCGGCGTGGTTGGTCGGCCGGCGGCGTCCTCAGAGGTGGCTGGGGCGACATGGTGGCGGGGCCGCTCCCCTTGGCGGCGGGGCTGCCGTGATGGCCGGAGTTCGGCCCAGATCTGGCCCTTCCGGGCCGGATCTGGGTTTGAGCGGGCTGGCTCGGACCGGTGTGTCTTGGAGGGATTTCGGAGCGTCTTGGGCTGGGGCTCGCCGGGCTGATGGCACGTCTTCTGCAGCGCCACGGTGAAAGCTTCACGGGCCCATCCGGCCCGACCGGACCTTTGGCTTCTTCGGGGGTAGCTGTGGCGATGTTCTCCGTGCTGCAGCGTGGCGGTGAGAACTTTACGAGCCCTTCCAGGGCTCGGCCGGGCCTTCGGCCTGGTGTGTTCTTGCGGCCGCGTCCGGCCGGCACCCGCCATTGGCGGCGGAGGAAGTCCTCCGGGGGGATAAGCATCTGCCGCCCTCCAGTAGCTTGTGGCTAGGTGTGCTTGGACCGCGGCGTCCGGTCGGTTACCGTCCCTGGCGGTGGAGGTTGCGCCCTCCCACGTGGTGATAGTTCCGCTTCCCCGCGCCTTAGGTTGCCTCCTTTCGGTCCGTCCGACCCCGTAGGAAATGTCGTGGTGTGGCGGCGATGGTGTTGTCAAGATCGTGGTGGCGCATGTTGGTGGGCGGCGTGGTTGGTGGTGTGCTTCGGCTTGCCCGGGGGTGTGGTTGTTGGGATTGGGCGAAATCCCTGCCGGCCTTGCCGGCCCTGACGCGGTGACGCCTGCGGGTGCCACTATCCTTCTTGAAGGGCGTTGGGTGTTCCCTCTACCTGCTTCCATTGCGTACCGAGGGAAACCTTAGGATTCGTCCGGGCAGCAGCGTCGACATCGTCGCTCCCCTTCTTGGAGGTGTTGCTTGGTACGGGGCGAGTCGGAGTACGAGGAGTGTGGTAGTCATCCTCCGGTGGGCGCAGTGGTTGCGCGACTTCATCGTTTTCGTCGTGCCGGCATTGTCGGCATTGTTTTCTTTTCTTCTTTCTCTTAGGTTTTCTTTCTTTTGGGGCTTTGTTGTGCTGTTTGCCCTAGCGTTGGTCTCGTGGTTGTCCTTTGGGCGTTGTGCTGTCTGGCCAGCAGCGGTCTCACCGGTGTGCTTTATTTATAAAGCGGGGCGAAAGCCTATTTCGAGAAAAAGGAGGGAGTAGTATCTAATATGTATGTTCATTTTATGTTTCTTACATGTGACTGGGTGTGTTTTCTATTATGGATCGGGTGTGTTTTCTCAGGGACCGGATTTGTCTCCACGGTGGACCTAGTTATTGTACCGCTGATAGAGTCCTATGAGACATGGTTGACACGGTTTGTTTTTCACGTTTAATCTGGTAAGACAATTCTTTTTTCTATACTGTTAAAAGATTTAATGGTTAGTTTGGTAAGTCATTTATAATTTTCAAAATTACCCATGTACCGATAGACAAGTACATAAATATTACACCTCTACCACCGATCAAATACCGATTCAAAGTTTACGTTGGAAAAGGAAAAAAAAACTGCCCATGGAGATGCCCGTCCACCGCTGCACCTGCTCTTGACTTGATGGTCTAGACATGCATGGAGACGGCAGCTGCACAGCGGCGCCGATGCGCGCACGGCTCCGACTCTAACTGCGGCCACGCTTCTCCTGTCAGTTCTCATATTTGGGGAAAATATTTGGCGCCATGGCCGTGGACGACGGCGCTGCTCGGCGACCTCCTCAACGAGCTCGGCCTCCCGGACTGGGATGAAGAGGAAAGTGGATTGGAGGGAGGCATATGAGCTGGGAAAGGTCGGAACGTCTGCGCGTGCATCCAAGCCGGCGAGCCCGTGTCCTCCCTGTCCCTGGATGTGTGCGCAAGTCACGCGCGCACCCAGCTCCTCTGGCCCGCATCTTCCGCGATGCCTAAGTTCTCGGCTTTGATTGACTCGCTGCTTTCCTTTGATTCATTCACTGCTCTCTTTGATTTGGCACGGTCTTGATAGGAACTTCTACAGGATGAGTTGTCGATATATGCTTCCAAATTAGTACTGTTCTTTTCATTTGATGCATAACTTGGTGTTCAATCTGAAGTTTTTGGAGAGATTGAGATGAAAGGGGGCAGAATTTTAGGTAGAAGACGACCTGCCGTACGGGAGCACCTAGATCAAAATTGAAATAATAGAGACAGATTGTTAGTCTCAGCGAGGTTGCCCAGTAAAACGTGGCATCTGTAAAACGAGAGATCAGGTAGCGTAAGTGTTGGAGGTTAAGAGTTGTGTAGCATAGTTAAGACTGAAATAGTTTGTAACTGTACTTAGTACTTGTTATCCACATGTAAATGTTAGGAAGGTGTAAATGTAAAATAGAAAGAGTGAAAAAATAAAAGAAAATGGAGCAGTGAACCATGTAGATGGTTCCAGTTCTCTGACTCCAAAAGTTCCTATCTCCCGTAATCCTTCTATCTTGTTCCTTGTTATTCCAGTCTTAAATCGAGTAGTCTCGACATGGTATCAGAGCAATCGGTCCGGGGGCATATCTATGAGTCTGATTTGGTCTGATTCGTGCTAGTCTTTCAGGATTTAGTGGTCGTCGGGCGGTGGCCGCCTTTGTGCGCCGCAACCGTGTTCGCCAAGGTTGGAGACGTCATCGTGCCGAGGCGCGTCCCCTTCGTGCCGCGTCGCCGTCATCCTCGTGTTGTGTCGCCTCTTCTTTGTGCTGCCTCGCTGCCGTTGTCGTGTTATTCCTGTTTGAAGCTCTTCGTAGGCCCAACAAAATTGGAGCTGCAGATTTGTGTGTGACCATCTCAGGTACAAGAATCTTCAGAAAAAAGGCTTGTAGTGGAGTGAATCTTCTTGATCTGTGGTAACTCGGTGAAGAGGAACGGGGATTTTGTGGTCCGCTGAATCTAGTGTGAAGGCATTGTGGTTGTTCTTTTTTTCTGAAGAAACGTTGTAGCTGTTCAGTTCAGTGGACATGGGAGAAACCAATAAGGATTCTGGTATTGAGAAGTTGTGTGAGAGCATGCAACGTATGCTAGCTCGGTTAATAGAGCAAGCACATACCAAACCAAGTGGCGTCTCAGATGTTTTGAAGATCAGTATGGAACCAAATCCAGTTAAATTATCCGGTCCAGGCGATTATTTCAGCTGGGCACGCAATGCCACTTTGATTCTTGGAGCACACAGTCTGCAAAAGTTCCTTGAAGAAGATGGGAAGAAACCAGGGGACATGTCACAGGAACAATGGGAACAAGATCAAAAGCGTGTAATGGTGTGGCTATTAGGATCAATGGAGAGATCTGTTAGAGAGCAGGTGGAAAATTTTCAAACGGCAGCAGAAGTTTGGAAAAACATCGAGATGCAGTTTTCAGGGAAGTCAAACAAAATGCAATTCTACCAAATACTTCATGAATTGAGGCACATTAGGCAAGAGCAAAGAACCGCAACTGAGTATGCATGATAGATCAAGAAGCTTTTCAGGGACTTGGAGTTTTTCAGACCCTTCAAAGCACACGATCCGAGAGACATACCTCTTCTTCGAGACTGGTTTGAGCCCCTTCTTATAAAAGCATTTCTTGAAGGCTTGAACCCAGAATTTCATTTACGCTCTCAGCTGATCCTAGCAACATCAGACTGGCCCACATTGGATCAAACAATTTCTAGCATTCTTAAGGAGGAAACTAGACTGTCCAACCAGACTACAGTTCCCAATTTAACTGATACTCGAGCTGCCATGTCTTCTCTCACTCACCCGCATCTATGTGCAGTTGTAAAAGTTGACCAGGCAAACACTATGAAGCCTGATTTCAGAAGGAAGACTAGAGTCATATGTGACCACTGTGGGATACCTGGAGACTTGAAGGGAGAGTGTTTTGACTTGGTTGGTTATCCTCCAGGCTGGCAAAGAAGGAAGCCGAACCGCTTTGTAAATAAAGTTAATTATGAGAAGAATACCAAGTATGGTCATTTGACTCCAGGTATAAGGGAACTTCCTACTACTGTTGTTGCGCGTGCTATGGAGGACTTCAAGGCTAAACAAATGTCAACTTCGGAAGTTCCTTACGAGAAGGATAACAAGTATGGTTATTCGACTGCTGCTACAAGGGAACTTCCTACTACTGTTGTTGCACGGGCTATGGAGGATTTTAAGGCTAAATTCATGTCAACTCCGGAAATTCCCGAGGCTACATCAAGTGCAAATATATCTCAAGGTGTGAATGATTTATTAACCTCCTGGATTATTGATTCTGGGGCCACAAACCACATGACTGGCTCATCTAAATATTTTTCATCATATGCTCCTTGCTCTGGAAAAGACAGGGTGCGCATAGCTGATGGATCCTCAACCCAATAACGGGATGTGGAAATATTAGTTGTACTCCATCGCTATCCTTGAGTCAAGTTTTGCATGTCCCTAATTTCCCAGTGGATCTTTTATCAGTTAGTTCAATTACAAAGTCACTCAAGTGCAGGGCATGGTTTGATCCCGACTCTTGTGCATTTCAGGAATTGAAGTCGGGAAGAATTCTTGTGACTGGAACTGAGCGTGATGGTCTTTACTACCTCAACAATGTCACAAATTCATATGCACTAAGTACGAAATGCACCTCATCTACTGATGAGTGTTGGAATTTTCCCACAGATCGACTACATCAAACTAGACAAACAAACACGCTCGAAAAAACTTGTGGCCACAGGCACGTATCGTGCCCTCGAAATTTTCTTTATTTCTTTTCTTTTCCCAACTCACACGGTACTATAAACTCAGACCCATAGTGTGTTTATATGCACGTACAAGGCCCATAGCCTAGACTTGATCGGACATAGTCCTAAACTGATTAGTACTCGACGCTCTACTACACTTCTATGGCAATATTAGCTTTGCCCAAACCTACACGGACTCATTAACCAAACCTAACTCGATTTAGACTTGGACATGGTATGACATGTACGAAAAAACTCCAAAGACTAACATAATCAAAATTATTGCTAACAATCTCTCCCTAGACTTCTGGTCTTCCATGCATCTCTGATCTTGACTCCTTGCAGATTCGCGTCTTGTCTAGATCTTGCACCACGACAAGTCTAATTGGCTCTCCCCAATTTCAACTTGGCGAATTTACGGAACAACTCAAGTATGATCCAGACTACCCAGCCACGCTAGCAACCTTGTGGAACCGCACCACCCGTGGAACACACCGTCCACCCTAGCGCAATACATGCCGACCTCCTGGCGTGGACTAGACCATCCACTTCGGCCTCATGTAGAGACATGGCCTCATTGAAGAGACTCACCTTCACTGGTTTACCGCCCCCTTCATACTTGAACTTGATCCTCTCGTCGAGACACATAGACGACCTGATTGAGGCACGCAAATTGCGTCTTCGTCCATATGATGAACAGTCCCTCAACCTTCATTCGCTTCAGCTGCAACGGATCCTCACAGAGACAAGCATTTGGACACGACAGCGACTCACAAACACAACATCGACCAAACGTGCTACCTTGCACACACTCGACTCCTTGACTCATACTCTCCCGGCCGACGATCTTGACAAGATTCTCCAGCACCGCACCCGGCACCACCGCACTCATCAACGATCATCCCCATCCACCACCTTGCCGACGACGCCTCGCTCGCTATCTTCCTCCTTGTCGCTCCTTCGAGCGACGATCGCCCGCCGCCTCACCGATGACGGCATGCTCACCGCCTCCACCAGGTTGCCCGCCCCGAGGCGCTAGTAGGGTCGCCTCCCCGGGGCAAGCGGCTTCAAATCCTTGATCTCGCTCTGATACCAATTGTTGGAATTTGCCCACAGATCGACTATATCAAACTAGACAAACAAACACGCTCGAAAAAACTTGTGGCCACGGGCACGTATCCTGCCCTCGAAATTTTCTTTATTTCTTCTCTTTTCCCAACTCACACGGTACTATAAACTCAGACCCATAGTGTGTTTATATGCACGTACAAGGCCATAGCCTAGACTTGATTGGACATAGTCCTAAACTGATTAGTACTCGACGCTCTACTACACTTCTATGGCAATATTAGCTTTGCCCAAACCTACACGGATTGATTAACCAAACCTAACTCGATTTAGACTTGGACATGGTATGACATGTACCAAAAAACTCCAAAGACTAACATAATCAAAATTATTGCTAACAATGAGTTCTTATTACTCCATTATAGACTAGGCCACCTTTCATTCCAGTCCCTAAGACGCATGTTTCCGTTACAATTTAAGGGTTCTTCTACTAAAAAACTTGTTTGTGATGTGTGTGAACTAGCTAAGCACACGCGAACAAATTATCCTAGTAGTGGTGAGAGAAGTAAGGTACCTTTTGATGTGGTGCACTCGGATGTTTGGGGCCCTTCTGTTGTAATCTCTCTTCTAAGAGAGCGATATTATGTGACCTTCATAGATGGTTTTAGTAGGTGCACTTGGTTGTATCTTTTTAAACATAAGTCAGATGTTTTGTCTGCTTTTAATGATTTCTATAATATGGTGCGTAATCAGTTCGGTGTCAATGTGAAGATACTTCGCTCAGATAATGACACCGAGTATGTTAATAATGAATTTGGTGCTTTCTTGTCTTCTCATGGTATTATTCATCAAACTACATGTGTAAACACCGCAGAACAGAATGGAGTTGCAGAGAGAAAAAATAGGCATTTACTAGAGGTTGCCAGATCGCTTATGTTTATGATGAATGTGCCAAAGTTTCTATGGGACGAATCCGTTAAGACCGCCGCGTATCTAATAAATCGTATGCCTTCAAGGATCTTGGAGTATAAAACTCCAGTTGAATGTCTGCATGGTACTAATTATTTCATTGTGCCACCGAAAATATTTGGGTGCACGTGTTTTGTTCATGATTACAGGAGTTCAGCAGGAAAACTTGATCCACGAGCCATCAAATGTATCTTTGTGGGGTATGCTCCTAATAAGAAGGGCTATCGGTGCTGGTGTCCTACTGAGAAGAAATTTTTTGTGAGTATGGATGTCACTTTTCATGAAAAAGAGCCATTCTATTCTTTGAAAGTTAATGAGGAATATACAGGTAGCAAGGGGGAGAATTTCAGCAATGAGCATAATACCAGAGGCTCGGTGTTTGTACCCATGGTGGAAATCATACGGTCAGAAAATGAAATAGAGGGGGAAAATGATGTTAATGCAAATAAGAAGGCTGATGATACAAGTGTCCATGATGTATGCAATATTTCCCCAGGTCAACCAATTATTGAAACTAATATGTCGCCACCTCTGAATTCTCGCATACCATTTGATGAACCTATACCCTGTAGAGTTAACGAGGACACCGATGATCAACTTGCAGTATTGGAAGAAACTATGTCACAAGAAGCAAGAGGTACTGAAATTTCTACATCATCCTCTAATATTCCAGTAATAGAAGAGTCAATTGCTATGCGAAAACCAAAGAGAAATGTAGATATACATGCACGGCTCAAGGATTGTGTCGGATATTGACATGACCTTGCAAAGTTTGTCTCTTATGAAAGATGTACCTCTTCATTTCAGAATTTCATTGCTTCTTTAGACTCTACATTTGTACCGACCGATTGGAGAGATGCAATAAATGATCCTAAATGGAAGACGGCTATGTTGGAAGAAATGGAAGCACTAGAGAAAAACGACACTTGGAAACTGGTGGAATTGCCAAAGGGCAAGGATCCTGTTGGGTGCAAGTGGGTGTATACTATTAAACACAATCCTGAAGGTAATATCGAAAGGTACAAGGCTCGTTTGGTAGCTAAAGGGTATACACAAACATATGGAGTGGACTATGAGGAAACATTTGCACCAGTAGCTAAGATGAATACAATAAGGATGTTAATATCTTGTGCAGCTAATCTTGGCTGGAATTTACACCAATTAGATGTTAAAAATGCATTCTTGCATGGAAATCTTTAGGAAGAAATCTACATGCATATTCCACCTGGCTTTAACACCGCACAAACTGAAGGAATGGTCTTGAGACTTTATAGGTCATTATATGGTTTAAAACAATCCCCCCGTGCATGGTTTGATCGGTTTAGGAGGGTTGTCATGCAACTAGGCTACAATCAGAGTAATGGTGATCATACTCTATTTTATAAAAGGAATATGGTTAAACTAACCATACTGATTGTGTATGTCGATGACATAGTTATTACAGGGGATAATGATATGGGAATGGAGAATTTGAAGAAGCATTTGACAAGAGAGTTTGAAGTCAAAGATCTAGGAAAACTAAGATACTTCCTTGGAATTGAAGTCTCTCAAAGCCCCAAAGGTATTTATTTATCTCAAAGGAAGTATGTTTTAGATTTACTAGTAGAGACTGGTATGTCAGGTTGTCGCCCAGCATCAACTCCAATAGAACAAAACCATAAACTCTAGTGAATCTGGAAAAACAGTAGACAAAGAGCAATATCAAAGACTAGTTGGCAGGTTGATCTATCTTTCACACACACGTCCAGATATTGACTTCGCCGTTAGTGTAGTTAGTCAGTTTATGCATAACCCTAAGAGTCATCACATGGATGCAGTAATGCGAATTATTCGTTATCTCAAGAGTTGTCTAGGTCGTGGACTACTATATAAATCACATGGCCACTTGCAAGTTGAATGCTATACCGATGCTGATTGGGCAGGTTCACTTGACGACAGAAGATCCACATCTGGGTATTGCACGTTCGTTGGAGGAAATTTAGCCACTTGGCGTAGTAAAAAACAAAGTGTTGTTGCCAGGTCTTCGGCCGAGGCAGAGTTCAGGTCCATGGCTCATGGGATATGTGAAGTGTTATGGTTGAAGATCATATTGTTAGAACTGGGTTTATTCCAAGCAAAACCACTAATGGTTTACTGTGATAACAAAGTAGCACTAGATATTGCTCATAACCCAGTTCAACATAGTCGAACAAAGCACATTGAAATCGATCGACATTTTATTAAAGAGAAGCTGGAGCACGGAATAATCTGTATGCCACATATGAGTTCATCAAATCAAATAGCGGACATTCTAACTAAAGGCCTGCCTGAAAAGGTTTTTTCTATTTTATGTTGCAAGATGGGGATGTACAATGCTTTTTTCCCATTTTGAGGGGGAGTGTTGGAGGTTAAGAGTTGTGTAGTATAGTTAAGACTGAAATAGTTTATAACTATACATAGTACTTGTTGTCCACATGTAAATGTTAGGGTGTAAATGTAAAATAGGAAAGAGTGAAGGAATAAAAGAAAATGGAGCAGTGAACCATGTAGATGGTTTCAGTTCTCTGACTCCAAAAGTTCCTCTCTCCCGTAATCCTTCTATCTTGTTTCTTGTTATTTCAATCTTAAATCGAGTAGTCTCGACGGTAAGGACTACTCGAATAACCCGAGCCCCTCCATCGATCACGATATACTCTATTAGGCTCCCTGGGCGCAGAATAAGTAATTTTGCACCCGGTCGGTCCAACGAGTCGGACGGTCTTCGGTTTCCATCAGACCTGCTTGTTGGTACTGCTCGCACACCGGATGTAAATTCGTTTTTTTTACCTCGGGCTCGTGTCGTGAGCTAGCCAACCACTCACCTGCTCCTGTTTTTTTCTCCCGTGATTTTAATCGAGCGCACACAGGCGGTTTGTTTGGAGCGGAGTGAGCGGCGGCGGCGAAGCCACCTGTGAGCGGGTCAGCCCGGCGACGGGTGGCGAGAGGGTCAGCGGCGCCGGCGAGCGGGTCACCTCGGCGGCCGATAGCGGCGAGCGGGTGGCTTAGGCTACGTGCGTTCATGCGGTTCACCTCGTTTACGACCTCCTTGCTGGTTCGGATCGAGTAGGGCGGCCTGCCCTCGACCTCGTTCTGCACCAGCACCCGAGGTCTCCAATCTCCGCTGAGCGCTGAAATCTACTGTGGATCCTGTACCTTAGAGCCACCCTTCGACTCAACGTCCAGATCCCGTCCATGTTCTTCGACTTTCAGATGCCTGCCAAGGTCAGGGATATTCCTCAACTTCTGAATAATTATTATGACTGTAGGAGCTGTCTGTATTATGAATGATCACAGTTCCATATGTGTGTGAAGTTGTAACCAATTATTTGATATGGTGGATTAGATCTCCGCAAATACATTTAGTGTGGGACTGACATAACTACATTTCTAAGTAATCTCGTCTATGATTTCTCAAATGGAAAGTTGAACCTAATGGTGAAATTTATATTAATAGGATGCTATGTTGCTTTGGAGCTGAGGGATCACAATGTTTGGGTTGCCAGAGGGATTGATGGACAACTGAAGCTAACTGAAGTTTGCAAGGACATGTTTCTAGAATGGGGACATGCATGTTTTTCTTACTCGTTGTGGGTTTTTTTGGGCACACGAATCCGTACTATTAATCTTAGATGGTATGATATTAGGCCAACATCCCACCATGCCACTAGTTCAGAATTTTTCCTTACATGCTTGTTTCTGTACAGGTATGGACAGAAACTTATCAATCCATCTTTTGAGGGCTAGAAGCTTATCAATTAATTGAATGATGAGTTTGGTGAAATTGCTAGCTCTCTCCCCGCAAAAGAAAAAGTAGCTGGTAAATCCTGCCTAATTTATTTAGCTCGTTTCTTCATCCTAATTGCATGACGAATGATGTTCAGTGCGATTTAGCTCTATCCTACCTTATTTGTTCAGTATTCAGCTTGTTTGGGAGGAGTAGATATTTTTTAGGTTCACTTGTAAGCATTTTCCTAATCTATTGCTAAAGATTCATACTTTAATATGGCTTGGTTTTATACTTTCATTTGATGCCACCAATGTTATGATTTTCATTTAAAAATAAGAGAAAATCTTAGCTCATCTTCTGCATGTTGTCATTGAATAACTACTGATGCTTTATGGAATGAATTTGTCGTTTTGTTTCCTTCTAATCATGCATACACCTGTCAGTTATTATTGAAAAAATTACATATGTGTTGGCTTTCTAATTTCAGCTGTACTTGGTTGTTCGAAATAGGTATATGTTCAAATAAGAAGTATGCATATCCTTCCGCAAATTAGTCTTTTTGCAGTTTCTTTCTTTTGCTTGGTGGTACTTTTTAAGCTCAGCACATGGCCGCAGTAGATATATGGTCCGAGCGCATGTCGTTTGCTAGCTGCTCCTGATACCTTTTGTTAGTCAGAAAATTACCTCTTTCTGCTTGGCTTTGTTCTAATTTAGTTATGCAGAAACGCTTCTCACCTTTTCAGATACCTGGTTATACTATATTCATGTTCATGAAGTTTGATCATAGCGTGAATGGGAAAATGCATGGAATTTGGTGTAATTAGTTGCTTTGATTCGAGCTTTGATCGTGTTCCGATCGTCGTAATTTTGCGCTATGTGCAGATACAGATTAAGTATGTTGAATGTATTTTTAATCTGGCAAAAATCATTTGAGCTTATTCAAGTTTTCTTGCGGGGCATAGATGACATTCTAGGATTTTTAAGTGATAATTTATTTTACTCTAGTCTGAACTTTGACAGAATTCTAAATGGTCACATAATACGGTTTTCTTGCACATGATGTTACATTGGTCATATTTTCTGCTTTTTTATTAGCACCTAATCAATTTATAGTCCAATTCTTGGTCATGAAGTTACCATGGAGCTCCTCATGTGCCCACATGAGCGATGTGTTGCATTGTTTCCCCCATGATGTCGAGCAATTTTAGGGCATGCATGACTTGTGGCTGCTGTAAGTGAGCTACCGATACGTGGTAATAACATGTAAGTCTTCCCTGGTGTTTGATGCCAGATACCAATTCATTATATCTTTGGGACTGTCTAAAAACTAGTGTTATCGTATCATGATGGTCATTGCATTGTTGTAAGTGTCTGTTCTAATTTAGTTTCATGTAAGAACTCTAGTTAGCTAAATTTTGTTAGATTACGTCCCCTAATGCAGAAGTGAAGAATTGAGTATTCTATCAGTTGTTCGGGCATAGCTAAACTACAAGTTTAATATTATCATTTTTTAATCAACCGTGGAAATTTGGCGTAGAATCCTTACATTAGAAACTGAAAATACATGGAGGACAACCTTTGTTGTGCATATCTGTTTACCAGGAGCAACTGGATTAGTTTCTTTTCATCACCGATAGAAACTATATTACTCTACTACTTTTCCTATATGATTCTTTTTCTCTATATACTCCATTTGGTTAAAGGTAAGTTTGTAATATACTTATCTCCTTCCTTGTACCATTATGCTTTATAAACTTTTTGGGATGCTCTTTACAGAATATTATCTAATCTTTCAGGCACTAAAAGCAAATTACTTACCATTGAGAGGAGCAATGGCTGCCAATTCTTTTTGCAACTCGGCAATTATGACAATTGTGTAGAAACGAGATGATTTCTATACTCTCATCACTCAAGAGGCACAACCAGCTTCTACCTGATTTAACTTAAGCTGCACAGATCATTGCACAGACTGTATTATTTCCTTATAGTATACATCTCGATGTTGATGTAAATGTAAAATGGTGTAACTTTGTACTATACAAACTATGAATAGAAATTACTCACCATATCGGTATATTTGTACGTGACATTATTATGCCAGCAATTATTACAATGTTTTTTTATGGATTCACCAAGGAGTTTGAAGTTTATGCAATTTCAAGAACTAACGTGACAACTTTATGGAGTTCAGATTTCGGCTTGTTTACATTGCTTGTAGTTTAACCACGTACGGTAGTCCATGGAGCTAGCAGTCAATGCTGTTCCAGTAGTTTTCTTATGCTGCGCTATTTTTTACATCACACATGCATGTTCGTGGGCCTACTCGGATGGAACTGCAGCCCGCTGTTTCCTTACGTCGCACACTGCCCAAACTTACGTCGATGGAAAAGTTTTTTACCTGGCATGCAACCAGGCTCGGGCGCAGGCCACCGCAACTTACGTCGATGGAAAGGTTTTTTACCTCGCAACATGCAACCAGGCGTGGGCGCTCCAGGCCAGCGCGTGCGCGGAATCCGGCCAGAATATTCTTGCGGGAGTCAAATAGCGCGACTCTCTCTCTATATATATACTAGTAATCTTGCACGTGCAACTCGAGCGCGTGCGCGGAATCCGGCCAGAATATTCTGCACCCAGGGAGTCAAATAGCGCGACTCTCTCTCTCTCTATATATATACTAGTAATCTTGCACGTGCAACTCGAGCGCGTGCGCGGAATCCGGCCAGAATATTCTGCACTCAGGGAGTCAAATAGCGCGACTCTCTCTCTCTATATATATATACTAGTAATCTTGCACGTGCAACGCACGACCCAACATGACCAGAATAATTGAAATTCAAAGAAGCATGCTTTAGCTCCAAAAACATACAGTTCAAACTCCAAGTGAAGCAACTAAATTTTTTAACCATGGAATGTATCAATGTTGCAATGCGAAATAGCAACCATGTGAGATGAAAATTATTTCGGTGTGCAATAAAACATTATGCTATGCATGTGAATGCATCATCATTTTTGTCATGAAGTTTATGTTACAGAGACTACCCTATATGCAATCAAAAATATTCATTCTGCTGAATCTAAACCCAGAAGTAACATATTGAACATGACCTTAGATGCAGCAACAGTAAAAGAATTCAAGTCCTCAGAAATAGAGAAGTTCTACAAAAGCAAGATTTTAACCATGCAGACACTATTCAGGCATGTTGCATGAACGTGTAACTGAAATTCAGTGTGTGATTCTTGGCGCATGCTTTCAAACCTCCTGTTGTATGTTCATACAGTTGGTTGCAGCATACACACAAAACCAAGTATAGATAAATACAAATTGCCGATTCATGGTACAAGTAGAAAAGAATGAAGATTTATAAAATCACATACAGTTTTGTAACCTGTAATATGAAATCATACAATAGCCTATAGCTACCCCACTTGTACAGAAAAATATAAGAGTATTTTTTCTCATAATTTACATAACTGGAAGAAATCAAAAGAATTTAGTAATCATCTGAAATGTGTGTAGTACATCATATTTTTATTGATCGTATTATTCTCTTGTATCCATATAGCCAACACATATAAGAAAATATAATGACAGAGGAAGGCTTGAACTTCTTACTTATATGAACTAAATAACAATCGGCTTCTAGACTGAAACTTAGACTCTCAACCAATGAGACTTGCAAACTCAATCCACTGACTTTTCTAGCAGATTCTTTTGTGCCCAGTCATTTATGTTTCACTTTTGGACTCAAGAATCAGGACATTCAATGTTAGCAAAGCAAATCTCCAAATCATGAAGGAAACAATGCACATGATTTTTGTATTTTCATGCAAGCGGGCAAAGTTGTCCCTTGCATCACGTACAACTCAGAAGGAGGAAAGTCCGTGCAATATACAAAAATCAGGAGCAGTGCTGCAGTAAAAATAGCATCTAAAGCGAAGGCAGTGAACTCAAATTTCAACCTTATGTTAACAAAAAAAAAGCATGCATGACAATTTGTAAGTCAAATAGTAAAGGAAGTAAAAAAGAAGCAGGGATAAAGAAGTGGTTAAGAAATAACCTCAAAAGATAATCTCCTATATAACAAAGGATGCTAAACTTTTAGATGCTTTGTTGGAAGTTCAAATTTTAAAAAGTTTGACAAACCAAAATAGATCTTGTTTCATCTACATGTGTCAGATCGTAAGAAAACAAACTAAAATAGAATTTTGTTCCATGACAATGGTTGATGAACAAAAGGGGTATTTATGTTGCAACACATGCTTGGAGGTGAGTCGTACTATTCATTATCCCTGTTTGGACGTTTCCTGTAACAAAATTAGCAGAATTTCAAAACACAATTTAAATTTTATTCAAAACTTTGTAAAAGTTTGTTCCGTTGGTAGAGTTGGGAGTCCAGTTAACAATTTGACATACCAGTCTGAAGGTTTATAGGCATAATTGCAATAATAAATAGCATTCTCAATCTAATGCCAAAATGAACATGAAAAGTTATACACCAAAATTGTTAGGACACGTATTATGATGAAGATTTGACCAATAAAGATGCATAAAGTAACACGTGCGAGCTTAGTTGAAATATTCATACTACATAGACCCATGAACATGGATTCACGTTGTCACTAAGATCACTTATATGAGCCTGGTTGAAAGGTTTTCATCCACTTTGGAGTCAGATAATAGAATATGATTTGCGCACCTTTTCAATGGAAAAAAGAGAAACAACCTGTGAAGCAAAGAACCCCAATGATCAAAGGTACTCGCTTGGGGCCTAGCTCTATATGAATTTGTTCTTCTTTTGTAGACTCAATAGAATTAGATCCATTCCAAATAGCGAGAATTAGGATTCTTTATCCCTCTTAATCTTTCTTTCAATTCGAGGATCCAAAAAGGTGTTTTTATAGCCATATCTGAATATTTTCGATTTCATTTTTCCATGATATGTCTTTCTATATGAAAATTGGTATTACGATGTACGATGATCCCTGTTAAGCATCCATAGCTGAATGGCTAAAGCGCTCAACTCATAATTGGTAAATTTGTGGGTTCAATTCCTACTGGATGCACGCGATCGAGAACGTTCCATAAGTCTGGAACTGGCTCTCTATCCATGGAATCTCATCCATCATCCATACATAATGAATTGGTATGGTATATTCAACTAAACTTGGGATAAGTCAATATCATTCTTCAAAATAGTTGTCCAAGTCATTCAAGCGTTGTGGAAACATGAATACCCGCAAGTAAGAATTAGAAATTACCACTGTCATAATGTTCCACAAATTACCTTTGCCTAGCATTCAGTACAACTCATCTCCTAGATTGGCCTTTTCTTCTGTTGGCAATGCCTCAAATAGTATGCATACATATCTTGCACCAAAATGGTCAATTAGTTTTCGGTTAAGAAGACATTTGAATAGTTCTGAAACCATAATAAATCAGATAAGAGACAAAAGGGGTAAGTCAAGTAACATTCTTCGAAATAGTTGTCCAAAAACATCATTCAAGTGTTGTGGAAACAGAATACTCTTAAGTAAGAAGTAGAAATTATTATTGTCAAAATGTTCCACTCATTACCTTTCCCTAGCATTCAGTACAACTCATATCCTAGATTGGTCTTTCTTCTGTTGGCAATGACTCAAGCATTATGCAATACATATATTTGCACCAAAATGGTCAAAGACATTTGAATATTTCTGAAACTACAATAAAATCTAATGGGAGACAAAAGGCAATTAGCTAATGCATATCCAAAAACACATGCACTAAAACTCTTAAATAAAATAAGGATCTAAGTATAAAATTATATGACAAGGTCTAACAACTATATCAAATTATTGTGAGATATTACAAATTGTTTTTTCTGTCACAATATTGCAAAATTTATGCGGTGTGGTTATTCTTACGAACGTGTTGTGTGCACTGTTCGCATGAACTGCTGTACTAATTCTAAAATTTCGGAACAGTCCAACTTCTAGATTGGAAGCACAAAATCAACTAACCTTGGATTCCCATGTCACCGCGAAGCTGCACGTATTCACCTGCACCACTAAGATTGAAATAATACACCCGCTTGGTCAAAATATGCACCACATGAACGGAGCTGAGATCAGAGATGTAAGAGAGTAAAGGGATGTTTGCGAACATGTCTTAATTTTTACCACTGCCGCATTCGGTGTCGGAGGAGCGTTGCCAGAATTGAAGGGAGACCTCGATGCCGGCGGGGTGGACGTCGAGCGCGGCGGCAGTGGACATGGACGTTCTTGGCGAGTTGGCGCGCACCCTCTACTCGCAGGATCATCTCGGGGCGATGCCTCGGAGGGAACTAAGGCGGCGGCGCGGGATTGGGCAGGTGGTGGCGCGAGCCGAAGAGGCAACAGTGTACGACTGAGGCGGGAGAGCGTCGCTAGAATCAGGAAAGGGGTAGTCGACGCCCATGTGGAGCGTGGCGGCAATCGAAGTGATTCCTCCTCGGACACCATGGCGCTGGTGGACATCGGCTAAGGCGCACGTTCTTTGAAGGCAAGGCCGGCAGTAGTGCAACGTAATTAAAGGGGAGTGGAATTAGCGGGACTATTAATGAGCCATTAAGACGAAAATAACACTCCTTCCTTGTTAAGAGGGACGTGGAGAGATTTAAGTTTGGCTGAACATCCTCTGCCTGGCGGAGCAAACCAATCTCGACCGTAGTTGAGGATCACTGCAACTCTGGCGGTCAGATTTCATCAAATGGAAATCATCTGACGGTGTTGAGTGTTCTGTGTGCACACAAATTGGTGGATGTAGGATAACTCAAGTTTGCTCTTTTATAAGTAGTTATATATATATATATATATATATATATATATATATATATATATATATATATATATACACACACACACACACACACACACACTAGAGGATGCATCTATCACCACACATGTGCTTTAAGATTGGTACCCAATAACCCTTCTTTTGTTTTCCTATTTTCACCACCTATATATAAAATGATTTTCTCAAACATGCACCGTGTCAGCTCCAAGCATTTGAGAAAACTTGCCCTGCCGGCAGGTTCTATTTTTGCATGGTTTGCAGGTAGTGTTTGAATGGCTGTTTGAATTTGATGCAAAGAAAGGCAAACCAATTACTATTCCGGTCAGTGGGCCTGCTTGCTCTGACCGCCCAGCAGGTGGTGCTGCGCACATGGATTCAAAACACGGCCTCATTTTGAAAACAGTCGATCGGTACCTGTCCATCACATCACGTGGGCTGACAGCTAGTTTAAGTGTGTCGTACCTAACTGTTAGTCAAATGCTTCGCTCGGTACCCATGGGCTGGACATGTTACGTCGGTACCCAAGCAGGCCTCCTTTTAGCTAATTATTTATCCTCTCTCTTCAACAACACCCACGATGGATATTGAGATTTTGAGAGTGCGAAGACAGATAGCAGTGAGTTTTTTTGTGGTTAGAAATTCAGTTACCAAACATCCGGCTTGAACTAAATTTAGTACCAAGTGATTAGAAATTCAGTACCACGCTATGTTAGATTAAGCACCTACAATCAGTCATCAAGCACCATCAGAACTTAATTCAGTACCCCAAGGATGCAAAAGGTTCCAGCACGAAGGAATGACACGAGAATCTGAATCTGAACTTTTGAGCATCACAAACTTGCACTGCAATATTTCTCCATTGAAGGGGAAAATAAAAATCTGAACGGAGAGAAGAACTAATAATCTCTAAAGCTTTGTAGAAATAGAAGCAGAGTAATTGTGAACCATAGTACTCCCTCCGTTTGGAAATATAAGATGTTTTAGGTTTGTGAATGAAATGTATCTAAACACCTTTTAGTGTCTAGATTCGTTTGAACCTATACACTAAAACGTGTCTAGATACATCTCCTTCACAAACCTAAAACATCTTGTATTTCTAAACGGAGGGAGTAACTGAACAAGAGGATTTCTATAGCGCTGGATGAAAAGAGAGAATCCATGGACAAAGAACAAAAACTGTCTGCAACACTGTCTGATCCAAATGCATATATCAACAGCCAAAGAAAGACAGACATAGTTGCATACTAAATGGAAAATTTGTAAGACCCTGGTCCTGGGAGACAGCATCCTGCAATGTACTAATCTCCCAACATCTTGGCATGAACGCAAACACCTTATGTGCAGAGCCACAAGCATGAATTGATATAAGCAATATAGAGTAGAAGCATGGAGTGTCGATGCAGCTCATGCAGCTATGACCTGAACTGGCAGCTGCTCACGCAAGACAGGAATGTGCACGGCTAGAGCAGCATGTGGTCGGTGCTGCTCTGCCAGGAACGTGGTGCTGTCAACTGCACCGACGTCCTCGCAATCACCGCACGTCTATGAGACAAGGGCCATCTCTGGCATCGTCGAGTCCGCGGTGGTGCTCTGCTCCGAGGACGCACCGTCCGCTCCAGTCGTCGTCGTTTCATCGCCCTTGTTACCTTGTATTGTGGACCAAGCTGCTCGCTCTTCCCTTCCCGGCAGCGAACGACGAGGGAGAGCGGCGGGCGAGGCATCCAAAGGCGGCTTCTCCAGGCCACGGGGATGCGGGGGTACACCAGCGCGGAGGCGCGGGACACGGTCGCCGGTCGGCCGCGCGGAGGAGATCGCGAAGGCAGGCGCACTTGGGCAGCGGCAGAGGATCAGGAGTGGGATCCGGGAGGTGGTGCTGGATAGTGTAAGG
The DNA here is from genome assembly GCA_916181665.1 of Avena sativa. Taxonomy (NCBI): domain Eukaryota; kingdom Viridiplantae; phylum Streptophyta; class Magnoliopsida; order Poales; family Poaceae; genus Avena; species Avena sativa. The sequence continues at coordinate 325,065,995 of OV702279.1, forward strand.
CCGGGAAGACCGGCGTCTAAACGCCGGCGGCGCCGGGAACTTGTATGCTGGTAGCCTGAATCAAGATACAGGGGTGGGAAATCGGCGGTGGGCGGCAATGGTGGGCCAAAGGCAATCTCATCTAGCACCATCCAACTAAAAGGTTGGAACCTGTAAATGTGGATCAAAAAACCACCAACACAAATCACGAGACACGTCGAGAGCGAAATACCCCGATGCGATTGTCGATCCCGTTCGGCACCGAGCATAAAGCATTCGGCACCTACTCTTGTCATGGGTTTTATGCCCCTTATGGACACGGCTAACCTGTTTGACACCGAGAATAGAAGCATTCAGCACCTGACTTTTTTTGGTTTACATACCCATTTAAAACAAAGCTGACCTATTCGGCACCGATGGCAAAAGCATCCAGCACCATCGAACTAAAAAGTTGGAGCCTGTAAATATGGATCAAAAATCCACCAACACAAATTATGAGACACGTCGAGAGCGAAATACCATGATGCGATTGTCAATCTCGTTCGAGACCAAGCATAAAAACATTCGGCACCTACTCTTGTCATGGGTTTTATGACCCTTATGGACACGGCTAACCCATTCGACACCGAGAATAGAAGCATTCAGCACCCGAATTCCTTTGATTTACATGCCCGTTTAGAACAAAGCTGACCCATTCGGCATCGAAGGCAAAAGCATCCGACACCATCGAACTAAAAAGTTGGAGCCTGTAAATATGGATCCAAAATCCACCAACACAAATTATGAGACATGTCGAGAGCGAAATACCACGATACGATTGTCAATCCCGTTCGAGACCAAGCATAAAAACATTCGGCACCTACTCTTGTCATGGGTTTTATGACCCTTATGGACACGGCTAACCCGTTCGACACCGAGAATAGAAGCATTCAGCACCCGAATTCCTTTGGTTTACATGCCCGTTTAGAACAAAGCTGACCCATTCGGCATCGAAGGCAAAAGCATTCGGCACCATCGAACTAAAAAGCTGGAGCATGTAAATATGGATCCAAAACCACCAACACAAATTACGAGACATGTCGAGAGCGAAATACCCCGATGCAATTGTCAATCCCGTTTGGCACCGAGCATAAAAACATTCGGCACCTACTCTTGTCATGGGTTTTATGACCCTTATGGACACGGCTAACCCGTTCGACACCGAGAATAGAAGCATTCAGCACCCGAATTCCTTTGGTTTACATGCCTGTTTAGAACAAAGCTGACCCATTCGGCATCGAAGGCAAAAGCATCCGGCACCATCGAACTAAAAAGCTGGAGCATGTAAATATGGATCCAAAACCACCAACACCAATTACGAGACATGTCGAGAGCGAAATACCCCGATGCGATTGTCAATCCCGTTTGGCACCGAGCATAAAAACATTTGGCACCTACTCTTGTCATGGGTTTTATGCCCCTTATGGAATGAACACGGCTAACCCGTTCAACACTAAGAATAGAAGCATTCAGCACCCAAATTCCTTTGGTTTACATGCCGTTTGAAACTAATTGGTTAGATCAGTACTGCTCTAGGCATTACACGAACAATTTGTGGGCATCAGCAATTTATGGCACACAAAGTGTAATTAACAGACTAATTTTGGTATGGTAGAAAACTAGACTGATGAGCAAGTTAAAAGAAGCTCAAGTCCTCGCCAATTGGTCAGTTCAGTACTCCTCAAGTGAGTCTACTAGAGTTGCTATAATAATTTATCACCACACCATCCTAACAATACCTAGAGGTCATGTTAAGCACGCATACAAGCGCCAACTAGCCAAAGAATATTAACTACCAGCAGTGCAGCGGCATGGAATACAAACTTTGGATTGTGTGTGTTTTTAGTTCAGAATAGGCGGTGTCAAACCAAATATCAGATTAATAGAACAAGAAGCATTCAATTCATGACCAAAAATCTCACAATGTACCATCAATTTCCACCATATGGCAGAAAACGGACCAATATCAACACTAATCAACGACAACTATTCAGTACCTAGACTACCATTATTAATCAATCACTGATGGATCCGCAGACCCACTCGTCTGGCAGCAGCCGCACCAAACAACCACGCGCAGACCCGCTCGTCCGGATGGCACCGTCCATCTTGTGCTACAGCTGATGAATCCTCCACCCGTAGTGGATCTTGGCATCCCCCATCTCACCTTTGAGCTCTCCGGTGCGCCTCCGAACAATGGCATTAACGAAATTCATCAAGCGCTCCTCACAGATCCAGGTGAAGCACTGCAGAGCCAAAACATCATGAATAAATCAACAGCTGAACAATAAAAAAGAGAGTCAACAGGAACGTAGATTTATAAATCAACAACTTTAGCCTCTCTTTAAGTATGAACTATAGATCAAGCAAAGAGCAAATAACAAGCAAGAGCATACAGAAGATAGTGGATAACTATGAATCAGCCAGCTTAACTGGCGGGATTTTCTAAAATTTATAGAGTAGAGTATACACGAACACTGAAACTGCTTCAAATTTTAGCTTGTCTTTACATATGAACCATGGGTCCAACCAAGAGCACAATAAAATTACCTTCTATACCATTAAATAATCATGCACTGAATTTGAACTACTTTTAGACTTGAAGAAGTTGAATTCAAACACCCATTACAATTTACATCGTTCAGACAGACCTACAGAACAAAACGCTGAATCTCGCTCGGTGACGCCGAAAATCAGTCGTGATAAGGAAATGATTAGCGATAGAAAAACAGATGGCTTCATATGCAATAGCCTGATTAAACGCAGCATCACAGGTAACAGAGAGAGGGTGTCAAACAAGCAGTCGGTTACTGACCATGTCGCTGATGTTGCATTTGTCCGCCTCGCCGTGAGCCATGAACTTGGAGGTGCGCTTGACAAAGCGGTTGTACACCTTGTTGTGGAAGAGGCGGTCAACCGCCACCACTACCGACTTCTACATTTTGTTCGAGACCACGATCCCTACAACAGGCTTCATCTCCGCCAGCAAGATCAAATCCCTCCGGCAAATAATCGGGTTCTGCGCGGCGGAACTGCGCCGCTGAGTAATCACAACACCAAAATAAGTTGGATTCAACATAGCGGCAAGCTCTGTTAGCAACTTAACTCATGATTTACTGGAAAATAAGTTAGATTCAGTCAGTTACTCCCTCGAACAGGAGCTGTACACTATGGGCAAAGCAAGGACATCATCACCGTGCAAAGCACCAATGCACAGCAGGAGGAGAAAATCTAACGATGTGTCAGTACCTAGCCAAATAGAGATGGTAATCACAAATTGTGCAAAATTTGGAGGTGCTGAAACGACCACACCCAGCACTCGTATGTGTATTGTTGCTGGATCCGGCTAGAAGTACATACCAACCGCCATAGTTGGAGACACACCGACACGCACCCATCATGCCTCACCACCGACGGCGCTGAGACGAGCTGGAGCGGAGACATGGGAGCCTGGATCTGGCGCTCCCAGTCCAGGAAACCACGAAGCAAGGGGTGGCGGTCAAGTCGGTGACGGCGCCGGTGCAGCAGATCGGGCGGGAGAGCAGGGGCCGACTAGCAGGAGGGGAAGAGCGGTGCGGCTAGACATCAGGAAGGGGGTGGCACCGGATAGACGCCGGCAGCAGCTCAGGGTGGTGGTCGCCGGCAGCAGCTCCGTTCCCCCGGCGGCCTCAGGCTGGATGCCGGTAGCAACAGCCTAAGGGAGACGACCGGCAGGTATTCCTCCACGCATCCCCGCCGCGCGCACAGGACCACCTGGTGGTGTACGACGTGTGGCCAAGCGGGAGTAGGGAGGGTAGCTCCCTCGGCTAGGAATGGAGGCGGGGGTAGGGAGCACGGCGCCGGTCGCCAGGGAAGCCGGCGGTGGCGACGAAGGGATCTGGAAGGGGGGCGGGAGGGGGTGGCCGGCGGTGGAATCTGGGACGAGGGGTGTTGGCTACTAGTATTATTTATTTGGGATCGATAGAGCCTACTCTCGGGCAACGACGCCCTATGACGGTGAAATCCTATACAGCAATGGCGGAGAGTCAGTCCGGTCTCTGACGATGGCAAGCGCCTGACACGCTCAGCGCAGAGACACACAGTGCGCAGCGAAAAGGGAAGCACGGAAATACCACTTTGGTCTATAATCGATATCGTTGTTAATGAATAAAAGGGAGAATGTTTTCTCAGCCAACACGAATCTCCAAACAGCCAACGGCGTGAGATGCTTCCTCCGGCGAGGATAGACACACAAGGAGTTTTGTGTGTGTATATATATATATATATATATATATATATATATATATATATATATATATATATATATATATATATACACAACAGGACTATTCAGAAACATCCCCTTAAGAGGTTCCTAGATAACCTTATTTAGGAAACCCCGGCTAACTACCCTTTCCCCACTTAACAACTTTTTTCTTAGTTGTATCTAACCCCCCGTCGGCCTCCTCTCTTCCACGCGCCGCCGTCCACCCTCCTTCCCGCACATGGCCGGCCTCCTCTTCCCAGCACACCGCCGGACACCCTCCTCCCTCGCGCGCCTCCGCGCCCTCCTCCCCTGCGTACTGCCAGCCTCCTCTGGCCCCGTCCCCACACCTCTGGCCATCTCCCCCGTGTGTCGCCGCGCCCTCCTCCCCCGCGTGCTGCCGGCCTCCTCCGTCCCTGCCCTGTGCCGCTGGCCATCTCACCCGCGTGTAGCCGCGCCCTCCTACTCCGCGCGTTGTCGGCCTCCTCCGCCCCCGGTTCCCCGGCCGCCGGCCATCTCCTCCCTCCTCCAGCACGTCGTCACCCCACCCTCAACACCTACCTCTAGGCACGTGGCGTGGCTTGGCCCCTGTCTAGATCCTCTAGCGGAGCGCCATGGCCTAGCCTAACTTCTCCGAAGGTGTAGATGCATCATTCTGGTAACTTCTTCGTAAGGAAGTTAACTTGCATTGTAGAGGGAGTTAATTGTCGTGCACGGAAAAGTTAACTTTTTAAAAATACAGTGAACTTGACTTTCATAAAAATCCGTGAGGGTTAACTTCCTTAAAAAATGGAAGTTGACTTTCATAAAAACATGGCGTTTTGCTCTTATGAACCATATGGAAGCTAAATTTAATAAAGAATATAGGAGTTAACTTTCTTAAAGTTAGAAGTTAATCCGACTAAAAATCGTGTAAGTTAGCTCTTAAAAATGGGAAGTTAACATTCGAATCGATAGGAGTTAAGCCGTAGAAATCCTGAAGTTCACTTCCTTCAAAGCCTAAAAGTCAAAAAGGCTCATCTTTAGTTAAGAAGTGCATTAGGCGAAAGTTAATTTACACACACGGAGAAGTTAAGAGGAGTTCATGAATAGTTAACTTCCTTTGATATAACAGAAATTTAACTTCTAATTGAAACCATTGAAGTTAAGTTTCTTTAAAAAGATGTATCGCGGCTGGAAGTTAACTAACACGTATAAATGAATTTCTTAACACATAGAAGAGGTAGTTAACTTGCGGCACATGAGGTAGTTAAGAATGGTCGCGGAAGTTAATATACAGTCCACAAAAACACGAAATATCGATGCTCCGTCAGGAAGTTAACTAGCATAGAAGAGATAGTTAACTTACGCACATGAGGTAGTTAAGAATGGTCGCGGAAGTTAACTTACACAGTGAAAGTAAACATTCACTATTACTGTTACATTTTGGAAGTTAACTTAGAAAGAAAAAGAAGTTAACTCGTGCTCGCCTGAAAGTTAACAGAGAGTTTCTGGTATTCACGTGAATAGTAACAGGGGGTTCCTGAATAGTTGTTCAGGAAGTGGTTCTTGAATAGTAGATATATATATATATATATGTGTGTGTGTGTGTGTGTACATCAGGTTACAATCGGAACACGTACAAGAATAGGACATAGACTCTTATACGACTAGGATTCTATTCTATCTAACACCCTCCCTTAATCTCAAGTTGGTCAAGTTGAGATTATGTTTAAACTCTTCGAAGCTACGAACAGGAAGAGGCTTGGTGAATCCATCGATAACTTGATCCTTAGAAGGAATAAACCGAATCTCCAACTCCTTGTTGAGAACTCTCTCTCTCTCACACACAAAGTGAAAGTCTATCTCAATATGTTTGGCACGTGCATGGAACAAGGATTTGTAGACAAATATGTAGCTCCCATATTATCACACCACAAACAAGGTGGTTGAGTTAACTTAACTCCAAGTTCAACAAGGAGTTATTGTACCCATATTACTTCTACAGTTGCATTGGCCACAGATTTATATTCTGCTTCTGTGCTAGACCTAGACATCACGGCTTGCTTCTTAGAACTCCACGGAATAAGATTAGGTCCATAGAATACAGCAAAACCTCGAGTGGTTCGACGATCATCTAAACATCCTGCCCAGTCAGCATCGAAGAAAGCACTAACTAGAGTAGAGTTGGACTTCATGAATGTTAGCCCAAGATCAACTGTATGCTTAACATATGTCATAATGTGTTTTGCAGCTGTCAAGTGCAACGTAGTGGGAGCATGCAAATACTGACAGACTTTGTTGACTGCAAAAGAAATATCAGGTCTTGTGAGAGTAAGATACTGTAACGCACCTATCATGCTCCTGTATTTGGTGCTATCCTCGGGGCCCAATAATTCTCCTTCATGAGTTGTGATTTTTTATGAAGAAGATAATGGAGTGGGTGACCTCTTACAATCTGTCATGCCAACCCGTGCCAGAATATCTCGAGCATATTTTGCTTGACTAAGAACTAGTCTATAATCAGTTTTCTGAACCTCAATTCCTAGAAAGAAGTGTAGATCACCTAGATCTTTCAGGGCAAATTCCTTTCTCAAATCCTTCAACAAAGAATCTGTTGCAGTTTTGGAGGAACTAACAACTATGATATCGTCAACATAGACAAGCATAAATATGCTAACATTGGACTTGTGATAAATGAATAAAGACGTATCAGATTTTGAAGCAATAAAACCAAGTTGAGTTAATTTAGAACTCAACCTTGAATACCATGCGCGAGGTGCTTGTTTCAATCCATATAGTGCATTTTCAAGTTTACAGACATAGTTCGGCCTTCTCTTGTCCTCATAGCCTGGCGGTTGTCTCATATAGACTTCCTCTTCCAGAACACCATGTAAAAACGCGTTTTTTACATCCAACTGTCGCAAATTCCATCCCCTAGAAACAGAAATTGCCAAGACAAGTCGAACAGTAGCAATTTTAACAACGGGACCGAAGGTATCTTCATAATCGATGACATACCTTTGTTTAAACCCTTTTACTACTAATCTAGCCTTGTATCGATCAACTGAGCCATCAACTCTTTTCTTAACCTTGTAAATCCATCTACAATCCACAATATTTGTACCATGCCGAGGAGGAACCAAGTGCCATGTTTTATTTTTTATGAGTGCATCATACTCTTCATTCATTGCGTTTATCCCTTTGTATCTGTCAACGCTGCATGCAAATTATGTAGTTCATCTTGGGTAGCAGAAAGGCACCACCGAACAGTACCATCCGTGTACGTTTTGGGCTTGTGTACTCCCTTTGACGCACGTGTACCAGGACGAGATGTAGAAGTCCCAGGCTGGTTACTACGATCGTGTGTTGCAGAGGATCCTTGCCTCCCTTCGTTGTCAATATAGTAGGCGATTGCCTCCCGTTGTTGTCAACACCGGGTGAGACAGCGTCTGTCACTGTGCTTGGAGGCACAATAGCTGGCGCAATGGATCATGTGCCCAAAGGTGTGGCTGATTCTGCGGCCTGTGAGCTTCCAGAGGAACGGGCAGAGACAGAAGATCCTGGCAAAGATTGGGACCATGCATGTGGAGTGGACCTATGCACTAAACATATTGGAGAGCTGTGCGCGTGACTAGAGGACCCATCAAGGTTGTCCTGCAGCTGAGTGGAGGCGGATTGCCACGCCGGTGATTGTACCAGGAAATCGGTATTGTGTTCTGAGTCTGCTAATATTTCATGTGAGCTGTTTGCACTTGTTTCAACATTATTTGACCCCAGATTTGCATCAGCGGGTTCCCGGCGACAAGCTGCATCCTGTAGAGGAATAGAAACAAATCTGGAACCAGTGTTAGTAGCATGAGTATTTATCATGTGTAAGTCAGCAATGTGTACGTCCCCATGTTCAAAATTGCGAAGAAACGAATCGAGAATAAGAATTTCCTGCCTAAGCAGAGCACCAGCATTGGGATGAAGAGATTTAAATGGAAAAACTGCTTCATCAAAAACTACATCACGAGACATGTATACTAGACCAGTAGATACTTCAAGACACTTAACCCCTTGTGACGAGGACTATAGCCTAGGAAGACACATTGTTTGGAGCAAAATGCGAGTTTTCGTTTGTTGTAGGGACGAAGGTTAGGCCAACAGGCACACCCGAAGACTCGAAGGGAATTATAATCAGGCCGAGTGCCTAAAAGGCGGTGAAATGACTATCATTGTTGATGACTTTGATGGGGAGCATATTAATAAGATAGGTGACAGTCATGAAAGATTCATCCCAAAATTTTAATGGCATATGGGCGTGGGCGAGTAGGGAGAGACCTACTTCAACGATATGGCGATGCTTTCTTTCAGCGGAGCCATTTTGCTGGTGTGCATGAGGACACGAGACATGATGAGTGATTCCTTAGGTTTGAAAGAGGGCATTTAATTTTACATACTCGCCTCTCCAATCAGATTGAACAGTAAGATTTTTTAGGGGTGTTGTAGAGACACTGGTAGAGATGGGATAGGGAAGCTGGTGACTTTTAGCCTGCTGACATGAATCACAAACTGACTCTAAACTGGAATCTCTAACATATGGAAGTCTATTTTTACTAATAATTTGACTAACAATGGCAAACGAAGGATGACCAAGATGACTATGCCACTTTGCTTGAGAAGGCTTGGCGGCAACAAAAGCATGCTTCTGTGGTTGGTGATACGTTGGAAACGTATCTATAATTTTTGATGCTCCATGCTTGTTTTGTATCTATTTTGCTTTACTTGTCCACACTTTGAGGTGATTTTTACATGTTTTCTCGTACTAACCTATTAACAAGTTGCAATAGTGCCAGATGCCTATTTTCTGCTATTTTTGGTTTCAGAAAAGATAGTAAAGAAATATTCTCGGAATTGGACGGGACGAAGGACAAAGTCAATAACTTTCCGTGGGGAACAAGAAGTCCATAGGAGAGCCCGAGGGTGGGCCCTACCCCGCGCCTGGCTAGGGTTTGGCCACCCTGGCGGCCGCCTCGGTCTCCCCCTTCGCCTATAAGAAGCCCGTGATGCAGAAACCATGAGTACCCGATCAGAAATCCACGAAACCGTCTGTAGCCGCTGCCACCATCGTCCCTAGATCGGGGGGATCTGAAGCTCTTCCCGGCACCCTGCCGGAGGGGAGATCATCCCGGAGGCCTTCTCTCCGGTATGATTTGTGAGTAGTTCCACCTTGGACTATGGGTTGTATCTCCTCCTTTGTGCTTTCATGTATAGATCTTGTGAGCTCCGTTCATGATCAAGATCTAATCTATTTGTAATCATGCATGTTGTGTTTGCGGGGATCCGATGGATATTGAGATTATTATGTTGGTTTGATTAATGGTTCTATCTTTATGATTCTATCATGTCTGTGTTGTTTGTGATCTTGCATGCTCTCCGTTGCTAGTGGTTATCTTGGCCAAGTAGTTGCTAGTGACTCCAAGAGGGAGTATTTATGCTCGATAGTGGGTTCATGCCTCTAGTTTCCAAGGGAAGTGACAGAAATATCTTTGATTGTAGATGTGTTGTTGCTACTAGGGAGAAAACAACGGTCTCTTGTTCATGGAACATGTGGACTGTTTACCTTACACACTTTGCTTAAAGAAGTTGTCTGTTGCTTGCAACTTAATACTGTAGGGGGTTCGGATGATAACCTGAAGGTGGACTTGTAGTCATAGATGCAGTTGGATTACGGTCTATGTATATTGTTGTATTGCCCAATCAACCTCATAGGATCTTTCTGGCTAGTAATTGCATTGTTATGCCTTGCTCAGTTCCTGTCAATTGCCCCGCTGTAATTTGTTTACCCTTCATGCCATGTTGTTTATCTAAGGAGATCACCTCTAGTGAACTATGGACCCCGGTCCAATCATTACCATTGATACATCTTCCACTGTTACTTGTTTACTTGCTGCAAACCATTACCTTCTACACCATACGTTTAATCCTTTGTTACAGCAAACTGGTGAGCTTGACAACCTCACTGATTCGTTGGGGCAAAGTCTTGAGTTTGTGTTGTACAGGTCTCCACGTTGTTTGCAACACATGTGTGACGTTTCCTTCCTCCTTCTGGTTCGATAACCTCGGTCTCTACTAAGGGAAGACTTGCTGCTTGCTGCTTCACACCTTGCTCTTGGGGTTTCCAACGAAGCGCTTCCACGTCAAACACCAGGCGCCATTAAGCTTTCTGGTGCTGTTACTGGGAATCTACTTCAACCTCTTTCACCTCGTCAAGCGCTATCAACAAGTTTTCTAGCGCCGTTGCCGGGGAGTCTAAGGACGTCTTCACTAGGGGAGTCCTTCACTTCCTTTCTCTTTACTTTGTTTTTAGTTTGATTTGTTTCTTTTGCTTGGTTTTGTTTGCCTCTTTCCAAAAAACAAAAAAAAATTAGTCTAGTTTCGTTTGCTTGCTTTATCCAAAAACACACAAAAATTAGTTCCTACTCTAGTTGTTGGTCTGTTGCCTTGCTTAATCATGCTTTCTATCAATGGATAGTTTCTTTAAAACTAGTTCTTATTGGCAAGGTGGTTCACGGAATAACAAAAGTATTATTATAAGGAACACCGTTTGTCACAAAAAGGGAAACACTTATGGGAACAAATTGATAAGTTGAATACTATTGCTAGAGACTTGTGCTCTACTTATAATGTTACTTATTGCTTTGATAAATCTTGTTGCTGTAGGAGGTATAAACACCTGCCTTTTCAATGTGAGTATAATGATAATGTTACCATATCTTCTTATGTTAAAGGAAATTATGGCTTTTATGATGTGGAACAAATTGAAGAATTTATTGCTTTCAAGGGTGCATTTGAACTTGATAGTTTGCTTGAAAATACTGATGATGCACCTTATGAACATGAGGTTTATGAGATACTTAAATTTTGTTTTGACAATTACAAGGAAGCAAATGGTTATATTCTTGAATATTTTAATAGGTGCTTTCCACAACTGGAAGAGATTAATGTCTTGCAGGAGCCTATGGAAGAAGAAATTGTTGAAACTAGAAGCTCATTGGATGAAAAAGAGGAGGAGAGTGATGAACAAAAGGAGGAAGAATGGATCCCATGTCTACCTTCTAATGAGAGTAACTCTTTACCTCTTATATTATTTGATTTTCCCCCATGCTTACCAAAGGAGGATGAATGTTATGTTCGTGTGGATCCTTTTGAAATATCTACTTTGGATAAAACCTGTGGAGGTTTTAATCCCACTGTTTTTGAGCTTGATAGAAATTATGTGTTTGTAGATCATGAAAAGCATTATTTATGTGATAGCTATATTGTTGAGTTTATTCATGATGCTACTGAAAATTATTATGAGAGAGAAAAGTATGGTTGTTGGAATTCTCATGTTACTAAGACACCTCTCTATGTGCTAAAAGTTTTGAAGTTACTCTTGTTTTATCTTCATATGCTTGGCACTTTGTGCTTCTTTGATTTATTTTCTTACAAGATTCCTATGCATAGGAAGTGGGTTAGACTTAAATGTGTTTTGAATTTGCTTCTTGATGCTCTCTTTTACTTCAAATTCATATTTCTTATGTGAGCATCTTCTCAAACTCTCAAGCCTAACTTAAAGGCGTTAAAGAAAAGTACTTGTTGGGAGATAACCCAAGAATTTCCTTGAGTCTTGAAAGTTATTACTTCTGTAATGACCTCTCCTTATCCTTTTTGTATGCTTTTTGTGCCAAGAATGATCTCTAATGAGAGGGAAGTAAGATTTAGGGAGTTGCTGTCCCAAAACAGATTTCTATCCTCCACCAAAAACATTTGTGAGGAGGCTATGTAACTTGGATTGAGCTCAAAATGTACGAATAAATCCCCCAGTATGTAGGCTAACTTTCGTTAGTTCAACACTTTTTTATTTGAGCAACAGAAGATGTTCGAAAAAATTCGTTTCTACCTACTGGTCTGTTTTGACAGATTTCTGCCATTATTTGCATTTGCTTCTTATTGATTCCTTTTTTAGCTCTCTTTAGGTAAATTGAGTTTCTTTGAAGGATTTACTACAGTAGCTTGTGTTTTTAGTGAAAAGTCTTGCTATTCCAAAGCTTTGCCAGTGGTCTAATATCTTTTGAATAAGCTAATGTTGCTAATGAAGATTGTGTGAAGTTTTGTATGTAGGAAAAATTTCAGGTGTAGAGAGAGAATGATGCAATGAGATGAAGGATGGACAAAATATCAAGCTTGGGGATGCCACCATGGTGTCATCCCAATAAATATCCAAGAGGTACAAGCGTCAAAGCTTGGGGATGCCCAAGGCATCCCCTTCTTCATCAATAAAAAGCTCAGGCCTGTCTAGACACTTCACTTTTATTGTTTCATGCACAGTTGTGTTGTTTTTGGAGCGTCTTATTTTTCGTTTGCTTTGCTTAGTTTGTTAGTTTGCTTTATAAGTTTGGACCCCCGTTCTCGTTGTTTTGCAAATAAGTTTGCTTGGTGTTTGGAAAGGAGTAGTAAGTTTTTGCTTGAAGTGCAAGAGGAGCTCGCATTGATTGTGACTTAGAATTTAGCATGGCATGCTAGGTGTTGTTTTAACATTATGATTAGTGATTATTGTTGTAGCATGTCTTGTTCCAAACAATTGGGATTGCTTAGTGTGCCTTCAAGAAATTATGCATTGTTTTAGCATCCAAAAGCATAGTATTGTGGTATTCTCCTTTGATGTTTTGCTTGGGTTAACTTGGCACATGCTTACACCATGTTATGACTATGACAAGTCACCATTAGCCTCTATGATCATTTAGTCCTTGACTTGTAGTACCACTTTTTGCTTTGATTAGTTTGCTTTGTTGCATTGCATCATTATGGCCATTATTGCTCTCTTAGTTGGTTGCTCCCAGTCTTTTGCTAGCCTCCACTTGTATGAGTAAGTTCTACTCATGCTTCCAACTCCCGAGAAACCAAGTTATTCCAAAGTGTCCACTATAAACTCATATGCATGGTGTGTTACACCATTCCAAGTATATTCTTGTTTTCATCTATCTTCCAATTAAAAACTATTTTTATGTTAAAACTTAGTGATTAAAGCCCTCACGAACTTGATGGCACATTTTATTCTTTGCCCCTAATAAACTTAAACCATCGAGGCAACTTTCTTGTATATGCTTGCACTTATAAGTTGGGATTAGCAGAACCATGCTGTCACAGGGAATGTTTTCAACATTGCACTTTTACTTTTTGTACTCCGTTGATATCATGCTCTTTTGTCTATGGATGTTACCGGTGTGAAATGAAGTGGGAACTTGTAAGTTCATGGAGTTTGTATTCTATGTTAGAGAAACGCCTGGGCCGCTAGCCTAAGCCATGCCTAATCATGGTGGAAACTTGTAGCATCACCATAGTGACATCTATGAAGCATTCTTCTTATTAAAAAAAGACACATTGAAAAAATAGGAAAAAGATAAAAAAGCACCATATTCCCATGGTACATAAGAAGAATTGCTGAGATGCTCATTGTCTGCTTGCCTTGTCATTTTGGTTATGAGAAAGCTCCTGTGCCATGTGCAAGGGGTACGCCATTGGCGGTTCTCAATGATATGCAAATACTCATAGTGACAAGAACTTGCCTGGGCTCTAAGTTGAGTATCCATGAGGTGTAGCCCTCATAGTCAAGGGACTTGAGATTTCTAACTTATACTTTGTCAACCCTATACTCCAGCTTTGCCACTTTAACCTTAACCACTTCAAGATGCTTATGATAGGGGCAATGATGGCTGAAAGATAATAAGTACCATAATTTTTGGAAGCTCTTTTTGAAACTTGTAATCCCTGCTTCCTTTACAAAAGGCCTTTCTTCCGCCATTATTTGAGTCTCCACTTTCTACCTTTAGGCACCATTAAGAGAGCATAATTGTCATTCTGTGTGCAATGTTCCAAAGCTTATTAATTGATGCATATTGTGTTATTACTTACTCTTGTGCTATTTGTTTCTAGTCACCCTTGTGAACTTTGCAGGTGTCATATGCATTATATTGCTACTCTATGAGGGACAAGCTGATTGCCACTATGCTATGTTTTCTGCATGTGAAACAAACAAACGTTTTTCAATGCATATTATTCATGATCTTTGTTTGTAGCTTGTCATGTTGCATGCATAGTTACTATGTCCTATTGTTAGAACTCCATCTTTCATGCACATGTTTAGAGTTCTTTGATCCCAGCTTTCAATGTTTACAAATGGTTGGATCTTTATTGTGAGGGTGCATGTCACCTCAAAAATTATTATTTTATCACTTACCTACTCGAGGACGAGCAAGAGTTAAGCTTGGGGATGCTGATACAATGGAAACGTATCTATAATTTTTGATGCTCCATGCTTGTTTTGTATCTAATTTGCTTTACTTGTCCACACTTTGAGGTGTTTTTACATGTTTTCTGGTACTAACCTATTAACAAGTTGCAACAGTACCAGATGCCTGTTTTCTGCTGTTTTTGGTTTCAGAAAAAGTTAGTAAAGAAATATTATCAGAATTGGACGGGACGAAGGACAAAGTCAATAACTTTATGTGGGGAACAAGAAGTCCAGAGGAGAGCCCGAGGGGCCAGACCCCTCCCCCCCAGGCGCGGGTGGGCCCTACCCCGCGCCTAAATAGGGTTTGGCCGCCCTGGCGGCCGCCTCGGTCTCCCCCTTCGCCTATAAGAAGCTCCCGATGCAGAAACCATGAGTACCCGATTAGAAATCCACGAAAACCGTCTGTAGCCGCCGCCACCATCATCCCTAGATTGGGGGATCTGAAGCTCTTCCTGGCACCCTGCCGGAGGGGAGATCACCCTGGAGGCCTTCTCTCCGGTATGATTTGTGAGTAGTTCCACCTTGGACTATGGGTCCATGTAGTAGCTAGATGGTTGTATCTCCTCCTTTGTGCTTTCATGTATAGATCTTGTGAGCTCTGTTCATGATCAAGATCTAATCTATTTGTAATCATGCATGTTGTGTTTGCGGGGATCCGATGGATATTGAGATTATTATGTTGGTTTGATTAATGGTTCTATCTTTATGATTCTATCATGTCTGTGTTGTTTGTGATCTTGCATGCTTTCCGTTGCTAGTGGTTATCTTGGCCAAGTAGTTGCTAGTGACTCCAAAAGGGAGTATTTATGCTCGATAGTGGGTTCATGCCTCTAGTTTCCAAGGGAAGTGACAGAAATATTTTCGGTTGTAGATATGTTATTGCTACTAGGGAGAAAACAACGGTCTCTTGTTCATGGAACATGTGGAATGTTTATCTTACACACTTTGCTTAAAGCAGTTGTCTGTTGCTTGCAACTTAATACTGGAGGGGGGTAGGATAATTATCTGAAGTTGGACTTCTAGTCATAGATGCGGTTGGATTACGGTCTATGTATATTGTTGTATTGCCCAATCAACCTCATAGGATCTTTCTGGCTAGTAATTGCATTGTTATGACTTGCTCAGTTCCTGTCAATTGCCCCGCTGTAATTTATTTACCCTTCATGCCATGTTGTTTATCTAAGGAGAGCACCTCTAGTGAACTATGGACCCCGGTCCAATCATTACCATTGATACATCTTCCACTGTTACTTGTTTACTTGCTGCAAACCATTACCTTCTACACCATGCGTTTAATCCTTTGTTACAGCAAACCAGTGAGCTTGACAACCTTACTGATTCGTTGGGGCAAAGTCTTGAGTTTGTGTTGTGCAGGTGTCCACGTTGTTTGCAACACCTGTGTGACGTTTCCTTCCTCCTTCTAGTTCGATAACCTCGGTCTCTACTGAGGGAAGACTTGCTGCTTGATGCTTCACACCTTTCTCTTGGGGTTTCCAACGAAGCGCTTCCACGTCAAACACCAGGCGCCATCAAGCTTTCTAGTGCCGTTACTGGGAATCTACTTCAACCTCATCAAGCGCTATCAGTTGGGAAGATGACTCCAAGGATGAAATAAGGGGGTAATGACCACCGACACATCACCCTCTATGGATTATTTCCGCGTGACCTGATCCTTGATCAAAAATAAGAAAGGATGAAATTCGATAAAAACGCGGTTGTCATAGGTGAAGCGATGAACAGACAAAAGATTTTTGGAAGCATCGGGACATGCAAAATATTGTGAAGATGAAAATTCTGAACAGGGTGACGAACAATTGAATGGCCAACATAAGAAATATTCATACCATGTCCACTAGCGGTGTTGACCTAGACTCGATAATTGTCGCGGACGGTCAGGTTGTTCAACTCGCCGGTGATGTGATGTGTGGCACCAGTATCGGGGTACCAGTTGGTGTCAACACCGTACGAGGCTCCATGAACTTCCTTGTCTCTAAAGGAATCATCATCGTCCTCGAAGCGCCACCAACAATCCTTGGCGGCGTGTCCTTCTTTATTGCATATCTGGCATGTAACATCAACCTAGGGCGTATTACGTCGACGGCCACGTCCACGACCGCGTCCCCCTCCGGGGGGTGTAGCACGGCCACCACCTCGCCCTTGGTGAGAGCGGTCATCGCGGCGATCATCCCGCCGGTAATCACGACGGTCGCCACGAAAATCATCATCTTCACGGTCAGCATGGTAATCAGTACGGCCGCCCCTGTTTCCTCCAGAAGTGCGTGGGAGGCATTGGCGTGAGGCAGCATTGGCGGATGTCTCAAAACCATTGCTGGGATGCACACCAAGCATCTCTTGCCTCTGATCATATGCATGCAGATGTGAGAACAGCTCAGCCAACAGTCAACTTGTTGGCAAACACGCCTAGTGCAGCGACCAGGGAATTGTAGTCAGCGCCAAGTCCGGCCAGGATGTAGGAAACGAGTTCATCATCGGGAACAGGACGAGTGGCGGCAGCGATTTCATCCGCGAGGCTTTGCATCTTGGACAGATATGTCGCAGTGTGCGTAAACCGAACCCTTTTGGTGTTCGCCAGGGCAGTCCGAAGATTGGTGACCTCGGACTGATTTTGCGAGGCGAACATGGCTTCCATCGCGGCCCAAACGCCGGCGGTGTGCTCGATTCGGAGAACATATGTGAGGATCTCCTTGGAGAGCGATTTTAGCAGATAGCTGAGCACGATTTGGTCGCATGACAGCCACAGTGCATACTCTGGATTGGGCATCGTCTTGGGTGCCTTGTCGTTGTCGGAATCTGCTGGGGCGACGGCCAGCGTTTTTGCCGGAGCTGTGTCCGTTCCATCAAGGAGGCCAACGAGCTGAGCGCCGCGGATGGCAGGGAGGATCTGCGCCTGCCAATGGAGGTAATTGGAGCGGTTCAGCTTCTCCAAGGGAGGCTCGCCAAGATGGAAACCGGGGCTACTGCTGGAGGAGGTAGCCATGGCGCCTCGAGGTGAGCGATAGCGGCGGCGATGGGGATGGCTTGGTTCATTTCTCGCGATCAGTTTCGGCGGAAGAGGTGGCCTGATACCATGTAAAACGAGAGATCATGTAGCGTAAGGGACTACTCGGATAACCCGAGCCCCTCCATCGATCACGTATATATATATGTGTACATCAGGTTACAATCGGAACACACGTACAAGAATAGGAGATAGACTCTTCTACTACTAGGATTCTATTTTATCTAACAACATCAATATATACCTATATATTAAAGTTGGCGGGATTCCCAGGCCCTCCTTGCCCTGGCTACTGTTCGTAGATCATGAACAGTGCACTATAGTTCTTCTTTTTCCTTTTTTTAAGCTTTTTTGATTAATTTTTAATTGTTCGTTTGACCGTAATTTCGACTTAAATTTTTTTGCCTACCTTTTTTGGCCGGTCGATCCGATTATCCGGTTCCGTGTATGTACTATTTATCATCTAATTTTATCCAAACGCGTGTCCTATATCACGTAATTTTGGCTAAAATTTTCTTACCCTAATCGATATTTTTTTATATTCTTGTCATATCACGTAATTTCGGCTAAAAATTTCTTTTCCTAACCGATATTCTTTTACATTCATCTTTTCTTCTAACTATTAGACTTAAATATTTCGGCTCCATTTTTTCCGGCCGTTCGATTAGCCGGTCCTGTACACCCGTGTACTATTCATGCCTAATTCTGTCCAATCACGTGCCACGTCACACGTATCTGTCCAATCGTGTGGCATATCACGTGGACGCACCATAACTTTTCGCCAAAAAGTTTCTTGCCCTAACGATATTTTTTATGTTCATTTTTTCTAACTATTCGGCTTAAATTTTTCGGCCGTTCGATCAGCCGGTCCGCATCCGTGTGTACTATTCATCGCCTAATTTTTCCTAATCAGATGCCACGTCATGTAGATCCAACACAACTTTTCATTTAAAATTTTCTTATCCTAACCGATTTTTTATATTGATCTTTTTCTAACTATTAGGCTTAAATGCAGTAATTTTTCTACTTAATTTTCGGTCACAACTTCTGGGCTTCATTTTTGTAGATGTAGTCATTCTATGTCTACGATTTTTTTTGTTCCATTTTTATTATTAGAAGGTACATAAGAGAAATAACTTCGATAGTTAACCCATTGTAACTTCTCGCCGATGTATAATTGTACAACCTTAGTTTGCCACCAATATTTCTTTTAGAGTTATTTCATATTCTTTAGCGGAGGTGTTCTTTTAGGTTATTTCATATTCTTTGGCAGTGATTTTTTCTCGCTCTTTCCTATCTGTAATTTTCATACGGTAGTTATTCTTCGGTATTTTTTCAAGGGTGAATAATTTTCTAGCTATATTTAACAAGCACTGATTTAATTTTGTTATAATTTTTCATTCTTTTGGCCCACCTTTTTTGGCCGTTCGATCAGCCGGTCCGCATACGTCTGTACTATTCATCGCCTAATTTTTTCTAATCAGGTGCCACGTCACGTAGATCCAACACAACTTTTCATTTTAAATTTTCTTACCCTAACCAATTTTTTATATTGATCTTTTCTAACTATTAGGCTTAAATGCAGTAATTTTTCTACTTAATTTTCGGTCACAGCTTCTGGGCTTCATTTTTGTAGATGTAGTTATTCTATGTCTACGATTTTTTTTGTTCCATTTTTATTATTGGAAGGTACATTCGCGAAATAACTTCGATAGTTAACCCATTGTAACTTCTCGCCGATGTATAATTGTACAACCTTAGTTTGCCACCAATATTTCTTTTAGAGTTATTTCATATTATTTAGCGGAGGTGTTCTTTTAGGTTATTTCATATTCTTTGGCAGTGATTTTTTCTCGCTCTTTTCTATCTGTAATTTTCATACGGTAGTTATCCTTCGGTATTTTTTCAAGAGTGAATAATTTTCTAGCTATATTTAACAAGCACTGATTTAATTTTGTTATACTTCTTCATTCTTTCACACTAATTATACCATCCGTCGCCTTTTTAAGTACTACTACTTTTTTTATGGCGTAACTTTGGACAATAATAATACACTACATAGGATATACTCTTTACCAACAATTTTAACTGATTATTTCACAACATTGCTCCTCTGGGACACGCCGCGCACGTTTACTAGTAGAGCTTGAGAGATGGAAAATTAAACTTGTCGTCGTAGTTTTTTTTAAGTGAAATCCATGTGCCCTTAGATAGACTTACCAATTGCGCAGGAAGCCTAACTTAAGCTAAATAACTTACGTGCGCCGACACATTTGGATTGAAACTTCTGATTTATAGGAATAGAAAAACTAGAAAAAAAGTTCTAATAAGCTGAATAACTCACGCGCCGACATCTTTCAAACTGAATTTTTTGATTCATAGTAATAGAAAAACTAAAAAAAGCAACTAATCGTGCATGCACTTTTAAATTGAAATTTTTTATTCATAGGAACTTGTGGTTGGGTGGCTAGGAGGTTGGTTGTACCCAGCCCACGAGAGTTTAAAACCCATGTTTGACTTTGTGTGTTGCATAAAAAAATGAAATATTTTTTTAGTGGAAGGTGACATTTTCGTCGACAGCCGGCGCCCGTGATGATTTCGTCAATCTCAAGACCCGATCCACCGGCTCAGTCTCATGGAGGTGCTCATAGGGGTAGTGTGTGTGTGCGTTTATAGGAGTGAGTGCATGTACGTATTGTAAACGTCTACGACTGTACTGTGTTTTTTTTTAAAAGTCAATTATTTTTGCGAGAACTATTTATCTTTCTTTGATCCGTTGCAACACACGGATATTGTGCTAGTATTTTATAAGTGTCTCCAACATGAATCGTGTCATACCCAATTACACTGTTACATAACTTTTGATATCTCGTTAAATTTTAGCCATATATTTTAGATCTAACCTTCATAAATATCTTAAGTGATGTGGCTTAACGTGGTGTCTCCAAAAACACTGTTATATTACTTTTAGTATATAATAGATAATCTTACCCGGATGGCCAGTGTGTAAATTTTCTGCTCAAAATACCTTATGTTTTGGGATCTACAAAAATGACGAATCTCACAAAGTCTTGGCTTCGCTCCACTGTTTACCGACGTCAAATTCTCTATTTTTCATTTTTCTGAAATTTTAGTTTCGTGATAAAAACTTACGCACCCATAAAATACATAGTTACACCAAGGTACATTTTCAGATTTTTTTTTTGAAACTTCTGCAATCAGCATTTTCAAGGTTCAAACAAGGGGCTACCTAGAGCTCGAGCTCCAAACCGCCGCCCTCTTTCTTCCTCTCCCCACCATACCGAAAGCCACGGTCACTCATTTCAGCATTCATTTTGCAATTGTGAGTCCCATTATGTAACCTTTGGAGATACTCGTTTAAATATTATGGTATGAAACATTAAATTTGCAATATAGGTTTTATGATGCCCGTCTCAATTATTGATGCTCTGCCGAATAAGGAATATTTTCACATGAATTTTAACACTAAAGCTTATTCAAAACATTCCTTTATGCTACCTCCGTTCCAAAATATGAACTTCTAGAAAACACTTACATTTTGTAACGGGGGTAGTAGCATTCAGAAACGTATACCCATGTAACACAACGGCGACGAATGTGTAATCCAGTGGATTATATTCTCCGGGACACAGCGGTGATTGCATGCATGTACGTACCTACATTGTTTTTTTTTGGTAGAGATGTACTCCCTCCACAAAACTAAAATATCCTATATTTTCAAACGAAGGTACCTGCATTGATCTGTTCTCTGCTGAGCGGTCGCGTCGATATATCTACCAGTGGGGTTGCGGTAGTGCTGGATGTGTGCTGAGCGGGTGAGGACAATGAGTACGCTATCGGTTATTACTTTTCTTCCAAATCGATCACTTCAGTAAATACAACATTCATGATGTGATGCAGCACTCATGCCGCATGATCAAACTGCATCCTTTAACACACGCACGCACGCATCTTGCGCAAAATAAACGAGAAACCGGTGAGATTCATGACGGTTATTAGAGCGGACTTGAAGTACTACTAGCTATTATTAGGATATTTGGAAACATAAAACCTCGAAGATGGGACCTATTCCTCGGCGTAGCTTGTGATCTAACTAAGTACAGTACATCATCTGCAGTAGTGTTTCAAAGTATGAAAATAAGCCTTTTCAAAATATTTTGGAAAGGGTACGAGTGTAACATGGAGTCACATTCCCCAAAATTAGGAAAGCTATAGTAAGCTGCTGAGAATGTTAGGAAAAATAGATGCAAAAGAACTACCGATACATGCCGTAGTGTTTTCTGGGGCAGCATGTATGTATATGCGGTTAACCTGCTCACATAAGTGGTTTCCCCTGGTAGAGTATCTGTGCCTTTTTTTTTTGTTGTCATGGTGCTATAGTGAACAA
Source organism: Avena sativa (assembly GCA_916181665.1). Lineage (NCBI taxonomy): Eukaryota > Viridiplantae > Streptophyta > Magnoliopsida > Poales > Poaceae > Avena > Avena sativa. Next base: position 325,087,983 of record OV702279.1, read on the forward strand.
ATGAAATCTGAGATAAAAGGAAGCAAAGCGAACATCTCCAGTTAACATGAACAACGACATACTTAGCATAATCAACGCAAAGTTGTTCTACAAATTAAGTATCCTTCTGCGGATCACCATCCTAAAACGAAAAGGAAATAGAGAAAGACCATCAACAGGTCAAACGCTACACAACCCCAGGAAACTAGGAACAGAACTAGCAGGCAAACAAGCCAACACTACTAAGCATAGATAAGATAGCTACATGGAAACATCATCTTCAATCGCTCGGCCTTCTCAGTCAAGGCTTGCATTGGCGAATCTCCCAGAACATCACCGCGCATGAGCTGCTCCCAGAAACGCAACACAGGGATTAAGATTTAAGACACACATCCAGTGACAAAGAGTATACGAGAGGGAGAAAGCGCTGTCATTGCTCACCTGCACAATCAACCTCGAGGTTGGCACCTCCGGGACGGACAGCATTGCACTGGACGAAAAGCATCAAGAGGTCATTGGCACTAAGCCCATCGGCGATGATCCTTCGCTCAGCGACCACCCGACAGAGGCAAGGGACATCGCCGCCCATGTCAACTGCCCCGATCACCGCCTGGCAGCAATGGAAGAGGTTCTTGTCTTCAATGCATGAGAAGTGAATCCTACCGGCGAGGCTGGTGGGGCGACAGAAATCTACGGTCTGCTCTCCGGTGGTACCGTTTGCGGCCAAAACTGCCACGACCATCGAAGAGAGCAAAATCAGGAGAAGGTGGAAACGGTCCATGTAAGAAGTAACAGCTAACTTGGGTAGGCAGATGTATGGGTTGTATTTTTGAGATCGTTGTGTGTTGCTTTCTTTGGTGATACTCGTCGTGCCCTTAATATAGTACTGTAGTTGCAACCTCCCAAAGTGCGTGATATATCGGCATAATCCTCATTTTCTCGTCTAACCGACTGACACACATATCTTGTGTGTGATCACCGAAAAAACAAAAAAAAAATTGGCATGCAGATTGGAGCAATCCGAGACTCCGGTGGGACACAATCCTGTCTTCCCACTCTATACCTGGTGAACAGTTGTGAGAGTAAACAAACGGTTTTGTTATTTGGTGACTTGTTATTCAGACCATCTAATTAATCAGTGATTAATTTATCCAGTCATTAGCCCATGTAATCCCACGTGTTATGAGATGTAGATTGGTGTGATTATGTCAACAACAATACTCTGCCTTTGTATTCTATTATCCTGCGTTCTGGGTTTAGTTAAACTCAGAACTTTGTAAAGTGTGATCAACAATAATAAGAAAAGGATCAACATACCCCACAGAAAATCAGCAGTTTGTCGTGTGTCTTCTAATACATCATGAACACTTTGTTGGAGCACACGGCAAAGGCTTAATTTTGCCGAGAGTCATCCAAAACCTCACAGCACACCGACGGCTAAGGAGACAACAAAAATAAAACTCACGATGAAAGGGAAATCTTGGCAAAATATCCAACAAAAATGTCATGGCAAAATAAGACTCTTAGCAATATGGTGGACATGTGTCACCGCCATGAGTCCTAGACAGTGAGGAAACGTCTCGGGCAATTTGCCGTGATCCCTATGCATAGAGCTCATGCCAAATACTATATGCAAATCTTACAATGTTTTTTCATAGGACAATATACCTTGGAGATTTTTTCCATTTTTTTATATCAAAATATTTATGAAACATGCTTTCCCTTTTCTGCTACAAGAAATAACATAGAGACCCATCCCGCCCCTCTCGCCCCCGAGGGCGACGGGGGACCTCATAGCCAATCCAGCCAGCCGCCCTCCCTCCACCTCTTCCCCATCGCCGCCTCCAGCAGGGGTCGCCGGGCACAGTTCGGGTGGCGTCGGCGTCGGCAGAAGGTCTCCTCCCGCGTCAATTGGTGGCAGGTTCGGGGGCCTCCCCTTCCGGAGCGGTGCATCCAGGGTGGCGGAGGTCCGTGACGGACGGGCGGCGATGGCACGTGTCAGGACCTCACCCAGAAAAAGGTACATGTCCATGTATTTATAGTGCGAGTCCTTAATAGCGAGCACCATAGTTTAAGATGTTAATATCAAGAAAAAATGTTATATTACGTCGCATATTCAGGAATAAAATAATTCATTACAACTTACATAGCTCAAGGCTATCTTATTACAAAGCAGCAAAACTGCAAAACATGAAGTCCCCCATCTTCATGTGCCACATGCAAACATGTCGATTCCATACTCGTAACCCCTACTCATCGTACCTCACTTGTCATCAAATAATCCTGCAACATGATAAGTTACAACCACAGAGAGTTAATATATTTTTAATTGTATTGACAAGTAATATCATATTGATAAAGAGAAACTAACATCTACATGAATATATTACTAAGTGGAGTTTTGGTTGACCTTTACAAAAAGCAAGTTCCCTATACTTTATAAAATATAGTTTTTCATTAACACTTCATCACTTTTGGCACACTAGATACCCTCCAGGTGCTTCCCTTGTTCACCCACCAAGTTTTAACTTAAGAAAATCAGAATTAGGATATTCTTGATTATGCTTCATTGTCTTGATGCTTAGAAGTTGTCTGTAACAAGGGGCATGAGTAAGTACTTAGTTTTACCCTCTCGAGAGGCGGTGCACTTTCTCCACAAGACCCAACAATTATATCGTCCATACAACCCAATTGTGGCGTGGGCAACAAAATAGTCAAGACGAGACTTTGCAGAAGCAATCCCACAAACCACCAAAGACTCGTTCCATCCTATCATAACTACCACATATGTCCTTCTAGCTTAGTTCTTGCAACTTAGTAGGTCAAGGCAGAGCCCATATACCAAATGGCTGCACTAGAAGCTTCATGACAATAACGTATCCAATCTCTTTATTCCTGGGTGGTCATCCACAAGTGTGATATACCAGGGTAAACCATAGAAATGGGCCATAGGTAACCACTCAACACAATCCATACAAGTCCCATTTCCACCTAGGTGTTTCACTAACATCAGTTGTTTTCTTAGTCCAAAAAATACATATATTTTTTATACAACATCATATCATGATTTCCATTGATGAATTATGTATAGCAAGGCTAAGCATTCTATTCTTAGGATGTATCGTATTACCAAGGAATATATTATAGTAATAGCATATCATAGTAATATATCAGAATAGTCCTATCATGCACACTAAAAAAGTAGGACTTTTCATGACCAAAGTATCACTTTCCTTGATAGTAGAATATCTAGTTACTCTTCTTGATCTTACAAAGGTTACTCTCTGTAAAATCTACAACAATACATACAAGCAAAAGGCAGCCTCTCAAAAACACTAAACAACAAAAAATAAAGAAATACATGCAAGCACGCAACAACATCATTATATTGAGCAAGTTATTCCAACAAGGTTACTGAACACTAAAAACACCTACTGGCCATTATATGTATGCTGGATGCAAAATGCAAGAATTTTAGTGCACTTAGATTAATTTAGGTATTTTTGTATTATTAGAAAATCCTTATTCAATAGTATAATTACTACTGCAATTAAATTCTAATTTTAATATTTGGTTTTGATGTTTCTGGCCAGAGGGTTCAAAACCAGTGAAAAATTATATTTAGAACATTTTCTATAGTCATAATACCCCCACAAAAGGGTTCTGTATAAAAATTGATTTTTCCAGAATCAAAGTTAACAAATTATTGCTCTATTATATTCTACTTATTTTTCTGAATCCAGGGACATATTATTTGTCAAATTTGGATGAACATATATATTTCTACAATTATAATACCATTAAATATTATTATATTGTTTAGATTTATCTTTGTGTCAAAAGTTATATTTTATTAGAAATGTGTCCCTCATTATTTTCTGAATCTATACAGATTTTTTGTTTAAATCATTTTCTATGAATTTTACAAGTTGGTATAATTTTCTGTCTATTTAATCAATTTCAAATAAAAAAGCTGACTGGGTTGTTGAGTGTGCTGATTAGGCGGCTGATAGAGCAGCTGACAAGGCTGGCCATGTGGCAAGCTCTTAGTGGCTGATACCGGTTCGGTTAAGTGAAACATTCCTAAACGCCAGATCTAGATCTAATGGTCTTATGGCCTAAATCTAATAGATCAAGACTGAGCGGCGCTAGACACCATAAAAGTCGACACCAGCAATGACCCACGGTGGCGACGACTCGGGAATGGATGGAAACCACAAAAAGGAGGGTTCCGGGGAGCGAGGTTTATACTAGAGCATGCGATGCAACAAGGCAAGGTTGTTGGCATGATTGCTGGTGGCCATGCTGTCTGCAGCTCCCAGAATTGCTCGTTGTTGGTTCCTCCAACAGCGGTGTCGGCCAGACGAAGACGAAGACACCGACGTAGTGCTCGCGCTAGGAGAAAATCATGTTCATTAGGTGCCAAAGGATGGGGAAGACGATGTAACCATGTGGCCGGTCTAGGTAGGTCTATTCTCACCAGACTGTTGAGGCCTTGCCGACAGTAGTGGCAGAGCGGCGGGGTGTCGTGGAGGAAGCCTGGTGGCCGAGATCGAGTGAGTGAGGGGGCAAAAGATAGAGGAGAGGATGGGGGTATTAAGGAAGGGTCGGGTGGAAAACTAGGGAAGGTATTGGCTGAACTGAAGAGGGGTGGATTCGCCGCACGCACTGTCTTCGAGGGAAAGGTTTGCACGTTGAAGAATGAATATGAGGTCATCGCGCTGATGTGAAAACTCGGGCCATGGTTTCAAGGAGGGGGTAGAAAGGTGGATGTGGGTTGCGATTCTCTTGCTGGAAACTGGGTTGGCCAGTCCACTCGCAGGCGTGCGCTGATACGTCGGAAACGTATCTATATTTTTTTATGCTCCATGCTTGTTTAGTATCTACTTTGCTTTGATTTGTCTACACTTTGAGGTGTTTTTATATCTTTTTTGGAACTAACCTATTAACAAGTTGCCACAATGACAGTTGCCTGTTTTCTTCTGTTTTTGGTTCTAGAAAGGCAGAAAATCAATATTCTCGGATTGAATGGACAAAAGACAAAGTCAATATTTTACCGTGGGGGACACGAATCCTGAAGACGAGACGAAGAAGCGAACCAGGGCGGCCAGACCCCCCTAGGCACGGGTGGGCCCACCCCGCGCCTGGGTAGGGTGTGGGGGCCCTGGCCACCTCCCGGCCTCGCCTCTTCGCCTATAAGAATCCCCCGATGTAGAAACCTTGGGTACCCGATCAAAACTCCACGAAACCTTCTATAGCCTCCGCCACCATCGTCCCTAGATCGGGGGGATCTGAAGTTCTTCCCGGCACCCTGCCAGAGGGGAGATCATCCCGGAGGCCTTCTCTCTGGTATGATACGTGAGTAGTTCCACCTTGGACTATGGGTTCATGTAGTAGCTAGATGGTTGTATCTCCTCCTTGTGCTTTCATGTATAGATCTCCGTTCATGACCAAGATCTAATCTATTTTTAATCATACATGTTGTGTTTGCGGGGCTCCGATGGATATTGAGATTACTATGTCAGATTGATTAATGGTTTTGTCTTTATGATTCTATCATGTCTGTGTTGTTTGTGATCTTGCATCCTCTCTGTTGTTAGTAGCTATCTTGGCTGAGTAGTTGCTAGTGACTCCAAGAGGGTATTTATGCTCGATAGTGGGTTCATGCCTCTAGTTTCCAAGGGAAGTGACAAAAATCTCTTCGGTTGTAGATGTGTTGTTGCTACTAGGGAGAAAACAATGGTCTCTTGTTCATGGAACAAGTGGATTGTTTACCTTACACACTTTGCTTAAAAGCAGTTGTCTGTTGCTTGCAACTTAAAACTGGAGGGGGTTCGGATGATAACCTGAAGCTGGACTTCTAGTCATAGATGCAGTTGGATGGCGATCTATGTATATTGTTGTATTGCCCAATCGAATCTCATAGGATCTTTTTGTCTGGTATTGCATTGTTATGCCTAGCTTAGTTATTGTCAATTGCCCTGCTATAATTTGTTTACCCTACATGCCATGTTGTTTATCTAAGGAGAGCACCTCTAGTGAACTATGGACCCCGGTCCAATCTTTTTCATTGATACATCTTCCACTGTTACTTGTTTACTTGCTGCAAACCATTACCTTCCACACCATACGTTTAATCCTTTGTTACAGCAAACCGGTGAGCTTGACAACCTCACTAATTCGTTGGGCAAAGTCTTGAGTTTGTGTTGTGCAGGTTTCCACGTTGCTTGCAATACCTTTGAGACGTTTCCTTCCTCCTAATGGTTAGATAACCTCAGTTTCTTACTGAGGGAAAACTTGTTGTTGTGCTCATCACACCTTCCTCTTGGGGTTTCCAACGAAGCGTCCCACGACAGTGTTTGGCATCATCAAGCTATTTTCTGGCGCCATTGCCGGGGAGGCTAAGGACGTCTTCACAAGGGGAGTCCTCCACTTCCTTTATCTTTACTTTGTTTTTAGTTTGCTTAGTTTCTTTTGCTTGGTTTTTTTGCCTCTTTTCAAAAAACCCAAAAACATTAGTCTAGTTTGGTTTGCTTTCTTTATTCAAAAACATAAAAAAATTAGTTCCTGCTCTAGTTGCCACGTGTTCTAGCTCACCATGTTGCTCCCCAAGTTCGTCGTGAAAGATCTTGCAATAGGTAGTGGCTCCATAATTGGGAAAGATAATATTGAAAAATTCTTTAATCATGTTAGCAAGCATGAGGATATTGAGGATAAATCTATTGCAGAGGTTGCTCCTAATTATGAGATTGCTGCAGTTCCTTTAGTTTATATGTTGGATGCTAGGTTTGTTAGCCTTAACCCCTTTATGCAAATCTTGTTCCTAAAACTAAAAGAAGAAAAGAATGCTGAAAAGAGAGAATTTATTCTTGAAAATATACTCAAAGAGTTCCATGATGTTGCTAAGGAAGTCAAAAAGGCCTTTGAGCATTAGGCTAAAATGTAGATGTTGTGGGCACTTCTGATAAAACAAAGACTATAGAGGAATTTAAGATACCCATACCCTTTAAGCTTGTTAGAATGCATAAAGCCTTTGAAAAGAATTTTGATTGGATTGCTCCTGAAAATCTTTTTGATGAAAGTAGTAAACCAAAGATAAATGAGAAGGGATCCTCCAAAACTCATTTGTATGAGATACCTCTCATAGTTGAAGATTTTGCAAGTATTGATCTCAATGCCTCATTTGAAAATACTTGATTCTTCTTGCTTCTTCTGCCTAACTTAAAGGCGTTAAAGAAAAGTACTTGTTGGGATATAACCCAAGAGTTTCCTTGAGTCTTGGAAGTTATTACTTCTGTAATGACCTCTCCTTATCCTTTCTGTTTGCTTTTTGTGCCAAGAATGACCTCTAATGAGAGGGAAGTAAGATTTGGGGAGTTGCTGTCCCGAAATAGATTTCTGTCCTCCACCATAAAAATGCGTGAGGAGTCTTTATAACTAGGATTGAGATCAAAATTTACGAATAAATCCCCCAGTATGTTAGCTAACTTTCGTTAGTTCAACACTTTTTGATTTGAGCAACATAATATTTTGGAAAATATCGGTTTCTACCTGCTGGTCTGTTTTGACAGATTTCTGCCATTATTTGCATTTGCTTCTTATTGATTCCTCTTTTGAGTTCTCTTTTGTGGAATTGAGATTTTTGAAGGAGTTTCTACAGTAGATTGTGTTTTTAGTGAAAAGTTTTGCTATTCCAAAGCTTTGCCTAAGGTCTAATATCTTTTGAATAAACTAATGTTGCTAATGAAGATTGTGTGAAGTTTTGTATGAAGGAATAATTTCAAGTGTAAAGATAGAATGATGTAATGAGATGAAGAATGGACAAAAGCTCAAGCTTGGGGATTCCACCCCGGTGTCACCCCAAGAAATATTCAAGAGGTACAAGCGTCAAAGCTTGGGGATGCCCAAGGCATCCCCTTCTTCATCAATAAAAAGTCGAGGTCTGTCTAGACACTTAGTTTTTATCGTTTCATGCATTATTGTGTTATTCTTGGAGCGTATTAGTTTTCGTTTGCTTAGGTTGTTTAGTTTGCTTGAATAAAGTAGTTTGGACCCCCGTTCTCGCTGTGTTGTTGCAAATAAGTTGCTTGGTGTTGGGAAGGAGTAGGAAGTTCCTTCTTGAAAGTGCAAGAGGAGCTTGCATTGACTGTGACTTAGACTTTAACATGACATGCTAGGTGTTGTTTTGACCTTATGCTTAGTGATTATTGTTGTAGCATGTCTTGTTCCAAACAATTGGGATTGCTTAGTGTGCCTTAAAGAAATTATGCGTTGTTTTAGCATGCAAAAGCATAGTATTGTGGTATTCTCCTTTGATGCTTTGTTTGGGTTGACTTGGTACATGCTCACACCATGTTATGACTATTACAAGTCACCTTAGCCTCTATGATAATTTATTCCTTGACTTGTAGTACCACTATATGCTTTGATTGTTGCTCTGCATGATTATGGCTATTATGCTCTCTTATTTGGTTGCTCCCAGTCTTTTGCTAGCCTCCACTTGTATGAGTAAGCTCTACTCATGCTTCCAACTCCCAAGAAACCCAGTTATTCCAAAGTGTCCACTATAAATTCCTATGCATGGTGTGTTATACCATTCCAAGTATATTCTTGTTTTAGCTATCTTCCAATAAAAACTATTTTGTTATGTGAAAACTCAGTGATTAAAGCCCTCACAAATTTGAAGGCACACTTTAAATTCTTTCCCCCTAATAGACTTAAACCATTGTGTTGTCTATGTTGTATATGCTTGCACTTATACGTTGGAATTAGCAGAACCATGCTGTCATGGGGAACATTTTCAACATTGCACTTGTACTTTGTACTTAGTTGATATCATGCTCTTTTGTCTATGGATGTCACCGGTGTGAAATAAAGAGGGAGCTTGTAAGTCCATGGAATTTGTATTTTATGTTAGAGAAACGCCTGGGCCGCTATCCTAAGCCATGCCTAATCATGGTGGAAACTTGCAGCATCACCATAGTGAGCAATCTATGAAACATCCTCAATAAAAAGCTATGCACATAGTAAATAAAAAGATCGTTGAGATGCTCATTGTCTGCTTGCCTTGTCATTTTGGTTATGGGATAGCTCCTATACCATGTGCAGGAGTACCCCGTTGGCGGGTTTTTATGATACGCATGTACTTACAATGACAAGAACTTACAGGTGACTGAAGTTGAGTAGCATAAGGTGTGGCCCTCGTATTCAAGGGACTTGAGATTCCCAACTTATACTTTGTCAAGCATATCCTCTATAGTTTGTTCACTTTAACCTTAATCACTTCAAAATGATTATGATAGAGGGCAATGAGGGCTGAAAGCTAACAAGTACCATAATTTTGGAAGCTCTTTTTGAAACTTGAAATCTCTGCTTCCTTTATAAGAAAGGGCCTTTCTTCCACTATACTGAGTCTCCACCTTCTACCTTTAGGCACCATTAAAAGAGCATAGTTGTCATTCTGTGTGCAGTGTCCCAAAGCTTATTGATTGATGCATATTGTGATATTACTTGTTCTTGTGCTATTTGTTTCTAATCACCCTTGTGAACTTTAAAGGTGTCCTATGCATCTATTTGCTAATCTATAAGGGACAAGTTGATTGCCACTATGCCATGTTTTCTGTATGTGAAACAAACAAAAAAATTCAATGCATGTTATTTGTGATCTTTGTTTGTAGCCTTTCATGTTGCATGCATAGTTACAATGTCCTATTTTTAGAACTCCATCTTTCATGCACATGTTTAGAGTTCTTTGATCCCCGCTTTCAATACTTGAAAATGGTTGGATCTTTATTGTGAGGGTGCATGTCACCTCAAAAATTATTCTTTTATCACTTACCTACTCGAGGACGAGTAGGAGTTAAGCTTGGGGATGCTTGATACGTCGGAAATGTATCTATAATATTTGATGCTCCATGCTTGTTTAGTATCTACTTTGCTTTCCTTTGTCTACACTTTGAGGTGTTTTTATATCTTTTCTCGAACTGACCTATTAACAAGTTGCCACAGTGCCAGTTGCCTGTTTTCTTCTGTTTTTGGTTCCAGAAAGGTAGAAAATCAATATTCTCGGAATTGGACGGGACAAAAGCCAAAGTCAATATTTTACCGTGGGGGACACGAATCCAGAAGACGAGACGGAGAAGCGAACTAGGGAGGACAGACCCCTCTAGGAGCCGGTGGGCCCACCCCGCGCCTGGGTAGGGTGTGGGGGCCCTGGCCGCCTCCCGGACTCGCGTCTTCGCCTATAAGAATCCCCCGATGCAGAAACCCTAGGTACCCGATCAAAACTCCACGAAACCGTCTGTAGCCGCCGCTACCATCGTCCCTTGATTCGAGGGGATCTGAAGTTCTTCCCGGCACCCTGGCGGAGGGGAGATCATCCTGGAGGCCTTCTCTCCGGTATGATGCGTGAGTAGTTCCACCTTGGACTATGGGTCCATGTAGTATCTAGATGGTTGTATCTCCTCCTTGTGCTTTCATGTATAGATCTCTTCTCATGATCAAGATCTAATCTATTTGTAATCATGCATGTTGTGTTTACGGGGATCCGATGGATATTGAGATTACTATGTCAGATTGATTAATGGTTTTGTCTTTATGATTCTATCATGTCTGTGTTGTTTGTGATCTTGCATGCTCTCTGTTGTTAGTAGATATCTTGGCCGAGTAGTTGCTAGTGACTCCAAGAGGGGATATTTATGCTCGATAGTGGGTTCATGCCTCTATTTCCAAGGGAAGTGACAGAAATCTCTTCGGTTGTAGATGTGTTGTTGCTACTAGGGAGAAAACAACGGTCTCTTGTTCATGGAACAAGTGGATTGTTTACCTTACACACTTTGCTTAAAAGCAGTTGTCTGTTGCTTGCAACTTAAAACTGGAGGGGGTTTGGATGATAACCTGAAGCTGGACTTCTAGTCATAGATGCAGTTGGATGGCGGTCTATGTATATCGTTGTATTGCCCAAACGAATCTCATAGGATCTTTTTGTCTGGTATTGCATTGTTATGCCTAGCTCAGTTCCTGACAATTGCCCTGCTGTAATTTGTTTACCCTTCATGCCATGTTGTTTATATAAGGAGGGCACCTCTAGTGAACTATGGACCCCGGTCCAATCTTTACCATTGATACATCTTCCACTGTTACTTGTTTACTTGCTGCAAACCATTACCTTCCACACCATACGTTTAATCCTTTGTTACAGCAAACCGGTGAGCTTGACAACCTCACTGATTTGTTGGACAAAGTCTTGAGTTTGTGTTGTGCAGGTTTCCACATTGCTTGCAACACCTTTGAGATATTTCCTTCCTCCTACTAGTTCGATGTAACATCCCAAAAATACTAAACTTAAATCATCAAACTCTAAGCATCAAAATTAGGGTTAACAAAAACTTTTTTTAAATAAAACTATGAAGGCATGCATATGTGTATGCATTGATTTTGAAATTCTTTTGAACCACCTTGTTTGTGTGTTTCCTTGCTTGTAAAATGTTTCTTAGGTGAAATAAACATCATTTCCCACACTTTTCCCAAAGACAAGTAAATCAAAACAAATAAAATAAGGTAATGGTCATTTTGACCAATTTAACTCCCATGCCTACTTTGGCTGTCTCAAACTTTCAGAACCTAACAGAAACTTTTCTGGGTCTTTGAACCCCTTGAATGTACTCATAACAAAGTATCAAGGCCCACCTTGTGATCATCCAGAAACTTTCAAATGCATAGTTTAAAGGACAATTCAAAATTGAATCTTTATCATATGGGAAGATCCCACTTTTTTAAAAACCACTCAAACAAGCTCAACTTTCAAAACCCAAGCATCTGCAGACTCACCAGCACCAATCTAGCACACCCACCAATTTTTTTTTCAAAATTCAAAACTTGATTTCATGCGGCCATTTCATCAAACAGGTTGCAGACACAAATCAAACAAAATCCAAGCACTATTGTGAGCAGTGATTGAAGCCTAACTTGTTCCCTCTCTGGTTGCAACTAGCCTTTAGTAGATCATCTAGCTCAATTGCACACCCTTAGCATCACTGTAAGCTGGGCATAACCATCAATGGTGAACAGCCGAAGCCAACCCTTGTCACCCCCATGTCGACAGCTAGCTAGGAGGAGAAACAAGCCTAGCCAGCATGTCTGGGAGCAAGCCAACACCCCACCGCCACTCCCTGTCCACCGCTCGAACGTTGCCAGCCACTGGACCACGCGCACGAACCATGCCAACCTCGCCAGCAACCATGCCGAGAGCACGCCCCGTGCGCCACGCTCGACCGACACCCACAGACCGCGCCCCGCCCTCGCCGCGTGCATATGTGATCACCATCGTCCCAGCAACCCAGCAGACACGCTCGTTCGCCGTCGCGTGGACCACGCGCGCTGTGCGCCATTAAGTTCTCTGTCGGGCACGCGCAGAGCACCGCCGCGTTCCGACCAAGCCGCACCGCCCCACGCCTCGAAACCATGTCGTTGAGCATCGCCAGGAAGCACCGCACCGCCCCCTACCATCGCCCATGCCGATAGCCGTCTGTACCACCGTCCCTGACGAGCTCACCGTGCGCCCCGTCGGTCCCCTCGCTTGACTTTAAATAGAGGCCACCCCTAGACGAATTGAGCACACCATTCTACTCCCCTCTCCTCACTTATCGTTCCACACCGTTCCCGGAGCAAGGCGAGCACCACCTCATCGGAATTTCACCGGAGCCCGCCGCCTCTGGAGAAGAAGGGAGCCAGCGATTGGAGCCGCCCCAGGAGGAGCCACCGGTACCAGGAGATTCGCCGTCGTCGACTTCGTCGTTCGCCCGCCTCGCCGACCCTCGCCTGTACCCCGGTGAGCCCCCAGCAACCCTCACTGGCCGCGCTAGGTTTCTTTCTCGCCGGCGTTGCTCAACGTCGATGATGACTCCCAGCCGTTGGACTAGAATCAGATCGAATGACCCACAGCGCCCCATACCGCTTCGCACCCCCCTGTGTCACTGACGCGTGGGGACAGCCACTTAAACAGCCCGCGGAAGTGCTGCGCTTAGCAGGCCGGCCCAGTATCGTTTCCCGCGCAGCCCAGTTATTTGAATTAAACCTTTTCTATTTTATTTCAAACTCACTTTTGTACCCAACTTTAAAAATCAACCCAGGTTGATTCAGTGCACCAAATTGAATGAAACTAATTTTGTTAGAAAGGTCTTGAAATGCTGAATCCAAGCCCGTTGGATTCAAGTCATTTGGATCTATAGATCACCCCTGGTAAAAATAACAAAGCAGAAGCTTTTCTGCATTCAAACATTTTTCAAATTTAAACCATAATAGCTTTTGAGTTGATTCCAACTCTCAAAAATCACATTTAACCATACCTTTCAGAATATATAAAAATATATAGGTTTACTTGCAGAAATAATGTTCAAGTAATGAAAGAATGCCCCATAGGCATTTCTAGTCACTTTATTTAATTAAAATAAAAGGGTAAAACCTTATTAAATTGTGACACCACTTTAAATCATATTCCCATGGACTAAAATATGTGGTGATGACATGTGTCAACATGATCCCATGTTTGGTTTGGAGAATATTAAATCTTAAGTAGTTTTTCAATGAGTAGAAATTACTTTTCTAAAAATAAAAGGAATTAAACCGAGCCTAAATCTTGTAATGTTAGTGATGATGTTAGATCATCTATAGGACACTTGTGTGTGATGATTGCAAGTAGTTAAGTATTGTTTGGTGATTGTGTACATCGTATCTATTTATAGACGCTAGTACCGACCAAGGATACGAGGAGGAAGGAGGATTCTACGAAGAAGAAGCCGAGGAGAACTTGAACCACTGCTCTGCACAAGGCAAGCCAGTAACCTTGCAAGCTAACACTTGCAATTTAGCAAGCTTATACTGATATGGTGCCAGCAAACCCTTACTTGTTACCATGCCTACTATATGCCTTAAGCATATGTGATCATACCCACTTGATAAACCAGTCCTAGTTTTACTTGCAAGCTTCTTACTTTATTTCTTTATCAAAGCTCTTACTTAGAGTTTACTTAAGAGATTGTAGATACTAGAAAGATATGTGAAGGTTGCATAAAGAGCATAAAATTTGGCCTAAGTTAGAAACCTAGATGTCAGCCTAAGACATAAGGTTGTACTTAGTTGAAACTCCACTAGTCCACCACCCCTCATTAGTACTTACCCCCACTTATAGATGCTAGTGCTAAGCATAAAACTCGATCAACTTTTAGATGGGAATACTTGGTGGAAAAATGGTTATGAAAACCTTGGAATGATGGATCATTCTATTGAAATGTTTTGGACATGTGTTTCCGGACACTTGATGATTTTGGTGATGAAAATGATGAGGCATGAGCCTTAGCCCTTTATAAAACTGATGGTTGTCTGGATGCGATACCATTCCAATTTTATCGTACAACCACAATACCCGAAGATTGGGTAGGGCTTGACTGGAAACTTATATACCTTAGTATTAGTTCCCTCACGGCCAAGGTCTGAGCTGAGGCTACCTTGTGAAGATTGTCCACCTGTGCAGTACCCAAGATGACAGTTGGTCATGTTTGGGAGGCCAAACTCACAGGAGAGGTTCTTATACTAGGGCGTGTAATCGAAAGGTTAGGATTGATTATCCGCATACTGAGTATGGTGAATTCAGGATTTGTTCCCGACGGATGTATCGAATGTTGTGGTGAAAGTGTATAATCTCTGCAGAGTGTCAAACTATTCGAATAGCCGCGTCCGTGGTTATGGACAGTTGGAGTGGCCATACTGTTCCCCCGTCAGACTTTTCAAAATGACTTGTGAAAAGAAGTGAGACTTTGACTTGACCACAACAGGCTATTCCCTGGCAAAACAACAGGCTATTCCCTGGCAAAAAAACCTAGAGACTAGTGTCCTATTATCCAAAAACCCCTTTACCTGCTAGTACTAGTTTGCGAGTACTTAAAGAGTACTCATGGCTTTGTCCCTGGCTATTCCCATGGCCAGACTATGAAGAGGAGTACCTGGAGGATGGACCCCAGGAAGTTTACGACAACTAGGTTCATCTCCCATCGTCAGCATTGCCTGTGACCCCGAAGATGGAGCTTCGCCTACGCTACCGTTATTATTACGTATTCCGCTGCTTGCTGTTATATTAAGAACTGGATCATGAGATCCCTATTTGTGTAAGAACTTATGTACGGTTTGTAATGGATGATGTACTATGGTATCCAATTCTGTTATGTCTCGCAAAAATGGTAATCTTGGGATTGCGACGTATGGCATAACAGGCATCTGGGATTGAAAAATCCGGGTGTTGACAAGTTGGTATCAGAGCCATCCTGACCAAAGGAGACCCTAGTTAGATTGGACGTTTGAATCAAAAACTTAGTTTCCAAAACCAAAGAAAACAAATATTTACAAAAACTTATTCTCATTCTTATCCCCTTGATTCTTTCATGAAAATTCATGTTCCTCAAAAAAACTCTTGCAAAATACATAAAATTTTGACACACTTGATCACTCTACTAACTTACTCATACTATATTCTTATAGATGGAAGTGAAGTACAACAAGTTTTATCAGTTGGGGAATGGGGGAGACCTTATCTTTGAGAGGGATTTGGACCAGCTTTCGGAACTTCTGGAGCGTCCGCACCCCGAGTTCTTCAGAGCTCAGCTCAATGATCAAGGAGGAGAAGATCTGCAGTGGATAAATTGTTGCAAGTCTCAGAGGAAAGATTGAACCTCCCACTGCGGAAGGAATTCAGTTTACCTTAAGAGAGAACAACTGGCTCGATGGACTTGCCAGGGCCATGCAGGAAGCTCTTTCCCGTCTGTGTGGGCAGAGCATCAATCAGATCAAGGGTACTCGTTTTGAGTTTTGCCCAAGGCGTGATGCTAATGGACAACCACTGGAAGCCCCATACCACCCCGAGCTGAAGACTCAATTGGACCACCTTAGCTTCATGATGTACGATCGTCAGCAGGAGTTGGACAACTGCCGTGACTACTGCAACCACAAGTCTGCCATCATCAAGACGAAGGACGAAACCATCGCCATGCTAGCAAAGATCGCAAGTCTCGCCGCCGTCAGCTCGACAAGAAGGAGCGCATCATTGCCCGTCTTTGCCACCGCATCTCATCTTTGGAGGAGACCATCCACGAGAGAGACATGCAGTTGGAGGAAAGAGAGAATGCCGGAGAGGATCTTCGTGGAGACCCCTACTCCTATCTCAGCGATGATGATGATTTTCTAGAGGATCAGGCCATGGAATTCTTCACCGATGAGGATGATTTCGCCTTCATCGATGATGATGAAGATGATGAAGCCACAGATTCCGAGGAGTAGTAGCACTTGAGCACTAGCGTAGTGAGTAGTATTCGGTCCCACTGTATCGTAGTTTCCAGAATGGTTCTTAAAACCATCTGATTTTATTTGTTGTGGTGTGTGTTGTATCGTGTGCTATGAATGAATGAAAAAGCAAGTTGCTAGAAAATCTGAGTCAAACTTTAAAAAAAATTCAAAGACCCAAAACTTTACAAATTTCCATCTTTTCTCATGACCTATCTCAATCTTCAGATGCCACGCGGAGGAAGTGGTTCATCCCCGGACCCGATGTTGCAAATCCTGCAAATGTTGACTTCTGACCGCGAAGCTGAGAGAGCAGAACGTCAAGCCAACCTAGCCACCCTGCAGCAGATAGCCCAGCTTGCCCACAGCAACCAGGGCCATGGAAATCAGGACAACCATGGATCTAAGCTCAAGAACTTCCAGAATACCAACCCACCTGTTTTCACTAAGTCAGAAGAACCCCTAGACGCCGATGATTGGCTGCAGACCATGGAAAATAACCTAGAAGTAGCCGGAGTGGAAGCCAACGAGAAAGTTTTGTTCGCCACCCACTATCTAGCCGGAGATGCCAGGGCCTGGTTGAACAGTATTCGCGCAATGACCGGAGGCCAGATGATGACCTAGGAGGAATTCAAGGTCAAGTTTAGCAGAACCCATGTGCCACCGGGTTTGATCAAGAGGATGAGAGACTAGTTCAGAGAACTGAAGCAAGGAAGGATGACGGTAGTGGAATACCGTGACAATTTTTTTTCATTAGCTAGGTATGCCCTGGATGAGATTGACACCGAAGCCAAGAAGAAAGAAAGATTCCTGAATGGTCTGCATGACGAAATGCAGACAGTGTTAGTCAATGTCCCCTTTGCTGATATTGAAGCCCTTGTCGACTCTGCTATCCAGATGGAAGGAAAGATCAACCAAGCCAATGAGGACGGCAAGCGTCGTATGATGCATCATCCAGGAACCCATCAGACCCCAAAGTACTGTCCTAACCCATCTCCAGGATTTGCCCCAAGAACCAACAGACGCCCGATGAACCGCCCGACTTATCCCAACCGTGGAAACCCTAGACCCGGAGGAAATCACAACAACCCCGGCAACTCTAGCAATTTCAACCGTGCCCCACCCAAGTTCAACACCAACAATGCTACCACCAACACCAACACTGCCCCTAGGACTGGAAGCAATGCTGTGCCTGTAGCAGCCAAGGACAAGTCGCAAGTGACCTGTTATGACTGTGGAAATAAAGGCCACTATTCCAACGAGTGCCCCAACAAGAAGAATGCTACAGCCCCCAATGCCAATGTCCCAGCTCAGCAGCAGCGTCGTGTTCAGCCCGGGAGAAGGTTTGTCCCAGGGAATTCACTCAACCGCAATGGCCGTCTTTTTCTCATGCATGCTGAAGAAGCTCAGGAAGTGCCAGACGTCATGCTGGGTATGTTTTCTGTTAATTCAGTACTTGCAAGAGTGTTGTTTGACTCTGGTGCATCGCATTCATTTGTCACCGAAGAATTTGCATGCACTAGTAAAATTCAACCAACCAAATTGAAGCATGTAATGATTGTTCAAATTCCCAGATCAACCACTAAGGCTAGGCAAATTTGCAAAGCCGTCCCTATCTGAATCCATGGCATAGATTTTTATGCTAATCTGATAGTACTCGGAACTAAAGGTTTGGAAGTAGTACTAGGAATGGATTGGATGTCCAAACATAAAGGATTGATTGACTGTGCCAAGAAAGTCATAACCATGACCAGTACCACCGGAATATCAGTCAAGCATATATCTGAAACCTTACCTCGTCAATTCAAATGCAACAAGAGTATAGCCCAACCTACCATTGACCAAGTCCGGATAGTCTGTGAATACCCCGATGTATTTCCAGATGTTTTGCCCAGTATGCCCCCAGATCGAGATATCGAGTTTATCATCGAACTAATCCCCGGAACAGGAGCCATAGCCCAGAGACCCTATAGTATGAACCCATCAGAGTTAGAAGAACTGAAGAAGCAACTGGATGCCATGCTGGAAATCGGATTGATTCAACCAAGTGCGTCACCATGGAGATCACCTGTCTTGTTTGTGGACAAGAAAGATGGAGGTAACCGATTGTGTACGGATTATCGGAAGTTGAATGATGTCACCATCAAGAACAAGTACCCCTTGCCCAAGATAGAAGATTTGTTTGATCAGTTGACTGGTGCCAAAGTGTTTTCTAAGATTGATCTTAGGACTGGCTATCATCAACTCAAAAATTCGTGCAGAGGATATTCCAAAGACTACATTTACCACCAGATATGGATTGTATGAGTATACAGTCATGTCTTTCGGACTAACCAATGCCCCCGCTTATTTCATGAATCTCATGAATAAGATTTTTATGGACTTCCTGGATAAGTTTGTCGTTTTTTCATCGATGACATTCTGATTTATTCCAAATCAGAAGAAGAACATGAGCTACACCTATGGACCATTCTTGGAACCCTTAGAGAGCATCAGCTGTATGCAAAGTTTAGCAAATGTGAATTCTGGTTACAGGAGGTAGGATTCCTCGGTCACATAGTATCAGCCGGAAGAATTGCCGTTGACCCTGCCAAAGTGAAAGATGTAGAAGATTGGCAAGCCCCAACCACTCAAACCCAAGTTCGTGCATTTCTCGGATTGGCGGGATATTACCGCAAATTCGTAGAAGGATTCTCGAGTATCGCCAGACCCATGACCCAATTGCTGAAGAAGGACAAGAAGTTTGAATGGACCGAAAAATGTGAAGCGAGTTTTCAAGAACTCAAGAGGAGATTGATTTCAGCCTCAATATTGATCATGCCGGATATCTCGAAGCCCTTCGATGTGTATTGTGATGCATCCAAGATCGGTCTCGGATGTGTGCTAATGCAAGAAGGCAAAGTTATATCTTATCTATCTCGACAATTGAAGCAACATGAGCAAAATTACCCAACCCATGACCTCGAACTCGCAGCCGTAGTTCTAGCCCTGAAGACATGGAGACATTACCTGATGGGAAATCGTTGTGAGATTTATACGGATCACAAGAGTCTGAAGTATATATTCACTCAGAAGGAGCTGAATATGAGATAGAGGAGATGGATAGAGCTAATCAAGGATTACGATCTGGACATTCACTATCACCCGGGTAAAGCCAACGTAGTAGCAGATGCCCTTAGCAGATTGTCGTGCCGCTTGAACTCCATGATTTTGAAGGAGCAACCAAGTTTGCACAAAGAGATGGAAGATTTTCGAATAGAATTAGTAAGTTAAGGATTTTTGGCTAGTATAGAACTTAACCCCACTTTGATCAGTCAGATTAAAGAGGCGCAGAAGGGAAATGCTAGTATTGAAGGAATCAAGCATCGTATCGGTACAGGCAAAGTACCCGGATTCACCGAGAACGAAGAAGGAGTTTTGTGGTACAAAGGACGCCTTTGTGTACCATCAGATTCTGAGTTGAAAGAAGTTATCTTGAAGGAGGCTCATGATACTCTTTATTCTATCCATCCCGGAGGAACTAAGATGTATCAAGATTTGAAAGAGCGATTTTGGTGGCATAAGATGAAGAGAGAAATCGGAAGCTATATCGCCAAGTGTGATATATGTCAGCGAGTCAAGGCAGGACATCAAAGACCCGCTGGATTGTTGCAACCCTTGCAGATTCCGGAATGGAAATGGGATTCCGTTGGAATGGACTTTATCACTGGACTACCTACTTCTAGTAGGGGAAATGACTCTATCTGGGTCATAGTGGACAGATTGTCCAAAGTCGCCCATTTGTTGCCCGTCAAGACCACATATCAGAGTTCGAAACTAGCAGAGTTGTACATCGCTAGAATCGTTAGTTTGCACGGAGTCCCCAAGAACATCGTATCGGATCGAGGAACTCAGTTTACCTCGAGATTCTGGAAGAAAGTCCAAGAAGGTTTAGGAACCCACCTAGATTTCAGTACCGCGTATCACCCTCAGACCGATGGACAAACGGAGCGAGTAAACCAAATACTCGAAGATATGCTTAGAGCATGTGTGTTAGAGTATGGATCCGAGTGGGAAGACTGTCTGCCGTTTGCAGAATTTTCCTATAATAACAGTTATCAAGCCATCTTGCAAATGGCCCCATTTGAATTCATGTACGGAAGGAAGTGTCGCACCCCTTTGAACTGGTCGGAAGTAGGAGAGAGTCAGATTTTCGGACCCGACATCCTACGAGAAGTAGAAGAGAAGGTTCACAAGATTCGTGAGCACCTCAAGACTGCCCAATCCAGACAGAAGAGTTACGCTGACAAGAGACGTCGAGATCTCGCGTTCAACATAGGGGATTTTGTTTATTTGAAAGTGTCGCCATTGAAGGGAATGCAGCGTTTCCAACTCAAAGGAAAGTTAGCCCCCTGATATATCGGACCTTTCAAGATTCTGAACCGTCGAAGAGAAGTATAGTATCAATTGGAACTACCTGAAGAGATGTCAGCCGTGCACAATGTGTTCCATATCTCATTACTTCGCAAGTGTCCCGAAGTCCCCGAGAAGACCGAAGTGTTCAAGAATATCGATCACCGGACCATAGAGATCAACGATGACCTGACCTATCCCGAAGTACCCATCCGTATTTTGGAAGAAGCTTTTCAAACTACCCGAACCCAAAGCATCAAGTTTCTCAAGATACAGTGGAGCAATCACACAGAAGAGGAAGCTACCTGGGAGCGCGAAGATCACATCAGGACGGAGTTTCCCGATCTCTTCAAATCCTAGGTAATCCTTTCGTCCTTTTTCAAATCTCGGGACGAGATTTTGTTTAAGGGGGGAAGGTTTGTAATATCCCAAAAATACTAAACTTAAATCATCAACTCTAAGCATCAAAATTAGGGTTAACAAAAACTTTTTTTAAATAAAACTATGAAGGCATGCATATGTGTATGCATTGATTTTGAAATTCTTTTGAACCACCTTGTTTGTGTGTTTCCTTGCTTGTAAAATGTTTCTTAGGTGAAATAAACATCATCTAAAACATTTCCCACACTTTTCCCAAAGACAAGTAAATCAAAACAAATAAAATAAGGTAATGGTCATTTTGACCAATTTAACTCCCATGCCTACTTTGGCTGTCTCAAACTTTCAGAACCTAACAGAAACTTTTCTGGACCTTTGCACCCCTTGAATGTACTCATAACAAAGTATCAAGGCCCACCTTGTGATCATCCAGAAACTTTCAAATGCATAGTTTAAAGGACAATTCAAAATTGAATCTTTATCATATGGGAAGATCCCACTTTTTCAAAAACCACTCAAACAAGCTCAACTTTCAAAACCCAAGCATCTGCAGACTCACCAGCACCAATCTAGCACACCCACCAAAAATCTTTTTAAAATTCAAAACTTGATTTCATGCGGCCATTTCATCAAACAGGTTGTAGACACAAATCAAACAAAATCCAAGCACTATTGTGAGCAGTGATTGAAGCCTAACTTGTTCCCTCTCTGGTTGCAACTAGGCTTTAGTAGATCATCTAGCTCAATTGCACACCCTTAGCATCACTGTAAGCTGGGCATAACCATCAATGGTGAACAGCCGAAGCCAACCCTTGTCACCCCCATGTCGACAGCCAGCTAGGAGGAGAAACAAGCCTAGCCAGCATGTCTGGGAGCAAGCCAACACCCCACCGCCACTCCCTGTCCACCGCTCGAACGTTGTCAGCCACTGGACCACGCGCACGAACCATGCCAACCTCGCCAGCAACCATGCCGAGAGCACGCCCCGTGCGCCACGCTCGACCGACACCCACAGACCGCGCGCCGCCCTCGCCACGTGCATACGTGATCACCACCATCCCAGCAACCCAGCAGACACGCTCGTTCGCCGCCGCGTGGACCACGCGCGCTGTGCGCCATTAAGTTCTCCGTCGGGCACGCGCAGAGCACCGCCGCGTTCCGACCAAGCCGCACCGCCCCACGCCTCGAAACCATGTCGTTGAGCATCGCCAGGAAGCACCGCACTGCCCCCTACCATCGCCCATGCCGATAGCCGTCTGTACCACTGCCCCCGACGAGCTCACCGTGCGCCCCATCGGTCCCCTCGCTCGACTATAAATAGAGGCCACCCCCAGCCGAATTGAGCACACCATTCTACTTCCCTCTCCTCACTTATCGTGCCACACCGTTCCCGGAGCAAGGCGAGCACCACCTCATCGGAATTTCACCGGAGCCCGCCGCCTCTGGAGAAGAAGGGAGCCAGCGATTGGAGCCGCCCCAGGAGGAGCCACCGGTACCAGGAGATTCGCCGTCGTCGACTTCGTCGTTCGCCCGCCTCGTCGACCCTCGCCTGTACCCCGGTGAGCCCCCAGCAACCCTCACTGGCCGCGCTAGGTTTCTTTCTCGCCGGCGTTGCTCAACGTCGACGATGACTCCCAGCCGTTGGATTAGAATCAGATCGAATGACCCACAGCGCCCCATACCGCTTCGCACCCCCCTGTGTCACTGACGCGTGGGGACAGCCACTTAAACATCCCGCGGAAGTGCTGCGCTTAGCAGGCCGGCCCAGTATCGTTTCCCGCGCAGCCCAGTTATTTGAATTAAACCTTTTCTATTTTATTTCAAACTCACTTCTGTACCCAACTTTAAAAATCAACCCAGGTTGATTCAGTGCACCAAATTGAATGAAACTAATTTTATTAGAAAGGTCTTGAAATGCTGAATCCAAGCCCGTTGGATTCAAGTCATTTGGATCTATAGATCACCCCTGGTAAAAATAACAAAGCAGAAGCTTTTCTGCATTCAAACATTTTTCAAATTTAAACCATAATAGCTTTTGAGTTGATTCCAACTCTAAAAAATCACATTTAACCATACCTTTCAGAATATATAAAAATATATAGGTTTACTTGCAGAAATAATGTTCAAGTAATGAAAGAATGCCCCATAGGCATTTCTAGTCACTTTATTTAATTAAAATAAAAGGGTAAAACCTTATTAAATTGTGACACCACTTTAAATCATATTCCCATGGACTAAAATATGTGGTGATGACATGTGTCAACATGATCCCATGTTTGGTTTGGAGAATATTAAATCTTAAGTAGTTTTTCAATGAGTAGAAATTACTTTTCTAAAAATAAAAGGAATTAAACCAAGCCTAAATCTTGTAATGTTAGTGATGATGTTAGATCATCTATAGGACACTTGTGTGTGATGATTGCAAGTAGTTAAGTATTGTTTGGTGATTGTGTACATCGTATCTATTTATAGACGCTAGTACCGACCAAGGATACGAGGAGGAAGGAGGATTCTACGAAGAAGAAGCCGAGGAGAACTTGAACCACTGCTCTGCACAAGGCAAGCCAGTAACCTTGCAAGCTAACACTTGCAATTTAGCAAGCTTATACTGATATGGTGCCAGCAAACCCTTACTTGTTACCATGCCTACTATATGCCTTAAGCATATGTGATCATACCCACTTGATAAACCAATCCTAGTTTTACTTGCAAGCTTCTTACTTTATTTCTTTATCAAAGCTCTTACTTAGAGTTTACTTAAGAGATTGTAGATACTAGAAAGATATGTGAAGGTTGCATAAAGAGCATAAAATTTGGCCTAAGTTAGAAACCTAGATGTCAGCCTAAGACATAAGGTTGTACTTAGTTGAAACTCCACTAGTCCACCACCCCTCATTAGTACTTACCCCCACTTATAGATGCTAGTGCTAAGCATAAAACTCGATCAACTTTTAGATGGGAATACTTGGTGGAAAAATGGTTATGAAAACCTTGGAATGATGGATCATTCTATTGAAATGTTTTGGACATGTGTTTCCAGACACTTGATGATTTTGGTGATGAAAATGATGAGGCATGAGCCTTAGCCCTTTATAAAACTGATGGTTTTCTGGATGCGATACCATTCCAATTTTATTGTACAACCACAATACCCGAAGATTGGGTAGGGCTTGACTGGAAACTTATATACCTTAGTATTAGTTCCCTCACGGCCAAGGTCTGATCTGAGGCTACCTTGTGAAGATTGTCCACCTGTGTTGTATCCAAGATGACAGTTGGTCATGGTTGGGAGGCCAAACTCATAGGAGAGGTGCTTATACTAGGGCGTGTAATCGAAAGGTTAGGATTGATTATCCGCATACTGAGTATGGTGAATTTAGGATTTGTTCCTGACGGATGTATCGAATGTTGTGGTGAAAGTGTACAATCTCTGCAGAGTGTCAAACTATTCGAATAGCCGCGTCCGTGGTTATGGACAGTTGGAGTGGCCATACTGTTCCCCCGTCAGACTTTTCAAATTGACTTGTGAAAAGAAGTGAGACTTTGACTTGACCACAACAGGGTTGTGATATGAAATACAAGTTCTCATTTAGGTGTTATAAACTTCAACTAGCAGTAGTGCTCCTAAACTTAGTAGAGATAAATCTGGCTTTTGCAAAACAACCCTAGAGCCTAGTGTCCTATTATCCAAAAACCCCTTTACCTGCTAGTACTAGTTTGCGAGTACTTAAAGAGTACTCATGGCTTTGTCCCTGGCTATTCCCATGGCCAGACTATAAAGAGGAGTACCTGGAGGATGGACCCCAGGAAGGTTACGACAACTAGGATCATCTCCCATCGTCAGCATTGCCTGTGACCCCGAAGATGGAGCTTCGCCTACGCTACCGTTATTATTACGTATTCCGCTGCTTGATGTTGTATTAAGAACTGGATCATGAGATCCCTATTTGTGTAAGAACTTATGTACGGTTTGTAATGGATGATGTACTATGGTATCAAATTCTGTTATGTCTCGCAAAAATGGTAATCTTGGGATTGCGATGTATGGCATAACAGGCATCTGAGATTGAAAAATCCGGGTGTTGACATTCGATAACCTCGGTTTCTTACTGAGGGAAAACTTGTTGATGTGCTCATCACACCTTCCTCTTGGGATTTCCAATGAAGCGTCCCACGACAGTGTTGGGTGTCATCATGCGCGTGTGGTAGGCTTGATTCTGGGATGGCTCGACTGGCTCAGTTAGAGGTAGGTTAGTGTTTTCCTTTTTATTTTCTATTTTCTGTTTTCTTTTGTAACTATTGTTTAAAACTTCAAATTAGATTAAATAAATTTATAAAAAATTGTAAAATCACTTTGATATTTTTAGGATAATATTTATTCTCTTTCTTGTCCATTTCCAAAATTTCAACTAATAGACATTGAATTTAGTTTAATGTATTTAATTTATTCCTTTTCTTGTATAAATCATAACTTTTGCTTTGGAGATAAAAAATGGCTCAAACTAATTACTACATTTTTATGTACTCACTCTTCATCTTATAACGTTTAAAAATACTTTTTGTTGCATTTAATTATTGATTTTTTCTATGATCTTGTATTTACTTCGGAACATTTCCTTTTATCTCATAAAAATCATAACTTCTTATCCATGGCTCCAAATAGAGTGAAACCAATTCCTATGGTTTTGTAACATTGTTATTTTGCTTTAGGAATGCTTTTGCTTAATTTTCATATGGAATATAGCCATAGATTTGATTTGAACTTGATGTAATGATTTTGCTATTCGGGTTCAGATTTTGGTTTTGTTCTTTTTCTAGAGGTTTAAAATGAAAATGCTCAGTGACAAGATACATGTCATGCATGAATGCATTTGATCTTTCAGAAAATTTGTTTGTCACTTCCTCATTCATAATTCATTTTGTTTAATTAAGGTTTTGATATTTCTATTAGAGGATCGAAAAGTTTTTTCTCCCTAAATTTCATACTTTAAAAGATTTTATGTCTTGTGTTTTTTCACATTTTAAAATTTGGAAATTTTTGAGATGTGACAACACGGCCGCGTAACTTGATGGCGTGTTGTCAACGCCTCGTTGGGAGACCCCAAGAGCAAGGTGTGATGAGCACAACAGTAAGTTTTTCCTCAGTAAGAAACCAAGGTTATCGAACCAGTAGGAGGAAGGAAACGACTCAAAGGTGTTGCTAGCAACTTGGAGACCTGCACAACACAAACTCAAGACTTTGTCCCAACAAACAGCGAGGTTGTCAATCTCACTAGTTTGCAGTAACAAAGGATTAACTGTTTGGTGTGGAAGGTGATGATGGTTTGCAACAAGTAACAGTGGAAGATGTATAAATGGTAAAGATTGGACCGGGGTCCATAGTTCACTAGAGGTTTTCTCCTTAGATAAACAAACATGTCATGCTGGGTAAACAAACTACAGCAGGGCAATTGACAGGATTGAGCAAGGCATAACAATGCAATACTAGACATCATGATCCTATGAGATTCGATTGACAATACAACAAGATACATAGACCGCCATCCAAGTGCATCTATGACTAGAAGTCCACCTTTGGGTTATCATCCGAACCCCCTCTAGTATTAAGTTGCAAACAACAGACAACTGCTTTAAGCAAAGTGTGTAAGGTAAACAATCCACTTGTTCCATGAACAAGAGACCGTTGTTGTCTCCCTAGTGGCAACAACATATCTACAACCTTAGAGATTTCTGTCACTTCCCTTTGATTAAATAGAGGCATGAACCCACTATCAAGCATAAAGACCCCCTTTTGGAGTCACTAGCAACTACTTGGCCAAGATAGCTACTAACAACAGAGAGCATGCAAGATCACAAACAACACAGACATGATAGAATCAATAAGAAAAAACCATTAATCAATCTGACATAGTAATCTCAATATCCATTGGATTCCCGCAAACACAACATGCATGATTACAAATAGATGACATCTTGATTATGAATGGAGCTCACAAGATCTAGACATGAAAGCACAAAGGAGGAGATTCAACCATCTAGCTACTACATGGACCCGTAGTCCAATGTGGAACTACTCACGCTTCATACCAGACGCTGGCATGATGAAGAAGAAGGCCTCCGCGACGATCTCCCCTCCGGCAGGGTGTCGGGAAGAGCTTTAGAGCCCCCCACCCCCTCGATCTAGGGACGATGGTGGCGGCGGCTACAAATGGTTTCGTGGAATATTGATCAGATACTTAGGGTTTAGGCATCAGGGGCTTCTTATAGGCGAAGAGGGAGGCCGAGGGGGTGCCCGAGGCGGCTGCACCCCCCAGGCACGGGGTGGGCCCACCCGCACGGCCAGGGGGTGTGGCCCCCTCGAGGCCCTCATCCGTCTTGTCTTCTGGCTCCGTGTTCTCCACGGTAAAATATTAACTTTGGCTTTTGTCCCGTCCTATTCCGAAAATATTGATTTGCTGCCTTTCTGAAACAAAAAATAGAAGAAAACAGGAAACTGACACTATGGCATCTTGTTAATAGGTTAGTACCAGAAAAAATGTAAAAACACCTCAAAGTGTCGACAAAGCAAAGAAAAGTAGATACTAAACAAGCATGGAACATCAAAAATTATAGATATGTTTCCGACGTATCGTAACTCCAGGCTACGGGGCAGCGTTGCAGGTGGCTTGCGGCAGGAGGCGGCGAGGCAGGGCTGGCTAGACCAATCGTCCCGGATCTAGGCCCGTAGGGCTCCATCTGGGTCGGGGGCAACCGATTGTCCCAGCGCACCTCTTGTTCTGTGGTAGTTCGTGGCGGTTTAGCTAGTGCAGGTACTAGGGGCGACCGCAACCAGGCATGTTGCAGCGTGGTTGCGGGCTTTACGAGCTCGTTTTGGTCTGGCCGGACGCTTTTGGAACTGGTTAAACTCCACGGGGCTTTACAGGTTAGCTGGACCCCGCCGGACCCAATGAGGACTTGTGTCCCTGCAACTGTGTCCGATCGGCTGCCACCTTTGGCGGTGCAGATGGTCCCCTCCCGCGCGGGCGCGGTTCTGCTAGTACTGATTCAAGCTACCCTTCGTCTCTGTCTTGTAGACATCTCGGTCAGACAATGATGGTGGCTTCGTGTCTGTAGTGACGCATGTTCCTCGATGGCAAGTTTGGTGGTGGCGAGGCCTCATCCTCACAGGACTCATGTGCAACGGATCACCTGGGGGTTGCAGATAGGGTTTTTTGGGAGAAATCCTTGTCAGCTCGCCCGACACCACCGCGGTGCTGCCCTTAGGTGGTGTCTTTCCTTCCTAGAGGGCGTCGTGGCTACCCTTCATGCACTTCCCTTTGTGTGCTGAGGAAAACCCTAGGACTAGTCTCAGGTTCGGGCGGCAATGGTCGCCTTCCTTCTTGAGGGTGTTGTTTGATGCTTGACGAGCCAGTGCAAGGAGTGTGGTGGGACTTCTCTGGAGGGCGCATCGGTTACGAATCAATTTCGTTTAGTTGATCCGTCTTCGTCTCCATTTTGTTTCTTTTGGGCATGTGTTTGCTGCTGTCACAATATTTTGTCTTTCGTTTCGAGACTATCTTGGATGTATGTGTTGTATTAATATAGCAGGACGAAAGACTTTTTTCGAGAAATAACATATAGAGAATTGTAATATTAAAAAGTTCTATGAAAACATAATATTGAATGTTCCGAGTCAACAGCAAAAGACCAAACAATAAAAAGTAAATCCCGTTTTTCTTCTAGTACAAAATTAATAAACTTCTAGTTGCTGCGAGCAAAACGGGTTGACAGTCATCCCGTCATCATGCGAGTAAACATTGCATCTGTTTGTTTGTTTGTTTGTTCTTTCCTCTGGAGGGAACGTGGTTGCATCTATGTTGTTCTCCACTGTTCATTTTAGGCTTACTACTATTCTTGAACCGAGATGGTCCCGCCTATATCGAAGAATCCACAACTCGTTGGCAATTTCTAGCCACAAGACTCGGACTAACAAAGGTGGGTTCAATATATTCTCATGGCTATCAAGTTGTAAAACTCTTTTGACATGTCATTAGTTTATCTTGTATTTTCCTCCTCAACCCGTCACCGTTCTTCCTCACATCCAGCACGCAAACCGCCATGGAAGAAACATCCTGACGATTCGAGGCGGGCGTCGGGCAAGAACCAGCCACGGGCGCGCGCGGCGCCACCGCCGTTTACCCCGATCCGGGGCCAGCAGTCGCCGCGGAGTTAATTAGATGGAGAATGTCAACTGCGCTATGTCGTGCCGGAGACCACGGGCACCGGCCGGAACGTCTTCCAGGGCGCCAGCCCGCTCTCGTCGTCGCTGCCTCTCCTCGGCGTGCAGCTGGTTCTCATCGTCGCCGTTACCCACGTCCTCTACTTCATCCTCAAGCCGCTCAAGCAACCCCGCGTCGTCTCCGAGATCATGGTATGTATACATACTCCATGCATAATCTTTTGCTCCGGCACGGGCACTGATCATGAAGAAAATGTCGTTGTTCTTTCACTTTTCAGGGTGGCATTATACTTGGCCCGTCGTTGCTGTGCCGCAACGATGAGTTCAGGCAGCTGGTGTTCCCGCCGAGGGGGGAGCCGGTGCTGAACACCGTGGCCACGTTCGGCCTCATGTACGTCATCTTCCTCATCGGCGTGCGGATGGACCCGAGGCTCGTCGTCCGGTCCGGCAGGAAGGGTGTGGCCATCGGCCTCTCCGGCTTCCTCCTCGCTCTGGCCCTGACGGCGGTGGGATCCAAGGGCGACGCCCTGGCCGAGGAGCAGGACGTGTCCAAGCGTTTCACGTTCCTCTTCGCGCTCTCCGCATCCATCTCCGTCACGTCCTTCGCGGTGCTCTCCCCGATCCTGTCCGAGCTCAACCTGCTCAACTCCGACCTCGGCCGCATCGCCATGTCGGCGTCCATGACCATTGACGGCATCGCGTGGCTCATCATGGTGGGCTACGTCCTCGCCGAGGCGTACCTCGTGTCCCCGGCCACGTCGCTCTGGGCGTTCATGTCCGTGGCGTTGCTCGTGGCGTTCATACTGCTCGTGGTGCGCCCGATCGCGCTCCTGGTGATCGAGCGCACGCCGCCGGGCCACCCGGTGGACGAGACCTACGTCTTCTTCTTCCTCCTCATCGTGCTCCTCGTCGGGCTCTACAGCGACATCATCGGCACCAACTCGTTCCACGGCGCGCTCATGCTGGGCCTGGCGATCCCTGACGGCCCGCCGCTCGGCACGGCCCTCGGAGAGAAGATCGAGGCCATGGTGTCCGGGCTGATCCTGCCGCTCTACTACGCCATGACCGGGCTTAGCACTGACGTGTGGGAGATACACTGGGGCAGGCTGCAGCTCGTCGTCCTCCTAGGGTGGTTCGGGAAGATGGTCGGCGTCATGGCGTCGTCGCTGTACCTTGAGATCCCGTTTCGGGACGCCGTCTCGCTCAGCCTCTTCATGAACTCCAAGGGCATCGTCGAGGTCATCACCTTCACCTTCTTCGTCACCAACAAGGTACGGTGATTCATCCAATTGATCTCGACCTTGAGTCGACAAATAATACGATCGATGATTAATTGGGTGGCTGACGTGCGTAAGATGTTGATTAACCTTGCACGCAGCTGATCGGCAAGCACACGTTCAGCGCGCTGGTGTTCTCGTCGGTGGCGATCACGGCGGTGTCGGTGCCAGTGGCAGGTTTGCTGTACGACCCGGCACGGCGCTACGCCGTTTACAAGCGGCGCACGGTGCAGCACCTCAAGGCGGACGCGGACCTCCGGATCCTGGCGTGCGTCCACGACGAGTCCCACGTCCAGGGCACGCTCGCGCTGCTGGAGGCGTCGCACGCCACGCCGCAGACGCCCGTCGGCCTCTACCTCCTCCAGCTCGTCGAGATCGCCGGCCGGTCCGCGCCGGTGTTCATACCCCACAAGCTCCGCAGCAGCGACTCCAGGGTCGGCCCGTCTCCGTCGTCCACCGGCTCCGACCGCATCATCAACGCCTTCTTCCAGTACGAGCAGCGGCACCCGGAGGGCGCCGTGTCCGTGCACCCCTTCACGACCATCTCCCCCTACTCCTCCATGCACGACGAGGTGTGCCGCCTCGCCGTCGAAAAGCGCACCTCGCTCATCCTGCTCCACTACCACAAGCGCCACATGCTCGCCGGCGGCACGCGCGCCGCCATGGGGCTCCGCGTCGTCAACCGCAAGGTGCTGCAGGTCGCGCCGTGCTCCGTGGGGGTCTTCGTGGACCGCAACGCCGGGAACGTGGGCCTCGGCGCTTTCATCATGCAAGACCAGTCCATGTCGTCCTCCAGCGGCCGCCTGTCGCTTAGCGGCATGGGCTTCCGGGCGGCCGTCGCGGCCCTCTTCTTCGGCGGCGGAGACGACCGCGAGGCCCTGGCCTACGTGACGCGCATGGCGCGGCACCCGGGCTCGAAGGCGGCCGTGATCCGGTTCCTGCCGACACGAGGCATCAAGGACGACCCGGCGGATCGGCGGGTGGACAACCGCGCCATCGAGGAGGTGAAGGCGCTGTCGGCGAGGAGCAAGTACATGAACCTCCAGGTCCAGGAGGAGCTCGTCGGCGACATGGAGAAGATCGTAGAGGTGCTGAGGGGGCTCGACAAGGCCGGCTACGACCTCGTCATCGTGGGAATGCGACACAGGTGGTACCCGGTGATGTCGGCGAGCGGGCTGTCGGACTGGAGCGAGTGCCCCGAGCTCGGCGTCATCGGCGACCTCCTCGCGTCGTCCGACTTCGACACGCCGTACTCCGTGCTCATCCTGAAGCAGCAGGACCAGGGCGGGCTGAATGCCGCCGTGCCAGGTGCCCAGGACGTGTGGAACGGCGAAGATGGTGGCACGGCGCCGCCGCCGGAACGTACTATGACGACCGCTGCATCTACCAAGTTCCGGTATTAGGCTGGTGACGAGTAGCACAGACATGAACTTGTCAATTGCAATGTACTTAGATGTTGACCTGCATAGTTTCTAGGGCGTGATTCAATAGACCTTTCTCCAGTTCACTCCGTGGTTCAGCGCTATTGCAGGGAAGTCTGAATAGTTTCAGAACTAATCCGAGGTGGACGTTTGGAATTCTTTTACGTCTAGCGTACAATGTGAACAAAATCCGAAGTGGTTTCGTGGTGTAGTTGGTTATCACGTCAGTCTAACACACTGAAGGTCTCCGGTTCGAGCCCGGGCGAAGCCATATTTTTTTTTTAATTTAAATAACATGTGAAAGACTTCAAAAATCTTCAGAACCCACCTGTACCAGCATCCCTTGTTTTTGCAAAACTAAGGATCTGACTGAGCTCAAGTCTTGCTTTACAGCAATTCCCTTCCAGTTCATTATGGCATACCTTATTTTTCCAAATAAAAGAACTTTTTGTTTGAGGAAACCTAAGAATCTGATTGAACTCAAGTCTTGCTCTACATCAATCTTGATCCAGTTAATCCATTCTGTCAGCGAGATGGACATTCTCGTTACAGAATGAAATCAAGGCAGGGCAATCAAGCACAGCAGCGGCCCAAAATGCCCTCTACTGAATGAGCAACAAAACTTCAGTCAAACAATAGCAACGATATTCCTAGTTTTTTATTTACCTCTTTGGACCTCAAGAAGAAGCTGCAGCGAACAGCTAGAGTAATCCTCGTGAGTTAAGTCTTGTGGCATATCCAGAAATATTGTACGCAACCAATGTGTACGCAATATTGCGTGTCCAGAAAAAAGAATTTAACCGCAAGATTCTCCTAGAGAACATACAAACCTAATCCAACCAATGTGCACCACCAGAGTGATTCCAGCAGAGCATCTGTGAAGTGTAAACCATGACTAATAGATGATGGGACAGCTGATAAGAGATAGGTTATGGCAGATGGTCAATGGGTCCAAATTGAGTTTTGAAATCTGGCAGTTCTGAGAGGATCCGAATTTAGTTTTCCAGATTACGGATTAGTTTATCAGCAGCTTTCAGAAGTAACTAGCATTAACAAACAGAACCTGTGACCTTCTGATCTTTTGTGCTACTCAGCGTCACCTTTGAGTTTCGAAGGGTAGACTTGGTTTACATGACCAACTTTATGCATGAACCCTACAAGTCCAAGTACAATGCACTGAGGATAATGTGAGCACGTCCAATGATCTGCAAATAGAAATAAACCATATAACTAATTTTCATTTCTAAATACTAAACCTAGTAATCATTGCAATGTGTACCTCAGCTGTAACAGGGGAAATTTAACTCAACTGCTAACAGTTATAAGTGTTCTAGAAGCTCCAACATCTGCTCACACCTCAAATAAATGAATTTGATTAAAAAAACAAACAAAATATAATCCATGGGAATAATGGATGATAGCAGGAAGAACTTCAAAAAAATAGACTACAACTGATATGAGAGGGAAACCAGGCCCCATTTTTTACGACAGTAGACAAAGTGCACACCTCAAATAAATGAACTTCATAAAAAAAATGGATGATAGCAGGAAGTTACAATGAGTAGCTTGGTTAACTGAGACGGCCAACTTATACTAACAAATACTTCCTCCGTCCAAGAATAGATGTCTTGTCTTTTTCAAATTTTGGATGAATCTATATACTAAATAGTGTCTAGATTCATTCAAATTTTAACAAATTTAAGACATCTATTTTAGGACGGAGGGAGTAGTATAAATAGCATAGGACAACTGAACTGGCAAATGTGATCAAAAGGGGCATGTATGTGCTCAGTGTGGTTATAGCTACTCCTAATCTTAGGACATGACAGCATCAGGCCCAATAAAACAAATGAACAAAATTTATTCCATGGAAAAAATTAAAATGACTAAACAAATTGTGAAGCAATGGACAAGTATAACAGTTGTGACTTGGATAAACCTAAACGATATTCCAACTGCACATCAGCAACCAGCGTTAACATAAATGGACATGTCTGAACAAGATTCCACTCTGGCCATTTAGTTCTTTACAAAAGTTGCTGGCTTAGCCATGATGAATTCTCCGGAGGGTACACTGCACAATGAAGTTTGCCTTTACACTCGTTTTAAGCAAATGACATTTACCAGTTTTTAATGGAAGTTATTATGAATCATAAATCAGAAACACAATATGAAATGGAGCACTAGGATGCCAGCCTACGAAATTATCGAACAACCAATAAAAACACCCACCCCTCAGTGATATTTCAGATAAAACACATAAGTCCAACATCCCTCTCTGAGACTAGACTATACATGTCGATAGCACACTTGCTAGAAGATGCAACCAATCCAGAATCTAAAGAAAAAAGACAAGGACCTCTCAACTAAGCAGAACACCTTGTCTAAGATACTGGTCATCAATAAATATATTCACTTGAAAAATAATATGCAATGAACCTCATCTTTCCAATCTCACCTGCCATGAAAATAACCCACCACTTTATCTCTGTTGACAATGTTGCAGTGATGAAGTTGTAATGGCATGTTTAGGTCTGCCATGGATTTGATTATTTGAACATATTTTCGTCAATCATAGATTTAGACCATCCACAAAGTCATAACAGAACAATTTCTTAGAAATATTTGAGCACATCAAGGTTTAAGATAACTTGAAATCCAATCCACACATAAAACAGTTACGGGGTTAAACTGAAATTGTAATGGAACCAAAATGGGACCCTACATTTGATACAAAATAATCACCTTGCTACTTACTAGTTGACATACATACACCTACAATCATGTACACCACTTGCGAAACACCATAATTTCTTCATGGAGGACAAATTACAAATGATACAACAATACAAGGTTGAGGTAAGAATATCACCATTACTGAGGCACAGATATTCACCAAGATCCTAGATGTTTGTATAATTAGCTGTTGCAAGATCATTTACCTTTTTGGAGCTCAAGAAGTTGCAGCAAACAGCTCGAGTAATCCTCATGAATGAACATTTGTCGGTACTCCTTGCGGCATTACCTCACCTAGCAATGCCCTAATCAAAAAGACCGAACCATCAAGAAGATGGCACAAGTGAAACCTGCTGACTAGAACTTATATGCAATATTGCCTGTCCAAAAAAGAATTTATCCACAAGATTCTCCGAGAACATCCAGACCTAATCCAACCTATGTGCACCACCAGAGTGATTCCAGCAGCATCTGTGAAGTGTGCGCCATGACTAATAGATGATGAGACAGCTGATACTGTCATGAGATAGGTTATGGCAGATGGTCAATGCTTCCAAATTGAGTTTTCAAATCTGGCAGTTCAGGATCTAAACTGAGTTCTCCAGATTCTGAATTAGTTTATCAGCAGCTTTCACAAATAACTAGCATTAGTAAACAGAACCTGTGACATCAGGAGGTTGAGGCCTGAGGCAGAGGATTACACACTATGTTCTGATCTTCTGTGCTACTCCGCATCACTAAGGGAGCCCAGTTTCGAAGGGTATACTTGGTTCACAGGTCAACTTTTATGCACGAACCTACAAGTCCCAGTACAAAGGAACTGATGATAATGGGAGCACGTCCAACTATCTGCAATAGAAATAAACCATATTGCATTCTTTTCTAAATGCTGAACCTAGTTACCATTGCATTGTGTAACTCAGTTGTAATAGGGGAAATTTAACTCAATTCCTGACAGTTATAAGTGTTCTAGAAGCTCCAACATCTGCTCACTCGCTACAACTCATGTGAGAGGGAAACCAGGCCCCATCTTTTACGATAGTAGACAAAGCACACACCTCAAATAAATGAACTACGTTAGAAAAACAAGAAATGATGATAGTAGGAAGTTACAATGAGCAATTAGTTAGCTGAGATGGCAAACTTATACTAACAGACATAAATATCATAGGACAATCACTGGGAAATCTAAAGGGGGCAGCATGTATGTGCTCACTGTGGTTATGGCTACTTCTAGACTTTGACAGCATCAGGGTCAAAAAAAGAACACGATATACTCGATGGAAAAAATGAAAATGACTAAACAGTGAATACTCGCAAGCAATGGGCAAGTATAACAGTTGTGTATTTGGCTGCACTAGATGCATGACTATGATAAAGCTAAATGATATTCCAACTGCACATCAGCAACCACCGTTAACATAAATGGACATGTCTGAACAAGGTATTCATTCTGTGCCATTTGGTTCTTCATGGAAGTTGCTGGGTCAGCCAATGAATTTTCCAAAGGGTACACTGCACGATGAAGTTTGTCTTCACATTCCTCTTAAACAAGATTGACATTTACCAGTTATTTATGGAAGTTATTATGAGTCATAAAACAGAAACAGAATATGAAATGGAGCACTAAGTATTCCAGCTTACAAAAATATCAAACATCCAATAAAAAACAACCATCCCTCAATGATATTTCAGGTACAAAATAGTAAACCTGTGAAGTGGAACACACAAAGTCCAACAACCCTGAGACAGTGAGACTAGAATATTCATGTCCATAGAACACTTGCTAGAAGGTGCAACCAGTCCACAATCGAAAGAACAAACATAAAGACCTCTCAACTAAGCAGAACATGTTGTCTAAGTTACTGGTTATCAATAATGAATATAGGAGAAAAACTATATGCAATGAACCTCATCTTTCCAAAATCACCTGGCACGAAAACATATCACCACTTCATCTGCATCGCTGTGTTGATACTGTTACAGTGACGAAGTGGTAATGGCATGTTTAGGTCTGCCATGGATTTCATTATTTGAACAGATTTTTGGCAACCATAGAGTTAGACCATCCACAAAGTCATAACAGAAAAATTTCTTAGAAACGTTTGAGCACATGAAGGTTTAAGATAATATTGAAATCCAATCCACACATAAAACAGTCACGGGGTTAAACTGAAGTAGTAGTTGGAACCAAAATGGGACCCTACCTTTGTTACAAAATAATCACCTTACTACTAACTAGTTGACATACATACACCTACAATCATGTACACCATTTGCAAAACCCCATAATTTCTCCATGGAGGGCAAAATACAAATGATACAACAATACAAGGTTAAGGTAAGAATATCACCATTACTGAGGAACGGATATTCACCAAAAACCACGCCAACAACTTCACAAATCCCAGAGAGTGGCAGGTTATCACCAGGACCACAAGGTACTGATTAACTGATCACTTTGCTGCTCCTTCAAACAAGTGCTGGATATGTGCCTCAACATCTTCTGGAGTGTACTTGATGTACAAGTCACGTCCGGTTTCGGGAGCTGACTTTAACCTAGCAATCAGAGCTGCATACACTGACATCACAGAATCCTCCACCGCGGACCTAATGTCCACTCGCAGCTGATCATCGGCTATCACCCACTCTGATTGTACTGCATAGATCTCCTCAAAGTAGGTATTAAACATCCGCAATTTCTGCAGCATTGCCTTGGCTGGGAGTCCACCAACGCCAGGACCACCGATCTGCAGCACAGATGTGACCTTGCCCCATGTTGTACGCTGATATTCTATGCTCCAGCGACGCACTCTGGTTGTGATCTGCTTGATCCAGTCATCACCGAGCAGAACACCTAGCTCGCTATCATTCACTTTCTGGATGACGTACTTGCCATTGTTCATCAAAAAGATGCAAGCTAGTGACGGATCCCGGTAAAGCTTAGACTTTGTATCCAAATTCTTCTGCAGAACATCCATGATCCATGCGATGTGCACAGCAAGTGCAGAGGTAGGGCGATCAGGATCCACGGCAACTGCAGCTCTACCACCAGCACTAAGGTCACCTTCCATTACTTCTTCCAATGTCTGCCGTGACCCACATGCAGCACGGAGATAGTTCATGACATACCGAGTGATGGGGTGTATACCTCCTCCAGGGGTTGCTACCCGGGCAGGGTCACGGCGGATGAGATTTT
Organism: Avena sativa; assembly: GCA_916181665.1. NCBI lineage: Eukaryota > Viridiplantae > Streptophyta > Magnoliopsida > Poales > Poaceae > Avena > Avena sativa. Next base: position 325,125,912 of record OV702279.1, read on the forward strand.
CCAATTCCATGAATATACCTTTGATTGATGAACCAAGGGTGTTGCACACTGCAGAGACCTCGGCGCGGAGTGCCGCTGAGTAAGGGTCAGAGAACACAGGGTCAAGGTCCGGGAGAATATCCCGCACAGCCTCATACATGTCAACGACGCGGAAGAGGCGCTCTGGTGACCGGCTGGAGGAAGAAATAGCGTCGCCGAATGATATGAGCTGGAGAGCCTGAGTGCGCACGGCAGCAATGAAGGCGAGGTCACCAAAGGGGGCGAGACCGTCGAAGACACGGTCGCAGAGACGGCGCTCGCTGGGAATCAGAATGCGGAAAACCATGTTGAAGGCTGGGATCCAGCGGGCGATGTCGAACTCCAGCTCCTCCCAGGTGGAGGCATGGACCTCTTCGGCGGTACGCGGTCTGACGCCGAGACGCGCAACGCTCTCGTCGACGAAGCCGCGACGTGCTGCCGCATAGGCCTCGGCGCACTCCCGGCCGAAGCCGGCGTCCACCATCCGGCGAGAGATCTGGTGCACGTTCGCAATCGAGCCCGGCGAGAGCGCGTCGATCACAACGTCGTAGTCGGTGACGGGCTTGGCGATCGGAATCGGCTCGTCGCCGTAGGCGTCCGCGCCGCCGTAGAACTCCTCGTCGTCGCTCCCGTCCGAAGCGAACCCGCCGGGCGCCATGGGGGCGGCGTCGTCGGGGCGCTCGATGAGCGCCCGGAACTCATCCTCCAGGCGCGCCATGCACCGGCTGAGCAGCTCGTCGGCGCGGTCGAGCAGGGCGCGGTTGGTCCCGGCGGCGTCGAGCTCCTGCACGGTGCCGATGAGGTCGTCGACCGCCTCGAGGAACCTGTCGGCGTCCCCCGAGTCCGCCCAGATGAGCCCGTCCATGGTGACGAACTGCGAGATCTGGCGGTCGAGCGTGCGCACGGTCCGCTCCATGGAGGTCACGGGCGGCCTCGCGGAGGAGCCCGGCACGGCCGCCTGCGGCGGCGGCGGCAGCGGGGGCGACGCCGGCATCGAGCGCTCTCCTGCCGCGGCGGCGCTGCGCGCGGCGTAGATCTTGTCGAGCGAGAGGCGGCCGTCGTAGTTGGAGAATACCTTGAGGATGTCCTCCGTCATGGTGTCGCTGCTCCCGAGCGTCTGCACGATGTGCTGCACCGTGTCGAGCAGCTTCCTCTCGCCGTCCTCCGCCATCAATCGCGCACGCGGCTTCGGGTGGTTGTGGGCTGCGCAGAGGGAGAGGGGATGAGGCGATGACTTCCCACGCGGTTGCTTCTGGCAGAGGGCGACAGACAGCGCGTGGACTGGCCGTCGTCTTTACTGGCGGTAGGCACGGCACGGGCAGCGGCCGCGCTCGAGTGGCATGGACGGTAGGATGTGAGCGCGATGAGTCGTCGATGGTGAAATGGCGTGGCCTCGGGGGAGGCAAAAGTCTAGGGTCGTGGCATGCGCGACAGGAGGTGGGAAAAGTCAGAAAGGAGAGTGCGCCACGGGCCCGCTGGAAATGACGGCGTCGCGGGGGTAGCCCGTGATCGACGGCGAGGTCCAGCCTGTGGGCTCCGGATACGGAGTACGCACACTTAGGCAGAGTAGCACGATAGGCGTGTGAAGATTCAGACTTCAGAGTTCAGAGGCGACTTGCGGATGAATTGCGTAAACATAGTTTGCACAGAAACAAAGTTCCTGAAACAGACCAGAGACACGTCTTACATTCAAGGCCACACCCCCCAAATGAAATGAGACTAGTAGTATCATATAGAACTCCGGCTTCAACCTACACAATATCTTGAAGTTGCTCAGACCGAGTAGCTCAAGCCGTAAATATTGTGGGAAATCCTGAGTGACCAAACCCCAGCCACCCAGCTGGATTCAGCAATGGAGAATCCTTAAATGCCGAGCTTCAATTTATCAGCATCAAATGGTTTTCACCACAAGGACTTGGGTAGCATGTTATTGTTGATGTATTCAGTAGCATGGTGATAAAGCATAGCACCTCTACATCTCACTTGTTTCAAGCCTCCTATTTTTTCCCTTCCACCCCATCTAAAAGAAAAGTTACGGCTATCAAATGTGATTTGGATTCAAGGGAGTGGATTCCACAAACATTAGTGCGACTTGAACTGCTCAAGAGTCTCTTATTTTTAGGTATATAGGTTAATACTCACAAACAACGCTTCAGTAACTTCCGGAAGAAAAATGTGCGAACCATCTCAATCAAATTGAATGCAAACGAAACATAGGGTGTCAATGTCCATTCCTTGCTTCTGTAAATTTATCCTCGGAGCAAAATAAGTTATGTTTATCCTCGGAGCAAAATAAGTTATGTGGCGATTTTCGCAATAAGTGTTTTACCTTGTACAGACTGTTAAGCATCTAAACCTTGTTCATCTATCAATAAATGAACCACCGTTGGTTCTCTTGTACTTATCTTCAATACAAATTCATTTGCACACAGTAAACAAAAAGTTTTAGTTGCAGATTTAGCAGAGAAAATGCATTTTAGATCATAGTGGCAAGCAATAACATCATCCATAGCTCAGGTCATCTCTCTTCTTTATAAGCATAATCTTTCCCAGCCAGTGTGTGGCGTTGTATTTCCCTATTGACAATCCATTCAGGCTAATATATAGCTGATTGTTCCCTACCAAAATGTGGTACTGAATTATAGTCCTTACAGTAAGGCTGTGCAGCATACATATGCTTTGAGATAAAAAAACGTGCAGTCCATTTACAAAGACATATGCTACAATTAACTCAAAAGATACAAATACGGAAGGTATAGTCACATAGTTAAGACCTTATTTTCGAAAATGCTGGAAGCATAATGATTAATGAGCGACTTTACATAGCATAACTCTCGGATGGTTAGTAGGCATCATCATCACCTAATGGTATACATATGTAAAATTAGTTTTAGTAAAAAGCGAATCACAAGTAAAATGAAAACTTGTAGTGTAGCTCATATATAGACTGTAGTGCAAGATGCGGTATGTTTTGCAGACAGAATGTCACAAACTTCAGAAATACAGCCAACATTGCAAATATGTATAAATACTGATTCAACACATAGATAAATAAATGTGTTAGCACATCGTGAAACCCAAATTTTTGCGGCATGGTTTTCCATAAAGTATATAAGCCATTAACCAGCTATATATATCAAAAAACTTATGTGACCGCACTGTTTTTCCACAAGATCAACATGAGAATAAGTCTCGAGCGACCCATAATATTCTAATTTTAGCATAGGTAAACGATCTTGTATTCTGGCTTAGCCAATCCTCATGGAAGATCAAATAAATCATATAACCATGGAACGTCTGGTCTTATACCATCAATCGGTTCTTCTCATGAACCTTACATTTCATAGCACAAACACTTTATCGAAAATAAACAAAACTTTATGCTCTAATTTGTTATTTTCCCAACCGATGACCAATCAGACACAAAGCTTCGGAAATAAAGCACCATTAAGAAACACTAAAACAAGGTCAAAAAAACACTGAAGTATAGAAGGTAGAAAATAAAACCATGAACCAAACGTGAATGGTGTGTCTCACCTCCACCCCTCACCGCCGACCATCCATGCCACCTCCCTCGCCTACCACATATCCAGCTCCACCCACGAAGGTCATGGTAACCAAAATTTGATCCGCCAGTCCAAACGGACGCTCCAGATCATTCAAAACAAAAAACCAAACGGGTGATATCACATCGACGGGCGTCGGCAGCCCTGAGTGTGCATGCCACATCCCCTCATCAAGTTGTAGTAAGCAAGGATCCCAAGAAAAGAACAGACACCTGTAGTAAAGAGTGTCTCAAAAAACTAACCGAAATATTTCCATGGCTGGCAACATGAGAAAGAGCTAATTCCTAGACTACAGAACCTTCACCAGCTCAACATTGTTCAGATAACATTCAAAATACAGTAATTTAAATAGGTAATATAAGCAAAATCATATGGAAGCAAACAACATGGAAGGTACTACACTTTATTATCTTACTAACTGAAAAGATACCTGATTTGTGGTTGAGTGAATCCATTCAGTGAGTTGCCAATCTCACATGTTCAACTAAAGCGATCAAGGTCAAGTGCTCCAGACCATTGGCTTCATCTACCATACTTGGCTACTTAATGTTATCCTATGTAGTCATATGTATGTAGCAGTGTCACATCCCAAATTTAGATTTGGTTCTGCATATCATTCATATCATTGCATCATACTCTTCCATGCAAAACCATCGATTGGAAAGACTCGGCAAAACGCTATTTTCTAAACCCAATTTTATTTTACTACAATGCTCCTGCGGGAGGTTTTACTAGGACTTGTGTTTTCCACCCTTATAGACTAGTGGTTTTACTCACCCTTTGACCCAAGGTTGATCCCCTTGATTTTACAAAAATTTAGGAACAAGAATCGCCCAATTCGGAGTTCGTATGAAGGAGTTACGGAGGTTTTACTAAATTGGAAAAAGAAAAGAGATAAAAAAAACACAGCGCGGCCGCTGGGCCGAGCCGGCCCACGCAGCAGCCGGCAGCGCGCAGCAGCCGCCGCCCGCGCCAGCCACCAGCCGCTGACGCGCGGGGCCCGCCCGTCGGCCTCCTCCTGTCACCGCCACGCGGGGCCCGCCTGTCAGCCGAGTTCGTACCGAGCTCCAACTACTAGCAGATTTTCTAGCGAGGATTCCCGTGTCGTTTCCGAACCGATTTCAACGAATTTTTGCCTATAACGATCCCCTCGAGCCCCTCTTCCAAACCCCCTAACTAATTGCAAACGAGACACCCTAAATCTCCGGCGATTTCTCGCCGGAGTTCGAGCCGCCGCCGCCATTGCTTAAGGTGAGCTCGCCGCCTCCTCTCGCTGCGCCGCCGCTCGGCAACCGCCGCCGCCGCCCTCTTTCCCCGCGCCCGCGCCGCCCTTGCCTCCTCGCCGCGAGCCGCCGCGCCACCTCGCTGACCACGCCTCTCTCTCTCCCGCGCAGGAACCGCCGCCGCCTCTCTCCGCCCGACGTCGACACCGACGACCGACGCCGACGCCGAGCTGCCGCGCCGCCGCCCCTCCTCCACGCGGACCCCGCTGACCCCGCCGCATCACCGCGCCGACCCGCCGTCTCCCCGACCCGCCGGAGCGCCGCCCCGAGTCGCCGCCACCGCCGCCGCCGGTAAGCCGCCGCCGCCGCCCTCCCTTTGCCGCACGATCTGTGGCCAACGGCCCAGATCGGCCGTTGACCGGTCAGCCCCAGGCGCTGACTAGTCAAATGCCCAGTCAGCGCCCAGTCAGCAGCCACGTAGGCCAGTCAACAGTCAAAGTTGACTGGGTAATTTCTTTAATCGATTTAATTGGCAGATTTTCATAGAAACTTGTAAATTGCGTAGAAATTAATCTACTGGGACAAAAATTACAAATAAAATATGTGCAGATTCAGTAAGACGTGTAGAATCTTGCTATACCATTGTTTCACACTTTTGCAGCAAGATTTTTTCCAGATTAATTAAATGAGATAATAGCCTTTTTGGAGTAATTAATTCGTAGAAAAAGATCTGTAACTCCAAAAATTGCATATGATATGTCCCTGGATTCAGTAGAACAAGGGGAATCTCAAAGTGAATTAAAAAGATAGGCTTACAGTAAAAACTTCTGCAGAAACTATTTAGTGGCTTTCTGCAGTGTTTTAATTATTCAGGGAGTTTTATAATTCCTTTTTGAGTAATTCCAATTGGTACTATTCCTAAATAGCAATGCCCATACAGTAGGATTTTCCCAAGATTTTACAAACAGAATACTATCGTTAGTGAATTATTTGGGTTCTAGCTCTAGTTTTGAGCATTATATTTTGCATAATAGTTTTCCTTGCGCTAAAACTATTTTCCAAGCATGCATTCAGTAGCTTTATTGAATAGGATTATGTGGTGCAGCTGTAGCACCAATTCACTTGTCATGCATACATTCATGCATCATCTTTGTTGCATATGCTTGTGGATTGTTTGTTTATGATTGCAATTGTATCGTGTAGATTGTGACGAGTGCAACGCTTGCTCGTGTGTGGATTGTTCTTCCGACCGCTACAACCAAGGCAAGTAGATGTTATTTTATTCATGATATTGTCCTACTATTTTCAATGCATTGTCGTGTATTTTGTAGACGCATGTGTAGGATGATACTATCGCTATGCTATGTCCTATTATGTGGTAGGGCCTTCGTTGTAGATGAACCACCGTTGGTAGATGTGCTTAGCCATGCTTTGATGTACGAGGGCTGGGTTACATCACTGAATCTTGTTTCTAAAAGTATTGGTTTGTGAAAACTAAAACAACTTAATCAATGAATCTCCTGGGTGTGATGGGATTGATAATTTTGGTGGTTTCATTGCGGAAAGGCACCCAGGTATCAAGAGAAAATGATTGGCTTCCTTATTCTGTAGCTTACGTGTACAACCATGTGCCAATAATGAAATGGGCGGTTGGTTGGACTTAGTAGGTTGTGGTAACTCGAACCCGCGTATCCAGAGATGTAGAATTTTGGTAGGTTGGACCGGTGCGCGTTGGGATTGGGGAGCTACTTCCGAACAGTCTCTTCTTGGACTTCTCCCTATCATCACCCAAAATGAGAGTGATGGTACGAGCTGGGCTGGCCAAGTCACATGGGTAAAGTGTACTAACCCCTGCAGGGTGTATAATCTAATCGATTAGCCGTGTCGCTGGTTATGGACATCTGAGTTGCTTGATATTGATTCCATGACATGTTTCTCGCTCACTCTAATTTCATAATTGCTTTAATATTGTTGGTTTAACTTAATTGGGATCTTTTCAAAGAAAATCAAAAACTGTTTATGAAAGTAGGACAAAGGTATTTGCAAATGCAAGCTAGCCACAACTCCACTTGCCAGATATGCATGTAGATGTTAGCGCTATTGTCTCCTTTACTAGCTCTACTTGCCATACATTCCATGTATTAACCCTTCGGGGCTGCTACGTTTCATGTTGCAGGATATTCCGATTCTGAGTAATCGATATAGGCCACGGTACTCCACTCGGCACTTGTTCACTTGTGGGCAATTTGAAGAATGGAGGATTTGCTTTATTTATGTTGCTACCTGAATAATTTGAGCTAGCCTTGGGCTAAGCTTTTATTGTAATAATGGTACTCTGGATCTTCGTTATTTATGATGCACGGATATTTTGCTATGTTATTCATCTTATTCTATTGTGGGCCAATGAACCGATCCAGGGATTGGCATGTCACATAGAAGCCACGGTCTTCTCAGAATCGTGGTGTTACAAGATGGTATCAGAGCCCGTGTGTCGACTGTAGGATCGTGACCTAGGATTGGATTAGGAAGCCATGGATTTATTAAAGCCTATATTAACTCTGTCTTTCATCTTATGCCTTTCACTCTCGTAAATCCTTATCATATGCTATTCTCACACTTTCCTCTTTTAATTGATAGATGGGAGAAGTCAGGACTGAGTATGCAACCATGGAGTCACCAAGGCCCTTTGCAAGGCAGTTAGCACAGCTCTCGTAGTCATTGGGATTGCCACTGCCCATGTTCAAGGGAAGAAGGCTGTACACCTATAGATATGGTGAGGATGCATGGGAGATCACCACCTTCATCTTCAGGGATGCCGCCTTGCCAAACCCTGTGCACCTGATCTACACCAAGACATACTGCAACTGGGGACTTGGAATTAACTTGGCCATACATGAAGCCCTGTCTCGCCAGTGCCATCATGTCCGACACCTGCTGCCAGCAGATTCACCCTACCGTGACTATGGGAGGCGTGATGAAGATGGGCACATTGTGGTTACCCCGGGCGACAGAAACAACATGCCGCCCCGTCGGAGGCACATTGAGGACATGGAAAGGGAGAATGGAGCTCTAGCTGAGAAGGTGATGATGATAAAGGAGATTGCAGATTTTGCTAGCAATGGTATGGTGGTCCAAGGACAGGAGATTGACACCCTGCATGAAGCTGTGGGAGTTCTGGAGAATTCCCTGATAGCCAGAGATGCAACCATAGCTCATCTTCATGGTACTGTGCAGGAGAACACCCAGAACATACAACAGTTGCAAGGGACCGTCCAGGAAAGGGATCAAACTATTGAAGCTATGATAGCCCAGATTGCCGCTCTCCAAGCACAGCTGAATCCACCCTCTGATGATGACAATGGAGATGATGGCAACAATGGTGATGATGATGACAGTGGGAACGATGATGATGAGGAGGACGAGGATGATGATTGTGGAGGAGATGAAGCTGTAGCAGTTGCAGCTGAGAGTGAAGAAGAAGAGGAGGATCTAGAAGAGGTGGAGTTTGAGATTTCAAGTGATGACTCAGGAGAGGTGTATACTCCGCCGCCATGGTTGAACCGTGGACCGAAGCGCCAACGCATGAGTGCAAGGACCTACCGCAACCTCTTCAAGAAGTAGATAGAAGTCCACCAATTAGTCCTCGTTAGGTAAAATCGTTAGGATTAGTCTCGATCGATGTGAAACTTAATTACTGTTAGTTTAAGAGTGTTTAGTTTCTTATTTGTGTACTCCAATATCCCAGGAATTATTTGTGCGAATTTTATGAAAGAGCTATGGCAAGTTTGGTTAACATCTGTGTTATTTTCGCTGCAGTTTTCTGCTGATACAGCAGTACTGTACGATTTTTCATATTTTTCTGGTATCTGGGAAAAATCTGAAAAAAATAGGGCTGGTGCGAAACGCTCTGTACTGTATGTGCAAAAATCAGCATAATTTTATGACGAGTCTAAGTCAGGTGGAAAAATTCGTGAATGCAGCTGGACTGTTCTGGCAGATTGCTGTTTTTGTTGCTTAGTTGATCAACTGTTTAGTTAACCATTGCCAACTCTTGTAAAACTATTTCAGTAGGTATATACTGTTAGGATAACCCCTGGGATGTTGCTGGTTCACTTGTTTGTTGATGTGTTGCTTGCTTGAGATTGTCTGCTATTGTTTGTTGTTGTTTGATCATAATGCATGGGTAGAATCCTATTATCGTAGTTGATTCGTTCTAAGCCTACCTGTGCTGAACCGCAGATGCCTCCCCGCCGTCAATCCACTGAGTTGGATCAGCTCATGGCAGCTCAGGCACAGCTGACCCAAGTTATGACCCAGTTCATGGAAGCTCAGAACAACAACAACAACAACAACAACAACAACAACAACAACAACAACAACAACAACCAGCCTCAGGGAGATGCTCTCACCAGGTTTCTGAGGCTAAGGCCAGCTAAGTTCTCTACTGCGACGGAACCAATGGTTGCTCTCGACTGGTTGCGTTCAGTCAACAAGGATCTGGTAACTGTCGGATGCACTGATGCTGAGAAGGTGAGGTTTGCCGCTCACCTACTGGAGGGACCAGCCGCTTCTTGGTGGGACACTTTTCAGATCACCCACCCGCTGGACACTGTGACTTGGGAAATGTTTGAGGAAGGTTTCAGGACCAACCACGTGTCTTCAGGAGTTCTAAGCCTGAAGAGGAAGGAGTTTTGCAACTTGCGCCAAACCAACCGCACCGTGGCTGAGTACATTGAGGAGTTCAACAACCTGTACCGTTATGCACCTGAGGATGTTGACACTGATGCAAAAAGGAGGGAGAGATTCCTGGATGGCCTCAGTGATGAGCTTTCAGTACAACTACTGGTGGTTTATTGTCCCACTTTCCAGGAGCTTATGGACAAGGCCAGGATCTTGGAAGGGAAGCACAAGCAGGTGGAGAACCGCAAGAGGAAGAGCATCAATCACCACTCTGGTTCTCACCACAAGTCTCGCACTTCATATGATGGATACTCCAAGCATGGAGGGAGTGACCATGGGAGCCATGACCGCCACCACCATGGGGGCGATGGACATCGCCATGACAACCACAAGAGCAACCACCACAGCCACAAAGGTGGACACTCTCACCACTCTGGAGGACACGGTGGACATGACCGCAACCGTGATCGCAGCTTCGTGAAGAAGGATCTGAGTGAGGTGACATGCTTCAAGTGTGGTCAGAAGGGACATTATGCTGACAACTGTCCAGAGAGGAAGGGACTGAAGCCAACCAACAACCAGAAGGCCACAGTGAACCACATGAATGTGGAGGAGATCCCAGATGAGCCTGATCTTGTGATTGGTAAGTTTCCAATCAACACTCACCCTGCACTTATACTTTTCGATACTGGTGCATCGCATTCATTCATTTCAAGGGCATTTGTGGATAAGTATAAGCTACCTACTGAGTCTATGAAAGAGTCTATTAGAGTGAGTTCACCTGGAGGAGATATGATAGCTAGTGCGGGATGCCGCGGCTTAACTGTGAGGATTGGAACACACAACTTCATTGCACATCTGGTAGTGTTGGAATCACAAGGGTTAGATGTTATTCTGGGTATGGATTGGATGTCTATGCATGGGGGGCACATAGATTGTGCACAGCGAGCTGTTTCACCCAAAACCCCGGATGGTAAGAGAATTAGATTCAAGTCGGCTGCGCGACCGGGAAGGTGTAAGCTGAATTCTCTTAAGGGGGTTAGCATGGATACTGTGCCCGTGATTAGGGACTACCCCGACGTGTTTCCGGAAGAGCTGCCAGGAATGCCACCTGATAGGGAAGTGGAGTTTATCATCGACCTGATGCCGGGAACAGGACCTATAGCAAAGAGACCATATAAGATGGATGTGGATGAGCTGAAGGAATTGAAGAAGCAGCTGAAAGAGCAGTTGGACAAGGGATTCATTTAGCCTAGTTCGTCGTCATGGGGTGCACCTGTTCTGTTTGTGGAGAAGAAAGACAACAGCAAGAGATTAGTGGTGGACTATCGCTCGCTGAATGAAGTAACCATCAAGAACAAGTATCCTCTACCGAACATAAATGATTTGTTTGATCAACTGGAAGGAGCAAAGGTGTTTAGCAAGATTGATCTGCGATCAGGCTACTTCCAATTGAAGATCCGGGAGGAGGACATACCAAAAACCGCATTCACCACTAGGTATGGTTTATATGAGTATACGGTTATGTCTTTTGGACTAACGAATGCCCCGGCATATTTCATGACCATGATGAACAAGGTATTTATGGAGTACTTGGACAAGTTCGTGGTGGTGTTTATTGATGACATACTGATATATTCCAAGGATGATGCTGAGCATGAGAAACATCTGCGACTGATCATGGAGAAGCTAAGGGAACACAAGCTATATGCCAAATTCAGCAAGTGTGAATTCTGGCTTAACACTGTTGGGTTTCTTGGACACGTAGTGTCAGGAGAAGGAGTCGCTGTTGATCCAAGCAAAGTGACTGCAGTAACCGAGTGGGAAGCGCCCAAGAATGCAGGAGAGATACGAAGATTTTTGGGACTTGTTGGATATTACAGGAGATTCATTGAAAACTTCTCCAAGATTGCTAAGCCGATGACAGAACTTCTGAAGAAGGAGAGGAAGTTTGAATGGACGGATGTGTGTGAAGCCAGCTTTCAGGAACTGAAGCGTCGACTAGTGATCGCGCCTGTTCTGTGTTTACCTGATCTTCAAAAGGATTTCCAAGTGTACTGTGATGCTTCTCAACAGGGACTTGGGAGTGTGCTGATGCAAGATGGGAGAGTGGTGTCATATGCCTCGCGACAACTTAAACACCATGAGAGGAATTATCCCACACACGACTTGGAGTTAGCATCAGTGGTTCATGCGCTCAAGGTATGGAGGCATTACTTAATGGGAAAACACTGTGATGTGTACACCGACCACAAGAGCCTGAAGTACATATTTACCCAGAAGGAACTGAATATGAGGCAAAGGAGATGGTTGGAACTTATCAAGGACTATGATATGAATCTACAATACCACCCAGGAAAGGCCAATGTAGTAGCAGATGCTCTGAGCCGGAAGGTTTATGCCAATGGATTGACAATTGGGGAATTGCCCGAGGATTTGTGTAAGCAATTCAAGGACCTTAGACTGGAGGTAGTATCAGAAGGATACTTTGCAACAATGGAAGTCCAACCAACGCTACAGGACAGAATCAGGAAGGCTCAAGTGGGAGACAAGGAGATTGATGAAGTAAAGGAAAAGATGAAGGAGGATCGAGCAAGGGAATTCCGCGAGGATGAGCAAGGAACCTTGTGGTATGGTGATCATTTGTGCGTTCCCAATGAACCGGAGATAAGGAAGTTGATCCTGCAGGAAGCTCATGACTCGCCGTACTCCATACATCCGGGCAATACGAAGATGTATATGGACCTAAAGGACAGGTTCTGGTGGAACAACATGAAGGGAGACATCGCGGAGCATATTGCCCTATGTGATGTATGTAGCCGGGTGAAGGCGGAACACCAGAAGCCAGCAGGACTGCTACAGCCATTGCCCGTGCCGGATTGGAAGTGGGATAGAGTGGGAATGGATTTTATCACAGGATTGCCCAGGACCAGGTCAGGATATGACTCCATTTGGGTAGTGGTAGACCATTTGACCAAGGTAGCCCACTTTATACCGGTGAAGACGACCTATACGAGTGCAAAGTTGGCCAAGATTTACATGGACAGAATTGTGTGCCTACATGGAGTTCCCAAGAGTATTGTATCTGATAGAGGCACCCAATTTACCTCACACTTCTGGCGCTAGCTGCACGAGTCACTTGGTACTAGATTGGAGTTTATCACGGTGTTTCACCCACATACTGATGGACAGACCAAGAGGGTGAATCAGATTTTGGAAGACATGCTGAGAGCTTGCGCTTTGGCTCATGGTTCTAGTTGGGATGAGAATTTGCCGTACGCCGAGTTTTCCTACAACAACAGCTATCAAACCAGCATCAAGACGTCACCGTTTGATGTACTGTATGGGAAACGGTGCCGGACACCATTGCTATGGGATGGAGTAGGAGAACGTCAGTTGTTTGGACCTGACTTGATCAAGGATGCTGAGAAGAAGGTCGCCTTGATTAGGGACAGCCTGAAGGTAGCACAATCAAGGCAGGAGAGCTACGCCGACGCCAAGCGCAAGGAAGTGGTGTATGAGATAGGTGATAGAGCATACCTCAGAGTGTCGCCACTTCGTGGAATCAAGAGATTTGGGATCAAGGATAAGCTGGCACCTCGGTTTATTGGACCATATCGAGTCTTAGCACGCAAGGGAGAGGTAGCTTATCAGTTGGAGTTGCCAGAGGCTCTGTCCGCTATTCACAATGTGTTCCACGTATCCCAGCTAAAGAAGTGCCATCTGGAGATGGTGGATACACCATTGAGAGACACCGTGCCACTAGAGGAGGTTCAGCTTGAGAATGACTTGACCTATGAGGAGAAGCCGGTCAAGATTCTGGATACAGCAGAGAGGATTACCCGTACCAAGACGATCAGGTTTTGCAAGGTACAGTGGAACCACCACACCGAAGAGGAAGCCACTTGGGAGCGTGAGGATGACATCCGAGAGGACTACCCGCACCTATTTGCTAGCCGCGCCGAATCTCGGGGACGAGATTCATCTTAAGGGGGTAAGTCTTGTCACATCCCAAATATAGATTTGCTTCTGCATATCATTCATATCATTGCATCATACTCTTCCATGCAAAACCATCGATTGGAAAGACTCGGCAAAACGCTATTTTCTAAACCCAATTTTATTTTACTACAATGCTCCTGCGGGAGGTTTTACTAGGACTTGTGTTTTCCACCCTTGTAGACTAGTGGTTTTACTCACCCTTTGACCCAAGGTTGATCCCCTTGATTTTACAAAAATTTAGGAACAAGAATCGCCCAATTCGGAGTTCGTATGAAGGAGTTACGGAGGTTTTACTAAATTGGAAAAAGAAAAGAGATAAAAAAACACAGCGCAGCCGCTGGGCCGAGCCGGCCCACGCAGCAGCGCGCAGCCGCCGCCGCCCGCGCAGCGCGTAGCTAGGCACCGCCCGCGCCAGCCACCAGCCGCTGACGCTCCGGGCCCGCCCGTCGGCCTCCTCCTGTCACCGCCACGCGGGGCCCGCCTGTCAGCCGAGTTCGTCTCGAGCTCCAACTATTAGCAGATTTTCTAGCGAGGATTCCCGTGTCGTTTCCGAACCGATTTCAACGAATTTTTGCCTATAACGATCCCCTCGAGCCCCTCTTCCAAACCCCCTAACTAATTGCAAACGAGACACCCTAAATCTCCGGCGATTTCTCGCCGGAGTTTGAGCCGCCGCCGCCATTGCTCAAGGTGAGCTCGCTGCCTCCTCTCGCTGCGCCGCCGCTCGGAAACTGCCGCCGCCGCCCTCTTTCCCCGCGCCCGCGCCGCCCTCGCCTCCTCGCCGTGACCGCGAGCCGCCGCGCCACCTCGCTGACCACGCCTCTCTCTCTCTCCCGCGCAGGAACCGCCGCCGCCTCTCTCCGCCCGACGCCGACGCCGACGACCGACGCCGACGCCGAGCCGCCGCGCTGCCGCCCTCCTCCGCGCGGACCCTGCCGACCCCGCCGCGACCCCGCCGCCTCACCGCGCCGACCCGCCGCCGACCCGAGCCGCCGGAGCGCCGCCCCGAGTCGCCGCCACCGCCGCCGCCGGTAAGCCGCCGCCGCCGCCCTCCCTTTGCCGCACGATCTGTGGCCAACGGCTCAGATCGGCCGTTGATCGGTCAGCCCCAGGCGCTGACTAGTCAAACGCCCAGTCAGCGCCCAGTCAGCAGCCACGTAGGCCAGTCGACAGTCAAAGTTGACTGGGTAATTTCTTTAATCGATTTAATTGGCAGATTTTCATAGAAACTTGTAAATTGCGTAGAAATTAATCTACTGGGCCAAAAATTGCAAATAAAATATGTGTAGATTCAGTAAGACGTTTAGAATCTTGCTGTACCATTGTTTCACACTTTTGCAGCAAGATTTTGTCCAGATTAATTAAATGAGATAATGGCCTTTTTGGAGTAATTAATTCGTAGAAAAAGATCTATAACTCAAAAAATTTCATATGATATGTCCCTGGATTCAGTAGAACAAGGAGAATCTCAAAGTGAATTAAAAAGATAGGCTTACAGTAAAAACTTCTGCAGAAACTATTTAGTGGCTTTCTGTAGTATTTTAATTATTCAGGGAGTTTTATAATGCCTTTTTGAGTAATTCCAATTGGTACTGTTCCTAAATAGCAATTCCCATACAGTAGGATTTTCCCAAGATTTTACAAATAGTATACTATCGGTAGTGAATTATTTGGGTTCTAGCTCTAGTTTTGAGCATTATATTTTGCATAATAGTTTTCCTTCCGCTAAAACTATTTTCCAAGCATGCATTCAGTAGCTTTATTGAATAGGATTATGTGGTGCAGCTGTAGCACCAATTCACTTGTCATGCATACATTCATGCATCATCTTTGTTGCATATTCTTGTGGATTGTTTGTTTATGATTGCAATTGTATCGTGTAGATTGTGACGAGTGCAATGCTTGCTCGTGTGTGGATTGTTCTTCCGACCGCTACAACCAAGGCAAGTAGATGCTATTTTATTCATGATATTGTCCTACTATTTTCAATGCATTGTCGTGTATTTTGTAGACGCATGTGTAGGATGATACTATCGTTATGCTATGTCCTATAATGTGGTAGGGCCTTCCTTGTAGATGAACCACCGTTGGTAGATGTGCTTAGCCATGCTTTGATGTACGAGGGCTGGGTTACATCACTGAATCTTGTTTCTAAAAGTATTGGTTTGTGAAAACTAAAACAACTTAATCAATGAATCTCCTGGGTGTGATGGGATTGATAATTTTGGTGGTTTCATTGCGGAAAGGCACCCAGGTATCAAGAGAAAATGATTGGCTTCCTTATTTCTGTAGCTTACGTGTACAACCATGTGCCAATAATGAAATGGGCGGTTGGTTGGACTTAGTAGGTTGTGGTAACTCGAACCCGCGTATCCAGAGATGTAGAATTTTGGTAGGTTGGACCGGTGCGCGTCGGGATTGGGGAGCTACTTTCCGAACAGTCTCTTCTTGGACTTCTCCCTATCATCACCCAAAATGAGAGTGATGGTACGAGCTGGGCTGGCCAAGTCACATGGGTAAAGTGTACTAACCCCTTCAGGGTGTATAATCTAATCGATTAGTCGTGTCCCCGGTTATGGACATCTGAGTTGCTTGATATTGATTCCATGACATGTTTCTCGCTCACTCTAATTTCATAATTGCTTTAATATTGTTGGGTTAACTTAATTGGGATCTTTTCAAAGAAAATCAAAAACTGTTTATGAAAGTAGGACAAAGGTATTTGCAAATGCAAGCTAGCCACAGCTCCACTTGCCAGATATGCATGTAGATGTTAGCGCTATTGTCTCCTTTACTAGCTTGTAACACCCTCAGAATCGGCCCTATGCAAGTTTTAGCGGAACCCGCCAAACCCGCATAGAAACGATTCAAAGGTGCCCACCAGGCACTTTCGTGCGGGTGGAAAACGAAGTAATAACATTACACAACAGTCAACGATGGGACCCACAGAACAGATATGTATACAACAGCGACTCAGTGAGTCAAGAATACAGATATACAGAACAAAGATCCAGATCACCTTGAAAACGATACATCGTCCGACTACGGACAAGATGCAAATGGGGCTAAGAGCCCTGAAGAATAACCAATGGCGTCCATAACCCTGCCCAGGCCAAGCCGGAAGGGTAACCCTGCTAACGACGTCGATCTCAAAACCTGCTTAAACAAAAGGGGTGCCGACAAAGGGCAAAGGAAAAAGAGGAGCGTCAGTACTGAGGCCAGTACACGGCGAGGCTAGAATTTGGCGGTCCTTGCATACACAGGTATGGTGGACTGTAGCGGCAGCGCAGCATGCACTAAATAACCTATAGAGACTCGATATAACTGGCGGCTATCAGAGAGGGGTAAGAACGACCTATTCGGAACCAACCTGAATCCAACACCAAACAAACCCATCCTGGTATTTCCCCTCGATACCAACCGAGAAAGTCAACCGAGGAACTCACACAGTTGGCAGTTTTATTTATTCAGTTATCGTTGCAGCAATTACTAGTCAGGTATAGATGGTTATCCTGATAAATTAAGCAGTGGGCACTTTTAGTTAACCATTCCATTGTAGTTGCAACACTTACTAGTCAGATACAATTAGCATGACATATCCCAAACCCAGCAGTTGTTGGTACTTTTATTTAGCCATTCCGTTACAGTGAAGCTGATTACTAGTCAGATCGGATACAAGTCAAATTATAGCAGTAAACTTTAGTTATAGTTGTCTATGATCGAGACCTGTGCTCCAAGTCGTCCATAACCGCGGACACGGCTTCTCGAAAAGATTTAACCCTTCAGGGGTGCACCAAAGTATCCACACGCACTTCGACCATTTTTGCTAGATCAATTAACATACACCCATCGGTATGTCGGCGGGGCCTAAGTCATGACGTTTCCCAGACCCAAAGCAAGCACGGGGGGCCACCCCACTAAGTCTACCCGCAACGAAGTCGGCCGGTCTCCGAGACGGACTCAGGGTTTGCGTCAGTGGCTGTAAACGACGGGGAACCCAAAACTGGGATTGTCGATACCGCGAAAACACTCCGCTTTCCTAAACAGTACAGGTGCTATCCATCGCACAATTTAAATAAAGCAGTAAAGCATGGCATAAGTACAGGATAGTAAATAAAACCTCAAACTAGTTGTGGCCCCCAGTACAGTACTTTGAAATCAGGTACTAAATCGATGGGGTGCCCATACATCCCACATGTGGTTAGCGCGCTCGATCTCGGAACAGGTGTCAAGAACTCGGGGTCCTACGGGACACAAGTGGACGGTTAACAACCAAATAACATCTATTGCCCACCTGTGCCTCTGCTTACCTACTTCAATTTTAGTTATTGAACAATAATTAAAGTAAACGATAATTAAAGCCATGATCATCTCCAACACTAAACATGCGGCAATACTCCAACAACTGTGGTACTTGACGACACGCAACAGCACTTGAGCAAGCGACTACGACGCGCAGGTCCAACTATCTACCAAACAACAGGTAATAGGATGGGTCCAAGGCAATATTTGGCTGCAAGGGATATCTCGGGTACGGAAACTAGAGCATCGCAACACAGATAGCAATAGATCAACAGGAGGGAATAAATACTATAAAAGTAAGATAGGTAGAAAGGGGGAGATGCTCGCCTGAAAACATTGCCGAAGGTTCAACCGACGATCGGGTCGACACTCGCATCAACTCAACGGCCTTATCCGCGAAGAAGCAAAACACTAGAATAAACACCGGATGCACTATTTAATACTACTGTAGAAAATCGGGCATGATGCATGTATGATGCATGACATGGCAAAGGTGCGATGCAACTAGATCATATTAAGCGGAACCGGGGTCCCGACATTTAATTAAATGGTTCAAGTTATTTATCTACCCCGCAAATTAAGTGTTGGGTTAACAGGGCGGAACATGGCATCGATTCGCTACACCAATTTAAATGGAGGCGGTATAATACAAGTATGTCCCGCATAAACACTCCATATTTAATTATGAGGTGAATCGGCATAAGGCCCCCAAACCACATGACAATATGCATGCGAGTATAATAATTTAATATGCAACAAGTTTTATATTTAGCATTTATAAAATAGGGCTCGAGAAAAGGTTCACACATCTGGGTTCGGAAGATCTTGGTTCCGGGGATTCGGGGTTCGGTCTCAGGGTTCAGGGTTCGACGGGATCGGTCTCGGCAGAAACATTCTCGGACAACGGAGGTAGATCTTGGCATCCGAGGAGAAGAGCTTGGTTGGCGTCGGGGTCACATCGGATCCGCCCTGGTCGGTGCCGATCTTGTCGTCACGAAGATCTTGTCGGGTCCTCGTATCGGGTCGGTCTTGGCGTTCGGGAAGAAGAACTTGGCGTGCGACATCGTCGGCATCGGTGCGGGAAGGAGGCCTTGCCGTTCCGTGTCGGTGACCTTGGCATCCGGGTTCTCGGCGAGCTCGGCGTCCGGGAAGGAGTACTTGTCGCTCAGGTTCTCGGTGTCCGGGGTGAAGTACTTGGCGTCCTCGAGGAAGTACTTCACGCATCTATGGATCGGTCCTCGGGGTCGAAGAACTTGGCGCGCCAGGGTTCGGTCTTCGGATCCTCGAGGGAGGAGGACGCCGTGATCGGTCTTCAGAGTCTCCACCATCGAATCCTTGAAGGAGGTCATGGCGTTCCAGGAAGGCGATCTTGACTTGGAACCAGTATGATTCTACTGATGGCACGAGTTTTGGTGTCGGCAATCTTGTGGTCTTGGATTAGCATCAACACCGGTTCATGGTGGAGAACACACGCAAGCACATAGAAATACACGCATGTCTGCAGAAGATCTGAGCAGGAATACAGGTACTGGCCCTCGCAGCAACCGAACGACGAGACCGCAGGAAGAAGGCGGGCGGCGCGTCGCTGGGTTCAGCGGAGGCATGGTGGTTGCAGAGGAAGACGAGCTAGGACGACGCGGCAGGACGAAGGAGATGGTTGACGCGGGACCTGGCCGGGGACGCGCGGGAGGTGCGACGCTCTGGGCTCGGTGCAGAGGCGGGGGCCATGCCAGGGACGGACGAGGGTGGTGGGTGGACGTCGAGGGGAGGTACGCGCTGGGGTGCTCAGGCTCAGGGAAGGAGGGGACCGGGGCCGCGCAGCTTGGTCGAAGGGAGGCAAAGGCGACAGGAAGGGTCGGGCCTGGCGCGGAGGCGGAGGGATAAGCGGCCGGCGGCGGCGCTGCAGAAGAGCTTGGGGCGGGGCGGCCTGAGAGGAGGAAGCCGGGAGAGGCGGCTCCGGCGAGGCAGAGAGAAGGCCGGCGACGGGAGGAGGGGTCGCCGGCGCGACGGCGGCCAGAGGAGGCAGATGCGCCCGAGGGTTGCAGGGCGAGCGGTGGGCGTCGAGCGACCGCGGGGCGGCGCCGAGAGCGAACGGGGGAGGAGCTTGGGGAGCTGGGAGCGGGACAGGGAGCTGCGGGGGAGGGAGAGGGGGCGCTCGGGTCGCTGCGGCGGCGGGACACGAGAGGGGAGCGGCGCCGAGGGGGAGGTGAGGCAGAGGCGGCCGGGGACGGCAGCACTCGGGCGGCCAGGGGCGACGGGGACCCGCGGAGCTCCTGGCGGGGCGGTCGCAAGGAGGGCTCCGGGACGGAGGAGGGCCCGCAGATGCGCAAGGCAGGAGGGGCAAGGTCGCACGGGGAGGTGGCGAGCGCCAGGCGCGGCGGCGGCGCGAGAGGAGCAGAGGAGGTTGGAGACGGGGAGGGAGAGGAGCACGGATTGGTGGGGGAGGTTCTCTACGCGAGGTGGGGCCGGGAGGGTTGGATCGTGATCGGGCCAGGGAACGGCGGTTGTCGGTGTGGGGCCCGCATGGGAGTGCGTGCAGGTGGGCGGGGTGGGGAGCGTGCATGCGGCTGGCTGGGGCTGGCGCGTGCATGCGTGTGTGTGTTGTGTGGGGGGTGAGGGAGTAGGTGGTGGCTGGGGGTGATGTGGCAGGCTGGGAGTGGGTGGAGGAGAGATGAGAGATGAGGTGGCGAGAGGGGATTGGTCAGGGTGAGGTGGCTGAAGGGTGGGTACGATAGGATTGGGTAGCAAAAGGTTTTAGGACAGGCTGGTTTTGTACTGGGGGTGGCCGACTGGGTCGGATCGGCCCGGTACGGCTGCCCCCTAAAAATAAAATAAATATTTTATTAATTAAAACGGGGCGTTTGAAATCCGTTGGTAGACGAAACAAAATAATCCGGAGACCCGGGTTTTAAGTTGAATAAAGACGGGAGTATTTAGAAGACAAAACTAGGCGTTTCGAAAATAGTTTGGACAAAATGCATGCATGATGATGACGATGCTCAAATGCAATGTGGCATGATGACATGAGCATGAGGTCATGATGATGCCATGCACAAAAACAACGCGATTTTCTAGTAGTGGTTTTGGCGGGATGCCACAATTCGACACCACTAACAATGGATCTCGCCCTCGAGATCCGCCTCATGGTACCGGAAAGAAGGACGGCGATCTGAATCTTCTCGCTTCGTGTAGATGTTCGCGACACCACTAACAAGGGTTCATTCTCCATCTTGGAATCGGCGACACCACCAACAAAGGGTCGTTGTTCACGTTCATCAAGAGAACACTCCGGATAAACAACGACGAAGTTAAAGGTAAGGCCACCTCTAACTTTCGCGGAAGGAGTATAACTGTAATGATTCACCATTCAATGTACAAGAGCGAATGATAAGAGTAGTCGGATGGTGAGCAGTCCATCGCGCACCCAAAGCATTACTCTGCACATGAATAGAAGAATTATGCAACCAACTCTCAGAAATCAGACTGAAGATCTCGACAAACGAGGTTCAGAAACAAAGGAGTGATGCAGACTCTGCATCGGATCTGACGTAGATGATGTCGTCGCGTCGGAAAACACCGGAAGGCACGAGAAGGAACAAAGAGAAGTCCACCAGACGAAGGATTCCTCGGATAGCATGAAGACCAGATGTAGCAACACCGTTACCAAAGGAGGAAGCGAAACCCTAAAGAGACGACGGAAAACCCAACCACGAGAAGTCCTGGACTCGAAGAGAGAGAAGAGAGCGGATTCAAAACACGCAGAGGAGAGCAGCAGAGGGGTAAGGAGTAAAATCAGACCTAATCAGAACTATCCAACCGATTTTTGCAAAATAGTTTTGACACTCTACTTCGGCCGTTAGCTAGGTTATCCTACAGGCTGTACTTGTGGGGTATCGCAACTGCTGAGCTCTGATACCACTCTGTAACACCCTCAGAATCGGCCCTATGCAAGTTTTAGCGGAACCCGCCAAACCCGCATAGAAACGATTCAAAGGTGCCCACCAGGCACTTTCGTGCGGGTGGAAAACGAAGTAATAACATTACACAACAGTCCACGATGGGACCCACAGAACAGATATGTATACAACAGCGACTCAGTGAGTCAAGAATACAGATATACAGAACAAAGATCCAAATCACCTTGAAAACGATACAGCGTCCGACTACGGACAAGATGCAAATGGGGCTAAGAGCCCTGAAGAATAACCAATGGCGTCCATAACCCTGCCCAGGCCAAGCCGGAAGGGTAACCCTGCTAACGACGTCGATCTCAAAACCTGCTTAAACAAAAGGGGTGCCGACAAAGGGCAAAGGAAAAAGAGGAGCGTCAGTACTGAGGCCAGTACACGGTGAGGCTAGAATTCGGCGGTCCTCGCCTACACAGGTATGGTGGACTGCAGCGGCAGCGCAACATGCACTAAACAACCTATAGAGACTCGATATAACTGGCGGCTATCAGAGAGGGGTAAGAACGACCTATTCGGAACCAACCTGAATCCAACACCAAACAAACCCATCCTGGTATTTCCCCTCGATACCAACCGAGAAAGTCAACCGAGGAACTCACACAGTTGGCAGTTTTATTTATTCAGTTATCGTTGCAGCAATTACTAGTCAGGTATAGATGGTTATCCTGATAAATTAAGCAGTGGGCACTTTTAGTTAACCATTCCATTGTAGTTGCAACACTTACTAGTCAGATACAATTAGCATGACATATCCCAAACCCAGCAGTTGTTGGTACTTTTATTTAGCCATTCCGTTACAGTGAAGCTGATTACTAGTCAGATCGGATACAAGTCAAATTATAGCAGTAAACTTTAGTTATAGTTGTCTATGATCGAGACCTGTGCTCCAAGTCGTCCATAACCGCGGACACGGCTTCTCGAAAAGATTTAACCCTTCAGGGGTGCACCAAAGTATCCACACGCACTTCGACCATTTTTGCCAGATCAATTAACATACACCCATCGGTATGTCGGCGGGGCCTAAGTCATGACGTTTCCCAGACCCAAAGCAAGCACGGGGGGCCACCCCACTAAGTCTACCCGCAACGAAGTCGGCCGGTCTCCGAGACGGACTCAGGGTTTGCGTCAGTGGCTGTAAACGACGGGGAACCCAAAACTGGGATTGTCGATACCGCGAAAACACTCCGCTTTCCTAAACAGTACAGGTGCTATCCATCGCACAATTTAAATAAAGCAGTAAAGCATGGCATAAGTACAGGATAGTAAATAAAACCTCAAACTAGTTGTGGCCCTCAGTACAGTACTTTGAAATCAGGTACTAAATCGATGGGGTGCCCATACATCCCACATGTGGTTAGCGCGCTCGATCTCGGAACAGGTGTCAAGAACTCGGGGTCCTACGGGACACAAGTGGACGGTTAACAACCAAATAACATCTATTGCCCACCTGTGCCTCTGCTTACCTACTTCAATTTTAGTTATTAAACAATAATTAAAGTAAACGATAATTAAAGCCATGATCATCTCCAACACTAAACATGCGGCAATACTCCAACAACTGTGGTACTTGACGACACGCAACAGCACTTGAGCAAGTGACTACGACGCGCAGGTCCAACTATCTACCAAACAACAGGTAATAGGATGGGTCCAAGGCAATATTTGGCTGCAAGGGATATCTCGGGTACGGAAACTAGAGCATCGCAACACAGATAGCAATAGATCAACAGGAGGGAATAAATACTATAAAAGTAAGATAGGTAGAAAGGGGGAGATGCTCGCCTGAAAACATTGCCGAAGGTTCAACCGACGATCGGGTCGACACTCGCATCAACTCAACGGCCTTATCCGCAAAGAAGCAAAACACTAGAATAAACACCGGATGCACTATTTAATACTACTGTAGAAAATCGGGCATGATGCATGTATGATGCATGACATGGCAAAGGTGCGATGCAACTAGATCATATTAAGCGAAACCGGGGTCCCGATATTTAATTAAACGGTTCAAGTTATTTATCTACCCCGCAAATTAAGTGTTGGGTTAACAGGGCGGAACATGGCATCGATTCGCTACACCAATTTAAATGGAGGCGGTATAATACAAGTATGTCCCGCATAAACACTCCATATTTAATTATGAGGTGAATCGGCATAAGGCCCCCAAACCACATGACAATATGCATGCGAGTATGATAATTTAATATGCAACAAGTTTTATATTTAGCATTTATAAAATAGGGCTCGAGAAAAGGTTCACACATCTGGGTTCGGAAGATCTTGGTTCCGGGGATTCGGGGTTCGGTCTCGGGGTTCAGGGTTCGACGGGATCGGTCTCGGCAGAAACATTCTCGGACAACGGAGGTAGATCTTGGCATCCGAGGAGAAGAGCTTGGTTGGCGTCGGGGTCACATCGGATCCGCCCTGGTCGGTGCCGATCTTGTCGTCACGAAGATCTTGTCGGGTCCTCGTATCGGGTCGGTCTTGGCGTTCGGGAAGAAGAACTTGGCGTGCGACATCGTCGGCATCGGTGCGGGAAGGAGGCCTTGCCGTTCCGTGTCGGTGACCTTGGCATCCGGGTTCTCGGCGAGCTCGGCGTCCGGGAAGGAGTACTTGTCGCTCAGGTTCTCGGTGTCCGGGGTGAAGTACTTGGCGTCCTCGAGGAAGTACTTCACGTATCTATGGATCGGTCCTCGGGGTCGAAGAACTTGGCGTGCTAGGGTTCGGTCTTCGGATCCTCGAGGGAGGAGGACGCCGTGATCGGTCTTCAGAGTCTCCACCATCGAATCCTTGAAGGAGGTCATGGTGTTCCAGGAAGGCGATCTTGACTTGGAACCGGTATGATTATACCGATGGCACGAGTTTTGGTGTCGGCAATCTTGTGGTCTTGGATTAGCATCAACACCGGTTCATGGTGGAGAACACACGCAAGCACATAGAAATACACGCATGTCTGCAAAAGATCTGAGCAGGAATACAGGTACTGGCCCTCGCAGCAACCGAACGACGAGACCGCAGGAAGAAGGCGGGCGGCGCGTCGCTGGGTTCAGCGGAGGCAGGGTGGTTGCAGAGGAAGACGATCTAGGGCGACGCGGCAGGACGGAGGAGATGGTTGACGCGGGACCTGGCCGGGGACGCGCGGGAGGTGCGACGCTCTGGGCTCGGTGCAGAGGCGGGGGCCATGCCAGGGACGGACGAGGGTGGTGGGTGGACGTCGAGGGGAGGTACGCGCTGGGGTGCTCAGGCTCAGGGAAGGAGGGGACCGGGGCCGCGCAGCTTGGTCGAAGGGAGGCAGAGGCGACGGGGAGGGTCGGGCCTGGCGCGGAGGCGGAGGGATAAGCGGCCGGCGGCGACGCTGCAGAAGAGCTTGGGGCGGGGCGGCCTGAGAGGAGGAAGCCGGGAGAGGCGGCTCCGGCAAGGCAGAGAGAAGGCCGGCGGCGGGAGGAGGGGTCGCCGGCGCGACGGCGGCCAGAGGAGGTAGAGGCGCCCGAGGGTTGTAGGGCGAGCGGCGGGCGTCGAGCGGCCGCGGGGCGGCCCTGAGAGCGGACGGGGGAGGAGCTTGGGGAGCTGGGAGCGGGACAGGGAGCTGCGGGGGAGGGAGAGGGGGCGCTCGGGTCGCTGCGGCGGCGGGACACGAGAGGGGAGCGGCGCCGAGGGGGAGGTGAGGCAGAGGCGGCCGGGGACGGCAGCACTCGGGCGGCCAGGGGCGACGGGGACCCGCGGAGCTCCTGGCGGGGCGGTCGCAAGGAGGGCTCCAGGACGGAGGAGGGCCCGCAGACGCGCAAGGCGGGAGGGGCAAGGTCGCACGGGGAGGTGGCGAGCGCCAGGCGCGGCGGCGGCGCGAGAGGAGCAGAGGAGGTTGGAGACGGGGAGGGAGAGGAGCACGGATTGGTGGGGGAGGTTCTCTGCGCGAGGTAGGGCCGGGAGGGTTGGATCGGGATCGGGCCAGGGAACGGCGGTTGTCGGTGTGGGGCCCGCACGGGAGTGCGTGCAGGTGGGCGGGGTGGGGAGCGTGCATGCGGCTGGCTGGGGCTGGCGCGTGCATGCGTGTGTGTGTTGTGTGTGGGGGTGAGGGAGTAGGTGGTGGCTGGGGGTGGTGGCAGGCTGGGAGTGGGTGGAGGAGAGATGAGAGATGAGGTGGCGAGAGGGGATTGGTCAGGGTGAGGTGGCTGAAGGGTGGGTAGGATAGGATTGGGTAGCAAAAGGTTTTAGGACAGGCTGGTTTTGTACTGGGGTGGCCGACTGGGTCGGATCGGTCCGGTACGGCTGCCCCCTAAAAATAAAATAAATATTTTATTAATTAAAATGGGGCGTTTGAAATCCGTTGGTAGACGAAACAAAATAATCCGGAGACCCGGGTTTTAAGTTGAATAAAGACGGGAGTATTTAGAAGACAAAACTAGGCGTTTCGAAAATAGTTTGGACAAAATCCATGCATGATGATGACGATGCTCAAATGCAATGTGGCATGATGACATGAGCATGAGGTCATGATGATGCCATGCACAAAAACAACGCGATTTTCTAGTAGTGGTTTTGGCGGGATGCCACCGCTATTGTCTCCTTTACTAGCTCTACTTGCCATACATTCCATGTATTGACCCTTCGGGGCTGCTACGTTTCATGTTGCAGGATATTCCGATTCTGAGTAATCGATATAGGCCACGGTACTCCACTCGGCACTTGTTCACTTGTGGGCAATTTGAAGAATGGAGGATTTGCTTTATTTATGTTGCTACCTGAATAATTTGAGCTAGCCTTGGGCTAAGCTTTTATTGTAATAATGGTACTCTGGATCTTCGTTATTTATGATGCACGGATATTTTGCTATGTTATTCATCTTATTCTATTGTGGGCCAATGAACCGATCCAGGGATTGGCATGTCACATAGAAGTCACGGTCTTCTCAGAACCGTGGTGTTACAAGCAGATCTGAGAAAAATACAAATAACTTCAAATAATTGGTTGTAGCATAAAGAAAGAAGATAGCATTATTAGATCATCGCCACTCTAGCCTACCAATTCTGCCATCATCTGCAATGTTTCAAACCCATTGATCCACAATTGTTTAGGGTATAGGAGCAGATTAGTAGAATATATATCAAGAGAAGTAAAAGACAATTAGCTACTCGCTGAAATCAAATGGTTGAATGTGTCATAAGGAAACCAACAATATAGAGGGTCATCTACTGGAGGAGATGATGGCATAGAAGCTAGCGGTGGAGCTGGTGGGAGACACAACCATTGCCTGGTTGGTTGCATAAGTCCCACTTGAACATAATAAACACTAAACTGGTCTAAGTAGAGTAACATATGAATAATATTAGGGTCTTGTTTCTTGTGGGTTTCATATATCATACACAAAAAACTAAAAAGTAACATTAGACAGTTTGTTCTCCTGACACCTCATATCTCTTAATAAACGTCATACAGTGGACTAAGATTCTGGCTGCTTTTGAAGATTAGTGAACTCCTTCGGTCCTTCCACTAAACCTTTAGGGACTTCACGATGCTCCATCCCATAGGAAAAAGGAAGTAAAAGATGAGAATAAAATACCATTTAATATGCACCTCAAACATTCCTCTTGCATTATCATCCATCGTTGTCTTTATGCTTTTCCGTGCAGCTCGAGATCAGATCCCATTTTGAAAGTTACTGAAATTGTAAATAGGATAACCACCAAATAAGTTGATTATGTAGTTTCGGATATTCCAATCAGTTGTCTAGTTGAGATCCTGAAAAATCGGCAGCGCTTATTTCTTTAATATGTCAACACAAAAACGCAGAAGTCCACATTAATATTGCCAATCATAAGAAAAAATTGATAGGGACGTATCTTTTACATGGACTCTTTTTTTTACCAAAGAAGCTGCAGTTTCTAGACTGTTAGCACTATAAAATAATATTTAAGTTATCTGTTCTCCAAAAAACCTAGATGAAACGAAGGAAGTAAAACTGATATAAACAATTGGACAGAGTTTTCAGTAGAAATTAGCATACTATAAAAACATGCAGATGCACTGTGTAATCAACAACCAATATCACAAGCTATGAGTCATGGTACAAATTGTACATACACATCACTTAGAACTATTCTTGATAACTAAAGACAATAACAACTGAGTACTTAAATTAATCACTAATCTCATTGGTACAGCCCCAAACCGGACCTCCATTGCCCAAATTCTGAACTACACTAATCTGTCTTTTTTCAAAATTATTTACCTGGCTATGTCGCCTTCACATCCATCCCGTTCACTCACGAACTACCAAAAAATGAGCAGCATCGCGTGCCTGAAAACCTCCTTCCAAGTTTCCAACGGTGGTGCATCTGACAGTGGCACCAAGGCGGCTGTAGTTGGGCGGGTGGTGGCGGACGGCAAGACGGAAACCCTAGGACAAGAAGCCGTTGAACATGAGAAGGTGTAGGTGGTGGAGATGCACAGGATAGGGCTGTGGCTGTAGTTGGGCGGGTGACAGCGGACGGCAGGCCAGAAACCCTAGGATGCAAGGGCAAACAGATTGATATTTCTTCGCATACCATCGCGAGCCCTAGAAGCAGTAGGGTGATTCAACAGGAAAGTTACACACACATGTCTACACGAGAAAAGATCAAAAAAATAGAAAAAAACAGACGCAAATCGGTGCGTGCACACACTAGTTCGTAGCATTGGCGTTGATCGATGGTAGCAACAAAGTTAGACTACCTAATCTCATTACTATCACTAATTAGCTTCAACGTTGCGAACTAGAAATCGCATCCTCCTCCTTCTCCGCCGATGCCGGGCGGCTTAGTGGCTGATACGGTGACAGACTAAATCTTAAGATTATACGAGATTAATATATGAAGGATAAAGATCTAAACTACTAGACTCAATAAACTATATCTGACACATCTACGCTTCAGACTCTTCAGCCTCCATTCAATAGATGTTTTAGTAATTGTTTCATTCGAATCTTCCGAATATTTCTGACTTCTCATAGCAGAATTATGTTTGGTCTTCAATTGAGTAGAGTGTTTTCTCTTCTTGCTCTTCAACATCTTCATATAGCAAGGGTGAAAGGGCATGTATTCCCCCATGTATGGATTTGGTAATTAATGACAATCTTTATGGACTAATGTGTAAATTGAGTTTCACTTATAGATTTGTCCATTGGTATCCCCACCACTGAAAATTCGTCACGCACTAAAACTGATTTGCAGCACCGATTTTTGTTATAAGCGTACGCTATTCGCTGGCGGTTTTTATTATAGGCATACGCTATTCGATGGCGGTTCATCGGACGCGCTATTTTGCTGGTAAAACTGACCCTTAATTGGAAGCTCTATTTTGCAGCACACGCTAGCGCCACAAACAAGTTCCACACATATGTTTACACGAGAAAAGCTCGAAAAAATAGAAAAACTAGACGCAAATCGGTGCGTGCACACACTAGTTCGTAGCGTTTGTGTTGATCGATGGTAGCAACAAAGCTAGACTACCTAACATCATTACTACCACTAACCAGCTACAACATTGCGAACTAGAAATCGCATTCTCCTCCTTCTCCGCCGACACCGGGCGGCTTGGTGTTTGATACAGTGACAGACTAAATCTTAAGATTATACGAGATTAACATATGGAGGATAAAGACCTATACTACTAGACTCAATAAACTTTATCTGACACATCCACGCTTCAGACTCCTCGGCCTCCATTTAATAGATGTTTGTGTAATTGTTTCCTTCGACACTTCCGAATATTTCTGACTCCTCATAGCGGAACTATGTTTGGTCTTCAGTTGAGTAGAGTGTTTTCTCTTCTTGCTCTTCAACATCTTCAGAATATAGCAAGGGTTAATAAGGTACGGTTGAGTACGAGCGTACTCAATAAGTTCACTAAAAAAAATGTTTGATGCACTAACTACAACCACAAACTAAAGGTCGTAGGTTATGTAGGTTTTGTAAATATTTCTTCAAAGGTTGCTTTTATTCTAAAAAAATGTCCGTCAGTCTTCACAAGTTGATTAGAACTTCGTGGAGTTCCTTTTCTGCAGCGTTCGCAGCTCTTTTCAAAACAGGGAGTAACATGTCACACTTTTATACACTCTGCAGAGGTATGTTGCTTTATCCATAAGAGAACAATTCCTTGTTGCACATTCGGGCAGCCTACCCATCCACACTTCATATGGCATGGGGCCCAGTAATTGATCCAAGCCTATCACTATCCTTCTCCGCAACCCCACATGCCCACCTAGTGTATTACGCAATGAAATGTACACCGTTGTAGATGCCAAACTACCGTGGGGCGTTGAGAGATCTCACCCATATGCTACATATCCTCTCGTGAAATTACAATCACGGTCCGAGGATAACAACCACGGCATGCGCATCTGTTAACATGCGAAAGGAAGAAAATCCAGCTGACTTCCCTAGAGCCATATAGATCTCATAGTTAATGCGTATTGTATGGCACAAGAATCGTTGGTGACATTGGTTATTAAGTCCTAGGTGTTATGTTCCTATACCACATGAACTTTCATAGTAGGTTATTACCAGTTTGTAAATAACCCATAATCATATCATTATGAAAATATATTTTTTCTGTCATCCCTTTTGAAATGTAGGTGATAACAATAATAGATTGTAAATACATGATATAAAATAATCAAAGGACATGAGCAAGTATAAACTTGACTTGATATAACGAAGTATTGTAGTCGAATGCCTTGACTTGACCCTGGACCTCAGGTTCTAGAATATACCATCATTGTCCGGCAAGGACAATGTTTAAAGAAGCAACATGATGTTATGCATAAGTAATGAGATACATGTTGTAAAACCCCCGAAGTAACTCCCCAACATTATGAGTGAGTTGAAATTAGGTGATTTATTTAAGATTTGATTTGTCTTCAAGTTCACTTCACAAAAGAGTACATTTGCAAAGACTTTAAGATTAACATATAAGACATAAAAGGTGAAATACAACTGTAATACAAGACTAAGGTTGAGTGGTATCATGTAACTATTAAGAAGATCATTTTAAGTTGTTATGACTTAAAGGAAATAACATAGTGTTTATTTTGAAGTGGAAAAAGAACAACTTTTCAAAAAATGTTATTCATATAAAGTTACATACTACTTAAGATTATTAGAGTATAACTTATTGTTATTGATAAGGTTTTAACATTCTAGAGTTAACATGTTTCTTATTGACTAATTAATAGACCAAAGTTAACTATAAAAATATAAAAGGACTTAAGACATAAGATTTATGGCATTACTAATTTCTAGGGTTTTCCTAAGCATAATCAAAGATGAAATCTTATAAATATGAAGCTTAGCCTTAAGGACTTAGATGTAGCATTTTTAATATTCATAGATTATATTATAAGATTTTTCTACGGGAAAAAGGTGAATTTATTATATAGTTTATTTAGTTAATACCAAGTTTAAGAGTCACACAAAGTGTTATTATTTAGATTGAGATTGATGGCTGGTGCTGACGTGGAGCACTTCGTTGGAAACCCCAAGAGCAAGGTATGTAGCAGCAAGCAGCAAGTCTTCTCTCAATTGAGACCGAGGTTATCGAACCAGAAGGAGGAAGGAAATGTCACACAGGTGTTGCGAGCAACACGGAGACCTGCACAACACAAACTCAAGACTTTTCCCTAACAAATCAGTGAGGTTGTCAAGCTCACCAGTTTGCTGTAACAAAGGATTAAATGTATGGTGTGGAAGGTAATGGTATGTAGCAAGTAAATAGGTAACAGTGGAAGATGTATCAATGGTAAAGATTGGACCGGGGTCCATAGTTCACTAGAGGTGCTCTCCTTAGATAAAAAACATGGCATGAAGGATAAACAAATTACCGCGAGGCAAATGACAGGAACTGAGCAAGGCATAACAATGCAATTACTAGCCAGAAAGATCCTATGAAGTTGATTGGGCAATACAACAATATACATAGACCGTCATCCAACTGCATCTATGACTAGAAGTCCACCTTCAGGTTATCATCCGAACCCCCTCCAGTATTAAGTTGCAAGCAACATACAACTGCTTTAAGCAAAGTGTGTAAGGTAAACAATCCACATGTTCCATGAACAAGAGACCGTTGTTTTCTCCCTAGTAGCAACAACACATCTACAACCGAAGAGATTTCTGTCACTTTCCTTGGAAACTAGAGGCATGAACCCACTATCGAGCATAAATACCCCCTCTTGGAGTCAGTAGCAACTACTTGGCCAAGATAACCACTAGCAACGGAGAGCATGCAAGATCACAAACAACACAGACATGATAGAATCATAAAGATAAAACCATTAATCAAACCAACATAATAATCTCAATATCCATCGGATCCCCGCAAACACAACATGCATGGTTACAAATAGATTAGATCTTGATCATGAACGGAGCTCACAAGATCTATACATGAAAGCACAAAAGAAGAGATACAACCATCTAGCTACTACATGGACCCATGGTCCAAGGTGGAACTACTCACGAATCATACCGGAGAGAAGGCCTCCGGGATGATCTCCCCTCCGTCAGGGTGCCGGGAAGAGCTTCAGATCCCCCCGATCTAGGGACGATGGTGGCGGCGGCTACAGACGGTTTTATGGATTTCTGATCGGGTACTCACGATTTCTGCATCAGGGGCTTCTTATAGGCGAAGGGGCGAGACCGAGAGGCGGCCAGGGCCACCAAACCCTAGCCAGGCATGGGCCCACCTGCCCCCGCGCCTGGGGTGGGTCTGCCCCCTGGCCGTCCCCTCCGGCTCTCCTCTAGACTTCTTGTTCCCCACGAAAAGTAATTGACTTTGATGTTTGTCCCTTCCAATTTCGAGAATATTTCTTTACTAACTTTTCTGAAACCAAAAACAGCAGAAAACAGGCATCTGGCACTGTTGCAACTTGTTAATAGGTTAGTACCAGAAAACATGTAAAAATCACCTCAAAGTGTAGACAAGCAAAGAAAAGTACATACAAAACAATCATGTAGCATTAAAAATTATAGATATGTTTCCAACGTATCAGCATCCCCAAGCTTAACTCCTGCTCGTCCTCGAGTAGGTAAGTGATAAACAGAATAATTTTTGAGGTGACATGCACCCTCACAATAAAGATCCATCCATTTGCAAGCATTGAAAGCTGGGAACAAAGAACTCTAAAAATGTGCATGAAATATGGAGTTCTAACAACAGGACATAGTAACTATGCACGCAACATGGCAAGCTACAAACAAAGATCATGAATAATATGCATTGAAAAACGTTTGTTGGCTTCACATGCAGAAAACATAGCATAGTGGCAATCATCTTGTCCCTCATACAGTAGCAATATAATGCATAGGACACCTGCAAAGTTCACAAGGGTGACTAGAAACAAGTAGCACAAGAACAAGTAATATCACAATATGCATCAATTAATAGGCCTTGGAACACTGCACACAGAATGACAACTATGCTCTCTTAATGGTGCCTAAAGGTAGAAGGTGGAGACTCAATAATGGTGGGAGAAAGGCCTTTTTTATAAAGGAAGCAGAGATTACAAGTTTCAAAAAGAACTTCCAAAAATTATGGTACTAGTTAGCTTTCAGCCCTCATTGCCCCTATCATAAGCATCTTGAAGTGGTTAAGGTTAAAGTCGCAAAGCTGGAGTATATGCTTGACGAAGTATAAGTTGGCAATCTCATGCCCCTTGAATACGAGGGCCACACCTCATGCATACTCAACTTTGGGTCCAAGTACTTCTTGTCACTTTAAGTATTTGCATATCATCGAGAACCGCCAACGGGGTACCCCTTGCACATGGTACAAGAGCTTTCCCATAACCAAAATGACAAGGCAAGCAGACAATGAGCATCTCAGCTTCTTATGTACCATGAGAATATGGTACTTTTTTCTCTCTTTCCTCTTTTCTCAATGTGTCTATTTTTTTATAAGAAGAATGCTTCATAGATGTCACTATGGTGATGCTGCAAGTTTCCACCAGGATTAGGCATGCCTTAGGCTAGCGGCCCAGGCGTTTCTCTAACACAGGATACAGACTCCATGGAATTACAAGTTCCCTCTTTATTTCACACCGGTGACCTCCATAGACAAAAGAATATGATATCAACTGAGTACAACAAGGTACAAGTGCAATGTTGAAAACGTTCCCCGTGACAGCACGGTTCTGCTAATTCCAACTTATAAGTGCAAGCATATACAACAAAGTTGTCACAATGGTTCAAGTTTATTAGGGGCAAAAAACAAAGTGTGCCATCAAGTTCGTGAGGGCTTTAATCACTAAGTTTTCACATAACAAAATAGTTTTTAAATGGAAGATAGTTGAAAACAAGAATATACTTGGAATGGTGTAACACACCATGCATAGGAGTTTATAGTGGACACTTTGGAATAACTTGGTTTCTTGGAAGTTGGAGGCATGAGTAGAACTTACTCATACAAGTGGAGGCTAGCAAAAGACTGGGATCAACCAACTAAGAGAGCAATAATGGCCAAAATCATGCAATGCAACAAAGCAAACTATTCAAAGAAAAGAGTGGTACTACATGAAGGGTTTCGCAGCATAGTAAATCAAAAAATTCTACGGATGCGAACGGGAAAACCAAGATCTAATCTAGGAGATGCAAACAAGGAGGGGGGATAGATGACATCTTCATACCCTTGAAGATTCGCACAGTGGAACGTTCGACGGAATGTGGGTGATGTAGTCGTACTCGCTTCTCCTCCTCGCGATCCGATCCGATCTAACACCGCAAGTGGTGATGCCTCCGATAGATGCACACATGCGGAACCTCGACGTCTCCTCCTTCCTCGGTCCAGCAAGTAGGGTGGAGAGATGGATTGGATCTACAACGCGACGGCGCGGTGCAAGCGGTAGAGAGTTTCTGCGACAGGGCTTCGCCTACGCGCAGTCAGGAGAGAGAGAGGAGGGGCAGCAGGGCGGCTAGGGTTGTGGAGGAGGTGTGGGAGGGGTGCGCCCCCAGCCCTCTTTATATAGAGGGGTGGGCGGCTGGCCCTTGCCCCTCCCCCAAGCCCTAGGCCAGCGGCCAAAGGAGGGAGGAGTGGGGGGCAAGTTCCCCCCCCTTCTAGAAGCTTCCCCAGGGTTTCCCTAGGGTTTGGCCGGCTGGGCCCTATGGTGCCTTGTGCCCCTGGCCCAATGCGGCCAGGGCACTCCCTCATAGGCTCATGCCCCCTCCCGACAAGTGGGGCCACGTTGGTCCCACTCCGGAAGGTTCTAGAAGCTTCTGGTACAATACCGAATAACCCAAAACAATTCCGAACTCCAAAAACTACATTGCCTTATATGAATCTTATTCTCCGGACCATTCCGGAACCTCTCGTGATGTCCCGGATCCCATCCAAGACTCCGAACAAAAACTCATAAACCAATTATCCAATCTATCCTAGCGTCGAGACACGTTAAGTGTGTGACCCTTCGGGTTCAAGAATATGCAGACATGATCTTCTATCAATAATCAACAGCGGGGTCTGGAAACCCATATTGACTCCCACACATTCATCGATGATCATATCGGATGAACCACGACGCCAGGATTCAATCAATCCCATATATATATATTCCCTTTGTCTCGCGATATTTTACTTGCCCGAGATTTGATCGTCGGTACCATCATACCTAGTTCAATCTTGTTCACAGCAAGTACTTTACTCGTTCCGTAATCCGATATCACTTTGTGATTAACTCCTTAACCACATGCTTGCAAGCGGTGTTGATATCGATTGCCGAGTGGGCCCGAAGTATATATCTCCGACTTGGGAGGGACAA
This sequence comes from Avena sativa, assembly GCA_916181665.1. NCBI lineage: Eukaryota > Viridiplantae > Streptophyta > Magnoliopsida > Poales > Poaceae > Avena > Avena sativa. The sequence goes on from OV702279.1 coordinate 325,161,454, forward strand.
ATCCCATCTCGATACATACAACCCAACAGGTACTTTCCGATCACCTGAGAGACACCTTTATGATCACCCTCTCATAGGATGACGTTTGATGACCTCAAATCTTTCTTCCGATACCAGGGAGTTGTATTATCTTATGGTCCAAGGAATACAATATTTGACATAAGAAAAGCTTCGCAAAGATGAACACGATGACACGATCTAATTGCTCCGCTTAGTTTGGGTTTGTCCATCATATCATTCTCCCAATGATACGATCTCATTATTAATCGAAAACTCATGTCTATGGTTAGGAAACCTTAACCATCATTAATCAATGATCTAGTCCATAGAGGCATACTAGGGACACGGTGTTGTTCACAAACCACACAAGTATTAAAGTTTCCGCTTAATACAATTCTAGCATAGAATATAAACTTTATCATGAACAAGAATTATAATAATAACATCTTTATTATTGCCTCTAGGGCATAATTCCAACAGTCTCCCACTTGCACTAGAGTCAATAATCTAGTTTACATCTGGCAACAATCTAACACCCATGGCACTAAGGTGCTGATCATGTTTTGCACGTGGAAGAGGTTTAGTCAATGGATCTATGACATTCAGATCTGTATGTACTTTGCTAATATTCAGATCTCCATCTGCTATATAATCTCGGATTATATGAAACTTGCGGTTGATATGCTTGGTCTTTGGATGATATCTTGGTTCCTTAGCTAGTGCTACGGCGCCAGTTTTGTCACAAAATATCTCCAGTGGGTCCAAGGCACTTGGAACCATGCCAAGCTCAGTGATGAAGTTCCTGATCCAAACTCCTTCACTTGACGCTTCTGCAGCAGCCATGTATTCCGCTTCTACTGTAGATCCTGCGATCGCGCTTTGCTTGCAGCTTCTCCAGCTCACAGCTCCTCCATTCAAAATATAAACGTATCCTGTCTGAGATTTAGAATCATCCTTGTCGGTGTCGAAACTAGCGTCGACGTAACCCTTTAAGACAAGTTGTTCATCACCTCCATAGACTAAGAACATTTCTTTAGTCCTATTCAAGTACTTTAGGATGTTCTTCACGGCTGTCCAGTGTTCCACTCCTGGATCACTTTGGTACCTGCTCGTCAAACTAAGAGCATTGGACACATCCGGTCTAGTACACAGCATGGCATACATGATAGAACCTATGGCCGAGGCATAAGGCACTTTGCTCATAGCTTCTCTACCATTTACCGTAGCTGGACACTAAGTCTTGCTCAATATCTTACCTGACAACATAGGCACTGAACCTTTCTTTGCCTTATCCATTCTGAACCTTTTCAGAACTTTGTCTAGGTATGTACTCTGGCTTAAAGCTATCAGGCGTCTTTGTCTATCTCTATAGATTTTTATGCCCAATATATAAGCAGCTTCCCCTAGGTCTTTCATTGAAAAACATTTGTTCAAATAACTCTTCACATCGTTAAGCATGTCAATGTCATTTCCAATAATCAATATGTCATCCACATATAGTACCAGAGATGTCACTGAGCTCCCACTCACTTTCTTGTAGATACAAGCTTCGTAGCAATTTGGAACAAATCCAAAGCTCTTGATCACTTGATCAAAACGAAGGCTCCAACTCCGAGATGCTTGCTTCAGTCCATAAATGGAACGCTGAAGTTTGCACACTTTATCAGCATCCATAGGATCGACAAAACCTTCGGGTTGCATCATATACAACCCTTCATCAATGTTGCCATTGAGGAACGCAGTCTTGACATCCATCTGCCATATTTCATAATCATGAAATGCAACAATTGCTAATAAAATCCGAATGTATTTAAACATCGCTACGGGAGAGAAAGTCTCATCGTAGTCAACACCTTGAACTTGTCGAAAACCTTTCGCGACAAGTCGTGCTTTATAGACGGTAACATTACCATCCGCGTCCGTTTTCTTCTTGAAGATCCATTTGCACTCAACGGCCTTTCGGTCGCTAGGAGGGTCCACCAAAGTTCATACTTGGTTTTCGCTCATGGATCCCAATTCGGATTTCATGGCCTCTAGCCATTTCTCAGAGTCTGGGCTCATCATCGCTTCCTCATAGTTCGCAGGTTCATTGTCGTCTACTAACAAGACAGTCAAGACAGGGTTGCCGTACCACTCAGGAGGGGCACGCGACCTTGTCGACCTGCGACGTTCAGTAGTAGCATCGTCCGAAGCTTCATGATCCTTGTCATTAGCTTCCTCTATTGTTGGTGCAGGCGGCACTGGAACAATTTCAGGTGCTGCGCTACTCTCCAATTCAAGAGAAGGTTCAACAACCTCGTCTAGCTCTACGTTCCTCCCACTCACTTCTTTCGAGAGAAACTCTTTCTCAAGAAATGATCCGTTCTTTGTGACAAACACTTTGCCTTTGGTTTTGTGATAGAAGGTATACCCAATAGTTTCCTTAGGGTATCCTATGAAGACGCATTTCTCCGCTTTCGGTTTGAGCTTGTCCGGCATCAACTTCTTGACGTAAGCTTCGCATCCCCAAACTTTAAGAAACGACAACTTAGGTTTGGCACCAAACCACAGTTCATACGGTGTCGTCTCAACGGATTTAGATGGTGCCCTATTTAAAGTGAATGCAGCGGTTTCTAATGCATAGCCCCAAAATGATAACGGCAAATCAGTAAGAGACATCATTGATCGGACCATATCTAATAGAGTTCGATTCCGGCATTCAGACACACCATTGCGCTGTGGTGTTCCGGGTGGCGTGAGTTGCGAAACGATTCCGCTTGCTTTAAGATGCGTGAGAAAATCATAACTCAAATATTCACCTCCACGATCGGATCGTAGAAACTTAATCTTTCTGTTACGATGGTTTTACACTTCATTCTGAAATTCTTTGAACTTTTCAAATGTTTCAGATTTATGTTTCATTAAATAGATATACCCATATCTACTTAAGTCATCGGTAAAATTGAGAAAGTAGCGATATCCACCGCGTGTCGAAACACTCATCGGTCCGCATACATCGGTATGTATGATTTCCAACAAGTCCGTTGCTCGCTCCATCATTCCGGAGAACGGGGTTTTGATCATCTTGCCCATGAGGCATGGTTCGCATGTGTCAAATGATTCAAAATCAAGAGACTCCAAAAGTCCATCAGAATGGAGTTTCTTCATGCATTTTACACCAATATGACCTAGACGACAGTGCCACAAATAAGTAGTATTATCACTATCTACCTTGCATCTCTTAGCCTCAATGTTATGGATTTGTGTTTCATCCCTTTCGAGATTCAGAAGAAATAAACCATTCACAGCAGGTGCATGACCATAAAAGATGTTACTCATATAAATAGTACAACCATTATTCTCAGATTTAAATGAATAACCGTCTTGCAATAAACACGATCCAGATATGATGTTCATGCTCAACGCAGGCACATAATAACATTTATTAAGGTTTAAAACTAATCCCGAAGGTAAAACTAAGGAGAGCGTGCCGACGGCCATCACATCAACTCTTGATCCGTTGCCAACGCGCATCGTCACCTCATCCCTCGCAAGTCGTCGTCTATTCCGTAGCTCCTGTTTCGATTTACAAATATTAGCAACTGAACCAGTATCAAATATCCAGGCACTACAACAAGGGCTAGTAAGGAAAACATCAACAACATGTATATCAAATATACCTTTGATGGTGCCAGCCTTCTTGTCCGCTAAGTACTTCGGACAGTTGCGCTTCCAGTGACCCTTGTCCTTGCAATAGAAGCACTCAGTGTCCGGCTTAGGTCCAGACTTGAGCTTCTTCTCAGCAGGGGCAACGCGCTTGCTGCTGCCTTTCTTGAAGGGCTTCTTTGCACCCTTACCTTTCTTAAAGCTGGGGGGCTTGTTGACCATCAACACATGATTATCCTTTTTGATGTCCACCTTCGCAGCTTTCAGGTTAGCGAAGAGCTCGGTGATCGTATCAGTGGAACCAATCTGATTATGAGTCACTACAAAACTTTTGTAGCTAGGAGGGAGTGATTGCAGAACCCTGTCAATCTTGAGCTCCTCTGGAATCTTGCAGTCCAGTTGCTCAAGGCGTTGAGTGTAGCCCGACATCTTTATGGCGTGCTCACTAACGGAACTCCCTTCCTCCATCTTGCAGTTAAAGAATTTCTCAGAGATCTCATATCTCTTAGAACGGGCCTGAGTCTGAAACATAGTTTTCAGTTCCTTAAGAATCTCAAAGGGCCCGGGGTAATCTTCAAAACGATTTTGAAGGTCCGATTCCATAGCAAACAACATGGTGCTCTTAATCACACCATAATCATGTTTGCGTGACTGATAAACAGCTTTCTCATCAGCCGGCGCATCTACAGCAGGGGCGTCACCTAGCGCATTCTCAAGGACATAGTCCTTTTGTCCGCAGTGAGAATGATTCTCAGATTGCGGAACCAGTTGGTGAAGTTAGACCCATTGTTTCTAAGCTTTTCTTTCTCAGCAAAAACGTTGAAGTTGAAGTTGGACTTAGCCATTTGATCTACAAAATTTGCAAGTACAATTTAGACTATGTTCACGATAACTAGTTCAACTTAATCAAATTACTAGATGAACTCCCACTAAATTCAACATCCCTCAAGTTGTTTAGTGAACATGATCCAAATTCACCACACCTAATCCGATCTTCACGAGAAGAGATGTGGTTTCAATGGTGGACAACGAAGTGTCGATCATATCATTCATATGACTCATGCTTAACCTTTCGGTTCATGTGTTCCGAGGCCATGTCTGTACATGCTAGGCTCGTCAAGTCAAACCCAAGTATTTCCGCGTGTGCAAAACTAGCTTGCACCCGTTGTATGTGAACGTAGAGTTTATAGCACCCGATCATCACGTGATGCTTGAACACGACGAACTTTCGCAACGGTGCATACATGGGGAGAACACAGTTTTATCTTGATCTTTAAGTGAGAATCATCTTATAATGCTACCGTCACGATCTAAGCATAATAAGATACATAAAAGGATAAACATCACATGCATATAACTTTATGTGACATGGTATAGCCAATCTTCGCGCAATGATCTCCATCTTGTGCGTGCTGGCATGATCTCCATCACTCCACCATGATTGCCTCCACCACGAATAGCAACTACAACTATTGCTAACTACTTAGCGATAAAGTAAAGCTATTACATGGCGTATAAGAAGTTGACACACATGTCATACACAATTATAAAGACAACCATATGGCTCCTGCCGGTTGTGTACTCATCGACATGCAAGTCGTGAAACATTACAAAACATGATCATCGCATACAACATACACATCACATCTTGGGCCATACCATATCACATAAAACACTCCCTGCAAAAACAAGTTAGACGCCTCTACTTTGTTGTTGCATGTTTTACGTGGCTTATGGGAGTAGCAAGCTAAGAACAATTCTTACCTACGGAAAGCCACAACGGTGATATTATGGTTGCCAAACTCCGGTGTAAATCCCATGACAACTATAGTGAGAGAAACTGGCATCCACCAGCCGCATGTGTGGAACAAGCCACACGTCAAGTGCGGAGCCGGTCTCGCGAACGAGGTCGTGTAAGGTTGGCCTGGACCGCTTCGATCTCACTATCCCGCGTCATAAGAAGTACACAAACAAGAGGCTTGCAACCGAAAACATCAACGCCCGCAACAACCATGTTGCGTTCTACTCGTGAAAACACATCTACGCATAGATCTAGCTCTGATACCACTGAAGGGTTTCGCAGCATAGTAAATCAAAAAAATTCTACGGATGCGAACGGGAAAGCCAAGATCTAATCTAGGAGATGCAAACAACGAGGGGGGATAGATGAGATCTTCATACCCTTGAAGATTCGCACAGCGGAACGTTCGACGGAATGTGGGTTATGTAGTCATACTCGCTTCTCCTCCTTGCGATCCGATCCGATCTAACACCGCAAGTGGTGATGCCTCCGAGAGATGCACACGTGCGGAACCTCGACGTCTCCTCCTTCCTCGGTCCAGCAAGTAGGGTGGAGATATGGATTGGATCTACAAAGCGATGGCGCGGTGCAAGCGGTAGAGAGTTTCTGCGACAGGGCTTCGCCTACGCGCAGTCAGGAGAGAGAGAGAGAGAGAGAGAGAGAGAGAGAGAGAGAGAGAGAGGAGGGGCAGCAGGGCGGCTAGGGTTGTGGAGGAGGTGTGGGAGGGGTGCGCCCCCAGCCCTCTTTATATAGAGGGGCGGGCGGCTGGCCCTTGCCCCTCCCCCAAGCCCTAGGCCGACGGCCAAAGAAGGGAGGAGTGGGGGGCAAGTTCCCCCCTTCTAGAAGCTTCCCTAGGGTTTGGCCGACTGGGCCCTATGGTGCCTTGTGCCCCTGGCCCAATGCGGCCAGGGCACTCCCTCATAGGCTCATGCCCCCTACCGACAAGTGGGGCCACGTTGGTCCCACTTCGGAAGGTTCTAGAAGCTTCTGGTACAATACCGAATAACCCGAAACAATTCTGAACTCCAAAAACTGCATTGCCTTATATGAATCTTATTCTCCGGACCATTCCGGAACCTCCCGTGATGTCCCGGATCCCATCCGAGACGCCGAACAAAAACTCATAAACCAATTATCCAATCTATCCTAGCGTCGAGACACGTTAAGTGTGTGACCCTTCGGGTTCAAGAATATGCAGACATGATCTTCTATCAATAATCAACAGCGGGGTCTGGAAACCCATATTGACTCCCACACATTCATCGATGATCATATCGGATGAACCACGATGCCAGGATTCAATCAATCCCATATATATATTCCCTTTGTCTCGCGATATTTTACTTGCTCGAGATTTGATCGTCGGTCCCGTCATACCTAGTTCAATCTGGTTCACAGCAAGTACTTTACTCGTTCCGTAATCCGATATCACTTTGTGATTAACTCCTTAACCACATGCTTGCAAGCGGTGTTGATATCGATTACCGAGTGGGCCCGAAGTATATCTCTCCGACTTGGGAGGGACAAATCCCATCTCGATACATATAACCCAACAGGTACTTTCCGATCACCTGAGAGACACCTTTATGATCACCCTCTCATAGGATGACGTTTGATGAACTCAAAGCTTTCTTCCGATACCAGGGAGTTGTATTATCTCATGGTCTAAGGAATACAATATTTGACATAATAAAAGCTTCACAAAGATGAACACGATGACACGATCTAATTGCTCCGCTTAGTTTGGGTCTGTCCATCATATCATTCTCCCAATGATACGATCTCATTATTAATCGACAACTCATGTCTATGGTTAGGATACCTTAACCATCATTAATTAATGAGCTAGTCCATAGAGGCATACTAGGGACACGGTGTTGTTCACAAACCACACAAGTATTAAAGTTTCCGCTTAATACAATTCTAGCATGGAATATAAACTTTATCATGAACAAGAATTATAATAATAACATCTTTATTATTGCCTCTAGGGCATAATTCCAACACTACAAGTCAAGGACTAGATGATCATAGAGGCTAATGGTGACTTGTTATAGTCATAACATGGTGTGAGCATGTGCCAAGTCAACCCAAGCAAAGCATCAAAGGAGAATACCACAATACTATGCTTTGGCATTGCTAAAACAACGCATAATTTCTTCAAGGCACACTAAGCAATCCCAATTATTTGGAACAAGACATGCTACAGCAATAATCACTAAGCATAATGCTAAAACAACACCTAGCATGTCATGCTAAAGTCTAAGTCACAGTCAATGCAAGCTCCTCTTGCACTTCAAGCAAGAACTTACTACTCCTTTCCAAACACCAAGCAGCCTTATTTGCAAAACAACACAGCGAGAACGGGGGTCCAAACTACTAAATCAAACTAAGCAAAGCAAACTAAAACTAAGACGCTCCAAGAACAACACAACTGTGCATGAAACAATAAAAACGAAGTGTCTAGACAGACCCGAGATTTTTATTGATGAAGAAGGGGATGCCTTGGGCATCCCCAAGATTTGACGCTTGTACCTCTTGGATATTTATTGGGTTGACACCATGGTGGCATCCCCAAGCTTGAGCTTTTGTCCATTATTCATCTCATTGCATCATTCTCTCTCTACACCTGAAATTTTTCCTTCATACAAAACTTCACACAATCTTCATTAGAAACATTAGTGTATTCAAAAGATATTAGACCACTGGCAAAGCTTTAGAACAGCAAGGCTTTTCACTAAAAACACAAGCTACTGTAGTAACTTCTTCAAAGAAACTCAATTTACCTGAAGAGATCTCAAAAAGGAATCAATAAGAAGCAAATGAAAATAATGGCAGAAATCTGTCAAAACATATCAGCAGGTAGAAACGATTTTTTAGAACATCTTCTGTTGCTCAAATCAAAAAGTGTCGAACTAACGAAAGTTATCTAACATACTGGGGGATTTATTCGTAAATTTTTAGCTCAATCCGAGTTACAGAGCCTCCTCACGAATTTTTTTGGTGGAGGGCAGAAATCTGTTTCGGGACAACAACTCCCCAAATCTTACTTCCCTCTCATTAGAGGTCATTCTTGGCACAAAAAGCAAACAAAAAAGGATAAGGAGAGGTTATTACAGAAGTAATAACTTCCAAGACTCAAGAAAACTCTTGAGTTATCTCCCAATAAGTACTTTTCTTTAACGCCATTAAGTTAGGCACAAGAAGCAAGAAGAATCAAGTATTTTCAAATGAGGAAGCATTAACATCAAACCTTGCTTTCAAAGGAGGAGCAAAAAGCAACTTATCTCTTCTCATAGGGAAGTGTTCAATACCTTTCTTGAATGGAAAATGATATTTAATGGTGCCGTCTTTCATATCAATGATGGCACTAACTATTCTAAGAAAAGGTCTTCCCAAAGTAATAGGACAAGAAGCATTGTATTCAACATCCAAAACATAGAAATCAACAGGGACATAAGCATTGTTAACCATAATGGGAAAATCATTAATACTCCCCATGAGTTTCTTCTTAGCATTATTATTGAGTGGGACATCCAAATAACAATCTTCTAATGGCGGCAAATCAAGCATTTCATAAATCTTCCTAGGCATAATAGAGACACTAGAACCAAGATCACATGAAGCTTTGAGATCAAAGTCATTCACTTGCATATTAATAATGGGTTCCCAACTATCCTCTACTTTCCTAGGAATAGAAGCCTTGTGTTTTAGCTTCTCTTCCTTAATCTTAACAAGAGCATCTGTAATGTGTTTGGTAAAGGCAACATGCATATCACTAGCATCAGGACTTCTAGCATGCTTTTGTAGGAACATAATCACTTCAGAAATATTGCAAACATCAATATCAAAGTCAAACTTAGCATCACTAGTGGTAGGCATAGTAGGAGGAGGAATAGGGGCTACTTGTGGTTTAGTGGTGATAGTGCACACACTATTGTTTCTATCAATTTCAGCTTCCCTTTCCCACTTAGCATGAAGTTGAGCTAACAGCCTAACATTTTCATCAATAGTAACTTGTATGGCATGAGCAGTAGCAAAGGTGTTTTCCATAGTTTCGGGTTTAGCAGCCATTTTATTAACCAAGAAAGTTTGAGCTTCAGACAAAGAGGATATATTTTTCTCAACAGTTAAAAGCTTTTCCTCTATAGTCTTATTGAAAGTGGTTTGTTTACTAATAAAGTCCTTGAGCATTACTTCAAGTTCAGAGGGGGCACTTCTAGCATTATTATAAGAGCTTCCATAGGAATTTCCATTATTAGGAGGATAAGGCCTATAATTGTTGTTGCTACCAAAATTATTCCTATAGGTAGTGTTGTTTAAATTATTGTTTCTAATGAAGTTCACATCAACTTGCTCTTCTTGAGCAACTAAAGAGGCTAAGGGAACACTATTAGGATCTAGAGGATCTTTCCCATTAACAAGCATAGCCATAATAACATCAATCTTTTAACTCAAAGAGGAAGTTTCCTCAACAGAATTTACCTTCTTACCATGTGGAGCTCTCTCAACGTGCCATTCAGAGTAGTTAACCATCATATTATCAAGGAGCCTTGTTGTGGCACCCAAAGTGAGGCCCATAAAGGTACCTCCAGCAGCAGAATCCAGCAGGTTTTTTGAGGAGAAGTTCAAACCTGCATAAAAAGTCTGAATAATCATCCAAGCAGTGAGTCCATGAGTAGGGCAATTTTTAACCAAAGATTTCATTCTTTCCCAAGCAGGAGCAACATGTTCACTATCAAGTTGTTTAAATTTTATAATGTCACTTCTCATAGCAATAATATTAGCAGGAGGATAGCACTTTCTAATAAAAGCATCTTTGCACTTAGTCCAAGAATCAATACTATTTTTAGGCAAAGATAGCAACCATTCTTTAGCTTTTCCCCTCAAGGAGAAAGGAAAAAAGCCCGAGCTTAATAATATCTCCATCTACATCCTTATACTTTTTCATCTCACAAAGTTCAACAAATCTATTAAGATGGGCAGCGGGATCATCAGAACCAGCACCAGAAAATTGCTCTCTCATCACAAGATTCAACAAAGCAGGCTTAATTTCATAAAAGGTAGCATCGGGAGCAGGTGGAGCAATATGAGTGCTTAGGAAATCATTGTTGTTGGTGCTAGTGAAGTCACACAACTTGGTGTTCTCAGCATAGTTCATTTTGGCAAAGGTGGGCAAGCCAAAAACAGCAGCAATAGCTAGAGCATGAACTCATTTTTTGTGTGTTTTTGAATAAGGCAAGCAAACCAAACTAGACTAATTTTTTGGGTTTTTTGAAAAGAGGCAAACAAAACCAGGCAAAATAAACAAAGCAAACTAAAAACAAAGTAAAGAGAAAGGAAGTGAACGACTCCCCTAGTGAAGACGTCCTTAGCCTCCCCGGCAACAGCGCCAGAAAACTTGATGGCTGGTGCTGATGTGGAGCACTTCATTGGAAACCCCAAGAGCAAGGTGTGAAGCATCAAGCAGCAAGTCTTCCCTCAGTTGAGACCGAGGTTATCGAACCAGAAGGAGAAAGGAAACGTCACACAGGTGTTGCGAGCAACGCGGATACCTGCACAACACAAACTCAAGACTTTGCCCCCAACGAATCAGTGAGGTTGTCAAGCTCACCGGTTTGCTGTAACAAAGGATTAAATGTATGGTGTGGAAGGTAATGGTTTGCAGAAAGTAAACAGGTAACAATGGAAGATGTATCAATGGTAAAGATTGGACCGGGGTCCATAGTTCACTAGAGGTGCTCTCCTTAGATAACCAGCATGACATGAAGGGTAAACAAATTACAGCGAGGCAATTGACAGGAACCGAGCAAGGCATAACAATGCAATTACTAGCCAGAAATATCCTATAAAGTTGATTGGGAAATACAACAATATACATAGACCGTCATCCAACTGCATCTATGACTAGAAGTCCACCTTCAGGTTATCATCCGAACCCCCTCCAGTATTTAGTTGCAAGCAACAGACAACTGCTTTAAGCAAAGTGTGTAAGGTAAACAGTCCACATGTTCCATGAACAAGAGACCGTTGTTTTCTCCCTAGTAGCAACAACACATCTACAACCGAAGAGATTTCTGTCACTTCCCTTGGAAACTAGAGGCATGAACCCACTATCAAGCATAAATACCCCCTCTTGGAGTCACTAGCAACTACTTGGCCAAGATAACCACTAGCAACGGAGAGCATGCAAGATCACAAACAACACAGACATGATAGAATCATAAAGATAAAGCCATTAATCAAACCAACATAATAATCTCAATATCCATCGGATCTCCGCAAACACAACATGCATGATTACAAATAGATTAGATCTTGATCATGAACGGAGCTCACAAGATCTATACATGAAAGCACAAAGGAGGAGATACAACCATCTAGATACTACATGGACCCATAGTCCAAGGTGGAACTACTCACGAATCATACCAGAGAGAAGGTCTCCAGGATGATCTCTCCTCTAACAGGGTACCAGGAAGAGCTTCAGATCCCCCCGATCTAGGGATGATGGTGGCGGTGGCTATAGATGGTTTCGTGGATTTCTGATCGCTTACTCACGGTTTTTGTATCGGGGGCTTCTTATAGGCGAAGGGGCAAGACCAGGAGGCGGCCAGGGCCACCAAACCCTAGCCAGGCGCGAGCCCACCTGCCCCCGCTCCTGGGGTGGGTCTGGCCCCCCTGGCTGTCCCCTCCGGCTCTCCTCTAGACTTCTTGTTCCCCACGGAAATATTTTGACTTTGACGTTTGTCCCGTCCAATTCCGAGAATATTTCTTTACTAACTTTTCTGAAACCAAAAACAGCAGAAAACTGGCATCTGGCACTGTTGTAACTTTTTAATAGGTTAATACCAGAAAACATGTAAAAAGCACCTCAAAGTGTAGACAAACAAAACAAAGTAGATACAAAACAAGCATGTAGCATCAAAAATTATAGATACGTTTCCAACGTATCAGAGATCACTCACTATTAACATATGTTAATGATATGAACTTGTAAATCTTGACATATGGTTAGTTACGGATTCTAAAGGAACATTATATAGTTAGCAACTTACTTTTAAATTTTATTACAAATTATAATTATGGTTCTAAGTGTAACATTTAGACTTAATGTTTATTTGGGTGTTCTACCTAATTTATTAAGTAATAAACAATTTTGAGAATAGATTAATACTTTTCAAAGTAATAAATTCTAAAAGACTTAAGAGAAGTTATAAGGAATTTATTTTTGGTTTATAAAGATAAAATAAATACATTTTAAGTAAATATTTTTTATAAAGCCAAACATGACATTTATTTTACATAAGTCCCAAGGTAACTTGAAATTCCATAACTAGCATTTTATTAAGATACTACATTTCTCTTTGTACCCAAAAGTGTTTTTTATTTATTTTTAGGACCTTTCCTTGATTTACTAAATTTCATTTATAAATTTAATGGTGTTAATATTTATTTGCATTTTATTTAACTCAAACAAGTATTGTTGTATTTTTCCTAGTTATATATTTTTTGTGAGCATTTTGATATACTATAAGTATTTTTATGATTTTTCTATGTTTTTCTAGGGCTTAAATATTACTAGGGGTATTGTGGTAATTTATTCTGGTATTTCCATTTACCTCATATTTTGCTTATAAAACATGGGCCTGGTCCACAACCCACCCCACTGGGTTGGACTCAATCATATGAACCAGTCCACTGGGTCGGTTAGCAGACCACATGCCCATCTCTCTCTCGCCTCGACCCCTTCTCTTCCACGCGATGTTGCAGCGCTGCCGCCCATCTCCGACGTGCTACGGCCTCCTCGGTCGTCGCCACTGGTAAGATTGACGCGCCTCACTCCAATCTAGCAACGGGACCAACTCGATTTGGAAATCCCGCCCTCTTTCGATCGCCTCCTTCTTGAAGGGAATAGGCCCGAGAGGCAATAATAAAGTGGTTATTATCGTATTCCTTATTTATGATAAATGTTTATTTTACATGCTATAATTGTATTAATACGAAAACGTTAATACATGTGTGTTTAATAAACAAAAAGGAAGTTTCTAGTTATGCCACTCTTATAAACTAGCTCATTGATTAACAAGATGATCAAGGCTTCCTGATCATGAACATTGGATGTTGTTAATAACGAGGTCACAACATTGGTGTAATGATGTGATGAACATTCATCCGAAGTATAGCAATAAGATCAAAGTCATTGTGTTTATATTGCTATAACATCATACAAAGTAATCTTAGTCCTTACACCATAAGATCATGTCAATCACTAACACTGGAAGAGTATCTTGATAACATCAAACGTCACACCATAACAGGGTGGTTATAAAGATGTGTTCAGTGCTACGAAGGTGTTATGTTGAGGCTCATGGATCAAGAGTGAATTTGTCCATCCTGATGACGGAGAGATATACTCTGGGCCCTCTCGGTGATATCACATTGGTTAGCTTGCAAGCAAGTGATTTGATTACTAGAATGTTATATCACGGGAACGAGAAAAGAGTACATGTCAGTAACGAGATCAAACTAGGTATGGGGATAACGATGATCGAATCTCGGACATGTAATATATCACGAGACAAAGGGATTGAGTTACATACGTATAAGGTTCACACGATCACAGAAGTCATCGTTGAATATGTGGGAGTCAGTACGGATCTCCAGGTCCCACTGCTGATTATTGATCGGAGAGGGGTCTCGATCATGTCTGTATTATTCGCGAACCGTAGGGTGACACACTTAAGGGATACCGACACCATTCGGAGCAAATGACATGCCAGAGAAAGAAAAGGAAAGTTCAGGAATTTATTTCACTAGACACCGGAATTGTTTCGGTTGAAATTGCTGAAACTGGTTCTGCATGTGAAATGGAATACTAGCAAGGGATTTTATGGGAATGTTTGTTAATTAAAGTAATTAACAAATTTCCGAATAAATAAATAAAAGAGTTTTATTTAAATTAGAGCTTGCATTAATTTTGGTGGAAAATTAATGCATGTGAGTGGAATTGTGAGTGGAGATGTTTTTATGTGAGTGGAGCTTCCACCACATGAATGAGGGAGAGGTGGGGGCACCCTCCTTGGCCGGCGGCCATGTCCCCTTAGGCTGCCCCCTCCCCTATAAAAGGACCCCTCCTCTCACTTGTCACTCACACATCATCACGAAGGATCTCTCTCCCCCCTTTAGAATTTCCCCATAGTCTCGGATCAGCGAGATACATGTTCCCGGTGGCTTTTTTGGAAGGATTTGTTGCTTCCGCTGCTTCACTGGAGCGAGGGCGTGGAGGTTGTCGGGGTACCTGGACATGTGTGCGATCACGGATGCACCACTACTTTGCGGTGCTGGACTTGATGGTGCTGGACCGGCTGGACCAGATGGACATCATCACGATCTTGAGATCGGCAAGCGTTCGTCTACATCATCCACGAGTACAACCTCGTTAACGCTATTCGGTCTTCGAGGGTGTGTATTCTATGGATGTATATCCACCCGTTGCTTGTATCTAGTAGATAGATCTTGGTACTTAGATGTTCCCGTCGTAGGAATTTTTTTGTTTTCTATGCTGCGAACCCTACACTTCTTTGCTGGGTGCTAGGGTTTCAGACCACTGAAGCTGCCACACGCCAGCGATGATTTTCCCGCCCCTTGATGTTGTTATGGCATGATATGGTGATGGTGTTTGCCTATCGTCATAGGTCGCAGCTTGGCGTAGGGTTAGCACTATATGCACCGTGTGTCGCGCCCCCCACTTCTGCCAGAGTCGCCTCTGCCTCCTCTCTGACGGCTATGTCTCGCCAGACGTAAGTACCACCACTCCCCCTTCTTCTGCTACTACTACATTTATTCACTGCAATCCCAGGCCTCACCGTACTATTTGGTAAGGCTATCTGTGTGAGCAACTAATGCTTCGATTAGGTTATTAATCTAGACCTTCACACCTATGTAGTAGTTATTCTCTGTAACTCAGATACCAGCTGAGTTTGGTATTTACTGGTAACTATTCTTTGTCACCCATGGTTGTGAGTGCTCTAAGGCTAGGCTCAAGTCCAGTTTACGTAGATTGCCCATGCCCACTTGTGACTTTGGAACTCAGCTTGGTGATACTAATAAGATGTTTTTTCTTGTTCTGATAACTATTGGCTTAACTAGAATATAATTTCTTTGGGGTTTGAATCCAACTGTTGTGGAACATTTATGTGTTGTCAATATGACAGAGAGTAACTTTGAGTTGATTCATAGTATATTCTAGGAAGATGATCTATTTAGAGAAATTTAATTAAGAGATTTAGGAAGCAGTGTGATGCCTCAATCTAGAGGGTGCACAACATAGAAGATATGCCCAAGAGGCAATAATATAGTGGTTATTATCATATATTTATGTTTATGATGAATGTTTTCATCCCATGCTATAATTGTATTAATCGGAAACATTAATACTTGTGTGTTTTGTAAACATGAAAGAGTCCCTAGTAAGCCCCTTGTTAAGCTAGCTTGTTGATTAATATATGATCATGGTTTCTTTAGGAGACATTGGATGTTATTAATAACAAGGTCATATCATTAGGAGAATGATGTGATGGATACACCCATAGTAAGCATAACATAAGATATCAAGTCATTAAGTTCGTTTTCTACAAGCTTTAAGATACATAGTAACCTAATCCTTCGACCATGAGATCATGTTAATCACCAACACCGAATGAGTACTTTGATGGCATCAAAAACCACTTCCGTAATTGGGTGGTTATAAAGGTGGCATTGGGTATTCTGAAAGTATGGGTTGAAGCGCATGGATCAAGAGTGGGATTTGTCCATCCATATGACGAATAGATATACTCTGGGACCTCTTGGTGGAGTGTCATCCAATTGGCTTGCAAGCATGTGACTATGTCACAAGGGATGTCACATCACATTACGAGTAAAGAGTACTTATCGGTAACAAGGTTAAACTAGGTATAGAGATACCGACAATCAAACCTCAGATAAGTAAAGTATCGCGCAACAAATGGAATCGGTATTGTATGTTAAATGGTTCATTCGATCACGAAGTAATCGTTGAATATGTGGGAGCCACTATGGATCTCCAAGTCCTGCTATTGGTTATTGATGAGAGAGGTGTCTCCATCATGTCTATATAGTTCACGAACCGTAGGGTGACACACTTAAGGAATCGATGTTGTTTAAGTAGATATGGAATATGAGTTGGAGACCGAATGTTATTAGGAGTCTCGGATTGGATCCAGGACATCACGAGGAGATCCGTAATGGTCCGGAGAATAAAATTCATATAAGGAAAGTCATTTTTCGGGTTTCGGAAATGTTTTCGGTATTTTGACAGGAAGCTTCTAAAATATTCTAGAGGGACCACCAGTGGGTCCACCACCCAGGGAGGGGCCACTTGGGCTAAGGCATGACGTGGGGGAACCTAGGTTCAACCGCACCAAAGCCCAAGGGGGCAAATCCGGCTACCAAAGGAATTGGGGTCAAGCCCTAGTTTGAAAAGGGGACAAACTCTAGTTTGAAAAGGCGGGAGAGTTCCCACCTCTTTCCCCTTAGCCGAGTTGGGGGGAACTCAACTTGGGCTGGGTTCAATGTTTGACAATCTTTGATGTCTCTCCAACGATGGTTCAATGTGAAAGGTTATTGTCATAACACTCTAATAAGTAATACAATTCTTGGAGCACCTACACATATAGATGCACATTAATAAGATAGAAGCACACAAATACATATCAAGGTATATTTCACATATTTAGAATAGTCAAGTTCATACTATATCTTTGACGTCGATGACACTCACGGGAGGCTTCACAACATGGCCATATGCTCCTCAAAACCGGTTACACTACGCTTGGATAAATTGCCACCTCTTTTGAAGGGAGTTCTCATTCCGATCAATCGAAATTATAATACTCGAACCGTCTTTTCTCATGAAATAACTCTCAAACCCTCCTCCAAAATGTCCCAACTTTTTTCTTGGCACCACAAATTGGGTCTTGTCCAATTTCTATCCAAGCCTTACAAAATAACATTTCCTCTACTATGGTGTATCCTCTGATTCTCTTGCTTTGCCTTTTGGACTGGGTTTGTCAGGTGATCTCATCGTCGAACAATGGCTCTTGATCAATAGAGATACCCTCATGTTGCTTCTCTTGGCCGCCTCCCCCCATTGATCATATTCGCCATCACACAATCATCGTCAAAGTATTCCTATGCACAATTGCATATTTCCACACAATTTAAAACTAATATTTGATGATGTCAGGGCCAACATTTGAATGAACAAGTTGCAGGGCTCGGGGATGTTGTCAGAGGGTCACCCGTGAAGTCTTGCTATCTATCACTGGTAAGTCGAAGTGTCGCATTGAGGTCAAGGGAACGCGCCACCGGGATGGTCTTCATCATGGAATCAATCTCTGCGATGTGTCACGCCACGAGCTGAGATGGTCCTCACCCTAGAAGGTACCCATATGGTGGCATGACCGATGAGAGAACGAACGACTTGGGTCAAGGTGGTCGATCGGTTCGCGGACGACACTAAGGTCGCCGCCATGACAATGGCAGAGGTGTCAACATTTCCCAGAGTGATGGCCAGCGCCTCCTGCTTGAGCATGAGGATAGTCTGGATGGCGGATTGGGCGGCGATGGCATCGCTGGTAGCCTTGGCATGAATGGTGGGTGCATGTTCCTGGGCAGTTTCAGCCTTCCGGCTCTTGGCCTTGTCTCTCCGGTCATCCCGCTTCTTGGTCTCAGTAGCGTGTTGCTCCGGCGTGAGCTCTTTTTCATCTCGAGGAGGGCAACGGCGGGGGCGGTGCAACCTCCATGGATCGTTAGGGCTTGGGTGCTGATGGCTTGGTCTGGGAGAGGGGAGAGTGCGGTTGTGTCACTGACGGGAGGGCCCGGGGCAGACTAGTGGAGGTCTTGTGCTAACGTGGACTTTGTGGACCACAAACCTAGTCCAAATTTGGGCTAGAATGGGTTGAAATCGATGCATTCGTGTCGCGCGGTCCATTTGCAGTGGTCCGTTGGGCCGTGACCTTTGTCTGAGTGGATGCGATCGAACAACCATGGTGTGAGTGCGGTTCACCATTTGAGATTCCCTAAGATAAGCAGCCGAACGAACGACCATAAAGGATGAACAACATTGTTGGCTACCGGGAGTTGTGCATGTGCGAGTACACTATTCGTGCACACCATCCTCGCAACTAAGATGCAAGTATGATCCCTCAAAAATATCGAAACAAACATTAAATTAGAAATCAGCAAATGAACTAAAAGCGAGATTTTTGCGGAATCTGGCTTGCAACCCTACTTGGACCGCATGTGTGAGGACGGAACTGATGGCAACACGATTTTTGTCGCTTTGTTGATCATCGCAGCCTCGCAATACAGAATGAAGCTTGTCTCGTGGTTATCTCAAGAAAGTGCATCGTTACGGTTGCATTTCAGCTTTACTAGTATTTGTTTTTAATCTAATGCAACCACGGACTAAACAAGCTAATTGGTCCGTGGATGTATCAGATTAAAAACAAGTAGTAAAACGAGTGAATTCCACTTTTTATCCTCTACTTGTGTATTTGTGATAATAATTATTCTATGTAGTAAAAATTTATCTAAATTACCATGTTTATAAACTTTAAAGCCTCATTTTCTGATGCATATCTATTTGGCAAGGTGTGAGGTGACGATTGAATTTTGAAACTGTCGAGATCGCAACAAAGAATAGAACATTTGGTGCAGAGAAGAGTAGATATGATCGACGACAACGTCCTCCGATCTTGACATATTTTATGACGACACATCGTCCTAACATGTTAGGCGTGTTGAATGCTAAAACGGGACAAAATTATGTTTAGAATTTTCTTAAATAAGACATTCGGGTACAACTTCTACTAAATGTGGTAATTAGTGTTTCAAATGCACAAATAGAGGATAAAAATTGGAATTCACTCTAGTAAAACTGAAATATTGACGCAACAAGGACTAAACAATATATTCTCTCAAAAAGAGGACTAAACGATATTGACGCCGACACATATTACCTCAGAGTGGCGATATTCAACATACATGTTCAAGCTCGGAACGTCTTTCTCTCCTCTCACAACTCTGGCCAAGCGTTCCATGTGCATGAGGACAAAGGTCTGAAGATCTGAAGAAGACGCCACACCATGCATGTCGAGCAGCTCGTTACAGATACCCTTGAGGATGATTGGATGAAGGGGAATCCTAATTCAACAGACCACCATGACGTTGGTAGATTATGTCGGTGCACGTGTGAATGCAGCTGCAAATCCTGATGTTTCCAAGTCCTATGACAATCGATGGTTTCGAAACAGCATCGCAAAAGAAATTCCAAACTAGGTGCAAAAACTCCTGTAGGTACGTGGTGTGATCTAAGATGAAACAAGGCCATGCCAACGTTCTAGGAATTGCTAATAGACAATTATTAGCATGTAATATGAGCAAGAAGATACACATTTTTTTTTGGGGGGTGGGGGTCAGAAGATACACAAATGCTTCAAGCTAAGTTGTGATATGCTTCAAGCTAAGTTGTGAAGGGGTGGTTAGTTGTGAAGAGATGAGAGTAGAATAGATTGATTTGGTTCTGCACGCACGCATGCAGTTCCAATATAGAGAAACCGCAACTAGTTGAACCCGTATGCAGCTCGACTTGTAAAGAGCACGGTATCGTTATGATCATGGTTGTTAGGCCACACGCATTAGTTGAGATGGTAACAGTTTGTTAGTAGTAGTACAACTGATCTTTCTGCATGTACCTTCCCTGAATATAAATACACAAGCCGCCGGCGATTGAGGTGTCGATACTTGAACCTTAGGAGCAAATGTATTTTGTGGACACTCTACCAAGGAGTTACACTGCATTTCCTGCTCTGTTAAGCTAAAAAATATTCAGTAGATTTCAGAAATCCTATCATCCCGTCAAACCTCCCAGAACTTGCAAGTTCCAACCTGAATACTTTTCCACAACTGTTGGCACCATTTGAGTACTACAAATATAGCCAGCTCCAATTTCCCCCCCTTTTTTAGGACAAAGCAAGTACTCTACGATTTTTCATGTAAAACATAGTCCCAAGGTTTGTAGTGCAAAACATCTTGGCAATCTCCAACCGAATTTGGCAGTGTAGCCATATCGCAAACAGAGTACAGCCAATGTGTGCCCAGGAATCAATCGAAACGCAGGTATACACTAGGTTGGCAACCAGGTGCTATAAGCAAGTAGGAGTACTACTTAAGAGTTCAGACCGAGTTGCATTCCCAAGAACAAAGATCAAACTACCAGCCCTGAAAGGAGAGATACTGAATAACCATTTCAACAGCTAAAAATACTACTCCCTCCGTCTCAAAATAGATGTCGGAGATTTGTCAAAATTTGAATGAATTTAGACACTATTTAGTATATAGATTCAGCCAAATTTTAACAAACGTTCGACATCTATTTTAAGATGGAGGGTGCAAGTAACATTTAGTGAAATGCCAGAGTGTGTCCCTCTCAGATAAAAGTATTCAATTAAAAGAACATGAGCAAGCCGAATTTCCTATCATAGCAGTGCCATTCTTGCTCTTTAACACTGCAAACTGAAACTGGAATTTACCTTGCTCCAGGAGAGCACATATATCAATTCATTTCTAACCAAAAAATGTAACACCCTGGAAACAAAAATCAGAAGGAAACAAAGGCCCTGGCAGTACTACTAACACACAACCAAAGGGCCAAGGTCCTTTCTTCAATCATAGCAGCACAGAAGTAACAATCAGACAGAAAATTGTGCTTATTAAGTGCTGTAATAGACGCAACTACACAGGTATGCCTGACAAACCATGTTCGCGCAAAGAGCATCTGCAGCCTGGTGAAACTTAAAAGTTACAGACTAATTGCACAACTGGCAGCAGAGAACAAACAAACAGCCTATGGAAGAGAATGTTTATCACCTAAAATGCCTTAGGAATTATGATTAAATTGCACATTGGACAGCAGAGGTCAAACTAACAGTCTATGGCATATACAAAGAATCAACAACTTAAAATGCCTTTGCTCAAAGAGCATGACCAAGAGTGAATCTCTCATCTTAACCGATGCCACTCGTGCATCTTAACCCCAAGATTAACATAAATTTTGTGAGGCGGGGAGGAACGGTAACAAAGTTATAATATCATAGATCAGTAATCCACAGTTCAGAACATTAACAAGATGTTCCAGACATGATAATAAGCAAGCACCCAAATGATAACAGCATAGGTGCTGCTGCAACCATCCAAAATGACATGTAGTGATGGTACTAATGAGTGATAAGAGCTAAGATCAAAAGACATGCTCTGAATCCTAGGGCAAAGCAAACCAGGAGTCCTGAACATTCAGACATGCTCTGAATCCTAAGGCAAAGCAAACCAGGAGTCCTGAACATTCAGACATGCCCTGTGGAGAGTGGAGGCTCCCCATCTTCTCCTTGCATCTCGTTGGATGGAATTGGAATAATGCTATCTTGGAGAAGGTGATGAGTAAGCTTCATACAGTATTGGCTCTTTCCAATGTTCACCATACCTAAGAACTTGCCATCAATGTCACAGCGCAGCACAAGATTATTATTAAACATGATCAGCACCTCATGCTCGTTGAGCACAGCAATATCACCGTAACCTTTCATCGTAGAATCAAGTGGTGCTTTCATTTTCTTCTTGGAAGAACTTAAATAAAGTTGCCGTGATGCCTCCACTTTTAACATGTCAATCCTGTACTTGACAGCCCAGATTTCAGCCTCGTAATCCTCCATCACCCAGACATCTATATCGGTGGAAGAGATAGTTAAGCTGACCCAAGCGAGTGTTCCGTTCATGTTGAATAACTTCTTGTGAAAGCCCGTGTGGGTGGGACAGCGCATCAACCGGAATGACTCGGTCTCTGTGTCGAACACATTAATGTCCCCGCCGCCAACAAAATAAGGACACCAATGCAGGCTGCCATTGTGGTGGACTGGTGGTTGAGAACAGGTCGAATAGCGCACCTCTTTCAGTATCTTCTGTTCCACGGAAGGCGACGAGACTGCTGGCAGCGTGAACCTGAACCTGAACCTGACGTGCCTCGGCTCATTGGATCCCACTGCGAGGACGTATAAGCTGTGTTTAGTAAAGCGTTCTGACGATGAGAGCCAAAGCACCCTGTATTCTCCAGTTGTATGGTGCCTGTAGAAACCAATTACAGTGTTGTCGATGTCTTGCCCAACTCGAGGCCACGGTAGGAGAGCCTGCTTGCAGATGACCGGGTTGCAGATGTAGAACCGGGATCCATCGTATCTGATGAGGAAGCCATCGCAGGTAGCGCAAATGGAATTCTTGGAATGGTTTTTGGCGCCCGGGAGGAAGGGCCAGAGCCGTTGACTGGATGGGCGGGCACCGGCGTCGCGCAAGATGACGAAACTGGCAGGCCGCCCCCGCCCGTTGACGATGGGGAGCAACGGCTGGCGGCGGTGGTGTTCACGCATGAATTCAGACGTGGAGGTGGCGCTGCGCCACGAGGCGCTGACGGCACGGCAGCGGCCGACATCCTTGGACGGCAACCGGACGAGTATCATGTCGATGATCTCCTCAGGCAGGTCCTCGAGCACCGTCGCGCCTCTCCTGCCCGGCATCGCGCCCCGTTCCCGGCGTGCTCCCGTGGGATTAAGGGGAACGGCGGACAAGGTCTCGGCGTGAGGCGGGGCAGCAGCCCGGTGGAGCGAGACGGCGGCTGAGGCGACGCTGGCCGGCCCAGGGCGGGGGCTCAAACCGTACCGAGGTTGTGCTCGTCCCGGGGACGTGATGAGCAGCGGCCGGCAGGTCGATTCCGAGGCCAGGATGGGAGGAGGAGCGGAGGCGAACTGGATCCCCTTTCTCTCACGAGCGAGGAAAAAATTAGGTTTGCCGTTTGCGGTGTGATCAAATGGGATGGGGAATTTCCGGTTAGACATTGACTCGGCCGAGTCTTTGTTTTTTCTGTTATTGTATTGGACTTTGGCTGACTCTATGAATTCTTTGTTTATTCATTTTTTTAGTCACCGCATGTCACTACTATGACCGAGCCCGTGATCAGGAGGGCACGGCGTGCACGCCGCTCCACTACCGCATCGACCGAAGCCCCACCTGCAGCCACTACCGAGCATCGGACAGCTGGCCGCCAACCGCGTTTGCGCAAGCCCAGCTGTCGCCTGTACCCGAAGGTTTGGTTACTTAAGTAGCAGGCAATCCCGAGGAGAGGACTGACGAATATGATCTCTCTAAACTATTCCTTATTTCTCTAAACCTGTACTCTCTCTCTCTCGCTCAACTACTTCTCCCGTGTATCTCAAATATTCCCTCAACACCTGATCTGTATCTGATTTGTGTGTGAAATAGAAGAGAGAGTAGATCGAGTGTGGCATTTGGTATCTAGAGCCAAGTTAGATCGGGAAGAGAGGAGATCGGAGGCGATGGAGGATTTGGTGGCGGCGATGAACAAGCTGACGTCATCTGTAGAAGGGGTCAAGGCGACGGTCGAGGACTCCCGGTCCATCCTCCGGGAGATCGTGGCTTGGAAACCCCAAGTCGACGGTGCTATGCAGGATATGCGCGCGGACATCAACACGCTGCGCCAACAGCTTGGACGGGTGGCGCTGAATCTGATCCTAAGCTTGGATCCGGAAGATCTCCGCGGAGGCGCGCTGGCGGCGGAACAACTGGCCGGAAAAGCTGGCGTGGTGCTGGACGACGAAGATCGCGGGCCAATTGGCCACCGCGTGCAACATCAACCACGGGGGATGTCGGATGGGGGCGATCTGGCCCTCGCGACACCTCCGGTCAAGGGTATGTGCTTTGAACCTACTCAGACCTCTCAGAAGGGTGGGTCAAGTGATTTCTTACATCGTGGAGGTAGCTCGTATGGTTCACACCACCCTAGGCCAAAGATGGATTTTCCATCGTTTGCAGGGGATCGCCCCAAATCCTGGAAGAGACAATGCGAGTCCTATTTCCGGGTGTTCAGTGTGAGTCCAGAATTCTGGGTAGATTCAGCTACGATGCATTTTACGGGTGCAGCTTTATTGTGGTTAGAGAATTGTGGTATTAATATTGAGGAATTAACTTGGTCAGGGTTGTGTAGTCTAGTGTGTGAGCAATTCGGTAGGGATGAGTTTCAGAAGCTCCTCCGTCAGTTATTTCATCTCAAACAAGTTGGAACCGTAGCTGAATATATTCAAGAGTTCATGGAAGTGATGCACTCATTGAGGGCACACTTCAGCGCTTGGGATCCTAAATTGTTTCCCTCACGATTTGTAGATGGGCTAAAAGATGAAATTCTAGTTGTAGTACTTGTACATCAACCAAAGGACTTGGATGCTGCTGTTTCTCTTGCCTTGTTACAGGAGGAAGCATGGGAGATCTGGAAGAAGCGCGAGCCTAGACGCACCGATATCCCCATGTACTCCAAGACCAACTACCGCTCCACGTCTTCATTTGCGGGAGCGGGGGAGCGATCCAGTGCGGCCAATAATATGTCGCCTACCATTGGTTACTCGACGCCACATATGCCAGTGATGTCTGAAGACAAGAGAGGGCAAGAATCGTCTCGAGGGGCCGTGGTTTCCAAACCAGAAGACCGAGCTTCAGCCTTGAAAAGCTATCGTCGATCCAAAGGGTTTTGTTTTGTTTGTGGTGAAAAATGGGGGCCAGGGCCAGGACATCAATGCTCAACTACAGTGCAGCTACACGTGGTACAAGAAACCTTAGATGCCATGGGATTTAACACTTTGGAGGACGCAACAACTGAATCCACCGAAACAGGTGAGATGTTGGCAATTTCCCAAGCAATGGTAGTAGGGACAGAGGCACCTAGTACTTTCAGGCTTGTTGGGAAGATGCAGAAACGACAAGTTTTGATGTTGGTTGACTCTGGAAGCTCCCATTGTTTTGTCAATGAGGCGATTGCTGCTGAATTAAATGGAAAGGAACGGGAAATTCAACCAGTGCAGGTCAAAATTGCAGATGGTGGTATTCTGACATGTAACAGGGAGATTGTGGGGTGTGAGTGGTGGTGTCAAGGAACAACTTTCCATTCAAATCTGAAGGTGCTACCATTAGGAGGCTATGACGTCATAATTGGGATGGATTGGTTGCAGGCACACAACCCAATGGGCATTGACTGGGTGGGTAAACGGCTAGCATTCTAGGATCAAGGAAGGTTGGTCACACGTACTGGAGTGCAGGCAAAAATCAGTAGTTGCAAGGAGGTGGATGCCAAGGTGTTGTTAAGCATGTTACAACAAGCTGCAGTAGCCAATGTGGTGGAAATTCAGGCTGCTGATACATTAGAGGCTACCGAAGGGCAAGTACCAGAGGAGATTGAGAAGGTGCTGGCTGAATTTGGAGTGGTTTTTGCTGAGCCAGATGGATTACCACCACCAAGGCAATTCTACCATGCAATTCCACTTGTACCTGGAGCCAAACCAGTGAACTTGAGGCCATATCGCTACAGCCCTGCCCAGAAGGATGAGATAGAACGGCAGATTGAGAAGATGCTGAAACAAGGGATAATTAAGCCTAGTTGCAGTCCTTTTGCATCACCAGTGCTGTTAGTATTGAAGAAAGATTTAACCTGGCGGTTCTGCATTGATTACAGACATCTTAACTTCATCACTGTGAAGAACCGTTATCCCTTGCCAATTATTGATGAACTAATTGATGAGTTGGCCGGAGCTAGGTGGTTCACCAGTCTCGATCTGCGAGCGGGATATCATCAGATCAGGATGCAACCTGGTGACGAAGAGAAGACGGCTTTCAAGACCCACAATGGACACTTTGAGTTCAGAGTTATGTCCTTCGGTTTAACCGGTGCCCCGGCTACTTTCCAGAACACTATGAACACCATTCTTGCACCTCTACTAAGAAAAGGGGTACTAGTGTTTATCGATGACATACTCGTGTATAGCAAGACAATGGAGAAGCACTCTCAGTTGCTATGACAGGTTCTAGACTTGCTTAACCGACAACATCTCAAGGTGAAAAGGAGCAAGTGTGCTTTCGCTTGTCAGAAATTGGTGTATCTGGGACATGTTATTAGTGCAGAAGGGGTATCCACTGACCCAAAGAATATTGCTGCAGTTCAAAAATGGTCCTCTCCAACTACAGTCAAGGAGGTGCGAGGCTTCCTAGGCTTGGCAGGTTACTACCGTAAGTTTGTGCAAAACTTTGGGCAAATCAGTAGACCTTTGACAATGTTGTTGAAGAAGGACCAACCTTTCAAATGGACCGAGGAAGCTGAAGCCGCCTTCCGTCAATTGCAGCAAGCCTTAATCATAGCTCCTGTGTTGGCGATTCCAGACTTCTCTAAACCTTTTGTGGTCGAGACAGACGCTTCTGATGGAGGAGTGGGGGCAATCTTGTCACAAGAAGGGCACCCAATTTCATACCTCAGTAAATCACTTGGGCCTAAGAATCAGAGTTTATCCACCTATGAGAAGGAATTTCTCGCTATATTGCTGGCAGTGGATCACTGGAGATCCTACTTGCAGGTCCAAGAGTTTACCATATTGTCAGATCGCCGCAGCCTTGCCAGCCTCGATGAGCAACGGCTACATACGCCTTGGCAACGAAAGGCTCTAACCAAACTACTTGGGCTCAGATATAAGATCGTCTACAAACCTGGGCGTGAAAATGGGGCGGCTGATGCCTTATCCAGGAAGGGAGAACAAGCTGAGGTGTTGGTTATTTCTGTCTGCGTACCCACTTGGCTCACTCAAGTATTGCACAGTTACAAAGATGATTCAGATATTCAGATACTCTTACAGAAAATTGCAGCGCAAGACGATTCTGTAAAGGAATTCTCAGTGCACGGGCTAATTCGAAGGGAAGGGCGCATTTGGCTAGGCACTAACCAGAATCTGCGCCGAGCGATTCTGCGATCAGTCCATGATAGCCCAGTTGGGGGCATTCTGGTGTGCGTGCTACATATCATCGGCTGCACCGTAATTTTTTCTGGACATGAATGAGAAAGGATGTGGTAACATATGTGGATCACTGCACGACCTGCAAGCAAGCGAAGCACGAAAAGGTCAAGTATCCTGGTTTGCTGCAACCTTTACCTGTTCCAGAGGGTGCCTGGCAGACTATGACCATGGACTTCATCGAGGGATTGCCACGCTCGATGAATGCCAATTGTATCATGGTGGTGGTCGACAAACTAACAAAGTATGCCCACTTTGTGCCTTTATCGCATCCCTTCAGTGCTTATCAAGTTGACGTGGCATTTGTCGACAACGTATTCAAACTGCATAGTTTGCCGGCTATGTTGGTGTCCGACCGTGATCCAATTTTCACTAGCAAGCTGTGGAAGGAGCTGTTCAAACTTGTGGGAACTGAATTGGCTATGAGTTCTTCACGACACCCGCAGACTGGCGGTCAAACGGAACGGGTTAACCAGTGCTTGGAAACCTACTTGCGTTGCTTTGTTCACTCATGTCCAAAGAAATGGAAGCACTGGTTATCACTGGCCGAGTTCTGGTATAATACGTCGTTTCACTCAGCAATTAAGACGTCACCTTTTGAAGCTTTGTACAACCACCCACCCCGACACTTTGGCGTCATTGATACTACCATCTGTCAGTCTACTGATCTGGCCACTTGGCTAAAGGAACGGACATTGATGCAGGATTTACTGAAATAACACCTTATTCGAGCCCGACAAATTATGAAGGACAAAGCTGATAGGCATCGCAGTGACCACCAATTTGCTGTGGGCGATTGGGTGTTCCTAAAGATACAACCGTATGTGCAAAACTCTGTCGCTGACCGTGCTAGCCACAAACTGGCATTCCGTTACTTTGGTCCCTTTCAGGTTCTGGCACGGGTGGGCGAGGTATCATACAGGCTCCAGCTTCCCGAGCGTGCCCTCATTCATCCTGTGGTGCACGTGCCGTTACTGCGCCAAGCTCATCCACCGAAGAACGACGAGCAAGTTCGTTTTCCTCCATCATCGACTCCGGAAGATCAAGATCAACGCAAGGATGAACCACTTCAAGTTCTGCAACGACGTCAATACTTGCGTGGATCCACGGTGCGTACACAACTACTGATCCAGTGGTCATCGATGCCGGCTTCCTTGGCGACATGGGAAGATGAGCTGCAACTGAGGGCACGGTTCCCACAAGCACCGGCTTGGGGACAAGCCGACTCTGAAGCAAGGGGAAATGTCACGACTATGACCGAGCCCGTGATCAGGAGGGCACGGCGTGCACGCCGCGCCACTACCGCATCGACCGAAGCCCCACCTGCAGCCACTACCGAGCATCGGACAGCTGGCCGCCAACCGCGTTTGCGCAAGCCCAGCTGTCGCCTGGACCCGAAGGTTTGGTTACTTAAGTAGCAGGCAATCCTGAGGAGAGGACTGACGAATATGATCTCTCTGAACTATTCCTTATTTCTCTGAACCTGTACTCTCTCTCTCTCTCTCTCTCTCTCGCTCAACTACTTCTCCCGTGTATCTCAAATATTCCCTCAACACCTGATCTGTATCTGATTTGTGTGTGAAATAGAAGAGAGAGTAGATCGAGCGTGGCACCGCAGCATGAAAATTAGGTCACGACTCGGCAATCTTATTCGGATCACGTTTGCAAACAAAGCTATTTTGTGAAAACATACTTCAAAATTTAAAAAGTTTGGAAAATATATTTGTATATATATTCGGACATTAAATATTTGTACACAAGTTTGCGGGTGAAAAAACCATTTTAGATGTCCATGTAAAAATGATAATTTTTAGTGCTCCAACGTGTCTATTCACGGACATTTTTTTGTCTTTTTATACAAGCCACATAAAATGTTTATTCTTTCTGAAAACTTGTGTACAAATATAGAATATCTAGATGTATATGAAACTTTTGTTCAGAATTTTTTGATAATTTTATTTTATTTTATTTATATTTTTTTCATAATAGGTTCATTTACATCTGGGAGCCAAACACCACCTCCATCACCACTTTACATTTTTGCTCGTGGTGATGCAAATCGGAAGCTGGAAAACATTTGACTTCTTTCCTGTTCTTCTCGTCCTCTTCTCTGTTTTTTTTTTTTTGTCCCTAGCAGCATCGGCGAGGCGTTAGCAGTTATGATGAGTACAAATAAGGCCTTTCTGACCTCTCTCTACCTCAAGGGCATCTTTATCAGTGTCAACAGAGAGGCATGATAGTTTGTGTCGGCCGATCGGTTGGTTTAATCCAGATCTCGACTGGCGTGACGACTTCGACCTCTTCTTTCGCTCTTGATCTGTCGCAAGATCCGGTTTGTTCAACACTCGGGATCGGGGGTTGCAAGCTTGTATTGACTACCAAATCCTTGTATGGGAAGGACGCTTGCTTTGCAGGTGCCCCTATACCGCTGTCTATTCAGTGTCTTTTTCAACCTCTTGCAAACGACAAGCAAGCGAAGAAAAATACGGTCAATATGATTTTCGATGTAATTTGCAAGAACTTAAATAAAGTTGTCGTTTTGCATCTTGTTGTCCATCGCTTGTATTGTCTTCTGTTTTCCTGAAATATCAGATATGAGATGCTCTTTGGGTGTCTCAGAAAAATAAACAAATGACAAGGGTTTTAGAAAAATCCGCTAGTGAACAGTACGTTACATTTTGTAACAAGATAATGCATTGCACTTCTAATAGACGAGTTAGCAACAACAAACGCACATACTCTTCCATTTCTTTATCCAGTCTTAAGAAATGGAGTCTTGCTGCTTTAAGCTGCTGCCTGGATTGCTGTAGAAAAAAGAACTGTCAAAAAAAAAGGCTGCTGCCTGGATGAGAGAAAACGGCGAGGTGATTCAGTTTAGAGCATGGTCATCTGCATATGTCACTAGAGTTAAACTTTTTGTTTTTGAAGATGTCAAAAGAGTTAAACCGACGTAACAATATGCAGAGGAAAACTCCCCACGACCTACATCAAGTGCCCAGCTAAACGATCCAAATGGCTACCAGCAAAACGAGGCTTCTACAGTCAGAAAAAACAATTCCCATCTCATTACGAAAGCCTTCCTTCCAGGCTCCAGCTGCCATTTCAGTCACCCAGAGCCCACAGCGGCGAGTCGGAAAATTCAGCGTCCAACCCGTCGACCAGGTAATCCTCACTCTTGATGTCATGATGGAACGCTAGTTTCTCGGTGATAGGATCGACATCACCAATGTACATGACAATGTCATTCAGGTAGTCAGCGAACGCTTCCTCTTGCCTAGCCCAAGAAACATCCCAATGCTGAGCGATCTCGGTGCAGCCACCGCCGCTGTGTACCGACATCGGCTTGATTTCATGCTCACCGAGGAGAGAGGCAGCAACCATCGGCTTCACTTCACCCTCGCTGAAGACTGAGGCAGTGACCATCGGCTTCACTTCACCCTCGCTGAAGACTGAGGCGGTGACCATCGGCTTTACTTCATGCTCATCGTCATCGAAGACAGAGGCAGTGAGCATTGGCTTTATTTCATGCTCATCGAAGATAGAGGCGGTGAGCATCGGCTTTACTCCATGCTCATCAAAGACAGAGCGGGCAGCAACCTTCAGATTCACTCCATGCTCAGTGAGGACAGGCGCAGTGACAATCGGCTTCACTTCATGCTCACCAAACACAGTGGTAGCGGTAGCGGAACAAGGCGCGGGATAGCATTGCACCGATGTGTCGGCAGTGATGGGGAGGGTAGATGGGAAGTTGACAACTGCATGGGATCCAAGTAAGTCAATGGCAGCCCTGTCATACGCCATGGCGGCATCAATGGCTGTGCTGAAGGTGCCCAGCCAGTGTCGCTTGCCGCCGTTGAGCTCGCGGATCTCGGAGACCCACCTGCCTGACTTGCGCTGCCGGATGCCCCGGTACCCGTGGCCCCTGTTCTCCGGGCCACCCTTCCTTCGAGGACCCACCACCAGATTCCGGACCGCCGGCGTGGCAGTACTCTTGGCCTGAGCTTGCTTCGTCCTGCTCGTACTGCACGCAAACAACGATACGTGTACCTCAAATATCGATGCAAACGGAGCTAAACAACATGATAGCATTCTACGAATGGTAAATAAACAATCAATAGCATGTATATGAGGAAAAAAATAGGCACAAATGTGCTCGGTTTGCTATGCTTGAAGCTGAGTTCTGAAATTTGGGCTAGTTGAACTGCATACAGGGGTTCAACTAGTTGCAGTTTCTGACTGGAACTTCATGTACGCAAGGACTGGCTGAGTTCAGTTGTTCAATACTTGAATGTTAGGAGTAAATGTACTTTGTAGGCACTGTACCTAGGAATTACTCCGGAGCCGAAGTTGACGATTGCACCGGAGCCGAAGTGGGCAATGGCAGCTCTGTCGTATGCGATGGCAGCGTCCACGGCAGTGTTGAAGGTGCCCAAGCAGTGTCGCTTTCCGCGGTTGGGCTCACAGATCTGTGAGGACCATTTTCCCGACTTGCACTGCCGGACTCCCCGGTACCTTTGGTGCGTGTTCTCTAGGCCACCCTTTCCTCGAGGAGCCGCCGCCAACAGAGTCTGGACCCCTGGTCTCTTGGCCTGGTCTTGCTCCGTCCTGCTCGTACTGCACGCAAACAACGCAAAGTGTGCCTCAAATCTCAATGGAAACGGCAATAGAAAAGGCCATGCCAACGTTCTAGGAATTGTAAATAAACAATATTAGCATAGATATGAGCAAGAAGAAATGCAGAAAATTGCTGTGCTGTGCTCTGTGTACAATGCCTGAAGCCAAGTTCTGAAGTTTAAGCTATGCATACAGTGGTTCAAGTAGTTGCATTTCTGGGTGGAACCGCATGTATGCAAGCACACCCATTAGATTGGCTGAGTTCATATTTTGTGGACACGGTGTCAAGGAATTACTCTGCATTATCTTCTCTGTTAGGCTGAAAATTCAGTACATAACGCAATTTTTTTTCAGAAATCTATCAGTCGAAGATATCCTGTCGAACTTTGCCGAACTTACAAGTTCCAACCTGAATACTGTTTCCCATACTGTTGGAACCATTTGAATACTACAAATACTGCCAGTTCCCATCCCCCCCCTTTCAGGACAAATCTAGTTTCATTTTTTCATTTAAAACAGTGGTCCAATTTTTATGTAAAACAATACTCGCAAACAAAATTCGGCAACCTAGCCACATCGCAAACAAAATTCAGCCAATAATGTATGCCTGCAACCGATGGAAACACAGGCATACACCACGCTAGCAATTGCCTAAATGAAAACAGTTCAACGCACGTCGCGCACGAAAATAGCTAGCCGCAATCGGTGCTTGGTACACACACTTGCTCCACGGTTCATTTCCGACGCCCAAAATCCCGAACGCCTGAAGCAGTCGACGCCGCAAATCAGAGCGCGCAGAAAACCCCAACACTGAGAAACCCTCTTGCTCCAAGCTAAAAAAAAAAACCCCGCAGGACTACGGACGGGGATCGCGAATCAAACGAACCCAGCAACGGAATGGCGCAAGGTTTTTTTTTACCTGGAGGAAGGTGTCGCCGGCGCCGGCGCCTGCTCCATCTCCTCGCTCTCGATCCCGGCGGCGGCGGCGCCTTCCACGGACATCCTCCTCTTCGGCTCTTCCCCTCCTCTCTCTCCTTGGCGACCCTGGGGGGAGAGGAAACCCTCGAGTGCTGCCCACAGCCACGGGAACGATCGAGAAAACGCGTCGAACGACGGGATACTTCGTCCGGGAGGCAAAGAGCAATCACACTCCAATCCCAGTCCCAGTCCCAGTCCCAGTCCCAGAGGCAGATTGCCCAGAGGAGCTCCGCGATTACGGCGTGCTCCGGTAGTCCGGTTCCCCTGCCCCGTCCCGGGCGGTGTTGATGTGGCAGCTGGGCCGTGGGCCGGGAGACGCGTGCCTTTTCCTGGGGAACAGAAGAGGCTCCAGAACGGGCCCGCCTGCAGGGCCCATGGATTCCTGGGGAACAGAAGAGGCTCCGTAGTACTTACACACGAAGTTCTCTTCATTCACTCGGGTCTCTCACAGACGGCTCTGTTTTAAGACTTGCACAGTCTTAAACCTCAATCAAACCCTACACCCATCCTCCTCCTCCTCCTCCTCCGCCGCCGCCGCTATGGGCTCCGCTTCCGCCTCCTCGCTCCCGACCTCCGCCGGCGCCGGCGAGAACCTGGTCCTCATCCTCGACTACGGGTCGCAGTACACCCACCTAATCACTCGCCGCGTCCGACAGCTCGGAGTCCTCTCCCTGTGCGTCTCCGGCACCGCCCCGCTCTCCTCCCTCGCCGGACTACGTCCCCGCGCCGTCATACTCTCCGGCGGACCCCACTCCGTTCACGCGCCGGGCGCGCCCTCCTTCCCCGAGGGATTTCTCGACTTCGCCGCCGACGCAGGCGCGCACGTTCTGGGCGTCTGCTACGGGATGCAGCTCCTCGTGCAGTCCCTCGGCGGCGCCGTCGAGGCCGGCGAGCGGCAGGAGTACGGCGATATGGAGGTAGAGGTGACCGCGCCGTCCTCGGCTCTTTATGGCGAGGGGGAGGCGGGGAAGCGGCAGACGGTGTGGATGAGCCATGGCGACGAGGTGGTCAGACTCCCTGAGGGGTTCAAGGTCGTGTCACGCAGCGTGCAGGGCGCGATAGCGGCCATCGAGCATCAGGAGAAGCGGTATTACGGGCTGCAGTACCACCCGGAGGTGACGCATTCGCCCCAAGGTATGGAAACACTGCGCCGCTTTCTCTTTGATGTCTGCGGGATTAAAGCTGACTGGAAGATGCAAGATGTGCTGGACGAGGAAATTAAGACCATCCAGAGTATGGTTGGGCCTGATGAACATGTGATCTGTGCGTTGTCCGGAGGAGTTGATTCAACAGTTGCAGCCACTCTTGTTCACAACGCCATAGGGGATAGGCTTCATTGTGTTTTTGTGGACAACGGTCTGTTAAGATACAAGGAGAAGGAACGGGTAATGTCGACCTTTGATAGTGACTTGCACCTTCCAGTCACATGTATTGATGCCTCAGAGCAATTTCTTAGCAATCTGAAAGGAGTCAAAGACCCAGAGAAGAAAAGGAAGATTATTGGCAGGGAATTCATAGCTGTCTTTGACGAATTTGCTCAGATGCTAGAAAAGAAGATAGGAAAAAGGCCTGAATATTTAGTTCAAGGAACTTTATACCCTGACGTGATTGAATCATGCCCACCTCCTGGGAGTGGGAGGACACATTCCCACACCATCAAGAGCCACCACAATGTAGGCGGTCTTCCTGAAGGCATGAAATTGAAGCTCATTGAACCACTGAAGCTCCTATTCAAGGATGAGGTGCGCAAGTTGGGAAGTATTTTGAACGTCCCAGAGTCATTCTTGAAGCGACACCCATTTCCTGGGCCTGGTCTTGCTGTACGTGTCCTTGGTGATGTTACAGAAGGCAATGCTTTGGAGGTTCTTCGTCAGGTGGATGAGATATTTGTTCAAGCCATTAAAGATGCAGGCCTCTACGATACAATTTGGCAAGCTTTTGCTGTGTTTTTGCCTGTCCAAACTGTTGGGGTCCAGGGTGACCAGAGAACTCACTCCAATGCTGTTGCTTTACGGGCAATTACCAGTGAGGATGGCATGACTGCAGATTGGTATTATTTTGAACGCCAGTTCCTGGTAGATGTGGTGAAGAAGATCTGCAATAATGTGCGAGGCGTTAACCGTGTTTGTCAGGACATAACATCAAAACCACCTGCCACGGTGGAGTGGGAATAGGATGGCCAGACTGGGATTTGCAAATTATGCTCCGATACTGCAACAGTGGCCTGGGAATTGCAGTCTATGTTTAGTTACTAGATTATTGTCTAAGTCTCTAGACTAAGCCCTTTGTCTCGAAAGATGATTGGAAACAGCACTTACAACTGTGCTTTCTATTAAAAATAATCTTGCACTGGTGCAATTTGTTATTTGTTCTTTCTCTTCATCCTTTTTTTTCTGAGAAACCTCTCAAAGGGGGCACGGCGTTCCTACAGTCCATAGATAGAATAGAGCTGACCCAATTTATAAGAAAAAACAGACCCGAAACAATACATGGTTTTGCCTTTTCCATTTAGTCAGTTATTAACTACAAGACGAATGTTTATGCATATGGGAACTAATGGTCACGAGTCTCTAAAGAATATTAGTATACAAAAAATGTCGATGACTAACTAAAAATGTATTACATGTATATATGTAGGAAAAAAAGGAAAACATTCTTGTTTATCAACTGAAATGTTTGCTTTTATTAGAAAAATTATCCATGTACTGTTCGTGCTTACCAAATAAAATGTTCGGTTTCTGTCATGGGGTTGTGGGATTATTAGACGGGGCGAGTCAATGGCCTGGGTGTGAGCAGCAGGGGAGTGTCCGATTTCTACAGCAGGAGGGCCGATTGTACGATTAGGGTTGTCAGCCGGTTGTTTTGGCGTCGAGAGAGCGTGATGTATTGGATTTCCCTCCTTATTCCTCATCATTCATCGTTTGTCCAGCTTTAGGTCCACGATCCACGTTGTGTTGTTCTGGCAACCTTCCTCACCTTATCAGGATGAACCCCATAGGGCATAGGAGATGAGACAATGGGTCACGCAGATGGCTTTCTTAGTTGTCATCTATCCTGCCTGCTAGCTTGGTTATGACTTGACTTCTCTCTAAACTAACTTAATGACAGCCATATGTCTCTAAATTCCGGCGCACAGATGGTACAGAAGGGACAATCATACTACAGGTGTATATAGTTTTTGCTTACCATTTTAAGATATTGAGAAAATGACAGTATGACACCCATAGTAATAAAATTTCTATAGGCAATAGATTTTTGTAATTTAGTGCAAGTGTTCATCAAAGTATAGACCATGCTTCACATATGTTTCTTTTAATTTAGCGTAAGTGTCAGCTATTTAGCACACCGATTATTTTAGTTCCCGATTCTTTTGCATGGATTCAACCATAATACAAGAGAATTTGGTTTTTTAGCTTGTGTTGGTCTAATCTTCTTCCTGAGAATAAATTTTTGTACGGAATTATGCCAAGTTATGGCTCACATTTTGGCAGTATTATGCACTTGCCATGGATTCAACCATAATACAAGAGAATTTGGTTTTTTAGCTTGTGTTGGTCTAATCTTCTTCCTGAGAATAAATTTTTGTACGGAATTATGCCAAGTTATGGCTCACATTTTGGCAGTATTATGCACTTGCTTAAGCTAATTTGTCCTTTCACTGTTGATGCACCTTGGGTTTATGATAGCTCTCTGGTAATTATCTATCATGCTTTTATTTCTCGTATGCGTTTTGTACCTTCTGGTATGGTTTATTTTGCACACAAACTAGCGCTGCAGCAGCATGATATTGTGGTCTAAAGAGCCAAGCTCTTGGATGTGGAACCGGAACTGGTCCATTTTCGTACTAAAATGCGCCACTTGCAAATATTGTTGCTATCTGAATACGTAGCTGAAAGACCAGATGAACAATGTGCAAAAGGACCTGAGGAACATCAGTTATTTCAACCTTCATTTCTTTCAGTCTTGTTATTTTTTCTTGAGTTATTTGTCTAATACTTCAGTCTCTTAGTCTCTCGGTTATTCAAGGACTTAGATTCTCAGTTAGCCTCTTTTTTTTCCTGTTGCCGGTCCCTCTTTGTTTAGTCCATTTCTTTTAGTCTCTTAATTCTCATATTATTTTAGTCACTCATTTTTCAGCATTTCACTCGGTAACTTAGTTATTCAGTATGCATTGTCTCATTTGTTTAGTTTGTATTCTTCTTTCTTATCTGTACTTATTTCATTTATTTTAGGTCCACCCTTATTGTTTCATTTATCTCATTTCTTATTCTTCTCTTGATTCTTCATTCTTCTTTCTGTATCTTTTCTTCTTTATGTTCTCTTCAGTATCCCAGTCATCTCATTCTGATTTGCATTTCTTTGACTCTTCTCATTTTGTTTTCTATTTATCCAGTCTTATTTTCTTCAGTATCCTAGTTTTCTCATGCAGATATGCATTTCTTCGACCTTGAGTATTTCAGCATTTATTTGCTCACTTTGCTCATTCTTATTTTCAAATCAATTACTGATGTTTTAGGGGTTTGTTTCAATCGTTTGTATCTCTCTGTCCTTGTTTGCATATTCATATTTGTCCTTCGACTTTGTTTGTGTCGTTTCTTCTCTGTTTTGGTTGATTAAAACCTTTTTGGTATCAACTGTACAAACCATATACCAACTCATGTTCCGTAGATATTTGTTCCGGTCCACTTTTTTATCATTATATCAGGCCGAGTCATTTAGTTCAGCTCTTACTTTGTTAGTCTTCAGTCCCCTTGTCACTGTTTTTGCAGTGTCATCTGTTCCTCAGTTTTCAGAGTTTAGTCTTTGTTAAGTGTTTAACATCTTATTCAGTTCTCCCGTTCGAGCTCTCTCCCTTAGTATATCTTTTTACGTTTTGCAGTTATGGTTTCAGTTCCTTAGTCCCTCTTTCTATCCGTTTACATGTCCCTCTATCATTGTTAATGTTTACTTTAGCCTTTGTTTCTCTAGTTTCTCAATTTCTCAAATTATAAGTCTCTCAATCTCCAGCCTTCCATTTTTTGAGTTTGAATGTTGCTTCCTCGACCTTAATTATCTTGGGCCTTCGTTTCTTCTTTTCGTCAACCTTTATTTCAGTCTATTATTTTCTTTTCTTTCTTTGGTCTTCTTCCTTCACCGTTTATTGTTTAGTATCAGTCCCTCATTTTTGTGTTTTGCTGGATAGTTTTATCTTTACTTTCTATTTATTCAGGCTCACTTTCTCAGTCCCTCATTTGCTCAATCCCTCGGTTAATTTTCCAAGCTAGCAAGCCTCTCACGTGTACGCCTGCATGTAGGAGTTGAGGACAAGTGTAATAATTTTTCCAAGTTAATTTAGCTAGAGTGGATTTGTTCATAGATGGATTTGACTTGAGTGGTAATATGCATGGTAACTCAATCCAACGACTTGATTTTGTCTCCGCCATGCATTTAGCCGCCTGTAAAAATCTTTTTTCCAGTTTGTTCATGGTCAGTGCATACGTCTATCTTCTTTACATTGGTCAAGATGCTAGGTAATTCTCAAGCTTTTGGAGTTACAAAGTTTTGGTATAAGATGGTCTACTTTTACCAAAATCGAATGATCTTGCGTGGATTTTTCCTTGTAGAGTTTCAGATTCCATAGCATAAGATAGACTTAGTACTAGCAAGGTGTGCTGGTAGTCTACCACTGAACTATCGTGGTCGCTAAACATGACCTATTTTCTTTTTTGGTTATAGCCGGAGTTTTGTTTATGTTGCTGCAAATACTTGAAAATTTTCGGCCGCTGGTTCAAACTGTCTCCTGCGTTAGTGATACTTGCTTCTCTGTTTGTGCATAGTCTTTACTTTTTTCAGTCAGTATCTCATGTTTATCCGGAGAATAGCTTTGGATCCCGAGCTACATGGGCCCCTATATTTTTCGAAATTGAAAACTTGATCTCAAAGTATCAAAAAATTATGAAAAAAAACGTAGATAATGATGCACTCTACCAAACATAAGAAGTCTCAACCCGAAATACCTTATATTTTGGTCTCAACAAAATTGACAAAATCTGACAGAATTTGGTAGTTTGAAAATTGGCACTGTTCACTACTTTGGATGTCAGGTTTTGGCATTTTCGTGCAGTCCAAAATACTGGGTATTTTCGAGTTGAGAATTTTTTCATAGTGGTAGAGCACATTATTTTATACATCTAGAATTTTTGCTTGTAACTTTTTGAAAACTTCAAGATACAAATTTCCAAAGGTTCAAAAAAGGGCTCCATTGCTCGAGCCGAACGTTCGCACCACTTCTTCGTCCATTCTTTTTCTTTTTCGCTTAGTCTGCAGTTTCTTAGTTTGTTCCTTAGTTACCTATTTCAGTCTCTTCATTTATTTTTGTGTCCTATTCCGAAACCAAGGGTAGATAAAGACATCAGTTAGTAAGTACCCCCAATAGCCCTATTGGAACCTGGGGCTCAAACCATTTCGACAAGTGTCCAAAGTCCAAACATTGGCTTAGCAACAGTGCATCATTAGTCTGTATTCTAGGGTAACCTTATCTCCCGATATCGTTTATTTTATGATTACTTCGTGATGATATCACCGGCCTCTTGCCTGGTTCCAAAAAAGATGATATCTCCATCCTTCAACCATGCACGTCTTATGTTTTCGGTGCATATCCCTGGGCACGAGATCTGCTTAATAATTATTAGGTCTTCTAACTGAACTGTGCCTGACATCAGGCACGAACGATTCAGTTCGTCGAGCTACAGGGCGGCCTCTAATTAAAACAAACCAAATCATTGCGGGGATCATGTCGAAACATTCAGCAGATCACCCTGAAGGCCAGGGCCAACTTTCTGAAAGTTCATCAGTCACCGACCGAACCAACCAACCAACCTGATCTGAGTTGTTTATCGGACTATTACCTGGGCCAATGCGGTCGACCAGGATATTGTTGTTTTAGTCGCAAACATTGTATTTGCGTCCAGCGTTCTGGTCTTATGCGCTTTTAGTTGTGAGCATGCATTGCATCTGCTAGCTGCCTGGACGTTTTGATCTGACTCCACCGCTTTTGTGGAAGAGAAAATAAGGGAGCAGAGCGTCAGTTCGTTCAGCAATCATCACCGTTTGGCAATTGGCATGTCCTCCTGGTTCACTCCAACATTCTGCACCTTGTGTGCCTCTCGATTGCCTCCTTTGATCTTATTTTCTTCCTTGTGGTTTTCCAGTTCTGCTTTTTATGAGTAGATAATAAAGGGTTTCTTATTTTTTTTGTATTACTTGTAGGCTTGGATTTTGTATACGTGCACATCTCTAATAATGCAGTAACAGAAACCTGATACTCGTTCAGACTGAGGGCCAGCGACCGAATTCTCGGAACAAATTGGGTTGCTGGGAGGAGGACATGAAGATATTTTTGCACTATGTGTGCATCTCAATTACCTCTTTAAACCTGTTTTTTTGCCTTCTGATTTTCCAAAAGTTCCCTTTTATATAGATAGTAATAAAGAGTTCACTTGCTGTTTTGGAACACCGCTATGCTACCTTGTAGACATTCTGAAACAAATACTCCTACCTTGTAGACATGGATAATGCAATAGAAACTACTACTAGACTAGATGGAGCACCAGTCTACTTTAGACTTGGGACTCTGACGGCCACTGATTGATGACACACATGCTGATTTCTCGGAACGAATCAGGTTTACTGGGAGGAGGACAGGAAGATATTTTTGCTCGGCAAAGCGCGCAGGTAACTAACTTTGAGGAATAAAATAGCAGAGATGATTCAGAGCGGCGCATCACGTAAACACCACCAAATAAAGTCACCAACGCGTAAAACAAACTAAAGGCGAGCATTAACCTTCGTCGCCTCCTGATGAGCAACAAGTGTCCGAAACAATCTACCAACCAAACTAAGGCCTTTTGGTGGGACAAACTTAGCTCTATATTCTAGAAAAAATGGTGATGTGGCACTATAATTATGAAAAGAAAGTATCGTTGTATCTTAGTTAAGATACACCACCCCTTGCACAGTATCATAACTAAAAGACATAAATCATTCAATCACATACAAGCATAAGCTTAAACTCATTAAGTACAAGAGAAAAACGTCAGTTTGGTCTATGAACTTACCACGATTGAGAGCATTGGTCACGAACTTGTAAATTGCGAACTGTGGGTCATGAAGTTGTCCCGCGCGAGCGTTTTGGACACTCTGTGACGGTTAGCGTTAGTTTTTCCCCATGGCAAGGTGACCTCACACGTTGAGGTCAGTGCGACACGTGTCGTCGTCCCCCATGGCAAGGTGGCCAGGCTCAGCGAGGGCAACGACCACGGGAACACGGAGTTTGCCGGCGGCAGCTAAACTGATAGCCCACATGAAGGAGAGAGGAGCCGTGCCGACAAACGGTGCAGGACGACGGCCACGACGTGCTTCACCTTCCGGGTATGGTGGGAGCCCAGCTCAGACACCGCGATGAAGGTCAACACGGATGCTGGCAACCTGTTTGATATAATGCCTAGCCCATATGGTAAACAACGAGAAGAACAAACATTCAAGGTGTTATTTGCAAAAAAACGGTCTGGCATGCCACAAAACTAACGGTAGCCGTCACGATGTGATCAAAACGCGCGCACGGGGCAACCTCGTGACCCAATCGCGGCAAGTTGATAGATCAAATTGGCGTTATTTTCTAAGTACAGTCTCTCTCTCTCTCTCACCCCTTGAGAATTAGTACATTAAAAGGGTTGTATCTTAAGATGATATATCTCTTATGATAACGTGCTAAGAAACGATGCACTGTGAGCCCTTCATCTTATTCTAGAACCTAGATAGACCTGCAATGTACTAAGGGGGTGTTTGTTTGGGCTTTTGACCACTTCTCTACTGGAAAAACCAGAAAAACAAAACAAACGAGCAGCTGTGCGTTGGGCTTTTGCCAAAGTATTTCTACAAAACAGGCGAAAGAGGGAAAGCACGTCGCTTAGCGAGCGAAATGTTTTCGCAATAGGACATATGGTTCAGCTAAAATTACAACACAATGCCATCCCGAATGTTAGCCCACGAATTCCCCACGCACACGTCGCGATCGCAGCCTCTCTCGCTCACCAGCATCGCCACTCCCACTCGCCGCCGAATCTCCACGCCGCTGGACCACCTCCTCGCTGCCGGACCTCCTCCTTGCCGCCGGACCCCGTCCTCGCACGCCCCCGTGACATCCAGCAACCACCGGACCTCCTCCCCGCCGAATCCTCCCGGCCACCCAATCCTTCGATCCCCGTCATTAGACCTCATCCTCGCCGCCGGACCTCCTCCCCGCCTCCAGGCCTCCTCCTCGCTGTCGAATCCTCCCCGCCGCCAGACCTCCTCCTCACTGCTGAATCCTCCCCGCCGCCAGACCTATAGTTGTTATCTAAATTACATGGCTATTTCAGACAATTTTTTAGCACACAGCCACGCAGCCAGCCAAATTGCTAAACAGTGAAACTTAGAAAAACAGCTTTCTCTGCACAGCAGCACAGCTAACCACAGCCCGAACAA
This sequence comes from Avena sativa, assembly GCA_916181665.1. NCBI lineage: Eukaryota > Viridiplantae > Streptophyta > Magnoliopsida > Poales > Poaceae > Avena > Avena sativa. The sequence goes on from OV702279.1 coordinate 325,203,967, forward strand.
ACAGATCCTAAACCTCTAATCCCTGTTGGCGTGGATATCTTCTCCAAACCCTCTTGGAACAAGACGGACTGACAACTGGCGTGTGTGCTACCACCACTTGAGGTTTATTTTTGTTTGTTACATCTACCCCCACACAAGTGGTCACATAAACAAGGGCAACCAACACTATAAACACCAGATTAATCACCAATTTGCACATCGCTTTCCCCTAATTCTACTTTGACCACCCTATGGTACGCCTAGTGGTCCCGAGTCCCAAACCAACCTCACCGGAAACAGGCGGCCGAGCCCCAAACCACCACCTTTCTCCCCCTGAGAAAACTATCCCCAACTCTCCCAAGTGACCCTAGATGTTGAGCGGCTGCGCCCTACAACTTGCTCCTCAACCGCAGTTACAAATGGCCAAGTTGCCGTGAGCTAGCTGTGACCACCGCGCGCAGTCTTGTTTGTCCCAGGTGTATAATAGCTGCCCGCCCACCCCTCTCTCTTTCCACCATCCGGTGATCTTTCTTTCTTCTTCCAAACCAACCTCTCCGCAACCCCAAGCTCCTCCTCCTGTTCAAGAAACCAAGAAGAGCCTAGCTAGCTAGCTTGAGGATCGATCCAGGGGGGCGGTGGGAGAGAGCTTAAAATGCCGTGCACGTCCCTACGGCCGGCGCCGCCGCAGCGCGCCAGGGTCGCGGGCGGCGGCGGGTGCGGGTGGAAGGCGGCGGCGCACGCGGCGTCGTGCGTGGCGGTGCCGGCGGAGGTGGCGCGGCACCACGAGCACGCGGCGGGCGCCGGGCAGTGCTGCTCGGCCGTGGTGCAGGCGATCGAGGCGCCCGTGGACGCGGTGTGGGCCGTGGTGCGGCGCTTCGACCGCCCGCAGGCGTACAAGAACTTCATCCGGAGCTGCCGCCTCGTGGACGGCGACGGCGACGGCGGCGCGCTGGCGGTGGGCTCCGTGCGGGAGGTGAAGGTGGTCTCGGGCCTCCCCGCCACCAGCAGCCGCGAGCGGCTGGAGATTTTGGACGACGAGCGCCGCGTGCTCAGCTTCCGCGTCGTCGGCGGCGAGCACCGCCTCTCCAACTACCGGTCGGTCACCACCGTGCACGAGACCGCGGCCACGGGCGGCGCCGTCGTCGTGGAGTCGTACGTCGTGGACGTGCCTCCCGGGAACACCGCCGACGAGACGCGCACGTTCGTGGACACCATCGTGCGATGCAACCTCCAGTCGCTCGCGCGCACCGCCCAGCAGCTCGCCCTCGCCGCCTAGTTGCACGGCGGCTGCCACCGGCTCCCGTGCCGGTTTTTTTAGGAGCTCGTTGCTTATTATTGTTTCCTGACATCTCGTGTTTGCCTCTTCTGAGGCGTGTGGTCAATCGATCGGCGTGTGTGTGTGTGGTTCGAGCTTATGTTTTACCTTTTTTTTTCACTTTCACCACACACACAGTACAAAACATTTGTGCTAGTAGCTGGCTAGTGCCGCGTGATATTAACTCCCTATTGTTCATACGTACACTACATGATGTACTATAACTTAGCTTTCTACAGCTCGGTTTACTTGATGGATGGATGAATGCTACTACTCGTTCGTTCTCGGAATGCCAAAATTAATTTGTTTTTATTTTGGTTGATAACCAACGAGGACGCAATATCAAGATTCCCCAAACCAAAGTTGCTAAATTAATATCTGACAGAGTACTAGGTGGTTGATTTAGCAGGATTCATTGGGACCGGTTCTTACTCAAAAAAATCAGGACCAGTTAAGTTGTACCAAACGAATGCACATGGAGTTGCGGAGCCAACCAATGAAAAGACTGACCAAACAATAGCTAATGCGTGCTAACTAAAGTATCCAATCTCTTGTTGTATAGTAGTGCATCAGCCAGGCGCCAACGCTAGCTGTTCTTCTGCCAGCATGTACAGTCAAATATCCGGGTGTAATATAATTAGGGCTCAACTGTTCTTTCTACATAAAAACAGCTGGCATGTATGTGAACACGCCGATTCTACTGTGCCACGTCCACCATCCCCTCGTGCTTTGAGATTGACGAGGCTTTTGACATTTATCCAATATAAATGTAATTGAAAATAGGCGAAACTTTTAGAAAACCAGATTAAAACATGGGTAAAATTTCTGAAACTAGATTGAGAAGTTTTAGAAATGTTTTGGGTCAGCACATGGCTATCGTCACTGCTGACATCACTGTGAAAAATATTAAATCCCTAATATTTCGGTGTATTGATTTGACCCTCACGGGGAGTATATATAGACGTACACAGGGTAGAAGGAGATTTGAAGTACAAGATGTAGAGTCCTAGTCTATCTCTAGTCTATACATGTATACGTACTCTAACATCCCCTCTCAGTCGGAGCGGGAGTGAAGCGGACGCTTGCGACTGGATTTGAAGTCTTGCGGTTCCGTCGTCTTCACCTCCTTGTCGTCATCACCTGCATGAACATGATCATGACTGGCACCTAGGGGCGGTGACTACGTCCCCTTCTAGTGCATCTCTTCCCTCCCGCAGTCACAGCGGGAGCGGCGTGGACGCAAGTGACGACGCGGACGCTGTTGACTGGAGTTCTTGAGTTGCCGTAGACGTTGTTTTTGATGTCGATGTCGAGGTAGCCGATCGTGATGTAGCCGTGGTCGATGTAGGTGTGGTCGATGTCGTAGTCGTAGTAGTGGTGTGGCCGCCATTGCCGGAGGCGCAAAAAAAAATGCGCATTTGTTGTTGTTGTTGTTGTTGTTGTTGTTGTTGTTGTTGTTGTTGTTGTTGTTGTTGTTGTTGTTGTTGTTGTTGTTGTTGTTGTTGTTGTTGTTGACGAAGCTGCAGTTGTGGACGTTTTGCACCTTACAGAGGTACCGTCGGGGCGTCTGTTGGACGCGGTCATAAGTGAGACCACCGGTTTTACCAGGACCGGAGGAACCCACCAAGCACACAAGGTTTTGCCAGAACCATATGCGCGGTCGTAGGGGCGTCACAATCGTGATGCCGGTTTGTTGTTGCAGTCGTCGGGGTCGTGGACGCGGCGATGCCGTCGTCGTTCCTTGCAGTTATACTGTCAGAGGGCGTCGTAGTTGTATGTCCATCATGTGGACGGGTATAGTGGCGGCGGCGATGTGTCGACGAAGATGTTGATAAAGACCACGTAGATGTAGACCTTGGCGATGATGTGTCGGCGATGATGGAGTAGGCATGTCGGCGATGATCGTCGCTCAAAGGCGTCCCTTGTGGCGGCGATGATGTTGAAACCTTGATGTCGAAGAAGTCGCTGTAGTAGTGTTCCACACCGGTCTGGCGTGTGGATGATGTTGATGTCGCTTCTCCGTGGATGTGCTCGACGAAGATCTTGGCTTGTAGGCTGGCGTAGTCGTACAACTTGTAGATGTTTGGGTCGATGTAGTCCGGCTTGATGCGGTGTAGATCTTGGTGTCGATGTAGTCGCGTGTCGAAGCGGTGCAGATCTTGGTGTCGGTGTAGTCGTGTATCAAAGCAGTGCAGATCTGGATGTCAATGTCGATGTAGCTGGGTGTGAGTGCAGATCTGGATGTCAATGTCGATGTAGCTGGGTGTGAGTCGAAGCATATCGCCTAGTCCTCACAAGCAAAGCGGTGTAGATGTATCTTTGAGTCTCCTGATCTGCATACTATCCTCGTGCGATCCCTTCCAGTTCCTGGAAACTTGGACTCCCACGTGCATGCATGGGCTGGAGACGTACGCATGCCTGACCCCTCCCTGCGCTAGTGGACGCGGGCTTGAACATGGCAGCATGAACACGAGCTTGAAGCTAGCTGCGTGGAGTCGACGGAGGCCGATCTGCAACTGCTTGTCGAAGACGGCGCCGGCTCCACGTCGTCGTACTTGTGTGCTGTCATACTTGCCACCATGGAGGTTGGATAGATCCGCTGCTTTTCATCGGAACTTTGGATCTAGGTCTAGAGATTTATTTGTGGCTAATTGAATCTAATCTATAGAATTGGAAAAACGAAATTTGGATCTAATCTAATCTAAAGAACCGGCTAGATCTTTGATCAATACCGGGTGTCGCGCCCCCGAGGAGTAATCTCCCCGGAGGCGGCGTGTTGCGGAAGTGGTGGAAGAACCTAGGATCGGCGCCGTGAGGCTAACCGCTCTGATACCATGTAAAAAATATTAAATCTCTAATATTTCGGTGTATTGATTTGACCCTCACGGGGAGTATATATAGACGTACACGGGGTAGAAGGAGATTTGGAGTATAAGATGTAGAGTCCTAGTCTATCTCTAGTCTATACATGTATACATACTCTAACAATCACCACTTCCCTATCACTGCCTACCATTTCTTAATCGTTTGACTTTGATACTTCTTCCCCCAAGACTTAGAATTCTCTTCGTTTTTTGTGTGTTCTCAGGTGCCATCCCAGAGCATGGCAAATAAATAACAAGATTTGAAGATCATCTGACCTGCGCAAATGTGCAATGCTAGCAAAGTCCACCACGGCTCTACGCTCGCACTTGTAGATCTCGATGTCCTCTCTCTAAGTAACGCATCATCCTCGTATCATGAAGATCGTTGTCAGTATGACGACACAGTTAGTTTAGGAAAAAAACAATTGCACCTATTGCCGAAGATGGACGCAAAGATTCTTCTATCTATGCTGACTAAGCAGAATGCAAAAGCACTGTGATTTGTTGTGTGCAAGCAATAAACGGAGGTGACTTAATGGTGGAGGTAAAGCGGATGCGTCGTCGATCGATGGACCGGCCAGGATGGCAGAGAGGGATAGATTGTGGCCAAGTTGCATGGTAGTAGTAGGAAGTACTCTCTGTTTAGAAATATAAGATATTTTAGATTTGTGAAGTAAATGTATCTAGACATTTTTTAGTGTGTAGATTCAAATAAATCTACACACTAAAAGGTATCTAAATATATTAGCTTTACTAACATAAATATTTTATATTTTCAAACGGAGGGAGTATGAGCAAACTAGGCACTATAGGTGAACCGATCAAGCATGGTTAGGATTCTTTGTTACGGAGGGAGTACGTAAATTCGGGGATTCTACGGCGCCATAAACAGCATCCCCTCAGTGCTTTGAGATTGATGAGGCTTTTAATATTTTTATCTAATATAAATCTAATATTGGAACATAGGTGAAACTTTTATAAAACAAGATTGAAACATGGGTGAAACTTCTGAAATTAGATCGAGAAGCTCAGAAATGTTTTAGTCAACACATGGCTCACGTTACTGCTGACATCACTACTGTATATAGCTGCAGCGGTAAAATGAAGTTTTCGGCATGCGCACGCTTCCCTATCGCACCCTACCATTTTTTAACCGTTTGACTTCTGATATTTCTCCCCTCGAGACTTTGAATTCTCTTTATTCTTTCGTGATCTCAGGTGTCATCCCAGAGCACGGCAAATAAATAACAAGCTTTGAAGATCACCTGGCCTGCGCAAATGTGCAATGCTAGCAAAGTCCACCACGCCTCTACGCTCGCACTTGTAGATCTCGATGTCCTCTCTCTAAGTAACGCATCATCCTCGTATCATGAAGATCATTGTCAGTAAGCCGACACGGTTAGTTTAGAGAAAAACAATTGCACTCATTGTCGAAGATGGACGCAAAGATTCTTCTATCTATGCCTAAGCATAATGCAAAAGTGATGTGATTTGTTCTGTGGAAGCAATACACGAGGGTGAGTTAACTGTGAAGGTAAAGCGGATGCGTCGTTGATCGATGGAGTGGCCGGGATGGCAGAGAGGGATAGATTGCGGCCAAGTTGCATGGTAGTAGTAGAAAGTACTCCGTCCATTTAGAAATATAAGATATTTTAGATTTGTGTAGTAAATATATTTAGACATCTTTTAGTGTGTAGGTTCAAATGAATCTACATCCTAAATGATGTCTAGATACATTAGCTTCACTAATTTAAAACATCTTATATTTTCAAACAGAGGGAGTAGGAGCAAACTAGGCGCTATAGGTGAACTGATCAAGCATGGTTAGGATTCTTCGTTACGAAGGGAGTACGTAAATCCGGGGATTCTACGGCGCCACAAACAGCATCCCCTTGGTGCTTTGAGATTGATGAGGCTTTTAATATATTTATCTAATATAAATCTAATATTGGAACATAGGTGAAGCTTTTATAAAACAAGATTGAAACATGGGTGAAACTTTTGAAATTAGATCGAGAAGTTCAGAAATGTTTTAGATCAGTTACTGGTGACACTACTACTGTATATATCTGTACCAGTAAAATGAAGTTTTCGGCATGCGCGCTTCCCTATCACACCCTACCATTTCTTAACCGTTTGACTTTGATATTTCTCCCCGCGGAAACTTTGAATTCTCTTCGGTCTTTTGGTGCTCCCAGGTGCCATACGAGTCGCATGCATGGTACATAAATAACAAACTTTGAAGATGATCAGGCTGGCGCAAATGTGCAATGCTAGTAAAGTCCACGGCTGCTCTACGCCGCTGGCAATCTCGTAGATCTTTTTTTTTATTTTTGAACGGGAAGGCCCCTAGAGGCCAAGTGCTGCATCATTAATACTGTCGGTGGGTTACAAATAGGCACAAGGCCCTGCAACGAAAGAAATTACAGGAAAGCCCCAGCAAATAACATAGAGGACCCTAGGAAAAAAGTGAAAAAAGCAATCAGGTCCCTTATCCTCTTCTCCACCGCCGCTTGCAGGGAGCCACCGTCGGCCACCCTTCCTCTCACCGGGGACGCAACCACTTGGGAGAGAGAGGGCGTTGAGCGCCGTCGTAGCACCCGAGAAAGGCCTCCATCTTGGAGGTTGAAGAGATGCCTTCGTTGGCATCATCCATGGCTGCCATCTCAGCCAGAGAACGCATCGGCACACCTCGGCCTCCGCGTGATGAAGATCGTCGGGATGCAGCAGAAATCCCATGCTCCTCCAGCCACTGCAGAACAAGACCCTTCCACTCTGCCTCCCCTCGCCTCCACGGCCGTCCAGAGGGAGTAGAAGATCGAAGATCTGCAGAGCACTGAAGAAGCCAACGTGCCACTCTCTGCTTGGCACCAGGGAAGGAACTCCGCCACGCATCTCCACCTCGCCTCCACGGCCGGCCAGGAGAAGCAGAAACCCAGAGCACCTCAGGAAGCAGCTCCCCTCCCCCCCCCCCCCCCCCCGCCACCGCGACCGGCCAGGAAAGGCGCTGCCCCGCAGCACCATAGCACCAACAGAGAGACCGCGACCCCTACCTTATTTGCGGAGACAGTGACCACACCCTCGCCGTCGCCCTCCAACCGATGAAGCAGCAACAACAAGAGGATGCATCCTACACCCGAGATCTGGCCGCGTAGATCCCACGATCAGCTCCAAACCTCCCATAAGGGGAAAAAACTAAACCTAAAAAACCTACCACTACTGCCGGCGCCTTGCCTCAGCCATCCCTCGACGGCAGCGCCGCCGCGAGAGGCCTCGGTTTGGCCCGGAAAAGGCGATGGAGCTCTCAGAACACTGTAGCGAAGCGAGAGAAGAGGAAGAGGAAAGTGATTCAGATACTTGACGCTCAGCTCTCGTAGATCTCAATGTCCTCTTTCTCTCTCTAAGCAATGCATCATCCTCGTGTCATGAAGATCGCTGCCAGTACAATGACACGGTTTGTTTAGAGATAAACAATTGCACTCATTAACAAAGATGGACGCAAAGATTAACACATGAGTGGATTTTTTTATGAAATCAAACTAAAACATGAGTGAAACTTTCGAAAAACTAGATTAAGAAGTTTCAGAAATGTTTTGGGTCAGCATATGGCTAACGTCACTACTGACATCACTACTGTATTATACCGGCGCCGGTAAAATGAAGTTTTCGGCATGTGCACGCTTCCCTATCACGCCCTACTATTTCTTAATCGTTTGACTTTGATATTTCTTCCCTCTAGACTTTGACTTTGTTCATTTGTGATCCCAGGTGCCATCTGAGTGCACGGTACATAAATAACAAGCTTTGAAGATCACCTGGCCTGCGCAAATGTGCAATGCTAGTAACAAAGTCCACGGCTGCTCTACGCAGCTGGTACTCAGTAGATCTCGATGTCCTCCCTCTCTCTAAGTAATGAATCATCCTCGTATAATGAAGATCCTTGTCAGTACGACGACACAGTTTGTTTAGAGAAACACAATTGCACTCACTAACAAAGATGGACGGAAAGATTCTTCTGTGCCTAAGCGAAATGCAAAGGCACTGTGATATGTTCTGTGAAGGCATTGCACGAGCGCGATTTAACGGTGGAGGTAATATCTGGGAGTAAGATAATTCGGGATCAATTGTTCTTTCGACATAAAAAAAATAGTTAGCATGTACATCAAACCGGTGATTTTATCGGTGCCGGTATGCATCGGCGTCACATCCAGCGCCCCCTTGGTGCTTTGAGATTGGTGAAACTTTTGACATTTGCTAATATAAATTTAATGGTAACTGAAACATGAGTAAAACTTTATGCAACCAGATCAAAACATGGGTGAAACTATATTGAGCGAGAAGTTTCAGAAATATTTTGGGTCACCACATCGCTAACGTCAGCTGTGACACCGGCCACTGCTGTGTATACCTGCGAAAACAAAGTTTTTGGCATGTGCACGCTTCCCTATCACGCCCTAGCTAATATATTTCTTAATCGTTTTGACTTTTGATATTTCTTTCACTGAGACTTTGAATTGTCTTCGTATTTTTAGGTCCCAGCAGGTGACATCATTCGAGCGCGCTCGGCAAATGAATAAACAAGCTTTGAAGATCACTCACCTGGGTTGCGCAAATATGCAATGCTAGTAAAGTCCACGGCATACGTCTGCTGGCACTCTCGTAGATCTCGATGTCCTCCCTATTGCTAAGTAACGCATCATATCATCCTCGTATCATGAAAGATCGTTGTGAGTACGACGACACGATTTGTTTAGAGAAAAACAATTGCGCTCATTAGCAAAGATGGACGCAAATTAATTCTTCTATCTATGCCTAAGCAGAATGGCAAAAGCTCTTTGATTTGTTGTGTGGAAGCAATGCATGAGCGCGACTTAAAGATGGAGGTAAAGCGGGTGCTTCGTTCGTCGATGGTCCAACTTGAACTGGCTCAGCTGGCGGAGAGGGACAGATCGCGCGTGGCCAAGTTGCATGGTATAGTAGGAAGGAAGTAGGAGCAAGCTGGGCACGATAGGTGAACCAATCAAGGCTTTGGTTAGGATTCTTCGTTGAATTTCATTTTACCCGAGGTTAATTTTGCGAGTGACAGTGTGACGGCCTGCCACAGCGCGCGCGAGGCGTCCCTCCAGAGCCTAGGAGGGCATTAAGTTTACTGGATGCGGAGCCGATCGATCGAGCTGCGCCCGTACTACATGGCAGGATTAGATTAAGTTTAGTGGCAGCGGGCACCACCCTGCCTGGCGCCCTGGCTGGGGAATCAATCCGGCCACACGTACGCTGCGTACGGATCTCTTGGTAGCCATGAAAATCTTCACGGCCGGGGTTGTTGGGCATACGTACTATATACTACCGTAACGCGCGCGACCACTTGATGGATTCTCGTCGATCGTCCTTGCTTAATCAGTAGTAGCAGTAGCGTCTCGTTGTAATTTAGGGGTTTTACCTGCGAAAATAATATAAATACCAGCAGTAGCACTAGCTAGTAGCTATGGTGCTACTTACCACTGGGCTAACGGCAACGTATACACGTGCTCCATTATGTTCTTTCTTTGAAAAAAAAAAGGGAAGTAGCCAGTACTCCCTTTATTTTAAAATATAAGATGTTTTAGCTTCTTTGTGAATCAAATATATCTAGACTGCTTTTAGTACATAGGTCCACTCAGATTTGGAGTAAATCTAGATACTAAAAGAAGAAGTATAGATACAGGGAGTACATGTTAATGTGGGGAACTTTTGTTTTTTGACTTGATGTGGGGGAAACTTCACCGGAAAGAAAATGAACGACAGGTGAGTTGCTGCAGAAGAAAAGAAAAGAAAATGCATGCGCTATGCCAATTGTACGTACCCCATTTCAATATTTCATGCATGCTTTGTGTGCTGCGATCTGAACAGTCTGCAACTGGCAGGAAGGTGCCTGCCTGCCTGCCCGGTTCAGTCTTTTCTATGATTCACTTGCATTAACAAAACCGAAAGGTTACGATAGACAGACATATGACGGAGAAAATATATGAGCGGCACTGGGCCAACCTGTGCAAGTAGCCCCCTCTATCGTGTATCTGCTCGCTGCTTCCACGGTCAATGCATGAGCGCGTTCGATTTGCTCTTCCGTCCGTTCCTTCCTTCCCTCCCGGCCGGCCGGCTTTGTTCTTTTCTTCTTCGCTATAAAAAAAGTACACTACGAAGTTGCATAAATTAGCTTGCGCCATCGCGAGCAAGTGGCCGGCCCTTCAAGTTGCACTCTGCCCGCGCTTTGCACAGCGGTGCTAGCTAGATCGAGAGAGGAGAGAAGCTTCGCGCGTACGTGCTCGTATATCCTATACGCGCGGCGCTGCAGGCTCACGGCTGGCGTCATGAATATGTACAAAGACAAATCATGGCACTGCTCTGCTCCAGCTCCCCGCACGCAATGCACGTACAAGACACCATGCTGACAAGACATAACGATTCATATAGGCGCCGTCGCGAGGAGTAATGCTAGCTAGCTGAGGGCATGTAAAATCTTTTACGGTTGCCACGTCGGATTTTCGCTTAGTTGGAGTAGAGAGAATGAGAAAAAGAAGGTTGTTTTTTCTTAGGGCATGTACAATGCTAAAGAAGACATGCCTTCTCTTAGCTCTCCACATCATTTAGAGAAGACACAATATATAACTTGTACAATACATTATCTCTTATTGCTATCTCTAGCAATTAATAGAATTAACTATTTTTAGTAAAAAATTGGTTGACTAAGAGAAGGCATATGGTACAATGGAGAAAAATAGTCTTTTCTTATTGCTAAGAGATCATCCCTTAGCTAAGGGAAGACAACTCTCTCTCTCTCTTGTTTCTCTCTCCTCCAACTAAGCAAAAATCCAACGTGGCGAGCATAAGGGAAGGCTGGCGTCACCGCATTGTACGTGCCCTTAGCTAAGAAATGATCCCTTAAAAATAAGAGAAGCCTATTTTTCTCCATTGTACCTTATGTCTTCTCTTATCAACACAATTTCTTAATATAATTAGTCAATTTAAATTAATTCTTACAGATAACAATAAGAGATGACCCATTGTATAACTTATTTTTATTACCTTTTCTAGATTACGTGGAGGGCTAAGAGAAGATCCGCATTCTCTAGCATTGTACGTGCCCGACAAACCTTCTCCCGCCCAGCGCGGACTATACAAGTCGTCTCGATCTATTTCGGACACGAAATGTGTGTGTGTTACGATCCGTGTGAGTAGGGTCATGAACAGCAGACACACCGCTTTTCTCACCTTATCCGTCCCTGCAGTTGTGTCGTGTCTTCGTCCCGTGGCCGTAGCCACGCCGTCGCCAGGCCATGTTGTGCGCGTTTTTTTTTTTGCCTTTTATGGATTCCTTCTTGGAGCTGGCCAGGACATGTCGATTTCGCCGACTATAGGCTCGGACTCGCCCGCGAACCACTCGCACATGACCTGTTCGATCAATTGCATGACTGAGACTGAGGTACGTACACACTGCTTTTGTTTCGTACTGCATTACCCCGATCGACCGGTGGCGACATAAAATTGGTTATAGTGCTATCTATATGACTAGTGTATTTGTGTTGTACATGGATGACCGTTAGATCGAGGTCAATCGAATTCTTCTTGGAGGATTTCGTCGATACATCGTCAGACGATGACTCCAATAATGGTGATACCAAAATTTTGATGATGGTCTCGGCAACCCTCATCCATCACAACAACAACGACATGAAACCATGTTGTTTATTTGCTTCTGAAAATTTAAAATTTATTGGTTGTAAACTACATCATTGTCTTTTTTCAAACTAAGCAAATTGCTTGAAATGCGAAAAAAAACTGGCCAAAATTCCTAAAATGGATCGGACAACCATAGACACCATAAGTATTCTTTGTTGGCGCATAGCCCTCGCCACCATAGTTACCCGCGTCTATGGTCAGTGGAATAGTGTTGGCGCATAGCTTCGAGACTCTTTTTGATAGAGAGCTATGCGGCTTGCTCGCCAATTTGGAGACGGCGAGCCCCGGATATGGCAAGGACATTGATTGCGTCTTAGAGGTGAAGGCTTCAGAGGATATAATCAAAAAGGTAAAGAAGTCTCTCAGAAATGTTTCTCTTAGACGCAGAAAAAGAAAGAGAGGTGTAGCGAGGAAGGCTTCGGCGAGTGATTGATCGTTGGAGCTTCTTTTGGGTTGTCAGTTGGGTGGGTCGTCTTCTTTGCTGCGTTGTGCATCACGTGTCATCCGTTGCATCACATGTGTTTAAGCATTAAACTGATTTTTTACATAAATTTTACCAATTTTTAAATAAATTCTAGTACAGTTTTGACCCTAAGCTCAGGGCTGCAGCACGGGCTGCCCTGGATGCAGATCCATCCCTTGGTTGTGGGTGCTTATTGGTTCCATAGGTTGTATTTTTTAGATGTTGATGTACTGTGGTTTGTGTTTGTTGTAGTGGTTTTTATCCCGTTTTTTATAATTAATTAGACAACTCTTTTCTTCTTAGTTAATAGGTTGGAGCAAATCTTTTGCTCTGTTTAAGAAAAAATTCTTTGTTGAATTTCATTTTAGCCCGAGGCTTTGGCAGGGCGACGGCTTGACACAGCCCGAGGCGTCCCTCCAGAGCCATGGACATGGAGCCGAGCGGCGCCCGTACATGGCGTGATTTAAAATTTAGCGCTCACCTGCCTGGCCTGGTAGGGGAATCAATCCACACGTACGCTGTGTACGGACCGTTTTTGCTCTTCCCTTGTCGGCCGTAAAAAGCATTATTAATGGGGTTTTGGACAAACTACTATAGTAATGCCAACACTTGATGGATTTCTCGTCCTTGCTTAATTAGCGCTACTAGTAGCAGTACCATCTTTTTGTACGCGTTTCCCTATCACGCGCTAGTGTTTCTTAGTAATCGTTTTGACTTCGATATGTCTCTCCTCCGTTTGAAATAGTCTTTCGTCCCACTTTATAAATAAAGGTATACACGGCCGATTCGATACAAGATGGTGAGAAGAACCTCTTACAAAGCAGATAAAAATAAACAAAAAAGTACAAGAAGGACCAAGACTTGCCACCGGAGCCACCGAAACAAGACCGTGTGGGATCGGAGCTCCACGCCTATACCCCCAAGAGGGTAACAACGTATCCGCCGCCGTCGTCGAGACCACAAGGTCAAGGGTTTTCACCCAGAGCCCTAGTACGGCGAAGGTAGCCATAATGGTGCCCCAAAGAGGGTTACGACACCCTCGGGCATCGCCATCGTTGGCGTCGAGACGCTGAGCTTTCACCCGAAAAAACCTTCGCACGCGGCCGATACCTCGGACCGTCCAATGTTCCCGAGTCCGGCCTCCATAACGTGATATGGGAGGTGCTGGTACGCCGCCAACTACAGGAACTCCCACCGCCTACCTCCTGCTACCCGCCATCCAAATGACCGAAGAACAGAGCCACCATCACCGCCACGTCACTCGCCGGAGAGGAGCCCGTGCAGTCCACCTTCCGGGGCCGCCGCCCCGATGTACAACACCTCACGCTCAGGGCAACATGACATAGGGAGACCGTAAGAAACCGAGGTCAGCCGACGACATAGTCAAGTCCACGTGGGTGGCCGCCGCCACCAATGAAAGGAGACCGATCCTCCATCGCCAAGGCGATCGCTGACCGGACACAACATAAGTGTTGGTTAGACCCCAAATCCAGCAAGATCAGGCCAGACCAACTCCGCCGCCGTGCTGCAGCGCCAAGGTTGCCACTACCACCCTGCAGATAGGAACCGGGCGGACACATCTGCCGAGGCCCGCTGAGCCTAGATCGAGCGCGCATGCCCAGATCTGGGCCAAGCATGCTTGGCCAGCTCCTTCCATGGCGTCCACCGCTGTCCTACTGCTGCGCGCACGCTGCCGCCGCTTCCCTTGCCATCGCCGTTGAGTCCTCCGCCGACCTGCCGCCGTCCAGATTTGAGGAAACCGCCCCCACGCTGCTGCCGCCCACGGCCCTCGCCACGTAGCAAGCCAGGCGCGCACTACCCACCGGCCCTGTCACGCCGTCGCCGGGGAGAGCTAGCCACCGCTGTTCTGCATCCCAGCGGGAGAAGCAGGCTCCAGCCCGGAGGAGTGGACCCGTGGCCACCCCACCGCACGGGAGGACGAAGATGCCCTATCGCCGGCGGCACCGACCTGGCTTCGCCCGGCTGGGCCCCTTGGCGGCGGTGAGGGAGGGGAAGGGGGCTGCGGGGGAGCCGACGACGCGCGAGAATTAGGGTTTCCCCCTTATCGCCGCACGGGGGCGACGCGGGAGGGGGAAGACTGGTTCAGTCGCGTGACTTTGAATTCTCCCCTTCGAGACTTTGAATTCTCTTTGTTTTTCTTGACATCCCAGGTGACACAAATAAATAGTAACAAGCTTTGAAGATCACCGGACTGGGCAAATGTGCAATGCTAGTAAAGTTCACGGCTCTATGCCGCTCGCACTCGCAGATCTCGATGTCCTCTCTCTAAGTTACACATCATCCTCGTATCATGAAGATCGCCGTCGGTACGACGGTACATATAGTTTAGAGAAGAGACATTCATTATAAAACATAGACCCAAGATTCTTGTATGCCTAAGCAGAATGCAAAAGCACCGTGAGATGTTGTGTGGAAGCAAATGCATGAGCGTGACTTCACAATGGAGGTAATAAAGCGGATGCTTCGGGCCGGCTGGCTGGCAGAGAGGGATAGATCGCAGCCAAGTTGAATGATAAGAGCAAGCTAGTCGCGATAGGTTGAACCAATTAATCAAGGCTTGGTAGTTGGTAAAGATATAGGATCCGTTCCAGTATTTCATTAGCCGAGGATTAGCCTGGCCAGTGTGACGGCCTGATCGACGTGCATGCAGCGCGAGGGCGTCCCTCCATCGCCTAGGAGGGCATTTACTTGATGATGATGAACGTGGAGCCGGCCGTACATGACGCGATTAAACTAAATTTAGCGCGCACCCTGTGCCTGGCCTGGTGCGTAGGGGAATCAATCCACACGTACGTTAACGTTGCGTACGGATGGCTTGGTTCTTCTCCGTAAAAAGCATTCATGGGGTTGTTGGACATACTACTATAGTAAGGCCACCACTTGATGGATTCTCGCCCTTGCTTAATTAGTGTAGTGTAGTGTGGTAGCAGTACGCTTTCATTTTTTTTATGGTTTCTATTGCCAAAACTATACACGTACGGTACACACTAGTGCGTGCAAGTAGGGCTAATATGGGACGTGTACATGCTCCATTGTATTTTCTTGAGGTGTGCTTCGGTCCCCGGCACCTAAACTTAAGCTACATGTGCCTTGTTAGTTTTTTGACCGGTCGAAACCCATATCGAGATCACGTATATCTCTGTATATGTGTACTCGGTCGAACTGGGTATAATCCACGTTTCGATCGGCCGATCTCACCTCCTATTATCGCGATCTACGTCTTTGTATGTCATTTTTTTTTGTTATTATTATATAACTTCTGATTTTTTCCTTTCGCAGACACACGAGCATACGTATATGGTGAGTATACGTCTAAGATGACCATATGGAGTTCGGGTGGGTTTGTACGATCCTCTAAACAATCAGAATCGAGTTTTTGTTTGTCAGGATTTAAAAGAGGGGGTGGGAGGCCGAAGCAAAAGTGTTCTTTGTTTGGCTTTACATATCAATGCGGACTGTTGGGAGGAAACTTTACCACACCAAGTACTCCCCTCTGACACATATTACTCCCTTCGATCCATATTACTTATCATTGAAATGGATATATCTAGCACTAAAATATATCTAGATACATCTATTTTAGTGACAAGCAATATGGATCGAATGAAGTAGTTGATTTGGATTGTCTATATTCGATGTATCTGGACATATTTTACATCTAAATCTAGACAAATTCAAGCCAACTAATATGGATGAGAGGGAGTAAATGATTGCAGGTGCAGTGACGCGCAAGAACTAAAATGCATGCTAAGCCAATATAATTGGACAATATCGTGCTTTATATGCTGCGATCTGAATAATCCGCAACTACCAGGAAGGTGCCTGCCTAGTTCAAAACTACTAGTAGTAGCTGTTTTCTATGATTCACTTGGCATTTCGGGATTAACAAGACCGAAAGGGGCTATAACAGACATATATAAGTACTATCTCTGTTTTAAAATAGATGTCTCATATTTATTAAAATTTAGATGAATTTAGACACTATTTAATATATCGGTCTATTACAAATCTGAGACATCTATATTAATCTATATTAGAACGAGTGAATACATACGACGAAGAAAATATAAAGCGGCACTAGGCCAACTTGTGCAAGTAGGCAAGTAGGACCCCTCCATCCGTTCGCTTCCACACGGTCAATGCATGAGCGCGATTCGATTTGCTCTTCCTTCCTTCCTTCCTTCCCTCCCTCCCTCCCTCCCTCGAGGCCGGCTTTGTAGGTTCCTTCGCTTGCGCCATCGCGCGCAAGTGGCCGTTCAAGTTGCATCGGCCGCGCTAGCTTTTGGCCGGACAGCGGTATCGGAGAGAGGAGAGAAGCCTCGCGCGTGCTCGTCCCTCCCGTGATCAATGGCCAGCGTATCGATCGGACACCATGTACAGTTTCATTTTTTTTATGGTTTCTACTGCCAAAATTATACACGTACGGTACGGTACACACTACTAGTGCGTGCAAGTAGGGCTAATATGGGACGTACGTGTACGTGCTCCATTGCATTCTCTTTCTTTAGCTGTACATATCAATGCTGACTGTAGGGGGGAAACTTTACCACCAAAGAAAATGATTGCAGGCGAAGTGGCTCATAAGAAATAAATAAAATGCATAATTGGACAATATATATCATGCTTTATATACCGCGATCTGAATAATCTGCAACTGGCCTGGCAGGAAGGTGCCTGCCTGGTTCACAGTAGCTGTTTTCTATGATTCACTTGGCAGTTTGGCATTAACAAAACCATTTGCTCTTCGTTCCTTCCCGGCCGGCTTTGTTCTTTTCTTCGTGCTTGCGCCATCGCGCGCAAGTGGTCGTTTAACACTGGTGGAAAAAGGGTATCTAGTCCCGGGCCGCAACGGGCTCTCGTCCCGGTTTTGGGTCCGGGACTGCGAAAACGGGACTAGAGGCCCCCCTCTAGTCCCGGCTCGCAACGGCCCGCGACTGATAACAGCCACGTGGCTGTTTCAGCGTCGCGGGGGGCGGAAACCCTCTAGTCCCGGGCTGTAACACCACCCGGGACTAAAAGGTTTCCTGCCGCGGCAGAGAAACACCACATTTCTCTGCCGCGGCAGAGATTGTGTATTTTCTTTTTTTTTGTCATTTTGTTCCTTTTTTGTTTTGTGTTTCACTATAACAAACATATATTTCAGTGGACATATTATACGCTACTACATACACACTACACGTCGATGCATTTATATAAGATCGATCCCTTGCAAGCATACATATAATCAATCATATCAAAAGGAAGAAATATTTTGAAATTACATGGTCATTGATGAATATATATATCATATGAGCTACATGGAGATGACTAAGGCAAATCGAGTTCCACGTCATCCGCATAATGCTCTCCATGTACATCAAGGACTTCCTTCATCATAAATCCCGCCAGCTCCTCTTGAATTGCTCTTATGCACTGGTCTGGCTCTAGTTTCTCCCGCAAATCATAAATATAATGTGAGTCAACTTTCCGCTCACTGGTCAACTCTCGGATGTACTCGCAGACGTAGTATCCACATAAATGAGCTCCCGGTGGCTGCTGTAAACTCTTCGCCATTTTATAAGTTAGCTCCTCTTTGAATGGACCTGGTATTTTCTGTCTGAACCGTGTCCAACACCTGCTCGGCAAAGAAAATGAACAAAGGAGTTATTAGTTACTTGATATCAGGAAATGAATGAAAGAGGACGATATAATGCGATAATGATTGAAATTACTTATGGAGCATTGCTTTCATATCGCTCCACTTCTCTTGGTCCCAACTTAATGAGTCATGGACTTCAACTAGGGAGTTGTCAACTTGAATGTTTAGCAAGATCCAGTGGAATCTGCGGACATTTACATAAGCATACATGCATAGCTCATCCACTAAGCAAAAATAAAATGTGTACAAGATATAAACACTCACTTGAAGTTGTAAGAAAATAGTATTTCCTTAACAAAATTATGCTCGGTTAAGAACCTGGACAGGTCCTCCACGCCTTTGGGGTGATTCTTTAACGTATATTCATTAATGATATATGGGTCAATGAACCCAATGTCGTATCTTCTAGCTCTTTTGCATTCAAGCATCTTCATTCTGCGGAATATAATATCATCATACAAAAGGATATATAGTTAGGATAATATATTAAATGCAATGAACGAGCTAAAGCTACAAACTTAATTATAGAAATAAATAACTTACAGACAGTAGCAACCAATGATAGATTTTTCGAGGGCGCGCTGGTTGTATAACTGAAACAGTTCGGTCATTTGAACCTGTATCGAGTATGGTTTAAAGTGATGCTCCTTTCTAACGTCCACCGAAAACCAATCTTTATGATGCTTTTTTTCTGCTTGCGACATGTACCATTCATGCAGATTTCGCATATGTGTGGATAGACGCGCGAGCTCCTCATTACTGACTAGAGGCTGCCCTTGGACATACTGCCGTACTATCTGACCCACTGGCGTACCTTGATAGCCTAAATATTGACCAAGAGACATATTTGCTTCGTTAGCAAGTGCTTTGGCCTCCGATACAGTGATTCCCATAAGTGCAGCATTATTACGGGCTCTAGGGTCCATTATTTGCATGTCCATATCCATTTCAGCTCTGAAGGCCTTGTCGAGGTCTGAAATGACTTTGAGCGGGGCGACCGATTGATTCTTTTGTGCTCCGAGCTGGGCAACTTGCTTCCCGCTTTTTGCACTTGTGATTTTTTTCTTCTGTGCTTGCTTAATAATCTCCCGATCATAGTCTGATTCCAGATTCATCGATATCTGGGATGGTTGCTCAAGAAAGGACTTAGCCCACTTTTTTGTTTTTTCGTTATATACCGGCTTTGGCTCGGGCTTTTTGGGTGCAAAATGCGCCTTAACTTGGGCAGCCACATCCGAGTTAGTTTCCTCATCGGTCTTGTCATAAGGTCTCTTTGGAAGAGCCGACGGGATATCGACTATCTTCGGCGTTTGACCTTTCTTCGATGTGGGGGCGCGGGGGACCATCGAACTTCCGTTTCTTCGACGAGGTAGTAGTATTGCATGGAGGCGGAGGCGGAGATCGAGTTGATGTAATCCTGCTGCGGCGATCGTCAGCGGGGCGGGGTGGACTTGGAGGTTGGCGATAATCGGGTTGGGGTGGACTTGGAGGTTGGCGATAATCGGGTTGGGGTGGACTTGGAGGTTGACGATATTCGATGCGGGGTGGATTTGGATTCCTTGGAGTTGGTGGCCTTGGCGCTGAGCCTGGAAACTTGATGTACTTCTTATTCCATAGAATGATGTTGCGCTTGACATCTCCTAGTTTCGTAAGGCCTTCAGGCGTAGCGATTTCAATCTCTAGGTTCGCAAAATCCTCCACTATGTCATCCACCGTGACACGAGCATAGCCTGGTGGAATCGGAAGTGAATGGTGGAGTGCTCCAGGTAGACAAGGTAAAGCAGTGCGGATCGCCACCTTGAAGGACTGATTGTTCATTGGCTGATGTAGCTCACATTGTGCCATCTCTCTGACATCATCCACGGGGTAGTGAGGAGCCGGTGCATCATCCAGCAGTGCTTGATCATCAGCACGGACCTCCGTGGAAGCCATGCTGCTTTTCCGTTGGCTAAGATCCAATGCAGGATCATCAGACCGCGGGTGAGTTGACGACGGCGGCCTTTGGCTAATTTCATGCATGAGGTTCTTCAGATCAGCTAGGTCCTGCTCTACCCTGGAGATCTGGTCTGCCTCCCGGTCCTTCTTTCTCTGACGGCTTCTGTAACTGGCATCGTACAGAGGAAACCCTTTCTTCCACGAGACACCGGCGCCTTTGCCTCGTGTTCGTCCTCCCTTTTCAGGATTCCCTAGGGCGCGTGTCAGCTCGTCATTCTCTCTCTCGGGACGGAACAATCCCAATTGAGCATCGTTCATTGCTTGAATAAGGTCTTGGGAGGGTTTTAGAATTTTATCATGAAATAATGTCTTCCCTGTTTCTGGGTCCAAGGATCCCCCGTGCCCGTACCACCAGTGCTTTGACCTCTCGGGCCATCCATCTGTACCAGGAGTGACGCCTCTAGCCCTCATATCCTTCTCCATAGTTTCCCACTTAGGGATGGCACTCTTGTAGCCACCTGTCCCCATTTTATGATGGTATTTCTTGTTGGCAGCATTTAACGCGTTCTTTGCCGACTTTGCCTTTGCTTTATCAGATTTCTTGTACTGTACAAAATCAGGTCACTGTTCTCTCAACTTCTATGAGAGCTTCACGCCAAGTTTGCCTACTTTGCCTTTGCCTTTGTTTTCCCGCCCTTTCCTTTTTATGAGAGTTTTTAGTCCCGGATGTAGTCACTAACCGGGACTAAAGATATTTCCCGCCATTTTCCAAAGCTTCACGCCAAGTTTTCCCGCCCTTTCCCTCTATATTTAGGGCGATCGTGCCATGGCTATCCACACATCCACACCTTCCTCTCTTAGAACAATGGACAACGCCTACTGGGCCATTCTGACCCTCGAGGAGACCGAGGCGATGTGCGCCTCCAACTACCCTTGTCCGCCGGGCTACCGGCCGCCCACCGGCTGGATGCTGAGCGTTGGAGGGGTTCCTGTCCCTCCTGTCCCTCAAGGTTCCGCATGCCAGGCGGCCATCACAAACCACTTCTACCACGAGCTCCCGCCGAAGCAGCGGATGGATCCCCAGTGGGATCCCGACAACTACGACACCTGGAATGCCTTCTTCGCTAATAGGCGGGAAAGGGAGCTCGCCAGGTATGAGGGTGATGGCCCGCCACCGGTGAACCACAACGAAGCCGGCCGTCGTCTGTGGTGGGCGAACCGTACTATCATCGGAGTGATGCGCTACATCGCCGGGGGAGACCATCCTCGCCTACGGTGCCCACGAGTCCACCCGCCACAGGCCCCACACCGTCCCGGTGGTAGCGGCATCGTCTTCCAGGAGACCCCTCTCCCGCCCGTCGTGAATCCGAGGCTGGAATGGCCCCTGGTATATGCCATGGATGGGCTGAGGATCCCCGGAGTGGCAGGTGACGATGATGATGACGATGACGATGAAGACCCTGAAGCTGCGTACTATAGGACTAGGCATGATTATGACTAAAGGGGGCGGCTTTAGTCCTGAGTGTTAGCTAGTCCCGGTTTGTCCCGGTTTTTAATATTAATAAATGTCTTGAGTGTTACCTAATAAATAGAGGGAAATGCCTATATAAAGAGAGGGTTCATCTTTAGTCCCGGTTGGAGAAACCAACCGCGACTGAAGGGATTGCGGTAGACTGGGCTAGGCAACACTAATAATAGGGGTGAGTGTCGACATTATGTCGTGCGGCTTGTACCTTGTCCCGGATGGTGTCACCAACCGGGACTAAAGATGAGTCAGCACTAATAATAGGGGTGAGTGTCGACATTATGCCGTGAGTGTCGACATTATGCCGAGCTGCTTGTACTATAAATAGGCATCCTTGTGAGTCCAGTCCTCCAGCCAGTTTGAGGCATCTCCAAGATGGTTTTAGAGTGCAGGGACACCACTACGACCAGTTTCAGGGAGATGCCGACGGAGCCCAGTCCTCCGGCATCTCCGAGAAACTGGTCATAGAGGCACTCCCTAATATGTGAAATTAGTTAGCTCCCAGGCGTATTGATCTAGTTAGAGAAGTTACAAGCTGGAAGATGGTTTTCGAGAGCAGGGACACCACTACGACCAGTTTCAGGGAGATGCCGACGGAGCCCAGTCCTCCGGCATCTCCGAGAAACTGGTCATAGAGGCACTCCCTAATATGTGACATCACGCGTTTGGAGATCAGATCTTAATGGTAAGTATGAATCGGTACTAAAGGCCCTCTTTTAGTCCCGGTCCAGCCACAAAACGGGACTAACACACTCAAGATTGTTTGCAGAAAACACTATAAAAATGGACACATGCATGGAACATCTTCACTTATAAAATGTTACAATTATTACATATCATTTCTTCGCGTGTGTTCCTTTCTGATCCCGTCGTATCCATGGAGCATCTTCATTCATTAACATGATGCTTGGGTCATCCTTCACCGCGAAGGGCGGAATTTCATGAAACTTATCACAAACTTCTGACATGTCTGTCTTGTCCTCCACTCCCACGATGTTTCTTTTTCCTGAAAGAACTATGTGGCGCTTTGGCTCATCGTCTGATGTATTATTTTTCTTATTTTTTTCGTTTTCTAGGTTTGGTAGACATGTCCTTCACATAGAAAACCTGGGCCACATCATTGGCTAGGACGAATGGTTCGTCTAAGTACCCAAGATTGTTGAGATCCAACGATGTCATTCCGTATTTCTTGTCTACCTCAACCCCTCCTCCCGTCAGCTTGACCCATTTGCACCGAAACAAGGGGACCTTAAAAGTAGGTCCATAGTCAAGTTCCCATATCTCCTCTATGTAACCATAATATGTGGTCTTTGACCCATTGTTGTCTGTTGCATCAAAGCAGACACCACTGTTTTGGTTGATGCTCTTTTTATCTTGGGCTATCGTGTAAAATGTATAGTCGAAGATGGTGACCTAGACAACAAGTATAGCTGATCTCCAAGAGTGTTGTTTTTGATGAGATGTTGCAACCAACCGCCAAAACTCTTCATGTGTTCATCTCTAATCCAAGAGTCATACTTTCCAGGGTTGTTGGAGCGTAAGATTTTCTTGTGTTCCTCGATATATGGGGCTGCCAAGATAGAATTCTGTAGAACGGTGTAATGTGCTTCGGTGTAAGAATGTCCGTCTCTACATATTATTGATTTCCTTCCTAGAGTACCCTTTCCACTCAGTCTCCCCTCATACCGCGATTGAGGAAGACCAATCGGCTTAAGGTCAGGAACGAAGTCAACAAAAAATTCAGTGACCTCCTCTGTTCCATAGCCCTTGGAGATGCTTCCTTCTGGCCTAGCACGGTTACGAACATATTTCTTTAAGATTCCCATGAACCTCTCAAAGGGAAACATATTGTGTAGAAATACAGGACCGATAATGGAAATCTCTTCGACTAGGTGAACCAGCAGGTGCGTCATAATATTGAAGAAGGATGGTGGGAACACCAACTCAAAACTGACAAGACATTGGACCACATCATTCTGTAACCGTGGTAGATCTTCAGGATTGATTATCTTCTGAGAGATTGCATTGAGAAATGCACATAGCTTCACAATGGGTACTCGAACATTATCTGGTAGAAGCCCCCTCAATGCAATCGGAAGCATTTGCGTCATAATCACGTGGCAGTCATGAGACTTTAGGTTTTGGAACTTTTTTCTGCCATATTTATTATCCCCTTTATATTCGACGAGAAGCCAGACGGGACCTTAATACTGCTTAGGCATTCAAAAAATATTTCCTTCTCTTGTTTGGTAAGAGCGTAGCTGGCATGACCTTGCAACCATTCTGGATGCAGGCCATCTGGGTCTTTCATACGTTGATGGTCCTTTCGTGCTTCCGGTGTATATTTTGTCTTCCCATACACGCCCAAGAAGCCTAGCAGGTTCACGCAAAGATTCTTCGTCACATGCATCACATCGATTGCAAAGCGGACCTCTAAGAATTTCCAGTATGGTAGCTCCCAAAATATAGATTTCTTCTTCCACATGGGTGCGTGTCATTCAACGTCTTTCGAAACAGATTTTCCTCCAGGACCCTTTCCAAAGGTTACCATTTGATCCAAATCTTTGACCATATCAAATATATCAACACCAGTACGCTCCTTAGGCTTCGTCTGGTGACATGCCAGACCGTTGAAATGCTTGCCTTTCTTTCTTAAGGGATGCTTGGCCAAAATAAATCGACGATGCTCATTGTATACATTCTTCTTACAATGTTCCAAATATATACTTGCAGTCTCATCTAAACAGTGTGTGCATGCATTATATCCCTTGTTTGACTGTCCTGAAAGGTTACTAAGAGCAGGCCAATCATTGATTGTTACAAAAATCAATGCTCGGAGGTTAAATTCTTCCTGCTTGTGCTCATCCCACATGCGTATCCCGGGTGCGTGGCACAACTGTAAAAGTTCTTCCACTAATGGCCTTAGGTACACATCAATGTCGTTGCCGGGTTGCTTCGGACCTTGGATCAACACTGGCATCATAATGAACTTCCGCTTCATGCACAACCAAGGAGGAAGGTTATAGATGCATAGAGTCACGGGCCAGGTGCTGTGACTGGAGCTCTGCTCCCCAAAGGGATTCATGCCATCTGTACTTAGACCAAACCTTAAACTCCTTGCGTCATCTGCAAAGTCCGGGTAGTTTCTATCGATTTTTCTCCATTGCGTCCCATCAGCGGGGTGTCTCAACATCCCGTCTGACTTACGTTCCTCTTTATGCCATCGCAACAACTTGGCGTGCTCTTTGTTTCTGAATAAGCGTTTCAACCGTGGTATTATAGGAGCATACCACATCACCTTCGCAGGAACCCTCTTCCGGGGGGCTCGCCCTCAACGTCACCAGGGTCATCTCGTCTAATCTTATACCGAAGTGAAGTGCATACCGGGCATGCATCTAAATTCTCATACTCCTCACCACGGTAGAGGATGTAGTCATTAGGGCATGCATGTATCTTCTGAACCTCTAAACCTAGAGGGCAGACAACCTTCTTTGCTTCGTATGTACTGGCGGGCAATACATTATCTTTTGGAAGCATATTCTTCATCATTTTCTGCAACTTTTCAAATGAGGAGTCAGGTATAGCACACTCAGCCTTCCATCGCAGCAATTCCAGTGTGCTGCCCAGCTTTTTCAGACCATTTTCGCAATTTGGGTACAACAACTTTTTGTGATCCTCTAGCATGTGATTGAACTTCTCCCTATCCTTTTCAGTTTCACAATCTCTTCGTGCATCGGCAATGGTCCGACCAAGATCATCAGCGGGTTCATCATGTGTCTCTTCTTCATCCTCCCCTTCAGCATCCCCCATGGAAGTATCTCCGTACTCAGGGAAACCATGATAGTTGTCATCCTCCTCCTCTTCTTCATTGTCTTCCATTATAACCCCTCTCTCTCCGTGCTTGGTCCAACAATTATAACTGGGCATGAAGCCGGACTTCAACAGGTGGCTGTGAAGGGTTTTTGAGTCAGAGTAATCCTTCTGATTCCTACATCCATTACATGGACAGAATACAACCATTGTGCTTGTTTGCATCAGCAACACGGATGAATTCATGCACGCCATTAATGAACTCGCCAGAGCGTCGGTCAGTACCGTACATCCATTCCCGGACCATCTGCATTATAGTAAAAGTATATCAAAAACCATTACACAACATGATAAAATTATTACAAGTTATATTGAGAGCTTCTAGAGCATTAATTTTGAATTTTGAAAAATTTACATGCACCAATTTGTGAATTGGAGAAAACAATCAACATGATAAATGTGGAGTTTTTTATTATTGTTCTATCAGTGAAAACCTCATTCCATTCTAAGCTCTGAAACTCTAAAATTACACATTTCAATTTTCAGTAACTATGTGCCTAATCAAAATTTGTTACACATATATATCAAAACCCTTCTAGCTACTTCTAGAGCATGCATGCATTTGATCCATATCTCTATATTTCTATAGCATTATATAGAGCTAAAGTAGGAATAAGAGATGAAAGAATGAAGTTCTAACCTTTTAAAGCTTTGGATTTAGGTGTTGCAAACTAAATCTTGACAAATCTTGAGAAAAAAATGGCATGAACTCTCTTACTTTCTTTGAGAAAAATGGCCACCATATGCTTTAGGGCAGCTGGCCAGGGAGCTGTATATATAGTGATGGACAATTAGTCCCGGGCCGTGATACGACCCGGGACTAATAGTCCCCAAAAAGAGCTGTTGCCCCGCTCCAGCTTATTAGTCCCGGGCCGTATTGCTCTGGTCCGGCCCGGGACTAATGCTTATGGCCATTTCTAGCCGTTGGGGGCCTCACGGACCGGGACTAGTGCTAGCACTAGTCGCGGTTCGTGACGGGCCGGGACTGCTGGGCTTCCAGTGATCGAACCGAAGATGGTTTTTCCAGTAGTGTAAGTTGCACCTGGCTGCGCTGTGCAGTTTTGCCGAAACAACCACGAGGCCAGATCCTCCACCGGTGGCGGCCGTCGCCACCATCCCATGTCCAAGTCGTCGCCAAGGCGCAGCTTCTAGTTCTTTCGCGGCCCAACAACGCGACTACGTGAGCCTTGTGGCCATATGCATGCCCGCCGAGGCAGGCATGCGCTGCCTGTGGCCGGACATGCACCTGCCGGCGGGGTGGCATCTCAATGGCGCGCGCGTGCCTATGCCGGTCATCCCAGGCTCGGGCCCTGCTCGCCGCCGCGAGATCTGCCGTCGTCTAGCCTTCCTGGCGCTAGATCTACGATGGGATCCGACCTACGCCATCCACTCCCTGGTCTGGGACCGGTGGTTCGAGGCGGAGCACGTGGCGTGGCGCGGGGCCTTTGAGGCCCACCTCGAGAACCTCGGCGAGGAGGAGGAGGACTACTGGGAGGAGTCCAACGAGGACTCCGACGTGGACGACGATGCCTCCACTTCCCATTGCCGCAGCACGGCATTCTGGACTGGTCACGCTATAGGGGCGACGACACCGTCGAGTTCGAGGTGTGGCCTCATTGGCCCGACCAGGTGGCGGTCAAGGAGGAGGAGCCGGAGCCGCAACCCCAGCCGATGACTGAGGAGGAGGAGCTCCAGGCCGCCATCCTCGCGTCGCAGCTGGGGAGGAGAAGCGGTGGGACAGCACCGCCCAGGGACTACACGAGTCCTGGGTGGCCGTGCAAGCCCAGATGCCCTCCCACGCTCCCGACACCGCCTCCTGCCCCGTCCTAGAACGGCGTGTGGCCACCGCCTCAGGTCTTCATCGTCATCGATGACGACGGCGAGGAGTTGGTGGCGTGCAGCCATAGGACCAGGCGCCAGCCCGCCAGCAACAACACCGTCGGTTCCCTTCCACGCCACGGCATCCAATAATATTGGGCCTTTTTTCTATTGATATTTTGTGACCATGTCCAGCACCAAGACCTTTTTATATTTTTTTTTGAGGGCAGAACACACTTTATTTATTGATTAATAATGTTTACAGGGATAACATTCTCCAAAGGAGTATGAGCCAGCCATATGTGGCGGCCAACATCTAGGCCTAAAGCATGTTTTGCGAGACAATGTGCCTCCATATTTGACACTCTTCCTTCGAAAATGAAAGAGCAGGAACCAAAATCCTTTGCCATTGCTCCAATTTCT
The DNA here is from genome assembly GCA_916181665.1 of Avena sativa. Classification (NCBI taxonomy): domain Eukaryota; kingdom Viridiplantae; phylum Streptophyta; class Magnoliopsida; order Poales; family Poaceae; genus Avena; species Avena sativa. The sequence continues at coordinate 325,231,534 of OV702279.1, forward strand.
TTTATGATACTTTCATTCCTTCCACCAATGCCTTTCTGGATATCCTCAATAACTCCTTTGCAATCAGAAGAAACGACCACTTTCTGACAGTACAAATCAGAGGCTAAAGCTAAAGCTTCTCTACAGGACAATGTCTCCAATATTGTTGGATCAGTAATTCCAGGGCAGACCATTACCGATGATCCCAAATAAAACCCAGCTTCACTTCTACAAACAGCACTAAAAGATCCAATGCCTGAATTCATGGATACTGCCCCATCCACTTTAATTTTCACATGGTCCACAGGGGGTGGAGTCCAAGGACAGCTCACACATGCTTGCTTCACTGCTTGCTGTTGGCGATCATCTTTAGGTTTTGAATTATTAAGCTCAGAGACGAACCGTTGCACAAATAAGTGTGTGGACATTGGCGACTGAAATTCCTCCTCATGTATAGCCTTCCGGCGAGCATACCATATCGCCCATAGAGTTACTACAAGGGAGACAAACTCCGAATGAGACAAAGAATCAATCATTGTGAATATCCATCTTTTCGCATCCGGTTCATTTGTCATATTCATATGCTCTACCATTTCCTCATCCGCTAATGCCCAGACACACCTGGCCATATGACAATCTAACAGAGAATGTCTCCATGAATCCTCCCTACCACAAATCTTGCAAGAACTGGTAGTAGCCATATTTCTGTGGTGCAATAGATCAGCGGAAGGTAGGGATTGTTGAGCCAGCCTCCACAAGAAAACCTTAACTTTTGACGGGACCTGAATTGACCATATTTTTGTCCAGGTCTTCTCAGCCGCTTCAGTGTTTGATGGTCCAGCGTTCCCTTCCAGCCATGCCTCCCTTCTGTACTTAGTTTGAACAAGCATCCTATAAGCAGATCGTACTGAAAACACCCCCTTCTTCTCATAATTCCATGACCAAAAATCCTTAACCAGACGGGTACATAGAGGTATAGCACAAATGTCATGAACATCCATTGGGAGAAAGAATCTTTCTAGCTTAGCACGGTTCCATGTAGCTGATGTGTGATCAATGAGCTCACTAACCCAGTAAGGCGGGACTTCAAGTGGATCTGTACTAGGTAGACAGACCACCGGCCTCAAATTGTGATCCCTAGGAATCCATTGACAATTCCATACCTCCGTAGTCTTGCCATCGCCAATTCTTTTTATCAAACCCTGCTTTAAAACCTCCCTACCATCAAGGATTGATCTCCATATTGCCGAGGGTGAGCTCCCAAGTTCGGCCTCAAGGAAATCTGAATTTGGAAAGTACCGAGACTTAAGTAACCTTCCACTCAGCGAGTTAGGTTCCTTTAGAATGCGCCAGGCCTGCCTTGCCAACAGCGCAAGATTGAAAAGCTCAATGTCTCTAAAGCCCAGACCTCCCATGAACTTGGGCCTTACCATTACCTCCCAGGACACCCAGCTAGTTTTCCTTTCTCCCTGTTTACTGCCCCACCAAAATTTCCGGATCAGAGAGTTGATATGTTCACATAGCCCACGAGGAAGTTTAAAACAGGACATGGAGTATACGGGAATTCCTGTGCCACCGATTTAATCAACACTTCTTTACCTCCCATGGACAATAGTTTTTCCATCCAGCCTCTCACTTTGTTCCAGATTCTATCCTTCAAAAATTTAAAGGCCCCATTCTTGGAGTTACCAACATCAGAAGGCATTCCCAAATATTTCTCGGAAAGAGATTCATTTGGAACATTGAGAATTCCTTTAATGTCCTCTCTCAGGGCCTCTGGACATCCTTTGCTAAAAAACACCGATGATTTTGAATGATTTATGCTTTGGCCAGATGCCTTACAGTAGCTATTCAAAGCAGAAATAATCTCCCTCGCTCCATCACCATTGGCCTTGACAAACAGCAGGCTGTCATCTGCGAAAAGCAAGTGACTAATCGGCGGAGCCGTTTGAGCCACTGTAATTCCACTGAGGTTCGATGACTGACTTTTACTTTTTAACAGCCACGAAAGGCCCTCTGCTGCCAACAAGAACAAGTATGGAGAGATTGGATCTCCCTGCCGAATACCCCTTGAAGGTTTAAATTCCTCTAGTCTTGCACCATTGAGAAGTACAAAAAACTTGACGGAACTTACTAAACTCATAACCAGATTAACCCACGCTGGTGCAAAACCCAACTTGGTCATTATAGCTCTCAAATAGCTCCACTCCACTCTGTCATAAGCTTTCATCATATCCAGCTTTAGAGCACAATATCTATTCTTTTTCGCTTTATTCCGCTTCATAAAATGTAAGCACTCATAAGCAGATATGATATTATCAGTGATTAACCTTCCAGGGACAAACGCCGATTGCTCTTCAGAAATAATTCCCGGAAGAATAACCTTCAATCTATTCGCCACAGTCTTCGATGCAATTTTGTACAGCACATTACATAAACTTATAGGACGAAACTGTGTGAGATTAGAGGGATCAAGTACCTTTGGAATTAAGACCAGATTTGTCTCATTAATGATATCAACACTTTCCTCCCCACGTAGGATCTTGAGGACAATATCTGTTACTTCCCCTCCACATATATCCCAATGCCTTTGAAAAAAATGAGCTGGGTAACCATCCGGGCCCGGGGCCTTTGTCGGAAACATTTGAAATAATGCTTCCTTTACTTCCTTCTGCGTATATGGCTCAGTCAGCCTCAGATTCATCTCGGCATCCACCTTTACCGGTACCGTGTTAATCACCTCATCAACACCACTTGTCCCCTCAGATAGAAAGAAATCGCAATCTCCTCCATCTCCTTCACATCTTCTGTGATCGTACCATCCACTCTAGACAACTTTTTTATTTTATTTTTCCTTCGACGCATACTAGCTCTTTGGTGGAAAAATTTAGTATTTTTGTCACCTTCTGATAGCCATTGTATTCTTGACCTTTGACGCCACATAATCTCCTCCATGTGATATAGTTCCACCAGTCTATCATTGATCTTGATTTCTGCATGTGATGGCCCTATTCTCTGAGGAGCATTCCGTAAGATTTCCAGCTCGCCTTTAAGCTTTCGGATTTCCTTCCGCACATTTCCAATTTTACGGCCGCTCCATTGAGTCAAAGAGGTCGATAGTTCTCTCAGTTTACTCGACAGTTGGGAACTGTCTGGGCTTCAGGAATTCCGGCCCATTGACTCACCAAGTCATCACGAAAATCAGCATGTCTCTCCCACAACACCTCGTACTTGAAGCCAGATTTCTGTTGTTGTCGCATAATATCTGGTTCAAGCTGAAGTAAGATTGGGCAATGATCAGACGTTGCCGCTGTTTTATGATAAAGAGTCGCATTTGGATACAAACAACTCCAGTCTGTATTGGCAAGGGCCCGATCCAGTCGTACTCTGCTGTACGTACCCCCAGCCACCTTCTTCTCAAACGTCCAGCTTCTGCCAATATATCCCAAATCAATTAGTCCACATATATCAACGGCATCTCTGAACCCATTGATTTGTACCCTACTTCTCTGTCCCACTCCCATATGCTCATCAAGCCTTAAGACCTCATTAAAATCTCCCAGGACAACCCAGGGCAGAGAATTAACAGAGACCAGGGACCTCATCATATCCCATGTTTTCCATCGGTCCGAAGTTTTAGCTTCCCCATAGACACAAGTCATGCGCCAGTCTTCCTTTCCTGGAATAGAAATAACAGCATCTATGTGATATTCCGAGTAGCCAATGACATCAAGATTTATTCCTTCATTCCAATAAATACATAAACCACCACTACGCCCCGTACTTCCTACAGCATATGCATGATCAAAACCCAAAGTTCCCGCTAAATTTTCAACTCTTGTCTTGGCAATTTGGGTTTCCACAATACAAAACACCATAGGGGCAAACTGCCTCGCTAAATCACGAAGCTCACGAACTGTCGCGGGATTGCCAGCACCACGACAATTCAGCCCTAAAAGACTCATTTGGCTTGGCGGTACCCCCCATGGGAGCCCGCCATCTCGCCATTTTTTGTTAGACCATCTGGCCTTTCCTCGTCCTCCGTTTTCTTTCTTTTTGGGTCGCGAACTGGTACAGGGCTTGGTGGAGCTAACGGTTCAAACTGTATTCGCCTTGCAGCCACATTACTTGTATTGTCCAAGGTAGTCATAGATCCATCCAGACCAGACATCATTGATTTTCCAGCTGGAACCAGAGCATGCTCGTAGTCTGAACTCGATCCCTGCAGCTTCATGTCATCTGCAACTCTTTTCCTATCAGCTTCAGTAACATCATCTGACATAACCATATCATCCTCCAGTCCTTGTGATCCAGGGGCATTAGTAGAGCGACCCCGGCCCCTCCCCATAGAAGATCTGCCTCCACCTCGAGCACCGCCTCTCCCCCTTCCAGGGCGAGCGCCCGGCCTCCACACCCAGTCTGCTCGTAGGTTTTTGAAAACCAGGGCTTGGGGAGGATGAATCCCATCTCCATGATCCTTATATTCATGGCCAAGAAAGCCACACACCTGACACCAATTCGGTAATTTCTCATATTTAATGAAAAAGAACTCCCGCTTGCTTGCACGAACCAATGACACAAAGCTCTTGAGAGGCTTTCTCACATCCATCTTCACCCTGACACGGTAAAAATTCCCTTCAAAATCATTGGAGATCCCCTCCGACGTGATGAACTGGCCCACTTTGGAAGCCAGCGATTTGATCATCGGGGCATAACCAATCGGGAGGTCATGTATCTGGATCCATATATCAAACTTGAATAACTCAATCAACGATGGTTTGGTGAAACCATCATACTCCTCAATCAGAACTGGGTTCCCCCGAAACGTCCATGGTCCACCTTGCATCACCCGTTCCCAATCTCCTAAGCACGAGAACTGGAACGAGTGCAAGTTACTTTCCAGCGCCTTCGTCTTGACGATTTGGGCCAGGTCCCATGCAGATCTCATATTTTTATAAAACCAAAAGCTAGAATATTCCCCATCGGTGAATACCCTAGCGATGGCCAACCAGCGCGTCGTCTCTTCTGGCGGAGGTCCCTCCTCCTCGAAGACAACATCATCGAGATCCTCTTCCGAGATCCCCATCTGCTGCAGCATCGCAGCGATTCCCTCATCATCTCCATGCAACGAATCCTCCTGTATCTCCTCCATGGAACACAATCCCAATATCTCCCCACCGTAGCCGCAAAGCTCTCGGGGGCGATCGGGAAACAAAGTGACAACTCAACGCCGGCGGAAAATCGCCGCGAGAGACAGAAACCCTAACTCGAGGGAAAAACCGAGGAGCTTATCTTATACCTTTTTATATAGTATGTTTAATTATCATCGGCCGCTCCTTTTTTTTCTGCACGTTCTCTTCTTTGTGGGGCAGTTGCCGTTGGTGGGCCCAGTCCATCGTAACCGGGCTCAATCCGGACAGCCTGTCCTCCACCCCTATAATCGGATCGAATCAGACGGATTAGATGTCCGAAATTGGGGGGCCGTTCGAGTTGGCCTAATTAAGGGAATAAATCCACACGTCGCTACATTGTGTACGTATCGCTTTGGCTCTTCCCTTGTCGGCCGTAAAATGCATTGATGGGGTTTTTGGACAAACTACTGCAGTAACACCACCAGTTGATGGGTTTTTCGTCCTTGCTTAATTAGCACTAGCAGCAGTACCGTCTCTTTGTGCGCGTTTCCCTATCACGCAATACTGTTTCACTGTGACGCGATACTGTTTCTTAGTCGTTTTGACTCTGATATTTCTCCCCACGAGGCTTTGAATTCCCTTCGTTTTTCTTGAGATTGCAGGTGCCTAAGCAGAATGCAAAAGCATTGTGATATGGTGTGGAAGCAATGCACGAGCGCGATGAGCCGGCGCGGCCGGGCTGGCTGGCAGAGAGGGATAGATCATATATAGTAGATCGCAGCCAAGTTGCATGGTAGGAGCAAGCTAGGCGTGGTGTGGTAGGTGAACCAATCAAGGCTTGGCTAGGATCCGTTGCACTACTTATTTCATTAGACGCGCGAGGATTTGGCAGTGTGACGGCCTGACATATAGGCAGCGCGAGGCGTCCCTCCAAGAGCCTATGAGGACACTACTTTATGATGAACGCTGAGCCGGCCGTACATGGCGCGATTAAACAAAATTTAGCGCGCACCCTGTGCCTGGCCTGGTAGTGGTAGGGGAATCAATCCACACCAGACGTACGTTTCCGTACGGATGGCTTTGGTTCTTCTCCGTAAAAAGCATTCATGGGGTTGTTGGACAAACCACTAAAGTAAGACAGGTCACCACTTGATGGTGTTAGATGTATATATGTATATTGTATATTGTATGTCCCCATTTGTTAGGGGTTTTTTCTGCATATTTTCATCTGTACATGTACTATGTATTGTGGTTTTTGGTCCCCTGAGGAATACAAGTTGTCTATTCCTAACATGGTATCAGAGCAAGGTTAGCCTCCTCCTACCGCAACTTCGTCGTTGCAGCTGCCACCGTCCCTGTCGCCGACAGCCTTGCCATCGTCGCCACCGCCGGTCGCCACTAGATCGATCTCCTCTCCAGATCGATCTCCCCAGATCGATATACTCATATGTTGGGTCTTTACATTGTCAGGGTTGTAGGTTGGGTAAACAGATTCAGCTTCCCTATCCTATTAGCGCGTCTGTACCTCAGCGACCTTTTGATTCAGTTCATTCCGATGTTTGGGGTCCGGCTCTTTTCGCTTCGAAAGGGGGCTATCGCTACCATATTTTATTCATAGATGACTTTTCTCGGTACACTTGGTTGTATTTTATGCGCTCTCGCAGTGAAGTGCTCTCCATATATCAGCGTTTTACGGACATGGTCCGTACTCAATATTCTACACCCATTCGTGTGTTTCGTGCTGACTCTGCTGGTGAGTATATCTCCCAGATGTTGCGAGGTGTTCTTGCTGAGCAGGGTACCCTCGCTCAGTTCTCCTGTCCCGGCGCACATGCCCAGAATGGCGTTGCTGAGCGCAAGCATCGCCATCTTTTTGAGACCACTCGTGTCATGATGATTGCTTCTTTCCTTCCGCCGGATTTCTGGGCTGAGGCTGTCGCTACGTCGGCTTACCTTATCAATATTTAGCCTTCTGCCGCTCTGCAGGGTGGTATCCCTCTTGAGCGCCTATCTGGTCATTCTCCAGACTACTCCATGCTTCGCTTATTTGGTTGTGTTTGCTATGTTCTCCTTGCCTCTCGCGAACGCATCAAACTGACCGCTCGGTCTGTTGAGTGTGTCTTCGTTGGATACAGTGATGAGCATAAGGGCTATCGTTGTTGGGACCCCGTTGGTCGTCGGATGCGTATCTCTCGGACGTTACTTTTGATGAGACGCGTCCTTTCTATCCTCGTCTCACCGCTGGTACCTACCCGGTGGAAGATATCTCTTTTCTTCTTTTTCCTGACACACCTCCTACTCATATTGCATCTTCTTCAGGACTCACTCTCGCTGATGTCTCTTCTTCGACACCATCCTCCTCTGCTCTGTCTAGTTCCCCTAGTTCTCCTTGTTCTCCGGAGCCTTCCTCTGCTATTCCTTCTTCTTCATCGTCGTCTCATGAGTCGTCTTCCTCTGATGAGCTTCCCTCTACTCGTCCTGTTCGTCAGCGTCGTGCCCCCAACCGTTACTCTCCTAGTCAGTATGGTCTTTCTGTTGACTCCGAGCCGACTTCTTATCGGGATGCTGAGCATCATCCTGAATGGCAGCTGGCCATGGCTGAGGAGATTGCTGCGCTTGAGCGCACTGGCACCTGGGATCTTGTTTCTCTCCCTCCTGGTGTTCGTCCTATCACGTGTAAGTGGATCTATAAAATTAAGACCCACTCTGATGGATCTCTTGAGCGCTATAAAGCGCGTCTTGTGGCTCGTGGTTTTCAGCAGGAGCACGGTCGTGACTATGATGAGACCTTTGCTCATGTGGCTCATATGACCACCGTGCATACTCTTTTTGCTGTCGCTTCTGTTCGTCACTGGTCTGTGTCTCAGCTTGATGTTCAAAACGCATTTCTCAATGGCGAGTTGAGTGAGGAGGTATATATGCAGCCTCCTCCTGGGTATTCTGTTCCCGCTAGGATGGTTTGTCGTCTTCGACGTTCTCTTTATGGCCTGAAACAGGCCTCTCGTGCCTGGTTTGAGCGCTTTGCCTCTGTGGTGACTGTTGTTGGTTTCTCTCCTAGTGCTCATGATCCAGCGCTGTTTGTTCACACTTCTCCTCGTGGACGCACTCTTCTTCTTCTCTATGTTGATGATATGATCATTACTGGTGATGATCCTGAGTATATCGTCTTTGTTAAGGCTCGTCTTTGTGATCAGTTTCTTATGAATGATCTTGGTCCTCTTCGATATTTTCTTGGGATTGAGGTTTCCTCCACTTCTGATGGCTTTTTCATCTCCAAGGAAAAGTATATCCAGGATCTTCTTGCTCGTGCTGCTCTTGGGAATGAGCGCACTGTTGATACCCCTATGGAGCTTAATGTCAAGCTCCGTCCTACTGATGGTGATCCTCTTCCTGATCTGACGCGTTATCGCCATCTTGTTGGAAGTCTTGTTTATCTTACTGTCACTCGTCCTGACATATCTTATTCTGTTTATATGAGTCAGTTTGTTTCTGCTCCTACCACTGTTCACTATAGTCATCTTCTTCGTGTTCTTCGTTATCTTCGTGACACGATCACTCATCGCCTTTTCTTTCCTCTCTCCAGCTCCAGTGCTATTCATATGCTACGTGGGGGAGTGATCCTACGGATCGTCGTTTACTTTCTGCTTACTGTGTGTTTCTTGGTGGTTCTCTTATTGCTTGGAAGACGAAGAAACAGACAGCGGTTTCTCGTTCGAGTGTTGAGGCTGAGTTGCGTGCTATGGCCTTGTTGACTGCTGAGGTGACCTGGTTACGGTGGTTGCTTGCGGATTTTGGGGTCTCTGTTACCACACTCTCTCTGGTTTTGTCTGACAGTACATATGCTATTAGTATTGCACGTGATCCGGTCAAGCATGAGCTTACCAAATATATTGGTGTTGATGCTTTCTATACACGTGCTCAGGTGCAAGCTCAGGTTGTTGCGCTTCAATATGTGCCTTCAGAGTTACAGTTATCGGATTTCTTTACGAAGACACGGACTATTGCGCAGCATACTTTCTTTCTCTCCAAACTCAGTGTTGTGGAGCCACCATGAGTTTGAGGGAGGGTGTTAGATGTATATCTGTATATTGTATGTCCTCACTTATTAGGGGTTTTCCTGCATATTTCCACCTGTACATGTATTATATATTGTGATCTTTGACCCCCCGAGAAATACAAGTTGCATGTTCGTAACAGATGGATTCTCGTCCTTGCTTAATTAGTGTAGTATAGTGTGGTAGCAGTACGTTTCATTTTTTTTATGGTTTCTATTGCCAAAATTATATACGTACGGTACACACTAGTGCGTGCAAGTAGGGATAATATGGGACGTGTACGTGCTCCATCGTATTTTCTTTCTTTAGCTGTACATTTCAATGCTGACTGTGGGGAAAAACTTTACCAACAAGAAAATGATTGCAGGTGAAGTGACACAGAAGAAGTAAATAAAATGCATAATTAGACAATATCATATGCTTTATATACCGCGATCTGAACAATCTGCAACTGACAGGAAGGTGCCTGCCTAGTTGAGTAGCTATTTTCTATGATCCATTTGGCAATTTGGCATCAACAAAACCGAAAGCAGGGGTTACGATAGACATATATAAGTACATATGACGACGAAGAAAATATAAAGCGGCACTAGCAGGCCAAGTTGTGCAAGTAGCCCCCTCTATCTCTGTGCGCTCCCACGGTACGGTCAATGACAATGAGCGCGATTCGATTTGCTCTTCCTTCCCGGCCGGCTTTGTTCTTTTCTTCGCTTGCGCCATCGCGCGCAAGTGGCAGTTCAAGTTGCACAGCGGTGGTAGATCGAGAGAGGAGAGAAGCTTTCGCGCGTGCTCGTCGATCAGTCCGACCCTTGGGAACTTCGAGTTCCATTCCAAAATGCTATAGCTAAGCTTGTCCCTACGCACGTATGCCTTTCCGAAGAGTTTGACGGAGGGCACGGACTCTAGAGATCTCCCGAATAGGTCCGATCGGTCGCCTGCATGACTTTTTTTTTTGAGATTTGTCTTCTTTCATACTCCCTCCATCCTAAAATAGATATCTCGGATTTGTTAAAATTTGGATAAATTTATATACTAAATAGTGTCTAGATTCATCCAAATTTTAATAAATCTAAGACATCTATTTTAGGACGGAGGGCGTACTAAGTTTAGGCGTACCTCAGGAGTGTGCTAAGTTGTACTACTACTTCGTAAGGTCTTGTTTACTTTTTCAGTATTTTTATCCCCAAAAAAGGTGGGAATATGTGGGGATTTAGTGTTCATTCAATACTCTCAAATTCCTTTAAATACTCTTTCCTAAAAATACTCTATTATGATGGAGAGTTTTTAATCTAGCCAAAAATACACTAGTGTGGAGGTTATTCGTAAGGATATTCTAGGATATTCACTCTAAACCCGGCATAGTAAACAATCTATCGGAAAAATTCCGGGACACGAAATAATTCATTCCCATCCCTTCAAATACCCTAGAAATAAACAAGGCCTAAGTGGGAGCGACTACCGTCCGCCCAATCCAAGGACATCTTCAATGGGCCGACTAATCAGGTCTAAAACCGTCCGTTTATATCTATTTGAACCGTGGTTGGTTTGGGGTCGTGATCCGATCTGCCAGCCACTGGCGCGACCCATTTGTCCGGCTTGGCGAGGCATTTTTTTAGATTTGAACTAAAACCGTAAGCGCTAAACTGGCAAAGTTCATATTTAAAATATATAAAATGAAATTTAAACTAATCATAACCCTAGCTACCGATCTTCGCGCACCGGCACCGCCTCGTCCATCTACGAGCTGAGGTCGATGTACTCCGGCGGCGTCTAGAGGTTGGGCGGTGGCAGGACCAGAGGGAGCGAACGCGGGTGGATTGATCACCTGCCAAGGCCAAGGCGCCCACCCGCGCTGGAGGTGCGCCAGCTCCACCCCCACCTCTGGAGCGATCGCTTGCGCTCATCTCGATAGCGGCAGCGGTGGAGGCAGCAAGGCATTTGCCTGCGCCACCAGGCCGGTGAGCTGGACGGCTTCCTCGTAGCTGACCCACTTGGCGTCCTCCTCCCGCGCGCTGGCCGCAATGGCCCGCTCGGTGAAGGCGTCCTTGTCGCAGCCCCGCACCAGCACCTCGCGGTACTCCGGGGGCAGGTTCGCGGCGACGTTGTCCACCGCCTCCTGCTTGACAATGATGTCATCGTCCTCCTTGCCGTTGTCGTCCTCGCTATCGAGGTCGGCGTCGGAGTGGTTGAAGGCGCCCTTGTCGTCCGAGTCGATGTCAAAGATGTGGTAGACCTTTCCTGACATCAGGTCACGGCAAATGGTGTTTGCGTGCCGCACCTTGTGCTCCCACTCAAGGAACTTTACCTAATAGTCCTTGTTGGGGTTCGTAGCATGGAAAACAAAAAAATCTATCGCATGAACACACACAAACCAAGACCTATATACTAGATTATAGCAACTAGTCGATAGAGTACTAACCCTCAAAGATCCAAAGCGGTTAACGAGAGCAGGTTCTCGTGGGTGATGTAGTCGTTCACTTTTCGATCTCAAAATCGCATAGACGATCCTTCCTGCGTTGCGTTCTGGCAGCGCTCCCGCAGTCGGTCACACGTACGGTACTCGACAAAGACCTTCCTCTCCCTTTTTCCAGCAGGCAGCGGAGGTTGTAGCTCTCTCCTCGTGATTTCGGCAGCACGAAGACGTGGTGTCGGAAGTAGAGGGGTGATATGTTGGAAACGTATCTATAATTTTTGATGCTCCATGCTTGTTTAGTATCTACTTTGCTTTACTTGTCCACACTTTGAGGTGCTTTTTACATCTTTTCTGGTACTAACCTACTAACAAGTTGCAACAGTTCCAGATGCATGTTTTCTGCTGTTTTTGGTTTCAGAAAAGTTAGTAAAGAAATATTCTCGGAATTGGACGGGACAAACAACAAAGTCAATTACTTTCCGAGGGAACAAGAAGTCCAGAGGGGAGCCGGAGGGGCCAGCCAGGGGGGCCAGACCCACCCCAGGAGCGGCTGGACCCTGCCCCGCGCCTGGCTAGGGTTTGGATACCCTGGCCGCCGCCTCGGCCTCCCCCTTCGCCTATAGGAAGCCCCCGATGCAGAAACCCTGAGTACCCGATCAAATATCCACGAAACCGTCTGTAGCCGCCGCCACCATCGTCCCTAGATCGGGGGGATCTGAAGTTCTTCCCGGCACCCTGTCGGAGGGGAGATCATCCTGAAGGCCTTCTCTCCGGTATGATGCGTGAGTAGTTCCACCTTTGACTATGGGTCCATGTAGTAGCTAGATGGTTGTATCTCCTCCTTTGTGCTTTCGTGTATAGATCTTGTGAGCTCCGTTCATGATCAAGATCAAATCTATTTGTAATCATGCATGTTGTGTTTGCGGGGATCCGATGGATATTGAGATTATTATGTTGGTTTGATTAATGGTTTTGTCTTTATGATTATATCATGTCTGTGAAGGGTTTCGTAGCATAGTAAATCAAAAAATTCTACGGATGCGAACGGGAAAGCCAAGATCTAATCTAGGAGATGCAAACAACGAGGGGGAATAGATGAGATCTTCATACCCTTGAAGATTCGCACAGCGGAACGTTCGTCGGAATGTGGGTGATGTAGTCGTACTCGCTTCTCCTCCTCGCGATCCGATCTGATCTAACACCGCAAGCGGCGATGCCTCCGAGAGATGCACACGTGCGGCACCTCGACGTCTCCTCCTTCCTCGGTCCAGAAAGTATGGTGGAGATACGGATTGGATCTACAACGCGACGGCGCGGTGCAAGTGGTGGAGAGTTTCTGCAGCACGGCTTCGCCTACACGCAGTCGGGAGGGAGAGAGAGAGGAGGGCAGCAGGGCGGCTAGGGTTTGAGGAGGAGGTGTGGTAGGGGGTGCGCCCCCAGCCCTCTTTATATAGATGGGTGGGCGGCCAGCCCTTGCCCCTCCCCCAAGCCCTAGGGCCGGCGGCCAAGGAGGGAGGAGTGGGGGGCAAGTTTCCCCCCTTCTAGAAGCTTCCCTAGGGTTTGCCCTAGGTTTGGCCGGCTGGGCCCTATGGGGCCTTGTTCCCCTGGCCCAATGCGGCCAGGGCACTCCCTCATAGGCCCATGACCCCTCCCGGCAGGTGGGGCCACGTTGGTTCCCCTCCGGAAGGTTCTAGAAGCTTCCGGTACAATACCGATTAACCCGAAACAATTCTGAACTCCAAAAACTGCATTGCCTTATATGAATCTTATTCTCCGGACCATTCCGGAACCTCTCGTGATGTCCCGGATCCCATCTGAGACTCCGAACAAAAACTCATAAACCAATTATCCAATCTATCCTAGCGTCGAGACACGTTAAGTGTGTGACCCTTCGGGTTCGAGAACATGCAGACATGATCTTCTATCAATAATCAACAGCGGGGTCTGGAAACCCATATTGACTCCCACACATTCATCGATGATCATATCGGATGAACCACGATGCCAGGATTCAATCAATCCCATATATATATTCCCTTCGTCTCGTGATATTTTACTTGCCCGAGATTTGATCGTCGGTACCGTCATACCTAGTTCAATCTCGTTCACAGCAAGTACTTTACTTGTTCCGTAATCCGATATCACTTTGTGATTAACTCCTTAACCACATGCTTGCAAGCGTTGTTGATATCGATTACCGAGTGGGCCCGAAGTATATCTCTCCGACTTGGGAGGGACAAATCCCATCTCAATACATACAACCCAACAGGTACTTTCCGATCACCTGAGAGACACCTTTATGATCACCCTCTCATAGGATGACGTTTGATGACCTCAAAGCTTTCTTCCGATACCAGGGAGTTGCATTATATCATGGTCTAAGGAATACAATATTTGACATAAGAAAAGCTTCGCAAAGATGAACACGATGACACGATCTAATTGCTCCGCTTAGTTTGGGTCTGTCCATCATATCATTCTCCCAATGATATGATCTCATTATTAATCAACAACTCATGTCTATGGTTAGGAAACCTTAACCATCATTAATCAATGAGCTAGTCCATAGAGGCATACTAGGGACACGGTGTTGTTCATAAACCACACAAGTATTAAAGTTTCCGCTTAATACAATTCTAGCATGGAATATAAACTTTATCATGAACAAGAATTATAATAATAACATCTTTATTATTGCCTCTAGGGCATAATTCCAACAGTCTCCCACTTGCACTAGAGTCAATAATCTAGTTTACATCTGGCAACAATCTAACACCCATGGCACTAAGGTGCTGATCATGTTTTGCACGTGGAAGAGGTTTAGTCAATGGATCTGCGACATTCAGATCTGTATGTGCTTTGCTAATCTTCAGATCTCCATCTTCTATATAATCTCGGATTATATGAAACTTGCGGTTGATATGCTTGGTCTTTGGATGATATCTTGGTTCCTTAGCGAGTGCTATGGCGCCAGTGTTGTCACACAATATCTCCAGTGGGTCCAATGCACTTGGAACCACGTCAAGCTCAGTGATGAAGTTCCTGATCCAAACTCCTTCACTTGACGCTTCTGCAGCAGCCATGTATTCCGCTTCTACTATAGATTCCGCTTCTACTATGAGATTCTCTTTCAGTATTTCCTTTCTGTTTGAAAGAATCTATCAACATCAATAGTGGAGTCATACATATGACACATAGTCCAAAGCGTGTATAATTAAATACAAATGTCTTTGGACTTGCACTTTGAAGTAGATCACCATCATCAAATGTTTGGTGTGCTTTCAAATTTCTTTCTTTAGTAATCTCTTGGTGTAGTAAACATTTTACCTACATCAAATATTCACCCTCATCATGGATATATCCATGATCAAGCTACTTTTAGCTTGTAACGGTGAATCGCGAGTATAATGTTGCTCTCCAAAACCTTTGGAGGTTTTTTGGACAACTAGTGTCTCCAACCTTTTGCAAATTCTCATCAAATATGAGAACATGACTTTTGCCATATTATACTCTATCATGTTGCAACCAAAACTTCGTTTCAGATATCACAATATCTTCCACACATCATGGTTTCTGAAACAACTCTTTCAGATCCTAGATAACCTTGATATTAAGACAATCCTTTGAATATCAAGAATCATGGAGACAAACATGATACTCATACACTAACACTTGGAATTGTCACTCTTGTTTTAATACCAATTATTAAACTCCATGGAGTAACTGGAACTTACTGAAAGTTTGCAATAGTACTTTTAAACTTTAGATTAACACTTCAAAAACAATACGATACCAGTTCGTAAAGTAACTAACCAGAATTCTATAGTTCTATCATCTCAATTAAAACTAAGCGCAAGGTGGTAAACGGATGCCAATGACTACAACAATTATGCAAATTCACTTTGATTTAATTTATGATAAATAGTGTTCAACTTTTAATCATATTGCCGTTGAACTCCCACTCAAAACAATATCCCTCACATTGTTTTAGTGATCACACGAACCAAATCCACCACATCAAAACCGATCATCACGAGAGTTGATGCAGCTTCAATGGCGAACAATCAACATGTTCATCATATCTACTATATGACTCATGCTTTACCTTTCGATGATCCGTGTTCCGAGACCATGTCTGTATATGCTAGGCTCGTCAAGATCAAACCTTAGCTTCCGCATGAGAAAATCTGGCTTGCTCACGTTGTATACACTCGCAGAATCTAACACACCCGATCATCACGTGGTGCTTCAAAACAACGAGCTTTAGCAACGGTGCTTACTAAGGATGAACACTTTAAAACTTGAAATTGTGTGCTTGAGGGATCATCTTATAATGCTACCGTCGTAAACTAAGCAATACAAGATGCATAAAAGGATTAACATCACATGCAATTCATAATATGTGATATGATATGGCCTTTCTTCTTGTGCTTCCGATCTCCATCTTCAAGCACGAACATGATCTCCATCATCACCGACATTTCATCAAGGTCAATGATGCCGCTCCATGGTTGTCGTCCACCAGCTTCAACTATTACAACTACTTTGAATAGACACGCGGTTCTTAACAAAATTTAAAGACAACCATATGGCTCCTGCCGGTTGCCAACTTACAATAAGGAACATTGCATACATCATATATAATCACAATCTTGGCCATATCACATGTAACACCCTCAAAATCGGCCCTATGCAAGTTTTATCGAAACCCGCCAAACCCGCATAGAAACGATTCAAAGGTGCCCACCAGGCACTTTCGTGCGGGTGGAAAACGAAGTAATATCATTACACAATAGTCCACGATGGAACCCACAGAACAGATATATACAACGGCGACTCAAAGAGTCAAGCATACAAATATACAATACAAAGATCCAAATCACCTTTAAAACGATATAGCGTCCGAGTACGGACAAGATGCAAATGGGGCTAAGAGCCCTGAAGAATAACCGATGGCGTCCATAACCCTGCCCAGGCCAAGCCGGAAGGGTAACCCTGCTAACGACGTTGATCTCAAACCTGCTTAAACAAAAGGGGTGCCGACAAAGGGCAAAGGAAAAAGAGAGAGCGGTCAGTACTGAGGCCAGTACACGGCGAGGCTAGAATTCGGCGGTCCTCTCCTACATAGGTATGGTGGACTGAAGCGGCAGCGCAGCATGCACTAAACAACCTATAGAGACTCGAGATAACTGGCGGCTATCAGAGAGGGGTAAGAAAGACCTATTCGGAACCAACCTGATACTACCACCAAACAAACCCGTCCTGGTCTTTCCCCCTCGAGACCAAACGAGGAAGTCAACCGAGGAACTCACACCGTTGGCAGTTTTATTTATTCAGTTATCGTTGCAACAATTACTAGTCAGGTATAGATAGTTATCCTGATATAATAAGCAGTGGGCAGTTTTAGTTAAACATTCCGTTGTAGTTGCAACACTTACTAGTCAGATACAATTAGCATGAGATATCCCAAACCCAGCAGTCGTTGGTACTTTTATTTAGCCATTCCGTTATAGTTGCAATACTTACTAGTCAGATACAATGGTAGCAAGCGACAACCCAAACAAGCAATTGTTGGCAGTTTTATTTAGCCATTCCATTATAGTGAAGCTGATTACTAGTCATTATAAAGTCAAATTTATAGCACTACTTTAGTTATAGTTGTCTATGATCGAGATACTGTGCTCCAAGTCGTCCATAACCGCGGACACGGCTTTCAGAAAGTTTTACCCTGCAGGGGTGCACAAATAGCACACACACTCGATCAACCTCGGAAAAACCAAATCAAAACCCAACGAGGCTTTCACGACAAAGCAATGACAAGATTCAGAAATATTTCAGGGGGCCACCCCATTAAGTATACCCGCAACGAAGCTGGCCGGCTCCGAGACGGACTCAAGGTTTGTGGGGACGGCTGTAAACGACTGGGAACCCGAAAATGTGACTGGGCTTGTCGATACAGCGAAAATGTGTCACGGCCCTAAACAGTACAGGTGCAGTACATCGCACAATTTAAATAAAGCAGTAAAGCATGCATAAGTACAGGATAGTAAATAGAACCTCAAACTAGTTTGTGGCCCCAAGAAATAAGAATGAATCAAGCTCTGGCTCAGGGGGGGTCCCATAATCCTCCCGGATGTGGATAGCGCGAATATTCAAGGAACAGGTATCAAGTACTCGGGGTCCTACGGGACACAAGTGGACGGTTAACAACCAAATAACATCTATTGCCCACCTGTGCCTCTGCATTTACCTACTTCAATTTTAGTTATTAAATAGTAATTAAAGTCTTGATCATCTCCAACAATAAACACACGGCAAAACTCCAACAACTGTGGTACTTGATGACACGCAACAGCACTTGAGCAAGCGACTACGACGCGCAGGTCCAACTATCTACCAAACAACAGGTAATAGGAGGTGTCCAAGGCAATATCAGGCTGCAAGGGATATTGCGGGTACGAAAACTAGAGCATCGCAACACAGATAGAAATAGATCAACAGGAGGGAATAAATACTATAAAAGTAAGATAGTTAGAAAGGGGGAGATGCTCGCCTGAAAACATTGTCGAAGGTTTATCCGAAGATCGGTTCGACACTCGCATCAACTCAACGGACTTATCCGCGAAGAAGCAAATCACTAGAAGAAACACCGGATGCACTATTTAATACTACGACAGAAAATCGGGCATGATGCATGTATGATGCATGACATGGCAAGGATGCGATGCAATTAGGCAATATTAAACGGAATCGGGGTCCCGACAGTTATTAAGTTCATGTTGTTTAGATACCCACATTTTAAATGTGGTATTAACATGGCAAAACATGGCATCGGTTCGCTACACCAATTTAAATGGAGTCCGGAATAAGACAAAGATATCCCGCATATCGACTCCATATTTAATTATGAGATGAATTGGCATAATGCCCCCAAACCACACGCAAATATGCATGCATGAACAATTTAATATGCACGAGTTTATATTATAATTTATAAAATAGGGCTCGGAAAGCGAGTCACACATGGGTTCGGCGATCTTGGATCAGGGGTTCGACGGGGTTCAGCAGGGATCGAGGTTCAGATTCAAGATGGGGAACTTGTCGTGTCGTGACGGAGAACTTGGGTCCAAGTGGTCGATCTTGCCGTCGCGAAGATCTTGTCGGGTCCGCGCCATCGAGTCGGTCTTGGCGTTCGGGGTGAAGAACTTGGTGTCCTCGAGGAAGTACTTGGCGTATCCGTGTCGACGACCTGGGCGTCCGGGTTCTCGGGCATCAGATCCCGGAAGAAGTACTTGTCGCATCTGTGGCCTTCGGTTCGAAGAATTTGGCATGCCCGGGTTCAGTCTTCGGACTTCGGATCCATGAGGTAGTTCCTGGAGTTCCGAGATGGAGTTCTTGAAATTCCGCTTTGAACGATGTAGCTGATCTTGGACCGATGTCGGGTCTTGACAAGGACGGCTCCGGAGACAACGCTTGGCGTGTAGATGAAGCTCCCGAAGATCTTGGTGAGTCCCTCGCGGCAGTGACGCAAACACTCGAACACCGCCACCGGACAAGGGAAACCAATCAAGGAGAACACCGGTGTTCAGGCTTTCCAGCAAACTGGCCATGTACCAATCTTGTTCATCTGGACAGAGGCCCGAACGCCTTGTGGGCAGCAACCAGAAGACCAAAGGACTCGTTGTGTGGCCTCCAAACATCAGGGACAGGAGGCGAGCTGGCCGGACGCGCTCTACAGGGAGGAGGAGCGACAGCAGAGGAGGGGTAGCCGGCGCGACGATGGCCAGGGGAGGCGGCGGACAGGGTTGCGGGCAACAGGTGAGGCAAGCCCGACGACGCGGCTATAGGTGGCGGGGCTCCTGTGGCGGACGAGAAGGTCGGGTGGAGCCAGGGAGGACGGCGGAGACGGTCTTGGGCGACGGGGTACCGCGGACGGGGCAGAGGAGGGTGGTGGAGCATGGGCAGAGAGGGCCGCGGCCGACAGGGGCGAGGCCAGCAGCGGCGCCATCGATGGGCGGCGGACGTCGTGGTCGCTGGCGGCGACGAGGAGTGGGCTCGAGCGGGCCGACGCGGAAGAGGCAGTAGGGGATGGCGGCCGGCGTCGAGGCCGCGGCCGGACGAGCACGGAACGGAGGAGGGCGGCGGCGGACGCGGCTCGGCGAGGCGGGGTCGCCCAGGTCGGCGGCGGGGCGCGCGGGAGGCCGGCGAGCGGCGGGGAAGATGCGGGGTCGAGTCGGCGAGGAGACGCGGGTCGGCGAGGAAGCGGCGCGGGGCCGAGGAGGGGATCCCGCAAGGAGGCAGCGCTGGCCGGGCCGGGCCGTGCTCCGGCGAGGCGGCAGCGCGGGCGGCCGGTGGCGGGATGCAGAGAGCAGGGGAGGGAAACGCGGGGCGCGTGACGGGGGTGAGGGAGTGCGGGGCGAAGGGGACGGCTACCGCGGGATGGGGCCCGGTGGCAGGGAGAGAAAGAGGGTGGTGTAACACCCTCAGAATCGGCCCTATGCAATTTTTAGCGAAACCCGCCAAACCCGCATAGAAACGATTCAAAGGTGCCCACCAGGCACTTTCGTGCGGGTGGAAAACGAAGTAATAACATTACACAACAGTCCTCGATGGGACCCACAGAACAGATATATAACAGCGACTCAAGGAGTCAAGAATACAGAGATACAGTACAAAGATCCAAATCACCTTGACAATGATACAGCGTCCGACTACGGACAAGATGCAAATGGGGCTAAGAGCCCTGAAGAATAACCAATGGCATCCATAACCCTGCCCAGGCCAAGCCGGAAGGGTAACCCTGCTAACGACGTCGATCTCAAAACCTGCTTAAACAAAAGGGGTGCCGACAAAGGCGAAGGAAAAAAGAGAGAGCGTCAGTACTGAGGCCAGTACACGGCGAGGCTAGAATTCGGCGGTCCTCGCCTACATAGGTATGGTGGACTGAAGCGGCAGCGCAGCATGCACTAAACAACCTATAGAGACTCGATATAACTGCCGGCTGTCAGAGAGGGATAAGAAAGACCTATTCGGAACCATCCTGATACTACCACCAATCATACCCATCCTGGTGTTTCCCCCTCGTAACCAAACGAGGAAGTCAATCGAGGAACTCACACAGTTGGCAGTTTTATTTATTCGGTTATCGTTGTAGCAATTACTAGTCAGGTATAGATAGTCATCCTGATATAATAAGCAGTGGGCACTTTTAGTTAACCATTCCGTTGTAGTTGCAACACTTACTAGTCAGATACAAATAGCATGAGATATCCCCAAACCCAGCAGTTGTTGGTACTTTTATGTAGCCATTCCGTTGTAGTGAAGCTGATTACTAGTCATATCGGATACAAGTCAAATTATAACAGTAAACTTTAGTTATAGTTGTCTATGATCAAGCACTGTGCTCCAAGTCGTCCATAACCGCGGACACGGCTTCTCGAAAAGATTTAACCCTGCAGGGGTGCACCAAAGTATCCACACGCACTTCGACCCTTTTTGCCAGATCAGTTAACATACACCCATCGGTATGTCGGCGGGGCATAAGTCATGACGTTTCCCAGACCCAAAGCAAGCACGGGGGGCCACCCCACTAAGTCTACCCGCAACAAAGTCGGCCGGTCTCCGAGACGGACTCAGGGTTTGGGTGGACGGCTGTAAACGACTGGGAACCCGAAAACTCGGGCTTGTCGATACAGCGAAAACGTGTCCCGATCCTAAACAGTACAGGTGCTATCCATCGCACAATTTAAATAAAGCAGTAAGGCATGGCATAAGTACAGGATAGTAAATAAATCCCCAAACTACTTGTGGCCCCCAGTACAGTACTTTGAAATCAGGTACTAAATCGAAGGGGTGCCCATACATCCCGCATGTGGTTAGCGCGCTCGATCTCGGAACAGGTGTCAAGAACTCGGGGTCCTACGGGACACCAGTGAGCGGTCGGAAACCAAATATTATCTATCACCCACCGGTGCCTCTGCATTTACCTACTTCAATTTTAGTTATTAAAAAATAATTAAAGTTATGATCATCTCCAACATAACATGCGGCAATACTCCAACAACTGTGGAACTCGACGACACGCAACAGCACTTGAGCAAGCGACTACGACGCGCAGGTCCAACTATCTACCAAACAACAGGTAATAGGAGGTGTCCAAGGCAATATAAGGCTGCAAGGGATTTCACGGGTACGAAAACTAGAGCATCGCAACACAGATAGCAATAGATCAACAGGAGGGAATAAATACTATAAAAGTAAGATAGGTAGAAAGGGGGAGATGCTCGCCTGAAAACATTGCCGAAGGTTCAACCGAAGATCGGGTCGAAACTCGCATCAACTCAACGGCCTTATCCACGAAGAACCAAAACACTAGAATAAACACCGGATGCAGTAGTTAATGCTACGGCAAAAGATCGGGCATGATGCATGTATGATGTATGACATGACAAAGGTGCGATGCAATTAGGCCATATTAAGCGGAACCGGGGTCCCGACAATTAATTAAACGGTTCAAGTTATTTATCTACCCCACAAATTAAATGTTGGATTAGCAAGACAAAACATGGCTTCGGTTCGCTATGCCAATTTAAATGGGGCCAATATAAGACTAGATTTGCCCGCATATGGGCCCCATATTTAATTATAAGGTGAATCGGCATAGTGCCCCCAAGCCCACATGATATGCGTGCAAGCATGTTAATTTAATATGCAACAAGTTTATATTTCATTTTATAAAATAGGGCTCGGGAAAAGGTTCACACATCTTTGGTCGAAGGTCTTGGGGGTTCGGAGGGGTTCCGGGGTTCGGTCTCAGGGTTCAGGGTTCGACGGGATCGGTCTCGGATAACCGAGGTAGATCTTGTCGCATCCGGGAAGCAGGACTTGGTTGGCGTCGGGGGCACATCGGATCCTCCCTGGTCGGTGCCGATCTTGTCGTTGCGAAGATCTTGTCGGGTCCGCGCCATCAAGTCGGTCTTGGCATTCGGGGTGAAGAACTTGGCATCCTCGAGGAAGTACTTGTCGTATCCGTGAAGAAGATCATGTCGGACCACGGGGTTCGGTCTTCGGGGTTCGACGGGGTTCGGACGCGCCGGGAAGGAGTACTTGTCGCATCTGTGTCCTACGGGTCGCAGAGTTTGACATGCCCGGGTTCGGTCTTCGGATTCTTGAAGGAGGACTCGGGGTCTTCGGGTCCGGGAAGAAGAGCTTTGGCATTCCGAGGGATCGGTTTCCGTGTGGCCGGTCTTGGCGTTCGGGTTCTCGACTTCGCATCCGGGAAGAAGGTCTTGGTATACCGACTTTGTTGACGATGGCGATCTTGGACCAACATCAGCATGGTTTCCACAAGGCATTGGTCTCAATATGTAGCACTTGGCGATCACGATGCCCTTGAGAGGAACTCGGGGAACAGAGGCCTTCCGATGGACTTGGCCAGCCCAACATCACTCTTTGTCGAATATATGCCAAACATATAAAAAAACAAACACACCGAACAACACAGGTGGTTGGCGATGCAGGAGCTCGGTGAGGGTCGCCTACAAGCTTGGCGGCTTGCGGACGATGGAGGGGCCCACGTGGCCGCAGCGGTCGATGACGAAGGGCGCAGGGCAGCCGGAGGATGCGACCGGGAGGGAGGAGGTGAGGGCGGCGACGGTGAGGTCGCGGGCGAGGCAGAGGACGCCGGAGGGGAGGAAGACGGCGGCCGGGGACGCGGCCCGAGGATGTGCGGGAGGCCGACGGCGATGGGGCCAGAGGCGCTTGCAGAGGGCGACGCGGACGCGGAGGGGACGCCGGCGGCGGCGTCTCCGGTGGGGGAAGAAGAGGCGGCCGCGGACGATGGCGCGGAGGAGGGAGCGGGGGCCCGGGTCGGAGCAGAGCTTGGGGACGAGGCGAGGAGGGCCGACGACGAGAGGCACGCGGCCGCGGGCGGAGGAGAGAGGAGCGGCTGGTCGGCGGTGGAAAGAGAGGTGGTGCTTGGCGGGGCGGGGGGCTCGGCTTGCAGGGCGGAGGAGCCGGACGCAGGCGGGCGGTGGCCGGAGGGGAGGAAGAAGGGGCGGGGCGAGCGCGCGGTTGCTTGGGGGCGCGAGCGGCGGCTGCGCCGGATGCGGCTGAAGGCGAGGCGGGCGAGGCCGGCCGGAGGAGGTCCTGGTGGCGAGGTGCCGCGCGGCGAGGTCGAGCTGGAGAGGGCGCCGGAGGGGAGGAAGAGGGGGTCGGGGCGGAGGACGGCGCAGAGCGTGCGCACGGGGAGGAGGGACACAGAGGGCGGCGGCCTGGGCGCCGGTGAGGAGGCGGGGTCGCGAGGCAGGACGGCGGCGGTGGGGGTTGGTGAGACCGAGGGAGGAGGGAGACGCGGGGAGAGAGGAAGGAGACGGGGTGGGGAGCGGTCGCGCGTGGGTGTCGCGTGCGTGGGTCTGCGGGTGGGGCCGGCTGCAGGGTGGGACCGGCCCAGGGAGGTGGCGTGGTTGTGTTGTGGTGTGGGAGTGGTGGTGGGGTTGGTGGCTGTGTGAAGTGGGGTGAGAGGTGGGGTAGGTGGCGCATGGTGATAGGGTGAGTGGGTGAGGGTTGGTGAGGTGGCGAGACGGGGTTGGCCGGGGTGAGGTGGAGGGGGGCTGGGTAGATTAGGACTAGGTAGGAAAAGGTTTAGGGGGGACTGGTTTAGGACTAGATATTTATTTTCGGGTTTTCTTTACACATTATTTTAAAGAACCTTTGTAAATCATTTAGTCAAAACAAAATATCTGGACATCCGAAGTTTGATTTGGAATTAGGACGGGGGTGTTTGCAAAAAACAAAATAGACCTTTGTAAAATAGTTTTTATCAAACGGACGCATGATGATGTCATGATGATGCAATGCACAAAATACCAAGCGATTTTCTAGTAGTGGTTTTGCGGGATGCCACAATTCAACACCACTAACAATGGATCTCGCCCTCGAGATCTGCCTCATGGTACCGGAAGGAAGGTCGGCGACCTGCGTCTTCTCGCTTCGTGTAGATCCTCGCGACACCACTAACAAGAGGTCGTTGTCCGTGATCGTCGAGAGAACACTCCGGGAACAAAAGGTCGAAGGTAGAGGTATCAACAAATAAAGCCACCTCTAGCTTCGATGGAAAGAGAGAACCGATGCATTCTCATCCACTTCAATGTACACAAGCGAATAGAGTGAGTAGTCGGCATGGGGGCCAATCCATCACGCACCCAAACTATTACTCTGCACAATCAGTAGAAAAGCGTGCAGCCATTCTCGGAATCAGACTGAAGATCTCGACAATTCGAGGTTCGGAAACAAAGGAGTGATGCAGACTCTGCATCGGATCTGGCGTAGATGATGTCGTCGTGTCGGAAAACACCGGAAGGCACAAGCAAGGAACAAAGAATGGTACCACAGTAGACGGATTCCTCAGACAGCATGAAGACCCGATGTAGCAACACCGTTACGAAAGGAGGAAGCGAAACCCTGAAGGTACTATGGAACCCAACCACGAGAAATCCTAGACTCGAAGAGAGAGAAGAGAGCGGATTCAAAACACGCAGAGGTG
Source organism: Avena sativa (assembly GCA_916181665.1). Classification (NCBI taxonomy): domain Eukaryota; kingdom Viridiplantae; phylum Streptophyta; class Magnoliopsida; order Poales; family Poaceae; genus Avena; species Avena sativa. Next base: position 325,256,656 of record OV702279.1, read on the forward strand.
AGAGGAGAGCAGCAGAGGGGTAAGGAGTAAAATTAGACCTAATCAGAACTATCCAACCGATTTTGCAAAAATAGTTTTGACACTCTACTTCGGCCGTTAGCTAGGTTATCCTACAGGCTGGACTTGTGGGGTATCGCAACTGCTGAGCTCTGATACCACTCTGTAACACCCTCAGAATCGGCCCTATGCAAGTTTTAGCGAAACCCGCCAAACCCGCATAGAAACGATTCAAAGGTGCCCACCAGGCACTTTCGTGCGGGTGGAAAATGAAGTAATAACATTACACAACAGTCCTCGATGGGACCCACAGAACAGATATATAACAGCGACTCAAGGAGTCAAGAATACAGAGATACAGTACAAAGATCCAAATCACCTTGACAATGATACAGCGTCCGACTACGGACAAGATGCAAATGGGGCTAAGAGCCCTGAAGAATAACCAATGGCGTCCATAACCCTGCCCAGGCCAAGCCGGAAGGGTAACCCTGCTAACGACGTCGATCTCAAAACCTGCTTAAACAAAAGAGGTGCCGACAAAGGCGAAGGAAAAGAGAGAGCGTCAGTACTGAGGCCAGTACACGGCGAGGCTAGAATTCGGCGGTCCTCGCCTACATAGGTATGGTGGACTGAAGCGGCAGCGCAGCATGCACTAAACAACCTATAGAGACTCGATATAACTGCCGGCTGTCAGAGAGGGATAAGAAAGACCTATTCGGAACCATCCTGATACTACCACCAATCATACCCATCCTGGTGTTTCCCCCTCGTAACCAAACGAGGAAGTCAACCGAGGAACTCACACAGTTGGCAGTTTTATTTATTCGGTTATCGTTGTAGCAATTACTAGTCAGGTATAGATAGTCATCCTGATATAATAAGCAGTGGGCACTTTTAGTTAACCATTCCGTTGTAGTTGCAACACTTACTAGTCAGATACAAATAGCATGAGATATCCCCAAACCCAGCAGTTGTTGGTACTTTTATGTAGCCATTCCGTTGTAGTGAAGCTGATTACTAGTCATATCGGATACAAGTCAAATTATAACAGTAAACTTTAGTTATAGTTGTCTATGATCAAGCACTGTGCTCCAAGTCGTCCATAACCGCGGACACGGCTTCTCGAAAAGATTTAACCCTGCAGGGGTGCACCAAAGTATCCACACGCACTTCGACCCTTTTTGCCAGATCAGTTAACATACACCCATCGGTATGTCGGCGGGGCCTAAGTCATGACGTTTCCCAGACCCAAAGCAAGCGCGGGGGCCACCCCACTAAGTCTACCCGCAACGAAGTCGGCCGGTCTCCGAGACGGACTCAGGGTTTGGGTGGACGGCTGTAAACGACTGGGAACCCGAAAACTCGGGCTTGTCGATACAGCGAAAACGTGTCCCGATCCTAAACAGTACAGGTGCTATCCATCGCACAATTTCAATAAAGCAGTAAGGCATGGCATAAGTACAGGATAGTAAATAAAGCCCCAAACTACTTGTGGCCCCCAGTACAGTACTTTGAAATCAGGTACTAAATCGAAGGGGTGCCCATACATCCCGCATGTGGTTAGCGCGCTCGATCTCGGAACAGGTGTCAAGAACTCGGGGTCCTACGGGACACCAGTGAGCGGTCGGAAACCAAATATTATCTATCACCCACCGGTGCCTCTGCATTTACCTACTTCAATTTTAGTTATTAAACAATAATTAAAGTTATGATCATCTCCAACATAACATGCGGCAATACTCCAACAACTGTGGAACTCGACGACACGCAACAGCACTTGAGCAAGCGACTACGACGCGCAGGTCCAACTATCTACCAAACAACAGGTAATAGGAGGTGTCCAAGGCAATATAAGGCTGCAAGGGATTTCACGGGTACGAAAACTAGAGCATCGCAACACAGATAGCAATAGATCAACAGGAGGGAATAAATACTATAAAAGTAAGATAGGTAGAAAGGGGGAGATGCTCGCCTGAAAACATTGCCGAAGGTTCAACCGAAGATCGGGTCGACACTCGCATCAACTCAACGGCCTTATCCGCGAAGAACCAAAACACTATAATAAACACCGGATGCAGTATTTAATGCTACGGCAAAAGATCGGGCATGATGCATGTATGATGTATGACATGGCAAAGGTGCGATGCAATTAGGCCATATTAAGCGGAACCGGGGTCCCGACAATTAATTAAACGGTTCAAGTTATTTATCTACCCCACAAATTAAATGTTTGATTAGCAAGACAAAACATGGCTTCGGTTCGCTATGCCCATTTAAATGGGGCCAATATAAGACTAGATTTGCCCGCATATGGGCCCCATATTTAATTATAAGGTGAATCGGCATAGTGCCCCCAAACCCACATGATATTCGTGCAAGCATGATAATTTAATATGCAACAAGTTTATATTTCATTTTATAAAATAGGGCTCGGGAAAAGGTTCACACATCTGGGGTCGAAGGTCTTGGGGGTTCGGAGGGGTTCCGGGATTCGGTCTCAGGGTTCAGGGTTCGACGGGATCGGTCTCGGATAACTGAGGTAGATCTTGTCGCATCCGGGAAGCAGGACTTGGTTGGCGTCGGGGGCACATCGGATCCGCCCTGGTCGGTGCCGATCTTGTCGTTGCGAAGATCTTGTCGGGTCCGCGCCATCAAGTCGGTCTTGGCATTCGGGGTGAAGAACTTGGCATCCTCGAGGAAGTACTTGTCGTATCCGTGAAGAAGATCATGTCGGACCACGGGGTTCGGTCTTCGGGGTTCGACGGGGTTCGGACGCGCCGGGAAGGAGTACTTGTCGCATCTGTGTCCTACGGGTCGCAGAGTTTGACATGCCCGGGTTCGGTCTTCGGATTCGTGAAGGAGGACTCGGGGTCTTCGGGTCTGGGAAGAAGAGCTTTGGCATTCCGAGGGATCGGTTTCCGTGTGGCCGGTATTGGCGTTCGGGTTCTCGACTTCGCATCCGGGAAGAAGGTCTTGGTATACCGACTTTGTTGACGATGGCGATCTTGGACCAACATCAGCGTGGTTTCCACAAGGCATTGGTCTCAATATGTAGCACTTGGCGATCACGATGCCCTTGAGAGGAACTCGGGGAACGGAGGCCTTCCGATGGACTTGGCCAGCCCAACATCACTCTTTGTCGAATATATGCCAAACATATAAAAAAACAAACACACCGAACAACACAGGTGGTTGGCGATGCAGGAGCTCGGTGAGGGTCGCCTACAAGCTTGGCGGCTTGCGGACGATGGAGGGGCCCGCGTGGCCGCAGCGGTCGATGACTAAGGGCGCAGGGCAGCCGGAGGATGCGACCGGGAGGGAGGAGGTGAGGGCGGCGACGGTGAGGTCGCGGGCGAGGCAGAGGACGCCGGAGGGGAAGAAGACGGCGGCCGGGGACGCGGCCCGAGGACGCGCGGGTGGCCGACGGCGATGGGGCCGGAGGCGCTTGCAGAGGGCGACGCGGACGCGGAGGGGACGCCAGCGGCGGCGTCTCCGGTGGGGGAAGAAGAGGCGGCCGCGGACGACGGCGCGGAGGAGGGAGCGGGGGCCCGGGTCGGAGCAGAGCTTGGGGACGAGGCGAGGAGGGCCGACGACGAGAGGCACGCGGCCGCGGGCGGAGGAGAGAGGAGCGGCTGGTCGGCGGTGGAAAGAGAGGTGGTGCTTGGCGGGGTGGGGGGCTCGGCTTGCAGGGCGGAGGAGCCGGACGCAGGTGGGCGGTGGCCGGAGGGGAGGAAGAAGGGGCGGGGCGAGCGCGCGGTTGCTGGGGGGCGCGAGCGGCGGCTGCGCCGGATGCGGCTGAAGGCGAGGCGGGCGAGGCCGGCCGGAGGAGGTCCCGGTGGCGAGGTGCCGCGTGGCGAGGTCGAGCTGGAGAGGGCGCCGGAGGGGAGGAAGAGGGGGTCGGGGCGGAGGACGGCGCAGAGCGTGCGCACGGGGAGGAGGGACGCAGAGGGCGGCGACCTGGGCGCTGGTGAGGAGGCAGGGTCGCGGGGCAGGACGGCGGCGGTGGGGGTTGGTGAGACCGAGGGAGGAGGGAGACGCGGGGAGAGAGGAAGGAGACGGGGTGGGGAGCGGTCGCGCGTGGGTGTCGCGTGCGTGGGTCTGCGGGTGGGGCCGGCTGCGGGGTGGGACCGGCCCAGGGAGGTGGCGTGGTTGTGTTGTGGTGTGGGAGTGGTGGTGGGGTTGTTGGCTGTGTGAAGTGGGGTGAGAGGTGGGGTAGGTGGCGCATGGTGATAGGGTGAGTGGGTGAGGGTTGGTGAGGTGGCGAGACGGGGTTGGCCGGGGTGAGGTGGAGGGGGGCTGGGTAGATTAGGACTAGGTAGGAAAAGGTTTAGGGGGGACTGGTTTAGGACTAGATATTTATTTTCGGGTTTTCTTTACACATTATTTTAAAGAACCTTTGTAAATCATTTAGTCAAAACAAAATATATGGACATCCGAAGTTTGATTTGGAATTAGGACGGGGGTGTTTGCAAAAAACAAAATAGACCTTTGTAAAATAGTTTTTATCAAACGGACGCATGATGATGTCATGATGATGCAATGCACAAAATACCAAGCGATTTTCTAGTAGTGGTTTTGCGGGATGCCACAGGTGGGGCCGCGCTCGCATGGGGTGGGTGTGCTGCATCGCTGCAGGGTGCATGCGTGTGTGGTGTGGCGTGTGTGGGTGGGGTGGAGGTAAAAAAAAAGGGGGTTGGTGGGGAGGTGGCAAGGAGTGATTGGGTGGATGGAGGGAGGAGAGGTGAGGTGGCGTGCACCGATTGGTGCAGGTGAGGTGGAGGGGGCTGGGTAGGAAAATAGGGTAGGGTTTTTGGTAGAAAAGGTTTGGGTGTTTCTGGGGTAGGTAGGGTTTTTATCTGGAGGTGGCCGACTGGGTCGGATCGGCCCGGTACGGCTGCCTCCTAAAAATAATTAAACATTTTATTTATTTAAAACGGGGTGTCTGAAAACCGTGGTTAGACAAAACAAATATTCCGGAGACCCGGGTTTTAATTTGAATAAAGACGGGAATATTTAGAAAACAAAACTAGGCGTTTCAAAAATAGTTTAGACAAAAACCATGCATGATGATGACGATGCCCAAATGCAATGTGGCATGATGACATGAGCATGCGGTCATGATGATGCAATGCACAAAAACAACGCGATTTTCTAGTAGTGGTTTTGGCGGGGCGCCACATCACATCACAGCACACCCCTGCAAAACAAAGTTAGACGCCTCTAATTTTCTTTGCATATTTTACGTGGTTTGGGGCTTTCAATAAGTGTCGCTCTAACTTACGAACAAGAACCACAACATTGATACTAGTGTTGTCAATCACCCGTTGTAAATTGAATCTTAACTATGTTGGGAGAAACAGGCACCCGCAAAGCCACTTATGCAATACAAGTTGCATGTCAAGCGTGGAGCAAGTCTCATGAACGATGTCATGTAAGGTTAGCCCGGGCCGCTTCATCCCACCATCCCGCAAGATGCAAAGTACACAAGAAGCAATCGACAACAAAAACATCAATGCCCACAATGACCATTGTGTTCTACTCGTGCAACAGATCTACATATAGACACGGCTCTGATACCACTGTAGGGGTTCGTAGCATGGAAAACAAAAAATTTCTACCGCATACAAACAAACAAGCCAAGATCTATCTACTAGATTGTAGCAACGAGTCGATAGAGGAACTCACCCTCGAAGATTCCAAAGCGGTTAACGAGAGCAGATTCTCGTGGGTGATGTAGTCGTACACTTCTGATCTCAAGATCGCGTAGACGATCCTTCCGGCGCTGTGTTCCGGCAGCGCTTCCGCAGTCGGTCACACGTTCGGTACTCGACGAAGACCTTCCTCTCCCTTGTTCCAGCAGGCAGCGGAGGTTTGTAGCAATCTCCTTGCGATTCCGGCAGCACGACGGCGTGGTACCGGAAGTAGAGGGGAGATCTCGCAGGGCTTCGCCTTAAGCCGGAGCGAGTATGGTGGACTATGAGAGAGCCCTCGACGATCTAGGGTTTAAACATGCCGAGGAAGAGGTGCTAGAGCCGGCGGCTAGGGTTTGGTGGTGCCCAAGTCGGCGGCAAGGAGAACCCTGGGAGGCGGCGGCAGCTGCAGGAGGTGGTGGCGCCAAGCTAGGGTTTAGAGGTAGGAACTTGTGTGTCTAGGAGGGGAGCCCTGCCCCTCCTCTTATTGGTGGAGGGAGGCGCGCCTGGGGAGGGGAGTCCCTCCCCAACTCGGACCCAAAGTGGGCCGGCGGTGGGAGGAGGAACTCCTCCCCCAAGTCGGTTTCAAACCTCCTTCTCCTCTTTCCCAAAACTAGCCGTTTGACTTTCAAACTAGCCGTTTGACTTTTCAAACTAGGATTTGAATAAACCCTCTATTTTGGTACAGCGATGACACCTAGTACATGATGCAATCATATCAACTTGATATAACACATTCATGTACCCTTTCCCCTCCGGAGTGCCGGACATTCCGGAACCTTCTAGAACATTCTCGATGAAAACACCGGAACCATTCTCCAACTCCGAAACAGGACTTTCCTTATATGAATCTTATTCTCCGGACCATTCCGGATCTCCTCGTGACATCCCGGATCCCATCCAAGACTCCGAACAACATTCGGTCTCTTACTCATCATTCCATAACTACTCAACAACATCGAATCCTTAAGTGTGTCTCCCTACGGTTCGTGAATTATGCGGACATGATCGAGACACTTCTCCGATCAATAACCAATAGAGGAATCTGGAAATTCATATGGCTCCCACATATTTCTACGATTACTTTGCGATCGAATGAACCACTTACATACGATACCAATTTCCCTTTGTCTCACGATAGTTTACTTATCCGAGGTTTTGATCGTCGGTATCTCTGCATACCTAGTTCAACCTCGTTACTGATAAGTACCCTTTTATCGTTCCCGTGGTATGTGATCCCTTGTGAGCCAGTCACATGCTTGCAAGCTAATTGGATGACATTCCACCGAGAGGGCCCAGAGTATATCTATCCGTCATATGGATGGACAAATCCCACTCTTGATCCATGTGTCTCAACCAATACTTTCCGAACACTCAATGCCACCTTTATAGCCACCCTGTTACGGTGTGGTGTTTGATGTCATCAAAGCATCCTTCCGGTAAAGGTGATATGCATGATCTCATGGTCGAAGGAATTAGGTTACTATGTATTAGAAAGCTTATAGCAAATGAACTATATTTAAATGACTTGATCTTTATGCTACGCTTAACTATAGGAGTATGTCCATCACATCATTCTCCTAATGATATGACCCTGTTGTTAATAACATCTCTATGTTCATGATCAGGAAACCATGATCATATATTAACCAACAAGCTAGTTTAACAAGAGGCTTTTCTAGGGACTCTTTTATGTTTACAAATCACACAAGTATTAATGTTTCCGGTTAATACAATTATAGCATGGTATGTAAACATTTATCATAAGTATGAAGATATGATAATAACCACTTTATTATTGCCTCTTGGGCATATCTCCAACATCTCTTAGCCTCAATGTTATGGATGTGTGTTTCATCCCTTTCGAGATTCAGAAGAAATAAACCATTCACAGAAGGTGCATGACCATAAAAGATGTTACCCATATAAATAGAACAACCATTATTCTCAGATTTAAATGAATAACCGTCTTGCAATAAACACGATCCAGATATGATGTTCATGCTCAACGTAGGCACATAATAACATTTATTAAGGTTTAAAACTAATCCCGAAGGTAAAACTAAGGAGAGCGTGCCGACGAACATCACATCAACTCTTGATCCGTTGCCAACGCGCATCGTCACCTCATCCCTCGTAAGCCGTCGTCTATTCCGTAGCTCCTGTTTCGAGTTACAAATATTAGCAACTGAACCAGTATCAAATACCCAGGCACTACAACGAGGGCTAGTAAGGAAAACATCAATAACATGTATATCAAATATACCTTTGATGGTGCCAGCCTTCTTGTCCGCTAAGTACTTCGGACAGTTGCGCTTCCAGTGACCCTTGTCCTTGCAATAGAAGCACTCAGTGTCCGGCTTATGTCCAGACTTGAGCTTCTTCTCAGCAGGGGCAACGCGCTTGCCGCCGCCTTTCTTGAAGGGCTTCTTTGCACCCTTACCTTTCTTAAAGGTGGGGGGCTTGTTGATCATCAACACATGATTATCCTTTTTGATGTCCACCTCCGCAGCCTTCAGCTTTGCGAAGAGCTCGGTGATCGTATCAGTGGAACCAATCTGATTATGAGTCACTACAAAACTTTTGTAGCTGGGAGGGAGTGATTGCAGAACCCTGTTAATCTTGAGCTCCTCTGGAATCTTGTAGTCCAGTTGCTCAAGGCGTTGAGTGTAGCCCGACATCTTTATGGCGTGCTCACTAACGGAACTCCCTTCCTCCATCTTGCAGTTAAAGAATTTCTCAGAGATCTCATATCTCTCAGAACGGGCCTGAGTCTGAAACATAGTTTTCAGCTCCTCAAGAATCTCAAAGGGCCCGGGATAGTCTTCAAAATGGTTTTGAAGGTCCGATTCCATAGAAAACAACATGGTGCTCTTAATCACACCATAATCATCTTTGCGCGACTGATAGACAGCTTTTTCATCAGCCGGCGCATCTATAGCAGGGGCGTCACCTAGCGCATTTTCAAGGACATAGTCCTTTTGTCCGCCAGAGAGAATGATTCTCAGATTGTGGAACCAATTGGTGAAGTTAGACCCATTGTTTCTAAGCTTTTCCTTCTCAGCAAAAACGTTGAAGTTGAAGTTGGACTTAGCCATTTGATCTACAATGTTTGCAAGTAAAAATTAGACTATGTTCATGATAACTAGTTCAACTTTAATCAAATTACTAGATGAACTCCCACTAAATTCAACATCCCTCAAGTTGTTTAGTGAACATGATCCAAATTCACCACACCTAATCCGATCTTCACGAGAAGAGATGTGGTTTCAATGGTGGACAACAAAGTGTCGATCATATCATTCATATGACTCATGCTTAACCTTTCGGTTCTTGTGTTCCGAGGCCATGTCTGTACATGCTAGGCTCGTCAAGTCAAACCCAAGTATTTCCGCGTGTGGAAAACTGGCTTGCACCCGTTGTATGTGAACGTAGAGTCTATATCACCCGATCATCACGTGATGCTTGGACACGACGAACTTTCACAACGGTGCATACATGGGGAGAACACAGTTTTATCTTGATCTTTAAGTGAGGAATCATCTTATAATGCTACCGTCGCGATCTAAGCATAATAAGATACATAAAAGGATAAACATCACATGCATATAACTTTATGTGACATGGTATAGCCAATCTTCGCGCAATGATCTACATCTTGTGCGTGCCGGCATGATCTCCATCACTCCACCATGATTGCCTTCACCATGAATAGCAACTACAACTATTGCTAACTACTTAGCGATAAAGTGGAACTATTACATGGCGTATAAGAAGTTGACACACAGGTCATACACAATTATAAAGACAACCATATGGCTCCTGCCGGTTGTGTACTCATCGACATGCAAGTCATGAATCATTACAAAACATGATCATCGCATACAATATACACATCACATCTTGGGCCATACCATATCACAGAAAACACTCCCTGCAAAAACAAGTTAGACGCCTCTACTTTGTTGTTGCATGTTTTACGTGGCTTATGGGAGTAGCAAGCTAAGAACGATTCTTACCTACGGAAAGCCACAACGGTGATATTGTGGTTGCCAAACTCTGGTGTAAATCCCATGACAACTATAGTGAGAGAAACTGACATCCACCAGCCGCATGTGCGGAACAAGCCACACGTCAAGTGCGGAGCCGGTCTCGCGAATGATGTCGCATAAAGTTGGCCTGGACCGCTTCGATCTCACTATCCCGCGTCATAAGAAGAACACAAACAAGAGGCTTGCAACAGGAAACATCAACTCCCGCAACAACCATGTTGCGTTCTACTCGTGAAACACATCTACGCATAGATCTAGCTCTGATACCACTGAAGGGTTTCGCAGCATAGTAAATCAAAAATTTTGTACGGATGCGAACGGGAAAGCCAAGATCTAATCTAGGAGATGCAAACAACGAGGGGGAATAGATGAGATCTTCATACCCTTGAAGATTCGCATAGCGGAACGTTCGTCGGAACGTGGGTGATGTAGTCGTACTCGCTTCTCCTCCTCGCGACCCGATCCGATCTAACACCGCAAGTGGCGATGCCTCCGAGAGATGCACACGTGCGGCACCTCGACGTCTCCTCCTTCCTCGGTCCAGCAAGTATGGTGGAGAGACGGATTGGATCTACAACGCGATGGCGCGGTGCAAGTGGTCGAGAGTTTCTGCAGCAGGGCTTCGCCTACACGCAGTCGGGAGGGAGAGAGAGAGGAGGGCAGCAGGGCGGCTAGGGTTTGAGGAGGAGGTGTGGGAGGGGGTGCGCCCCCAGCCCTCTTTATATAGAGGGGTGGGCAGCCAGCCCTTGCCCCTCCCCCAAGCCCTAGGGCCGGCGGCCAAGGAGGGAGGAGTGGGGCGCAAGTACCCCCCCCCTTCTAGAAGCTCCCCTAGGGTTTGCCCTAGGTTTGGCCGGCTGGGCCCTATGGGGCCTTGTGCCCCTGGCCCAATGTGGCCAGGGCACTCACTCATAGGCCCATGACCCCTCCCGACAGGTGGGGCCACGTTGGTCCCCCTCCGGAAGGTTCTAGAAGCTTCCGGTACAATACCGATTAACCCGAAACAATTCCGAACTCCAAAAACTGCATTGCCTTATATGAATCTTATTCTCCGGAACCTCTCGTGATGTCCCGGATCCCATCCGAGACTCCGAACAAAAACTCATAAACCAATTATCCAATCTATCCTAGCGTCGAGACACGTTAAGTGTGTGACCCTTCGGGTTCGAGAACATGCAGACATGATCTTCTATCAATAATCAACAGCGGGGTCTGGAAACCCATATTGACTCCCACATATTCATCGATGATCATATCGGATGAACCACGATGCCATGATTCAATCAATCCCATATATATATTCCCTTCGTCTCGCGATATGTTACTTGCCCGAGATTTGATCGTCGGTACCGTCATACCTAGTTCAATCTCGTTCACAGCAAGTACTTTACTCGTTCCTAATCCGATATCACTTTGTGATTAACTCCTTAACCACATGCTTGCAAGCGGTGTTGATATCGATTACCGAGTGGGCCCGAAGTATATCTCTCCGACTTGGGAGGGAAAAATCCCATCTCGATACATACAACCCAATAGGTACTTTCCGATCACCTGAGAGACACCTTTATGATCACCCTCTCATAGGATGACGTTTGATGACCTCAAAGCTTTCTTCCGATACCAGGGAGTTGCATTATCTCATGGTCTAAGGAATACAATATTTGACATAAGAAAAGCTTCACAAAGATGAACACGATGACACGATCTAATTGCTCCGCTTAGTTTGGGTATGTCCATCATATCATTCTCCCAATGATATGATCTCATTATTAATCGACAACTCATGTCTATGGTTAGGAAACCTTAACCATCATTAATCAATGAGCTAGTCCATAGAGGCATACTAGGGACACGGTGTTGTTCATAAACCACACAAGTATTAAAGTTTCCGCTTAATACAATTCTAGCATGAAATATAAACTTTATCATGAACAATAATTATAATAATAACATATTTATTATTGCCTCTAGGGCATAATTCCAACAGTCTGTGTTGTTTGTGATCTTGCATGCTCTCCGTTGTTAGTAGCTATCTTGGCCAAGTAGTTTCTAGTGACTCCAAGAGGGGGTATTTATGCTCGATAGTGGGTTCATGCCTCTAGTTTCCAAGGGAAATGACAGAAATCTCTTCGGTTTTAGATGTGTTGTTGCCACTAGGGAGAAAACAGCGGTCTCTTGTTCATGGAACATTTGGACTGTTTACCTTACACACTTTGATTAAAGCAGTTATCTGTTGCTTGCAACTTAATACTGGAGGGGGTTCGGATGATAACCTGAAGGTGGACTTCTAGTCATAGATGCAGTTGGATGGCGATCTATGTATCTTGTTGTATTGCCCAATCGAATCTCATAGGATCTTTCTGACTAGTAATTGCATTGTTATGCCTTGCTCAGTTCCTATCAATTTCCTTGCTGTAATTTGTTTACCCTTCATGCCATGTTGTTTGTCTAAGGAGAGCACCTCTAGTGAACTATGGACCCCGGTCCAATCTTTACCATTGATACATCTTCCACTGTTACTTGTTTACTTGCTGCAAACCATTACCTTCCACACCATACGTTTAATCCTTTGTTACAGCAAACCGATGAGCTTGACAACCTCATTGATTCGTTGGGGCAAAGTCTTGAGTTTGTGTTGTGCAGGTCTCCGCATTGCTTAAAACACCTGTGTGACGTTTCCTTCCTCCTACTGGTTCGATAACCTCGGTTTCTTACTAAGGGAAAACTTGATGTTGTGCTTCTTCACACCTTGCTCTTGGGGTTCCCAACGAAGCGCTCCTACATCAACTCAGCGCTGCATCAAGCTTTTCTGGCGCCGTTGTCGGGGAACATATATAGAATAGCTTCAACTTTTTCCTCCCCGTCAAGCAACAGCTATCAACAAGTTTTCTGGCGCCGTTGCCGGGAAGGCTAAGGACGTCTTCACTAGGGGAGTCCTTCACTTCCTTTCTCTTTACTTTGTTTTTAGTTTTCTTTGCTTGGTTTTGTTTGCCTCTTTCCAAAAAACCCAAAAAAATTAGTCTAGTTTGGTTTGCTTTCTTTATTCAAAAACACAAAAAAATTAGTTCCTGCTCTAGCTGCTGCTGCTGTTTTTGGCTTGCTCACTTTTGCCAAAATGAACTCTGCTGAGAACACCAAGTTGTGTGACTTCACTATCACCAACAACAATGATTTCCTTAGCACACCTATTGCTCCACCTGCTCCTTATGCTACCTTTTATGAAATTAAGCCTGCCTTGTTGAATCTTGTTATGAGAGAGCAATTTTCTGGTGCTAGTTCTGATGATCCTGCTGCCCATGTCAATAGCTTTGTTGAACTTTGTGAGATGCAAAAGTATAAGGATGTAAATGGAGATATTATTAAGCTCAAGCTTTTTTCCTTTCTCCTTGAGAGGAAAAGCTAAAGAATGGTTGCTTTCTTTGCCTAAAAATAGTATTGATTCTTGGACTAAGTGCAAAGATGCCTTTATTGGAAAGTACTATCCTCCTGCTAAAATTATTGCTATGAGAAGTGAAATTATGAAATTTAAACAACTTGATAATGAACATGTTGCTCAAGCTTGGGAAAGAATGAAAACTTTGGTTAAGAATTGTCCCACTCATGGACTCACTGCTTGGATGATTATCCAGACTTTTTTATGCAGGTTTGAACTACTCTTCAAGGAACCTGCTGGATTCAGCTGCTGGAGGCACATTCATGGGCCTCACCTTGGGTGCTGCAACAAGGCTCCTTGACAATATGATTCTTAACTACTCTGAATGGCATGTTGAGAGAGCTCCACATGGTAAGAAGGTAAATTCTGTTGAGGAAACTTCCTCTTTGAGTGATAAGATTGATTTTATTATGGCTATGCTTGTTAATGGGAAAGCTCCTCTAGATCCTAATAGTGTTCCCTTAGCCTCTCTGGTTGCTCAAGAAGAGCAAGTTGATGTGAAATTCATTAGAAACAACAATTTCAACAACAATGCCTATAGGAATAATTTTGGTAGCAACAACAATTATAGGCCTTATCCTCCTAATAATGGGAATTCCTATGGAAGCTCTTATAATAATGCTAGAAGTGCCCCCTCTGAACTTGAAGTCATGCTCAAGGACTTTATTAGTAAACAAATCACTTTCAATAAGACTATAGAGGAAAAGCTTTTAGTTGTTGAGAAAAACATATCCTCTTTGTCTGAAGCTCAGTCTTCCTTGATTAATAAGATGGCTACTAAACCTGAAGCTATGGAAAACACCTTTGCTACTGCTCATGCCATACAAGTTACTATTGATGAAAATGTTAGGCTGTTAGCTCAACTCCATGCTAGGTGGGAAAGGGAAGATGAAATTGATAGAAACAATAGTGTGTGCACTATCACAACTAAACCACAAGTAGTCCATATTCCTCCTCCTACTATGCCTAAGCCTATTGAGCCTACTACTAGTGATGCTAAGTTTGACTTTGATGGTTGCAATATCTCTAAAGTGATTATGGTCTTGCAAAAGCTTGCTAGAAGTCCTGATGCTAGTGATATGCATGTTGCTTTCACTAAACATATTACAGATGCTCTTGTGAAAATTAAGGAAGAGAATCTATAACACAAAGCTTCTATTTCTAGGAAAGTAGAAGATAGTTGGGAACCCATTATTAATATGCAAGTGAATGACTTTGATCTCAAAGCTTCATGTGATCTTGATTCTAGTGTCTCTATTATGCCTAGGAAGATTTATGAAATGCTTGATTTGCCACCATTGGAAGATTATTATTTAGATGTCCCACTCAATGATAATGCTAAGAAGAAACTCATGGGGAGTATTAATGATGTTATCATTATGGTTAACAATGCTTATGTCCCTGTTGATTTCTATGTTTTGGATGTTGAATACAATGCTTCTTGTCCTATTACTTTGGGAAGACCTTTTCTTAGAATAGTTGGTGCCATCATTGATATGAAAGAAGGCACCATTAAATATCAATTTCCATTCAAGAAAGTTATTGAACACTTTCCTATGAGGAGAGATAAGTTGATTTTTGATCCTCCTTTGACAGCAAGATTTGATGTTAATGCTTCCTCATTTGAAAATACTTGATTCTTCTTGCTTCTTGTGCCTAACTTAAAGGCGTTAAAAAAAAGTACTCGTTGGGAGATAACCCAAGAGTTTCCTCCTGAACGTCTTCAGTAGCAATTTTAACCGGGCTGGATGTCGTGTCCTTAAGGTCATCTTCTCCATGTAATGAAGCATCGATAGACGAACGCTTACGCGGCTTGAACGGTGTCGCAACCCTTCCACCTCCAAAGCCACGGCCACGACCCCGAGTACTGAAAAATTGCGGCTCCTGGATAGAGGGTTGACCCGTCGAACGGCTAACATAAAATCACCATATTGTAGCTCTTTTGTCGTCCAAATGCCATCACCACACTCCTCATGGTTGTGCCCAATTAATTCGCAGTGCTTACAGAAAAAGGTACTTTTTCATACTTGACAAAGAGCCACTTCGTGCCCTCGTTTTCCACAGTGAGAGGAACAACCCGCTTCAGGCCACTATGAACATCAACCATCACTCGAATGCGCACGTAGTTTCCTTCATAAAAGGGTTTAGGAGACATCTGTACCTAATTAGTCTTCCCAATGCGGCGAGCAAGATCATCAACTATAGAAATCTTCCTATAAAGTTCTGGAATACCGTGTATCTGTGCCCAAACGAATAAACCACCGAAGGAGATCCTCTCTGGGTCTTCCTTCCCATTGTAATCCTCAATTAACACTGCCTAGCCTCGGAAGGTCCAGGGCCCTGATGAACAACCTTCTTCCAATCCCCTAAATAATGCATCTAGAAAACAAAGAGGTTCTCCCCCGCTTCTCTGCAGATCGGTTCCCTCGATAAATTCCACATGGCCTTCATCTTCGCAAACAGAGCCTCTGAACTGAAAGAACGTGTCGTATGCACCTTTGCGATTGCAAGCCAGCGCGCCTCCATCTGGAATTCCTTCGCCTTAGCAGCGCCGATCACCACCTCATCACGCTCGTCATCGCGGAGATCTAGGTGCTTCAAGAGATCATCTATCTCGATCTCCTTCTTGGCCGCCGTACCCGACGAGCCTGCGCCATCGTTCGTAGCCATCCCTCTAGCCCCCAAAACCCTAGGGTTCGGTGGCAGAGAGAGAAAAGAAAAGGGTCAACGGGACGATCCGGTGAGAGGAACAATATGGATGGGATGGAATTGAGATTTGTTGGACATGAGAGAAAGAAACGGAGAAATCTCACGCCGGCAGAGAGAGTCGGTGGAGCACTAGAAACCCTAACCTGAGAGGGTACCCCCTCTTTAGTCTTTGTTTCTTAAATTTTCTAGATTGCTAGGTCTCATTCACAATTTCCCATAGATTAGAGTGTAGAGATGCATATGATTGCTGAGAACATATTGTAGAGATGCTTCTATTTACTGATTTGTATCCATTACTAACTAGGGCAGATTGGGTTTTGTGCATATCAATTAGCAACCACATATTGACTATTGTTCTTTCGGTTTCTTGAAATGTAGATGAAGAACAAGAGCGTTGCTGGCAATAGCATATTTGTATTGTGGGATAAAGCTTTTGGTTTAAAGAATATGTTCACTACACTATCTGCATCGATTCGGGAGTCTCTTGCTTCAAACACTTCACAATACAAGGCTTTGTATAAGCAACATTTGACATGGACACTCAAGTATTTGAGGTTTATATTGCGCCAAGGCTTGGCATTTAGAGGACATGATGAAAGTGAAGACTCATTAAATAAAGGAAATTTCCTTGAGCTCTTAAATTGGCTAGCAGGAAATTTTGAAGAGCTTGATAGGGTGGTTCTCAACAATGCTCCATGGAACTGTAGGATGACTCACCATGATATACAACATGAGCTCATAAAATGTTGTGCGCAGTTGACTACTAAACTAATCATGGAAGAACTAGATGGTGGCCATTTTGCAATACTTGCAGATGAGTCTAGTGATGTGTATCAGAATGAATAGTTGGCTGTTTGCTTGCGTTATGTTGACAAGAAATGAAGGGTTGTTGTAAGATTTTTTGGTCTTGCTCATGTTGCAGATACTACCTCTCTGACACTCAAATATGCAATTAAACAAATGCTAATGAACTTCAATTTGACATTAGCAATGGCTTGTGGGCAAGGGTATGATGGAGATAGTAACATGAAAGGTAATGCCAGTGGACTAAAAAAACTTATCATGGATGAGTCTCCTTCTGCCTATTATGTTCATTGTTTTGCCCATCAACTACAATTAACTCTTGTTGATGTTGCTAAGGAGAGTGGTGATTGCACATGGTTCTTTCAGCATCTTGGATACTTGTTAAATGCTCTTGGCATGTCTTGTAAAAAATGAGAATGATTCGGATAGCTCAGGCCGAGGAACTAATTGATGGATTGGAATTGGAGGAAGTAGAAACAGGAAGTGGACTCAACCAGGAAATGGGTTTGGCAAGGCCATGTGATACACGTTGGGGCTCTCACTTCAGAACTGTGAGCCGTGTCATATCTATGTATGCTGCAATACAACGGGTGCTCGTGAAGATTGGAAAAGAGTACCATGGTGCGGAGGTTGTAGCGGCTCTAACAATGTTGACATCATTTCGGTCATTTGAGTTTGTTTTCATGGCACTCTTGATGCAAGAAATATTTGGATACACAGATGATTTGAGCAGAGCTTTGCAAGCAAAAGAGCAAGATATTGTTCATGCTATTGAGGTACTTGATGTCACAAAGTATCACTTGGAGGGCTTGAGGTCCGATCCTGGATGGGATGATTTTCTTATAAAGGTCACATCTTTCTGTACCAAACACAAGATCAAAGTTGTTGATATGGAGGGTCCTTACTTCCTGTTGGGCGACCTAGAAGAGGTTTCTTTAATGGTGTAATGAATTTCCATCACTTCCATGTTTATATGTATGTGGGTGTCATTGATAGGCAAATTTCTGAGCTCAATGACAGATTTGATGAGGTAAACACGGATCTACTTTCTTGCATGGCAACATTTAGTCCACTCCGTTCTTTTGCTGCTTATGATAAAAATAAGTTGGTTAGTCTTGCTACAAAGTTTTATGCTAATGATTTCACAAGTGATGAACTTGCAAGACTTCCCTGGCAATTAGACATGTATATTACTCATGTGCGTAAAGATGAAAGGTTCAAAAATTTGAAGAATCTATGCCAGCTTTCAGTTATGCTCGTCGAGACAAACAAGCATGAACAATATTTTGTTGTTTACAAGCTTCTTAAGTTCGCATTGATTCTACCAGTAGCTACTGCAAGTGTTGAAAGGGTTTTTTCTTCAATAAACTATGTGAAGAATAAGTTAAGGAACAAAATGGGTGATGACTATTTGAACAACTGCTTGGTTACATTTGTTGGAGAGAGTTCTTCAATGAAGTAAAAGATGAGGATGTCATCAATCTGTTTCAACAAGGCGGCCGCGAAGTTGTATTGTAATTTGGCTTCAATCAAGAGGTAATGCCTCAATGCGAATTTGTTACTTGGAATTATTATCCTATCTCTTATGATTTATGAATTGTGGCTTTAATGAAAATTTGTTACTGTCATACACTACTTTGTGCTAATTTTATAAAATTATCAATTCTCATAGTCATAGTTCATATTGTCTATTGAGACTAATTTTTTTTATAAAATAAATACCCACGGGCCAATTCTTGACGCCGCCACTGTTTCAAGTTAACGTCGATACAGATGGGCCCAGCAGGGAGCTAGCCTCCCTACCGTGATCATCAATGGCTAGCGTATCGATCGGACACCATGCAAAATAATACACAGCCACATACGCTCACGGCTGGCATCATGAATATGTGCACGGACTGACAAATCATGGCACTGCTCCGGTCCAGCTCCCCGCACGTACGCTATGCTTACACGAGACGCCAGACAAGAGATACTGATCCATATATACGCGCCACCATGTACGTGCGCCGGGCGCAGACTATTATAACCGGTGTCGACTGCCGCCGTGCCGACGTCGTCGATTTTTTTACAAATATGCCCACCTGTAATTTCTCATAGCCAAATCTGCCCACTCGCTGAAACGATTGTCAAATATGCCATGGCGGTAGGTGAAAAAGATGACACGTAGCACATTCCGCCAGCACCGGGGGCGGTTTACACATTTCGCCACTGAGGAAGGCCAAAGGTACTTGCCGCCATGGAGAAAAGCCAAAGGTATGTATCGACACATTAACACGGGCGGAAGGTTACGACATCAATACGATTCCATGCAGTTGATTGTGGCACTGACTCTTAGGCTGCAACTGTTTTTCTTTTGTCTTGAATTTTTTTTTGCATAATTTTGTCTTAAACTTGACTTAATAAGCTAATAATCTACTACTTCCTCCTTCTTAGTTTATTAGACTTACTAAAAATTAGAAAAATCTAAAGTGTTAGACTCATATCTAGTAATGGCGACGTGACGTCGGCTGTCGATGCCGGCGGCTTTCTGTACGCGACTCGCTTCCCGCGGCGAGAAAACTTTCCACGTATCCTAGTCCGTTTTACGCCTCCGTCTCGGTCTATAAAAGATGGTCGCCGGCGCAGCGGAGACAACAAGCCCCAAAGCCAGAGCAAATCAACAGCTGAAAAAGCGCCAGCCACCAGCAGCCATGCCTCGCCGCAAGATCACCAACTGGACGAAGATCCGAAAGATGTGTCGCACCCGCTACCCGGACGTGGAGGTCGACGAGGTCCACCTCGAGGCCATAGTGCTGGCCCAACGCATGGGCAAGGCGCGTGTGCTGGTCTTCGAGAAGGAAGGCGATATCGTCGAGATGGCGCTGCTGTGGGTGGTGGAGGCGGTGGCAACTATGGCCGCCCAATGGGCGGTGACCGACATACACCACGTCGCCGCCAAGAAGGAGGTGTAGGCGGCTGCGGCGAAGGAGCTCGCCGACAGGGAGGCGAAGGACCACTGGGCATCCTAGATGGATAAGGCCATGGCAAACCAGGCGGCAGAGGACCGGAGGATGGCGGCGGGCAAGGCGGTGAGTCGTGACCATGCGCGCGTCCAGCAGCAGGACATCTGGTCCGCTACGACGGCGATCGACGGAGCCAACGACAACGACAACGGTGGCCGTGGCAATGGCAGCGAGTAGCCGTCGTGTCGTCCTGCTCCAGCAGTAGTCGTAGCACCCCTAATTAGTTTGAATGGCCTTTTTGTAACTGGCAGAGCTTAAAATCTAATGAAAGGTAAGTTTAGTACTAATGTCTCACTTACATATGGGTCCGGATGACCAACGGACAGGACACCCCGCACTGTCCACGCGCGTCCGGACCAACACAATCGTTGCCTAGATTAGATGCACGGATGGGTCAAACCAGACGCGTTTGTTCGGATGGATCGGCCAGGGCGCCGTGCAACCCGCGCGGACAAGTTCGGACACGCTCGGATGGGATGTGTTGGCCCGGTGAAGATGCCCTAGATACACCTGGGATTGTAAAACACCTAGGTGTAGTCAATCATGAGATCTACCGCTCGGAATACCACGTATTTTGGACTCAACCAAACTACAGAATTTAACAAAATGACATTGGTATTTTAGTATAATGTTTAACACTGTTTATCGAGGACAAAAACCCAAGTTATAATTATTTTTTAGCCTAATATATAAAGTATTATGAACTGAAATTTTACATACTGACAAAAGACTTTCTACAGAATTTTTGTAAAAACTTTTGAACCCAGAATTTTGAATCTCTAAAAATCCATCTCTGTGTAGCCCAGGGCCATCACGAGTCCTTTTTATAGCCTCAAATTAGGAGCGAAATTGGGAAAAATTAGCGTGAGTGCTAGCAGCACATGCATTAATTAAGAAAATTAATGTGCATGCGATGACGTATTATCAGCTTTTGGTGGTCAAGCACAGGAGAAGGGTATATGTATGCTGCATGCAAACCTCCCGCCAGCTGGGATGATGCCTCCCGCCAAGCGCAAGGACAGGATTCCTTTTCCCGCCAATCCCGCTGGCGGGAACTCTGATCCGCCACACTACACGGCGGGAGGTGCCACGTGGCGCTTTTTCTATCTCCCGCCAGGACATATTTGACAAATACTGTGAAAGGAGGGTAGTTTTGGCAATGGCTATTTGCTCGACGTCGTCCGTCCTGGCTGGCCGCGCCGAGGCCACCAACCCAACCCAAACCCACCAGCCCGAATCCAGCCAGCAGGAGGAACGCAGTACGCGATTGCGCTACGTGCATCGTGCTTCTTTCCTCGTCGCGACTCGGGCCCCGCTCGAATCCGAGAGAATAATCTCCCGGAACCCACTTGCCCGGCCCCGGCCACAGCGCCCCGCCGCAGCGCAGAGATCCGGGGATCGATCGGGCCGTACGTACGAGGCGCGCGCGCCCCCTTCCTCGATCGGCCCCCGCGATTTCCTTAACCTTAACCCGCCTGTCGCTTGCTAGGCCAACTTGGTGTCAGCGTTAATCTGGGAGGAGCAGCGCGCGCGGGTGGATGGGCGGATCGTATTCGTACCCTCTCCGCGATTTTATGGGACTATACTAATCTTATGGGAGGCCACTGGCCAAGTTGCTTCGCGTCGAGGGACGCGTCGCGCAAGTGGCATGTTTCTTGTTGTACTACTCCTACAGTAGCTCTTGGTGGTGCCGCGCAGCTGCTCGTAAAGCTGGCTGCGGCGGCCCGGTTTGCGATCTGTTCCGAGCCGTGTTTTCTTTCTTTGGTCAAGAATCCATGTTTTCTCTTTATTTTACTGATGAAACAATCGGCGATTTGCCAGGGTGAAGGGGCCTACGACACGGGCTGTCAGATCACTGCGCTCGTGTAGTCGTGTGGCTGGTAGAAAGAGAAGAGCAGGGATAAAATGACCCGGTTGCGTGCAAATTTATTGGCGATGTTCGTTTTGGCGGCCCAATACTAGGAGCCTGAGGGTCCTTTCTCCGTGCTGCACGCACCATACTGGACATTCTCGGTGTGTTCAGTCTCGAAGAAGAGGCCAACCTCAGTTTTGCACCAGCCGCTTCCACTTGGCTGGCGTCAACTCCAGGCCTGGGCCCAGTGCCGGTAAGGTGTCAAGTGGTGTCAACGAACTGAAGCTACAGGAGGTGTTTTTTTTTTTGAGAGGAGCTACAGGAGGTGCTATACGCCGCTTGGAGGCCGCGCGCTCAAGGAGCGGGATAAGCGGGCAGGCCCAGGTAACCAGATTTTTTTTTTAACTCTGAATATTCTCTACAATTATGATTTAAGAAATGTGAATGCTTTTGAATATTTGTGAAGATTTTTCTAATGTTATAAAAAAATCGGAAAAGATAATTAAAAATCATGAATAAATTTTTTAAAATTATGAATCGATTTCAAAAAAGTCATGAACCATTTTCGAAAATCATAAACCAATATAGAAAAACATCAACAAAAAATTTAAAACATGAACAGAATTTCAAAAAACATGAACCCAATTCAGAAAAAAGAATCAAATTTTAAAAATCATGAATCAAAATTCGAAAAAACATAATATTTTTTAAAAAATAAAGAACATATTTAAAATATGATGTTTCTAAAAAACCTAAACAAAAAGAAACAGAAAATCAAACCAAAAAAGAAATAGAAAAAAGAAAATAAAAAAGGCTCACGAACTGGGCCGACCAACCTAGGCTTCCGCCCCGTGCGATGCTAGCCGCCAGCGGGCGGCAAATAGCTTTTCCTCTTAAAGACGACAAACCCTATTTTTCGCCGGCTGCAGGAATTCCCGCACGCGGGGGTGTCCGAGAGGGCCACGACCCATTTTGCCTGGTCCTTTTCCGGTTTTCTCTTTCCTGGACATGTTTTCCTTTTTTTTTGGTTTTCTCACTGTTTTTTCTAGTTCTTTTTTTTTAAATTCAAACATTTTCCAAATTCGAACTTTCCAATTCCCAATATATCTAAAATTTGAGCATTTTATAATTTTGAACATTTTTCAAATTCAAACATTTTTAAATTCGTTCATTTTTCAATTTCAAACATTTTTAAAAATCTGAATAACTTCCAAATTTGAACATTTTCACAATCTGAAATATTTTTAGATTCAAACATTTTCAAATTTTGAATTAGAAAAAACATGAAACCAACTTGTTACTGGGCCGCGGCCCGCTTAAGGCAGTAACTAGGACTCCCTCTGAAGACAACAAGTACCACTCATTGCCACCTTCTAACATCGCTCATCTCCACCGTTGTTTCCATGCAAGCCATGGTTCCAAACAACGCCGTCTTCCACGGGTCCCTCTCTGGGACTTGCACAATTGTAAGAATAATAATGCCACGAGAAGGGATACACCATCGAAATACCGACATCGTCTTATCACATGGATCTAGGGTTTTGCAGGGAGTTTTAGTGTTGGATAGCAGGAGTGCATCATCTTGATGGTCTCTTCAACAAACAACGAATTGGTACCTGGGAGCGTGGTCGCTCCTTGGAGTTTTAGTGTTAGATCACTCCGCTCGTGTTGTCGTGTGTCAGATAAAAAGAGAAGAGTTTATAGGAATAAAATTGACCAGGCTGCAAATATATTCGCGATGTTCGTTTTGGCGGCCCAATACTAGGAGGGTGAGGGTCCTTTCTCGGTGGTGCACGCAGCATACTGGACCTGAGTGTATTCAGTCTCGAAGAAGAGGCCCAGCTCAGTTTTCCACCAGCCGCTTGACTGGTGTCAACTGCAGGCCTGGGCCCAGCGGCGGTAAGGTGTCAAGTGGAGTGAACGACTTGAAGCTACCTGAATACAGGAGGTGCTATATGCCGCTTCGAGACGGCGCAAGGCACGTTGCCTGAAGGAGCGGGGTAAGTGGGCCGGCCTAAGTAACTAAATTTTTTATTTTTATTTTTGTTGTTTCTATTTTAAACTCCGAATAATCTCTATAACTATGATTTAAGAACTGTAAATGTTTTTGAATATTTGTGAAGATTTTTTAATATAATAAACAAAAATTTTAGAAAAAAATTCAAAAGTCATGAACATAAATTTTAAAATTATGAATCAATTTCAAAAAAAGTCATGAACCATTTTAAAAAATCATAAACCAATTTAGAAAAACATGAAGGAATTTTAGAAAAATCATGAACCAATTTCAAAAACCATGAACCAAAAATTTAAAACATGAACAAAATTTCAAAAAACATGAACCCAATTCAAAAAAAAGAATCAAATTTCAAAAATCATGAACCAATTTTTTTTAAAAAAAATAAAGAACATCTTTAAATATGATGTTTTAAAAACATAAACAAAAATAAATATAAAATAAAATAAAGAAACAGAAAAGGTAAAAAAGAAAATAGAAAAAACATAAAAACATAAAAGAAAAGTCTCGAGAATTGGGGCGATCAACCTAGGCTTCTGCCGTGTGCGACGCTAGCCGCCAGCGGGCAGCAAATAGCTTTTCCTCCTGAAGACGGCAAACCTTATTTTCCGCCCGCTGTGGGAAGTCCCGCACGCAGGGTGTCCGAGAGAGGGCCACGACCCATTTTGCCAGGTTTTTTTTTTCTGGTTTTCTCTTTTCTAGACATGTTTTCCTTTTTGTCGGTTTTCTGACTGTTTTTTCCAGTTCCATTTTTTTTTCAAATTCAAACATTTTTCAAATTCGAACTTTTCAATTCCCAATATATCTAAAATTTGAGCATGTTCTAATTTTGAACACTTTTTCAATTTCAAACATTTTTTTAAATCTGAACAACTTCCAAATTTGAACATTTTCGCAATTGATTTTTAGATTCAAAAAATTTCAAATTTTGAATTAAAAAAACATGAAACCAACTTGTTACTGGGCCGCGTCCCGCTTAAGGTAGCAACTAGGGACTCCCTCTGAAGACAACTACTACCACTCATTGCCACCTTCTAACATCGCTCATCTCCATCGTTGTTTCCATGCAAGCCATGGTTCCAAACAACGCCGTCTTCCACAGGTCCCTCTCCGGGACTTGCACAATTGTAAAAATAATAATGCCACGAGAAGGGATACACCACGGAAATACCGACATCATACGATAACATGGATCTAAGGTTTCGCAGGGAGTTTTAGTGTTGGATAGCAGGAGTGCATCATCCTGATGGTCTCTTTGACAACGAATTGGTACCAGGGAGCGTGGTCGCTACTGGCTGTGGCCACCGGCCAAAGATGTGGCCGAACCGGTAGGAGTGAGTCAGATATGAAACTACAGGAACATGATCTGATGCTCATAATTTTTTAGAAAATTATTTTAGTTTGACAATATACTATTTCATCAGAGATACACTTTCAAGTTTATCGAGACTCAGCCCCGAGCTAAGAATCTTCATGCTCGTCGTTCAACAAAGTTTGACGGTAGTTTAAAACGGACATAAGAAATTTAAAAAAAATTCAAACAATGTGAAACCCTCATCGTGGTGTCATACTATGTGACATAGTTAGAAGGAAAAATATTAAACTCGATATATTGATTATGTCTCAAAAAACCCTTCATAAAATGACCTATCTCATTCGAGATTTACTAGTTTTCGGGTCAAATGACAAATGTTATGGCTAGAATCAAGGCATAGTTTATGATAATGTGTTCATGTTGTACATACATGTCCATCATGGGATAGAGAACAATGTTGCAGGAGAAAGTTTTCCTTTTTGTCGCATTAAAAAGCCATTTTCCATTTTCCGAGTGCAGAAAACGGGCGCTTTTGTGAAGGAACCATCAAATGGCTAATTCAAAATGCTACCACCACATTTAAAAAAATAATATGATAGTTTACATGGACAATATCCTAACAGGGGAATCTCAAACCTTTTCGTATATCCCTGGTGAAAAAGACAATTTCCTGCTGAATCGGTAGGAAGTAGGTCAGATATAAACTACATGTACATGATCTGATGCTTATGTTTTTTTACAAAAATCATTTTAGGCTTACAATATGATATTTCATCAGAGATCCACTTCAAGTTTACCGAGACTCAACCCCGAGCTAAGAATCTTCATGCCCGTCGTTCGACAAAGTTTGACGATAGTTTAAAACAGGCATAAGAAATTCAAAAATGATCCAAACAATACGAAACCTTCGCATGTTGTCATGTTATGTGACATAGTTATAAGAAAAAATATCAAACTCGGTATATTGATTATGTCTCAAAAAACCTTCACAAAATGACATATCTCATTTGAGATTTTCTAGCTTTCTGTCAAATAACAAATGTTATGGCTAGAATCAAGACATAGTTTGTGATAATGTGTTCATATTGTGCATACAGGATGGGAAAAATATTGCAGGAGAATGTTTTTCTTTTTATCGCACCAAAAAACCATTGTCCATTTGCCGAGTGCAAAAAAGGCGGTTTTATGAAGCAACCACCAAAGGGATAATTTAAAATGCTATCACCATATTTTTCAAAAATACTAGACCATCTTACATGGACAATGTCCTAACAGGAGGATCTCAAACCTTTTCGTCTATCGCTGGTGAAAAGACAAATTCCTGCCAAATCGGTAGGAAGTGAGTCAGATATAAACTACAGGTATATTATCTGATACTCATGAATTTTTACAAAAATCATTTTTAGGTTCACAATATGCTATTTTATCAGAGATCCACTTCAAGTTTAGCGAGTCTCGGCCTCGAGCTAAAAATCTTTATGCGTGCCATTTTAAACAGGCAAATGAAATTATGGCTAAAATCATGGCATAATTTGTGATAAATTGATATTGATATCATATTTGGACTCCTCTAATTTTTCTGATCAATTTAGACATATTATTTGTCGAATTCTGATTTACAGATTTAAA
The DNA here is from genome assembly GCA_916181665.1 of Avena sativa. Lineage (NCBI taxonomy): Eukaryota > Viridiplantae > Streptophyta > Magnoliopsida > Poales > Poaceae > Avena > Avena sativa. The sequence continues at coordinate 325,283,159 of OV702279.1, forward strand.
TATATTAATTATTCCATATTAAATAGAAAAATACAAAAAAATAAAATCATTATATTTTTATTTGAATTCAATAATATTTTTACTTACTCATTGTTTTTTACTTAAATAATTATTTGTAATTTCAAAAAATACAAACATATGACATGATGATATATGAGTTAATATGATTGATATCATAGTATTGACAACAATGTATAAATTGCTTTGCGGAAACAGATTCTAAAGGAATCGGAAAGCTAAGCGTGTTGGAGGTGGAGTAGTGACGATGGGTGACCTACCGGAAAGTTTACCAAGACTGTGATTTAATCAAATATTAAGTGTAATTAGTGTTAAAAATGTTCAAAGTAAGAGATTAACCCTACCAGGAAGTTTCACCAAGACTGCGATTTAATCAAAAATTAAGTGTAATTAATGTTAAAAATGTTCAAAGTGAAAGATTAACGAGTCAAACAATTCAAAGATTAAGAAGTTGAGAAAAAAAATCATTTTTTTAGAATTTTTTTTTGCAACCGGCCGAATGGGGCCTCCGATGGGACCTCACACCTACGCACATCATCTATTTTTTTTAAAAGCCGAGGGCAGCCGTCGCCGTAGCTTACGCCGACAGCTTTTCGATACGCCGACGGCCTCCGTGCACTCCGCCGAGGGAGATCTTTGCTGAGGAGTCTACACCAAGGACAGCCATCGGCGTAGCATACGCCGACTGATTTTGGCCCTCGGCTTAGCAATCCATTCGTGTAGTCGGAAGCACAAATACATGTCAGACGACGACATGTCGATCTTGGCCCAGATGGGTTGCTCTTCTCCCACTATACCTCAACGTCTCCCACGACGGCACCTGGAGGTTGGGTTAGAGGAGCCCAAGGTGGCGGCGACCTCCTTCTTTGTAAGTGGCAGTCGGCCTCACTGTTTTATGGCGTTCATCCCACATGTAGCGCCGATGGCAAGTTGGGGAGGTGTGCCTGCAGGTGAAAACCAAGATTTGACTCTGATCTTGACGAGCGATGGTGGCGTCTTCACGCAGTGACCTTGTTGAAGACATTACCGATGCAGCCGTCTACTCGCTCGTGATCCTCCTGGGGAAACCCTAGATCTGTGTTACCAGATTAGACGATGGCAGCACTTTGGTTTTGTTCTCCCTCATGGGGCATTGTTTTTGGAGCAGCTATTGGATGGTCGAGGCAAGACCGCAAGAGGTGGAGTGTTGTGCATCTTGTTCCTTGGTGATGGTGAGTCTCAGTGGCGTGGCAGCGTAGGGTCCTGGTGACAGGCACATTTTGATGGACAAACGCAGAGCGGTGGTGTTGTCTGGGAAAGGTGATTTCGATAGGTGTAGCATTACTCTTTGGTCTATGGGCTACCGATCGCCTCCGTGCCTTCACGTACCGGTTCTAGGATTTCAATTAAAACACATCGTAATTACTGAGATGTGCTTATTATAGGATTCACAAAAAAAAGGTATGCCTAGGTATCAGGCGAACTAAATCTCAGTCACCTGACGTCATAGGCAAATCAATCCAGCGCAACTTTTTATGAAGTACAACACTCGGCTCATGTGTTGTTAGGATTTTGTGAGCTAACCCAAAATACTTCACCCACTCAACGCATAACCAATGTTCACTTCGATGAACCACAAGTTCATATCAGTATATGTAGGGTTTCGTAGCATGGAAAAAAAAAATTTCTACCGCATACAAACAAACAAGCCAAGATCTATCTACTAGATTGTAGCAACGAGTCGATGGAATAACTCACCCTCCAAGATTCCAGAGTGTTTAACGAGAGCGGATTCTCGTGGGTGATGTAGTCGTACTCTTCCCGATCTCAAGATCGTGTAGATGATCCTTCTGGCGCTGCGTTCCGGCAGCGCTCCCGCAGTCGGTCACACGTTCGGTACTTGACGAAGACCTTCCTCTCCCTTGTTCCAGCAGGCAGCGGAGGTTGTAGCACTCTCCTCGCGATTCCGGCAGCACAACGGCGTGGTACCGGAAGTAGAGGAGAGATCTCGCAGGGCTTCGCCTTAAGCCGGAGCGAGTATGGTGGACTATGAGAGAGCCCTCGACGATCTAGGGTTTAGACACGCCGAGGAGGAGGCTTGGCCGGCGGCTAGGGTTTGACATAGGCGGCGGCGACGAGTCCCCTAGGGCCGGCAGCGGCTATGGAGGGCGGCGGCGGCTTGGGGCTAGGGTTTAGAGGTAGGAACTTGTGTGTCTAGGAGGGGAGCCATGCCCCTCCTTATATAGGTGGAGGGAGCGCGCCAGGGAAGGGGAGTCCCTCCCCAACTCGGACCCAAGGTGGGCCGGCGGTGGAGGTGGAGGGACTCCTCCCCAACTCGGATTCCACCTCCCCTCCACTTCCCAAAAATAGCCGTTTGACTTTCAAATTGCCGTTTGACTTTTTCAAACTAGGATTTGAATAAACCCTCTATTTTGTTCAACGATGACACTTAGTAGAAATCATACCAACTTGATATAACACATTCATGTACCCTTCCCCTCCGGAGTGCCGGACATTCCCGAACCTTCTAGAACATTTCCGACGAAAACACCGGAACCATTCTCCAACTCCGAAACAGGACTTTCCTTATATGAATCTTATTCTCCGGACCATTCCGGATCTCCTCGTGATATCCCGAATCCCATTCGAGACTCCGAACAACATTCGTACTCTTTATCATCATTCCATAACTACTCAAACAACGTCGAATCCTTAAGTGTGTCTCCCTATGGTTCGTGAATTATGCGGACATGATCGAGACACTTCTCCGAACAATAACCAATAGAGGAATCTGGAAATTCATATGGCTCCCACATATTTCTACGATTACTTTGCGATCGAATGAACCACTTACATACGATACCAATTTCCCTTTGTCTCATGATAGTTTACTTATCCGAGGTTATGATCGTCAGTATCTCTGCATACCTAGTTCAACCTCGTTACCGATAAGTACTCTTTTCTCGTTCCCGTGATATGTGATCCCTTGTGAGCCAGTCACATGCTTGCAAGCTAATTGGATGACATTTCACCGAGAGGGCCTAGAGTATATCTATCCGTCATATGGATGGACAAATCCCACTCTTGATCCATGTGTCTCAACCAATACTTTCCGAACACTCAATGCCACCTTTATAGCCACCCAGTTATGGTGTGGTGTTTGATGTCATCAAAGCATCCATCCGGTAAAGGTGACATGCATGATCTCATGGTCGAAGGAATTAGGTTACTATGTATCAGAAAGCATATAGCAATTGAACTATTAAAATGACTTGATCTTTATGCTACGCTTATCTATAGGAGTATGTCCACCATATCATTCTCCTAACGATATGATCTTGTTGTTAATAACATCTCAATGTTCATGATAGGGAAACCACAATCATTTATTAACCAACAAGCTAGTATTATAAAGAGGCTTTACTAGGGACTCTATTTTAGTTTACAAATCACACAAGTATTAATGTTTCCTTGTTAATACTATTATAGCATGAATGTAAACATTTATCATAAACACAAAGATATAATAATAACCATATTTTATTATTGCCTCTAGGGCATATCTCCAATAGTCTCCCACTTGCACTAGAGTCATCTAATCTAGATTACATGGTAATATACGGAACACCCATGGCAGTTTGGTGTTGGTCATGTTTTGCCCTCGGGAGAGGTTTAGTCAATGGATCCGCCACATTCAGATATGTGTGTACTTTGCAAATCTTTATGTCCCCATCTTGGACATGTTCTCGAATAGTGTGAAAACGTAGCTTGATATGCTTCAGCTTCTTGTGTGACCTTGGTTCTTGCGCATTGGCTATGGCGCCCATGTTATCACAGTAGATAGACATTGGGTCCAGCGCACTAGGAACCACACCCAGCTCTGTAATAAACTCTTTCATCCATATCGCTTCTTGTGAAGCCTCCGAAGCAGCCATGTATTCCGATTCAGTTGAAGATCTCGCCATAACGCTTTTCTTTGCACTCCTCCAGCTAACTGCTGCACCATTCAAAATAAATACGTATCCAGATTGTGATTTAGAATCATCCGGATCGGTGTTCCAACTAGCATCGGTGTAACCATTAACAACGAGCTGTTCATCACCTCCATAAGAAAGAACCATATCCTTAGTTCTTCTTAAGTACTTAAGGATGTTTTTGACCGCTGTTCAATGATCCATTCCTGGATCACTTTGATATCTGCTAGTTAAACTAACAGCATATGCAATGTCGGGTCTAGTACATAGCATGGCATACATTATAGATCCTATGGCTGAGGCATAGGGAGTCTTACTCATCCTTTCTCTATCTTCTGCCGATGTCGGACTTTGAGTTTTACTCAAGGTCGTATTGGGCAACATGGGCAAGAACCCTTTCTTGCTATCTTCCATTCCAAACCTCTTTAGATCTTTGTCCAAATATGTACTTTGTGACAATGATATTAGGCGTCTCGATCTATCTCTATAAATCTTTATGCCTAATATGTAAGCTGCTTCGCCAAGATCCTTCATTGAAAAACTATTATTCAAATATTCCTTGACACTATTAAGAAGGTCTACATCATTCCCAATCAACAATATGTCATCTACATATAGTATTAAGAATGCTACAGAGCTCCCACTCACTTTCTTATAAATACAAGCTTCTCCATAAGTTTGTATAAAACCAAAACTTTTGATCACCTTATCAAAACGTTGATTCCAACTTCGGGATGCTTGCTTCAATCCATAGATGGACCGTTGAAGTTTGCATACCTTGTTAGCATCTTTAAGATCGACAAAACCTTTGGGTTGCATCATATACAACTCTTCATCAATGTCTCCATTGAGGAATGCTGTTTTGACATCCATCTGCCATATCTCATAATCATAATATACAGCGATTGCTAACATAATCCTCACAGATTTTAGCTTCGCTATGGTGAGAAAGTCTCATCGTAGTCAACTCCTTGAATTTGTCGAAACCCTTTTGCGACTAGTCGAGCTTTATAGACAGTAACATTACCATCAGCATCTGTTTTCTTCTTGAAAATCCATTTGTTCTCGATAGCCTTCCGGCCATCCGGTAAGTCCACCAAAGTCCATACTTGGTTTTCGTACATGGATCCAATCTTGGATTTCATGGCTTCTTGCCATTTATTGGAATCTGGGCTCATCATCGCTTCCTCATATGTCGCAGGGTCATCGGTGTTGTCCACCAACATGACACTCATAACGGGATCATACCAATCTGGAGTGGTACGAGTTCTCGTTGACCTGCGAGGCTCTGTAGCAACTTCAACCGAAGTTTCATGATCATCATCACTAGCTTCCTCTCTTATTGGTGCAGGCACCACAGGAACTTCTTCCGGTGCTGCGCTACTCGCAATTTCGAGAGAAGGTTCGACAACCTCGTCGAGTTCTACTTTCCTTCCAGTCACTTCTTTCGAGAGAAATTCTTTCTCTAGAAAGGATCCATTCTTGGCAACGAAGATTTTGCCCTCGGATCTATGATAGAAGGTATACCCAATAGTTTCCTTCGGGTATCCTATGAGGATGCATTTTTCCGCTTTGGGTTCAAGCTTGTCCGGCTGTAACTTCTTTACATAGGCTTCGCAACCCCAAACTTTAAGGAACGACAATCTAGGTTTCTTCCCAAACCATAATTCATACGGTGTCGTTTCAACGGATTTAGATGGTGCCCTATTTAAAGTGAATGCGGTTGTTTCTAATGCATAACCCCAAAATGATAGCGGTAAATCTGTAAGTGACATCATAGAACGAACCATATCTAAGAGAGTTCGATTACGACGTTCGGACACACCATTACGCTGTGGTGTTCCTGGCGGTGTCAATTGTGAAAGTATTCCGCATTTCTTCAAATGCTCGCCAAACTCGTAACTTAGATATTCACCTCCACGATCAGAACGTAGAAATTTAATCTTCTTGTTATGTTGATTCTCTACCTCACTTTGAAATTCCTTAAACTTCTCGAAAGTTTCGGACTTATGTTTCATGAAATAGATATACCCATATCTACTCAAGTCATTCGTGAAGGTAAGAACATAACGATAACCACCGCGCGATGCTACACTCATTGGACCACACACATTGGTATGTATGATTTCCAATAAGTCCGTAGCTCGCTCCATTATACCAGAAAATGGAGTCTTAGTCATTTTACCCATCAGACATGCTTCGCATCTTTCAAGTGATTCGAAATCAAGTGATTCAAGAAGTCCATCGGAATGGAGTTTCTTCATACGCTTCACTCCAATGTGACCAAGACGACAGTGCCACATATAGGTCGAGTTATCGCTCGATTTCAAACGTTTAGCCTCAATGTTATTAATATGTGTATTTCCGCTATCGAGATTCAAGAAGAATAGACCATCTATCAAAGGTGCATGTGCATAAAACATATTACTCATATAAATCGAACAACCATTATTCTCGGACTTAAACAAGTAACCGTCTCGCAATAAACAAGATCCCGATATAATGTTCATGCTTAACGCATGCACCAAATAACAATTATTTAAGTATAAAACTAATCCCGATGGTAGATGAAGGGGTAGCGTGCCGACCGTGATCACATCAACCTTTGATCCGTTTCCCACGCGCATCGTCACCTCGTTCTTCGCTAGCTTCCGTTTATTCTGCAGCACCTGTTTTGAGTTACAAATATGAGCAACCGAACCAGTATCAAATACCCAGGCACTACTACGAGTACTAGTGAGATACACATCAATAACATGTATATCGGATATACCTTTCTTCTTGATGTTGCCGTTCTTCAAATCCGCCAAGTACTTTGGGCAATTCCGCTTCCAGTGACCTTCCCCTTGCAGTAAAAGCACTTAGTATCAGGCTTAGGTCCAGCCTTGGTCTTCTTCGTCGGCGTGGCAACTTTCTTACCACCCTTCTTGAAGTGTCCCTTTTTCTTATACTTGCCTTTCTTGAATTTGATGGTATTATTGACCAACAACACTTGGTGCTCTTTCTTGATCTCCACTTCTGCAGATTTCAACATGGCAAAGAGTTCTGGAAACGTCTTGTTCATGTTCTGCATGTTGTAGTTCATCACAAAGTTCTTGTAACTTGGTGGTAGTGATTGGAGGACACGGTAAATCCCCAAAGCATTAGGAATCACTATACCCAAGCTTTGAAGTTTGTTTGCGTGCCCAGACATCTTAAGCACATGCTCACTGACGGATCTGCCCTCTTCCATCTTGCAGTTAAAGAACTTTTCAGAAGCCTCATAGCTTTGAATTGCCGCATGAGTCTCAAAGATCAATTTGAGATCCTCGACAATATCATATGGGTCTGAATTCTCAAACCTTTTCTGAAGCTCCGATTCTAAACCATACAAGATAGCACACTGAACTGTAGAGTACTGAGTCTTTCGAGTGAGGTAAACATTCTTTACTTCATCGGCAGCATCAGCTGCAGGTGGGTCACCCAGCGGTGCATCCAGCACATAGGTCAAATTACTAGCTGTGAGGACAATCCTCAAATTGCGGAACCAATCCGCGAAGTTGCTTCCATTGTTTTTCAACTTTTCTTTCTCTAGGAACGCATTAAAATTGATGGTAGGGGCTGCCATTGATCTACAACATATTTGCAATAGTTTAGACTAAGTTTATGACAAATTGAGTTCAAATTAATAATGAAATTAATCTAGGTGAACTCCCACTCAAAACAATATCCCTCACATTGTTTTAGTGATCACACGAACCAAATCCACCACATCAACACCGATCATCACGAGAGTTGATATAGTTTCAATGGCGAACAATCGACATGTTCATCATATCTACTATATGATTCATGCTTTACCTTTCGGTGATCCGTGTTCCGAGACCATGTCTGTACATGCTAGGCTCGTCAAGATCAAACCTTAGTTTCCGCATGAGCAAATCTGGCTTGCTCACGTTGTATGCACTTGCAAAATCTAACACACCCGATCATCACGTGGTGCTTCGAAACAACAAGCTTTAGCAACGGTGCTAACTAAGGGTGAACACTTTATGACTTGAAATTCATGTGCATGAGGGATCATCTTATAATGCTACCATCGTCTACTAAGCAATACAAGATGCATAAAGGATTAACATCACATGCAATTCATAATATGTGATATGATATGGCCTTTCTTCTTTGTGCTTCCGATCTCCATCTTCAAGCACGAACATGATCTCCATCATCACCGGCATTGCATCAAGGTCAATGATGCTTCTCCATGGTTGTCGTCCACCGGCTTCAACTATTACAACTACTTTGAATAGACACGCGGGTCTTAACATAAATTAAAGACAACCATATGGCTCCTGCCGGTTGCCAACTTACAATAAGGAACATTGCATACATCAAATATAATCACAATCATGGCCATATCACATCACTGCACACCCCTGCAAAACAAAGTTAGACGCCTCTACTTTCTTTGCATGTTTTACGTGGTTTGGGGCTTTCAATAAGTGTCGTTCTAACTTACGAACATGAACCACAACATTGATACTAGTATTGTTAATCACCCGTTGTAAATTGGATCTTAACTATGCTAGGAGAAACAGGCACCCGCAAAGCCACTTATGCAATACAAGTTGCATGTCAAGCGTGGAGCAAGTCTCATGAACGATGTCATGTAAGGTTAGCCCGGGCCGCTTCATCCCAACATCCCGCAAGATGCAAAGTACACAAGAAGAAATCGACAATAAAAGCATCAACGCCCACAATGACAATTGTGTTCTACTCGTGCAACAGATCTCCATATAGACACGGCTCTGATACCACTGTAGGGTTTCGTAGCATGGAAAACAAAATTTTCTACCGCATACAAACAAACAAGCCTAGATCTATCTACTAGATTGTAGCAACGAGTCGATGGAATAACTCACCCTCGAAGATTCCAAAGTGTTTAACGAGAGCGGATTCTCGTGGGTGATGTAGTCATACTCTTCCTGATCTCAAGATCGTGTAGACGATCCTTCCGGCGCTGCGTTCCGGCAGCGCTCCCGCAGTCGGTCACACGTTCGGTACTCGACGAAGACCTTCCTCTCCCTTGTTCCAGCAGGCAGCGGAGGTTGTAGCACTCTCCTCACGATTCCGGCAGCACAACGGCGTGGTACCGGAAGTAGAGGAGAGATATCGCAGGGCTTCGCCTTAAGCCGGAGCAAGTATGGTGGACTATGAGAGAGCCCTCGACGATCTAGGGTTTAGACACACCGAGGAGGAGGCTTGGCCGGTGGCTAAGGTTTGACCTAGGCGGCGGCGAGTCTCCTAGGGCCGCCGGCGGCTATGGAGGGCGGCGGCGGCTTGGGGCTAGGGTTTAGAGGTAGGAACTTGTGTGTCTAGGAGGGGAGCCCTGCCCCTCCTTATATAGGTGGAGGGAGCGCGCCAGGGAAGGGGAGTCCCTCCCCAACTCGGACCCAAGGTGGGCCGGCGGTGGAGGTGGAGGGACTCCTCCCCAACTCGGATTCCACCTCCCCTCCACTTCCCAAAAATAGCCGTTTGACTTTTTCAAACTAGGATTTGAATAAACCCTCTATTTTGTTCAGCGATGACACTTAGTAGCAATCATACCAACTTGATATAACACATTCATGTACCCTTCCCCTCCGGAGTGCCGTACATTCCGGAACCTTCTAGAACATTTCCGACGAAAACACCGGAACCATTCTCCAACTCCGAAACAGGACTTTCCTTATATGAATCTTATTCTCCGGACCATTCCGGATCTCCTCGTGATATCCCGAATCCCATTCGAGACTCCGAACAACATTCAGACTCTTTCTCATCATTCCATAACTACTCAAACAACGTCGAATCCTTAAGTGTGTCTCCCTACGGTTCGTGAATTATGCGGACATGATCGAGACACTTCTCCGAACAATAACCAATAGAGGAATCTGGAAATTCATATGGCTCCCACATATTTCTACGATTACTTTGCGATCGAATGAACCACTTACATACGATACCAATTTCCCTTTGTCTCACGATAGTTTACTTATCCGAGGTTATGATCGTCAGTATCTCTGCATACCTAGTTCAACCTCGTTACCGATAAGTACTCTTTTCTTGTTCCCGTGATATGTGATCCCTTGTGAGCCGGTCACATGCTTGCAAGCTAATTGGATGACATTTCACCGAGAGGGCCTAGAGTATATCTATCCGTCATATGGATGGACAAATCCCACTCTTGATCCATGTGTCTCAACCAATATTTTCCGAACACTCAATGCCACCTTTATAGCCACCCAGTTACGGTGTGGTGTTTGATGTCATCAAAGCATCCATCCGGTAAAGGTGATATGCATGATCTCATGGTCGAAGGAATTAGGTTACTATGTATCATAAAGCATATAGCAATTGAACTATTAAAATGACTTGATCTTTATGCTACGCTTATCTATAGGAGTATGTCCACCATATCATTCTCCTAACGATATGATCTTGTTGTTAATAACATCTCAATGTTCATGATAGGGAAACCACAATCATTTATTAACCAACAAGCTAGTATTATAAAGAGGCTTTACTAGGGACTCTATTTTAGTTTACAAATCACACAAGTATTAATGTTTCCTTGTTAATACTATTATAGCATGAATGTAAACATTTATCATAAACACAAAGATATAATAATAACCAAATTTATTATTGCCTCTAGGGCATATCTCCAACAGTATATAGTAAGCGTCGACAACTAGGTATACAAAAGATATTCTCAAAATCGCTGACCATAATCACCCCTTATAACCCAAAATTCTGGACGAATATCTCATGAACAATATGCAGTCAATTGCATGATCCACAGTAAATTCCTACAAATCTAGTTTGATTTTGCAATTAAAAACGAGTCGAGCTCAAAAATGGTAGAGCAAGTGTGCGGAAAAGTACCAGTGGATGGGGCTTTGATCGCCGGCGGCAGGGGGAACTCCGAGGAGAGTGTATTCGCGGTCATCGCCCGTGCGACCGCCGCGCTCACCTCCGAAGCTCCATCCGCGGGAGCTGCTAGTGCGCCCTCCCTGGTCGCCGCTCGCACGTGCTCTGCCTGCACACCCTCCGCCCCGCGCGCCTATCTCGGTCACCGCCTACGCGCCCGTCGATGTCACCACTGGCACGTCTGTCGAACTCGCTTCCCAACCTTCCTCGGCGGTAGCCGCCAGCGCGCCCTCCCTAGTCATTGCCCGCACGCGCTCCTTTCGCAGAGCCTGCGCCCCCGCGCGTGTCTCGGTCGCCGCGTGCGAGGTTGTTATCGTCACCATTGGCGCGCCCGTTGCGGTCGCCGCTACATCACCCATCGAGGCGTCTTCCTCCTTTCTCTTTTGTCCCCCTTTGTGCGTTCGTTGTCTCCATTTCTATCTCCCTTGACCGAGATTTCTAAATGTACATTGTTTGTTCGGCTAGCTAGTTGCAACTCCCCCCCTCCACCGACGGATGCTCAGTTACAAGCAAGTTGCAACTGGCCCGTCGATGGGGGTCTCCCCGGTTGCAATCAAGTTGTAACTGGCCCCAGTTATAAGCAAGTTGTATCTAGGACCCGACAGAGCTTAGTTACAAGAAAGTTGCAACTGCCCCGCCCCCTCCACACACACCAAAGAGTGCTCAGTTACAATCATGTTGCGACTGGCGGCCGACAAGGTCCCCCTCCCCCGGTTGCAATCAAGTTGCAACTGGCCCCCCTCGACGGGGCCCCAGTTATAAGCAAGCTACAACTGGAATCCGACAGAGCTCAATTACAAGCAACTTGAAACCCCACATCCTCCACACCGACGGGTGCTCAGTTACAAGAAAGTTGCGACTGGCCCGCCGACGGGGGTCCCCCCGGTAGCAATCAAGTTGCAACTGGCCCCCCTTGGAGGGCCCCCAGTTACAAGCAAGTTGCAACTGGGACCCGTCAGAGCTCGGTTACAAGTAACTTGCAACTGCGTCCCCCTCCCCACACACTGACGGGTTCTTAGTTACAAGCAAGTTGCAACGGGCCCGCCGACAGGGTCTCCTCCCCCGGTTGCAATCAAGTTGCAACTAGGACCCAACAAAGCTCAGTTACAAGCAAGTTGCAACTGCCCCCCTCCATCGACGGGTGCTCAGTTACAAGAAAGTTGCAACTGGCCCGTCGATGGGGGTCCTCCCGGTTGCAATCAAGTTGTAACTGGCCCCTGGCCCAGTTACAAGCAAGTTGCATCTGGGACCTGACAGAGCTCAGTTACAAGCAAGTTGCAACTGCTCCTCCCTCCACACGGACGAGTGCTCAGATACAATCAAGTTGAGATTGGCCCGCCGACAGGGTCCCCATCCCCCGGTTGCAATCAAGTTGTAACTGGCCCCAGTTATAAGCAAGCTACAACTAGGACCCGATAGAGCTTGGTTACAAGCAACTTGAAACCCCCCACCCTCTACACCAACGGGCGCTTAGTTACAAGCAAGTTGTGGCTGGCCTGCCAACAGGGGTCCTCCCGGTTGGAATCAACTTGCAACTGCCCCCCCCTTGGTGGGGCCCAAGTTATAAGAAAGTTGCAACTAGGACCCGATAGAGCTCAGTTACAATCAAGTCGAAACCCCCATCCACATCGACGGATGCTCAGTTACAAGCAAGTTGCAACTGGCCCACCAACGGGGTCCCCTCCCTGGGTAGCAATCAAGTTGCAACTGGCCCCCTCGACGGGGCCCCAATTACAAGAAAGTTGCAATTGGGACCCTACCGAGCTCAGTTACAAGTAACTTGCAACTTCCCGCCCCCACACACACCGATGGGTGCTCAGTTACAATCAAGTTGCAACTGGCACACCGACAGGGTCCCCTCCTCCGATTGAATCAAGTTGCAATTAGCCCCCCTTGGCGGCCCTAGTTACAAGCAAGTTGCAACTGGAACCCGACAGAGCTTAGTTACAAACAACTTTAAACCACCACCCTCCACACCGATAGGTGCTCAGTTAAAAGCAAGTTGCGACTGGCCCACCGACAGGGGTCCCTCGGTTGCAATCAAGTTACAACTAGCCTCCCCTTGGCGGGCCCCAGTTATAAGCAAGTTGCAACTGGGACCCGGAAGAGCTCAGTTACAAGCAAGTTGAACCCCCCTCTACACCGACGGATGCTCAGTTACAAGCAAGTTGGAACTGGCCCGCCGACAGGGCCCCCTCTCCCCTGTAGCAATCAAGTTTCAACTGCCCCCCTCGGCGGGGCCCCAGTTACAAGCAAGTTGCAACTGGACCCAGCAGAGCTCAGTTACAAGTAACTTGCAACTGCCCCCCCACACACACACTGACGGGTGCTCAGTTACAAGAAAATTGCAAAAGCCCCCTCCCCCCTCGTCGGGAGCTCAATTACAAGCAAGTCGCAACTGGCCTCCCTCGCGAGGGGCTCAAACATTTGGACCTCGATGGGGCTCCCCCGACGAAGCTCAGTTACAAACATGTTGTAATTGTCCCCCGACGGAGCTCAGTTACAAGCCTGTTGCAACTGCCCCCCCCCCCCCTAGCCGGGGGCTCAGACAAATGCCCCCTCGACAGGGCTTCCCCGACAGAGCTCAATTGCACGCAAGTTGCAAATGGCCCTTGGCGAGGGTCCTAGTTTTATGTGGACCATGCCGGGGGCTCAGTGACAACTTCCTTTCAACAAAAAATTGCATCCAGTTTTAAAAAATCAACAACAAAGATATACCTGGCTCGAAGAGAAAGGAAAAAAGCCCAACAAAAAGATTAGAAAAAAGCTCAGCTACGATGAAGTGGCAATTCACTTCTATTTTTTTTGTCTAAACCCTTTAGTGTGTAGGTTCACTTTAAAAACTACACATTTAAAAAGCTAAAAACATCTTATATTATGAAAAAGCAAAAAAGGGAGCACATGTTACTAGTACAAGTTAGATCAGTCTAGTAAAATAATGGCAACTACACAATCTGGAGAGGAAAAAACAAATAGAAAAAATAAAATACAACCAACAAATAAAAAATTAAAAAATTTAAACTCAAATGAAACTCGATTGAACAACCAACTAAAACAATTAAGCTAACCTTAAAATTCATATGTAGAGAAAAAACAATATAAATGCCGGTAAAAAAATAGGGGAAGAAATAACCCATAGAAAAAACAAAAAAATCAACATAGAAAAAACACCTCATAAATAAACATAGAAAACCCAATAAAGAAAGCCCGGAAGAAACTGACGCGCGCGGCAGCCTAGGAGAAACGCGCGCCCCGCGGACGTGCACACAACGACAGAAAATGAACTCTCGCGACGCACAATACAGGAAAACAAAGTGGTTTGCACTAATTGTAAAGCAAAAAATATCTAACGATGTATTAGATGACTAAGAATTAACTAAGATCCCACAAAACACTTGACCTAATCTCAATTTCACCTGAAGAAAAATAATCAAATAACTGTTGACAAAAAGAAACAACCACAAAAAAGAAACTAAAAAACAGGAAAAAAGAAGAAAACTCATGCCCACGTCCACCTCACTGTCTCCATACTCCGTATTAAAAATGTGAAGCGATTGGTGACAACTTATATCGATTACAGTCAACATAAAATGGCCTACAGAAAACGCAAAGTACAAGAACAAAAAAAACAAAAAACAAAAAACAAAAACAAAGCGCGTGCAACACAGCCCAAACAACAATGAACGGGGGACAGCAGCCCAAAACAGCAACGCGCGGTAGACGGGGGACAGCAGCCCAAACAACAACGCACCCAGGTTTGCACAAATCGTAAAGCAAAAAGATCCGACGGTGTATTGGGTGACTGAGACTTAGTTAAGTTTCAGGCGCATGAAAATTAGCAAAATCGAAAAAAAAATCTGCTTATTATAGTCTTATTCTGCGTTTAAACCGGGCTCCAAATTCTGACAACTCTGGCGGAAAATAAGCACGCCATATCCCACGAGGAACTCAGTGCGCACGACCACGCATCGCATCCTCCGAACTGAACATGCACAGGGCCTTGTACTAACAAACGAATCCCCTACATGCAAGCACACTCTTGACTCCATCTCAAACACATGGATACCATTCTACCATCTTCTTCTTCTACCTCCTCTCCTTACCTTTCTCCGGGAGAGAGAGTGAGAGTGAGAGGGAGGGAACCCATCCAGAAACAATGGCAGGAGGGATCCTTATTGCCTGATTCCCTGCGATCGATGCAGCTAGCTCATCGGCTGGTCACCTCGTCTATGAGATTGATCCTCGTGATCGGTCGAGACATCGGGAGGGGAGAGGATAGGCCTATGGTGCGTTGAGTTCCTGCGATCTCTCGGTGATCACATCACACAAAGGTTCGGTATCTGGTTCTCTCCATTGTTTCCCAGTTAAAATATTTCTGCGTATGTACGTACATATGTCGATTCCGGTGCCATTTCCTAGGGAATGAATGATGTTCGCCCAAGACTTTTTGCGAGTGGATTTGGATTTTGTTCTCTCCGCTTTTAGGTTTAGGTATATACCTATGTTCTCGGGTCTTGATCTGAATTCATCTTCTGATGGTGGTATTGTGTAGTGTATATATCAGGAGTCACGAGAACAGATTCTTTTCCCGAGTTATGAGTCGATTGGTTTTGAAAGTTGGAGGTGGTAGATACATACTGACATATTGTCCTGGTCGTAGAGATGTGTACTGATGGCCGGAGATATAAATACTCCTACATGTAATTAGCTCAAGGTTTTTTGAGCGAAAATTAGCCCATGCTTTTTTAGAATTAACCCGTACATTTTTAGAATTAGCCCTTACTTGGACCTGTGTGCAGCCAACCAAAAGCCTAATATCCCATCTGCAAGGCAATCGTGGCCGGGAGTGAACCAAACGTTGCTCTGCAGACTGCAGTCGATTTCCCCTATAAAAATTGACGGTGCTAGGCGTCTTCTGGGATATGGAAACTTTCCAGGTTTCGAGCCGTCCGATTGAGTCAGATCTCGTTTTCGTTCTTTCATCCCGTTTTTGCTACAATAGTCCCACATTTGCTATAAATAGTCCCGTTTTTGCCACATGTAGTAGAAAACGGTTCGGTTCAGAAAAAAAACTAACAGGATAGACTTCATCGGAGAGTTCATCGGAGACCTCGCCAACGACCTTGTAGCAAAAAAAAATATCCTAATATAGCAAAACCGACTTCGCCGGAGACATCGCCGGAGACTCTCGCCGGAATAAACGTCGTCGGAGACCTCGTAGCAAAAAAATTACGCTATGGTAGCAAAACCAAAAAAAATACGCTATTATAGCAAAACCAAAAATTACGCTATTGTGGCAAAATCGACTTTGCCAAAGACACTATAGCAAATTCTATTGTGCCAAAGACATCTTCCGAGACATCGTAGCAAACAATATGGTCTGATGTAGCATTTCGAGAACACCACTGTAGCAAAAAAATAAACGGATGTAGCAAAAACCACATAAAAGCCGGTGTCCTGGCCCTTGCGCGGGGACGACATCAAGCGCCGGCAAGCCCTCCCGTGGCTACACGCGCGGCTGCGGTGCTCACAAGGACAAGGTCGGCGAGATGACGATCCCCTCGCATCAATTCCCGTCTATGGGAGGGCGCCATGATCACGACGAGCCGGCAGCAGGAAACCGGGCAGCGGCCGTGATGGAGGCTGCAGGGGAGCACCCATCACGACGCCAGCCTGCAGCATAGACACGGCAACAGGGGGTCATCTGGTTGAGAAAGAAGGCGCCTCCGAAGGAGAAGCAGGATGGGACGGCGCGAGGTCGCGGCCGTTCGGAGATTCGGCGAGGTCGTGTCCCACTCCCATGAGGCGCGGCGGCGGAGAGGAACTTGTAGGTAGGAGAAGCTCGTCGGCGCCCGGGACAAGAGACCGCGCGGGGTAGGCAGCAGGTAGGGGGTAGCGCTCCGGCTATCGGCAAGGAGGAGGCGCTTTAGTCGGCGGCTGGCGGCGGAGCGCTACTGCAGGGGACGGGCAGGCGCAACGTCGAGTTGTCCGGTGAAAGGAGTCCCAGGGAAGAAGATAGAACCGCACGTTATGTTGGGTCAACACGTTCCCACGACTACCCTACCGGACGAGCGATGGGAACGTATTATCCCCCGGCGGGGAGGGTATCATTTTCCTATAAAAATGCTTTGCAGTGGATTGAATCGGGATACCAGACCGACTGATCGCGGTCGAACACTACGCCCCTGCGCTGCTACGGCCGAAGGCCGTTGCCTGACTACAGATGCTGCCACTCGCATTCAGTGGCGCCAGGAGACCACCAGGACACGCCAGCGCTCCGTCCTCCTGGCCGGCTCTGCTGCGCAATCGTCGCACCGAAGTCTGTTAGGTCATTCAACACGTAAATATCTTATTATGTATAAATTCAGACCTCCTGTATTCATAGGTTACCAGCTAGACCTATCACCCTCGTTAATTAGCACACTTTGAATGTAAAGAAAAGTAGGTCAATTTATCAGTTAGACATATATATGTCTTTATTTTAGTTTTGTTATGCATCAAATTAAGATAAAAAGAAAGACAACACCATATAAATCCTTGATATGCCTTTGGTCACCTCTGATGAGCTTATCAGCTTGTTCGGCGAGTGTAATGATTGTAGCGTTAAATTTGAGCTAATGCAGTACTATTCGTCATGTGATCGTTATCTCCCCCCCAAGGGACCACGATATCTCTAGTTGGACTTAATCTAGAATATATCAATAGTTGAGGGACAAAAGGTAGTATTTCTCTTGTAAATCAAAAAAAGTGTAACAATAATCACCCTCTTGATTAAGTGTATTGCTCGCTTTTGTACTTGTGAGGTTGCACGTAAAATTTCCATATATGTTATATTTGAAGGGTTCGTAGCATAGAAAACAAAAAAATTCCTACGATGGGAACAACTAAGTACCAAGATCTATCTACTAGATACAAGCAATGGATGGATATACATCCATAGAATACATACTCTCGAAGACCGAATAGCGTTAACGAGGTTGTACTCGTGGATGATATAGTCGAACGCTTGCCGATCTCAAGATCGTGATGGAGTCCATCTGATCCAGCCGGTCCAGCACCATCAAGTCCAGCACCGCAAAGCAGTGATGCATCCGTGATCGCACACACATCCGGGTACTCCGACAACCTCCGCTCCCTCGCTCCAGCGAAGCATCGGAAACAACAAATCCTTCCAGAAAAAGCCACCGGAAACATGTATCTCGCTGATCCGAGACCATGGGGAAATTCTAAGGGGAGGGGAGAGATCCTTCACGAGGAGGTGTGAAATGAGAGGAGGGAGTGGGGTGCCTTTCATAGGGAGAGGGGGGCATCCCCCTCCCATGGCGTGGCAGCCATGGAGGTCTCCCCACCTCTTCCACATTCATGTGGGTGGAGCTCCCACTCACATAAATAGCCACTCACTCAAAATTTCACTCACCTCCATTAAATTTCCACCAAATTTAATACAATCTCTCATTAAATAAAACTCTTTTATTTGTTTATTCAGAATTTCTTTAATTACTTGAATTAACAAACATTCACATAAAACCTCTTATAACATTTCAATTTCAGATGCAGAACCAGTTTCAACAATTTTAATCGAAACAGTTTTGGTGTCTAGTGTCGCGCTTTGTAATTCTTTCTCTAGCATATTATTTGCTCCAAATGGTATCGGTATCCCTTAAGTGTGTCACCCTACGGTTCGCGAATAATGCAGACATGATCGAGACCCCTCTCCGATCAATAATCAACAGTGGGACTTGGAGATCCATACCGACTCCCACACATTCAACGATGACTTTTGTGATCGTGTGAACCTTATACACATGTAACTCAATCCCTTTGTCTCGCGATATATTACATGTTCGAGATTCAATCATCGGTATCTACATACCTAGTTTGATCTCGTCATCGACATATACTCTTTTCTCGTTCCCGTGATATAACATTCCAGTGATCAAATCACTTGCTTGCAAGCTAAGTAATGTGATATCACCGAGAGGGCCCAGAGTATATCTCTCCATCATCGGGATGGACATATTCCACTCTTCATCCATGAGCCTCAACATAACACCTTTATAGCAATGAACCCATCTTTATAGTCACCCTGTTATGGTGTGACGTTTGATGTTATCAAGATACTTTTCTAGTGTTAGTAATTGACATGATCTCATGGTCTAAGGACTAAGATTACTTCGGGTGATGTTATAGCAATATAAACACAATAACCTTGATCGTAATGCTATACTTCGGATGAATGTTTATCACATCATCCCAACAATGTTTTGACCTCGTTATTAACAACATCCAATGTCCATGATTAGGAAATCTTTGACCATCTTGTTAATCAACGAGCTAGTTCATAAGAGAGGCATAACTAGGAACTTTCTTTTTGTTTATTAAACACACATGTATTAACGTTTCCGTATTAATACAATTATAGCATACAAAATAAACATTTATCATAAATAAGGAATACGATAATAACCACTTTATTATTGCCTCTCGGGCATATTCGCTTCAGTCTCCCACTTGCACTATAGACAATAATCTAGTTTATAAACTTTGCGTATGGAACACCTATGGCTTTCTGGTGTTCCATATACGCGATTTCAAGTGGTTAACAAAATCTACGAATCTGACGATTTCAGGTCCATGTGTATTTGCATGTATTTGCATCTTCACACATCACTCATTCTCCAATGAGATAGCATTGTATACATTTAGTCTTTTGGTGAGAAATTTAGTTCATTGGGGTTAAATCATGTCGATACTATTATCGTACAATATATCTTTAGTGTTAGCCTGTTGTGAACCATACCTTAGTTTAATAAAAAACTACTTGACACAAATGTCCTCCTTTGTTGCTACTATAGCAGTCATATATTTATCCTTTTGTTGTAGTATCCGTCACAATGTCTTAACTTTGGAATTCATCCAAATCCATCATGGAAACTTTCTTTCCATTTCATTATGCCACCCAGAGTTTAAATTGAGATAAACTTAATTTGTATCTTGTGACAAAACTAGTATCATTTTTCAATGAACTATTTGTCTCTTATACAAATGGAATATATTCTTAATTATTACAAAAGATTATAAGAATATCCTTACTATCGTCCAATGATCATTTTATGATTCATTCTGGTATATGCTCATAACACTTAGAGCATAGGAAATATCTGGATGTGTACATATCATGGTATGATTGATCAAAATATTCTTGTGATTTCACTCATCAAGTGTCAAAGCACTTGAATCTTGTTTCACTTATCAAGTGTTGATACACTTGAATCTTGATTCAATTCTTTTCCATACGACAAGATCCTTTTCTCGTCATTTCTATATTGAATCCCTTCAATATCTCATATATGTACGTTTGGCACGACCATATTGGCGTCACAATCTATCCATGACATTCATGCTAAATATTCGGGTTTTGCCTAAGTCTTTCATCGAAATGAAATTCTTAACCTTTGTCAATAAAAGATACATCATTTCCAATCAACAAGATGTCCTCCATATAATATATTAGAAATATGTCTCAGCGTTTCCACTTAATTTTTTGCAAATGCAAGAATCTTCATGGTCTCCTGATGAAAACTCCGTTAACAGTTTCATCACGGTGAAGATTCCAACTCCGCGATGCTTACTTCAACCATTGAAGTTTGCATACCCTTTTTAGCATCCTTTGAATTAACAAAGCCCTTTGGATCATGTCATGCAGACATCCTAGGTAACCATTCTTTTAGAAGAAATTTGTTTTGTTTATTCATCTACCATATACCAAATTATATGTAGTGGTTGCTACTTTAATCCGTCCAGACTAAATATCGCTATGAAAGATCAAATCTTGTCATAGTCAACTCCTTAAACATTGTCGTAAAATAATTTACGACACGTCGACTATTTCATATATGTGAAACATTCATGTATGTTTCTTTATATATCCAAATACGACCGATATATTTTTACACCTTTCCGGAGGGTCTTCCAAGTTCAAAAAACTTGATTTCTCGCGTATGGAACTATCATGGAGTTTATGGCTTCAAGCCATTTGACGGAGTCAGGGCCCATCATCGCTTCTTTGCATGTAGTCGGTTCATCATTGTCAAATAACAATGATTTACTCTCAAATCTCAGCATTTGATTGTTTATCCGACCTACTTGGTTCAATAGAAACTTAGACCTCCGTGACCGCAACCTTTGAGGCACCTGAGCCATGTGCATTGTGGATGCCTCCAGAACGTTTTCCGGCGCTGCGCAACTCAGCACATATAGCTAAGGTTCGTTAACCTTATCAAAGTTCTATTGTCCTTCCACTTAACTTTTGCGAAAATTTCCTTTTTTCAAAAAACTTCACGTTTCAAGCGACAAACCCTTTTGTCCTCGGTGTTATGGAGGAATACCCAATGGTTATTCGAAATAACCTATAAAGACATGCTCATCCAACTTTGGTTGTAAACATCTTACTTATGCTTAGCATATCAAAATTTAAGAAAGGACAACTTGGGTTTTACCCCAAACCATAACTTACATGGTGTCATTTCAACTGATCAAGATGGAGCTCTTTTCAGTGTAAAAGTGGTAGTCTCTAAAGTTTTAATCATTTAAAACATGATGGCAGTTTTATAAATAACACCTTTGATCTAACCATGTCAAACAAGGTTTCATTACAAATCTCAAACACTCCATATTCCTATGGTGTTTCAGGAGATGAAAATCTAGGTGTTTTGCTAAACTTGCAACTCAAATAAATCCCTTTATGATAAAACCATAAATTATTTATTTTTACAATGATTTTCTACTTCATCTTGAAAATCTTTGAACATTTTCAAAGATTTCATACTTTTTTCTTGTTAAAAAAATATTCACTCAAATTTCCGAAAAAGCATATGAAGTTGAAGTTCATTGCTTACGACTATACATAATGGACTACATACATCGATATGCATAAATTCCAATATTTTAGTCGTTCGTTCTTCTTGGCCTTTGAACGAAGTTTTAATTATCCCGAGGAAAGTCTCACAAGTGTCATTTGATCAAATCAAAGACTCCAAAAATCCATGAAAATGGAGTTTCTTCATGTTTTCTTTCCAATATAATTTAAACGGCGATGTCACTTCGTAAGTGATCTTCCAATTATTTGTCTTGCGACATTTTAGCATTAGTTTTATGGATGTGATTTCTCCAACTAGATTTGTAAATCATCCATCTTATTTGGAATACGGTAATTATTTGAACAGTCTTTGTTCTCATAATACCTGATTTAAATAATTATTATTAAAACAAATCTTGAAGGTAAGCTTTGATGTCAACGAGAAATACAAACAACGGTTTGTTTGTTTTCAATGAATATCATCACATATTCTTTTTCTGGTTACTTAGGCCATTGTGGTTCATGAATTGCGTCGTTCTGTATGAAATTTCATACCAACCAATTCGATATTCAATACCCAAGAACCACATTATTTAACAAGCAAAGAATACAACCATAACATGTATATTATCTATGTACCTAAACTGGATATTTCCAGTCTTTTCTTTTCTGCCAAATATATTTTATAGATTCTCTTTCAGCATTTCCTTTCCTTTTAAAAGAATCTACCAACATCAAAAGTGTCGCCATATACATGACATATAGTTCAAAGCATGTATATTTAAATACTAATACTTTGGACTTGCACTTTGAAACAGATCACCATCATCAAATGATTGGCGTTCTTTCAAAATCCATTCTTTAGTAATCTTTTAGTGTAGTAAACACTTTACATACATTTTCTATTCATCCTTATCATGGCGACTTTCATGATCAGGCTAATATAGCTTATAAAGGCGAATCGTGAGTATAACATTACTTTCGAAAACCCTTTTGGATGATTAGGATGTCTAGCATCTCCAACCTTTGCAAATTATCATCCAATATGAGAACATATATTATACTCTATCATATTGTAACCAAAATATTGTTTCATATATCGTTATATCTGTCACACATGATGGTTTCTGAAACAATTCTTTCAGTTCCTAGATAATTTTGATATTTAAATCAAGAATCATGAAGGCAAAACATGATACTTAAGATACTAACACTAGAATTATTACTCTTGATTTAATACTAATTATCAAATTTCATGGAGTAAATAGAGTTTGCTGAAAGTTTACAATAGGACTTTAAACTTTAGATTGACACTCAACACAATACGATACCAGTTCGTAAAGTAAATATCTAGAATTCTATAGTTCTATTATCTTAATTACAACTAAGCATAAGGTGGTGAACGAATGTCAATGACTACAATAAATTATGCAAATTCACTTTGATTTAATTTACGATAAATTGACTTCTACTAATCTAAATTATAAATGAACTCCCACTAAAAAACGACATCCCTCGTGTCTTTTTGGTGATTACATGAACCAAATCCACTACACCAAGTCCGATCATCACGTGAGTCGGTGTAGCTTCAAAGGAGAGCATCCATATGGTCATCATATCAAAACATATGACTCATGCTTAACCTTTCGGTCCGTGTTCCGAGGCCATGTCTGCACATGCTAGGCTCGCCAAGTAAGAACCTTAGTATTCACGTGTGTAAAACTGTCTTACACCCGAGATATGCTCGTGGATTCAAGTACACCTGATCATTACGTGATGTCTTAAAGCGGCGAAATATTGTCGGTGCATACTTAAGAAAGAACACATTTTTATCTTGATATCTAAATGAGGGATCATCTTATTATGCTAATAAAACTCCAAACAAGCAATATAAGATGCAACAAACATCACATGTGAAAAGTGAAATGATATCGTCCTTGCACTTGATCGTTATCATGTGCATCGTTGTATGATATCCATCATTCCTTTATGTGTAAGGCCAAGGTATATGGAAATTACACGTTATGTGTGTTGTAAGAGTATCGACTTATACATTTACTTACAACATCACCATATCATGACACTAGCCTAGCAACAATCTAAAACTAGATGCTTCTAATCTATCCATTGCAAGTTTTACGTGGCTTAGGGATTTCGGAGATTGAACCATTCTTACCTACGAACATGGAACCATAATGATGATAATCAAATTATTGACAACTCGTTATAAATCAGATATTAACTATAGTAGGAGAGACAGACACCCGCTAGCCACTTATGCAAAACTAGTTGCATGTCAAGCGTGGAATAGGTCTCATGTGCGAGGACATGTAAAGTTTGTCCGGGCCGCTTCATCTCACTATGCCACTAATATCCAAAGTACAAGGAAGAAGTAGTAACATGACCATCAGCGCCCACATATTCATGTGTACTACCCCTGCAAAGCATCTACGCATAGATCCGTCTCTGATACCACTGAAGGGTTCACAACATAGAAAACAAAAAAATTTCTACGATGGGAACAACTAAGTACCAAGATCTATCTACTAAATACAAGCAATGGGTGGATATACATCCATAGAATACATACCCTCGAAGACCGAATACCGTTAACGAGGTTGTACTCGTAGATGATGTAGTCGAACACTTGCCGATCTCAAGATCGTGATGAAGTCCATCTGGTCCAGCCGGTCCAGCACCATCAAGTCCAGCACCGCAAAGCAGTGGTGCATCCGTGATCGCACACATGTCCAGGTACCCCGACAACCTCCGCACCCTCGCTCCAGCGAAGCAGCGAAAGCAACAAATCCTTCTAGAAAAAGCCACCGGGAACATGTATCTCGCTGATCTGAGACCATGGGGAAATTCTAAAGGAGGGAGAGAGATACTTCACGAGGAGGTGTGAGATGAGAGGAGGGAGTGGGGTGCCTTTCATAGGGAGAGGGGGGCAGCCCCCTCCCATGGCGTGGCAGCCATGGAGGTGTCCCCACCTCTTCCACATTCATGTGGATGGAGCTCCCACTCACATAAATAGCCACCCACTCAAAATTCCACTCACATCCATTAAATTTCCACCAAATTTAATGCAATATCTCATTAAATAAAACTCTTATTTATTCAGAATTTTTTTAATTACTTGAATTAACAAACATTCACATAAAACCCCATATAACATTTCAATTTCACATGCAGAACCAGTTTCAACAATTTCAACCGAAACAGTTTCGGTGTCTAGTGAAATAACTCCTGTGCTTTGTAATTATTTCTGTGGCATATTATTTGCTCCAAATGGTGTCGGTATCCCTTAAGTGTGTCACCCTACGGTTCGCGAATAATGCAGACATGATCGAGACCCCTCTCCGATCAATAATCAGTAGCGGGACCTGGAGATCCGTACTGGCTCCCACACATTCAACGATGAATTTTGTGATCGTGTGAACCTTATATGCATGTAACTCAATACCTTTGTCTCATGATATATTACATGTACGAGATTCGATCATCGGTATATTCATACCTAGTTTGATCTCGTCACCGACATGTACTCTTTTCTCGTTCCTGTGATATAACATTCTAGTGATCAAATCACTTGCTTGCAAGCTAACTAATGTGATATCACCGAGAGGACCCAGAGTATATCTCTCCGTCATCGGGATGGACAAATTCCACTCTTGATCCATGAGCCTCAACATAACACCTTTATAGCACTGAACCCATCTTTATAGTCACTCTATTACGGTGTGACGTTTGATGTTATCAAGATACTCTTCTGGTGTTAGTTATTGACATGATCTCATGGTCTAAGAACTAAGATTACTTCGTATGATGTTATTGCAATATAAACACAATGACCTTGATCGTAATGCTATACTTCGGATGAATGTTCATCACATCATTCCAACAATGTTGTGACCTTGTTATTAACAACATCCAATGTCCATGATTAAGAAACTTTTGATCATCTTGTTAATCAACGAGCTAGTTTATAAGAGAGGCATAACTATAAGCTTTCTTTTTATTTATTAAACACACATGTATTAACGTTTCCGTATTAATATAATTATAGCATGTAAAATAAACATTTATCATAATAAGGAATACGATAATAACCACTTTATTATTGCCTCTCGGGCATATTCCCTTCAATATTACAAGTGAACACTAATTCATACATAACAAGAGTAGCTTTGACATGTTGGGAAACTTTATCCACAACGTGATAACTTATGTGTTCAGGATAGCCATACCCTCTAGTACCGCACACCTACATAGTGGTACCGTTTCTGTCACTCATCTACACCCTCCAGTACCGCACGCATCTACATAATCATAGTTATTTATTTCAAAACACTTGTAAAGCAACTAACACACATATTTATTTGTCGTGCATATCCCTCCCCCTCTCATATATCTACACTCGGTGTTTTCAAACACCTCGTGACATGGGAAAATATGGCATTACCATGATAACCCCCATTGTATCAAATATCAGCATATGTTTTTAGAGCATAACATGCTATAAACATACCAACAAAACGATAAATGCATAACATGCATCATCTCATACCCACAATCTCCGCCATAGGAATTACATCTATAAAGTTGCAATACATGGAGAGAATGGACCAACTTACCACCACAAATCCATTGTCCAGGGGTGGACGATTCCCCCCTCATGGTAGAGAGCTACGAGGCATTGGTGAAAGACGAGAGGCAGCTGGACTGCTAGAGGAGGTTTTGGCAGCGATTCCTGTTGAAATAATTAGCAGTTTTTGCATTAATTTAATCCAAGTGTAAATCATGACAGAACAATTCCCAAGACTAACTAGCATACGCATAGTAGACATGCACCATACATGCAAATGAAAACCTAGCACATCTACGCATATGCAATACTAGTAATCATCATAGGAAATAACAGGAGGGCAAAGAACAAGTACGAGTTTATCGATGGTATGACCAACGACGCAACAAAAGTGGATCCGCCACCGGCGGTAGAAGCAACAACTTGCATGGAAGCGTCGTCAGACATGGCGATGGAGTCGAGGAATCCGGACGAAGAAGAGCTTGAGTAGCCGCGCCTAGACGCTCCCCAAAAACCTTATCGCCTCTCTCCCGGTGCAGGATCAGAGAGACGGGGTTCCGGAGGCCTGCTCTCCCGGACGTTCGTGCATGCAGCCGGCGGGATGGAGTAGCAGAGGGCAGCACAGAGAGGTGGAACGGCGATGCGCAGGTAGGCAGATGCAATCTAATTGCTGGTGACGGCTAGGGTTCGCGTGTGCCTGCTTATATAGTGCGGGTTGAAACAGCCGGTTGATTAACGCGTCCGTAATGACGCATTAATGACTCATAATTAATACACAATTAATTTTCCCAAACAGCAAAATAAAGCTCGGCTCGGCGAGATTCCCACAACCCGCGGCGCGCGCGCGCGTCGTGACAAGGCGAGGCGGGCGACGTCGGAGGAGGAGTGCGCGAGGGCTTCTCTTCTTCTCACACCTTAGTGAGTGGTGAAACACTCTACTATATAAGGTGGTCCAACTCCCCTTCTATTAGCAATGTGGGACTAAACTTTGGCACCACTAGCACACACATGAGCTGCCATAATAATGGGCCAAAGAGAATTTCAGAATTTGTATTTGTTATGGGCCAAAAGCCCAACATCAAATATGCCTCAAATTCCAACAATCCCCCAAAAAGTCTCATTGGCACATCACATCATTCTGTTCCAAATCACTATTTTGATATACCAGCGTTTTTCAGTGGAGACTGTTAAGTTGAACTTCCACCTAGAGCATTAGACTACACTCATCAACAACTGTCAATGGACTAAGCCTTGAATTGCCAGTTTTGTGTAAATGAGTTTCACCTAATGTCATACTGATACTAGGCTGCCGAAGGCTACCCCTCGGGTGGAGCATATAAGTCACACTCCTGGCCTTTTTCATGAGCTTCCTAGAGATTACCCTATCTCATAAACTGTGACCAGCAGTCGGGCTCACATAGGTGCGTTCTTTCAAGACTGCTCTGTAGGATAGCATCTTGGCTTATACAAGCCTATGAACACATTAAGACTAAGTCAACCTGCCATAGGATAGCATCTTGGCTTATACAATCCTATGAACACATTAAGACTAATGCATCTTCAGCGGAGTGGACTAATAAAAGTTACTCTTCTCCAGTTAGCCACTGGCTTGTTTCCCCAGGTCCTAATTCACGGGATCTCTGATCACATAGGTTGGGTTACTACCACGGTAACTCATGTGGGTCTCAAACCCATCTCCTTTGATGCAATATCTATCACATTTCTTGATAGACCTTTTGTGAAAGGATCTGCTAGATTCTTAGCTGTTTGGATATAATCCAATGCTATTACTCCGGAGTTTCTCATTTTCCTAACAGATGCCAATCTTCTCTTTATATGTCTTGATGACTTCATATTATCCTTTGAACTACTCACTTTGACGATCACAGTTTGATTTTCGCAGTTCATAAGAATAGCCGGCACAGGTTTATCAACAACCGGCAAGTCAATCAAGAGTTCACGAAGCCAATATGCTTCGACAATAGCTGTATCTAGTGTTGTGAGTTCTGCTTCCATTGTTGACCTCGTTAAGATGGTCTGCTTGCAAGACTTCCATGAAACAGCACCACCACCATGAGTGAATATATATCCACTTGTGGCTTTCAACTCATCAGCATCAGAAATCCAATTTGAGTCACTATACCATTCAAGTACCGCAGGGTCTCCGGTATAGTGAATACCATAACTCGATGTACCCTTTAGATAGCGCATAACTCTCTCAAGAGCATGCCAATGATCATCTCCCGGATTGGAAACAAACCGGCTAAGTTTGCTCACAGCAAACGCGATGTCAGGCCTTGTTGCGCTAGCTAAATACATTAACGAACCAATTATTTGAGAGTATCTCAGCTGATCTCTAGTTGTTCTTTTGTTCTTTTGAAGCATCTTACTAGGATCATATGGTGTCGGCGAAGGAGTACAATCCGAGTAGCCAAAGCGACTCAACACCTTATCCACATAGTGAGATTGCAGAAGTGTAATTCCGCCATTCTCATCTCTCAGCAGCTTGATGTTTAGAATAACATCAGCTTCTCCAAGGTCTTTCATGTCAAAACTTTGAGACAAGAAACTCTTGACCTATTCGATGACAATCATATTTGTCCCAAAAATTAGTATGTCATCAACATACAAATAAAGTATAACTCCTTCTCCACATAGTGAGATTGCAGAAGTGTAATTCCGCCATTCTCATCTCTCAGCAGCTTGATGTTTAGAATAACATCAGCTTCTCCAAGGTCTTTCATGTCAAAACTTTGAGACAAGAAACTCTTGACCTGTTCGATGACAATCATATTTGTCCCAAAAATTATTATGTCATCAACATACAAACAAAGTATAACTCCTTCGCCCCCACCATGGCGATAGTATACACATTTGTCGGCTTCATTTCTAACAAAGCCAGCAGATGTTAAAGTTTGATCAAACTTCTCATGCCATTGATTAGGTGCTTGTTTCAGTCCATACAAAGACTTCAATAGCTTGCACATCTTGCCTTCTTGACCATCTACTACAAAACCATCTGGCTGATCCATATAAATTTCCTCATCCAACTCTCCATTAAGGAAAGTTGTCTTGACGTCCATTTGATGAACGATAAGACCATGTGAGGCAGCCAATGAGAGTAGAACTCGAATAGTGGTCAATCTAGCCACAAGCGAATAAGTATCAAAGAAGTCTTCGCCTTCTTTTTGGGTATAACCCTTGGCAACAAGCCGAGCCTTATACTTTGCAATCGTACCATCAGGCCTAAGCTTCTTTTTGAACACCCACTTACATCCTACAGGTTTGCACCCATAAGGACGATCAGTGATCTCCCAAGTTTAGTTTGCCATGATGGAATCCATCTCGCTACGAACAGCCTCTTTCCAGTAGTCTGCATCAGGAGATGCATAAGCCTCTGAAATAGAGGTGGGAGTATCATCCACGAGATAGACAATGAAATCATCACCAAAGAACTTTGCAATCCTCTGTCTCTTGTTCCTTACAGGAACTTCATTGTCTACCTCCTCAGGAATTTCATCATGTGCTCGTTCATAATATTCCATGGGAATAGCAAGTTCAGGAGTTTCAACAGATTCCTGTCTAGATGTACTAAGCATATCTTTCATCGGAAAAATATCCTCAAAGAATGTAGCATCCTTAGACTCCATAATTGTACCGACCTTCAGGTCAGGTTCCTCAGATTTCACCACTAGAAATTTGTATCCAACGCTATGATGAGCATAGCCAAGAAAGACACAGTCTACAGTCTTTGGTCCAAGTTTATGCTTTTTGGGAATTGGCAAATTCACCTTTGCCAAACAGCCCCAAGTACGTAAGTATGAGAGTGTTAGCTTCCTCTTCTCCCATAATTCATAGGGAGCAGTTTCATTGTCTTTTGTGGAAACTTTATTCAGGACATGACATGATGTCAATATCGCCTCCCCCCACCATGCCTTGGATAAACCCGAAGTACCTAACATGGCGTTAACCAAGTCTGTTAGAGTACGGTTTTTCCTTTCGGCAACCCCGTTAGATTGGGGAGAATGGGGAGGCGTCCTCTCATGAATAATGCCATGTTCCGCACAAAACAAATCAAACTCATTAGACAAATTCTCTCCAACACGACCTGACCGGACTCTCTTAATCTTTCTCTCAAGTTGATTTTCAACTTATGCCTTATAGTTTTTAAAGTGGTGTAGAGCCTCATCTTTAGTTTTCAAAAGATATACATAGCAAAATCTAGTAGAATCATCAATCAACATCATGAAGTATTTCTTTCCACCTTTAGTCAATACACCATTCATCTCACATAGATCTAAATGTATAAGTTCCAGTGGTGCCAAGTTTCTTGCTTCCTGCACAGGCTTGTGAGGCTTGCGCGGTTGCTTAGCTTGAACACACTCTTGACATTTAGAGCCTTTGGCTAAAGTGAAACTCGGAATTAAATTCATCTTAGCTAGCCGCGTCATACAACCAAAATTAATGTGACAAAGCCGTGAATGCCAAATATCGGTATCATTGCCAGGGGCACAAATATGGTTCACAACCTTATTACAAAAATCTGATAGGGAAAGACGGAACAAACCGCCGCACTCATAACCTTTACCAATAAATTGTCCATACTTAGAGATGACTACTTTATTGGACTCAAATACCAACTTAAAACCTTCTTTGCAAAGAAGGGAGCCACTAACGAGATTCTTATTTATTGAGGGCACATGCTGCACGTTCTACAGCTGCACGATATTTTCTGAAGTAAACTCCAGATCCACCGTGCCAACACTACGAACAGAAGCATGCGATCCGTTTCCCATCAAGACGGAGAGATCTCTTGTGACCTGATAAGACGAAAACTAAGAGATATCAGCACACACATGAATATTAGCATCTGTGTCGATCCACCAATCTGTAGATTGACAAATTGACAAAATAGTAGGTAAATTACCATACCCGGATGCACCCTTATCATTGTTGCTCATAGTCACGTTGACAGACTTAGAGTTCTGTCCATTTGGATTCTTCCTTCCTTTGCGCTGCTTGCAGTTTGGAGCCCAATGTCCAACCTCGCTGCACACAAAGCAGGGATCCTGTGACTTGTCCTTCTTATTCTTTTTGAAGTTGGTAGTACGAACGGCCTTGGTCTTCCCCTTGAACTTGTTGTGGAAGTTCTTCTGCACCACATTGGCGCTTGACTGGGGTGCCTCGGCTCCCTTTGGGGGTGCGTCTTTTGCCTTTGACTTTTCCTCAAGGTCCAGAAACCCAATGAGGTTCTCAACAGACATCTCTTGCCTCTGGTGTTTGAGGTTAGTGGCAACACTCCTCCAGGATTGAGGAAGCTTTGCAATAATGCATCCCGCAACAAATTTGTCGGGCAACGCACACTTCAGGAGCTCAAGTTCTTTTGCAATGCACAGAATCTCATGAGCCTGTTCAACGACAGAACGGTTTTCAACCATCCTATAGTTATGAAACTGCTCCATGGCATACAGTTCACTGCCAGCATCAGTAGCACCGAATTTTGCTTCGAGTGCATCCCACAGTTCTTTGGCATTGCGCATGTGTAAATATGCATCCACCAACTTGTCCCCAATGACGCTTATGACACAACCCACAAAGAATATGATGGTCTCCTTAAACGTCTTCTCCTGTTCAGGAGTGATCGTTCCTTCAGGATTACCAGCTGATACCTAGAAGGCGTCCATAGCCATCAGCCAGAGGGTACACTTGGTTTGCCAGCGCTTAAAGTGCGCACCCGTAAACGGGTTCGATTTTAGACAAGCGGCAAAGCCTTGACGCGAAAACAACCTAAAATAAGGTTTTTGGATTGTTGAAATAATTAGCAGTTTTCGCATTAATTTAATCCAAGTGTAAATCATGACAGAATAATTCCCAAGACTAACTAGCATACGCATAGTAGACATGCACCATACAGGCAAATGAAAACTTAGCACATCTACGCATACTGCAATACTAGTAATCATCATAGGAAATAACAGGAGGGCAAAGAACACGTACGAGTTCATCGATGATATGACCAACGGCGCAACAGAAGTGGATCCGCCACTGGCGGTAGCAACAGCAGCCTGCTTGGAAGCGTCGTCAGACATGGCGATGGAGTCGAGGAAGACGGACGAAGAAGAGCTTGAGCAGTCGCGCCTAGATGCTCACCAAAAACCTTATCGCCTCTCTCCCGGTGCAGGATCGGAGAAACGGGGTTCCGAAGGCCTGCTCTCCCGAACAGCCGTGCACGCAGCCGGCGGGATGGAGTAGCAGACGGCAGCACAGAGAGGTGGGACGGCGATGCGCAGGTAGGCAGATGCAATCTAATTGCTGGTGACGGCTAGGGTTCGCGTCTGCCTGCTTATATAGTGCGGGTCGGGTAGGACGTGGGCAACAGCCCACGACCAAGTCAGTACCAGCCCACGATGTAGAAACGGCCGGTTGATTAACGCGTCCGTAATGGCGCATTAATGACTCATAATTAATATACAATTAATTTTCCCAAACAGCAAAATAAAGCTCGGCTCGGAGAGATTCCCGCAGCCCGCGGCGCGCGTCATGACGTGGCGTAGCGTGGCGAGGCGGGCGGCGTCGGAGGAGTGCGTGAGGGTTTCTCTTCTTCTCACACCTTAGTGAGTGGTGCAACACTCTACTATATAAGGTGGTCCAACTCCTCTTCCACTAGCAATGTGGGACTAAACTTTGGCACCACTAGCACACACATGAGATGCCATAATAATTGGCCAAAGAGAATTTCAGAATTTGTATTTTTTATGGGCCAAAAGTCCAACATCAAATATGCCTCAAATTCCAACAATTCCCTCCAATCTCCCTCCGTCGACGGACTACAACCTCTTTGTTACTTTGTTTTGTATCTTCGCCTCCATCTATTGCAAAATAAAATCCATGCATGTTACATATGGTTTTAGGGAAAAACAAATAAGATGATGGTCAAATTGCGAGGCTCTAGATCCATATGGCGGCGGAGTTAGACTTGTTGAGTCTTCCAGTTTCAGCTCATTGGACCCCCGGGATCCTACTTTAGCTCATTGGATTCATATAGAAATTTTCTAACCGACATTCTTAATCTAGCACCTATTCGAGTCCCGTAGATCTCTAAAGTTAAAAACACTGATAAAAGGTTTTTTTTGCCTCCCTGGAATAGATAAAATAATGGTATTTAACGGAAAATTTGGTAAATCATTAAGAACAATGCTAATAACTCCTAATATGATGCAAACATGACGAATAATAACACAATAAACTATAAATGTCATGTCATGAATGCATTTTACATGCATCCCCCATTTATCAACAAGATCAAGCACACATTTTGGACCATCATCGATCCACAGATGGTAGAAAGGTTTGCCCAGACAACTTAGTTGACAATGATTAGCCCGCCTCTACTAGCAAGCCTCTCTCTCCAAGTCATGCATACTCTCGATCTTTTTTTTTTTGCTGCCAACCTGTTTTGCAAAGCTGCCCAATTGCAAGCAGCCGAAGGCCCAAATACTTGCACCGAGAACTTCCTAGCTGAGATGGCAAAGCCAAGGATACCAATGCATGATCCTGATCCTGCTCCATCACCCCCTTATACGAGTCACCAACAAGTTGGTAATTAATCTAAAATCCAGAGGCTCCCCCAAATATGGCCATAGCCTCACGGACCAAGGCCGTTATTAGCATAAAAAACATAGATGCGTTGTATATGGGCACATCCCGGCATCTCGTTGATGATGCCCACTTCCTTGGCATTTATCAGAAGGACATCATCACGTGCATTGCAGTCACAAAGAGCAACGAAGATATGAGGTCTCCTTGACGTACACCTAGCACATGCAAAATTTTCCCTCCAGGGTAGCCATTGACAATGATACGAATGCTATCGGAGAATAGAACAATGGCAAGCCGATATCTCTAGCCGGGACTGAAACCCTTATAGCTCAGCACTTCAAAAAGGGAAAGGGCCGGAAGAGGGAGTCAAATGCACGAGAGATGTCGAGCTTGAGAAGAAGCACATCCTTGGTCTTGCGATGATGAATGTTTGAGCCCATCCTGACGGAATGCCAAGAAATTATTGTCTACATAGTATCTTGACTTTATAAACACATATTGGTTGGTGGGAGCGAGATCTTCCGTCCACAGGCCAAGGTGAACGGCAAGAAGTTTGGAAAACAGCTTGGAGAAGCTATGAACCAAACTAACGGGATGATAATCTCCAGCAACCTCGGCGCATCGTAAACAAAATCGGGTGGTGTATAGAGGTTGGGCTTTGTTAGACGGCTCTTACGTGCATATTCTTCACTCGAGATGGTCGGCCGAACAACCTCCCCGATTGGTATTGTGTCCTGTCTGAAGAGGAAAAGAAAGCATGTTTGGCGCCATGCCTCATATCTCAAATCTGTTGGTAACTGCAAGCGTGGGAACTGCACGTACCATACGTCTTCAGCGTCTGTGTGGCAGCTAGCAAGGAGACACAAATTTTGCACGTGAAAGGGAGGCACCTACACCCAAAAACGTGGGGAAAATGAAGTGATGCTACCAAGGACCAACTAATGGATCGGCAGGGTGGGTCGTGATGCAAAAGCTTGCTCCTGCATTGCTATGCTCAGTTAAGCTTGCTCTCCATTTCTGTCTTTTGTTAACGTCTGAAAAGTTTTCTGTCTTTTGTTTTAGAGTTCTGTAGCTCAAAGGTAATTTGTCCTCTTCCCCTCCAAAAAAGGCTATTCTTAACCTGAAGGTTATAAACATACGAGATGACATTACCTCATTCTCAAAATAAATAAATATATTAAACCATTTATTTACTAAATTCGTGCATACAAGATATGTTTGGTCTCATATCATTGGTTTTTAAGCAGAGCTGTACTAACACACACAAATAAAATAGTAGATTTTTCATGATCCTTTGAAGTAAATTAAGAGACTTGGCAGCAAACCATGTGAGAACGAATCGTATTGACTAAAGAAAAACTGTTGGACACCAAGCACAACCTTAATATTTTGATTGAAGTGGGGACGAGTTTACATAGAACTAAACAATGACGACCGTCAATACTGCACATACGGCATACATACAATATACAAGGACGGACCTACTAGGCATGTGTGTGTGTACTGCAGTCGTCGCAGCCAGACAGAGACCATCAAGCAGTCATCGGTCGTAGGGTCAAGCCAACACATATAGCTAGAATTTGTTTCTCTCCTGCTTCAATATTATGTTTTCTTTCACTGAGATTTGACAGCAAAGATATCATACAAACTAAGAGTCTAGCTGTTTACCATGTATACATATATACACACAAACACACACACAGACACACCCCTGGCCGGCTAGCTATATATATAGCTAGTATTGCTGCAAACGATTCCATACTGCATTTCATTTAGATCGATCAGTGTGCTCTCTTGCTGGTGCATACACATCTTCAGCTTCAGGGATCGCTTAGGCTTTTTGCCTCGATGAAGTTGCAGGAGAACATCAACATGGCGGTGGACGTCGCCGGTACGGAGAATAAGAAGAAGAAGCTGTTGCTAGCGGAGGGGCTGCTGCTCCCGGCGAGCATGGTGTTGGTGCAGGCCTTCACCATGGGCGCCCTCCTCCTGTCCAAGCTCGCCTTCAACGTCGGCATGGCGCCTTTCGTCCTCCTCGCCTACCGCAACCTCATTGGCTCCATCACCGTCGCCCCATTCGCCTTCTACTTCGAGAGGTACATGCTAACTAGGGCCCAACTACCTCTGCTAGCTGCTTCTTCCGTTTTTTCTATCCCTTGCGTCTTAATTATATATGACATGTGCGGTTGGACTTCCAAAATTCTGTTATTCAAATGCAGTGCAAGAGTATCCTACTCTTTGTAGATTCCTTATACTTTCGTATAATTCATTTAGAGTTAGCAGGAGAATTATGTAGATTTTAGTTGACTCAAATTGCATTGCATACATAGATAGGCCAAAACTGACGATGTTCGGCTCAAAAACTGTCTTCAGTTTTAGCAAGAAGATGCTGCAACGTATTACTATTCTATACCTGAGTTTTTGTTTCTTTTCACCAACTGATCAAATTCCATTGCGTGGTAGCATCGAGTAGTAGAGATTTTTTTCCTCATGTAGAGATGGTGTATTTGCTCGAGCAGTAAAGGTGTTGTTGACACAATAGACTAAAAAGTATAGTACAGACCAGTACTTACAGTTATGTAGGGCAAATGTACTAAAATCACTTGCTATATTTATTATTACAAACAAGTTAGTAATGTCAAGATAAGTTCAAAAAATGTGCCACCATAGTTTTCCTCACAGGGGTACACAATAAATAGTGAAATTTATTTTTGTAATTTTATATCATTGGATGCTATTATTAAGAGCAAAGCCCAAAATGGCATAACCAAATAATTGTTTAGCTAATGATGGATTTCGAGAATCTCAGACGGCTTTCATTATATTATGCTTCCTTGTCCGTGTGGAACATGTGTGAGCATTATGAATTTCCAACAAGTGATCCGACTGGAAGAAGTGTTATATGAGGACTTCGAGATCAAATAGAGAATCTGTCTTTCCATTTATTTCATGTCTATGATATCATCAAGTTGTTTCGAGTTTAATTAGAAACTTTTATTCACAAGTTGCATATCACCAGCATAGGCGGCTTTAAACATACTGATGGTCAAAATAGATAGTTTGATGCACAAAACTATGTCACTCTGAGGACAAAAAATTCCATCAGTTTTAAAAACAATAAATAAAACATAACTGATACTTTTTAGAATTGCGACGACTGGACACTTCCAATTGTTTCATTCTTCTAATCAAACTGGCAGAACTCTTTCTTACTTTCTAGGGAAAATTAATGGAAACAAAGTTCATATATCCATGTGTGTCAAGTATCAACAGACACAAAAAAGAATGCTAGATATGTGTCAACACGGTATCATGACAAACTATGTGATATGAAACAAACAAATGAGCAAGTTTGTTATGTACGTCCACATCTAGTGTCATCCATTTTTTCAATGTCTCGGTTTTAGAAGGACATGTGCTAGACAAGTATGAGAATCAGTGTTTCCCATTCTAAATATGTGCGTCTGTTGTATCCATCGGCCGTGCTGTCGAATATCGATGTATAACTGTATACCAATTCGGAAACAAAACGTTGTTATTGATTCATCACGCGTAAAAGAAATAGTATGGATATATTAGATAGAGCTTTCCTATTCCATTTTATCTTTACTTTGACGCATACAAGTAATGCCAACTGATGAAACAAATTCTTCAAATTTAGACCTCAGATGGAACTTGCTCGAACAAACAAACATACATATCTATTTTTCACATACAAAGTTTTCTTGCTATAGCGATGTTAAACTAATTAATGTGACCCATGATGAGTGCAGGGAGATGATGAAAAAGGTGAACCTGAAGATATTTGGCTGGATCTCGCTGACCGCTTTGTTTGGGTCAGTACCTGTTCCGTACATTGAACAAACATGCATATATCGTACTTCTTCGAAAATAAAATTTGATTTCCTTTGGTTGGTTTGGCATCAGAGTTGTGCTAGCAATGGGACTGCACTACTACGGTCTGCGCGCCACCAACGCGGGATACTCTGTAGATTTCCTTAATCTGATCCCCGTTGTCACCTTCGTCACTGCTGTGGTAGTCCGGTATGTTACACTTACATATGCAGTGCTATTAATATTCTGCCTGCCTGCAATTGATCTGACAGTATGAGAACGCTTGTCTGCTAATTAACTTGATCAGAGTGGAGAAGCTGAGGATAGGGACATGCCCGGGCAAGATGAAGGTCCTGGGAACCGCGATCTGCGTGGTAGGGACGATGGTGATCAGCATGTACAAGGGCAAGCTGCTGCATCTATGGCCTACCCACCTTCTGAAACCGCACCTGCAGGCGATGGGTGCGGCCTCCCCCGTCAGTGACCAACACAACATGCTCATTGGCACGCTGTACCTAGCCGGCAGCACTCTCAGCTATGCCTTCTGGTTCATTATACAGGTAACAACAACTAGTAGCATAAATGTTCTTCATCCATCCATGTTGCAGCACTAATTAATTATACGATGATCTAACTATAACTATGCTCAGGTACGAGTGTCCAAGGACTTCCCGTCCAAGTACTTCTCGACACTGCTAGCGTGCGTGTTAGGGACCGTGCAGGCGGCGGTGTTCGGGCTGATACTGGACAGGGATCTGTCGGCTTGGGCGCTCAAGTGGGACCTGCAGCTGCTCGTCGTCGTCTACTCTGTAAGTACTCCCTCTGTTTCATAATATAAGCTTTTTTAGATAGCTAAAACAGCTTGCTAAAAAGGCTTATATTGTAGAACGGAGGTTGTAATTAATTAGCATGGCAGTAGTAACGTTTACTAGATGTGAACCGTTCCTAAGCTCCTCATCTCCTGACTTGGACTGCACATGGATGTATGTTTTATTCAGGGCGTGTTCAACACGGGGGTCAGCTTCTGCCTCATCTCGTGGGCTATCGCTCGTCGCGGACCCACCTACCCTTCCATGTTCAACTCGTTGGCACTTATAATCACCACTGTTCTCGACTCCGTGCTGCTTGGCACTGATGTCTCGGTGGGGAGGTGAGACTGGATTTCATCTTCTATGTATCTTCAGACCTGCGATGGTCATATCAAGACCTGCGATGGTCTCAGTGGGCAGAGTGCTTGTCACTGATGGATATCTTGTAACCTGCTTAATTGTGGTTCCAGCTTGCTAGGAGCGATGCTGATCATCCTAGGGCTGTACGCCTTCCTCTGGGGGAAAGGGAAGGAGGCACAACAGCAGCGCAAACAAATCAGGGCCGCCGCGGCAAATGGAGATCGAAACGAGCGCAGCGAGGCGTCGGATAATGCTGTCGTGGATAGCCTGGAGGCTGGGAAGCACGATGTGCGAATTCGCGTGGAAGTCAGCTAGTAAGACTAATTAGGTCTAGCCGTATATAGACGCATGCGCATATATAGTAGTACTACCTAGGACTGAGCATTCGCTACATATCTTTCTCCATATATGTATGCAATATGCACACATTCCTCTTGCCGAGATAATGGTGTACTACGGGGCATCTTGTCACCAATCCATCAAATCCTGCCCCGTACTCCCCTGACAGATATTAAGTGTTATGTGCAAGCTATTACCCCAAAGTTGGTGTTTGCTGAAAAAAACAACTATGGTTATGGTTATGTGCAAAAGAAGTGCCCAAACAAGTAGTGCCATGTGCTAAAACCTCAAACACTCCAGAACCTTGAGTTCAATAATGACTTGTTTTTAGCTCGACTCAAGACTGATTGAGAAAAAAAAGGAAACATATGGGTATAAGCATCCTTCTATAGCCCTGTTGAAACATAGTAGCTAACTAGTTATGTTGTATTTTTTTTCCTATATACCGAGCTCTCGGATACCTCTCGACCCTCCCCCCTCGCTCCCGTACGGGGCAACTCGGGGCAAACCTAGCCGCCGGCGGCGGCGGGATCCCCCCGCGCGACTCCCTCTGCCGCCGCTGCCGTAGATCCCTCACGCGGTGGCGGCGGGCGCCCTCGCCACCGAAGGCTGGAGGGGGGAGGCTGCCGTGGAGGCGTGATGGCGGGTCGGGGCGACGGCGCAGCCTGCTCTGGAGGTCGCAGGCGGCGCATGGTGGCTCGGCGGAAGCGGTACGGGTGGCGCAGGGAGGGGCCTCGCTGCGACGATGACCGTCTGCGGGTGCGCCGCGTGGGCTAGATCTGGGGCCATCTAGGCCAGGTCGGCCCTCGGCGGGGGCGCCGTGGTAGGCAACAGTCAAGGTGTGGTGCTGGGATCTTGCTGGGCGGCGGCCCCGGCGCTGCTGCGGTGGTTCCCGGTTTGGCTCTCTTCCTTTTTTCCTGCTCGATCCGTCCTCCGGGAACCGTCTGGTGGTGTGGGGATCGCTGTGTTGGATCTAATAAAGGTGGTGGTCCTTTGATTTTTTTCGCACGAAGACAAAGATCTGCTTGATGTCTGCCCTCCTTGATCTGGTCTGGAGAGGCGGGTTCCGGAAGGCTCCGCCGACGAACTCCCATGGGTGTATCATGCCTGGAGATTGCTGGATCGGAAGGTATTCGGTCGCGCGCACCTTGTTTTTCTGGCCGATTGGTTTCAGCGGGAGCGGTGCGAAGATATGTTGTTTGTTTCCACCAAGTGCCATGCTTTGAGCCATGGTGATGTCAGATGCGGAGAATGTGTAGCGATGGTGATTTTTGTTCTTGTGGTGCAGAGATCTGACTGCGTGATCTGGGACTCGTTGCAGCGACTGTTGGTGCGGGAAGACAACACATGGGAGTTTCCAGTCTTATCTTGCAGGGTGAAAATTCAAGGTCTGACCTTAGCTGGTTGTGCCTGGCAATGATCTTGTTGAAGGCATTATTTTGTGAGTAAGGACTTTCTCCAGGGTGAAAACCTATGACCTTTGGTCGGGCAACGATGGCGCTTGGGCACTGTTTCCTTCTTGAAGGCGTTGTTATTGGAGTGGAGGACTACTGGTGTTGTTCTGATGGTGTCACTGTCATTTTTTTGGAGATTAGTTCTCTGTAACAGGACTTTTCTTTTTTGTAATTTCTCTTTCTTTTTTCTGAGCCGTGTGCATCCGTAGAGCCGCTAGGGCATGCGTTGTTGCAGAGGCTGGGTGTAATTGGTGTCCTTGTGATATTAATATATGCTTTTTTCCAAAAAAAAGTTATGTTGTATTTGATACATAAATTAATTTCAAATAACTTGTACTTCCTCCTTTTCAAAATATAAGATGTTTTAGCTTCGTAAAACAAATGTATCTAGACTTCTTTTACTATGTAGTTTTACTCAGGTTTAAAGTGAATCTACACACTAAAACAAGTTCAGATACATTTTCTTCACAAACCTAAAACATCTTATATTTTGAAACGAAGGGAGTAATAATTTATTTTGAATGACTGGGATATTTTTACATTGATTATGATGTGAGCTACACATATATACGAAAAGGTAGATGCATTGCCACCATCTAGGAAATCACACGACCATTGCAAACTAAGGGGCTGCCAGACAACGGGAGGGGGCTCCATCCTTCTTCTTCCAAGGCCCTCTTCCTCTTATTGAAGAGGTTCTTCCTCTGGTTTTTTGTGGCTATGGTGGTGGAGGGCGATAGCCTCCCCCGAGATTGGATCTAGGGCATAGGGGCAACTCTCTGTTATATTTTTTGAGTTGCGTTTTATCAATTCATGAACATCCATACCTCTAAACAATATGCAAAAAATAGTGGGTGAATGTAACGTCGGTGGGACGCTCCCTCCAAAGGGCTTACAAAAAATTCTTGGGGCCCCACATGACCTTTGGGCAGTGCCCCTGGATCGTCGAACTCTATGGCGATCTTTAAGTTCTTGGGAGTGCAATGCTTTGCTCCCCAGGTCTAGGGAGCTTGACTCATGAAAACGACGAAAATGGTATCTTGAGGTTTTAAACTTTTTTTTGCTTTCTTAGATGGACGCATACACTTGTGCAATACATATTTGCAATTTTTGCTAAATAATATGATGTATTTTGGTCTACAAATGGCCCCATAAAGGAAAAAAAAACTTGATTTTGATCCACATGTTTGTACTTTTTGTGCAAATCACGTATTAAATGTTATTTATACGAAAATTTGGTCGTTCTGGGCATGCATGCAGATGTAGTTATATATCTATTTTCAGATTATTTTTTTAGAGTTACGATTATTTTTCACAATTTAAAAAGCCGCTACCTAGAGCTCAGGAGTTCAAAGGACTTTTTTGCTGTTCTGTCATCCTCAGTCACCTATTGCCTTGCTTTGTAGAAGATAAGTAAGTCATGATGTCATTTTGTAGCTCTTGGATCAAAGGGGAATTAAACGACCTAGAGTTAGTGTGCAATATATAGTCATATCATCAAAAAAATATTGGGGTTCAAATAGTCGGTACAATGCAGGAAGCCTTCTTATTACACACTTAACTTTAAAAGAGTAATATATGTAGTATCATCTTACAATGTATGATACTTCCATAGTAATCTCTAGCTTTTGTTGCTTTGTAGTTGAAGAGGTAAGGGAGCAAGGTTGGTGACCAGTACCTGTAGGATGGAGGGACAGCTGCTCCTCATATGCGTAATACTGCCATCTGTTGCCATGACTTCCTTGAGGTTGTCGAGAGAAGAGAGGAACTTCAAGCACGCCTGCTTGAGACCATCACAACCATGCTTCTCAGCCAATGTTAATGTAGCCGCTGCAGTGTCTTTGCTTATATACTTGCACAATATCTTTTCACATATCAACTTAAGCCTCTCAAGGTTGTATCTGTCTGCCGCGACAAGTAAATGTCGTGCCATCTGCATAATTTCTTCCTCATCGATCTTAGGCAACGAGTCGGTATAGATAAAGTGAAGCATCGCCTTGAAGACTTTAGCATCCATGCCATCGATCCGTATAGTGGCCAATGCCTTCTGTTCCATTGGAAGAAAGAGCTCCGCCATGAAGACCAAGGACCGAGCAGTGACGATGTACCTATGCGCGGGGAAGGTCTTGCCACCCACCTCGAAAGACACGTCTGCTCCATCTCCACTCGTCAGGAGATCCAGCATGTGCAGGTGCAGGTTGGACGGCGACACGGTAACGTGGCGTGTGATAGGTGACTCCGTCACGAGGGTACGGATCTCGTTCTTGACGGTGATATGACACAGGATGCTAAAAGAATCGTCCTTGAGGTACCCCGATTCCTCCAGATCTTTTCTTTTGATGAATCTGTTAAATCCCGATGTACCTTTGGGGCGGTACCTTTCAAACCGATCGTCTACCTTGCTGTGCGATGCCACCGGCTGTCCGTCGTGGTCAAGTAAGCTGATCCAGAGCTTCGCCATGACGTCCTTCCCGTCGCTGTTGTCATCACGTTGCACGTAGAGGGCGATGGAGTCGGCGCCGTGTGAGACGGCGCCGTCGGGGTAGTATTTGATGTACTAGCGATGGCCCGCGATGTCAAAGGTCTCGGATCTGATGAACTCGCCATTGCCGAGCCCCTTCGTTAGGGAGTACCCCTCGATCTTGAGGATGTGCGACCCGGACAGGGCCTCCGCGACGATGGCCGACGCGGAGGACTGGGAGGAGGAGCTTGACATGGCATGCCAGCTTCCAACTAGCTGCAGCAACAGAACACCACCGAAAACGGAGCTCCAGCTCGGTGGCACGTTGCGGTGCATAATGGCAAACGGCGGTGATCTCGATCGTGAGGTTTCGGGGATAGTCAACGATGCGGTCGAGCAGGCGACAACAGGCGGTTTCGGCACAATATATTTGTTGGGGACTTATCGAGCCCTAGTTTCTAGCTAGCGGACTGCTCCGTAGGATGACGATAGATCTCTTGAGCATCCAAATTTACCGAGTTTACCAGCATATAGTTTCCTTAGTCAAGATTTACTTCCTAATAACTATACTTCCGAAATTCACGGCCCTCCCAGTAAATCCTGCATGTTGGGGTACTAGCAATTTTGGTACAGAATGATTTGTTTCCAACAAAAAAGCTTGAAAAATCATGAAGATTTTATGTGAAGATACGTTTTACAACGGAGGCGTCATTTTTCTGTATCTTGTCGTGCCCGTGGAAACAAAGTCTGCAGCACGATTATTAGATTTTTATTTGACAAAAGAATATTAATATTGTAGAAATATCAATTTCATCTAGCCTATGCACTAACTAAATTGTTGCGAAATGGGACGTCACCATTATGCTTTTCTATATTTTTAAAATACATTACGAATATTAATATCGATCTTGAGGACATGCGACCCGGACAAGGCCTCGGCGACGATGGCCGACGCGGAGGACGAAGAGGAGCTGGACATGACATGCCAGCTCTACTAGCTGCAGCAACAGAACACCACGGAGAACGGAGCTCCAGCTCGGTGGCACGTTGCGGAA
The DNA here is from genome assembly GCA_916181665.1 of Avena sativa. Lineage (NCBI taxonomy): Eukaryota > Viridiplantae > Streptophyta > Magnoliopsida > Poales > Poaceae > Avena > Avena sativa. Next base: position 325,327,435 of record OV702279.1, read on the forward strand.
CATAATGGCAAACGGCGGTGATCTCGATCGTGAGAGCATCTCCACTTGTCTACCCAGGAGGTTGATCCGGACGCCGAATTTTGGTCCAGACGCCGAAATTGGCCCAGTCACGTATCTAAGGACATGTTTTTGATCGGATTTGGGCCAATATTGATCCGGACTACCCAGGCCGAACCCAGGTTTCCGGAAACGCCCTGGGAACGCTAGACTCAGCGAGTTCGGCGGAAAAAAACAAAGATCTGAAGATCCGCGAGAATACCAAGCCGTCGATCTAAAGAATCGACAAGCACACGTTGCCATCAACTCAGAGGCGCCGCCGTGAAGGTCGCCGCCGGTGTGGGAGAAGAGTTGAGGCAAATTTATTCGCCCGTGCGCCGCTCCCACCACCCCAACGACACACCACAGCAAAAATACCCTAATCCTAACTACATAACGGGGTAACGAGGTCCACCTTCTTCCTGCCACCGGAGCAACATAGAGGGAGAGGGAACTCACGCTATGTCCGGTGGAGATTGGGGGGATTTTTGTCGCCACCGCCTCTCGTACGGGAGGAGGACCGCTGGCCAGCTCTGCTGCGCAATTGTCGAACCGAAGTCTATTATATTTAGGTCATTCATGAGCATGTAATAAGTATCTTATTTACACATTCGAACCTCCTGTATACATTGGTTAGCACTAAACGCTACCTGCCAGCTAGTGGTTTACTTAAGGATATTATAACTGGGACAAGAGAGAGCTCTCTCACACCCTCAACATTTTCGGCCGTCGATCTCCTTCCTGGTCGTTTCTGGCCGTTTGATGTGCTGTAATGTAATCCTCGTGCATTGGGACGAATATCCAAAGGGCAACTACTCTAGACAACAAATTGGAGGACGACCTATCGTCCTTGTTAATTAGCACACTTTGAATGTAAAGAAAATAGGCTAATTTATCAATTAGAGATATCTTTGTTTTAGTTTTGTTATGCATGAAACTAACATGAAAATAAAGACAACAACACATAAATCCTTGCCATGCCTTTGGTCACCTCTAATAAGCTTATCAGCTTGTTCGGTGAAGGTAATGATTGTAGCGTTAAATTTAAGCTAATGCAGTACTATCCGTCATGTGATCATTATCTCCCCCCCTCCACCTATGAGTCAATTCTAGATTTGGTCCTTGAAATATATTTATAGAAATCTCGCTCGTCTCGCTCGTCCCCTGCGGGAACGGGGCGACCTCATCGGCGCCGCCCCTCCTAGCCTCCCTCCTCACCATCCCTTTCTCCCACCGTCGGCGCGCGCCGCCAGGCTAAGCCCGTGCGGTGCCGGCGGCGGCGAGCTCTCTCTTCCCCGGCGGTGGCGGTGGGTGCGCGAGGCACTCCTGTCGGCGGCAGTGCACCTCGAGGGGCTCGTCGGGGGTGCAGAGGGTCGCAGCTTCGGTGGACCAGGCATCTCTATGGCCGCAGCGGCGGGTAGCTCGGCAGGAAGGGTGGGGCGCGGGGTTGCAGGGGCTCCCGGTGGCGTGATGCATCCCATCCCACGGACGTCTCCACATCATCTCCTCCTAGTCCCTTAAGTGGACCAATGACACGCGCTCAAGTCAAGATCACACTCCCTCCGTTTCAAAATATAAGATGTTTTAGCTTTATGAAGGCAATGTATCTAGACGCCGTTTTATTTAAATGAGAGATTGCATTAAATTTGGTGGAAATTTAATGCATGTGAGTGGATTTTTGAGTGGAGGCTCTTTTATGGGAGTGGAGGCTTTTCATTTTGAGTGGGAGCTCCACCCACATGAATATGGAAGAGGTGGGGGCAGCCACCATGGCTGGCGCCATGCCCCTTGGTGTGCCCCCTCTCCCTATAAAAGGCCCCCCTCTCATCCTCTCAAAGCACACCTCCTCGCGAAGGATCTCTCTCCCCCCTTTAGAATTCCCCCATGGTCTCGGATCAGCGAGATACATGTTCCCGGTGGCTTTTTCTGGAAGGATTTGTTGCTTCCGCTGCTTCGCTGGAGCGAGGGCGCGGAGGTTGTCGGGGTACCTGGACGTGTGTGCGATCACGGATGCACCACTGCTTTGCGATGCTGGACTTGATGGTGCTGGACCGGCTGGACCAGATAGACTTCATCACGATCTTGAGATCGACAAGCGTTCGTCTATATCATCCACGAGTACAACCTCGTTAACGCTATTCGGTCTTCGAGGGTATGTATTCTATGGATGTATATCCACCTGTTGCTTGTATCTAGTAGATAGATCTTGGTACTTAGATGTTCCCATCGTAGGAATTTTTTTGTTTTCTATGCTGCGAACCCTACAGATTTTCTATTTCAGCTTTGAATATCTTAAATTTATCCAATGCTTCAGATATTTCTTTTAATTGGATAAATGTAACCATATCGGGATTAATCATCTGTGAATGTTATGAACGAATCATAACCATCCACACTTTTCACAGGAAACGGTTCACAAATATCAGTATGGATGATTTCAAGTGTTGTTGTACTTTGGTTTGCACCCTTTTTAATTTGCTTTACATACTTTCCTTTGATGCAATCTATGCATTGTTCGATATCTGAGAACTCTAACGGAGGAAGAATGTCATTTTAACGAGGATTTCTATTCTTCCCCTTTAAATATGGCCTAATCTACAGTGCCATAACTTCGATGAGTCATGAGTTCGCTTTCTTTTCTTTTGCTCTTTGTTCGACAAGGTAACTTGTTCGCTCACATTACACACAGAAAACACTTTCTCATGCAAGGATAATAAATAAAGCTTGTCGTGTAGTGAAGCAACACCCACACAAGCATCTTTAAACAAAATGGCACATTTGCCATGTCCAAAATAACACTCATACATGTCTTTATCCAGGCACGACACACTTATTAAGTTTCTATGGATGGAAGGAACAAATAAAACATCTTTAAGCAGAATAGTAAAGCCATCAGCTAGCTCCAAAGGAATGTCGCCAACAGCCTCCACTTCTGCTTCAACCCCATTAGCGACCTTAATGCGTCTTTCTCTTCTTTGCAAAGTCCTTGTCGAATGGAATCCCTGTAAAGAGTTGGCAAACCATGGGAGTTACCCTCATATTACCGCTTTCCTGACATTCTCCGCATCTGACTTCACCATGGCTCTAAGAATGGCACTTGGTGGGAACAAACAACAGAGCTTCGCAACGCTCACGCTGAAACCAAACGGCCAGAAAAACAAGGTGCGCACGACCGAATACCTTTCGATCTAGCAATCTCCAGGCATGATACGCCCATGGGAGTTCGTCGGCGGAGCCTTCCAGAACCCGCCTCTCCAGACCAGATCCACGAGGGCAGACATCAAGCAGATATTCATTTTCGTGCGAAAGAAACCAAAGGACCACCTCCTTTATTAGATCCGACACAGCGATACCTACACTGTCGACTGGTTTCCGGAGAACGGATCAAGCAGGCAATTAGGGTTAGAGAGCTGATCTAGGACTTCCAACGGAATCCCATCATCGGCACCTCCTCCACCAGATTGCCACCACAAGGAACCGCTGCCTCCACCCCGACCAAGGGACGCCTCCCAGGTCTGCGCTTCAGCCTCCGCCGCCACCGCCCCAGCAGCTCCGGCTTCCGCCTCCGATGCACCGCCCCTAGCCACCTTCGGCAGCTAGGCCCGCCGCCACCACAGCGAGGGCCGGCGGCAGCGGCGGCCATTGGATCTAGATGGGGGCTCTGGCGGCGGCTGAAGTCCCCCTGGCGGCGCCCTGGGGAGCGTCGCGAGGGGGAGGGGTATCGCCAAACCCCTGCTACTACCTGAAATCTGCGTCCCTATAGATGGAGCTCAAGCTCGAGCGCCACCACATGGTCGCGTGTGGAGCAGGTTGGTGTGGGAGGTGGTGCAGCTCTGCTAGTGGTACATGTCAGTAGAGAAGGAGGTAGGCCGGCCGGACGCACGAGGCGCAGCTGTTTGGACGGGCGCCGGTTGGATGGGGAGCTCGAGCTCGGCTCGTTTCGGGCTGGCGAGATTGTTGGTGGCTTCCAAAGATGGCCCACAACGACGATAGGATCGCCATAGGAGGAGAATGGCCAGATGGGCTAGCCTCATCCTGTTCCTCCAGTGAGATCTGGAGCAAGTTGGTCGGCGTTGGGCAGGTCGCAGAGATCGTGCTCCGGTGCTCACACGACTGGCTTTGGCTGTATCATGAACTTGGCGAGCGCTGCATCGTTGCAGGCGAGAGTCCTAGTATGCCGGCGAGCTTGACCCGGACGATGCCCCTTGTTTCTCTATCGTTGAAACAGGCTAAAGCTGTAATTAATCGATCCTCTGTTGACGGCTGTCTTGCCGAGACCAGAGGTAGTCGGCGGAAGCTTGCAACAGATTGATGTATATTTTGTCTTGTGGCCGGACGGGCTCCCTCGATCAGGACCCATCGTGTTGCCTTATTTAATTTGTATGGTACACGGATCGGAAGTGCGGGCTAAGGCAAAGCAGGGTTTGAGTTGAAGACGAAGGTAAACACGCTGCTGATCGTACGAAGGCGCACAGTCGACGGACGAAAACGGAGATGGACGAAAACCTCTTTAAGACAAATTATATAGTAGAGATAGAGATATCAAAAGTTTGCAGCAAGAGTAGAACTATGTATGCAACGTACTAGGCCACCTATTACCCTGCATATATAGAATGTAAATAGTAACGATGGCAAGTTTCAGCCCTTAGATCAAAGAGGGATGAATAGTACAATAATCAAATTTATTTACGCGTCACACATTAGTTCAAACAATCAGCATTGCGGATGCATGACCTTTCTGCAGAAGAAAAGAGAATTAATATGGAAATGCATAATTTTAGAAATCTCCAAGCTTGTTTTGTCACTTCGTTGTTGAAAACTCAGGGAGCAAGGTTGGTGACCAGCGCCTCTATGATGGACGGACAGCTGCTTCTCAGATGCGCAAAGCCATCACTTGCCATGACTGCTTTGAGGTTGTGGAGAGGAGCTAAGAACTCGAAGCATGCTTCCTTGAGACCAGCACAGCCGTGTTGCTCAGCCAACGCCAATATAGTCGCCGCAGTGTCTATGCAGATATACTTGCACAATTTCTCTTCACATATTAATTTGAGCCTCTCGATGTTATACCTATCTGCAGCGACAAGTAAATGTTGTGCCATCTCCATTGTTTCATCCACATCAATCTCAGGCAACGAGTCGGCGTAGAGGAAGTGAAGCATCGCCTTAAAGACTTTAGCTTCCATGCCATTAATCCTTATGCAGGTTGCTTCCTTCTCTTTCATAGGACCAAAGAGCTCCGCCATGAAGACCGATGACCGAGCAGCCACGATGTTCCTATGCGCGGGGAACATCTCGCGACCCACCTCGAATGATACGTCCGCTCCCTGTCCGCTGGTCAGGAGGTCCAGCAGGTGCCGGTGCAAGTTGGATGGTGGCACGGCGACGAACTGCGTGACGCGTGATGGCCTCTTGACGGTCCGGATCTCGTTTCTGACGGTGAGATGACACCTGATGCTGAAACGATCGTCCCTAAGGTACCCTGATTCCTCCAAATCCTTCCTTTTGATGAATCCCTTAAATCCCCATGAACTTTTGGGACCGTATCTATCAAATCCATCGCCTGTATCGGTGTGCGATGGCACCGGTTCTCCATCGTGGTCAAGTAAACTGACCCGGAGTTTTGCCATGACGTCCTTACCATCGGTGTTATCATCACGTTGCGCATAGATGGCAATCCAGTCGGTATCGTCCGGGACCTCGCCGTCGGGATAGTATCTGATACACCAGCGATGGCCTGCGACGAGAAAGATCTCAGATCTGATGAACTTGCCGTTGCCGAGACCCTTTGTAAGGGAGTACCCCTCGATCTTGAGTTCGTGCGACCCGGACACGGTCTCGGCGACAATGGCCGACGCGGAAGACGGGGAGGAGCTTGACATGGCAGGCCGGCCTCCTACTAGCTGCAGCAACAGAACAGAGGTCCAGCTCGTTGGCTCGTCGCGGTGCAGAATGGCAAACGGCGGTGATCTCGTGAGGTACTTTCTATACGGTGATTCTCGCTCGCTAACTGGCATTCATGGCGCGCAGGTTTCGGGGATCGTCGGGGTGGAGGATGCGAGCAGGCGAAGAACATGCGGTTTCGGCACAAAATATTTTGTTGGGGACTACCGATCCCTAATTTCTAGCGGACTGCTCCGGTGCCGTAGCATGATTTATCTCTTGAGCATCTAATTTCTACCAACATATTACCTTCCTTCAGTTAGGATTTATTTCCTAATAATAACTATATTTCCGAAATTCACGGCCCAGATGCACTATAGCAATTTTGGTACTACATAATGATTTGTTTCCAACAAAGAATCTTCAAAAATCATGACGATTTTATGTGAAGATGTACTTTTTACAACCGAAGATCATTTTTCTGCATCCTTACATCATCTGTGCCTTCGAGTTTTAAAAAAAGACATTTTATGGCGCCCGCACCCGTTTTCACTGCTCCAGCAGATGCTGGCGCCGTTAAAAAAAAGTGGGCACGTCGGAAACCCTTCCCCCGGCGTTGCATATTTGCAGCATGTGAGTAGGCACGCCGTAAACTTTCAGCCGTGCGCGCTCCTATTTGCCGGTGAAAATTCCCTCTCCAACGCTACCGTCGCCGCCTCCCGCCGTTTCCAGACTGTCACTGGCAGCCAAATCGAGTGTCGCTGCTCCCCTATGCTTCCCTAGGCGCCAACGTCGCGTCGCTGAACTTCCCATGGCCTCCCAAGGCCGGAGGAGCCCCACCACCGCCGCGATGAATCTAGCTCCTCCACCGTGCTGATTCCGGTTCGATTCGGCTCCCTCGCTTCTCTGGTGGCCGGTGGGATCCTCATGCATGGTGTCTCTTTCCGGTCGATCCGCCGCAACTTGGTAGTCGATCGCACCTAGACGACGAGCGGATGTTGAACAACAGGTGTTTGAAGAAAGGTACACACTACCGACAACCGAAGACCAGAACATACCTAGAAACAAACTCTAGCGATACTTGCAACGAGTCCTCGACTGCTAGTAGATCAAAACGTCTCCACGCTCCTGCACCAGCCAAGACGGAGGAGAAGGCGAGGGTTATCGATCCACCACTTGAGGAGAAGGGTTGAAGGTGGAGGCAAAGGAGGCGGTGCCGGTGACTGGGGTTTTGAAAACACACGTAAGAAATATCGAAAAATCCGAGGAAAATACTAACCTATAGCAAACTCTAAGAAAACCTTGCAACATGCGTCCATTCTGCAACAAACTCATACAAGTTCCTTAGAATTTTCAAAGCACTTACACAAATTTGAAAAATATGAGGAAAACACTACTTGTATCAAACATCTAGAAAATCTTGCAACATTTTCGAGTATTTTTCACAATGGAACGAATAATAGTTTGTTACAAATTTAAAGCATGTCTGCAACATCAAAAGATTCACGAAACCGAATCGCATTGGAGCTATAGAAAGCCATATCGAGCAACCTTGAATACATTTCCCTTGGTATCCCATCTTCCCGAGCTTCACACCAACATCAATCTCGGCGTTTTAGGCCATCTAGGGTTATGCCATCCCCTTGGTGGATGAGCAGGAGGAGGGGCAGCTGTAGAGGAGGAGAAACTGTGGGGAAGGAGGAGGAAGGGTGAGGTGAAAGACTAGGGATCCCTAACTGGTTGAGAAGGATGACACTTGAGAGCGGGGGCAAGGAGAATGATGTTGTGTGAGGAAGGCGACATGACGCGCTCGTCGCCTGATTGCAAGTTTTTTTCCAACTTGTATGATTCTCCTGGGGAACAGCTCCGATATGTACCGGAGATGGTAAAACAATAGTCCCCGACTCCTTTGCTCCTTGATATCCAACACTAGCACTCCATTAGAGCAACTCTAGCACTGACAGGGCACTGAACTAGCGATTTCCAGGTCAGATTCATTCGCACATAATAGAAACGGTAAATCAAACTAAATTTTTTGAAATTTTGCACTCACGGAAAAATTCAGCATAGAACTTGGTTCGATCATAGGTACATTTACACATACTGCAGCAAATCAAAAGCTGCTAACCCTAAATTTAACTTGCTTCGACATTGTTGCTCCCTATTTACCAAAATTGAGCTCCACTAGAGCTTTTAGGCGTGGCGGCGAGGCCTTCACTCCTCGGAGAGGTCTACGAGGTCCGTCGGTTTCAGCTTCACGATGCGGCCTGACAAGGTCGACGGCCCTCCGCCCTTGGCCACGCGTGCCTCGACGAGCTCGACGGCCCACCGCCTCTCCGCCTGCTCGCAGACGATCTCCGCTTTGCGCTCGAGCTCAGACTCAGCGTGCGAGCATATCCGTGGCGAGGCGCTCCTCGTCGGAGTCCTTGATGTAGTCAGCCAGCACCACCACGGAAGCATGCGAGAGAGGGGGGGGGGGGGGGGGCGAGGACCCGTCTCGCTGTCGTGGGCGTACCTGTGGATCATCGGAACGTGCTCCGGTGACAGCGCACGGTATGGGGTCACCGCCAGAGCATATCGATGGAGGGACGGCGAGGGCGACATCCTGCGGTTGGTCCACCGCCTCGCCGTGAGCTTCTTCGTGCCCGACCGCACGATCTTCTTCCTCTCCTTCTCGGAGAGATCGCCACAATGTCGATTGTCGTCACTAGCGCCTCGGCTACGGCCGCCCCTACCCAAAAGAGCCCGCGACGGCAAGACATTGCCAGATCTGTCGCCGGAACGAGCGGAATCTCTTGCCGGAGTTCAATATGGGTGTGACGACTAAGCGGTAGAGCTATGGTTCTGGTGGGAAGAAAATGCGGTTCCAACCATCAACCGCCGCATCGGCCGGTACTTGTACCGACCCAACTTGCAGGCTAGTGAAAACATTTTTATGGGCTGGCCAGATTTACGGGATTTGCTAGCTCGCCGAAACTCGCGGACATGTAATAAAGTCGCCGGAATAGTCACCGCTAGAGTTGCTCATAGTCTCTTTCTTTACACATTCAGCTTCGGCCTAACAAAAAACTCCTAGTGAGTGTCTACCGAGCCTGCTGCCTAAACAATGTGACATGAGGCCACGGGTACAAGGTAATCTGTCATGTACTACTGATGTGCGTTCAAGCCCAGATGGCGAGCAGCGACATGAGGCCGGCCCCGAGCAGCAACGAGACGTTGAGGCCGAGCTGCAGGCGCGCTCTGCTCTGCACCCTGGGCTTGGTGAAGTCCTCGGCGAGGATGTCGACGAGCGCCATGTAGACCAGTATCCCCGCTGCGGCGGCCTCGAGGATCCCCTGCACGACCAGCGCCGTCGGACTGGTCTCGTCGTAGACGGAGGATATCGCGATGCCGACGCCGATGCCGACCGGTGTGGTGAGCGAGAAGAGGAGCGCCATTGCCACCACGGACTTGAGCCGAAACTTGGCCTGACGCCAAGAAACGAAAAGAATGAGAGAGCTTATTCAGCATTGGGCCCAAACGTGGAGAAACTATATATGGTGGCGTGCGGTGCTCACCTGGACAATGCAGCCTCCGAGGCCGATGCCCTCGAAGAGCTGGTGGAACGTCAACGCCGGGACGAGCGGCCGCACCGTGCTCGGGAAGTCGGAGGCACCCAGCGACATGCCGATGATCAGCGAGTGCACCACCACACCCAGCTCCAACACCTTCAGCAATACCACATACTGAAACTTTCTGTCTCCAATCTGAAATAACGGTTTGTCACAACCTTGAGAAGACCCTACCTGGGAGATCACGCGGTGGCGCACGAGCTCGTCGTCGTCGTCGGGCGGGGCGGCCAGGACAGACAACCCGTGCGCGTGCCCGTGCCCGTGGTGCTCGTCGGAGGTCTCCAGGTCCGCGGGAGGCGGCTCGTCGGTGACGGCGGCGGCCCTCCTGGCGTTGGTCCTGTGGAAGTACCCCGTGGCCACCGTGTCGACGATGAGCGTGGCGATGGCCGCGAGCATGGCGACCAGCCCGGCGAACGGGAATCGCCCCCACGGCCCCGTCACGAGGCACGGCGAGCCCAGCGCGTCGAAGGCCGCGGGCAGGATGTGCACCAGCCCCGTGGCGAGGATGACGCCGCCGGCGAAGGCCTTGAGGGCGAGGAAGAGGTCCGTGTCAGGCCGGAGCGCCGGGAACCTGCGGCCCAGCGACGGCACGCCCGCCCCGATCGCGCTGCCCACGAGGATGCAGACGACGGCGATGATCTTGAGCCGCAGCGCCTGCGCCTTGTCGCGGCCCGCGTTCTCGCCCGCGCAGTCTGCGTCGTGGTCGGTGGCGGCGAGCGCTGCTGGCAGGACGGCGGTGGCCAGCAGGAGGCAGAGCACGGCAAGAACGCGCGAGGCCATCGATCGATCGGCTACCCGGACGACGGAGCTGTAAGCTATGCGGAGTGCGACAGAGGCTGGCACACTATATGCTGGCAGTGGCAGCCTGGCAAGGATTCACTTGCCATTTCAGTCTCGGAGCTGCAGGGCTGCAACTTGGTGGCCGTCAACGGCGGTTCCCAGACGACTGCACTGTATCCAGCATGTTTCGATGCGAACGAAAGCATTGGTGGCTTGGACGTTTGCTAGCTCCCCACGGCTAAATTGATGCGGGACGGCAAGAGCGGAGCTATTAAAATTGCTAATGGCAGTGGTACGTGATTTTCATCGCACGAGCACGGAGCACCGTCCGTCTGCAATATTTTCTTTGACTGAACAAATGCGCCTCTTTAGACTTCAATCTTGTAAGTCATTAGCATATCTTGTAGATATGGTAGTTGTAGATTTGATATCAATCAACATTAATTCCTTGAGATTGTAACCTTGATGTACAAGTTAACTCAGATCTTTTCGAAAAAAAAAAAGTTAACTCTGATATAAATATGACTGGAGGCCAACTCAGTTGAGTGCTGAAAACAATCCTTTTTTTTTGGAGGGACCGAAAACAATCCTTCTTGACTCATCTTTCCTCTTTTGAGATTTCACAACTTTTCAAGAAGGGATGAAAACCATGTGGAATCTTTTTGTCAGTTCGGCGGAAAAACTGAAATGGAATGAAATGCATAATCGTAATTTCATGGGACATAAATATATTTTTTCTTGCAAAAACATAAACAATAACGGAGCAAGTTTTCTAGCCAGAGTTGGAGGTGTGCGAAGACATCGGGCGCGTGGTGCGCGCGATTGCTCGCCGAAGTTGGAGGTTGCGGCTGTGGCGCTAGGGTTGGGTGCGGAGATGAGTGAGGGTTTCGACCCACACCCGCTCGAGCCGCCGGTATTTGTAGCGACTACGTCGCGAGTAGAACAGGCCACTGTAAAATGTTTGACGGACCGGACATGTTCACGGGTTTGACTAGACCGACGCATCTCGACCTGGCCCGTATACTCGCCGGAAATTTACAGTTCCGGCCCGTTTAAAGGCTTGACTAGAGATGCTCTAATAGCATAACTTTGCTTTGGTTGATTGATATAATGTTGGGTTCATGACCTCTGCAGCGTAATAATCTGCTTTGTTTTCTCTCTGATAAGACTTTGCTATATTTTCAAAGAATAAATTCCACTTTTTACCCCCTAATTTAAAATTTTGACACTAATTACCACATTTAGCAAATATTCATCCTAATTACCCCATTTAGGAAAAGTTATGCCAATTTTTACCCCATGTAAAATTTTATGAGTGTTTTGGCAAGGGGTGTCTAGTACAAGTTGCATGCCACTTCGTCTTTTTTCTGGTTTTTATTTCTCACGAGAAACGGATGCGCTGGTCTTCTCTATTCCTCAAACCGTGTCTTCCCTCGACAAAAAACTGTCTTTCTTAAGCCAAAAGAAATCCTAGTGCTAATACGCCAAAAGAAATCGTAGTGCTAATACGATTCCTAATCGGTTGATCTGCTGAACAAGAGCCTGTTACGAAGCCCTTCTAATTTTTATTTAAACCGTAGCTAGCAGCACTATCGTTGCACCAAGCCCACCTCAGCTAGTTCTTCATTAGCGCAGATTAGAGAAACACAATAGCGAGATAGGAGATTGGAAAGAGAAAGAGAAAACAGCCACAACAAAACTAGTTTACGTGTCACGCCACCTGTATTTACAACATGGATCCACATGTCAAAACGCTTATAAAAATTTAAAGGGAGTAATTGGGACAACTTTTACTAAATGGGGTAATTAGAATGAAAATTTTCTAAATAGGGTAATTAGTGTCAAAATTTTGAAACTAGAGGGTAAAACTGGAATTAACTCATTTTCAAAAGATATTACAGATGCACACAACCAAAAGTCAAAAAGAAGAAGAAAACAAGAAAGAACCGTCGGCTTATCTTCATGTATGTCGACAGCTGAGTTACGCCGAAGGTTGCCGTCGGCATAGCTGCTATTACGCCGATGGTAGCCGTCAGCATAGATTCCAGCCTTCGACGTATAACGGTTTTCCTATAGTGACCGGTTGGTGCTTGGGTAGCAAAACTAGCTAACATATATACCATCATCCCATTTGCTTCACGCAGACAGTGCTCAAAAAGTCAAAGATGATCCTTTGGAGAGATCTCTCCTTTGGAATATGTTAGATTCTTCAAACAAAGCTGCAACTGCTCCCTTTGATTGTCCTCCATTCAGCATAGTTTGAATGACATCCATACCGTCCGAGTTGCTATCAGCAAGATAAATACCATTCCGAAGAGCATAAGCTTCATCCATTTCTGCATCATTCACGTGCTCCAAAGTATCATTTGATGCCGCCACAAAACTCCATGTGAGTCACGGATAATAGCATAATATTACCGTTCAACTGGTCCACATTGAACCCTGCATCAACACATTTAGTTTGCGAAATTCAGATGGAGGATTGGTCCATCCGTGCCGTCTCATCTTTCGATTCGCCGAGGGATCTGCTATTTGGAAAGATTCACCATTGACATATTGTCTCTGTTCCCACCATATGTACCATGCCTCAACAGCCACTATTTCTTGCAAACCTCGTTAGCCTAAAACCGGTGACTTTCTTCTCGATAAACATATAGGAGATTCTTCAGTACCGAGTGGCCTGCACGGTCACCTAAACAAGCATCGTCAATAATATCCATGAGTCCAAGTGCAGACCACACACTCCTCGCTCGCTTACACTGGAACAAAGTGTGCTTAATATCTTTGCTCCCGTGGAACACATTGGACATTGACCGCTAATTTTGATACTATGTCTATTAGCCAAAATTGCTCTACATGGCATAGCAGCGTGTATAGCTTTCTTGAAATAGGCTTTCGTCCCGCTTTATAAATAAAGCAAACGTCCACAGCAAGTTACAAGGATCCAAACAACCACAAAATCAACAAATGCTGGGGCCACGGCACAAGACGACCCAACAAAGACGAAAAAGGCGACCAACTCGCGACGCGAAGAGATGCCGACAGACGGAGAGGCTACGCCTGGCTATGGGGGGAGCCGCCGCCAGGAGGTGCTGGAGAGTCGTGTCAAGCCTCGTCTTGTCCCGCTGTCTACACAACGGGTACCAGAGCTGCAGGGAGGCCAGAAAGTGAAAAACTGAGTCAGAGGCACGCCGGGGAAGAATCTTCTCAATAACCATCTTATTCCGGATGTTCCAAAGCGACCAGGACAGCGCAGCAAACAACAGCCAGAAAAGGCGGCGGCCCTTTCCTGCTTGGTTCGCTTGGGTTTCGAGGAATTCACCGAGGTCCTGGGCCTGCCAGTCCGGGCCCAAAGCATCCCTGATGAAGCTCCAAAGAAACCTAGCTGCAGGGCAGGTGAACATTATGTGGGTGCCCGTTTCCGAGACCCCACATAATGAGCACAGCCCGTCCCCTGGCCCATTTCGCTTGGACACCTCCACTCCCGAGGGGAGCCGATCGCGAAGCAGTTGCCACACAAAGATTTTCGTCATCAGCGGGGGGGGGGGGGGGGGGGGGGCTTCCAGAGGGGTCCGGTCCATGGGAGCGAGGCGCGGCCAAACAGGGCTCGGTAGGCCGAGTTCACCGAGAAGGATCCAGACGGGGTGAGACTCCACGACACCCCGTCGGGCGCATCCTCCAAGGAGGCCGGGAGTTTAGCTCTAAGTTCCCTCCAGGCTCCAGTTTCCTCCGGGCCGAAGGTGCGGCGGAACGAGATGTCCCATGCACCCCCGTTGGCCGCAGTGGATACCAGGACCGTGGGGTCGGAACAGATAGCGAAGAGGTTCGGATAGGCCTCCCGAAGGGGGCGTCCGCCGAGCCATGCGTCCCTCCAGAACATGGTCCCCTCCCCGTTCCCAACCGAAGTCCTAGCCCCCAGCCGTATCTCGTGCTTGATCTCCTGGATGGAGCGCCAAAACTGGGAGCCATCCCGCCGGTCGCAGTCCAGGAGGGGGCGGCCCCGTAGGTATTTGGCCTTTATCAGCTTGAGCCATAGGCCACCATCATCACGAAGGATCCGCCACACCCATCTAAGCAACAGTGCCTTATTGAATTGTCGAGAAGCGATGATACCTATGCCCCCAAAGTCCTTGGGGGCGCAAACGTCGGCCCATTTAACCATGTGGTACTTCTGGCGTCCGACGGAGTCCTGCCAAAAAAACCGTGATAGCTCCTTGTCAAACGCCCCATGTATCCCCTCCGGCAGGAGGTACATGCCCATCATGTACATGGGAAGGCTAGATAGACAGGAGTCAATCAAGACGGTCTTGCTACCCTTCGACGTGAATCTCCCGCACCAGGGTTCGGCCCGAGAGCGTACCCGGTTCACGAGCAGGTCCAGGTCCCTGATGAGGATCCTAGAGTCGCGAACCGGCATCCCCAGATAGGTAATGGGGAATGAGGAAAGCCGACAGTTAAAGTTGTCAGCTATCCTCTGCTGCTCGTCCGGGGGGAACCCTAGTGCGATGATCTCACTCTTGTCAAAGTTGATACGGAGCCCCGACATTTCCTGGAAGCAGAGAAGGAGGAACTTGAGATTCGCAATATCCAGGGTTGAGCCTTCAATCATGATCATGGTATCGTCTGCGTATTGGAGCTGGGTGATTCCCCCTCCCGGAATGAGGTGGCCAACCACTCCGGAGATGTGGCCCGCCCCCTTGGCTTTCTCAAGCATTTCCGCGAGGGCATCCACCGCCGCGTTGAAGAGGAGGGGGGATCCCCTTGCCGAATGCCACAGGAGGGGCGGAAATAAGGCCCGGTCTCGCCGTTGATTTTGCGAACAGGAGGGGCGTGTATAGCTTTCCATAAAAATATTTTCACTTTGGCGGCTATATCAAGTTGACAAGTTCCATAGCTTCCCTCTAACCGGATTAGAGGAACCACCAGGATCCTCCGGATATCAATGGGCCAGAAAGTTCGCTTTACAAGTTCTTCATCCCAACGACCACTAATTGAATCAGTCGCCTTGCCTGTTTTGCGAACATAGCTAAATTGAAGCAATGAATATCCCGAAATCCCGTACCGCCAATTTTCTCTGGTACACATATCTTTCACCACGCAAATGGAGATTTTGACATCGCATCTTTTTGTGGTTGTTCTCATCAACCCCCGCCAATATTTTGACATCGCATCTACAATTCCTTTCAAAACTCTGGCCTGCACATTAACCACACAAATAACATGTGTAATACGTAATGGCTTTGACTACCATTTATAATACTCCTTCCGTTTAGAAATAACCGACTTGGTTTTGTCTAGATTTAAATGTATCTGGACGTATTTTAGGGTATAGATACATTTGAATATAGCCAAAACCAAATCAGTTATTTCTGGATGGATGGAGTACTAGTATCTGGTAGATAATTAAATTCTAATGTGTATATATAACTCGGTCTAAATATACATTTTTCGCAAGCTACTACTAACACGAAATAAGCGTGCAATTAGTGGTCGCATCAAAAAAGGTTTAATTTCCCCCTCCGTGGAGGTGGAGGTGGAGGTGGAGGAGGAATTTTCATGCCCATATAGCAAGAATGGACATGAGAGCCGTCCCAGCCAGCAAGGAGATGTTGACGACGACCTGCAACGTTCCGGTACCAGCGACGGCGGGGTCTCCTTTTCCTGGCGCGCGAAGATATGAGCGGGGCGGCGATCTCCTGGCGGCGGTGTGTCTCGGCGGAGCCTGGCGTGGCGGCAGCCTTGCGCAGCTAGAGGCGGCAGCGGATGGCGGGGTTCGTGGCTGCTGCGGCCTGCGATGGAGGTGGCCTGACCCTGTCCCTACATGATCCCATCGCTGGCGGCGGTTGTGTGGTGCATCGACCGTGATTCCGCCTAGTGCTGGTGGTACAGGACGGACCAAAACGGGTCCAGGATGGTCCTGGCGGAGCTAGCCGCCGACGGCAGGGCTCATAAGCCCAGATCTAGGCCCATTAGAGCCTGATTTGGACCGGGTGGGCCATGTTGTCTATGTGGTTTCAGAGGCTTCTGGCATGCCTAGGAGCCCACCCCTTAGCCATGGCGTGGCTGAGGTACTGGATCGAGGCTAGTGGGCCTATCTATATAAAGGCTAGGAGGGCACGGCGAGGAAGGTCATCCAACTCATACACACACCTCATGCTAGATTGCTTCTGTGCACCCCCTGTAACCTTTGGTTTCGCCGTAATCAAGAACAGACAAGCAGGAGTAGGATTTTCCCTCCAGGGGCCTGAACCTGGATAAACCTCGTGTCCAAGTGTTGCTTTCCCGTCTCGCGACTTCAAGCATCCCCATCTTCTCCAGAATCCAAGTCCATAACAATGGGAATTGACGAGTCGAACCCTCGTCAGTTAGGTCATGGGCCCCTTTCGGGATCCGGCGCCAAATCCCGGGCGGGCGGTTGGGCCGCGTCCTAGGCAGCCCATCATCAACCCGGGTGGTGGACCAGTGGTGGCGGAAAGCAGCAGGAGCCACTTGGGCCCTCCACTCTAGTATGGGCTGGTCCACCACACAGTCCACTTGCGGCCCAGGTCAACCCGATCCCGGCCCAACTTGCGTGCCCCACCCTTGCCTGTCCTCGCGACCAAGCTGCGAAGGCTGCGTCGCCGCCCATCGGGGGTCCTGCGCCCCGGCCGCCGCCGGTGCCGAGTGGGGAGAACTAGCCTCCCTGGAGTCAACCAGGGCAGCATGTTCCTCCCTCCCAGCTCCACCAATATCCTGCTAATAGCGCTTGACGAGGTGGAAGAGGTTGAAGTAGATTCCCCAGTAACGGCACCAGAAATCTTGATGGCGCCTTGTGTTTGACGTGGAAGCGCTTCGTTGGAAACCCCAAGAGCAAGGTGTGAAGCAGCAAGCAGCAAGTCTTCCCTCAGTTGAGACCGAGGTTATCGAACCAGAAGGAGGAAGGAAATGTCACACAGGTGTTGCAAACACCGTGGAGACCTGCACAACACAAACTCAAGACTTTGCCCCAACGAATCAGTGAGGTTGTCAAGCTCACCGGTTTGTTGTAACAAATGATTAAACATATGGTGTGGAAGGTAATGGTTTGCAGCAAGTAAATAAGTAACAGTGAAAGATGTATCAATGGTAAAGATTGGATCGGGGTCCATAGTTCACTAGAGGTGCTCTCCTTAGATAAACAACATGGCATGAAGGGTAAACAAATTACAGCAGGGCAATTGACAGGAACTGAGCAAGGCATAATAATACAATTAGTAGTCAGAAAGATCCTATGAGATTCGATTGGGCAATACAACAAGATACATAGACCGCCATCCAACTGCATCTATGACTAGAAGTCCACCTTCAGGTTATCATCCGAACCCCCTCCACTATTAAGTTGCAAGCAACAGACAACTGCTTTAAGCAAAGTGTGTAAGGTAAACACTCCACATGTTCCATGAACAAGATACCGTTGTTTTCTCCCTAGTAGCAACAGCACATCTACAACCGAAGAGATTTATCACTTCCCTTGGAAAATAGAGGCATGAACCCACTATCGAGCATAAATACTCCCTCTTGGAGTCACTAGCAACTACTTGGCCAAGATAACCACTAGTAACAGAGAGCATGCAAGATCACAAACAACACAGACATGATAGAATCATAAAGATAGAACCATTAATCAAACCAACATAATAATCTCAATATCCATTGGATCCCTGCAAACACAACATGCATGATTACAAATAGATTAGATCTTGATCATGAACAGAGCTCACAAGATCTATACATGAAAGCACAAAGGAGGAGATACAACCATCTAGCTACTACATGGACCCATAGTCCAAGGTGGAACTACTCACAAATCATACCGGAGAGAAGGCCTCCGGGATGATCTCCCCTTCGGCAGGGTGCAGGGAAGAGCTTTAGATCCCCCCTCCGATCTAGGGACGATGGTGGTGGCGGCTACATACGGTTTCGTGGATTTCTGATCGGGTACTCAGAGTTTCTGCATCGGGGGCTTCTTATAGGCGAAGGGGGAGACCGAGGCGGCCGCCAGGGCGGCCAAACCCTAGCTAGGCACGGGGTAGGGCCCACTCGCGCCTGGGGTGGGGGGGTTCTGGCCCCTCTGTCCGGCCCCTCGGGCTCTCCTCTGGACTTTGTGTTCCCCACGGAAAGTTATTGACTTTGTCCTTCGTCCTGTCCAATTCCGAGAATATTTCTTTACTAACTTTTCTGAAACCAAATACAGCAGAAAACAGGCATCTGGCACTGTTGCAACTTGTTAATATGTTAGTACTAGAAAACATGTAAAAAGCACCTCAAAGTGTATACAAGTAAATAAAAGTAGATACTAAACAAGCATGGAGCATCAAAAATTATAGATACGTTTCCAACGTATCAGCATCCCCAGGCTTAACTCGTGCTCGTCCTCGAGTAGGTAAGTGATAAACAGAATAATTTTTGAGGTGAACATGCACCCTCACAATAAAGATCCAACCATTTGCAAACATTAAAAGCTGGGATAAAAGAACTCTAAACATGTGTATGAAAGATGGAGTTCTAACAGTAGGACATAGTAACTATGCATGCAACATGACAAGCTACAAACAAAGATCATGAATAATATGCATTAAAAAATGTTTGTTTGTTTCACATGCAGAAAACATAGCATAGTGGTAATCAGCTTGTCCCTCATAGAGTAGCAATATAATGCATAGGACACCTACAAAGTTCACAAGGGTGACTAGAAATAAGTAGCACAAGAACAAGTAATAACACAATATGCATTAATTAATAAGCTTTGAAACATTGCACACAGAATGACAACTATGCTCTATTAATGGTGCCTAAAGGTAGAAGGTGGAGACTCAAATAATAGTGGAAGAAAAGCCTTTTTGTAAAGGAAGCAGGGATTACAAGTTTCAAAAAGAGCTTCCAAAAATTATGATACTTATTAGCTTTCAGCCCTCATTGCCCCTATCATAAGCATCTTGAAGTGGTTAAGGTTAAAGTAGCAAAGATGGAGTATATGCTTGACGAAGTATAAGTTGGCAATATCAAGTCCCTTGACTACGAGGGCTACACCTCATGGATACTCAACTGAGGGCCCAGGCAAGTTCTTGTCACTGTAAGTATTTGCATATTATTGAGAACCGCCAACGGGTTACCCCTTGCACATGGCACAGGAGCTTTCCCATAACCAAAATGACAAGGCAAGCAGACAATGAGCATCTCAGCAATTCTTCTTATGTACCATGGAAATATGGTGCTTTTTTCTCTCTTTCCTCTTTTCTCAATGTGTCTCTCTTTTTCTATAAGAAGAATGTTTCATAGATGTCACTATGGTGATGCTGCAAGTTTCCACCATGATTAGGCATGGCTTAGGCTAGCGGCCCAGACATTTCTCTAACACAGAATACAAACTCCATTAACTTACAAGTTCCCACTTCATTTCACACCGGTAACATCCATAGACAAAAGAGCATGATATCAACGGAGTACAAAAAGTACAAGTGCAATGTTGAAAATGTTCCCGTGACAGCACGGCTCTGCTAATCCCAACTTATAAGTGCAAGCATATACAACAAAGTTGCCTCAATGGTTCAAGTTTATTAGGAGCAAAGAATAAAATGTGCCATCAAGTTCGTGAGGGCTTTAATCACTAAGTTTTCACATAACAAAATAGTTTTTAATTGGAAGATAGTTGAAAACAAGAATATACTTGGAATGGTGTAACACACCATGCATGGGAGTTTATAGTGGACACTTTCGAATGACTTGGTTTCTTGGAAGTTGGAAGGACGAGTAGAACTTACTCATACAAGTGGAGGCTAGCAAAAGACTGGGAGCAACCAACTAAGAGAACAATAATGGCCATAATTATGCAATGCAACAAAGCAAACTAATCAAAGAAAAGAGTGGTACTACAAGTCAAGGACTAAATGATCATAGAGGCTAATGGTGACTTGTCATAGTCATAACATGGCGTAAGCATGTGCCAAGTCAACCCAAGCAAAACATCAAAGGAAAATACCACAATACTATGCTTTTGCATGCTAAAACAACGCATAATTTCTTCAAGGCACACTAAGCAATCCCAATTGTTTGGAACAAGACATGCTACAGCAATAGTCACTAAGCATAATGCTAAAACAATACCTAGCATGTCATGCTAAAGTCTAAGTCACAGTCAATGCAAGCTCCTCTTGCACTTCAAGCAAGAACTTACTACTCCTTTCCAAACACCAAGCAAACTTATTTGCAAAACAACACAGGGAGAACGGGGGTCCAAACTTATTTATTCAAGCAAACTAAGCAACCTAAGCAAAGCAAACTAAAACTAAGATGCTCCAAGAACAACACAACTGTGCATGAAACAATAAAAACGAAGTGTCTAGACAGACCTGAGCTTTTTATTGATGAAGAAGGGGATGCCTTGGGCATCCCCAAGCTTTGACGCTTGTAATTCTTGGATATTTCTTGGGGTGACACCATGGTGGCATCCCCAAGCTTGAGCTTTTGTCCATTCTTCATCTCATTGCATCATTTTCTCTCTACACCTGAAATGTTTTCTTCATACAAAACTTCACACAATCTTCATTAGCAACATTAGCTTATTCAAAAGATATTAGACCACTGATGATGGGGATATGCCTACCGGGGTATACCCAGCAGGACGTTTCCGACTGGCCCAGGAACTGGCGAGTGGGCCTGCAAGACGACGACTGGATCAAGGCCCGGTGGAGATCCAAGCGACTGGAAGCTGAAGGCCCAGGCGAGTAGATAGGCCCAGTCGGATTAGGTTAAACGAGTACCGAAGCCTTAACTGATTCGATTGAGATATGTAAACCCTAGGGGAGGTGAGTCTATATAAACCTCCCTACAGGGCGTGTAGAGATACGTTCCATCATACACCCAAGTGACTTGCCGCCTAGCCGTCGAGCTCGCCCCATTGTACCACCATCATAATACAATCTAGCAGGAGTAGGTCTTTACCCTCCGGGGGGCCGAACCTGGGTAAAACCCTGTGTCTCCGCCCTCATCTCGCACCGCAGATGGCTGGCCGCCCTTGCCCCTCGTTCTACTACTCGCTGCCGATTGCAGCATCTGCCGTGACCATTCCCACGACAGTGGCGCCCGCCGTGGGGCCTGGCCGGTCTGGCCGGTGTTCTGCGGCGAGATCCAATCTGCCCATCAACGTGACGGTCGCCACCAGCCGCATGATAGCGATCGGTGAGATGCTCCAGATCTTGCCGAGCAGCTACGTCCCGGCGGCGCGACCCGTCACGCACAGCATGATCCTGCCGTTCGGCACGATCAGCCTCTTCGTCGGCCTCACCGACGTCATCACCTCGGAGGACTCGGCTCGCATCCGCGAGTCGCCGCCACGCGACCGGCTCTCTGAGAGCCAGATCCGCATGATCCATCGCCTCGCCTCCGAGTACAACTCGTCCCACAGCAACGTGGCCGAAAACTCCGCGGCCGCAAAAGAAGCGGCCCTCAACGATGACGCCGATTCGGTGACTCCGGCGTCACTCGCCGGATCCATCACCGCGGCCTCACCCGCGGGCTCCATCGCCCAGGTCTCCAACATAGGAGACTTCGAGGACCCCTCCATCCTTGGGATCTTCGACTTCGACTCCGGGTCAGAAAACTCCGCCGATCTCCGCGACGGAACCGGTCGCCACGCCGCGACCTACATGGCGACTGGCACCGATCCGCCGGAGGATCCCTTCTCCACCCCGATCCCTCCCAACGCCACGGCAACGTAGGTCGAGGAACTCCGCCTGAAGCTGGCGGAGGCAGTCCGCAAAGAGCAGGCCGAGCGCGAAAAATTTCGCCTCGAGCAGGTGACGGCGCAGGAGCTGTCACGCTACCACCAGCAGCGAATCAGGTCGCGCCTGAACCCCACCGTCCAGGGGCGCGCCCTGAACTTTGACGACGAGAACTACCCGGCCCGCGTGGCCGAGCACGCGATCTGCGATAACGCGCCACCAGGAGGAAGCGCCCGGCCCCCTCCAGGGTCGACGGCGATGGGCGCCCCACCTCCACCCAACCGCACACCTCCCAGGGATCAGTCGCGGATAGTGGTCTCCTCACGGGAGAGAGACGCGAATGGCCTACCACTGTTCTCCACCCCGATGGACAACCTCGTGGCGGGCCGAGCAGCGGCCGACAACATCTCGGCCACTGGTGACGGCGCCCTACAAATCCAGTACGCCAGGGCCCTGCTCGCAAAGGCGGTCGAGCAGCAAAACGCAGGCGCCGACTCGCAGGGTCGGGTGTACTCGCGTTCTTCGGGCAGCAGAGCGGCCTCAAGCGGCCGCCCATTGGCGGCAAACACCCTCAACTACCCGCCACCAGAGCCACTGCAGCTCCAACATCGACCCGCAAACGCGGCACTCTCCACCAACGACCCCAGGCCAGCGACCAACTTCGTCGCCGCCAATGGTCATCCCATCGACGCCCGCACCCACATCATCAACAACCAAAGCTGGCGCGCACACCAGCCCGACGACCTGCGACACACCCTAACCAATCGCCGCGACGGCGAGCCGATGGGGTCGCTAAGCCGACTCGGGCCCAGGTGCTTCGGACCGATGATCCGAGGCGAAAAATACCCAGCGAACTTCAAGGCGCCGAAGGAAATAGAGAAGTACGACCCTTCGTACGACCCCTCCGTGTGGCTGGATACATACCTCATGGCGATGGGGATAGCTGGCCACACCGACCTGCTAGCCGCCCGTTACCTCCCCTTGATGATGGAGGGGACGTGCAGGCAGTGGATCAACACCCTCCCCCAGGATAGCATCGACTCCTGGGAGGAGATGCGCGACGCCTTCGTCAGGCACTTCGAGTGCTCCTACACCCGCGCCACCACCATCGAGGACCTGGAGCGATGCGTCCAGGGACCCCGCGAGTCGACCCGCAACTGGGTCCAGCGGTGGCAAGAACTATGGTACAACGCGGTCGGCATCCACCTGGACACCGCGATCCATTGCTTCAAGACCTCGTGCCGCTACGAGCCCTTGGTCGCCAAGCTCAAGCGACATTCTCGCACGCTCGACAACATACCGGACCTCCTCGAGATCGCCAAACGGTACGCGGAGGAAGATCCAAACCAGGAAACCGATGACGAGTCGGGAGGCCAACGCCGCACGAGCGGCAACGACAACGGACGACGGTCCGACCTACGCTACAGCAACACTCGCCTCACTGGCAAGCGCCGCAGTGACGGGCGAGTCGACTTCGTCGCCAACACCGGGCACGCGCAGCGCGAGCCCAAGAGCTTCCGCAGCGATGGAGGGCAACGCCGCGACGGCGGCAACTACAAGGCGAAACCAAGGTTCGACCCCGCGGCCCTCCTTAACCAACCTTGTGCGTTTCACAGCAGGGAAGGGAAGCCCGCTACACACACGACCGCCGACTGCCACGCTCTCAGGGAGATTAAGAAGGCACAACGAGCGCGGGAGGACCCCGACAACAACCCGCCAAACGGCGGAAAATTCGGCAATGTGGCCGGCTCGCTCCATACCTTCACAGGCTTCAACACGAAGCGCGAGTCATCGCCCGCGCCGTCGCCGTCAACGCGGTGGCCCAGGTGGACGTTTCCCAGTTCCTCAACTGGTCGGAGCAGCCCATCACCTGGAGCCGCCAGGACCACTCGCCACACATCGAGTACCCAGGCCAAGTCGCCCTGGTGGTCAAGCCTAAGGTGGGCGACTACTGGCTCCCCAAGACATTGATGGACGGCGACAGCTCCATCAACATCCTGTACCTGTACACCTTCAGGCGACTGCGGCTCCCGCAGTCGATGGTCGAGACGACCTACACCACGTTCCACGGCATCGTCCCCGGTCGGAAGGTGTACCCGATCGGCATGGTCACGCTGCCAGTCACCTTCGGCACACCAGCAAACTTCCGCACCGAGCGAATCGTCTTCGAGCTGGTACCCTTCGACAGCCCCTACCACTGTGTCCTGGGGCGCCAGGCGTTTGCCAAGTTCATGGCAGCGCCCCACTACGCGTACAACGCGATGAAGCTCCCCGGGCCGTGCGGCGTCATCACCATCAACGGCGACCTCGATATGGCCGCCAAGTGCGAGGCCAAAGGAGCCGAACTCGTCGACGCCGTCATCGCGGAAGAGACCAACCACGCCGATGAGCTCGCCAAGTACGCGAGCGGGGTCAACAACGACGGCCCCACCATACTCAAGAAGCCCAACTCGGAGGGCGCAAACACCTCAGCCTTCGAGGCAACAACGCACACCCGCACCGTCGAGTTGGTCCCAGGCGACTCCAGCCAGACGGTGACGATCGGGACGGGCATGAGCCCAGCCTAGGAAGGCGCGCTCATCGAGTTCCTCCGTGAGAACAGGGACATCTTCGCATGGAAGCCCTCTGACATGCTTGGTGTCCCTAGGGAGCTCGCTGAGCACAAACTAAACGCCGACCCCAAAGTGCGACCCGTCAAGCAGTCGCTGCAGCCCTTCAATGAAGAGCGCCGCCGAGCTATCGCCGAGGAGGTGCAGCGTCTACTCGCTGCAGGTTTCATCCGGCCAATTAAATACTCCAAGTGGCTGGCAAACCCAGTCTTGGTCGAGAAGAAGAACGGGACCTGGAGGATGTGTATCGACTACACAAACTTGAACAGCGCCTGCCCGAAGGAGCAGTTCGTCCTCCCGCGGATCGACCAAATAATCGACTCCACCGCGGGCTCGGAGTTGCTGTGTTTCCTCGACGCCTACTCTGGGTACAACCAGATCAAAATGGTTGTTGAGGACGAGGAGAAGACGGCGTTCATCACACCATTCGGAGCCTTCTGCTACACCGCCATGACCTTCGGCCTCAAGAACACCGGGGCGACCTACCAGCGGTGCATGCAGGAGTGCCTCGCGAGCCAAATTGGCCGCAATATCCACGTCTGCATCGATGACGTGGTCGTGAAGTCCGGTCGCCAGGGCGATCTACTCGCCGACCTGGCGGAAACATTCGCTAACCTGCGGAAATACAAGATAAAGCTTAACCCAGGCAAATGCACCTTCGGTGTACCAGCAGGGCAACTACTGGGGTACGTCGTCTCCAAGCGTGGGATCGAGGCGAACCCCACCAAGATCGACACGATTGCTCGACTCGGCAAACCCGAGTGCTTGCGCGACGTCCAGAAGCTGGACGGGCGAGTAGCGGCTCTCAGTCACTTCATCCCCCGCCTGGGCGAAAAGGCAATGCCCCTATACCGCCTGATGCGCAAGAACCCCACCTTCCAGTGGGACAAGGAGGCGGACGACGCGCTCCGCGACCTCAAGAAGGTGCTACTCGCAGCACCGCTACTCGCCGCCCCCGTCGACAAAGAACCCATGCTGGTCTACGTCGCGGCTTCCGAGCGCGTCGTCAGCGCCGTCATGGTCGTCGAGTGGCCAGAGGAAGGAAAGGAGCGCCTGGTACAGCGACCGGTGTACTACATCAGCGAGGTCCTCACCGAGTCGCGCCACCGGTACCCGCAATACCAGAAACTGGTATACGCAGTCTTCAGAGCACAGCGGCGACTGCCGCACTACTTCCAGGAGCATCCGATCGCGGTCGTCTCCTCAGCACCATTGCAGGACATCATCCGCAACCGCGAGGCGACCGGGCGAGTCGCCAAGTGGGCCGTCGAAATCGGCGTCCACAACATCAAATACGAGCCACGAAAAGCGATCAAGTCGCAGGCTCTAGCGGACTTCATCGCCGACTGGGAAGAGGCCCAGCAGCCACAAAAGCTGCCATACCTCCACTACTGGAGCCTGCACTTCGACGGCTCCAAGAACACGGACGGCGCAGGAGCAGGGATCGTGCTTACTTCACCAAAGGGCGACAAGCTCCGCTACGTCCTCTGCCTCGACTTCACGCCCTGCACCAACAACATGGCCGAGTACGAGGCACTACTCCACGGCATGCGAGCTGCCAAGGAGATGAACGTCAACCGCCTACGCTGCTACAGAGATTCCGACCTCGTCGCTGGGCAAGTCGCTAGCACCTGCAGACGCCGTCTCTCCTACCATGGCGGCATACCGCCAAGCAGTAGACAAGCTGGGGGGACACTTCGCAGGCTACTCAGTCGAGTGGATCGACAGGCGGAAGAACAAGGAGGATGACGCACTCTCTCGCATCGGGTCGGCTCAACTCGCACCACCCGCTGGCGTCTTCCTCGACACGATCACCAAGCCATCAGTCTCTCCCCCAAGGGAGATCGACATCGGGGTCCTGCTGCAACCAGAGGCAGCCCTGGTCGCACTCGTCGCCGAGCCAGATGACTGGACCAAGCCGTACATCGCCTACCTGGAGGCTGGCACCTTGCCGGCAGACGAGACAGACGTCCGGATGGTTGCACGCCGATGCAAATCTTTCACCATCAATGACGGCGAGCTCCACAAGCGCAGCGTGAGCGGCGTGTTCCAACGCTGCGTCCAACCCGCCGAAGGACGCAAGATCCTCCACGACATCCACTCCGGCGACTGCGGCCACCACGCCGGAGCCCGCTCTCTGGTCGCCAAGGCTATGAGACACGGCTTCTACTGGCCCACCGCACACGCCGATGCCGTCGACATTGTCCAGCGGTGCGCCGGGTGAGAGAAGTACGCCAACCAGACACACGTGCCGAGCTCAGCGCTCAAGACAATCCCCATCACCTGGCCATTCGCCGTATGGGGTATGGAAATGGTAGGCCCCTTCAAAAAGGCCCCCTCCGGCTTCACCCACCTCCTGGTCGCGGTCGACAAATTCACAAAGTGGGTGGAAGCCAAGCCAGTCCGGAAATGCGACAGGAAGACCGCCACCAAATTCCTACGCGAGCTCATATATCGCTACGGGTTCCCGAACAGCATCATCACGGACAACGGTACCAACTTCACCAAAGGATCCATGGCCAAGTTCTGCGAGGAACACCACATTCGGCTCGACCTCGCATCAGTCGCTCACCTGGAGTCCAACGGCCAGGCGGAACGGGCCAACCAGAGCATACTCCACGGCCTGAAGCCGCGGCTCCAAGTACCACTCGAACGCACCGCCAGGTGCTGGGTGGAGGAGCTACCCTCCGTCATCTGGGGCATCCGCACCTCGGTCAACAGGTAAACAGGGTTCACCCCCTTCTTCATGGTGTACGGCGCCGAGGCAGTCATGCCCACCGACCTCGAACACGACTCGCCAAGGGTCGTCCACTACACGGAGGCTGCGAACGAACTCGCACGACAGGATGGAGTCGATCAACTCGACGAGGCACGCGACCTAGCTCGCTCACGCACCGCCATCTATCAGCAAGGACTCCGCCGCTACCACAGCCGGCGGGTGAAAACTCGCACATTCCAAGAAGGCGACCTGGTGCTGCGCCTCATCCAGGATAAGAAGGGCATGCAGAAGCTTTCCACCCCCCCCCCCCCCCGTGGGAGGGACCATTCACCATCGGGCGAGTACTCGGCAACGACGCCTACTACATCATCGACGTCCGCGGGGACGGCAAACTCGACGTCAAGCGACCATGGAATGTAAACCTCCTACGGAAGTTCTACTCCTAGAACCCCACATATGTACCCTCCAGTCGCTATGAAATAAAAAGAATCGGTTACCGCAAATGGCGCCTACTCTCCGTGTCTTGTGCCACTCGCACTCGTAATAACAGCGTCAAGCTAACTGCAGAAGTCAACCTCTGGTACAGCGATCGGCACGGCCAAGTAGTGCGTTACAAGGGCATTGGGTCACCTCAGGTCTTGTAACATCCACGAAAAATGCCTACCCGGAGCCCCATTGGAGTCGCCTAGCTCGACTAGCTCTACGAGCCAAGACAACTGCCTTCGCTTCTCACAGCGACCATGATCCTCCGCATCCTCGACATAGCGACTCGAACGGCCAAGTACCACGCTCGGGGACTGACGACCAGTTCAGCATGAGCAGCTAGGGAAAACGCCAAGTATGAGAGCATGCCCAGGACTCGCCATGCGACTGACCCGACGGGCCAGGAAGGAGTGATGCGCTCACCCTAACGCGCCAAGTCCTCACCCACCCTCGAGTCGCGCCTAGAACAACCAAGTACCACGCTCGGGGACTCGGCCACCCGACCTCGCTCACGCAAGGGAAAACGGCGAAGTACAGAGCACTCATGGGAGTCGCCTTGCGACTGGCTTTCCAAGCTCGGGCGAGTCGACCTCAATAACAAAACATTCAAAACCGCAAACACATAACAAACGAGGTAAACCCCATAAAAAAGGTGGACGCGCTCGGGGACTCGTTCAACCCTCAATAAGAAACACACGACAATTCACAAAACAACACGATATGCCCAACGGCAGAACTGTTACTAACGCCCTAGGGCACAATATTCTACTCCGCAGGCTTCGATGACAACTCGCCACCACCCTTGCGACTGCGAATGAAGGGAGTGTACGGGTTTGACGGGTACGTCGTCAGCTCACCCGCCATCGCCGCACGGAAGGGTTGCTCGATCTTGAAGTCCCGGTGCTGCGGCTCAGGGTCGTTGGGTGCGACGACCGTTTCCTGATAAGGAAGGAGGTCGCCCATCGCCCAGACGCACTCGGAGTACACCGCGGCGCGGTCCGTCAACTTCATCACCTTAGAAATCTCCACCGAGCCAGTCGACGACGGTAGCCACTCGTCACGTCGTCCAGGTCGAAGTCCTCCGGGAAGTGAGCGATCCCAAGGCTAAGCGTCGTCACCGCTCCGCGTCGGAACGCAGATCGCGTCATGAACTCGACGACCGACGGCGCCTTCTCCAAGTATCGCCACACCTCGACGAGGTCGCTGGGAATCACCTCTGTGGACGACATTTCCTGAAGATACGCCCGTATGCACGTCGCCGACAACGTGGCCGAGTCGACCAGCGTGGCCACACATTGTCGTGCGTCGAACGAACTCGCCTCTTCCGCGCTATCAATGATTCGACCTGCGGACATGAAGCGACAGTGAATACATCAAATATTACAAAATACAAACGTTACAGGCAGAGGAAGGCACACTCACCAATCAAGGGGCGGGAGAGATCTGTGATGAAGCTCTGAAGAGAGGTATAGTCGTCTTGAAGCCCAGCAACAAGGGCATCGGAGACCTTACGCTCCTCAACGGCGACTGTAACGGCAGCCTTGGCTCTCCCATCCGCCGAGGTTGCCTCCTCCTTCGCTTCCTTCAGCTCGCGCTCAAGGTCGGCGATCCGCTTCTCAGCCGAGCTCAAGGCAGTTTGAGCTGCTGCCAACTCACTCACTGGGACAAGGCCCTGGCGGACCTCCTCTGCCTTCACAGCAGTCGCCTGGAGTCCCTTGTTCGCCTCTTGGACGATGGCAAGTTCTTTCTCCGCGCGACGCTTCGCAGCAAGCCGGTCGGCTGACTCACACTGCAAACCCTGCGCAAAAGACAACCAGTCAACGAAAACGAAATCCTAAGTGCCCACCCGCTGAAATTCAGCGCGCAGGCACTCGGGGACTGGGGATCAAAAATCCTAAGCGCCCACCCGCTGAAATTCAGCGAGTAGGCACTCGGGGACTGGACGCGAGAAACAAAAGCAAAGACACTAAAAGAATCCGACCGCTGCAAGCCAGCGGCCCGATCCTCGGGGACTGGACATACCTGGATGGCTGCGCCAAGCATGCCATGAAGCTGTATCGCGTCCACGGATGCGAGAAGTGCCGAAGTGTGCCCGCGACGCTGATCGACCTCTGTCTCGGCGACTTCAGGCACGCGGCTCGAGGGCGTGGTACCACTCGCCGTAGCCGCTCTGGCCATGAAGCGCGGGAAGGTCGCGATGGATGCTCCGGCACCAAAAGAGGTCGGCTCCACCCCAGGCGAGGGAGCACCCTCCTTGGTCGTCAAGGCCGCCTCCGCCACGGGCTCACTCGGCGCGATCGCCGTGTCGTCAGACACCGTGACGACTTCGTCGCCCTTGGTCTTCTTGGCACTATCCGTGGGGGCGACGACCTCGTCCGCCTTCCTCTTCCGGGAGGGATCCTCCTTGCTGACGACCGGCGGCACCTTGGCCACGGTCAGGTGGCCTATCTTATTGGCTCCAGTCCTACAAATTGATCACATGAGCAAGTGGTCCGAGTACAATGAAAAACAAAAGACAGGTGAATAGAACTCACTTGGCGACCGGTAGGAACCGCAGCCCCGTGCGGATGCCGGCCGGCTTCTCCAATTCGGGGCCCAGTCGTCGACTGAGGCCCATCTCCAGGACATCGCGTGCCCAAGACATGGACGGTTTCTTCGTTGTCGAGGCCGCGACTGGAGCTTTCGAAACGTTTACGGTGGGAGCATCCCTGGGCGGCGAAGCTGCCGCGACCGGAGCGGCCCCCGACCCAGGGATTGGGGCGAACGGCGGAGGCATCGAGGCCAGAGGCACCTCACTCAGGACGGCGGTGATATCCGGCGCCGCCATCGTTTGTGGAGCTTCACCCCTGGCTAGGCTAGTGGCGTCGGAGCTGCTTGGCGAATGAGGCGGAGACGCCTGTTTCGCTGGCTTCGTCTTCCTATTTGGAGGGGCCTTTCCCTCCTTATTATTTTTCTTCTTCTTCGATGGAGTAGCCTCGCGATGCGAGGTATGCTCGGGGAGCTCGTCGTCGTCATCATGACGCTCGAGGCTTTTGCTCGCTTTGAGCTCACGCTGCCGCTGCCCCCAAGTTTTCCGGACCAGCGGGGCGACCTCTTCCTCGGACTCGTCGTCGTCGCCACTCCCGTCACTCTCGACGCCGCCCCTTGCTGGGGGCGAGTCGCCCACCTCCTGGACGGACGAGCTCTAATTCTTGTTGTCCGTGGGCAGAAGCCACCCTTCCACCACTTGAAATAGCTGCAATAAGCACAGGACGATATCAGTATAACCGCGACAGCATTTGACTGCGACTGCAAATGATAGAAAGATGACTTACCATTGGGGCTGGATGCTTCGCGGTGTAGGGGGCGACCTGTGGCATCCCGCAAAACCACTACTAGAAAATCGCGTTGTTTTTGTGCATTGCATCATCATGACCGCATGCTCATGTCATCATGCCACATTGCATTTGAGCATCGTCATCATCATGCATATTAATTTGCCTAAAAACTATTTGCGAAAGACAATCGTTTTCTAAAATTTACCCTCCGTCTATTTCAAATTAAACCCCCGGACGCTTCCGGATATTTTTGTTTGTCTAAAATCTATTTACAAAAGCTTATTGCAAATTAAATAAAATTATTATATTATTTTAGTGGGGCAGTCAAACGGGCCGGATAGACCCGAACGACCACCCCCGGTTCAAAACGGTCCACCCCTTAATCCCTAGTCTACCCAACCTAATCTACCCACACCCCCGCCACATCACTCCCTCCAATCGGCTCTCGCCACCTCACCTCTCCTCTCTCCCCCACCCAATCCCACGCTGCCACATCACCCCCCAACCCTCCCTCTCTCTCTCACCCTCCCCACCCACACAACACACACCACACAGCACACCACACACGCGACGCCAACCCACACCGGATCCCACGCGCCGATCCCACCCCCCCCGACGCACACGCTCTCTCCCCTGGCCCTCTCCTTCCCCCGCGTGGCCCTCTTCCCCACGACGCACCCTCCCCCGAGCTCGCCGACATCGCGGCGCCTCGCCCGCCGCCGGCAGCGCCTCGCGACCTCTGCCTCCCGTCGCCCCCTCAAACACCCGTCCCCGCCTCGAGCTCCCTCCGGCCGCGCGCCTCCCGACCCCGCTCTCCTTCCTTCCGCGCGCGCCCGCCTGCGACCTCCGGCAGCCGCCGGCGCCCGCCCCTCGCCCTGTCTCGCCTGGCCCCGAGGACCCCGGCCGTCCTCCTCTCGCCTGCTCGCCTCGCCCTGCCGCCGCTCCTTCTTCGGCCGGCTCGCCCTCCTCCGGCGAGCTCCTCCAGCGCCCCGCCGCCCAAGACCCTCTGCGCCGCCGCCCGCAGCCACATCGGCCCCGCGCCCGTCCCTGAGCGTCCCCGACCCGACCGCGTCGCCTTCCTCTTCCTGGCTTTTCCCTGTCGTCTCCCCGCCGTGCCAAGCTCGCCGTCGCCGGCGCTCAAGACCCCCTGCAGCCCCTCCCCCTCGACGTCGTTCCTACGCGTGGCCGCCAACGTCGGGCGCCCGGACCCCGAGCGCAGCCCCGCCGCTGCACGCCGTGTCATCACAGGGAGGAGCGGCTGGCAGCCGTTCTCGTACTTGTCCGTCGGCGAGCAGGAGGCAGAGGGACGGACGAGGAAAGCAAACAGCCGTGGCGTCCTTTCGAGCAGCTGCCAGGACGGGGACGCTTGAGTACCAAGTCCGATCCAACCACCTACGCCGCATCCCAAGATCTTCGCCGGAAACCACAAGACCGACACGAGTCAAGACCCGGGGAGCTACGCAAGACCACGGCGCCGGAACCGTAAACCGAATATCGACACGCCAAGTTCTCGGCCACGTACCCGAAGACGCCAAGAACGCCACATGGAAAACCAGGCCCCGATCCCGACGTCCGACGACCGAACCCGTGGAACCTCGAACCTTCCCAAGATCTACGCTACGGAACGACAAGATCGCCTCACGGACGCCATGACCTCTTTCCAGGATCCGATGGCCGAGACCCTGAAGACCGATCTAGAGCGCCAAGGCCTTCGCATGGACCGGCAAGATCTCCATCGTATGTGTCAAATCCAACACCAAAGCGATGACAAGATCTACCGATGACCGAGAACCCGGACGACAAGATCGACAGCAACCGGGGCGAAATCCGATGCCCCGACGCCAGAACAAGCACTTCACCGCAGAACGCCAAGTGCTTCACCCCGAACACCAAGTCCTGCTTCCCGGATGCGACAAGACCCCCTCTGTCCTGCCGAGAACGATCCCGTCGAACCCTGGACCTGAGACCGAACCCCGAACCCCGGAACCCCAAGATCGTCGAACCCTATGTGTGACCCCTTTTCTCGAGCCCTATTTTATAAATATAATAAACTTGTCGCATATTAAATTGTCATTCTCGCATGCATATCATAGGTTTGGGGGCCTTATGCCGATTCACCATCTAACTAAATATGGGGCCCATATGCGGGCAAATCTAGTCTCATATTGGCCTCATTTAAATTTGTGTAGCGAACCGGTAACTTATCTTGCCATGTTAAGACAACATTTAATTTGTGGGGGAGCTAAACAACATGAACCATCTAATTAATTGTCAGGACCCCCGGTTCCGCTTAATATGACCTAATTGCACTGCACCTTTGCCATGTCATACATCATACATGCATCATGCCGATCTTCTGCCGTAGTATTAAATGTTGCATCCGGTGTTTATTCTAGTGTTTTGGTTCTTCGCGGATAAGGCCGTTGAGTTGGTGTGAGCTTCGCCCCGATCTTTGGTTGAACCTTCGGCAATGTTTTCAGGCGAGCATCTCCCCCTTTCTACCTATCTTACTGTTATAGTATTTATTCCCTCCTGTTGATCTATTGCTATCTGTGTTGCGATGCTTTAGTTTCCGTACCTGTGATATACCGTGCAGCCCTATATTGCCTTGGACACATCCTATTACCTGTTGTTTGGTAGATAGTTGGACTTGCGCGTCGTAGTCGCTTGCTCAAGTGCTGTTGCGTGTCGTCCAGTGCCACAGTTGTTGATGTATTGCCGCATGTTGATGTTGGAGATGATCATAGTTTTACTTATCGTACACTTTAATTCCTGTTTAACAACTAAAATTGAAGTAAGCAGAGGCATCGGTGGGTGATAGAAAATATTTGGTTTCCGAACGCCCACTTGTGTCCCGTAGGACCCCGAGTACTTGATACCTGTTCCTTGTTTTATCGCGCTGTCCACATCCGGGAGGTATATGGGACCCCCCTGAGCCAGAGCTTGATTCAGTCTTATTTCTTGGGGCCACAAACTAGTTTGAGGTTTTATTTACTATCCTGTACTTATGCCATGCTACTACTGTATTTACGTTTGTGTGAGGAGCACACTGTACTGTTTAGGTAAGCGGAGTGTTTTCGCGGTATCGACAAGCCCAGCCACACTTTCGGGTTCCCAGTCGTTTACAGCCACTGACGCAAACCTTGAGTCCGTCTCGGAGTCAGCTAGCTTCGTTGCGGTTCTACTCAATGGGGTGGCCCCCTGAAATATTTCTGAATCCTGTGATTGCTTTGTCGTGAAAGCCTCGTTGGGTTTTGATTTGGTTTTTCCGAGGTTGATCGAGTGTGTGTTGCTATTGGTGCATCCCGGCCGGGTAAAACTTTCTGAAAGCCGTGTCCGCGGTTATGGACGACTTGGAGCACAGTATCTCGACCATAGACAAGCATAACTAAAGTTTATCGCTATAAATTTGACTTTATAATGACTAGTAATCAGCTTCACTATAATGGAATGGCTAATAAAACTGCCAACAATTGCTTGTTTGGGGTCGCTTGCGACCATTGTACCTGACTAGTAAGTATGGCAACTGCGACGGAATGGCTAAATAAAAGTACCAACAACTGCTGGGTTTTTGGGTTATCTCATGCTAATTGTATCTGTTTAGTAATTGTTGCAACTACAACGGAATGATTAACTAAAAGTGCCCACTGCTTACTTTATCAGGATGATTAACTAAACCTGACTAGTAATTGCTGCAACGATAACTGAATAAGTAAAACTGCCAACGGTGTGAGTTCCTCGGTTGACTTCCTCGATCGGTCTCGAGGGGGAAACACCAGGATGGGTTTGTTTGGTGGTAGTATCAGGTTGGTTCCGAATAGGTCTTTCTTACCCCTCTCTGATAACCGCTAGTTGTATCGAGTCTCTATAGGTTGTTTAGTGCACGCTGCCGCCGCCGTTTCAGTCCACCATACCTATGTAGGCGAGGACCGCCGAATTCTAGCCTCGCCGTGTACTGGCCTCAGTACTGACGCTCCTCTTTTTCCTTTGCCCTTTGTCGGCACCCCTTTTGTTTGAGCAGGTTTTGAGATCGACGTCGTTAGCAGGGTTACCCTTCCGGCTTGGCCTGGGCAGGGTTATGGACGCCATTGGTTATTCTTCAGGGCTCTTAGCCCCATTTGCATCTTGTCCGTAGTCGGACGCACTACCATTTTCAAGGTGATTTGGATCTTTGTATATTATATCTGTATTCTTGACTCATTGAGTCGCTGTTATATATATCGGTTCTGTGGGTCCCATCGAGGACTGTTGTGTAATGTTATTACTTCGTTTTCCACCCGCACGAAAGTGCCTGGTGGGCACCTTTGAATCGTTTCTATGCGGGTTTTGGCGGGAAGCGCTGAAACTTGCATAGGGTCGATTCTGAGGGTGTTACACGACCCCAGCCTTCACGTCGAGGTACGCCGCCTGGGTGATCTTCTTCAGCGCTAGGAGGTAATCCTCGAGTTGCCATTCGGCGAGGCAGGACTTCGTCGAGTCCTCCCGGCCCGCGTACTCGTACATGTAGTGGTCGCGACGGGCCAGGGGGACGATTCGCCGCTCGAGCCAGCAGTTATACAAGTTGATGGGCTGCAGACCTTTCTTCTTCAGGCCGCGGATGGTCTGAAGCATTTCATCTACAACCATCCGCTGGTCTGTTGGAAGCTTGCCGACCTGGAGTCGGCGCGGTTCGCGCCGGTCGGCGGAGTATCTTGGGATCGCCGCCTCGCCGTCCGGAGTCGCCTCGGTGACATAAAACCAAGATTTCTTCCATTCACTCGCCACCTTGGCGGGTAGAATCAGATCGAAGAAGGAAGCCTTCGATTTCAACTGAAACGTCAGGCCGCCTGCAGCAAGCATTGGGCCGCCCGCAGCAAGCATTGGGCCGCCCGCCTCTTCGCGACTGATCCTCCCGTGGAACAGGTCTTTCCACAGGGGGAAGTAGGGGGTGGTTACCCGCCAAATCAGGGAGTCGTTACTACGCGGTGATTACGCCAAAAGTTACCGTTGGATTATCCCAACGGCTAGTTTGACTGCGTTTTGACGGTCCAACTTCAGCCACTCGGCTCGCCGACCCGGTCACTACGAACAGTGACTAAATATTTCGCCGATCCAATCGCCAAAGTTGCGACCAGAATGACTAGTTTCCTCCTTTATTCAGGAGCCCGCCGCCGATTCGACTGGATGTCCGCGTTGAAAGCCGTATGCTCCGACTGCCAGCAACCACCTGCGCCCAATCGACGATGGCCTCGGGGACTACTGATGGGGATATGCATACCGGGGTATACCCAGCAGGACGTTTCCGACTGGCCCAGGAACTGGCGAGTGGGCCTGCAAGACGGCGACTGGATCAAGGCCCGGTGGAGATCCAAGCGACTGGAAGCTGAAGGCCCAGGCGAGTAGATAGGCCCAGTCAGATTAGGTTAAACGAGTACCGAAGCCTTAACCGATTCGGTTGAGATATGTAAACCCTAGGGGAGGTGAGTGTAACACCCTCAGAATCGGCCCTATGCAAGTTTCAGCGCTTCCCGCCAAACCCGCATAGAAACGATTCAAAGGTTCCCACCAGGCACTTGCGTGTGGGTGGAAAACGAAGTAATAACATTACACAACAGTCCTCGATGGGACCCACAGAACAGATATATATGCAACACGACTCCATGAGTCAAGAATACAGATATACAGAACAAAGATCCAAATCACCTTGAAAATGATAGAGCGTCCAGCTACGGACAAGATGCAAATGAGGCTAAGAGCCCTGAAGAATAACCAATGGCGTCCATAACCCTGCCCAGGCCAAGCCGGAAGGGTAACCCTGCTAACGACGTCGATCTCAAAACCTGCTTAAACAAAAGGGGTGCCGACAAAGGGCAAAGGAAAAAGAGAGAGCGGTCAGTACTGAGGCCAGTACACGGCGAGGCTAGAATTCGGAGGTCCTCGCCTACATAGGTATGGTGGGCTGAAGCGGCAGCGCGGCATGCACTAAACAACCTATAGAGACTCGATAAAACTGTCGGCTATCAGAGGGGGATAAGAAAGACCTATTCGGAACCATCCTGATACTACCACCAAACATACCCATCCTGGTATTTTCTCCCTCGAGACCAAACGAGGAAGTCGACCGAGGAACTCACACAGTTGGCAGTTTTATTTATTCAGTTATCGTTTCAGCAATTACTAGTCAGGTATAGATAGTCATCCTGATATAATAGACAGTGGGCACTTTTAGTTAACCATTCCATTGTAGTTGCACTCTTACTAGTCAGATACAGTTAGCATGAGATATCCCCAAAACCCAGCAGTTGTTGGTACTTTTATTTAGCCATTCTGTTATAGTTGGAATACTTACTAGTCAGGTACAATGGTAGCAAGCGACAACCCAAACAAGCAATTGTTGGCAACTTTATTTAGCCATTCCATTATTGTGAAGCTGATTACTAGACATTATAAAGTCAAATTTATAGCACTACTTTAGTTATAGTTGTCTATGATCGAGATACTGTGCTCCAAGTCGTCCATAACCGCGGACACGGCTTTCAGAAAGTTTTACCCTGCAGGGGTGCACAAATAGCAACACACACTCGATCAACCTCGGAAAAACCAAATCAAAACCCAACGAGGCCTTCACGACAAAGCAATCACCAGATTCAGAAATATTTTAGGGGGCCACCCCATTAAGTATACCCGCAACGAAGCTGGCCGGCTCCAAG
The DNA here is from genome assembly GCA_916181665.1 of Avena sativa. NCBI lineage: Eukaryota > Viridiplantae > Streptophyta > Magnoliopsida > Poales > Poaceae > Avena > Avena sativa. Next base: position 325,365,297 of record OV702279.1, read on the forward strand.
ACGGACTCAAGGTTTGTGGGGACGGCTGTAAACGACTGGGAACCCGAAAATGTGACTGGCTTGTCGATACAGCGAAAACGTGTCACGATCCTAAACAGTACAGGTGCTCCTCGCACAATCGTAAATAAAGCAGTAAAGCATGGCATAAGTACAGGATAGTAATAAAACCTCAAACTACTTTGTGGCCCCAAGAAATAAGAATGAATCAAGCTCTGGCTCAGGGGGGGTCCCATAATCCTCCCGGATGTGGATAGCGCGAATATTCAAGGAACAGGTATCAAGTACTCGGGGTCCTACGGGACACAAGTGGACGGTTAACAACCAAATAACATCTATTGCCCACCTGTGCCTCTGCATTTACCTACTTCAATTTTAGTTATTAAACAGTAATTAAAGTCTTGATCATCTCCAACAATAAACACACGGCAATACTCCAACAACTGTGGTACTTGACGACACGCAACAGCACTCGAGCAAGCGACTACGACGCGCAAGTCCAGCTATCTACCAAACAGCAGGTAATAGGATGTGTCCAAGGCAATATAAGGCTGCAAGGAAATCACGGGTACGAAAACTAGAGCAACGCAACACAGATAGCAATAGATCAACAGGAGGGAATAAATACTATAAAAGTAAGATAGGTAGAAAGGGGGAGGTGCTCGCCTGAAAAACATTGTCAAAGGTTCATCCGAAGATCGGGTCGACACTCGCATCAACTCAACGGCCTTATCCGCGAAGAAGCAAAACACTAGAATAAACACCGGATGCACTATTTAATACTACGGCAAAAGATCGGGCATGATGCATGTATGATGTATGACATGGCAAAGATGCGATGCAATTAGGCAATATTAAGTGGAACCGAAGTCCCGACAATTAATTAGGTGGTTTATGTTGTTTAGATACCCTGCAATTTAAATGTTGTATTAACATGGCAAAACATATCACCGGTTCGCTACACAAAATTAAATGGAGCCAATATATGACTAGAATAGCCGTCATACAGTTTCCATATGTAATTATTAGATGAATCGACATAATGTCCCCAAACCACATGATATGATGCGAGCATGACAATTAATATGCGACAGTTGATAATGTCATATTATAAAAATAGGGGTCTCGGATAGGGAATCACATTAGAGGGGGCTCGACGATCTTGGGCTCCGAGGGGTTCGGGGTCGGGTCTCAGGGTTCGACGGGAGAACGGCTCGACGAGATCGGTCTCGGACAACGGAAGTCGATCTTGTCGCATCCGAGAAGAAGAACTTGGTTGGCGTCGGGGGCACATCGAATCCGCCCTAGTCGGTGCCAATCTTGTCGTCGATGGCGAACTTGAGTGGATCGGGTACCGGGGTCTTTGCATCCGAGGTTCGGGGTCTTCGGCTGTCTATGTGGGTGATCTCGTCGTTCCGTAAAGGCGATCTTGTCGATGGTCCGTTGGGTGCCACCATGTTCATTCTTCTGTGGTACCGGCCAACAAGAAGATCTTGTGGTGTCTGGTAACCTCACGAGTGCGCAACCTCCATGTGGATCTTGTCGGGGTCGGTCTGGGACGACGAGGATTAGATGCATAACATGAAGGCCTCGGGTGGTTCATGGCCACACAAACACAGAGGCATAGCACACTACCAAAGGGAAACTTGTTTTGCTTCAAGCCTGGTCATACACAACGTAGCCACAGAGCGCGCGTGAAGGCAGGCACGGTGACTCGGTGCTGGCTGCGGCGAACTTGGCGACCTTGCAAAGTGCGGCGATGCGGACCGAGGCAGCGGGGGCGCTGGCGAGGAGACGACAGAGAGCTCGGGGCACGAGGTCGGCCGGCAGGGTACTGTGGCGGTGGTGCTCATGGGGTCATGGTCGGGGATGCACAGAGCCCACGGAAACGAGCAGAGGAGGGCGAGGTGGAGGGAGCCCGCGGTGGCGCCGATGAGGGGGAAGCAGAGGGGCCGGAGCCGGGCAAGGAGTCGAGCTTGGGGCGTCGCGGCTGCGCGGCCAAAGGAGGCAGCGGGGACGTCGGTGAGAGGGCAAAGGGGCGACGAGCAGAGGCGGGGTGGCCGATGGGGAAGGAGGAAGCCGGCGGTGCAGGCGAGTATGCAGGGGCGTCGACGGGCTCGCCGGGGGCCCTACTGGTGCACGGAGGAGGAGGAGGGTACCGCGCAGCAGCAGGCGAGCTCGGCGACAGGGCCACGGCCGGGTGGCGGCGGGTTGCAGAGGAAGGCGATGCCGCCGCGGCAGGGACCTGCTGCGGAGCGGAGGTGAGGACGGCGACGAGGGCCGAGGCGCTGCTGGGGCGAGCGGCGGCTCCCAGGGACAGAGGGAGCACTGGGGCAAGGGCAAGCCTGGGGGAGGAGCTTGGGCCGGGAGGCGGCCGGAGGAGCTTCAGGAGGGGAGGGCGGCGCTGGTCGTTGGGGAAGGGGCCCCTACAGGCGGTGGCGGGGTGTGGGGCCTGTGGGGCAGAGGGAGTTGGGGTTGGTGGGTGCGTGGGGATCGGAGTGAAGCGGGCAGTGGGGCCGGGGTGGGGCCAGGGTAAGTGGCAGGAGGTGGGATGCGTGTGTGGTGTGGGTGGTGTGGTTTGGTGAGGTGGAGGGGTGAGGTGGCGCGTGGTGATAGGGTTAGGGGTGAGGGTTGGTGAGGTGGCGAGACGGGGTTGGCCGGGGTGATGTGGCTGGGGACTGGGTAGGTTAGGGTTAGGTAGGAAAAGGATTTAGGACTAGATATTTGGTTCGGGTTTTCTTTACACATTTATTTTAAAGAACTTTTGTAAATCATTTAGTCAAAACAAACTATCTGGACAACCGAAGTTTGATTTGAATTAAGACGGGGGTGTTTGCAAAAACAAAATAGACCTTTGTAAAATAGTTTTTATCAAACAGATGCATGATGATGTCATGATGATGCACAACACAAAATACCAAGCGATTTTCTAGTAGTGGTTTTGCGGGGCGCCACAGTGAGTCTATATAAACCTCCCTACAGGGCGTGTAGAGATACGTTCCATCATACACCCAAGCGACTCGCCGCCTAGCCGTCGAGCTCGTTCCATTGTACCACCATCATAATACAATCTAGCAGGAGTAGGTCTTTACCCTCCGGGGGGCCGAACCTGGGTAAAACCCCGTGTCTCCGCCCTCATCTCGCACCGCATATGGCTGGCCGCCCTTGCCCCTCGTTCTACTACTCGCTGCCGATTGCAGCATCTGCCGTGACCATTTCCACGACAACTGGCAAAGCTTTTGAACAGCAAGGAGTTTCACTAAAAACACAAGCTACTGAAGTAACTCCTTCAAAGAAACTCAATTTACCTGAAGAGAGCTCAAAAAGGAATCAATAAGAAGCAAATGCAAATAATGGCAGAAATCTGTCAAAACAGACCAGCAGGTAGAAACGAATTTTTTAGAACATCTTATGTTGCTCAAATCAAAAAGTTTTGAACTAACGAAAGTTAGCCAACATACAGGGGGATTTATTCGTAAATTTGGAGCTCAAACCGAGTTACAGATCCTCCTCAAAAAAAATTTTGGTGGAGCACAGAAATCTGTTTCGGGACAGCAACTCCCCAAATCTTACTTCCCTCTCATTAGAGGTCATTCTTGGCAAAAAAAGCAAACAAAAAGGGTAAGGAGAGGTCATTGCAGTAGTAATAACTTCCAAGACTCAAGGAAACTCTTGGATTATCTTCCAAAAAGTACTTTTATTTAACGCCTTTAAGTTAGGCACAAGAAGCAAGAAGAATAAAGTATTTTCAAATGAGGAAGCATTAACATCAAATCCTGCTTTCAAAGGAGGAGCAAAAAGCAACTTCTCTCTCCTTATAGGGAAGTGTTCAATACCTTTCTTGAATATAAATTGACATTTGATGGTGCCTTCTTTCATATCAATGATGGCACCAACTGTTCTAAGAAAAGGTCTTCCCAAAGTAATAGGAGAAGAAGCATTGTATTCAACATCCAAAATATAGAAATAAACAGGGACATAAGCATTGTTAACCATAATGAGAACATCATTAATACTCCCCATGAGTTTCTTCTTAGCATTATCATTGAGTGGGACATCCAAATAATAATCTTCTAATGGTGGCAAATCAAGCATTTCATAAATCTTCCTAGGCATAATAGAGACACTAGAACCAAGATCACATGAAGCTTTGAGATAAAAGTCATTCACTTGCATATTAATAACAGGTTCCCAACTATCTTCTACTTTCCTAGGAATAGAAGCTTTGTGTTTTAGCTTCTCTTCCTTAATCTTAACAAGAGCATCTGTAATGTGTTTGGTAAAGACAACATGCATATCACTAGCATCAGGACTTCTAGCAAGCTTTTGTAGGAACATAATCACTTCAGAAATATTGCAACCATCAATATTAAAATCAAACTTAGCATCACTAGTAGTAGGATCAATAGGCTTAGGCATAGTAGGAGGAGGAATAGGGGCTACTTGTGGTTTAGTGGTGATAGTGCACACACTATTGTTTCTATCCATTTCAGCTTCCCTTTCCCACCTAGCATGAAGTTGAGCTAACAGCCTAACATTTTTATCAATAGTAACTTGTATGGCATGAGCAGTAGCAAAGGTGTTTTCCATAGTTTCAGGTTTAGCAGCCATTTTATTAACTAAAGAAGTTTGAGCTTCAGACAAAGAGGATATATTTTTCTCAACAGGTAAAAGCTTTTCCTCTATAGTCTTATTGAAAAGTGGTTTGTTTACTAATAAAGTCCTTGAGCATGACTTCAAGTTCAGAGGGGGCACTTCTAGCATTATTGTAAGAGCTTCCATAGGAATTGCCATTATTAGAAGGATAAGGCCTATGATTGTTGTTGCTACAAAAATTGTTCATATAGGCATTGTTGTTGAAATTGTTGTTTCTAATGAAGTTCACATCAACTTGCTCTTCTTGAGCAACCAAAGAGGCTAAATGAACACTATTAGGATCTAGAGGAGCTTTCCCATTAACAAGCATAGCTATAATAACATCAATCTTTTCACCCAAAGAGGAAGTTTCCTCAACAGAATTTACCTTCTTACCATGTGGAGTTCTCTCAACATTCCATTCAGAGTAGTTAACCATCATATTATCAAGGAGCCTTGTTGCAGCACCCAAGGTGAGTCCCATAAAAGTACCTCCAGCAGCATAATCCAGTAGGTTTCTTGAGGAGAAGTTCTGTAACACCCTCAGAATCGACCCTATGCAAGTTTCAGCGATTCCCGCCAAACCCGCATAGAAACGATTCAAAGGTGCCCACCAGGCACTTTCGTGCGGGTGGAAAACGAAGTAATAACATTACACAACAGTCCTCGATGGGACCCACAGAACAGATATATACAACACGACTCCATGAGTCAAGAATACAGATATAATATACAAAGATCCAAATCACCTTGAAAATGATAGAGCGTCCGACTACGGACAAGATGCAAAAGGGGCTAAGAGCCCTGAAGAATAACCAATGGCGTCCATAACCCTGCCCAGGCCAAGCCGGAAGGGTAACCCTGCTAACGACGTCGATCTCAAAACCTGCTTAAACAAAAGGGATGCCGACAAAGGGCAAAGGAAAAAGAGGAGCGTCAGTACTGAGGCCAGTACACGGCGAGACTAGAATTCGGCGGTCCTCGCCTACATAGGTATGGTGGACTGAAGCGGCAGCGGCAGCTTGCGCTAAACAACCTATAGAGACTCGATACAACTGGCGGCTATCAGAGAGGGGTAAGAAAGACCTATTCGGAACCATCCTGATACTACCATCAAACAAACCCGTCCTGATGTTTCCCCTCGAGACCAAACGAGGAAGTCAACCGAGGAACGCACACAGTTGGCAGTTTTATTTATTCAGTTATCGTTGCAGCAATTACTAGTCAAATATAGATAGTCATGCTGATAAAATAAGCAGTGGGCAATTTTAGTTAACCATTCCGTTATAGTTGCAACACTTACTAATCAGATACAAATAGCATGAGATAACCCAAAAACCCAGCAGTTGTTGGTACTTTTATTTAGCCATTCCGTTGTAGTTGTAATACTTACTAGTCAGATACAATGGTTGCAAGAGACAACCCAAACAAGCAATTGTGGGCAGTTTTATGTAGCCATTCCATTATAGTGAAGCTGATTACTAGTCATTATAAAGTCAAATTTATAGCACTACTTTAGTTATAGTTGTCTATGATCGAGATACTGTGCTCCAAGTCGTCCATAACCGCGGACACGGCTTTCAGAAAGTTTTACCCGGCCGGGGTGCACAAATAGCAACACATACTCGATCAACCTCGGAAAAACCAAAACAAAACCCAACGAGGCCTTCACGACAAAGCAATCACAGGATTCAGAAATATTTCAGGGGGCCACCCCATTGAGTAGACCCGCAACGAAGCTAGCTGACTCCGAGACGGACTCAAGGTTTGCGTCAATGGCTGTAAACGACTGGGAACCCAAAACTGGGCTTGTCGATACCGCGAAAACACTCCGCTTACCTAAACAGTACAGTGTGCTCCTTGCACAATCGTAAATAAAGCAGTAAAGCATGGCATAAGTACATGATAGTAAATAAAACCTCAAACTAGTTTGTGGCCCCAAGAAATAAGACGGAATCAAGCTCTGGCTCAGGGGGGTCCCATAAGCCTCCCGGATGTGGATAGCGCGAATATTCAAGGAACAGGTATCAAGTACTCGGGGTCCTACGGGACACAAGTGGACGGTGAACAACCAAATAACATCTATTGCCCACCTGTGCCTCTGCTTACTTACTTCAATTTTAGTTGTTAAACAGGAATTAAAGTGAACGATAAGTAAAACCATGATCATCTCCAACATCAAACATGCGGCAATACACCAACAACTGTGGCACTTGACGACGCGCAACAGCACTTGAGCAAGCGACTACGACGCGCAAGTCCAACTATCTACCAAACAACAGGTAATAGGATGTGTCCAAGGCAATATAAGGATGCAAGGGATATCACGGGTACGAAAACTAGAGCAACGCAACACAGATAGCAATAGATCAACAGGAGGGAATAAATACTATAAAAGTAAGATAGGTAGAAAGGGGGAGATGCTCGCCTGAAAACATTGCCGAAGGTTCAACCGAAGAACGGACGACACTCGCATCAACTCAACGGCCTTATCCGCGAAGAAGCAAAACACTAGAAGAAACACCGGATGCACTATTTAATACTACGGCAGAAGATCGGGCATGATGCATGTATGATGTATGACATGGCAAAGGTGCGATGCAATTAGGTCATATTAAGCGGAACCGGGGTCCCGACAATTAATTAAGCGGTTCAGGTTATTTATCTACCCCGCAAATTAAATGTTGTAATAGCAAGGCAAATATAGTATCGGTTTGATGCACCAATTTAAATGAGGCCAATATGAGACTAGTTTTGCCCGCATATGAGCCCCATGTTTAATTATGCAGTGAATCGGCATAGTGCCCCCAACCACATGACAATATGCATGCGAGTATGACAAAATCAATATGCAACAAGTTTTATATTTAGCATTTATAAAATAGGGGCTCGGGAAAAGGTTCACACATTAGGGTTCGGCAGATCTTGGGGTTCCGGGGTTCGGGGTTCGGTCTCAGGGTTCAGGGTTCGACGGGATCGGTCTCGGATAACGGAGGTAGGTCTTGGCGTTCCGTGAAGGAGGACTTGGTTGGCGTCGGGGGCGCATCGGATTCATCCGGGTCGGTGTCGATCTCGTCGTTGCGAAGATCATGTCGGGTCCGCGCCATCAAGTCGGTCTTGGCGTCCGAGACGGAGGTCTTGGCGTATCCGCGTCGGCGATCTTGGCGTTCTTCAGGTTCGGGTCCTAGCGTCGGTCTTGTCGTTTCACGGTGGAGATCTTGGTGTTCCGGGTCTCGGTGTCTCCGGGTAGCTGGTCTTGGCGTTCAGTGAGGAAGAACTCGTCGCTCCAGGAGGACATCTTGGGGTTCCGCGTCGACGGCCTTCGGGTACGGGGTCTCGGCGAACTTGGCGTGTCGAGGTCGGCTTTCGGGCCCGGCGCCGTGGTTTTGTCTAGTTCCCGGGTCTCGACTTGTGTCGGTCTTGTCGGCGAGGAGATCTTGACGAGACAAAGATCTGTTGGCTCGAGCTCCCGTGGGATCGCACGCATACTCAGAGACAAAAACAGATGATGGCCCTTGCCATACAGCTCTTAGACCCTTTGACAAACAGGGATACGCACGGGAGTACAGGCTTGTTGCGCCCTGGGCGACGACTGCTGCCGGCCGGAGCGCTGCAGGCGGGGCAAGCTGCTCAGGCGTCGGCCGCACGGCAGCAGTGCTGCAAGGCACGGCGAGGCGGAGGCGTAGGGCATGGCCGCAGCGGCAGTTGGTCGCGTGGGGCCGAGCTCGGGCAGAGCCAGCTCGAGCAGAGGGCGTGGCGGGGCTGCACGCGGGATTGGCCCGAGGAGGCGGGCGATGCAGGGGCCAAGGGAGGCGCTTGTGGAGAGGGCGGCGAGCGGCTCTGGGAGGCGGGGCTCCACGGGAAGGAGCGGAGGCGAGGAGGACGGGGAGGCCCGGACAGCGGGGCGGCTGCCGGTGGAGGCGAGGGGGTCGTCGGGCGCAGGAGGAGGAGACGAGCCGCGGTCGGAGTAGCGGCCGGAGGACTGAGCATCGGGGCCGGAGGTGGAGGCGAAGGGGGGCCTGGCGGCGCGGCCAGGTCCGGCGTGGGGCCGCGAGGCGAGCGGCGTCGGCGAGGTGGGGGGGCAGAGGACGCGGCGGCAGGGAGGTGCGGAGGCGGGGCGGAGCTCGGGCCGGTGCGGGGCGCGGCCGACGGCGGCGGTGGAGCGGTACCGCGCGCCGGCGGTCGGCGCCGGAGGCGGCCGGAGGCGGAGCTTGGCACGGAGGAAGCGGAGTGGGAGAGGGGTGGACGGCGAGGCGCGTCGGCCGGAGAGGGGGAAGAAGGGAGGAGAGAGGGAGGATGGGGAGGAGAGGGAGGCTGCGGGGCAGAGAGGAGAGGGGGGTCGCGGCGGCGAGGCGGGGAAGGAAGCTCGGGCCGGCGAGCTCGCTGCGGCGACGGGGACGCGGGGGTGCAGAGGCGGATGGTGGAGGTGGCTAGCGGGAGAGGTCGGGGCGGTGGGGAGGAAGAGAGAGAGGAAGGGGACAGGCGCCGGGTGGTGGGGCCAGAGGTGGGCCAGGGAGTGGGTCCACGCGGGGTGGGTCGGTGGGGCGAGTGGGACCCGCGGGATGGGGCCCGGGTTCCAGGGAGAGGGTGAGAAAGTGGGTCGGTGTGGGGGGTGGGGTCGCTGGGTGTGTGTTGGGGGTGGGGCCAGGGTGTAAGGGAGAGGGGTAGGAGGGCTGTGTGTGGATGTGGGCAGAGGAGAGAGGGCGGATTGGTGAGGTGGCGGTGGAGGGAAGGTGAGGTGGCAGGCTAGGACAGGTGTGTAGGATAGGTCTGGGTGAATTTAGGACTAGAAATGTTAGACTAGGGTTTCTTTTATTTTAACAATTGATTTGTAACTGGTTTTAGATAAATGAAAGATCCGGCTGGACCGACGATTTGGATTTGAAAATAGAGGAGGCCTAGTTTAGAAAATAACATAGTCTTTCGCAATTAGTTTTTAGGCAAAATAATATGCATGATGATGACGATGCTCAAATGCAATGTGGCCTGATGACATGAGAATGCGGTCATGATGATGCAATGCACAAAAACAACGCGATTTTCTAGTAGTGGTTTTGCGGGATGCCACAATTCGACACCACTAACAATGGATCTCGCCCTCGAGATCCGCCTCATGGTACCGGGAAGAAGGGCGGCGATCTGAATCTTCTCGCATCGTGTAGATCCTCGCGACACCACTAACAAGAGGTCGTTGTCCGTGATCGTCGAGAGAGCACTCCGGGAACAAAAGGTCGAAGGTAGAGGTATCAACAATTAAAGCCACCTCTAGGTTCCGTGGACGGAGTAAAACTGCTGGATCCACTGATTCTATGTACAAGAGCGAATGATAAGGGTAGTCGGATGGTGATCAGTCCATCGCGCACCCAAACCATTACTCTGCACACGAATAGGCGAATTATGCAACCAACTCTCGGAATCAGACTGAAGATCTCGACAATCGGGGTTCGGAACAAAGGAGTGATGCAGACTCTGCATCGGATCTGGCGTAGATGATATCGTCGCGTCGGAAAACACCGGCAGGCACGAGAAGGAACAAAGAGAAGTCCACCAGACGGGGGATTCCTCGGATAGCATGAAGACCAGATGTAGCAACACCGTTAACAAAGGAGGAAGCGAAACCCTGAAGGTACGACGGAACCCAACCACGAGAAATCCTGGACTCGAAGAGAGAGAAGAGAGCGGATTCAAAACACGCAGAGGTGAGAGGAGAATAGCAAAGGGGTAAGGAGTAAAATCAGACCTAATCAGAACTATCCAACCGATTTTGCAAAAATAGTTTTGACACTCTACTTCGGCCGTTAGCTAGGTTATCCTACAGGCTGGACTTGTGGGGTATCGCAACTGCTGAGCTCTGATACCACTCTGTAACACCCTCAGAATCGACCCTATGCAAGTTTCAGCGATTCCCGCCAAACCCGCATAGAAATGATTCAAAGGTGCCCACCAGGCACTTTCGTGCGGGTGGAAAACGAAGTAATAACATTACACAACAGTCCTCGATGGGACCCACAGAACAGATATATACAACACGACTCCATGAGTCAAGAATACAGATATAATATACAAAGATCCAAATCACCTTAAAAATGATAGAGCGTCCGACTACGGACAAGATGCAAAAGGGGCTAAGAGCCCTGAAGAATAACCAATGGCGTCCATAACCCTTCCCAGGCCAAGCCGGAAGGGTAACCCTGCTAACGACGTCGATCTCAAAACCTGCTTAAACAAAAGGGGTGCCGACAAAGGGCAAAGGAAAAAGAGGAGCGTCAGTACTGAGGCCAGTACACGGCGAGACTAGAATTCGGCGGTCCTCGCCTACATAGGTATGGTGGACTGAAGCGGCAGCTTGCGCTAAACAACCTATAGAGACTCGATACAACTGGCGGCTATCAGAGAGGGGTAAGAAAGACCTATTCGGAACCATCCTGATACTACCATCAAACAAACCCGTCCTGATGTTTCCCCTCGAGACCAAACGAGGAAGTCAACCGAGGAACGCACACAGTTGGCAGTTTTATTTATTCAGTTATCGTTGCAGCAATTACTAGTCAAATATAGATAGTGATGGAGGGGTTAACCTCTTGGGTGCCCGATCTTCACGGATCTCGTGGTCAAATCGATGGGAAAGCGAGGGGAAAGGGAGAAGGTAGCGGAAGCGAACACACACCTCGCGAAGAACACGATGAACACACGCAAAACTCACACGATACAAGGCCGATTGCTCCCGAACGGCGGCCACCGGTCCGATAGAATCCTCGCAAGGAAAGATCGGTCAACGTGCTCCCTCAAATCCACATCGGAGAGGGAAGAACACCTTGAGGAGGGTCTTGACGACTTGGGGGCGAGAAACCGAGAACCCAAGGCCTTGTTCAACGATGGATGCGTGATGCAAAGTCCAATCGAGGTTGGTGACGATAGTCGGTCCCCTTGGTAAAGGGGATGAGGCAAAACTAGAGATTCCACAATGGGGGTTTTCTTTAGTCTATCATCTATGCCTAAGGGATACATGAGGGGTGGAGGCTCTATTTATAGGCCAACCACTAAACAAGGGTAGTTTGGGGATAAAACTAGGGTTTGGTAAGTAAAAGGGGGATACATGGGCTGTGGCCCAACTAGTGCGCGCAGGCACTGCCAGGAGCGGTAGTACCGGACTTGGGACCGGTAGTACCGCTCTGGGACCGGTAGTACCGCTTGCGGTCCTGGAGCTTCAGCTGGAGCCGTCTGTTGGTGGCGGTAGCAGGGGGTGGTAGTGCCGTGGCCCGGTAGTACCGGATCCGGGGCCGGTAGTACCGCCGGTGACAGAGAGCATTTGGCTTGCGCTGGTGTCGTCTGTTGCTGGCGGTAGCAGAGGGCGGTAGTACCGCCGGGCGGTAGTACCGGTCGCCAGGTCCGGTAGTACCGCTGGCGACAGAGAGCATTTGGCGATCTGACTTCTTCCGCCTCCTCTTCCAAGCCTCCGTCTTGTCGGGCTTGATGCTCCGGGCTTCCTCCCTTGACTCCGTACTGGTCGGTGTGAACCTATCATGAATATGTGACGGAGTATGAAGTAGCATACCATTCAATGGGGTAGGAAGTGAGCTTTCATAGAGGAACGGATTCACCTTTGGAGTCCATGGCGACTTGGCGTAAGTTGGAGACCTTGATGTAGTAACGACCGTAGGTCGGGCTGCATCATCTCCCCCCCTTCAAAAAGAGTCGTCCTCGACTCTACATGCTCATCACAAAGTAGAAGCGGTCGAGAGACCTTCTTGATCCTGGGGTTCACCATATAGTCGTCCTCGGGAAGATTGACTTGACAACACTTCAATGTTCCTTCACCTTCCTTGAAGCCTACAAAGCTCACAACAAAAGCAAAGCAACACTCAAAGCGTAGCCAATTCATGAAGATTATTGCATGAGTCCTCAAGTAGAAGGAAGTCACCTTAGCTTGTAGAGATAGCTCGATGGAGGGTAGCCATAGGTAACTCTCTTCGGTTCTTCTTGTCAACATATAGTCCATAGAGGTTGACGTGTATGCATTTGTACCTTCATACAACAAAGACCAAGCAACATATGTTTGTGTGTGATAGAGGAGCATGTCATTTGTGGCATGTCCATTCTTGTTCACAACACGATTAGGACAACTCGAGTATAGCAAACGGGATGCATATGCAAGGTCAATGTGCATGGAAATCGTTTGAACATCATCCAAATGTGGAAACTCAAAAACTCCATATAACATAGAAGTGGGGCATTCAAAGCATTGGATCCAAATTTCAAACAACATCTTTGATGCAAGAATAGGAGAATGTGGCAAAAACACACGAGGAAGAATGTCCAAAGCAACAACAATATGTGTGCGAACCAACCATTGGAAAGAGAAATTGTTTGACATGTTGGATGTCACACACAAATCATCGAAAGCAAATATCATGGGAAAATGAGTATCCCAAGCGGAAGCAAAAACAACATATTTGCAAACAAACCAAATGAAAGAGCAAGTGGTCCTTATGTTTGTTGCAACAACAAGACGAGATTCTTGGAAGCTCTCATGACAATACATGCTCTTAATGGAATTGTGGTTGCACCCAAAACATCGGAAAGAGAAAATGTTCAACATTTTTGTTGCAACACACAAAACATCATTATCTAGATGCGAAGAAACATGAATGTCACAAGGGGAGATAATACCATTAACATGCTTGCAATCAAACCATATGAAAGAGCAATTTGCCAACATGAAAGATGCAAAGCATGCAAAAAGGTATCAGAGCTGGGTTCGATCTTGAACTCACTTGTGGGATGCTCTCAAGAGCTCTTTTTGTCAACTCGTGCTCAACCGAGGTTGACATTCTTGTGCGGGTACCTACACACATCATATGTAAAAGGAAGAACGTGTGTGCATGGTAGAGATACACATCATCCATCATGACGTATCTCTTTTTGTGCACATCACCATTAATTTCAATCAAGTATGAAATAGATGCATGGTGAGTATGCAAGTGGGGAACATGCTTATCATGGCCATCATCAAAATCTCCAAAAATTGAGAAAGCTATGGGGGCCATCTCATTATAACGCATATAATCAATATTGTTGCAAGCAAAGCGAGTGAAATAGCAAGCATTCATCTTATTGCAAGCAACGGGAGAAATTGAATGACTAGCATGATGAGGCAAGTCCAAAGCAATTGGAGGATACACACAAGATGCATAGCATGACATGTTTATGGCAATGATATCGCTATCAAACAATTCCACATGATCAATATTATGCAAAGGCAAAGCATCACATGGGAATATGGATGAAGCATAAGTAATGTCACAAGTATCATCCATAGCATGCATATCCTCACAATTCATCATGTCCACTAGTGGGATCATGGCATCATCAACACCCTTATTGTTACCTTGTTCATACCTCTCATATGAAGTGGGTGTTGTGGAAGTAGTGGCCTCCTTGTGGACGACTTCATCTTCTTCATGTAGCAATGGCGTCACATCATCTTCGTGCACCATGTACATCTTCTCCAATTGAGGCATCATTGCTTCATGGCTTGGCGCGTCTTCATCCATGGAACCTAGCACAACACAAGAGAACACACTAGAGGTAGAGGGTAAGTTGTTAGAATTCGAAATGGTCTCACTTGACCTATCAACTACCACTCTCAACTCACTAGTAGTATCGCTCATGCCCTCCAAGTGGAAGCACTCAATCTCACATAAGGTGGAGTCACTCGTCTCACTCTTGTTCTCACTCAAGTGGGCTAAGTGGCTCTCATACTCACATGGGATTGGTACCACATCCTCACTCAAGCATATGGGGGTAGGCTCGGTTTCCTCAACTCCATGCGCCTCCTTTGGTGAAGGGAAGATCCCATGCTCACCATTCTTGACCTTGTCGCCTCCAAGGTTGGATGCCATAAGATGGGCATCATTGCTCGCCTCCATGGTCGAAGGGAAAATCCCATGCTCGACCGTCTTGTGGCCATCTCGTAGTAGTGGTGGAGGTAGGCTCATGCTATCCAACTTGGCGAAGTAGAGGTCTTCATTTTCCTCGGTCATGAGGTCTTCAAATGCAAGCATAGTCGTTGAAGCTTGATGGCGTGGACGAAGGCTTGCTCTTGGTGCCATTTTGGTGGTGGCACAAGAAGTTGAAGGTGCCTTGTGATGGTGTCGACGGAGGTCATTGGCGTGCCTTGCCGATGGTTGATGTAGGTGGCGCACTTGGTCGTCCACATGACACTCGCGACGATGATCATTTGCCTTGGCACTCTTCTTGTGCTTGTGGTGCCTTCTTGAGCTTGCTTGAGCATTATGGTTGGTGCTCATCTTGAATTCTTCGTCTTTATGGCGAAGATGCCTTTGACGATGTCTTGTATCCTCTTTATGGTGGCGATGCTCATGAGAGGATGTTTGTCGATGAAGATTCTTGTTTCTTGGCGCCTCTTGATGTATATGATGTTTGGACGCCACTCTTGTTTGGATAGGAGGTGGATCTTGGCGCCTTGGAGGTGATGTAGCTTGGCGCCTTGGAGATGGTGGAGCTTGACGCCTTGGAGGTGATGGAGCTTGACGCCTTGGAGATGGTGGCACTTGACGCCATCTAGGTGGTGGCACTTGTCGCCTTGGAGGTGGATCATCGAATTAGGTGGTGCCCTTTGGTGTGGCACGCTTGGCCTTGAAGGTCATGGAATCTTGATGATGCGCCTCCTCTTGCTTGGCATAGTAGGCTTCCATCTCCACGCGGTGGAGGAATTCTTCATGGCTCGTGGAGGAGCCATCAAACTCGATGAAGTTCTCCGTGTCCTCCATGCTTGGCGAGGCGTCATCGATGTCGCACTCGAAGTCGTCCATGCTTGGGGAGTAGTTGTTGGTGAAGTACTCCATATCACCCAAGCATGTGGAGCCATTGTCGGTGTAGTGCTCCATAGGCTCCATGCATGAGGAGCCATTGTCGACGTAGAGCTCCATGTCTTCCATGCATGTGGAGTCATCGTAGGTGTAGTGCTCCGGGTCCTCAAAGCATGTGGAGCCATTGTCGGTGTGGTGCTCCGTCATGTCCTCTATACTTGTGGAGTCGTAGTCATGGTAGCTCATCATGGATTCTTCATAGATATCATCCTCGGTTCCGTAGTCCCTAGACATGATGCACAAGACCAAGCGGTGTATATGGAAGTGGTAGTTGGAGTTAGGGATACAACTTCAAACCATACTTTACCTTGGAAGATCGTATCGTGCAAGTGGCCACACTTGAGAGCAATAAACCAAGCAAAGTGAAGTTCACGCGGAACACCAAAACCAACTACGAACCAAAAAACACACACACACACAAGGCCTATGGTGGATAGGTATGGAATGTGGCATGTCAAGAACAAATCCGAAATCAAGATGTTGTAATGGCAAGTAAAGAACCACAATGATCACAAAGCAAACAAGTTAATCCACAAGATAGGAAATATGTACAAGGAAACACACACGGTGGGATAAAGGGGACTTGTGCGACGGAGAAAGTGAGCTAAGAACCAAAAGATTACCTAGCAAAGACTATAAGCTCGTGTCACACAAGTACAAGGAGAGACGCTAGTTCGATTGCATAAGATTGGTGGGCTACAAGATATGCACAATAAGTACCACCTATATGATGTTCATCGAGCTTGCGCTTCCTATTCTATGAGGCACATGTATAATTCTTTCTTTTTCTCTTTTCCTTTTTTCTATTTTTTTTTCTTTTTCTTTCTATTTTCTTTCTTTTTCTTTTCACTTGCCTCTTCCTTGTGCCAACAACTATACAAGATAACTATATGAGATAGCGCTCACAATGTTTGCTCGGAATTCTACAAGGTATCAAATGTGCATAGCCCAAGCAATCATAAGAGGAACTAGTCTCAATAGGTGTTTGTTGCTCGCAAAGATAGTGGGGTTCACAAAGGAATGCAAGTGGGAAGAAGTCGCGGAATGGTTATACCTTTCGTCGACGATCTTCACCCTTTATTGTTGGATTCCGCCTTGCTCACGGAATTTGGATGGAGTAGATAGCATGAACCACGTGGATGATGATGTAGAGCTCCTTCTCCTCTTCGAAACGAGCTAAAGAACACCAAAATCCGAGTTCGGATGCAAAAGATATGCTCAAAACGGTGAGAGGCTGAAATCTGGAACTTGCTGTTTTCTTTCTGTCTTGGGCGGTAGTACCGGTTTTTGGTACCGCTGGGCGGTAGTACCGTAGATTTGGAGCGGTAGTACCGCTCGGGACAGAGAAAACCAGATCTGACGCGACTTCGCGAGGTTGGGGCGATTTGGGCGGAAAATCTTCAAGAAAAACACCAAATCGGCGGGGGAAATCAAGGAATTAGGCCATGGGAACGCAAAGGAAGGTAGATCAACAAGTTTAGCAAGTAATCCACGGATCAAAACCTACCAAAACGCACTCAAATCACAGATCGATCCAAAACACGAATTGGGGCTATTTTTGGTGGAAATTTCGAATTTATGGGGAAAAGACCAAAACGATGAGAAATCCGTGGCAACCAAAAGCTGCTGATACCAGATGATGGAGGGGTTAACCTCTTGGGTGCCCGATCTTCACGGATCTCGTGGTCAAATCGATGGGAAAGCGAGGGGAAAGGGAGAAGGTAGCGGAAGCGAACACACACCTCGCGAAGAACACGATGAACACACGCAAAACTCACACGATACAAGGCCGATTGCTCCCGAACGGCGGCCACCGGTCCGATAGAATCCTCGCAAGGAAAGATCGGTCAACGTGCTCCCTCAAATCCACATCGGAGAGGGAAGAACACCTTGAGGAGGGTCTTGACGACTTGGGGGCGAGAAACCGAGAACCCAAGGCCTTGTTCAACGATGGATGCGTGATGCAAAGTCCAATCGAGGTTGGTGACGATAGTCGGTCCCCTTGGTAAAGGGGATGAGGCAAAACTAGAGATTCCACAATGGGGGTTTTCTTTAGTCTATCATCTATGCCTAAGGGATACATGAGGGGTGGAGGCTCTATTTATAGGCCAACCACTAAACAAGGGTAGTTTGGGGATAAAACTAGGGTTTGGTAAGTAAAAGGGGGATACATGGGCTGTGGCCCAACTAGTGCGCGCAGGCACTGCCAGGAGCGGTAGTACCGGACTTGGGACCGGTAGTACCGCTCTGGGACCGGTAGTACCGCTTGCGGTCCTGGAGCTTCAGCTGGAGCCGTCTGTTGGTGGCGGTAGCAGGGGGCGGTAGTGCCGTGGCCCGGTAGTACCGGATCCGGGGCCGGTAGTACCGCCGGTGACAGAGAGCATTTGGCTTGCGCTGGTGTCGTCTGTTGCTGGCGGTAGCAGAGGGCGGTAGTACCGTCGGGCGGTAGTACCGGTCGCCAGGTCCGGTAGTACCGCTGGCGACAAAGAGCATTTGGCGATCTGACTTCTTCCGCCTCCTCTTCCAAGCCTCCGTCTTGTCGGGCTTGATGCTCCGGGCTTCCTCCCTTGCCTCCGTACTGGTCGGTGTGAACCTATCATGAATATGTGACGGAGTATGAAGTAGCATACCATTCAATGGGGTAGGAAGTGAGCTTTCATAGAGGAACGGATTCACCTTTGGAGTCCATGGCGACTTGGCGTAAGTTGGAGACCTTGATGTAGTAACGACCGTAGGTCGGGCTGCATCAGATAGTCATCCTGATAAAATAAGCAGTGGGCAATTTTAGTTAACCATTCCATTATAGTTGCAACACTTACTAATCAGATACAAATAGCATGAGATAACCCAAAAACCCAGCAGTTGTTGGTACTTTTATTTAGCCATTCCGTTGTAGTTGTAATACTTACTAGTCAGATACAATGGTCGCAAGCGACAACCCAAACAAGCAATTGTGGGAAGTTTTATGTAGCCATTCCATTATAGTGAAGCTGATTACTAGTCATTATAAAGTCAAATTTATAGCACTACTTTAGTTATAGTTGTCTATGATCGAGATACTGTGCTCCAAGTCGTCCATAACCGCGGACACGGCTTTCAGAAAGTTTTACCCGGCCGGGGTGCACAAATAGCAACACACACTCGATCAACCTCGGAAAAACCAAAACAAAACCCAACGAGGCCTTCACGACAAAGCAATCACAGGATTCAGAAATATTTCAGGGGGCCACCCCATTGAGTAGACCCGCAACAAAGCTAGCTGACTCCGAGACGGACTCAAGGTTTGCGTCAATGGCTGTAAACGACTGGGAACCCAAAACTGGGCTTGTCGATACCGCGAAAACACTCCGCTTACCTAAACAGTACAGTGTGCTCCTCGCACAATCGTAAATAAAGCAGTAAAGCATGGCATAAGTACAGGATAGTAAATAAAACCTCAAACTAGTTTGTGGCCCCAAGAAATAAGACGGAATCAAGCTCTGGCTCAGGGGGGGTCCCATAAGCCTCCCGGATGTGGATAGCGCGAATATTCAAGGAACAGTTATCAAGTACTCGGGGTCCTACGGGACACAAGTGGACGGTTAACAACCAAATAACATCTATTGCCCACCTGTGCCTCTGCTTACTTACTTCAATTTTAGTTGTTAAACAGGAATTAAAGTGAACGATAAGTAAAACCATGATCATCTCCAACATCAAACATGTGGCAATACACCAACAACTGTGGCACTTGACGACACGCAACAGCACTTGAGCAAGCGACTACGACGCGCAAGTCCAACTATCTACCAAACAACAGGTAATAGGATGTGTCCAAGGCAATATAAGGCTGCAAGGGATATCACGGGTACGAAAACTAGAGCAACGCAACACAGATAGCAATAGATCAACAGGAGGGAATAAATACTATAAAAGTAAGATAGGTAGAAAGGGGGAGATGCTCGCCTGAAAACATTGCCGAAGGTTCAACCGAAGAACGGACGACACTCGCTCAACTCAACGGCCTTATCCGCGAAGAAGCAAAACACTAGAAGAAACACCGGATGCACTATTTAATACTACGGCAGAAGATCGGGCATGATGCATGTATGATGTATGACATGGCAAAGGTGCGATGCAATTAGGTCATATTAAGCGGAACCGGGGTCCCGACAATTAATTAAGCGGTTCAGGTTATTTATCTACCCCGCAAATTAAATGTTGTAATAGCAAGGCAAATATAGTATCGGTTTGATGCACCAATTTAAATGAGGCCAATATGAGACTAGTTTTGCCCGCATATGAGCCCCATGTTTAATTATGCAGTGAATCGGCATAGTGCCCCCAACCACATGACAATATGCATGCGAGTATGACAAAATTAATATGCAACAAGTTTTATATTTAGCATTTATAAAATAGGGGCTCGGGAAAAGGTTCACACATTAGGGTTCGGCAGATCTTGGGGTTCCGGGGTTCGGGGTTCGGTCTCAGGGTTCAGGGTTCGACGGGATCGGTCTCGGATAACGGAGGTAGGTCTTGGCGTTCCGTGAAGGAGGACTTGGTTGGCGTCGGGGGCGCATCGGATTCATCCGGGTCAGTGTCGATCTCGTCGTTGCGAAGATCATGTCGGGTCCGTGCCATCAAGTCGGTCTTGGCGTCCGGGACGGAGGTCTTGGCGTATCCGCGTCGGCGATCTTGGCGTTCTTCAGGTTCGGGTCCTAGTGTCGGTCTTGTCGTTTCACGGCGGAGATCTTGGTGTTCCGGGTCTCGGTGTCTCCGAGTAGCTGGTCTTGGCGTTCAGTGAGGAAGAACTCGTCGCTCCAGGAGGAGATCTTGGGGTTCCGCGTCGACGGCCTTCGGGTACGGGGTCTCGGCGAACTTGGCGTGTCGAGGTCGGCTTTCGGGCCCGGCGCCGTGGTTTTGTCTAGTTCCCGGGTCTCGACTTGTGTCGGTCTTGTCGGCGAGGAGATCTTGACGAGACAAAGATCTGTTGGCTCGAGCTCCCGTGGGCTCGCACGCATACTCAGAGACAAAAACAGATGATGGCCCTTGCCATACAGCTCTTAGACCCTTTGACAAACAGGGATACGCACGGGAGTACAGGCTTGTTGCGCCCTGGGCGACGACTGCTGCCGGCCGGAGCGCTGCAGGCGGGGCAAGCTGCTCAGGCGTCGGCCGCACGGCAGCAGTGCTGCAAGGCACGGCGAGGCGGAGGCGCAGGGCATGGCCGCAGCGGCAGTTGGTCGCGTGGGGCCGAGCTCGGGCAGAGCTAGCTCGAGCAGAGGGCGTGGCGGGGCTGCACGCGGGATTGGCCCGAGGAAGCGGGCGATGCAGGGGCCAAGGGAGGCGCTTGTGGAGAGGGCGGCGAGCGGCTCTGGGAGGCGGGGCTCCACGGGAAGGAGCGGAGGCGAGGAGGACGGGGAGGCCCGGACGGCGGGGCGGCTGCCGGTGGAGGCGAGGGGGTCGTCGGGCGCGGGAGGAGGAGACGAGCCGCGGTCGGAGTAGCGGCCGGAGGACAGAGCATCGGGGCCGGAGGTGGAGGCGAAGGGGGGCCTGGCGGCGCGGCCAGGGCCGGCGTGGGGCCGCGAGGCGAGGGGCGTCGGCGAGGTGGGGGGGCAGAGGACGCGGCGGCGGGGAGGTGCGGAGGCGGGGCGGAGCTCGGGCCGGTGCGGGGCGCGGCCGACGGCGGCGGTGGAGCGGTACCGCGCGCCGGCGGTCGGCGCCGGAGGCGGAGCTTGGCGCGGAGGAAGCGGAGCGGGAGAGGGGTGGACGGCGAGGCGCGTCGGCCGGAGAGGGGGAAGAAGGGAGGAGAGAGGGAGGATGGGAAGGAGAGGGAGGCTGCGGGGCGAAGAGGAGAGGGGGTCACGGCGGCGAGGCGGGGAAGGAAGCTCGGGCCGGTGAGCTCGCTGCGGCGGCTGGGACGCGGGGGTGTAGAGGCAGATGGTGGAGGTGGCTAGCGGGAGAGGTCGGGGCGGTGGGGAGGAAGAGAGAGAGGAAGGGGACAGGCGCCGGGTGGTGGGGCCAGAGGTGGGCCAGGGAGTGGGTACACGCGGGGTGGGTCGGTGGGGCGAGTGGGACCCGCGGGATGGGGCCCGGGTTCCAGGGAGAGGGTGAGAAAGTGGGTCGGTGTGGGGGGTGGGGTCGCTGGGTGTGTGTGTTGGGGGTGGGGCCAGGGTGTAAGGGAGAGGGGTAGGAGGGCTGTGTGTGGATGTGGGCAGAGGAGAGAGGGCGGATTGGTGAGGTGGCGGTGGGTGAGATGAGGTGGAGGGAAGGTGAGGTGGCAGGCTAGACAGGTGGGTAGGATAGGTCTGGGTGAATTTAGGACTAGAAATGTTAGACTAGGGTTTCTTTTATTTTAACAATTGATTTGTAACTGGTTTTAGATAAATGAAAGTTCCGGCTGGACCGACGATTTGGATTTGAAAATAGAGGAGGCCTAGTTTAGAAAATAACATAGTCTTTCGCAATTAGTTTTTAGGCAAAATAATATGCATGATGATGACGATGCTCAAATGCAATGTGGCCTGATGACATGAGCATGCGGTCATGATGATGCAATGCACAAAAACAACGCGATTTTCTAGTAGTGGTTTTGCGGGATGCCACAAGTTCAAACCTGCATAAAAAGTTTGGATAATCATCCAAGCAGTGAGTCCATGAGTAGGGCAATTTTTAACCAAAGATTTCATTCTTTCCCAAGCAGGAGCAACATGTTCACTATCGAGCTGTTTAAATTTCATAATGTCACTTCTCATAGCAATAATCTTAGCAAGAGGATAGTACTTTCCAATAAAAGCATTTTTGCACTTAGTCCAAGAATCAATACTATTTTTAGGCAAATATAGCAACCATTCTTTAGCTTTTCCCCTCAAGGAGAAAGGAAAAATCCTGAGCTTAATAATATCTCCATCTACATCCTTATACTTTTGCATCTCACAAAGTTCAACAAAGATATTAAGATGGGCAGCAGGATCATCAGAACCAGCACCAGAAAATTGCTCTCTCGTCACAAGATTCAACAAAGCAGGCTTAATTTCATAAAAGATATCAGGAGCAGGTGGAGCCATAGGTGGGCTTAGGAAATCATTGTTGTTGGTGCTAGTGAAGTCACACAACTTAGTGTTCTCAGCAGAGTTCATTTTGGCAAAGGTGGGCAAGCCAAAAACAGCAGCAGCAGCTAGAGAAGGAACTAACTTTTTTGTGTTTTTTAATAAGGAAAGCAAACCAAGCTAGACTAATTTTTTGGGGGTTTTTTTGGGAAAGAGGCAAAAAAACAAGCAAAAGAAAAAAAGCAAACTAAAAATAAAGTAAAGAGAAAGGGAGTGAAGGACTCCCTAGTGAACACGTCCTTAGCCTCCCCGGCAACGGCGCTAGAAAACTTGTTGATAGCGCTTGACGAGGTGGAAGAGGTTGAAGTAGATTCCCCAGTAACGGCACCAGAAAGCTTGATGGCGCCTGGTGTTTGACGTGGAAGCGCTTCGTTGGAAACCCCAAGAGCAAGGTGTGAAGCAGCAAGTCTTCCCTCAGTTGAGACCGAGCTTATCGAACCAGAAGGAGGAAGGAAACGTCACACAGGTTTTGCAAACAACGTGGAGACCTGCACAACACAAACTCAAGACTTTGCCCCAACGAATCAGTGAGGTTGTCAAGCTCACTGGTTTGCTGTAACAAAGGATTAAACGTATGGTGTGAAAGGTAATGGTTTGCAGCAAGTAAACAAGTAACAGTGGAAGATATATCAATGGTAAAGATTAGACCGGGGTCCATAGTTCACTAGAGGTGCTCTCCTTAGATAAATAACATGGCATGAAGGGTAAACAAATTACAGCGAGGCAATTGGCAAGAACTGAGCAAGGCATAACAATGCAATTACTAGCTAGAAAGATCCTATGAAGTTGATTGGGCAATACAACAATGTACATAGACCGTAATCCAACTGCATCTATGACTAGAAGTCCACCTTCAGGTTATCATCCGAACCCCCTCCAGTATTAAGTTACAAGCAACAGACAACTGTTTTAAGCAAAGTGTGTAAGGTAAACAGTCCACATGTTCCATAAACAAGAGACCGTTGTTTTCTCCCTAGTAGCAACAGCACATCTACAACCTAAGAGATTATTGTCACTTCCCTTCGAAACTAGAGGCATGAACCCACTATCGAGCATAAATACTCCCTCTTAGAGTCACTAGCAACTACTTGGCCAAGATAACCACTATCAACGGAGAGCATGCAAGATCACAAACAACACAGACATGATAGAATCATAAAGATAGAACCATTAATCAAACCAATATAATAATCTCAATATCCATCGGATCCCCGCAAACACAACATGCATGATTACAAATAGATTAGATCTTGATCATGAACGGAGCTCACAAGATCTATACATGAAAACACAAATGAGGAGATACAACCATCTAGCTACTACATGGACCCATAGTCCAAGGTAGAACTACTCACAAATCATACCGGAGAGAAGGCCTCCGGAATGATCTCCCCTCCGGCAGGGTGCCGGGAAGAGCTTCAGATCCTCCCGATCTAGGGACGATGATGGCGGCGGCTACAGACGGTTTCGTGGATTTCTGATCGGGTACTCGGAGTTTCTGCATCGGGGGCTTCTTATAGGCGAAGGGGGAGACCGAGGCGGCCGCCAGGGCGGCCAAACCCTAGCCAGGCGCGGGATAGGGCCCACACGCACCTGGGAGGGGGGGTCTAGCTCCTCTGTCCGGCCCCTCGGGCTCTTCTCTGGACTTCTTGTTCCCCACGGAAAGTTATTGACTTTGTCCTTCGTCCCGTCCAATTTCGAGAATATTTCTTTACTAACTTTTCTGAAACCAAAAACAGCAAAAAACAGGCATCTGGCACTGTTGCAACTTGTTAATAGGTTAGTACCAGAAAACATGTAAAAAGCACCTCAAAGTGTAGACAAGTAAAGCAAAATAGATACTAAATAAGCATGGAGCATCAAAAATTATAGATACGTTTCCAACGTATCACCTGCGCATCGCCCAAGGGCTTTCCCGGACGAAGCTTCGCCGGAGCCGACCTCGCCGCCGATGGCGACCTCGCATCGGGGCGTGTCTGCCGAGGCCGTCTCCGCGTCACCTTCCTCACCTGGTCCACAAAGTCCGCCAGCGTCGGGAGCGCGGGGGAGGAGCACCGCGCTATTAATTCCCGCTCGAGTTCTTCCTCTACCATCTCCTCGTCGCCTATCGGTGACGTCCGCCCACCGGCGGCCCTTCAGAGACATCCCTGTTGCCACCGGGGAGGGGGAGGACCGTGTCATGCCGCCAGGGCTAGCAGCCCAACGTCCAGCAGGGGACCGCCAGCGTCAAGGTCGCTCCTTTCCCCATCGCAGCGTCCGGCTCCGCTCCTTCATCCTCGCCTCACCTTGCGTGGTGAGCACAAAGCAACTATTCTTTCGCCTTTTCCCATGTTCGCGACTAAGGCATTAATCGACATCGCTGAGCGATCCACTATTTGGAAAGATTCACCATTGACACATTGTCTCTGTTCCCACCATATGTACAATGCCGCAATAACCACTATTTCTTGCAAACCTTTTTTGTCCTAACATCGGTGACTTTCTTCTTGATAAACATAAGAGATGCTCCAGTACCACTTGGCCTGCACCGTCAGCTAAACAAGCGTCGTCAATAATATCCATGAGTCCAAGCGCAGACCATACATTCCTTTGCTCGCTTACACGGGAACAAAGCGTGCTTAATAATAACTTCGGCTCCCGCAGAACACACCGTGGATTGACCGCTAATTTCGATATGTCTATTAGCCAAAATTGCTCTACATGGCATAGTAGCGTGTATGGCTTTCCATAAAAAATATTTTAATTTTCGCGGCTATATTGAAGTTACATAGCTTTCCCCAAGACCAGATTAAACTTAGAATTGACAACTCCATTGGTACGTCGAAGCTTCTGGCCATATTGGAACGCCCACTCGACGTGATACACCGATTTAACCGAGAAACTATATTTCATGATACTCTGCCAAGTATAAGACGAACCCTTCTTCAATTATATTCCTAATAAATCTCTATTTGGATAATATTTAGCCATCAAAACCGTTGCACAAAGATACTCCGGATTTGAAATTAGTCACCATCCCTGCTTTACCAATAGAGCTAAATTGAAACAATGAATATCCCGTAGCCAATTTTCTCCGGCACACATATCTTCCACCACCACGCAAACGAGTGCATCCTTTTGTGGTTGTTCTCATCATCCCCACCAACATTTTGACATCGCATCTAGCTAGAATTCCTTTCAAAACTCCGGTCTCTCATTAACCACACAAATAGCATGTGTAATGGGTAATGGATTTGACTACTCCTTCCTCTGTCTCGAAATATATGTCTCAAATTTGTCAAAATCTGAATGAATCTAGACACGCTAGTATCTAGTATATAGTTTTATCCAATTTTTGAAAAACCTTAGACATCTATTTTGAGACGGATGGGAGTACTAGTATCCGGTAGATAATTAAATTCTAATGTGTATATATAACTCGATCTAAATATACATTTTTTCGCAAGCTGCTAATACTAACACGAAATAAGCGTGCAATTAGGTCGTCGCATCAAAAAAGGTTTAATTTCACATCAAAAAGGAGGTGGAGGACGAATTTCTCTCATGCCCATATAGCAAGCAAGGACATGAGAGCCGTCCCAGCCAGCAAGGAGATGTTGACGATGACCTGCAAGGTTCCGTTGTTCTGCACCCTAGGGTTCATGAAGTCTTCGGCCAGAAGGTCGACGAGAGCCATGTAGTTGAGGATCCCGGCGGCCGCCGCGCTGAGCAGCCCTTCGACGATGAGTGCCCTGGGGCTGTTCTCGTCGTAACCGGACGATATCCCGATGCCGATCAGCACGCCGACCGGCGTGGTGAGCGAGAAGAAGAGCGACATCATCAGGACAGACCGGAGGCGAAGCTTGGCCTGGACGATGCACCCTCCGAGCCCGATCCCTTCGAAGAACTGGTGGAAAGTGAGCGCGATCACGAGCGGCCTGATGGTGCTGGCGCTCTCGGACGCGCCCAGAGACATGCCGATGATCACCGAGTGCACGATGATGCCCAGCTCCAGCACCTGCGAGATGACGCGGTGGCGGATGAGCTGCGCGCCGCCGTCGTCGTCGTAGGACACCCCCGTCGCCGCGATGATGGACACCACGCCGTGGCCGTGGGTGTGGCCGCCGTTCCCGTGCGCGTCGTGACGATCGTCCGTCGTGGTGGTGGCCTCCACGTCGCCGCCGACTCCGACGACGGCCGCCGAGGCCTTCTTGGCGTTGGCGGCGCGCTGGAAGTAGCCCGTGGCGATGGTGTCGACGACGAGGGTGGCGATGGCCGCGAGCATGGCGACCATGCCGGCGAACGGGAACTTCTTCCAGGGGCCGTGGACGAGGCACGGCGAGCCGAGCCCTTCGAAGGCGTCCGGGAGGATGTGCACGAAGGACGTGGCGAGGATGACCCCCGCGGCGAAGGCCTTCACGGCGAAGAAGAGGTCCGTGTCCGGACTGAGCGCCGGGAACTTCCGGCCGAGCGACGGGATGGCGCTGCCCGCCGCGCTGGCCACCAGGATGCAAAAGACGGCGATGATCTTGAGCTTTAGCGCTCCCGCCTTGTGTTGCTCTTCCTCGCCGGGCTCGCACTCGCAGTCGGCGACGGCGAGGAGAGGAAGGGAGGAAAAGAGGAGGAGGAGGCAGAGGGAGGCGAGCTTGCGATCGGTAGCCATGTGTTTCAGTCGGAGGCAGGCAGGAGAACGCTGACTGCATATGAGAGACGATATTACCACACACATATATACAGAGCTGCCGGTACCATCTCTATATTTGACTATTTGATCAGGTTGCATAAAATGAGGTAGCAGTGTCCAACATATATAATTGATAGCTAGGGGCGAATCTTTCATAAAACAAAGCCCAAAATGTAGGGTACAATCGTCAAAGGCAAATACTTAGGCCTAGTTTGACAACTGAAGTATCACAAGATCGACTATAGTATTTACTTTTCTGGACTAGCAAAACTTCAGTTTTAGAAAAAAGAGATCCATAGTTGTTTTTCCAATACTTTAAAAATAACATGTTTTAAGAGATAATGAAGTCCCTCCGATCCAAATTAATTGAAACAAATCTGAGTCAATTAATTTGGATCAGAGGTAGCATTAATACCACGGTATTGAATCATAGCCAAACACATCGAAGTATAAACTGTAGTATTTTAAGAAACTAAAATATTGCGGAAATACTTCAAAAATACTTTGCTACCAAACACAGCCTTATATGTACATTACCTCAGAAACTTATCTAGTACTACTAGATATTATGGTGCACATATTCCAGTTATCATCGTACCACTTCATGTTGTTGATATGTACTTAAACTCATCACTTTACCCTTTTATTACCATCAATGCACTTTCTCAGGTTGATCTCTCTCTCTCTCTCTCTCGTCATTTCTATCCCCAAGATGCCTGGAGCTTTCCACCGATTGAGCTGCGCACATGTGCCTGCTTCCACTTCCACCACTCTCCTGTAGACAGAGCCATCTTTGAACAAATTAATTGAGAGGAGGCTTGACAAGGCTTTAGCTTGAGTAAGAGAATTCAACTGTTTTTATATACTAACATAACAGGCGCGCTGAGCTCGTGCTAAATTTTTTTAGGGATAAATTAAAATCAACCTCATGAGTCGCATGCATGATGCATCAGGTCAACGCCGCAACCAATAATAGCTCCGGTGGCATGCACGGATTAGTCCTTCCTATATCTAATCTCGGATCGGTCGTCAGGCAGAAGAGAATAGTATTATTGCTGAGAATGAGATGTGGGGTGTCGACATAGTGAGGGTAGAGAAGCATCAATCACATATTCACATGATGTTACTTCGAAGACCAAGACTTATTGCGTTTGTTTTCTTAGAAAGTCGTCGCTTCAAGTCCTGTGATGTGCCGTCCATGAGCAAGAATGTCGTCATTTGGGTAAACAGTTGCAAACAAACGTATGACAACCACGCAACAGTAGAGTGTCCACATGACACCCTAGATACCAGTGGTACTGAATTCGCCTCTTGCTTTATGGACTGCAAACTTGGCAGCACGTCCGACTTGGACCAAGTCAAACGTGTGTTTCTTTCAGAATCTTTCTTGTATATTACTCGAAAATATCAGGGAATAAATTCTCTCTGGCATATGCTTGACAAACCCTCTAAGCAAGCCACACTGCAGTCCAAGCATTTGTTCTAGTATAAGAGCAACTCCAACAGCTTATCCATAAATGGGTAAGCAAAAGTTGTTTGGGTAAGAGAAGAGAGAAGGTATAGGTAAGACTAATATGTTTTGCTTTTTCAGCTTACCCATATTTTGGCTACCAAAAGTGTGCTACGGTCCTCAAACAAATGACAAGCTACAATCTGATCCCCCACTTTATACTAAGGACCTTAAACAGAAAAATTAAAAAGCAATCGGGTCCAAATGCAAGTGGGCGGCGGGTGGCGGCGGAGCTGTGGGAGGTGGTGGAGGAGTGGCCTCCATGGCCGGAGCTGGCTGGGATGCGTGACGACGGCCACCGTCGCCGCCTTCTTCATCGCGCGTGAATCCGCTGTTGATTGGTCCTTCGGCACCCGTTGGTTCTTCAGCTTCCATGCGGGCGGGCGGGCGAAGGCGCCGCGCCGCTGCCAATCCTTTGGCCGCCGCGTCTGAGAAGGTTTTACGGCGCAGGAGCCCGCGACGGCAGGGCCAACCCTGGGCGGAGCTTGACTTGCTCTGCGTGGCCGCTCGGAGCACGGGAAGTAGCGCTGGGTAGTGGGCCGAGCTTGGGGGAGGTTGGCCATGCCAACCCGGCGGCCGGAGGATTGGCGGCGAGCGGCGGTGCGGTCACGCGACCGCGGACGAGCGCAAGGAAGTTTCTGTACGAAGCGGTTGGAGTGTCCCACGGTAGTTTTTGTTGATGTGGCGTCTTATCCAAAAATTGGCTAGTCTTACCCAAAAATGGGTAGGAGGGACTAAGAATGGGTAAGCAAAAATCATTTAGGTAAGAGGAGAGAGAAAGTATGGGTAAGCCAAAATGTTTCTACTTTTCTAACTTACTCATATTTTTCTATCCAAAACTAGTACAAAGAAAAATCCGGACGTAGGACCTACTTGTCATTGGATCATATTTTTCCTCTTTTATTTTTCTCTCCCTTTCCTCTCCCTTTTCTTTCTTCTTCCCTGTGACACGGCGGCACGACGTATGGCGGAGACGGGGCACGGCGGCGGCCTAGGCTAGGCCGAGCATGGCGGTGGGTAGAGTTGGGCGAGGCACGACGTGCGGCCGGAGATGGGCCACGAAGGCGACCTAGGCTAGGCCGAGCATGGCGGCGGGCTACCGGAGATCGTCCTCGACCGAATCGATGCAAGTGGTTGGCTGTAGGGCTCGAGGGGGTGCCAGGGGAAGGCGTACGGTGGCGGAGATGGCCTGGGTACGGAGTATTTCCCGCACCGGCGATGAGAGGAGTGCAACGATGAGGGGTTGATTCCGGCCCAGAGGGCAGCGCTAGAGAGGCGGCGGCCATCGTGGATGTGGGTTTGCGCTTGGGGCGGCGCGGAGACGGTCGCCGACAACCGGAGGCGTCAGGGACGGCGATGGCTGGCGCCGAGTCGAGCAAGGGAGCTTCCGTGCATGGCATTGCAGCCTCCCGCCTCCTTTTGCTGACGTGGCAAACATATGGGTAAGAGTTGCATCTTACCCATATTTTGTGTCTATCTACCCATATATGGGTAGGAGGTGTCAAAATTTGGGTGATCACCCAAAAAAATTTCAATGAGGACCACTTATAGGTAAGCTGTTGGAGCAAGTTTTTTGTTCATCTTACCTACAAAAGTAATTTTTGGTCCTCTTACCCATATATAGGTAAGCTGTTGGAGTTGCTCTAACTAGCCATGAAAGGGACTAGTAATATTCTGACATCTCTTAGCGTGAGTAATACAGGTCTGATGAACCTTTAACAAGATTTTAATCTTCTCTACTATTGTTGTATAGACTGAGCGAGTCCTTGCATGACTGTTTTTAATTCAACATCTCGTGCATCCTTACAAGAGAATAGCTGGCGGCATGATGATAAGATGATTCCACATTTTAGTCCCTCACTAAAATACGGCCTGCACCATTGTTAGCTCCAAAGGAGCCATCTGTGTTAAGCTTACACCAACCTAGAGGCGAGGATGTTGAAGTATATAAGTGAATTGCCTATGACTTTTCATTAGATCGGTCTTTTAAAATAGTTGGTTAGTGCATGAAGGTTTACATGGTATCAAAGCCAAGGTCTCGAGTCCGATTCCTATGTGGTGCAATTTTTCATGAAAATTGCTGGTGTCCCTGGCCACTTGAGCCATACCTCTGAGTTTACACGCAGTGACTTGTCTTTCCGTCACACGTGAGAAGGGGTGTTGAAGTGTATAAGTGGATTGCCTACAACTTTTTATAAGATCGGTCTTTCAAAATAGTTGGTTAATGCATGAAGGTTGACATGGGACTCCATGATGGGATTGGAATTGGCGTCGCCTCCATGCATGTATATGAAACTTCGCCTATGCCTTGCCAAGGATGAATTTTCCTTTTACCATATCCTCTACGGGTGATGTTTAATTTGTAAAATAGACTCCATGTAGTTGATCAAGAAATGACGTGAGACCTCCAACACTAGGGGTGATTTCTCGTGCACTACTTCACTGTGGACATGCCATGATCGCCAGATGGTCATCAAACCCTGTAGTTTGTACCTTCTGCCTGGTTACTAAGGAGGTTTAACAGTCAATCAACTCATGTATTTCGTATAGAATGCAGTGCAAGTAATTGCTATTTCTCTACCATAAAATCCCACAACTCCGCTAATGGGTACATGTAAAAGGAATGGAAATTGTCCTCCGTCCCATTCCACAGATCAGACACTGATCCAACCTCAAGAATACGTACATGTTTATTCCTTCAAGTTGGAAGAGAGTCTGTAGCCAAACGCTAGGCAAAGTGATGCACCATGATTCATTCATTGCTAGGCCATAAGTATTACTAACTGTGAAGATACCATGCTTTGTAGGGCCCCAACCAAGTTGGTCCTTCACTAGCTTAGTAGATAGAGCGATTTTTAAGATTAAATTCACGTCAACCGGTTTAAAATATTGATGCAACAGATCCATTCTCCAGGAACCAAACTGATCGAGCAGTTTTGACACAAACCATAGCCTACATCTCCTCTTAGCCGATATTGGTCTATACGACGTGGGTCTTCGAATCCAGGAGTCCTTCCAAATTTTGATGATATGCCCATTCCTAACTCGCCATATGAGTCCCTTTTTCAACAGATTCAAACCATAAGAGATAGCTTACCAAGTGGAAGATGCATCACTAGTGGACATTGTATCCTCCAAACTCCTATTAGAGTAGTACTTTGTTTTCAACACGTGAGCATACAAACTATCTGATTTAGTGATTAACCTCTATGCTTGATGAGCCAATAGTGCTTGATTAAACGCACAAAAGTCACAAAAACCGAGGCCACCTTGCTTTTTAGGTCTCTACAATTTTTCCCAAGAATGCCGATGCATTTTTATTTTGCCAACATTGGCTACCCAATAGAAATCTCTAATAATACTGAAAAGGGAAGTTTAAAAACCTCACATTTATGTACGTTGGCAGAGCTTGTGCTACCGCCTTAATAAAACTTCCCATCTAGCCTGAGAAAAATGACCATCTTCCCACATCACTAGGCGTTTTGTCAATTGGGCTTGTAAATTTTGAAGCTTCCCTCTCGACATTCTTCCATCAGAGGTCGGCAAGCCTAAGTACTTTTCATCGAAGGCCTCCGATAACACCCAGGATAAATCTGATTTCATATTTAGAATTATCATTGCATGCATCACCAAATAAAAGAGAGCATTTGGAGGGGTTTATGAGTTGTCCTGTAGCCAAGGCATAAGAGTCAAGAGATTGTTTAACACCTTCGGATTCTTCTTTCGTAGAGAAACACTAGGAGTTCATCGACAAACTTTGATTGGAGATTACAAGTTCTCATCAATACCTTTAGTTAAGATAGCCGAAGGAGATAAAGGATCACCTTGCTGAAGCCCACACGATGGTGCAAATGAATCCAAGAGTGTTCCAATGAATTTGATACAATATCTCACCGATGTTACAAACGTCATTATCCAATCAACGAACCGATAAGAGAGACCCAACTTTTGCATCACTTGCCTCAAGAACTACCAATCAACCCAATCATACGCCTTCGATAAATCAAGTTTGTATGCACAAAAAGTTTTTGTAGGATTCTTCTCCTGCGACAGTAGACCATTATTAGTAATCATACAGCTAGGTACAAAGGCACTCTGAGAAGGGGACATAATATCATCCAAAACAGGCACCAACATGTTAATTAGGCACTTGGATACCACTTTATACACAATATTGCATAAACTTAATTATGGGACAATATTTAAATAGCGTGATAGGATTTGTAACTTTAGGAATAAGAACAATAGAGGTCATATTAGCATCCTCCGGAATGATACCTGTTCCGAAGAATTCCTGGACCACAACACTTATTTTTTTCCTTTAGTGTACCCAGTTTTGCTGAATAAATCTTGCAAGAAAGCCATCTGCCCCTGGTGCTTTGAGAGGGCCGATCTGAAATAAAGTGTCTGAAATCTCCTTCTTAGTAAAGTCCAGGCAAAGACGATCATTGGTTTCATCCGACACACACCTGCCAAAATTTTCAACCATAGGCTATGATTCTAGATTCCGATCAACGGTAAAAAAGGCTCTAGAAATAATTATTCGCCATATTGTGCATAGTATCAACATCATCATGTTCCAGTCCAAGATCATCGGTCATCTTGGGAATCTTATTTTTCATTGCCCTCCAAACCGCCTTACTATGAAAATAATCTCAGATAAAAATTACACTAGGTTGACTTTTAAAACACCTATTCAGGGTTTATACAGGCTTTTACTCATAACCCTAAACTTGGTTCATTTTCATGAGTAAATTCTGTTTTGGACCATTTATGTGCAAACCAACTGAGATGTTGGAAAAAAATTATTAAAAGTTTCACAACGTTATACTTTTAGCTTTTTTTGAACCAGGGACGGTTCCACGGGTACCTAGTAGCTTTTATTCAGTGGTGGCACAGCTACAAATAGAACCAACATAAAAAAGGAAAATTACAATCATGCCTAAACTTTTTGCACAAATGACCCTAGAATTAATAGTGGAAACATCATCAGGTCCAGATCCTCCACCACTGTCCACCACTGCATCTACACGCCACATCATAGCCAACCACAACGTCACTTGGGACTAAACCCCTTGGGACTAGGTGTAAGTAGCTAGCTGTACTAGAGCTAGGGGCCTCAGAATTGACATAGCATCCTAGAGGTTGGATGTCACCTGCAATCACCAGCGGAGAGAACCGTTGCCGACAAAGAGGGTGGGAGTGGTCACCCTTTGACCATCTTGGAAGGCACTGGACGAATATCCACTGTGGTTTTGCTCCACGGAGCAGATTCAACGCTCCCCTGCTGTAGATCTAGCGTCAAACAACTGCTGAGTTGCAGCCCACTGTCCTCAAAATCACCATGAACACAGAAGGAAACTTCCAAACCATAACATCCACACCAGATCTATAGAAGAAAAAATCTTTATTGAAGACGGAGATCCCTTCCACCTCCCTCTCCATTGCTTATAGCTCCAACATTGGAGCATTGCGGCAAGGAAGAACATCACCAATGCGTAGCAAATCTGACCCATAAGATATGATTCTCCTCTCCTAGCATAGAGCCGATGACCAGCATCAAGCCAAAACCTACCACTACCCCTACAACAACTACTATATACAAAAGCTCTGGTGTCTCTCCTTTGTTGTCTCCGGCTGGCTATTCTGGCGAGACAGGCTTGAAATTGACCCAGTTCTGCACGGGGGGCTATCAAGTGGAAGAACAAGCAAGGAGAGAGTAGAGGGGGAAAGTTGGTAGTCCTACTTTTAGCTGTCCTAAATCCTGATTTGACCATGGTATCCTCGAGTAACAATGCTAGTAGATTTGAACCATCAGTGGGGGACTTCGTGCAAAACCTCAAATATTATAAGGAAATTGTGTAATGTGATGACCCACAAGTGTAGGGGATCGCAATAGTCTTCACGGGTAGTATTACCCAATTTATAGATTCGACACAAGGGGATCCAAAGAATACTTGCAAGCCTTAACAACTGAGTTGTCAGTTCAGCTGCACCTGAAAATAGTTCTTGCTCACAGAAGTTTATCAGTAGCAACAGTTTGTAGTAGCAACAGCAAAGCAACATCAACAGTGAAACATGAGCAATAGTAACAGTAACGGTAATAGTGGGATTCGAGTGTGGTAGGCATAGGGATGGATGGACGGGCGTTGCATGGACGAGTCTAAACATGTAACTTCAAGATTTAGGACATTGCATATAAATAATAACAAGTATCCAAGTACTAAACAATCATAGGCATGTGCTCCAAATATAGTCATACGTGCTCGCAATGAGAACTTGCACAACATCTTCTGTCCAGCCAGTGTTGGGGATATGCTATATGGGTATCCTAATAGCATGTCTCTTATCCGGCTAACCCGGGTGGCCCATAGTCGGTAGCGTGGCCTATGGCCTGCTGGGCGGCCCAGTTAGGTGGATCCAGAAGGGAGGCCCATGCCGGATAAAGGAAGGCTACGGTGGAGTCACCAGCATACCCGGAGCCTTGGAGTGCAAGATACACAAGACTAGTAATAGACGGTGTAGGACTTTGTGACCTGTCCGGCTAGGACTTTTCCCTGTAACCCTAGGACCTGGCGACTATATAAGTCGGGCCTATGGGAGCCTTTAGGGCATCGATTCAGACAACCTCGCACAGCGAACCTATCTCTGTAACTCGGCGTATTGCCCTTATAGTGATTTATAGCAGGAGTAGGATTCCGCCACCGTTGTGGGATCTGAACCTGGGTAATCTGTGTTACCTCGTACCCGCCAACCGTCCGCCTTACCCCACGTCTCTAAACACGCACTGTGAGGACCCCTCCATGGCGTACTCGTCGGCAATACCATGACAGTTGGCGCCCACCGTGGGGAAAGAGGCGCTTCAGGCTCTTCAGCGGGCGAGGACCAAGATCTTCGTGGGAATCGACGAAACCATAGCCATCGGTCGTGTTCTATTCTCCGGCAATGTTCCGATCGTCCCTCCCGACGAGTTCTGGATCCCAGCGAAGACGAACCCTACGCGGTGTTCGATCGTTCCTATCGGAGACATCCACCTCTTCATCGGCGAAACCGACTCGGGCACTAGTTCCCTGGGAGTCGGAGGAGCATCAAGACCTGCACGGACCGCCTACGGGCAGGATACATTCGCGGAAGGATCGATGTCGGATCTCTCTTCAGAGTTTGCCGGCAAAGATTGGAAAGCATCAAGACCCGCACGGACCGCCTACGGGCAGGATACGTTCGCGGAAGGATCAATATCGGATCTCTCTTCGGAGTTTGCCGACAAAGATCAGAAAAATTCAAGGCCCACCCAAACCGCCCATGTGCAGGATATAAAGGTGGAAGATCACTGCAAATCCGCCGGCTTCGTCCGTGCGTCCGGACAGCAGAGATCCAAGTTCGTCGGCGTGGTTACCATCTTCGATCTGGCGCGCTGCATTCAGAGAGAGGGCGAAAACCCCCGCGACTACCTGGACAGGTGGCTCCGTATACGAGCCGACCTAGCCCACTACCCCGATGATAACGCTCTGAATCACTTCGTGGAAGGACTACACCGTGGCACGCTTCTCCGACATTCCTTAAGGAGGCAGCAGGCAACAGGACGTCTTACCCTCGAAGAGATGGTGAGCACCGTCAATAGCTACGCGGCAGCTGACGCGGCAGCCCAGATGGAGCTTGCGCTCAGAGACGGAGAACCTCCGATTCATCAGCCACCGCCATCGCCTCCCGCCGCCATCGTCGTAGCGGCACCACCACCTCCATTCATCGTCGAGCCCGCTGCACCTCCACCGCCCGTCATCGAGGAAGTCTTGGCACCCTCCGACTCTGTCATTGACGCGCTCTATGCTGATTTTAGTGCAGATTCAGAGAAGATAGACTTCAGTTCAGAAGAGCTAGACTCCGCTATGCAGGTTATGGAGGAGGAGTACTCGCGCGACGAGCAAGCCAACAATGTCGTCGCGTCCTGAGGGGTGTTCGTCACCATTGGTACGGTGATGGATGAAGATCAGCCCGGACAAGCTCCGCCTACGGCGCTGGAAAAGGGGAAGGGGCCACTTATTGCTGCTGACGATGATCGCGCAAAAGTCATGCCTCCTTCGCCTAACCCAGTGCAGCAGCCGCAGGAACTCGGCACCGGCCCGAGCAACAACAACACCGCGAACTTTCCACCTCCATCATCTACGTCTGCAGCAGCCCAAGTTACTCCAGCTGATAGAGTGATGTGCGCCAATCTCCTCGTCGAGCCACTGACCATTTCTCATATCCGGAACGTGACCCAGCTTGATGAGAAGCGTCAGCAGCTGTTGGAGGAGGCGCAAGCCATCACGGAGCAAGGCGCTAAACTAGATCGAGATCTGGTCAACGCGTAGAAGTCCATAGAAAAAGCTAGAGCAATGGAGGCCGAGTACAAGACTCTGCTACAGCAGCAGAAGGCTAAGAAATCTCCGGCTCGTGTCATCAACGATCCAGGTGTACGGCGCAACCTAGGATGGGCTCCATCTAAGCCGGCACAGGCCAAGCCATACATTGACAGTGAAGGCAAGCAGGTGATGCCCACCCCACTCCTTAACCTCGCCGTTGCCAAGACCCTTCTGGAGCAGGATAGATTGCCTGAGGCAGTGGAACAGGTCTATGACCTAGTGGCCAAGGCGGTGAAGCAGCAGGAAAAGGCCACCTCTCAGAGGCTTGAGTCTAACCCAGCACTCTGTCAGTCTAGCCAGTACAAACCGCCAAGGGACAGATCTCCTCTTGATATCGGGTCCCAGACGGGTTCGTCAGAACAAAGACAGAGGGATGCACGCAACAGGAAGGATGCCATCCCCATATCCTCCGACCACGGAGAAAAGGCCCGACCTCGTCGCCCATCGCCACTGTCCCGATCTCCCCGACATCGCGAAGATTACAAAGCTCACCATCGTACGGACATGCCCCCACCAAAGCAGTGTGGCATCGTCATCCGCGACAACGCGGAGCAAACCCTTCATGACGGAGAGCGCAACCAAGGACATAAGAGCAGGTCGCACCATGACCCTCCGCATCCGACAAGCAACTGTGACAGGCGTGAGGCGTCGCAGGAGGGTAACAGCAAGAAGGCTAACCCACCGCCACCTCCGCCTCTGTCACCACCAAGCAGTCACCAACTCACCATGGCGGAGGAGGCCCGCGTCGTTCACCCAGCCCATCCCCTGTTGACAAGAAGAAGAAGAACCCGGAGCCATACGATGCACGTTCGCGGATCGATAAGATCCACGAGGCCCGGGAAGGACCATACCTGGGACCATGTTGCTTTGGACCTGCAATACGGTCCGCAACTTACCCCAAAGGTTTCCGTATTGACAAGACCATCAAGCCCTATGACGGCACAGCCAAGCCAGCCACATGGTTGCAGGACTACGGCAACGCGGTGGAGATTGCCGGAGGCAACCCCAACGTCGCCGTCAAGTACCTCCCATTAATGTTGGCGGGTACGGCCCGTCAATGGATCGACGACTTGCCGGAGAAATCTATCTACAACTGGTTGGACATGCAAGAAGCGTTCACCAAGAACTTTGAGGGTACATACAAGCGTCCCTG
Organism: Avena sativa; assembly: GCA_916181665.1. Classification (NCBI taxonomy): domain Eukaryota; kingdom Viridiplantae; phylum Streptophyta; class Magnoliopsida; order Poales; family Poaceae; genus Avena; species Avena sativa. The sequence goes on from OV702279.1 coordinate 325,403,640, forward strand.
CTCTATAGGCGATCTACAGCAGTGTGTGCAAGAGAAAGACCGCCATGAAGAATTCCTGTGCGGGAGTGCACACTCAGACCGCCATGGCCGCCTTCATCGATGGTTGGAAAGGGGCACGTTGCTCCGACATAAGCTGAAGCGCTTGCAGGACAATCACCAGCTTGACTTGAACCAGATGATTCAGTTGGCTAGTGAGTTCGCAGCTGCCGACGACGATGCTCGTGGCTCCTTGCCGGCAACGGCCGTTCCAACTCAAGCTCGGAGGAACAGCAGTACAAAGCGGAAGACCGCTCCAGAAGAAAAGCAATCTACCGACATGGTCGCTATGACTTTTGCAGGACGAGGAGAGGGCGGACAACGTGGCCGAGGAAGGGGAGCTGGTCGTGGGCAGCAACGAGGAAGTGAAACCACCTCGGCGCCGCTCCGCGTTCCCCAAACCTACGAGGAGTACCGCGATATGCCATGCCTCGTACACCTCGATGTCAACGGCAAAGCCACCCATACCAATCGACACTGCAAGTTCGTCAACGACCTCAGGGAAGACCCGGAGTCCGGCTACAAGCGAAGTCGGAAGAACAGACCGCGAGGCAAGGGCAAGGGGAAGAAGAAGGAGGAGGAGTCCAAGGATTCAAGTGACATGGACGAGGACGTTGACCCCAAGCACGCCGCCAAGAGAAACGACAAGGGCAAGAACCCCTTCGCAAAGAAGGCCCCAGTCTACCACACTTTCCTTGGCACCCCCACCGTCCGACAACAGAAGACCTCTCTGAGGATCCTGATGGCTACTCTCCCCCCAGTCCCCCAGTACCTGCGCTGGTCGGAGGTTCCAATAACTTGGGACAGGACGGACCACCTAGACCTTATACCCACGGAGAACCAGTACGCCATGGTCATCAACCCCTTGATTGACGGCGTGGAGTTCACCAAGTGTATGGTGGATAGTGGAAGCAGCATCAACATCATGTACCTGGATACACTGCAAAAGATGAACTTGACGGAGGCAAATCTAAGGCGGACCAACACCATCTTCCACAGCGTAGTTCCTGGTCGGGAGGCTCGGTCCCTTGGGTGCATTACACTTCAGGTTGCCTTTGGTGATGTTAATAATTACCGTCAAGAGCGCATGACCTTTGAGGTGGTCCCCTTCAAGAGCGTGTACCACATCATATTCGGCCGCGACATATTCCACACGTTCATGTCCAAGCCATGCTTCGTCTACAACAAGATCAAGATACCCGGACCAAACGGCATCATCACCGTATCCGGAAGCTTTACCAAGGCAAGGGACTGCGAGATCAACGAAGCAGCCATTGCAGAAGCTGTCCTCTACAGCGAAGAATTCAAAGAGATCCATAGCAAGGTCGATGACTCAGAGATGCCCGCATCGAAGAAGAAGATCTCTGACTCCGCTCCTGCGTTCAAGGCCGCCATCGAGACCAAGCCGGTGGAATTTGTGGTAGGCGATGCCTCCAAGGTCACCGCCATTGGGACGAACCTGGATCCCAAATAGGAAAGCGCGCTCGTCGAGTTCCTCCGTGAGAACAGGGACATCTTTGCCTGGCAACCTGCCGACATGAAAGGTGTACCTAGGGAACTTGCCGAGCACAGCTTAAACATTGATCCAAAATGCAAACCAGTGAAACAACCTCTACGACGCTTTGGAGATGAGAAGAGACGCGCCATTGGCAAGGAGATAGCTAGGTTACTTAAGGCTAGATTTATCCGAGAAGTCCTTCACACCCAATGGGTGGCCAATCCTGTACTTGTCCCCAAAAAGGGAACCAATGAATTAAGAATGTGCGTTGATTACACCGGCTTGAACAAAGCATGTCCCAAAGATCCATTTGCTTTGCCTCGCATTGACCAAGTCATTGACTCGACGGCTGGCTCGGAACTTTTGTGTTTTCTCAATGCATACTCAGGATACCACCAGATCAAGATGAGGAAGTCGGACCAATTGGCCACTTCGTTCACTACCCCCATACGGCACGTTTTGCTATGTCACGATGCCCTTTGGGATGAAAAACGCAGGTGCTACCTACCAGCGGACAATGCAACGTTGCCTTCACGACCAAATTGGTCGGAACGTTCACACCTACATGGACGATATTGCGGTCATGTCCAAAAATTCAAACGACTTAATCTCCGACTTAAAAGAAACCTTTGATAATCTCCGGAAATACAACATGATGCTTAACCCTAAGAAGTGCGTCTTCGGGGTTCCAGCCGGCAAATTGTTGGGCTTCATCGTTTCCCAGCGTGTTATCGAGGTCAACTCGGAGAAAATCAAGGCCATCTTGAACATAAACCGTCCGACATGCCTAAAGGACATTCAACGACTAACAGGTTGTGTTGCAGTAGTTAGTCGGTTCGTCAGCCGACTTGGAGAGAAGGCTCTGCCGCTGTACAAGTTGCTGAAGAAGGTGGACAAATTCACGTGGACGGACGAAGCAGATGCAGCATTGAAGCATCTCAAGGAGATTCTTTCCTCAGCGCCCATCCTTGTAGCACCCGAGCCTGGAGAGCCCCTGTTAATTTACATGGCAGCAACCAACCGGGTTATCAGCTTCGTCGTCGTGGTAGAGCGGAAGGAACCAGGCTATGAGCACGGAGTTCAACGACCAGTTTACTATGTGAGCGAGGTCTTGACGGAGTCCAAGCAGCGTTACCCGCACTACCAAAAGATAGCTTATGGAGTATTCCTTGCTTCTCGGAAGCTGAGGCATTACTTTCAGGAGCACCCAATCACAGTGGTGAGCAAGACCCCATTGTACGACATCATCAATAACAACGACGCCACAGGAAGGGTCGCGAAGTGGGGCATCGAACTTGCCGCCTTCGAGATCACCTACAAGAGACGCGATGCTATCAAGTCACAAGCCTTGGCAGATTTTGTTGCAGATTGGACGGAGATGCCAGATGCTACTTCGTTGCCAGAACCAGAGTACTGGGTGATTCACTTTGACGGATCAAAGCTTCTCAACGGCTCGGGGCTGGTGTATTGCTACAGTCACCAACACGAGACAAGCTACACTACGTTCTGCAGATCCACTTCGAGGCTACAAACAACATGGCGAAGTATGAAGCACTCATTCACGGACTACGTGTAGCCAAGGATATTGGCATCAAGCGCATAGTTTGCTGTGGAGATTCCGAATTGGTTGCCCAGCAGGTGGCTGGCACCTGGAATGCGCGGAACCCTATGATGGCGGCATATCGAGACGAAGTGGACGAGATAGCCAAGAGCTTCTTGGGCTACGGAGTTAAGTATGTGCCTAGGGAACAAAACGAGGCGGCTGATCTGCTATCTAAGATAGGATCAGGGCGCAAGCGAATTCTGCCAGGAGTTTTCCTAGAGCACCTGCGCACACCATCCGTGAAGGGAGCCGACATCGACAACCCGGATAGAGCTGACTCTTTCATCCATATGGTGACTAAGGTCCCTCCGGTTTGGACAAAACCGTTCATGGAATATCTCGAACACGGAATTTTGCCCGACGACAAAGTCAAAAGACGACAAATAGTACGATGAGCAAAGGGTTATACCATAATCAATGGGCAACTCTACAAAAGGAGCACTACTGGTGTATACCTAAAGTGTGTTTCCCAGTTAGAAGGTATGGAAATCCTACGCGAAATCCATCTCGGAGATTGCGGGCACCACGCCGCTCCTCGATCGTTGGTCGCGAAAGCCTTCCGGCAAGGATTCTACTAGCTGACCGCGAAGGCGGACGCCGACAAGCTGGTTGAGACATGCATGGGATGCCAGTATTATGCCCGACAACCACATGTTCCTGCTGAAGAACTGCGAACAATACCAATAACTTGGCCGTTTGCAGTCTGGGGGCTGGACATGGTGGGACCGTTGCATACGGCACCTTGTGGGTTTATGCATCTGCTTGTAGCGGTTGGCAAATTCACTAAATGGATAGAAGCTAAACCCATTAGAAAGCTTGATGGGGCAACTGCCCTCAGGTTTGTCCGAGATCTAGTGGTGAGATTTGGTCTCCCACATAGCATTATCACCGACAACAGCATCAATTTATCACTCGGAGAAGTGGAGGCATATTGCTGGGAGAAAGGTATCTGACTTGACCTTGCATCTGTGGCACACCCACAATCCAATGGTCAGGTTGAGCGGGCCAATGGATTAATTCTGCAGGGAATCAAGCCACGTCTTGAGGCACCGCTACATAGAGCAGCTGGAGCCTGGGCGGAAGAATTGCCATCTGTGATGTGGAGTTTATGAACTACACCCAACAGATTCACCGGCTACACCCCTTATTTCATGGTATATGGAGCAGAAGCCATCCTGCCTTCCGACATCCTTCACGATGCACCAAGAGTTGCCGCCTACGACGAGGATGACGCTGAAGAATCTAGACGCCTGGATGTGGACCTTCTTGAGGAGGAGCGCGTTTTGGCATGCCAAAGATCCGCCATCTACCAGCAGAAGCTACGCAACTACCATAGTCGCCGCGTTCGGCATCGCTCGTTTAAAGAGGGGGATTTGGTGCTCCGACTTAAGCAGAAAAAGTCGCACAAATTATCCCCGCCATGGGAAGGACCGTTCATCATAAGCAAGGCGCCGCTCAATGGGTCTTACTACCTTGTTGACAATCGTGAACTAAAGGATAGACCCAATGAAGATCATAAGCGTAAGCGACGTGACCCGGATGATGACTACCCGGAGCTTGATCGGCCATGGAACATAGCACAGCTACGTCCTTTTTACACTTAGCATTTTTATCTAATTATATACCTCTTATATGATCAATGAAATAAAGCTCTTTGGTTCACTCATATTTTTGAGTCTTTTACCTCCTTTAGTGTTCATTTTTGGATCATGTAAAACCTTTATGCATAAGTCTTGCATTTGCACTTATGAAAATTCCACCTACGGGCGTTAGCTTAAGTTTTCTGGTCTACACGTTCTTTGTTGTTTTTATGTGGATTCTGGAGTAGTGACTTTTGGCACTTATTGTCTGCGATTTTGTGCTCAGGTTATTGACGGTGCCATTAGGCATCATCACCTAAGCGCATGGTTCCGACAACGAGTCTTCCGACTCACGAAAAGTCAAGCATAAGAACCAAAGTAATGGATAATCCAGCACTTGCTTAAAAATATATACATGTTGGGAACTAAGTTCAAGTAGCAGGAAATTACAACCATTGTTTTCCGCCTTAAGTTACATCATCAAGTTTTTTCCGCGCATATACCAAAGATGAAGCAAATATTACAAAGTGTTTTTCATTCCTTGGGCGCAGGAGACTTGGAAGCAGCATCGTCACCAGCCGGAGAATCACCCTCAGCATCGGCACTTTGGTGAGACTCGGAGGAATCTTGGTTGACGCTGCCGATGGTGTTCATGGGCACGAAGACGTTGATATCCACCAACTCGGCTACACTGGTGTCATAACCCACGAGTGATGACAGGATGGCTTCATGATCAATTTATTTGCCGTCATCGTCAACGTCGGGGATGCCAGAGGTCACCGTATCGATGTCGGCATCTTCGTAGTGTGCCTTCACCATAGACAGTGCCATCCTTGCGCCAGCCTGTGCGCATGAAGCTTTCCAGCTTGTGATACGCTCGGGGGCTCGGCGCAGAATCTCCGAGTACTTTGCCATGGAGTTCGAGGCCTTGATGTGTATCTGGAGGGGCTTGGCGATCTCTTTGGCTTGGGTGATGGCGGTGTTGATAAAGTTGCCGGCAAGAACCATGCATTCCTTGGCCGGAGGAGGCGATCTGGTTAAACCCATAGGAGCTGCAAATTCCGACAAGGATCACATGAGTTCAATAATTCCAAGTATCCAGACTGCAGAAATACAAGGCGGAGAAATCTTACTGAAGATGCTGGCATTGGCCTGCCAGAGGGTATCCGCCAGGGATTCTTTCTCTTGCTGGAGGAGCTTATATGCCTCGCCGTGGCGATGGTTTTGCTCATCAGCAGCTTGCTTCTGATCTTTTAAGATCGCAAGCTCCTCCTTCAAGCGATTGATTTCCGCGGAGGCGGATTCCTGCAGGGCCTTCATGGAATCCTCATGCATTTTCAGCATTTCTTCCCTCTCCTTTTTAAGGATCTTGTTCTCGATGTCCAGCTGCTGGATGTGCTTGGACTGCTCGACAATATCCTTGGCCTTGGCAACATGTTCTGCAAAGTCGGAGAAAGCAAAGTACATAGTGAGTACTCGGAGAATGAAGGCATAAAACCAAGACGAAATGCGCAAAAAAGAAAATAGACTCTTGTTTTTGATGTTCTGTTCCTTCAAGATGGCAGTTTTACCCTTTTCGGCTTCAAGATCTGCGCGCATCTTCTGGTACTTGTCGTTGGCCATGCCCCTTCGAGCATTCTCGTTCTGTGGAACAAAAGGAAAAAAGTTAAACCGTTGTTTAGTCTACTTGGAGCATATAGTCGGAATTTTTCCACCTAGACGCTCGGGGGCTACAGCGAGAGTTTTTTAACTTAGCAATATGCTTAGCTTTTCTTTAAGCATCTAGTCGGAGCTACTTCAGTTCTCGATTAGAAGCTTGGGGGCTACAGTATAAAGTTTTAACTCGGAAAATGCTTAGCTTTTCTTTAAGCATCTAGTCGGAACTCATTCAGTTACAACTAGAAGCTTGGGGGCTACAGTATTGAAAATTATAAACACTGCGTATGCTACTCTTAAAGCATCTAGTCGGAATAGTTTCTTCCATCTAAATGCTTGGGGGCTACAGTGAGAGTTCTTTCTAACTTAGTCACTCTTATAGCATATAGATGCAAAGACCTATGGTTTTCCGTCTACATCCTCGGGGGCTACAGTGGGATGCTCATATGAAATGCAAAAGGCAAAAAAACTTACAAGTGCAATAATATTGAGGTTTGTAGCGCTCTCGGCTAGCAGCTTGCCAAAGGAGATGCTATTTCCTCGCAAGATATCCGCTTGTCGGAGAAGCTCCTCAATACAGCACGTTGGAGATGATGGCACTCCTCCAGGAACCAGAGTTGTGTTACTCGGCGTGAGCGCCGGGTAAACTATCTTCGGGAACTCGAAGGGCTTCTGGGGAGCGGGGGCGCCGCCTTCGGCAGAGGTACCAGCTCCCACTACCGCCTTGCCTCCACCGATGGCATCGTTAGACGGAGCTTCAGCCATTTGTTGGGCGGTGCTCTCCTACATCGCCTGCTCGCCGACAACAGCGAGTTCGGTAGAGGCGCCAGAATCCACTTCCATGACGGAAGGGCCTGGTGCCTCCTTAGCCTGCGAGCTTGTCGGGGCAGACGAAGGCTTGACAGTAGGAGTAGCAGGAGCGATGGCGGGGGAGGCGTCGCGATGCAGCATATCCTTGATATTTCTAGAAGCCCCCAAAGTTTTGGAGGTCTTCTTGAGGCTGGTCGTGGCTTTCTTACTGAAACGTGCAAAATGCATAAGTACAGGAACAGAACAAAACAGACAGCTAGACAATGTCGGAGAATGAGAAGCTTACACTAGGGGGGGTGCTTTGGCAAAAATCCCGGTGGCTTTTCTCTTTTGCGCCTCCAGGGCGGCGGTAGTCTTTTTGGAGGCTCCACCCTCCGTCTTCTTCTTCTTGCCTCCGTCGGCAGCGTCAGAGGTGGAGCTCTTCCGCTTTCTCGCCAACGGGACATCGTCGTCGGACACGACTGTGACTTCCTTCATCTTTGGATCATAGATTTGGGCAGCCAGGTTGTCCTCATCTAGATCGCTAAGCTGTTAAGTAAGAAATCACCGTGTTAGATAAGATGGTATTGGCAAGACGGAGAAACTGAAGCATATGTCATACACGGAAAATAAATATCTACCTTTGGGCACTTGCCGTCTACGAACATGTCGTAGGTGATGGTGAAGCCACGCTTCTTATCCTTCACCTTGACGATGTCCTTCAGGCGGAGCTTGACGGAGTCGCTCGAGAAGTTATCCACGGAGATCCGGAGGGTATCCCTTCGATCACTGGTATACTCGTGCATGAACTTCGCGCGGTGCTGCAGAGGTTGGATTCGCCTTCGGCGATAATCTCTTGGATGTCGCGGTCGGTGATGTCCGAGCCGCACCAGTCACCCTTGTGCGAGTCTGGCTCTTCTTCCAGTGGCTCTAGCGCCGCCAGATTATGGTCGCCGCCGGTGGTTTCGATCACCGCCGATGCGGGGATGACCAGGCCCACTAGAGGCACGACGACGGAGCTCGCCGGCTTGGCCGCGGCTTCGCTCGACGCCGCCATCGATGGGGAGGAGCTGCTGCTGGCCATGGAGTGTTGGAAGGATGCGACTGACGCAGATGGAAGCTAGGGTTTTCGAGGTTTCTCGCGGAGAGCTCGAGGAGGCGTGCGGCTGGAGGAAGAAGACGACGACGCGAGAGGAATGAGGTAAAAAGTGGAAAGTGTCCCACGGTTACTATTTGTCATCCTCGGCATCAAGATTCGTGCAGCTAATCGGACGGTTGCCGCGTAGACGACGTGTTCGCGAACGTGTGCGGAAATTTCGCCACGTCTCCAACCGTCGCCGCCAACGGTTCGTATCGCTCGCGCGGGAAAATCGGATATGATTGCGTTCTCTGCATGTGTGAGTTACGAGGCGTCGCTGAACTAATCATACGTCGTCCTAGCTGACACGGGTAGATGAGCCGTCGCATCAAAGATTCCGGCATGGACGGATTTAGTCCGACTACGGAAGAGTACGATGGAAGATTCAGCATTTCTCCGGCTTACCATTCGAAGAAGGAGAAAGCCTTGCAGGGTTCTTTGGGAGGACTACAAGATGTTTCTTGACGATCTGCCGACATCCATCTAGACGGAGCATTCCACGTGAAGAGGCAAGACAGCGCAAGATCTCGGAGTTCTCCGGGGGCTACTGTTGGGGATATGCTATATGGGTATCCTAATAGCATGTCTCTTATCCGGCTAACCCGGGTGGCCCATAGTCGGTAGCGTGGCCTATGGCCTACTGGGCGGCCCAGTTAGGTGGATCTAGAAGGGAGGCCCATGCCGGATAAAGGAAGGCTGCGGTGGAGTCACCAGCGTACCCGGAGCCTTGGAGTGAAAGATACACAAGACTAGTAATAGACGATGTAGGACTCTGTGACCTATCCGGCTAGGACTTTTCCCTGTAACCCTAGGACCTGGCGACTATATAAGTCGGGCCTATGGGAGCCTTTAGGGCATCGATTCAGACAACCTCACATAGCGAACCTATCTCTGTAACTCGGCTTATTGCCCTTATAGTGATTTATAGCAGGAGTAGGATTCCGCCACCGTTGTGGGATCTGAACCTGGGTAAGCTGTGTTACCTTGTACCCGTCAACCGTCCGCCTTACCCCACGTCTCTAAACACGCACTGTGAGGACCCCTCCATGGCATACTCGTCGGCAATACCACGACAGCCAGCCCATGGCAGCGGGGCATCTAGGGAACTACTGACAATTAAGATGCTCCTTTTAATAGAGCACCGGAGCAAAGCATTAACACTCCTTGAACACATGTGATCCTCACACCACAGCCATCCCCTCCGGTTGTCCCAATTATTGTCACTTTGGGGCCTTTGGATCCGGACAATGATATGTGTACACAACTTGCAGATAAGATCACAAACAATACTATCATATATTGATTCAATAATAAGTTCAGTTCTAAGATCATGGCACTCGGTCCCTAGTGACAAGCATTAAGAACAACAAGTTGCAACAAAGTCAAATAGCACTAATAGAGATACTAGGCACTATGCCCTAATAGATCTTATTCGATTACATGATAGAACTCATCCAATCCCTACCATACCCAAGCATACAGTGGGGGATTACTCACTCATGGATGAGGGAAACATCGGTGGTTGATGGAGATGCGTTGGTGATGATGATGGCGATGATCCTCTCCAAATTCCCCGTCCCGGCAGGGTGCCAGAATGGAGTTTCTGGATCCGAATCTTGGTTTCTAGTGGCGGCGACGGAGCGGAACTTTTTCTGGAAAACTATAACCCCCCCCCATGGTTTTTAGGTCGAAAGGCAACTTATAGGCGCAGAGGGAGGCCGAGGGGGTGCCTGGGGTGGCTCCACCCCTAGGCGCGGGGCAGGGCCCACCCGCGCCTGGCAGGGGTGTGGGCCCCCCAGGCCCCTTCTCCGGCTCATCTTCTGGTTCCGTGGGTCTTCTAGTGAAATATAATTTTTGGCATATTTTCCGGAATTTTTCCTGATAGTTGATTTTCTTCACAAAAATAAGACACCAAGGTAATTCTGCTGAAAACAGCGTCAGTCCGTGTTAGTTGTATCCAGATCACACAAGTTTAGAGGGGAAACAATAGCAAAAGTGTTCGGGAAAGTAGATACGTTTTGGACGTATCAACTCCCCCCAAGCTTAGCTTATTGCTTGTCCTCAAGCAATTCAGTTGAAAACTGAGTGCGATAAAGAACTTTCACGAACACATTTGCTTCATATGATGTATATATTCTCAGCACAAGAGTAGATGCTTAAACCATTCATAATAAGAAGCATGCAACCAAATCTACTCAATAATCATTGCAAGCTATGAAGAGAAACCAACTCAATAATAATAAGTAGCATGGAACATAAACATAAGCAACATTGCAATGCTCATAGTAAGGTATGATAGAGTGGTATCTCGCTTGCCTTTGTTTGTAGAGCACAATATAAATGCCAAGGCACCTCTAAAGTTCAAGTGAATACTAGAGGTAAAAATATCAGAGATACAAGCATCAAAGTCATGACATAATTAACCAAGTTTTGGAACAAACACAAGAATGACAACTATGCTCTCAAGAAGGTGCTCATAGAATAAGTGGTGACTCAACAAGGTTGTGAAAACAGTTTTGGAAAGTTTGAAAGGCTTCCTAATGCTGAAAGAAAGGTACTCATTAGCTTTGAGATCTCATTGCCCCTATCATAGGCATATTCATGTGGTTAAGGTGAAAGTGAGGTCCACTCTGAATCATATGCTTGACAGACCATAGGCTGAAAATCCCAAGTCCCTTGAGTATAAGGGCCGCTCCGCATGCTACTCAACTTTGGTTACCTGTAAGTTCTTGTCATTGTAAATACATGCATATCATAGAGAACCGCCAACAGGGTACCCCTTGCACATGGTACATGAGCTTTCCCATAACCAAAATGACAAGGCAAGCAGACAATGAGCATATCAGCAATATTTTTATTTACCATATGCATAGCTTTTTATTGAGGATGCTCATTACAGTGATGCTGCAAGTTTCCACCATGATTAGGCATGGCTTAGGCTAGCGGCCCAAGCGTTTCTCTAACACAATGTATAGACTCCATGAACTCACAAGCTCCCCTTTTATTTCACATCGTCGACATCCGTAAACAAAAGAGAAAAGTATCAACTAGATAAGATTATCCAAAAAAGTGTTGAAAGCGTTCCCCATGGCAGCATGGTTCTGCTGACTCTCAGCATATAATTTGCAAGAATATAACTTTCATGGACAAGTCACAGTGGTTCAGGATTATTAAGCGCAAGGAATAAAGTGTGTCATCAAGTTCGTGAGAGCTTTACTATCTAACTTTGTCAAAACAGACAAATATTTTATTTGAAAGAAAACAAGGCATATTGAATATGCTCTAAAATAGCAAACGATGCTAATAGGTAGGTATGGTGGACACAGCTGGCAATATTGGTTTTGGGGAGTTGGAAACACAGGTATAGCTCACACTCAGTGCAAGTGAAGGCTAGCAATAGAGAGGGAGCGACAAACGAGAGAGCAATAACTGTCATAATCATGCTTGCAACAAAACAGGACTAATTATGGCATGAAAGTGATACAAGAACTCTGAGGCAAAATAAATCATCGAGGCTTACTGACTATTGATTAGTCATATGCATGCGTGAGCATGTGCCAAGTCGATTCACATGAACAGTCAGAGGAGGATACCACAATTTCATACCAAAATATGAATAAAACAATGCAAGCAAACATTCATATGACATGCTAAAAACTATTAGCAAGCTGGAGCTAATCATAGAAAAGCAAGAACTACTAAGCATCCATAAGTAACACACTCCTTACCATGAACAGACTAAGCATGCTCACAATGATGAGTATATGTACAAAAATGAAACAAATAGAGTTCATTACCAGCCTCTTACCACTCCTCAAGTTGTCTTAATCTTCATTATTGCTCTTCACTTGTGTGACTTGAATAATAACATGAAAACCAAAATCCACTAAGGACGGCTGAACCCTGCAAAGAACTCACAAAACCAAAGAAGAGCAACAAATATTTTTGGTGTTTTCGATTTTTTAAAGAAGCCAACAAAGCAAAAACAAGCAAAGAAAAAAACAAACTGAGCAAAAGCAAAATATTTTTGGATTTTTCTTTTAAGGACCAAAGAAAAGAAACAAAGAAACAAACCAAGAGAAACAATGAAAATATTTTTGGTATTTTTGTGTTTTTGAGAAAGAAGCAACAAGAACCAAAAAGAAAGCGAAACAATGGATATACAAAGAACCGACCGGACATGATATATAAATGAGTGCGATGTCGGTATACCTCCCCCCAAGCTTAGGCTTTTGGCCTAAGTGGGGCTCAATAGCACGGGTAGTAACTCCATGCTGGTGGGTCATCATAGGAATGATCATAGTTAGGTGCTTGCGATGAAGAAGAAGACGCACCCCAATCGAATGAGGGCTGCTGGTATGAGAACTCTCCCAAGTTGGAGGGCTGAACCGAATTGTTTTCGGCATCCTCTTCAACATTCTCCTTTTGCTGGGGGAGCTCTGCCACATATGTGTCAACCTCCTCCTCCGTAAGCGACCATCCTTGCCTGTTATCAAAGTTAAACAAAGCAGGTGCAGGCAAATAAACTATTTTCTCGGTCCTACCCTTTCTCCGACCTTGCTGGACAAAAGATAACTCATACGGTAAACTTCTCACATTTGCCCCCTGGACACAAAACCATGTTGAATCATGGATTCAAGATCAAGCCTCTCTATGGGGAACTGAAAATCTGAATAGTGAGGTTCTAAACCATGGAAAGCTAGCAACCTAGAAGCAATGAGACCTCCACAAATTCCGCCCTTCTCGCGGTTGGTGGTGATACGGTGAGCTATCAAAGCACCCAGGCTGTAAGATCTATTCCTATTCAGAGCAGCTACGATAAAAGCTTGATCAAAAGAAGACAACTTTCTAGCAATCTTTCTAGCAAGAACACACTTGGTAATGAAATAGGCAAAATATCTAACAGCTGGGAACTGAATGTTACGAATTTTACCACTTTCCTTTGAGAAATTGAAGCCTTGGCAAATCTCAGCATATAAATCCACAAGTGACTTGGGCCTTTCCTTGATCTTCTCACAAGATCCCCACTGAGGTACTCTAATTGCTGCACAGAAATCAGCAAAAGGCAGGTCGACAGGTATATTATATATTTTGTAATGGACCATGGGATTAGATGTAGATCAAGTGAACCGGAAGTCCTCCGCAAAAGCCATGGTTAGCTTAATAAATTGAAATGGTTCACCTTCAACAAAGTGTTCCAATCCTGCTTTGGCAGTCAAGGTTTGGAAATCCTGGGAGATTCCCGCGGTTCTCATAAATTCATGGCATGGATATATAGAAGGAAAAACTGACTCCTCATGATGAACCTTCATTGGCTCAGACACAATCAAGTCATATTGATTCAACGGATAGGTACTCATCTTCCTTGCTGAAATTTTTAAACAAACATCAAACCAAGTGATTTCCAAGTTGATAAATGATGAGCAACTACTATACGAACTTGCTAGGGGACTACACATGCATCAAAATAAAGTTTCTAAGCATAGAACAAGCATGCAAGCTCAAACAACCTGTCACCTATAGCAGCAAAATATTCAAGATACAATCTACCAATCACAAATCTAATTGGACAAGTGGAGGAGGCACATACCAAGGAACAATCTCTCCAAAAATCAGCAGCAAAGATGATCTGAGCAAGGAGATCGAAAATCGCGAGCAAGAACAGCAAGAACTCGAGCTTGAGCAAGTTTTCCGGTGTTTTTCGGGAGAGAGAAATAAGATGGCTTTGAGGAGGCAGCCTGGAGGGCCCCAGGTGGGCCAGACCCCCTCCCCCAGGCGCCGCCACCTGGTAGGCCGCGCCCACCATGGGTGTGGTGGCCTGGGGTGGCCCCCTGGGTCACTTCAGGTGCCTCTCTACCCCTTTTTCGAGGAAAATTTTATTTTGAATTTTCTGGAATTTTCCAGGAAACTTTATTTTTGGCCAATTTTCAGTGTATGAAAATTGATTTTCTCGCAGAAACAGTTTTTTAGAAGAAGCAAAAGCAAACCAAAAGCCAAACAACAGAAATTCTAAGACACTCTAACAAGCCAACAACTAGCAAAACCAAAGCTAGCAAAAGAAATGCGAAGACTAGGAAGGAGAAAAGTAAAAGAAAGCAAGAATAACCACAGTGAAAACATTATTTTGTTCATAAAAATCCTTTTGTTAACAAGGTTGATCAAGTCTTGTTATCAAAACAATCTTATATGAAACAAAACTTTGTAATCCACAAGATGATTATGTTACCTCATACTTGATAGCAATGGTCCCAATCATAATAGTTTCAAAATTTTCTTGTGGAATGGGACAATATATTTCTCCAACCTTGATGCTCTCAATATTTTCAATGGAATTCAGGCAATAGCTTCTAACAACCTTCTTGGAGAAATAAATAGTATGCTCTTTGTCATCAATATTGAATGTTACTTTTCCTTGATTACAATTAATGATAGCACCTGCAGTATTAAGAAAAGGTCTCCCAAGAATAATAGACATATTATCATCTTCAGGAATTTCAAGCACAACAAAATCAGTCAAAACAAAGCAATTATGAGCCACTTGAACAGGAACATCCTCACATATACCAACAGGAATAGTAGTTGACTTATCAGCCATTTGCAAAGATATATCAGTTGGTATCAACTTTTCTAGCTGGAGTCTCTTGTAGAGAGAAAAAGGCATAACACTAACTCCAGCTCCCAAATCACATAAAACAGTTCTAACATAATTGTTTTTAATAGAGCAAGGAATAGTTGGTATACCTGGATCACCAAGTTTCTTTGGAACCTTACCATTGAAGGAGTAATTAGCAAGCAAAGTAGAAATCTCCTCATTAGGAATCTTCCTTTTATTAGAGACAATATCCTTCATATAATTTGAATAAGGAGGCAAGGTTTCATCCACTCACAAAACTTGTTGTAGTGTTCTTCCTCCTTTGACTTGTGTTTCTTACCTAGAAAAGGCATAGGTTTCTGCACCCAAGGTTCTCTCTCACTACCATGTTTCTTAGCAATAAAATCTTCCTTAGTGTACCTAGTGTTGTTAGTGTGCTTCTCAGGTTCTTCCTCAACTTCCTCCTTATCAGGAGCATCATTATTATTACCACTCTCAGTTTCAGCATCAGAGACAGATATACTATTAGGATCTACAACAGGTTCAAGTGGTTCCTTAAATATTTTATGTTCCTTTTTCTTTCTCTTACGAGGACTACCACTACTCTCACCTTGTTGAGAGTCCTGCTCAATTCTTTTAGGGTGTCCTTTAGGATATAAAGGATCTTGAGTAGCTATACCACTCCTAGTTCTAATTCCATAAGCATGTTTATTTTCTGAGGCATTAACTAGCATATCCTTTTGTACCTTAGCAAGTTGATCAAGTTGGTTTTGAACCATTTGAAAGTGTTTACAAAGAATTTTAATATCATTAGAAGTTCTTTCCACAATATCTTTCAACTCATGGATAGCTCTAGAGTTTTCCAATAAATGATTCTGAACTTGTTTATTAAAATTACCATCTTTAACAATAAATGTGTCAAGTTCCTCTAAGCATTGATCAGGAGGATTACCATAAGGAATATCACCTTCATTAAAGTGGAGAGAGTGTACCTCAATAGTAGATGAGTGGGGAATTGGCTTACATAATTCTTCTATAGGAGGTAGATTCTTCACATCTTCAGCTCTAATACCTTTCTCCTTTATACACTTCTTAGCTTCCTTCATCACTTCATCATTTAATGCAATAATTCCCCTCTTCTTTGGTGTTGGTGTTGGAACTGGTTCAGGCACAATTGGTTCAAGAGTAATAGGCTCAGGTGTATTAATCTTAGTTGAAGTCCAATCATCATAATTCTTGCTTATCTTAGTCATTAATTCTTCAGCATCTGTAGGAGTTCTTTTCCTGAAAACACAATCAGCAAAGCTATCTAGGTATGTCCTAGAATCATCAGTTAGTCCATTATAATAAATATCAAGAAGCTCATTCTTAGGAAATGAACATCCAGGATGTGCATGAATCAAGGCACAGAACCTTGTCCATGACTCAGGCAATTTCTCTTCTTCTCCCTGTTTAAAATCAAAAAGTCTCTGCAAAGCAGCATGTCTATCACTGGGAGGAAAATATTTCTAGAAGAAAGAAGCAATCAAGCAATCAGGACTATCAATGGAACCAGGAGGTAATCTATTAAACCAATCCCTAGCTTCTCCTTTTAGTGAAAAAGGGAAGATCTTAGTAACAAAGTACTTGCGCATCTTAAAATCATCAGAATAAAGCACTCATAGTAGAAAGCTCATTCATATGAGCCACAACACTCTTATTTTCAGTCCCACAAAAAGGTTCTTTCTCAACAATATCTAAATAAGATAAATCAAGAGAGAAATCATAATCTTTCTCTTTAATATCTATGGGAGAGGTGGCAAACCTAGGATCAGTGGACAGTTTAGGCATAATGGTGCGTCTAGCAAGGAGACTCTTAATAGCACTAGTACCATGTGTGTTTTGGCACTCTTCAACAAATTCATCAGTGAACTCAATGTAACCATCATTAATATCATAACTCTCACTAGACTCAGGTGAGCTAACAGGTGTAATAGTGTCTTCACTAGGAGTTTCGATATTTTCTAGACTAGCCATAGTAGCATCTAGAAAAGGACCTAGTGAACCACTCGCATCAAGCATAGTAGAAGTAACATCATGAGCATCAAAAGCAGTTTCAGATTCAGCAGTAGTAGCAGTGTGAGTAGCATGAGTATGTGGTGGTGGTGTGACAAGCTTACTTATAACAGACGATGAATCAAGAGCAATAGAGGTGTTTAGGACTGTACCTCTTCTTGTAGTGGATGGTAAAATAGGGAACTTTCCATCAAGAGACTTACCCATGATGAACGGAGTAGCAGTGAACAATAATAGATCCAAGTGAACTTACAAATAAAGCTATGCTCCCCGGCAACGGCGCCAGAAAATAGTCTTGATGACCCACAAGTGTAGGGGATCGCAACAGTCTTCGCGGGTAGTATTACCCAATTTATTGATTCGACACAAGGGGAGACAAATAATACTTGCAAGCCTTAGAAACTGAGTTGTCAGTTCAGCTGCACCTGAAAATAGTTCTTGCTCACAAAAGTTTATCAATAGCAACAGTTTGTAGTAGCAACAGCAAAGCAACAGCAATAGTGAAATAGGAGCAATAGTAAAAGTAACGGTAACAGTGGGATTCGAGTGCGGTAGGCATAGCGATGGATGCACGGGCGTTGCATGGACAAGTCTAAACATGTAACTTCAAGATCTATGGCATTGCAGGTAAATAATAACAAGCATCCAAGTACTAAAAAATCCTAGGCATGTGCTCCAAATATAGTCATACATGCTCGCAATGAGAACTTGCACAACATCTTCTGTCCAGACAGCCCGTGGCAGCAGGGCCTCTAGGGAACTACTGGAAATTAATGTGCTCCTTTTAATAGAGAACCGGAGCAAAGCATTAACACTCCGTGAACACATGTGATCCTCACACCACAGCCATCCCCTCCGGTTGTCCCAATTATTGTCACTTTAGGGCCTTTGGATCCGGACAATGATATGTGTACACAACTTGCAGATAAGATCACAAACAATACTATCATAATGATTCAATAATAAGTTCAGATCTGAGATCATGGCACTCGGGCCCTAGTGACAAGCATTAAGCACAAAAAGTTGCAACAAAGTCAAATAGCACTAATAGAGATACTAGGCACTATTCCCTAACAGATCTCATTCGATTACATGATAGAACTCATCCAATCCCTACCATCCCCAAGCCTACAGCGGGGCATTACTCACTCATGAATGAGGGAAACATCGGTGGTTGATGGAGATGCGTTGGTGATGACGATGGCGATGATCCTCTCCAAATTCCCCATCCCGGCAGGGTGCCAGAACGGAGTTTCTGGATCCGAATCTTGGTTTCTGGTGGCGGCGGCGGAGCGGAACTCTTTCTGGAAAACTATCGACCCCCCCCGGTTTTTAGGTTGAAAGGCAACTTATAGGCGCAAAGGGAGGCCGAGGGGTGCCTAGGGTAGCTGCACCCCTAGGCGCGGGGCAGGGCCCACCCGCGCCTGGCAGGGGTGTGGCCCCCCATGCCCCTTCTCCGGCTCATCTTCTGGCTCCGTGGGTCTTCTGGTGAAATATAATTTTTGGCATATTTTCCGCAAGATGCAAAGTACACAAGAAGCAATCGACAATAAAAGCATCAATGCCCACAATGACTATTGTGTTCTACTCGTGCAACAGATCTACATATAGACACGGCTCTGATACCACTGTAGGGTTTCGTAGCATGGAAAACAAAACTTTTCTATCGCATACAAACAAACAAGCCAAGATCTATCTACTAGATTGTAGCAACGAGTCGATGGAATAACTTACCCTCGAAGATTCCAAAGCGTTTAACGAGAGCGGATTCTCGTGGGTGATGTAGTCGTACTCTTCCCGATCTCAAGATCGTGTAGACGATCCTTCCGGCGCTGCGTTCCGGCAGCGCTCCCGCAGTCGGTCACACGTTCGGTACTCGACGAAGACCTTCCTCTCCCTTGTTCCAGCAGGCAGCGGAGGTTGTAGCACTCTCCTCGCGATTCCGGCAGCACAACGGCGTGGTACCGGAAGTAGAGGGGAGATCCCGCAGGGCTTCGCCTTAAGCCGGAGCGAGTATGGTGGAGTATGAGAGAGAACTATTAGTGGTCTAGGGTTTAGACACACCAATTAGAAGGCTCTAAACCGAAGGCTAGGGCAATTAGAAGCTCTAAACCAAAACGGCTCTAAACCGGAGATTAGAGGATAGGAACTTGTGTGTCTAGAGGAGGAGGCCCTGCCCCTCCTCTTATAGGTGGGAGGGCGGCCAAGGGGAGGGAGTCCCTCCCCAAGTCGGCCTTGGGTGGCGCGCCGGCTTGGAGAGGAGACTCCTCCCCCAAGTCGGTTTCAACCACCTCTTGCTTGTTTCCCACAGTTTCCTGTTTTAGCCGTTTGACTTTCAAACTGGCCATTTGACTTTTCTGTTTTAGGATTCAATTTAATCCTTTATTTGGAACAGCAAGAACACTTAGTACATGATGCAATCATTCCAATATGTAATGACACATTCATGTACCCCTCCCCTTTCCCGGAGTGCCGGACATTCCGGAACCTTCTAGAACATTCCCGATGAAAACACCGGAATCATTTCCGAACTCCGAAACGGGACTTTCCTTATATGAATCTTATTCTCCGGACCATTCGGGATCACCTCGTGATATCCCGGATCCCATCCGAGACTCCGAACAACATTCGGTCTCTTTCTCATAATACCATAACTACTCAAAACAACGTCGAATCCTTAAGTGTGTCTCCCTACGGTTCGTGAATTATGCAGACATGATCGAGACACTTCTCCAAAAAATAACCAATAGAGGAATCTGGAAATTCATATGGCTCCCACATATTTCTACGATTACTTTGCGATCGAATGAACCACTTACATACGATACCAATTTCCCTTTGTCTCACGATAGTTTACTTATCCGAGGTTATGATCGTCGGTATCTCTGCATACCTAGTTCAACCTCGTTACTGATAAGTACTCTTTTCTCGTTCCCGTGATATGTGATCCCTTGTGAGCCAGTCACATGCTTGCAAGCTAATTGGATGACATTTCACCGAGAGGGCCCAGAGAATATCTATCCGTCATATGGATGGACAAATCCCACTCTTGATCCATGTGTCTCAACCAATACTTTCTGAATACTCAATGCCACCTTTATAGCCACCCAGTTACGGTGTGGTGTTTGATGTCATCAAAGCATCCATCCGGTAATGGTGATAGGCATGATCTCATGGTCGAAGGAATTAGGTTACTATGTATCAGAAAGCATATAGCAATTGAACTATTGAAATGACTTGATCTTTATGCTATGCTTATCTATAGGAGTATGTCCATCATATCATTCTCCTAACGATATGATCTTGTTGTTGATAACATCTCAATGTTCATGATTGGGAAACCACAATCATTAATCAACCAACAAGCTAGTGAAGTATAGAGGCTATACTAGGGACTTCAAATTAAGTTTACAAATCACACAAGTATCAATGTTTCCTTGTTAATACTATTATAGCATGAATGTAAACATTTATCATAAACACAAAGATATAATAATAACTACATTTATTATTGCCTCTAGGGCATATCTCCAACAGGGTGTTGTCCCTCTCATCGGTACTATCGTTGGTCCGCTCCGTCTGCAGTAGCCTTTGGGTCTTGGAGGTGCGACGGACCATGACTCCCCTACCGGCGAGAGGGTTCCCGTTTTTCTGTTTAGGTTTTTCTAGTGTCTTATTCAAGATGATGATGTGGCGGATATATCTTGAAGTCAGAATAAAGTCCCGCCCTATCCTCACTTCGGTGGTGCGTACAACACCGTCGAAGGGCGCGTGGAGTCAGGTGTCTAGAGGATCTCCTGGGATCCTGTCGGTTTTTGTGTTTCTTGGTGTGGTTTTAGTTTAGTCTCGATCTACGGTGTCTAGAGGATCTCCTGGGATCCTGTCGGTTTTTGTGTTTCTTGGTGTGGTTTTAGTTTAGTCTCGATCTACGGTTGTCATCATTGGCGGTGGTTGTTTCTCTGGTGTGTGGGTCTTTTGGTTCCTTAGCATGATAACTTCCCTTCTATCTACAACAAGCTCTACTACGATAAGATTTGCCCAGATCCGATGATGCAGACATGAGGACGACGGTGCTCCCTCGGCTCACGTTAGTGTTTATAATCATCACTAGGTGGTCTAAAGACCTATTTATAAGTTTTATTACTTTTGACACTCTTTATAATGTTGTTGTTGATTATTAATAGATCGGTGAAATTTTCAAAAATATATAACAATAAAACAATATAAGAATCACATGGTCGGCGGCTAAGATAGGACTACCGATGCTTTCACTCAATTGATTTGTGAACCTGGTAGCCCTAACTTTAGGTTTTAAAGTACCAAGTATATTTGACCATGTATTTGGAACAAAGTACTATGTTCACCAATTTTGAAGGGAATATGCCCGAGAGGCAATAATAAAGTGGTTAATATCTTATTCCTTGTTTATGATAAATATTTATTTCTCATGCTATAATTGTATTAAAAGGAAACGTTAATACATGTGTGTTTAATAAACAAATAAAGTGTTCCTAGTATGCCTCTCATATAAACTAGCTCGTTAATTAACAAGATGATCAAGGTTTCCTGATCATGGACATTGGATGTTGTTAATAATGAGGTCACATCATTGGTGGAGTGATGTGATGAACATTCATCCGAATTACAGTAATACGATCAAAGTCATTATATTTAAATTGCTATAACATCATTATAAAGTAACTTTAGTCCTTAGACCATTAGATCATGTTAATCAGTAACACGGAAAGAGTAGCTTGATAATATCAAACGTCACACCGTAACAGGGTGACTATAAAGGTAGGTTCAGATACTCCAATAGTGTTATGTAGAGGCTCATGGATCAAGAGTGGGATTTGTCCATACCGATGACGGAGAGATATACTCTGAGCCCTCTCAGTGATATCACATTGATATAGCTTGTAAGCAAGTGATGGGGATTACTAGAATGTTATATCACGAGAAGAAAAGAGTACATGTCGGTAACGAGATCAAACTAGGTATGGAGATACCGACGATTGAATCTCGGACATGTAATATATCGCGTGACAAAGAGATTTAGTTACAACATTAAAGGTTCACACGATCACAAGAAGTCATCGTTGAATGTGTAGGAGTCAGTACGGATCTCTAGATTCCGCTGCTAATTATTGATCAGAGAGGGGCCTCGATCATGTCTGCATTATTCGCGAACTGTAGGGTGAAACATTTAAGGGATACTGATACCATTTGGGGAAAATAAGATGCCATAGAAATAATATGAAAACGCTAGAATTATTTCAATGGACACCGAAATTGTTTTAGGTGAAATTGCTGAAATTGGTTCTGCATGTGAAATTGAAATTTTGCAAGGGGTTTTATGTGAATGTTTGTTAATTAATGTAATTAACAAAATTCTAAATAAAATAAATAAAAGAGTTTTATTAAATAAGAGATTGCATTAAATTTATTGGAAATTTAATGGAGGTGAGTGGAATTTTGAGTGGAGGCATGGTTTATGTAAGTGGAGGCTTTTTATGTGAGTGGGAGCTCCACCCACATGAATGATGGAAGAGGTGTGAGAACCAGGGCCGTACCCAATAAAATGGAGGCACGGTGCGGAAAAAAAATTGGCCCTTAGATAACCATTGGCAATTAGCAAAACATGGTTTTATGTTATATTTATTTTTAGTTTAGTGGTATAGTTTTTGGAATAATTACATCTTATCAGATACTGACAACAAAGCTTTCAAAAAGAAAGTGATAACAATTCAAAAGTACCCCTTAAGACAAAATATTTAGTAGAAATATGCCATCCTTCTAGCATTTCTTGAGATGAAATATTCAATTAGTTCTTCATAAGAAGCTTTATCCAAAATATCATTTTAAATTATTATTATAAATGTAGAACGAATCTGCTTTGAAAAAATCATGACAGAATTAAGTGTTGGATTGAAAGATGCAGACTACAATGGATGTTGCATTTACTCATTGCATGCATCAACGCATCTGTCCTGGAAAAATCACGACATAATTAAACCCATGAAGGAGTGCGATTGGAGCTATTGAAGAATTGTGGTAGCTGGATGAGAAATAGAAGGAAGAGAAAGGGAGGCCTCCGCTGACCGGTCGAAATGGAGTTAATTCTGGACAAATTCCTAAGCGGTGGAATGGTTCAATGAATTTATTAGGCCTAATTAAACATGTCATTAGTAGCACTAAATAATAGTTTGACATAAAAATTAAAGGCCCTCCTATTTTGGAGGCTCTATGCAGTTGAACCTCCTGCACATGCATGCCATACGGGCCTGGTGGGAACCTCCATGGCCGCCGGACATGGGAAGGGCCTGCCCCCCTCTCCCTATAAAAGGCACCCTCTCCTCCTCTCATCTCACACCTCCTCACGAAGGATCTCTCTCTCCCTCTAGAATATTCCCCATGGTCTCGGCTTAGCGAGATACATGTTCCCCGTGGCTTTTTCTGGAAGGATTTGTTGCTTCCGCTACTTCTCTGGAGCAAGGACTCAGAGGTTGTGAGGGTACCAGACGTCTGTGCGATCACGGATGCGCCACTGCTTTGCGGTGCTGGACATGCTGGTGCTGGACCTGCTGGACTTCATCACGATCTTGAGATCATCAAGTGAACGACTACATCATCCACGAGAACCAATCTCGTAACTCCTTGTCGGTCTTTGAGGGTAAGTTCTCTATGGATGTATATTCATCTGTTGCTTGTATCTACATAGATAGATCTTGGTGCTTAGTTGTTCATATCATAGGAAAAAAATTGTTTTCTATTTTGTGAACCCCAAAAAAATTAGGTCTCACCACATTACTCATTTATCGATTCAAATCTTGATGTGGGAATACCATGGCAGGTACCATTGCGAGAGGAACCGGAGATGTGGAGCATAGCGACATCGGGTGAATCGGGGACGAGATTGGTACACGCGAGTTACGCAGGTTCGGCCCCTCACTCTTGGAGGTAAAGACCTACTTCATGCTTTGTTGTATTTATTTGTATATCGGTTACAATGGTGTCGTAGACTAAGCTTTGTGCTATATATTGCCAGCGAGATCTATGCTTGGCGATATACCCTCAAGCATACGAGTATCTCTATGGGAGATTTTGAACTATCTTCTGCCTAATGGTTATAACCCTCAGTCGGCCTTATATCATGGTTGACTTAGGGTTTACAATCGAATGGATCCGCATAGGAGATAGAGTCCTATTGGATGCCGACTACGACCTTCTTTCCTTGTACTCCAAGCTTGTAGTCTTTGTTTCGTCTATAACTCTCCCAAACCAACTAAGGATCGGACCATAACCGACCTGGGTCTTGTATGTTCGTGCAAACCCACTAGGAGCAGACTTGGTGAGGCTACCCGGCATTTCATATCCACGACAAACCTTGATATGAATTCAATACTAAGTTCTTCCTCAAAGATAGAAAGAGAATTGCATATTTGGGAAGATAGTTGTCCAACAAAACTTGATTTTTGTACCACGGGAAAATGTTGTCATATATGTGAGCATACACCTCAAATATATAACCATCCACATGATGGAATGATGAAGTGGTGATTACCCTGAAAAATTGCACAATCTTCAATAATTGTCTTATGGGTCAGTTGCGTGCATTCTAGATGCACTACAGAAAACAAGCAAAATGCCAACAGCCAAATACACCGACAACTGTTTATTGGGTCATTGGCATATCGTGCTCCTTGTGTATGTCACTATATGAACTTGTCGTGATTTTGTGACTTGTATCATGATATGTGAATTTGGTAATGGATTTGATGATGGCATGACTCTATGCAAGTGGATTTGATGATGTATTGTCTATGCATATGGGTTTGATGATGTATGTATGTCTATGAATACATGGGTTTAATGGTGTTTTATACTTGTGGAACCATCAAATTTTAAAATTGCAGGGATGGCCACTAAATAATTCGAGGGAAAACCTAGAACTACCGTCGGCATAACACCTGCCCAAGCCCCATGCGACATCATGGCTGCCGATGTTTGTCCATTAAGCCAGCGGTGGCTTGTCCAGCCACACGTCAAGTGAGGCTGATGGCCCGGCCGTCAACATAGCTTCTAAGAAAAGCTGACGGCTGCCGCCGGCATACCTCCTTCCCAGGTGAACACCAGCGCCTGCCACACATCAATAGAAGCTAATGGTCACTGTCAGCATAACTACCAAGCAAATCTGACTGCACGTCGTCCACATATGGCTTCTCAAGCGAGCTCCCAGAGGATGCCATGTGGAAAGGTAAACCAACGACTAGCCTTCGACATACATAGCAACAACGTCAAACGGCTGTTGTCGTCTTTTTTTGCTGACAATAAGTGTGTGCGACAGTCATCCAAATCATTAAAAAAAATGAATGTGTCTAGGAGAAACTAGACGCTACTACCAGTAGCGGACGTTCGGCATGGCGAACTTGGGGTGATCGCACCTCCCCTACAAAAATGAAGTTTTGTCATTAGCTACTACTTCATTCGTTTTAAAATATAAGATCTTTTAGATTTGTGAAACAAATGTATCTAGACTTATTTTAGTGTGTAGATTCGTTTCAAATATAAGTGAATCTAAATACATTCACTTCACAAGCTAAAACATCTTATATTTTGAAATGGAGGGAGTACTAATTTCAACGCATTACATGAGTCAATGGCCTATTCTACATGTGTCTAGAACTATTTGACCATTTGGTGCATGTAAAAGGGACACCATCCAGCCATCGGAGTATCTCTCACCTTTCCATCCCGCATTTGCTATCATTTACCCCATCGGTCCATTCAAAAAAGTTCTAACCCATTCGCAAGTAGATAAGTGTTCCTCTACAGCGTGAGCTTGTCTAAGAAAAATCTACAGTGTGGATGTGCATGAAATTAGCAAAAAAAAAAAGTGGTAGAAGTTCAATGTTCATTTATCCCTCTAAATAAAGCTTAATGACATTCATTCCCTTAAAACAATAGATTTGCTACGATTGGAGTCTACTCTATATATCGATCTTGTAACAAATTGCAATAGAAAATTATGATTTGTTTGTTCAACTATTTAGACAATTTCTCAGAAATTTTGCTAACTATTCTAAAAAATATATAAGCATTGTCCTGGAGTGATGTGCAATAGACTGAGTCTGAACTCTCTATAATTGTATCGTCTAGATGAAACATGCTTCTTGGCTGACACGCTTTTCTGCTAGATTTTTTTTTTTTGCTTCGGTTTTATTAATAGATATAATTTGCATAGTCTGTGCTCACCTCTCTAGTTAATATACCTCGGTCTTCCATAGATGCCAATCGGGCTGATTGTTAATTTTTGCATGTTTTTCGATAAAAGGCTTTCTATTGCGGAGCTATAGTTTAGAAGAGCTTACACCCAGCATCTGCATATTTAGGATGTACACAGCCATATCCAATAAAAGAAAAAAGAAAATAAAGCATAAAGATTCTTATAGCACGTTGCTAGAGGACCAACTCGTAGATCACGCCGATACCCATGTGGAATAAAAAATATTTCTCATCGTGTCCTCCAACTGTATAGATCACACCGACCTCCATAAACAGGTTGGGGTTATCCAGACCCTATAGAGACGACCAAGCACAGAGCAAATTGTTAAACTGGTAGATAACCTGCATGAGAGAAAATTATTACCGCTAAAAATCTTGTCATTTCAACATAGCCATAAGAACTATATTATGTCAAGCGCTCTCACCTTAATTAGAATTCTAAACGGCCATTGGTCCACATCCATTGACCACACATCCGTCCATATTTTTTTTTTTTGGAAATGGGCGCATTTATTAACATAAATCCGTCCATATATATATAGTCCTAGTTTACAGAGCGATGCTTTACAAAATATTCCCTCCGACCCGAATACATGACCTATAAATTTTAGTTAAAAGTCAATGCCTTATGAATTTGACCAAGTAGGCATAGCAGCGGTGTAAGTGAATCGAAGTGTTCTTTTTTCCTTTTGCACCATGACCACCATCAGTTCATATCACGGCCCTTGGTCTCAACAGGGAAGAGCATGCAAGCAATTGCAGCGAGGCATAACACCACCCCAAACACAACGATGGCTTCCATCTGATGGCAGCTTCGCAGCATCCCAACAGCTACAAGGGGACAAACAATCCCACCGATTTTGCCAACTGAGGTTGCAAGTCCAACACCAGTCGAGCGTACTGATGTTGGATATACCTAGAAAATACAACAAAATAAATTAGCTTGTAAAAAGTACACGGCTTCAAACAATTTAAAACATATACTGCAACTTCTTCAGATAAAAACTGTTGCACCGATTGTTGTATCATAGCGACATTCGAACTTCCTCAGCTAACAAAATTGAGCACTTAGCACAGCCAAAACACTAAGGCCTTGTTTTGTATCGGTGTTTTTTAGTGGATTAGTTGAGTTATTCCCCCAGGTATTGGGTGAAACGATTCCCCTCACCCAATCCAGTTCAAAACTTTTCTTTCAATCTTGCGAGCTTCACGCTGCAAGCATCCAGAGAAAGTTTCGAAAACACGAGGAGAGGGTCACATTTCAGTTTACAGTCTAGCTATATTTGGGACTGAGCCCGTCCAAACCCAGGCTGCACAACAGGCTAGCTAGGATTATCGGTATTCTCCGGGTGGCCCGGAAAATACTCTGTAAAACCTCACAAAACCGGCCTGCAAAGGCCTAAGTGGGCAGAACACATGAGAAACTTCCTAGGCTAATTATCGTCTGCAGAATGGACCAAAATCACAGGCTTCATTTAGCAAAGAGTTACCTGTCTAGCAGGATGCCTGTTTTGTTCACCCAAGTGTTTCATGAAAACACAAATGGAAACTTCAAGATTCTGATGATTTTATAGTTAATACTGTACTACTATATTTAATTTAGGAAATTGGAAGAAAAAGCACCCCAGTGATCGTAACTTGCAGACATGAACTGATTTGGAATACTTTCTCCCTACATGGATTCATGCTATTATGGTATGCCTACAATCAGGATCTTGTATTTCTGTTTTGAGCCCACCAACAGCTAACCTATCCAATGCTAGATATGGAAGTTCAAATTTCTGTGATGAACACCTTCTAACCAATAATAAACTCCACATTTGCAAATGAGAGATGAATGAAATTCAAATCGGATGCTCTAGCTAGGAAATGTTCTCATCCTCGTGCTGATATTAGTGTGCAAGCCTTCTAGAAAGACTCTTCTCTGATGTAACTTAATGCAGAAAAATCACAGTGATCATGGTATGATAGTGTAACAAAAAATCACCATGCTACAGTCAATTTATTAAGACAGATACAATACTATACTTTACCTGTATTAGGTTCTTTCCACAGGGTATTTAAGTATCTTTGCTATGAAATGTAAAGCAGACCTTCAAAGACGCTGAATATTTAAACAAAAAACTACCATTTGAATACTCCGGACACATGGATGGATATAATTTTAAAATTACAACTAATACGATGACAGATGGAATTTTCAACAAATTAAACTCAACATACGTGAAAACTAAGTGACCAAAAAACACATTTACTGCATGCCATAAAAGGTCGATACGAACCTCTGGGGCATATAAACATAGAACTGTGGAGCTACCCATGGCACAAGCACGGGCACCAAATAGAAGGCCAGTTGTCGATAGCTCACTCTGATGAAGCACAAGTGGTCCAAGGAAACCACAGCACGTGAGCAGTAAGAACCACATTGTAGCTTTCCGGCCAAACCATTCAACAAGAACAGCAGACACAATTAGACCAGGAATCTCTGATAGAACAGTAGAGTGATGAGTTAGTGACATATTCGGATATTCTTTAGGCAGTCACACTGGGGGAAGAGACACTGACAGACTACTGTATTCTACCTGCTAAGCTAGTAACAAATGTATCCATGTAAAGGCTGGTATCTTGTTCGGTCTTCACATATCTCATTCCAGATACGCAGCTTCTATTTGCATCACTCAGTTGAGAGGTCAGCAAGACTAGCCCATAATAAGCAAAGGAATTTGCAAAGAAAACAAACCAAAGTAGAAACGTTGTTGTGCGTAAATTTCGTGACAGTAGACTGTGGAATGCAGAAACACTGCCAGATTTGGAGCTCTTGGCATCTGTGCAATCCTTCTCTCTGACTGGAAGAAGATGATCTATCTCACGGGCAAGAGCAATGTGGTCAACTTCTCTTTCGCGGTTGTATGTGAGAATTCCGGGAGGGAGAGCTGCTTGGTTTGTCATAGAGATTCTCTCCAGGACAAGCGTTGCATCAGACATTCTATTTTGTGCACACAGATAACGTGGCGACTCAGGTGTAATTCCAAAGAACGGAAGCAAGAGAAAGATTGGAAGGGCGGTAAATGCTAGCAACCACCTCCAACTCAATGCCGATATGACAACCTGTAACAGGAATAAAATTTGATAGTCTTTCATTATTTTGTGAAAATATAAATAAGAACCGGAAGTACTAAATTAAATTACAAAATGCATTAGCCTGATACCCATGCAAGTGAAGCCTCCAGGACAGTGCCAAGAGTCCAAAAAAAGGAAAAAATAACCATCCAAGTGCCACGATTCTGTGCAGGAACAAACTCCAAAAACCAAGATGCAAAGACATGCCCGCCACCCACTCCTACGCCAACGAGAAATCGAAGAGCCATCAAGCATAAATAGTTAGGAGAGAAAGCACTAATGAAACCCATTCCTGTAGTAAACAGTGTTGAAAACAGTAGAGCAGTCCTGAAACAAGAAAAATGCAAATTCTGTTCAGGGGTTAATTCCGTACACTGTAGGCTGCCACAATTGTGTGCAATCGATCATGCTAAAATTATGTTACTATTCAAAACAGGCTAAACGCATCAAAGAGAATGCTTGCTGCTTGGTTCTACATCAGGAATATGAAAACAAAATTCATAAGCATGGTTACAGTCATGGCATTATTCTCGAGCATAGGGAACAGGGTTGTACCGAGAAACTGAATGAAACATGGAAAGCACTTGTAAGACCAAATCCTTACCTTCGCCCATATCTGTCGGAAACAAGACCCCAACTACATGATCCAATTAACATGCCGCAGAACACTACACTTGAGAGTAGACTCTCATCCTGGGCAGAGACTTCCCATTCCCCCCGAACCAGGGGTCCAACAAATGACAACAGCATGAGCTCCATGGATTCTGCAACCCAACCCATGCCTGCATAAGCAAGAACGAGTCCTTGGAATTTCCCAAACCCCATGGTCGTGAGCGCTTTATCCGTGGTGTATGTCTCCATGTTAGCAGCGTCTGCCGATTCAGCAATGTAAAGGCAAGCCAGGTGACAAGATTTTCGTCAGGTAATAAGCATTTGCTCGTCTCGACCTCCGCCTGCAAATGGCACACACAAACAATAAATACATAGCTGGAGAACTTACTGCATGCATATGAAAGTTAAATTTGCTCCCAGAAGTTCGTTTTCGCAAGATAAAGATTTCATCCCGCAGTCTAGATCCAATTAAACTAGAACAACGCAGTTCAAGGTGCTATCACGGTAAGAGAAATAAGTATGCCAGAGGACGTGAGAAGCTGAAGTGGCCTAGATGAAAAAGAATGGTTCCGAGATTTTTGACCAGTAGTGCTGTTTAGTTCCGTACTTGAGATTTGCTGTTCCTTGGTTTGTTGGCTTTCTCTTTGCTTCTCCTGTAGTCTGTAGAAACAAAAATGGTAAAAACTATTAGTAAAACCAATCGTGTTGACAGCTTCTGGACACATTTCTCTTGGATTGAAGCTTTCACTATCGAGAAACAGAGCTTTGACTAAGTTCACCGCAACAGATTATATCACACGGAAACAGATAGAAACTTTTTCCTAGTTCTCATAGAGTCTCTACGCAGCTCAGTAGTCAGTACCCAACCACCGTGCAGGACAGCGTCTGAAACAAAACTCACTAAGCTCAGGGCATGTGTTGTTAAACGGAGTAGGACCTAATTATATAGGGCCAAAGGAAGAACAGGGGGCATCGTCGCCTGTAGCTAGCTGGAGTAATAAAACGCTATGTCCAAGCATGAACCCTGCATCTCGCTGGCTCCCCGAACTGGGTACTGCCGGCCGGTTAGCTAGCTACTAGCCAAAAAAAAAAAAAAACACAAGATGCGCGGAGAAGAGAAGCAAACCATGGACGATTAAGCGCGAGCACGTACGGCAGAGGGGAAGCGGGCGGGCGGAGCGGACGACCCTCGGAGGTGGATTATCCTCGGGGGGTTGCTGCGGAGAGGGCGGGGGGAACAAATTTAATACTCCAGGAGACTAATGGCGGAAGCGAAAGGAACAAGCAAAGCAATTGGTACAGAAGCGGCGCCGATGGCGACCTGTGACATTTTTTTTCTTTTTTCTTTTTACCTGTGTGACATATTATGTTGAGTTACCCTTTTGCCCTTGAGTGGATTTATCC
The DNA here is from genome assembly GCA_916181665.1 of Avena sativa. Lineage (NCBI taxonomy): Eukaryota > Viridiplantae > Streptophyta > Magnoliopsida > Poales > Poaceae > Avena > Avena sativa. The sequence continues at coordinate 325,435,008 of OV702279.1, forward strand.
AGAGCTGGGCGAGACGTCCCCCGTGCCACACATCTCTATAGCTGACTTCTCTCTCCCGTAAGAACCTGAACCGACGACGGCCGGCGACGCCGGAGACAACCGGCCGTATTCTGCGACAAAGCCCAGCGCCGCACTGTCTCTCCACCGCCGCGTCCCGCCTCGCCCCATCTCGCCCCGCTCTGCTGCGCTCTCTCGGCCGCAACGTATCTCCGCGTCCTTGTGTTGCGACCTCGACGGCGACGACAGACGGCTGTTGCTGCGCATCCCGGCTTGTCGAGGTCAGTATCCTCCACTTCTTACACCCCTCTGGTACTCAATACTTCTCTGATTTTGTGGTTCTCTCGTTCGGTAGGCAGATTGTGTAACCAAATTCAGATTTCAGTGTACTGTTCAAATTTGAGAGTAATGGTAGAAAGGAAACGAGCTCAGCCGTGAGTGAGGAGATGGCATGGGCAAAGCAGTCATTGCAGGTCTAAGATTAGAGGAAGAAACCTGTTAAACTCCAAGTGGGGCATTTCAGCAAATGGGCCAAGTAAAACAGGGCATTTTGTCCATGACAAAGTAAACGTGTCGTTTGAAGCAAATGGCAAAGTAAAGTGGAGCATTTTATCAAATAGCCCTTTTTTTTTAGGGTCCAGCTTCTCGATATCTCCGTTACGAACCCACCAGGCCCCTCGTCCCGACCCCCGCCGCCTCGTTGCCGCCCAGCCGCAGCTACGCCTCCTCTTCTCCGCCACCGGACCGCCTCCCAGCTCTCCCACCTCGACGTCCTCCCATCTCGCCCACCCCGACCCGCCTCCGACCTCGCCGCCGCCCCGAGCTCCTCCAGCCGCCCCGTCCTCCTCCCGTACTCACCCATCCCAAGCCGAAGCTCCACCCGAGGCACTCTACAGGAAGGTAAACTCCCCTGTTTATTTTATTTTCTTTAAACATTCGCCACTGCTGTTAAATTTCGATACTGGTAGGTAAACTTTGCTACTGCTACTTGCATTTTGCTATTGCTAATTCAACTTTGCTACTGCTACACAAAAGTTGTGTACAGAACTTTGGTACTGCTGTGTTTGTGCATATGATTTCCGCACTATGTGATGGCAGTATGTATATAATGTGGAGAATGACTGCCGAATGACTGCTTTTTTGAGCCAAATCAGAACAGCCTGCTCAGCAGACAACACCTACTGTCAAATATACCACAATCGGGTTGGGATTCTTCTTGTGCACTTGGGCCAAATCTCTTTCTTTTAGGCTTCCAGTCCAACTAGCACATAGAAGCTGTGCCGAACGTTTTTAGCTCCTCCTACCTATTTTAAGGAGCTAGCGGTGGAGTTGGAAGCTAGGAGTTGAGGATTTTGAGAAGCTAGTGGGTTGCCGAACACGCCCTAACAATTGAACATTTCACCAACTAGTTGTCTGTCGGGGTGAGTACAAAAAAGAGTTGCTCGCTTGTTTCCCTTGTGAGTCTCTGGGTTGCACATGGCATTGTACCTATCTCTATATTGTATATTTATATTTTCTCTTATACACTCTTTAATACAGTTTTTATGACGCTGAAAAGTTATATCAGATCCTCTGTCATCACTGGATTACCTTTTGTCTCTGCACCCATGGTTGACCTGAGAAATGAGCATCATGTTTTCCAAATTATTTTGGGTAGTTCTCAGATTTGGTTTCCACTGGAGAGTGAAACTAGAGTAGGTTCATATTGTGTACATGGCATTGTAAAACAAGTTGATATGAATTTGCTTACATATAGAAGTTGATATGAATTTGCAGTAATGCATTTCTGCTATTAAATGTGACATCTTCATAGTGCTCTGATCGTGCGTTGTGTATCTGCGGTGGTTGCATCATGGTGTGTATCTTAACTGTTCTGGACATGCCCTGAATGTGTAGAAGTAGTCTGCAAAACCAGTGTACTAGTTGTACTAGTTGCCATGTAGCTAACTTCTGAAGCATGTGGGAGCAATGTATAGTAATTTTCAGCAGATGATGAAATGTAATGACTGCTTCTTGAAATCTTTAGCTAGATGCTCATTGAACCTGTAATACCGTCAACAAGTGTAGATGATTGTTATGTGCTGGTTGTGAAAATAGTTGAAATTGGACTTATGCTTCCTTTGTAACTTCTATACATTTCATATTATCATTCTCGATTAGGTAATTATTTGTTGTCTTGTTATAAGAGCATCCCCACTCATTGGCCGTTCCCAGGCCAAAATCCTGACCTATTTTGGGCCGGACGAAGCTCGTTTTCAGCCTGGGAACGCCGAGTTTCCCGCTCGCGTTCCCAGGCCGAGTTCCCGCGTTTGGCTAAAATTCAGTCGAACACGGCAAAATTTGGGCAAATATAGGCGGATTTCATTAATTAGGGGCAAATACATATATATTTACATCGAATTCGGGCGAACACCCGAATCTAAACTACATTTAGGCTAGATAACTAGAAAAACATAAAAAGGCCGCCGCCGCTTCTACATGCCGAAGTTGCCGTAGAAGGAGGTGTAGCCGGGATTGGCCTTGCCGTCGTCGTCGCTCGGCGGTGGGCGGGAGCTTCCCTGGCCATCGTCGCCGCACCTCGAGGGCTGGTAGGAGGGGCCGGCCTCTTCATCGCCGTCGAGGACAACGAGCGGCGATCCCTGGTAGGCGAGCAAGCGGCTAGACCGGGTCTGGCGTTCGGCCTGCTCTTGCTGGCACTGGGCACGGCGCCACTCCGTCTCCTCCCTGGACCAGGCGAGGATGTTCGGCGACGAAGGCTCTGGCGGGGGCGCGGCGTCGTGGAGGGATTGCTCCATCGCCATCCTCATGGCGAAGGCATCCTCGTCGACGGGCACCACCCATTCTGCCGGCTCCGGCTTCGGCTGGCGTAGGCGGAGACGGCCAGTGGGCGGCGAAGGCGCACGGGGCTCGTTGATGACGATGCCAGCTTCAGGTTGCGGAGGAAGCCGAGGCGAGGGTTGTTGCCGGCGTGGATGTGCTCCAGCACGGCGGCGAGGGTTCGTCCGGGAGCGCTCCACCATCGGCGTCGCACCGCCGCGTTGTTGCGTTTCGGCGGTGACCCTGGCGGCCCCTCGTGGCGGGCGAGCTCCTGGAGACGCCGGTCGGCGAAGAATTGCTCCCAGAAGACTAGGTTGCCCGGATCCTCGGCGAGATCTGGGTCTTCCATGGCCGCGATGGCGGCCTGGATCTCCTCGTCGGTCGGCACCGGCGGAATTGGGATCCCGCCGGCGCTGAGCTTCCAGCCGGGCGTGACCCGGGTGTCCGGCAACGCCATGTAGCCCGCGTCGTGGAGCATCCGGGCTTCCCACGGCTGCAGTGTGCGGCGGCCGAAGCCGTTCGCCGCCGCGGGGTCACCGGGGAATCTCTCGGCCATGGCTTTCGCCGGAGTTGGGAAAGTGGGTAGGATGTGAGGGTTTGGAGTTCGCCGGAGTTGGGAGAGCTGAGAGTGAGTGTGAAGGGAGCCGGCGAGGGGTACGGCTTTTATAGGCCGAGGCGGGCGGCGAGGGTGGGAAAAGGGGAAACGGCGGGAAGTTATTGCCCGTCGTCCGTTGCCTGAGGCGAGGAGGCGGCGGTGACGCGCCATTACGACAACGCGTGGCCGACGCGACGGGCGGTTAATGCCCGGCGGTCCTTCGCGGGGTACCGAGACGGAAGGATGACGACGACTCGGTTTCCATCGCTGACTGGACGGGTCCACTCGCTGGCTGTTTTTTTTCTGCCGAATTCGCTTCGTCCGGCGTTCTCAGGGCGTTCCCCGGGTCCTGGGAACGCGACTGGGCCAAAAAAAAACTGTGAATTCTAGCTGAATTTTGGGTCGGCCCTGGGGTACCCAACAGGTCAACAAGGCCACAGGATTTTGTTGGAACGGGTTGACCTATGGCCTCTGAAATTGGCCTTGAGGCCACGGGGCCAGGTCCGGTCAGGCCAATTCTTGAGTTCCAACCAGCGGCACCCTGATCCCGGCCCTTGCTCCATCCCCCTCCCACCTCTCATCCTCTGCCTGAGCACCAACGGCGTCGCGCCCCGCAGTTGCTCCTCCCCCACCTCCCGTCCTGCTGCTCCTCCGGTCCGAGCCACTCCTCGCTTGAAAGCCCACCGCCGCCATCTTCCTCGCCTGCCTCCACCATCTTGAAGATCCGCCTTTGGCCGTCTCATTCCGAAGGGCAACTGCTGCCGTCTTCCTCCTCCCGACTTGAAAAGGTCTGACACCGTCGTCCCCTCTCCTCTTCAGAAGTCCAAGTGTTCGACGTAATGCCCAGGAGTTGCTCTACCCGCATGTTTTCAAGTTCCAACATTTTTTATTCAATATGGATTATCTGAGAGTCCTCACCGTGTTAATGAGAAGTTCAGATCACATGAGAGTCCTCATCCTGTTATCAAGGATAATTTGAAGATCACTATTTTACCTTGAACTTCTTGTTATACATTCTGGGGTATATGAAGTTTAGACAATACAGTAGCTGTTCCTCGCTCATAGAGTACCTTTTATCTTGTTATAATCGCAGATCTGGTGCAGGCTCAATGTCAACTATTTCTGATCAGAAGAAATGGACCTTAGAAGCCATTCAACAGCGGTATGCAGCAGCTAAAGCTAAGAAAGTGCAAGATGAACAACCTAAGTCCCAGAAGAGCAAAGATAGTACCCCCAAGCCCACGTTTGATGCACGGGGGAAAGGAAAAACTCCCGAATTGACTCCTTCTCGAACTTCTACAGTTAAAGGTTTTATTTTGTTCACCATTCTCCATTATATTGATGCGATCTTTATACGTCTCACCGGTTTTTTTTTCATACTTCTGCTGCTTCTCAGCTCAAGCAAGTTCCAGTTATCAGCAAAAACCTTCTGCTTCCTCAGGTAAACCCACGACTTGTTTGTGCGCCTGGCTGTGCAACAGCTAACAGATACATTTTTTAACCTTGTAGGTGGAGAAGTCCACCCTATATACTCTGAACTTTCATTTGCTCTACATGAAAATTTGTGCCAAGATGACCAAGATGGATTTTCGGTAAATGTTCTGATGATATGGGTTGTGGAACTCAAAATGTAACTATTTACGTGGTCAAATAACCTCTAATGTATTTTGGCGTGAACTTTGGTGTAGGAGCTTGATGGCACAGATGTAGTTCACAGTATTGTATATGATATAATTCAGAAAGGTGGAGAAGCTGGAAGAATTGCCAAGGGGTCCAAAAAGTTAAAGCTGGACAAAGGGATTCTTTTAGATAACTATGTCCAGAGGGCTCCTATCTTGGTGGATGCACAATCGCAGTCTTTGTTGGTTCACTCGAAGCGATCAAAAAGGCACATGTCACTGAAGCAACATAAGAAATGTGGATCATTTGATTTACATGATACATTCCACAGGTAAGTATTGTTTAGGAGTAATGTTGTAGATTTATTGTCTCTTCCTCTATCATGGCTTTTTCCATGACATGAGTGAAACATTTATATCCTTGCTAAAATCGCCACATATGATATCCTTGGGAGTTTATCCAGTTCTTATGTGTGATTCTTGTTCTTCCAGGTTTGACCTCTATAAGCCAATGCATGAAATGTGGAAAGAGTACATTCGAGAGCTTACTAAAAGTACAGCGTATGGATCCCTCACTATCTTTTCTTTCTGTTACTTCCAGGTCACTTTTCCATCTCCGGGCTAATTACTTTTATTGGGAAAGATAAAAGTGTTGTGATTTATACTGTGTTTTGACTCTTTAAATCAACACCAGCAGCTCAAATTAGCAGGTCTTGCAAATGTGTGCACATAGTACCAGATCATGTTAAAAAATAGCATATTCTGTCATGGTACTTACTCTTTCTTCTTTGTTCTATGTGGGCAAATACGCAGCTTGATCCAATGACTAAGGATCATGGCTCTTTGTCTACGCATGTGAATTTATTGACCTGTAAATATGGACAAGACGGAGTAGGGCATCTGGTCATAAATAGCATGATTGAGATGATATTCACACTGGTAAAGAGTAGTCACGTGTCTGCAGATCAGTGTGCTAGTTTCCGATCTAATTAGAAAATAAGTAAACTGGATTACTCCTAAAGATTGAGCATATTTGGAAAGTAACCTCATGTCTCCTATGGGTGGGTTCCTAGGTTTCCACTTGTGGATTGGCTCAGTTAGAATTAATGCCCTGGTAAAGAGCCCAACCTTCTAGTATAGCCCAGTACTGTGCACAAACATTTGTGAAATCTGGTAATTTCGGCAACTAGTGTAAGATTAGGAGGCGAAGATAGCAAACGAAAAGGTACTTGGTCTCATAGTCTTAAATTTGTGACTTAGTTGCTTCTAGACTTTTGGTAATTGGTGTCTACTCTTGAAGAATTCTGTAGCTCGTTTGTTGAATTGTACATTTGTACTACTTTGATTATATGGATTCTGAATGTACAGTTTATGTTGACTTATGATCACACCAACACATAAGCTTTATGCCGTTAATAAAATCAAGCTCATCCAAAATGCTATCTGTATAGAAACTTATATGCGGTCAGGACTAAATCATTTGGTATCCTTCTTATTGTTGTAAACAATTTTATTAAGTGGAATTATGAATGACCGGCAAATTTGAAGAGTGAGCAATCAAAATCACGATATGTGATCATTGAGCTCAGGCCGGATTAAGTAAAAGTAGAGGTGATTGGATCAGTTTAACCTTATCCAGACTTATGCTAACTCTTTATTGTGCCTATTCTATATCATGTAATGAAAGTATTGATGTTCCCTGTTTTCTTTATTATAGGGAAAAAAAAGTGTCTGAGTACCTCCTTTCAGCAGATCTTCACGGGGCCCTTATAATAGGTGATTTCATATACTTGACACAGTTACATACTGAACTGTTAGACTATTTCTATTTGTTCACTGTTTAAATTTTTGTTTTATCATTTGCAGTGGCACAGTGCAAAGCAGCCTCGTACCAAGGTGTAAGTGGCATCATGATTAGGGACACTGCAGAGACTTTTGGAATTATATCAGAGGACAACCGTTTCCGAGGTATGTACTATTCCACTTTGTAATGCAATATTTTGAACATGCTTGTATGAACTGTTTCTTTTTTTTTTTTGTTTGAGATCATGGCTGTTACAATCTTTTTTATTCTTCTGGAAGATAGGCCTGTTACAGTCTCGTGTTGGCTTCTCTTTTACACTGCTATATATAATCCTTTACTTCCGTTTCCCATTTGTCGTGCTAAATATTTGTACTGTATCTCTTCATACATATGATTCATCGATTCCTGAAATAAAGAATATGGAATAAGTCAGTTACGTAGAATTTACAACGCATGGTTGATATGTGATGGAACGGTACTTGTTTCTCCCCTTGAGGTCCACACTTGAATTTTTCATTTGATGGGAGTTGAACCAGCCAGGGTGGTTCAGTTCCTTGCTCAAAAACATTATATTTGCTCTCATTCAGCCAAACTGCTAGTCATAGGCTGGTTCTTACTTACTGAGAAAGATGAGTGAATTATAGTAAGTAGTATTAATGACTGCAGACCCGATGAGATTGCCTTCTAATTAGCTCGCTTTGAAACCTGCAGTTGTGCCGAAAGCCGGGTCAGTCTTCGTCCTCCAAGCCGGTCTCTGGAAGGTCACACTGATCGGCGACAAACTCTCACCAAAGGAGAAGCTGAAGGAGAGCCAACGCCTGCAGCGCGCGCAGTCACTGATCAGATAGGATTTCCAACCCCCCAAAGGAGATGCTGAAGGATACCCAGCGCCAGCGGCGCGTGGCGCAGTTACTGATCAGACCGAGTTTTCCAACCTGCTTAGACTGTATTTTCCTAACAAATTTTACCCCCAAAGGGTCACATTGTACACTTTTAATTTTCTGGGTCGTCGTTACTGATGATTAACACAGGGGTTCCTTGCTATCCGGACGAGCATCTTGAGCAGGTAGCAGCCCTGTAGTAGAACAGAGACACCCGTGACTCGGTACTACCAGATAGTCCAAGTTGAGCCATGGTGTAATTTAGGGCGGGCGATGCTCCGTTTGATTTCTGGTGGATGATCATGTTTCTGTTATTATAATTTGAAGGGTAGTGAATGACCGGACGGCCATGTTATTGTTAAATCTGACAAAATGCTGCTGAAAATTGCCTGCTGTGTGTATGTCCAGTCAAACTCGAGTTTACCCAAAAGTTGACCAGCCTTGGATCATCTACCCAAAGTTGAGGGTATGTTGGTAAAGTACCCAATAAGGACTTGAAACTAAACAACAATTATAGCAGGACCTAATTAAAGTTGTCAATTAGATCGGTCCCGACTGAGTCTCCAATTGCGCCACCGTTCTGGCATACAATCCCTTGTTCCTCAACCTGCCAGCTAGCGCCTGCTCTCAGGCCTTTGCCCCGATCGAACGTTTCCAATTGTGCTGTCTTTCCGGTCCACGCTCAATCTTTACTGCCCTCTCGCTATTAGCTGGTCCGATTACAGCTAGAGTAGTACCGTACAACACTAGCAATTTTCTTTCTCAAAGGTAAAAAGTACAGTACTACTAGTATTATGAGCCAACGAATTATTGCAAAAATATCTCTATCATGCTGTAGCAATAAGAATCAAGTTGCAACTAACTCAGGGTTCCTAATCTGATCTATGAAGCTGGCCCATCGAAAGATTTCATGACAATCTAGTCAAGGTCCTTCTATAATTGCTTTTTAGTTTCAAGTCCTTATTGGGTATTTTACAAACATACACTCAACTTTGGGTAGATAGTCCAAGGCTGGTCAACTTTTGGGTAAATAACTAATTTTCCCTATCAGGAAAATATGTCGGACAGAGTCAGCACAGAGAACGCCCGGGTGTCGAGCCACCGGTGCGGAACGACCGGCCCTATCGATGGCGACCCTCGGTGAAACCTGTAGACGCTCAGCTCGGTCAGGACCGCGCCGTGTCGTTTGCATGGGCCAGATCCGCAACCGCAAAGGTGCCAAGCTGGGATGGAGGTAGGTAGGTTCACCAAATACGATTTGCTCAAACAATAAAATACAACTCCCTCCGTTTTAAAATAGATGTCTTAAATTTATCAAATTTGAATAAACCTATATACTAAATAGTGTCTAGATTTATTTAAATTTTAACAAATCCAAGACATCTATTTTAGGACCGAGAGAGTACTAGGTTTGCTCGAATCTGTGAGGTGTCTCGTGGGTGCCGCTTATGGATCAGCTGCCACTAACACACTCGTCGCTAATAACTTTTCAGCCAAAACCATAGGATCGCATCTCCTTCCGCACGCGAGGCGGCGGCGACCGCGACCAAGCTCTCTCCAGATCTCCACCGACCAGGATGCTCGTCCCCTATCACATTGCTTGGTGTCCCGACGGCAAGAGGGAGGGGTCCTCGTTTCTCCATTTGGTCTAGTACTTAGAGTTAGGTTCTGTTTATGTAGCACGGTTGCCACATTTTTTGGATGATGTGAGCAGCGTCTGTACAAATAAATCTGCCAAAACTTTATTTCCTCATTGGTGTCTTGGAGTTGATGTCAATATGTGCTAGTCAGTCCTTCAGATCGATAGCTTGATCTTCTCGTTGTTCTTTAAATATGGCGAGATCAGTTTCTCGATGTGTCCTGATGTTTGTTGTTATCTATGATGATGCTGGCGGTCAAGACGGGGTGGTTCCTCTAGAGCGAGGATGTTGGTCCGTAAGCGGTGGATCTGTCGAATTCATCGATGGAAGGCGGCAAATCTTGGTCAAAGATAGCACGGGGACATCACCTGATCAATGTGCCACAACGACAATGTGCCTCGCTGCGTGTAACACATATGTTCATCGACTCACAAAGCCTTGTTGACGATGGTGTTTTTTTTGGATATCGGATTGGTGCAGGTTCGGGGTCTCTTCCGGCATGTGTCTCGACGACGCTGGATTTTGGTGTCGGACACTGGTTTCTGTGTTCTGTATTTCTCGATCTTTTTAAAAATTTATCTGCAAATTCATGATATCACTCTTTTTGGTTTGTGTTTTAGTTTTATGTGTTGATCCTTGTAACTCAATTTCAATTAATGAAATACTCCCTCTGTCTAAAATAGATGTCTTAGATTTGTCAAAATTTGGATGAATCTAGACACTATTTAGTATATAGATTCATTTAAATTTTGACAAATCCGAGACATTTATTTTAGGACAGAGGGAGTACTTAATTTGTTTAGATTATGAAATGAATGTATCTAGACATTTTTTAGAATACAGATTCATTCCGAACCTCTATAAATTTATACACTGAAAGACGTCTAGATAGGATTTGATTCATAAAGATAAAATATCTTATATTTTTAAATGGAGAGAGTATATGGTTATTTTTTAAAAAATAACTTTTTAGTCTTGAGGCGTAGCACGCGAGGATCTTTTGAGTTTTGAGATCGCAGCTGCAAAACAAAACTGAAGAAAATCAAATCAAAACCAAAATACCTCCTTTTCGCGACTGAAAACGACCTCCGCCCCTCCGCCACTTCCTCGCCCGCCATTGCCCGCACAGCAGCGCGGCCAACACTGCCGTAGTGCCGTCGCCCCGACGCTCCACTTGGCTCTCTCCCTCCACCCACCCACCCCAACCTCACCCCACCGCCGCCCGACCGAGCCACGCCGCCGCAGCAGCAAGCGATCAGAGATCGATGGCCGTCCCCGCCGCCGCCGACCGCAAGCGGCGCCCCATCCTCCTCTCGCTCTCCCTCTTCCTCCTCCTCTCCGCGCTCCTCGTCCTCCTCTTCCTCTTCCTCGGCCCCTCCGCCCAGTCCCTCTCCTTCCTCCCCTCCCGCCTCTCCTCCACCACACCCCTCCCAGTCCCTCCCCGCCATCAGCAGCAGAGCCCGACCCCGATTCCCACCCCGGCAAGCTCCTCCGACCCGCAGCCGAACGCCCCTGCCTCCTCCTCCATCGCGGAAGAGGAAGAGAAGGCCGACGCATCGACGCCAGACGTCCCCTCCACCGTCACCGTCGCAGGGGGCAGCGGAACCACCGACCCGTCACGGCCAGTCGACCACACCAGCGACGCGCTACGGCCAGCCGACGCGGATGTGAAGGACGACGACGACGACGACGACGGGGCGGTGGCGCGGGTGAGATGGGAGACGTGCAAGGTGAGGAGGGGCGTGTCCTCGCCGGCGGACTACATCCCCTGCCTCGACAACATCAGGGCCATCAAGGCGCTGCGCTCCAGGAAGCACATGGAGCACCGGGAGCGCCACTGCCCCGCGCCGCCGCCCAGGTGCCTCGTGCGGACGCCGGCCGGGTACCGGCTGCCCGTGCCGTGGCCGCAGAGCCGTGACATGGTGAGGACCTTGCGCGCTTGCCTCTGTCGGTAAGACACGCTCTAGTTAGTTGGCTCTTCTTCATGTGCTACCCGTACTGTTCTATTTGTGTGATTGGGTCGGTGCTCAAATCCCACGATTTCGACTAATGCTTGTTAACCTGCTTTCTAAAATTACAGATTTGGTACGACAATGTTCCTCACCCGAAGCTGGTGGAGTACAAGAAGGACCAGAAATGGGTTACAAAGTCCGGTGATTACCTTGTTTTCCCTGGAGGTGGAACTCAGTTCAAAGATGGCGTTGGAAGATACATTCAGTTTGTAGAACAGGTAGATATTAACCTGCCACCTTGATCTATGTTTCAACTTTGAGCATGTCAAGTTTGCAAGAGACAGTTCCTTCAGTAGTTTTGTGGCCAAGTTAGTTCTGTGTACATGTGAATTGAGATGCTTCTTACATGTATGTTTGCCAATATTCAGTATGGTAATGTTGACGCTTGATGGGTGGAAACAAACACTGAGCAATGTCATGGAAAAATAGTAGTAGTAAAGCTATTGCCTTTTTTTCAATTGAGACTCTAAACTATGTTGATCTGCTCAAAATAGCCGCCTTCATGTTTGACATCTTCCTGCCTTTTTCTTGCCTTGAAGTCGAGAGCTTTTCACTAAATTATCAAGTTCTAGGTATAATCAGCGTTTGGTTAGTTTCATGTTGTTTATTCATACCCATTTTCAAAAGTTAGAACAGATAATTATGTGCTGTTCGAGGTAGAGTCAATCTATACTGTGCCTGTTTGTTTCGTCACTTAATACCGTGCTTGTGTTGCTTAAATAATTATTCCTGTTGGGGTATAGTCATTTAAACGTTCCTCTAGAATGCTGCCAGCAGTTTGGTCATCAAAGCTTCTTGTTTTTTTCCTGAGATCATATCATAATTTTCCTGTATAATTTTTTTTATAGATAATGCCTACTATTCAATGGGGAATACAGACAAGAACTGTCCTGGATGTTGGATGTGGTGTTGCCAGCTTTGGTGGATACCTGCTTGACAGGAATGTCATTACTATGTCATTGGCCCCAAAAGATGAGCATGAAGCTCAGATACAGTTTGCATTAGAGCGTGGAATTCCAGCATTTTTAGGAGTGATCGGAACTCAAAAGCTTCCCTTCCCTGATAATGCATTTGATGTGGTCCACTGTGCAAGGTGCAGGGTCCGTTGGTATCAGAATGGCAAGTGTTCTGTTTCTTCATGCCATTTATAAGCTACCGTCGTATCTGTATCTTCTATTTGCAGATAAGTGTAGCATTTTTTCTTGTGCTAATTTACTTTTGAATATCTATTACTATTGGGAATGTACAGGTGGAAAACCATTATTGGAGCTTAACAGAGTGCTAAGGCCTGGAGGTTTTTTCGTTTGGTCTGCAACCCCTGTCTACCGTGAAGAAAGAAGGGATCAAGATGACTGGAATGGTTCGTTAGTATAAATATTTCATTACATGTTGTAGCTTCAGTTTTCATTCTATTCGTATATCTTCAGAGAGTGGCACACATTTTAAGAGGAAACGAACATACATTTATATGTGAGGATTGCTGACAAAACAGGCTATAGTATACTGAAGCAGATCAAAGTTGGAGGCTATAGAGAAGTGAAGTAGCTACATTTAGCTTAGGCTAAATTCTGTAGAAAAGGATATCTAGCTTCCTTGTACATGAAAACATGCGTGAGAGGTAGAATAGTAATGGTGTCACTACTAAGCAAGTGACAACATATTTCAGTATTTTACTCAAGTTTCTACATATGTCTACAACATGACCTCGTTAATTATGTGTGTAGTTTTGCTTCTTGCCACAACATTGTTTATTTTTGCAAGTAGTGTCATTTTTGTGGGAAATTTTGTGCTAACTGGGAATCTCCTACATGTGGCAGCAATGGTTACTCTGACCAAATCAATCTGCTGGAGAACAGTAGTAAAATCTCAAGATATTAATGGAATTGGTGTTGTTATATATCAAAAACCGGCCTCAAATTCTTGCTACCTTGAGAGGAAACCCAATGAACCCCATCTGTGCTCTGAGAAAGACGGATCACGTTTTCCTTGGTACGTTATAGCTTGTATTTTTTATTTTTTTTATTGTTTCACCAACTGGTAGAGGTCTTCTAGCAACTAGTGGCCTCTTTTTGATTATAACTTACTGGCAGACATCAGTTGTGTGATCCATACCATTTGCACACTGTCCTGATTTTTGATGCTGTAGACATCATAGTTTATAAGTAACTTATACTGCAGTTTCGAATTGGTGTTATCTATACCTATTAGTTTTATGTTTGCTTTTGCAGGTATGCTCCTCTTGATAGTTGCATTTTGCCAACTGCTGTTTCCAGTTCAGATGAAACAAACAACTCACCCCTTCTGTGGCCTGAAAGACTTGTTAGATACACAAGTGTGCCTTATGATTCTGTTACTCCTGAGAAGTTTGATGCTGATACAAAGTATTGGAAACAAGTTATGTCAGACATACACTCTAGCGACTTTCCAGTGAATTGGTCAAGTGTTCGTAATGTAATGGACATGAATGCTGGTTATGGAGGGTAAGAGAAGATAACTTTGTGATGATTCATTTTATGCGTAGTTATCTTTTCTTTAGCAAGGTATAGCTGTTACAGAACTAACTAAAGACTAATTCATGATGGGGATATTAATCAGGCTGTTTTTTTTGTTGACCAGATTTGCAGCAGCACTTGTTGATCAACCTTTATGGGTTATGAATGTTGTACCTATTGGACAGCCAGATACCTTGCCGGTTATTTTTAGCAGAGGTTTGATTGGAGTATATCATGATTGGTGTGAATCTTTCAACACGTACCCAAGGACCTATGATGTTCTTCACATGAGTGATCTCCTTGGAAGTCTTACAAAAAGGTAAACATGCATGCCTTGATAAATTTACTACCCGTGTTCCCTTCTTCAGGGTATCGCCTGACATCAGTGTCTACCTTTAGGTGTGACATCCTTGAAGTAGCAGCCGAAATCGACAGGATATTGAGGCCTGGCAGATGGTTCATGTTGAAAGACACCATGGACATGATAAAGAAGATGCGCCCAGTTCTTCGCTCCCTGCACTATGAAACTGTAGTTGTGAAGCGGCAATATCTTGTTGCTACAAAGAGTTTCTGGCGTCCCTTGGCTTCCAGATCATGATGGCATGGACCCGAACTTCTAAGGGAGTTGTCAACGTACAGAGATTCCTTTGATTCTTTTGAGTTCTGAGTGGATCGATTCTTGCATACAGCAGAGATGTGAGCTGGTCTGAACCAGACAGCCCTGAAGTTTTGCTGGTATAGGTTCACACTTCTGCTGTCTGTTGTGCCGATTCTTCTTCTTGTCAAAGCAAAATCATAGGGATGTTACAGTTTGTAGTGTAGTGCTAGCTAACAGATGCGCAACAGACAGGTCATGAGATCATCTTTTGTATACTTGTTCATGGGTTAATTCTGTATATTGGACGATAAAGATTTTGAAGGTTGTAGAGATATGAGAACCCCCTCATTTCTTATCCTGTGTCCATAGTTTTGCAAAAACGAAATGTGCAGCAATACATGTGTCCAATACCTGCACGCTACGTTTGCTGTTCCTCAGTTCTTCATCTGTCTCTCTTCTGTATCTTCCTTTTTTTGAGAGGTTCTCCATAAGCCTGTATCTTCCTAATGCGACTGAATTTGATATTTAAAAACTCATGTTCATAGAACCTCGCCCCTTGATATATTGTGGTACTGTATTTTTCAGATTTAAAATTTTGAAACTTCTGCACATAATTGCACATAATTACCAGAGATTTTACCATCAAGATGGTTCTTTGTCTTTTGTGTGACAGATGTACAAGACCGGCCATTCAGCTACAAATTGATGGTATACAAGCATAAAAACCGAGTCCTTCTTGCTCCAAAGTTAACACACAGTGACCCTGATCTTCAAATAAGCATTCCTAGCTCGCACGGAGTCACCCGCAGCTGCAGAGGTTTATCAGCAAAATCACTCAAACCTGAGTTGACCGACATAGCACTAGATTGTACCCAGATTAAGCTAGCAGTAGCCATGATTCAGATGTGGAAGTTCCTCTTTGATTTGTGATTGCATCAGTAATTAACTAGCCATGAACGCACATAATACATGTTTTGAGACGGTGGTAATCAGCTAGGATACGATGCAATACTCATTACTTCTGAAGTTTCACAAATCCAAGGTACTCCCTCTGTTTGGAAATACTCCCTCCGTCCCAAAATAGATGTCTCAAATTTGTCAAAATTTCGATGAATCTAGACACTATTTAGTATATAGATTCATCCAATCCAAAATTTGAAAAACCCAAGACATCTATTCTGGGACAGAGGGTGTATAAGATGTTTTAGATTAGTGAAGCTAATGTATCTAGACACCTTTTAGTGTGTAGGTTCAAATGAATCTAGACACTATATAAAAAGTGTCTAGATACATTTCCTTCACAAACTTAAAACATCTTATATTTTTAAACGGAGGGGGTGCGACCATTACAGATGCTGAACAAGGAGCACACCGTATCACATACTTTTTTTTGAAATGAGGCAAATACATGGGTGGAATCAATTAAAACTAGGGCAGACAGGTCCCTTCGACAGGCCAAGGCGAACCTCCATCCCATGGTGCATGTCCGGTATACGGAGGCTGTCGGAGTCTTGGGGCACTGCAAAGTAGCCAAGTAATGGAGAATATTAATGGATGAGACATTTCTAGCAATATAGGAAAGGGTAAGTTACAACTTGCAACGACAAAAATGAAGTACAAAGCTAAAGCAGAATTTAGTGGTATAAGCACACATGTGCCTAAGCGAGTTAGTTACACTTCGGGGTGCAAGCTTAGATCACTTAGCACGACAAAATTGTGAAATGTTATTTATTGTTAAATAGATTCCTTCAGAAACCATTCCAGTACCATTAGCTACTTACCATGTAGAAACAATTGTTTTTCATAATATATAGTTATCAGCACCTCTGAGTATATCCTACAGCATAAACTTTATACTACTTGCCTGTCAAAGAAAAAAAAACTCTAGACTACTCGCAGTAACTAGTTGGAGGTATGACAGGTGAGCAACAACCCCATTTTAATACACTGCTAAGATCTTGATTTTCTAAAAAAAGTCCTTCAAAGATAACATCAGGTTACAAAGTTTTGCTTGACTGCATTTGACTGTGAGCAAAATAACTAGTGTCATCTTCTAAAAAAAAAAGAACTAGTGCCAATATAAAGCTGGAGAGAGTTTAGAGATAACAGTCCTCCCTAACTCGGCCAAAGCAGTTCATTATACTACTCCTTCCGACCCATATTAGTTGACTCAAATTTGTCAAAATTTGGATGAATCTAGACACTATTTAGTATATAGATTCATCCAAATTTTGACAAATCCAAGTCAACTAATATGGGTCGGAGGGAGTAGCAAGTTATTGCAAACATCCTTGCACAAAATAGTGAATAGCAAGCAAGAGGATTGATGGAGAACAAAATGATAACGGTCCTTACGGTTAAGATAATCTTCAAATCCAAAATCATCCAAGGAACCTGTCATTGCCTCATATCCTAGCAAAGATGATGGTAACGCACCTGGGGGCCTTTGGAACCTGGCAATACATGATTCCATCAGAGAAACTTTTTTAACACATATCACCTACTCCCTCCAGTCCATATTAATGGGCCTCAATTTTATCTAGATATGGATGCATCTAGTCTAAATACTTAACTAGATACATATGAATCTAGATAGAGTTGAGGCCATCAATATAGACCAGAGGGAGTATTTAAATTTCCAAAAATCCAACCTAAAATAATGCCAATAACTGATCAGGTTTCGTATATGAATACAGGAATTCAAGGATAGTACCAATAGACTGTAGGTGCGGCAATGCAATAAATTCATGTGGCGGTAGTTTAATTCTGAACTGGTTTCTGTTGCTTTCCTCAGGATGTGCTATATTTGTTGGACATTTGTTTTGATTTTTCTGTCTGCATTTCATATTCTGAATTGGACTTCGTCATATGTTATCTAACTTTCAGGGAGGGGGAAAGGAGGGGGCGACGAGCGAACTACTACCTGGAGAGGATTTGGGCGTCGAGATCCTTGCGGATGTTGAAGGCGGATCCGTAGATGGACTCCGTCCCGAACTTCTTCTTGTCGTCCCAGAACTTGCTCTCCTGCGAGCGCGTCAACACGGATTTTCAGCGCTAGGGTTTCACGAACGGATGGGGAGATCGGAGAGGGAGGAGGGCGGCGGTTACCGATTGGATGGTGGCCTGGAGCGGGTGCGGCGGCGCTAGGTCGCCCCTGACGCTGTCGTTGACGCCGAAGCGGAGCACGTCGTGGCTCTCGCCGATCTCCTTCGTCATCCCGCCGTTCGCCATCGCCGTTTTTTCCTCTGTCTTCTCTTCCAATTTCTTTGCGGAGAAGAAAGAGGGCTTGCGGTCGTGGCTCTTGCGAGGTGGGCTCGTCTTCTAGGATTTAGTTTTTTTTAGGAGTTCTAAGATTTCAGTTTTTCTTTGAGTCAACTCTAGGATTTAAATTTAGACAAACTCAAATCAGTTATTTCTAGATAAAGATATATTCGAATCTAGACAAATTTAAGTTAATTATTTTTGAACGGAGAGAGTATGATTTAAGTTTTGTTTTTAGGGAATTCTAGGATTTTAGTTTTTGTTCGAGCCGTTGTCCTCTCATTGGGCCGGCCCAACAATTGTTGCTACTTGCAGTATTTTTTTTTCGAGAACAACCTGCTTCTTTATTTAGTGCTGCAAAGAATTACATGAATATTTAGCCTGTCATGTGGGCCTAAAAACCACACATGGCGCCCTAGCGAAATAAAAGTAGCTAAGTGCCAGAATCAGCTACAGGAATGTTTAGCCTTTTAGGTGGGCCTGGAAACAACACATGCCGCCATATTGAAAGAGAAGTAGCTAATGCTAAAAAAGAGAGAAATAATTATGTTCGCAACCTAGTGAGCCTCCATGTTTGATATCCGGCTTTCATAGCGGAAAGAGACACCGCTTCTCATTCTTGTCTCTCACTCGCGAAGAATAGGAGTGAAAACACCCATATTATTCCCCTTTATCCCTTTAATCACTTGAAGGAAGTCGGGCGCCATCATAGTCCCTGCATGTAAATCAGTGACCAGGGATAGAGCTTCTCGGCATGCCAGGGCCTCCAAACATCCGAGGTGTGTGATTCCCTCGAAGAACACTAACGATTTACCCTAGGTATTACCTCGTTCTTAGTGGCATATGGCACCCACAACTCCATGATGGTTCACTATTTTTGCTACTATGCCATCATGTTTTACCTTGCAGTTGCCCGTCGGTGGGTGAATCCATCTAGGCATGGCCACGCTCTAGCGGCCTCCATTCCCTGCCACCTTTTTTTATCTCTATACATGGAATGGCCAACAAAACCACTAGTTTTATTTCTATATTCTATGTTCTACGTGATGAGCTATGTGTTATGTTTAATGAACTTGTTGCTTTTCATGCTTAGAATTCATGAACTATTTACAAACTAAGTACTACTACTTATATTTGAGGTGTTCTGCGTTCATTTGAGATAATTTTGATATTATTTGGTTCATTATATAAATATATGAAATTGTGGAGAAGAAAATATTTTTGGGTGCTCCATTTTACATCACCTTGTATGAAAAAAGTTTTTGTGATGCCCTATTTTACATCACCTTGTACGACAGAATTTTTTCTGGGGACCTATAAGCTACTTTTTAGTACCCTAAAATAGTTTTCGGGGTGCCCTATTTTGCATCACCTCTTGAAGATTCTCTAATGGATGAAAGGAGCAGAGGTGGAGCAAAAAGTAGCTATGGCGACATGTGACATATTTAGTCCAACTACAACGGAGCCCCCGTTTGTACTGTATCGGGGTCGGATAATAATCACAGCCTAATGGGCCAAATGGATAGACCGTGTGCGGAGTCCGTTTAGGGACAAACTAGCGTGTCAGCGGTCATGCCCTCTATGTCTCGGGCCCACCCGTCAACCTCCCACCGCCTTTATGGTGGGGATATTAATGAGGCTAGTTTTGTTGAACCAGATTTTCGTCTGCACTTGTTAATCATCCTTTATGGGTTATGACTTATGAATGTCATATCCATTGGGCAGTCAGATACCTTGCGGGTTATTTTTAGCAGAGGTTTGGTTGGTGTATACTATGATTGGTGTGAATCTTTCAACACATCAACAAGGACCTATGATGTTCTTCACATCAGATATCATCTTGGAAGTCTTACAAAAAAGGTCATATCTCGATGAATTTTACTGTATGTGTTCTCTTCTGTGAGTATAGCTTGATATGAGTGTCTATCTTCAGGCATTGTTCAAAAATCTCTGAATCAAAGATTAATAGGCCGATCAATCACTACTCGATAACTGACTGTGTCGATTACCACTAATCTGTTGTATTAATTTTTTAGCCTTACTAATCGCTCTAATATTCCAATTATTAGGTGTGTTCCCTATTAATTACTACACTTTTGTAACATCCCAGCATATAGGACCTAACGAAGGGTAGATTTAGGATTATGTATTGTTGCATGCATCTATTTGTGAAAAAGTGGGTAAAATTTTCGCCAAATAAAATTTTAAGCGATCAATGTTTCTTTCTTACTTTAAGATTAGGTCTAGACTTAAAGGAGGATTGTTATAAACTTTGATGTGATCTTAAAAGAATTATGTGTGTTTTGAAATGGGTTTGGATTTAAAAACCTTAAGTGTTTTAATAATAATTAAAAAGATTTAGGTAGAGGATTTGAATCTTAAACTAATTAAGATATAGGTAGTAACTTAAATCTCCAAACAATAGAAAATATGAAAAAAAAATCATATTATAAAGACATAAAAAATTACAACAGAATAAAGAATAAAGATATTCTTTATTAATAATGATATAATCTTTATTACAATTGAATAAAATAAAGATTACATGAACTATAAAAACAAATTACAAAGGATTAAGAAAATTACATCTACTAACTATCCTATATCTAAAACCTAAACTAAATCTTCATCTTTATCTTTGAACCTGCAAAACAAGGATTAAACAGAAATAAAACAAGATTAGTGTTAGTATGTATTTCTCTCAGATATGTCAGTGAGGTGCACTTGACAATCTCATCATTGAGAAATGTTAAAGAGGGGCATGTTTCACCAATATGAAAGATTTCATCTTTCATAAATTCACAGCCAGAATGCAAAGGGCAGCCAAAAGGGAATAGTTCACCAGCCAAGGTAAAAGTAGATTGGTAACAGTAAGATCAAATTTTCTGAACCTATCCATATGTGCATAGTAGGCACACAGGCTGCACACACACAAGCATGCATGGGTGTGTTGTCGACTGCACAAGCACAGCCAGAGCAAACAAAACAAGAGCACAGCCGTGGGGAAGCACCCCCAGAGCATTACCACACCACACCATAGCACAACCAAGGTGAATAGCAAGTAAACCAAGAACAACAGCCAAACCAAACCACCAGATCAACCCAAACATCACCAAGATGGTGACATAAGGAGGGGGTGAATCAGGTGGACAGCAAGGCCAAGCACAGGATCTAGGAGGAGCAGGCTAACTCCAGATCAAGCACAAGAGTCCAGCAAAACCAGATCAAGATCATCACCAACTTACTCCACAAATATCAGCTTTTGTGGTGAGTCTCATAAAACCTTCACATGATCTAATCATCTTATTTAGAGAAAGGCATGTGTTGTTTTACAAAACAAACCCTCAGAAGACACCCAAGTGGGGTGAATCCATCATAGGGATTTCTGAAAATCTAAAGGCAAACAGCAAAGCACCAGAATCCAACCAGATCTCAGAGCAACATCCTTGCTCTGGTTGTTAAACCATATTCTACAATTCAATCATATATATACCTATGATCTGTTTCTAGGCATATCTCTAAAGGAAGAGTAGCACCTTAGAAACAAATCTTTGGGATCCATAGGTTGATCAAGCTCACTACAATTTTTTCCAAGCTTTAGTTCAATAAAGAATAGCTGGTACTACTACCAGGACTATCTATATGAACCAACTAGATAAGATTTGAATCCCTAAGCCTCAGACCAACATCATTGGTCATAGAGAATTCAGATATGAGCATCTTTAGTTTTCAAAGCCAAGATTATCTCAAGCATAAACTAACCAAATCCATGGTTTAGAATTAAACTTGTGTGCCATACATGATGGTGTCACAAGAACAATTCAATATGAATCAGGAAAAGCAGCAAATCATCCTAGATTCAGGAAATCAACTAACTAATCATTTTCCTGTTAAAAAAAGGAATCATAACTAGAATATTTCTATAATACACTTCACTATTTGAGATCATGATGATATCAGACCACATGTTAATTCCCAAACTAACAGCACTAGGACAACATCTGTATCCTACCATAATCAGGACCATGAATCCAATAAACAGTAGAAAGCTATCAAATCATTGGATTTACCAAGCATGTTTCCCATACAACCACATCATCTGAATCAGATGCAATAAAAGCATCAAATCATCTAGTAAGCCACCAGAAACATCATATATCATTTTAAGCAACAATCCTTAGGCCAATAAGCATTCAGTATGTGTACAGACCATCTAAACATGAATCAATTCCTCCAGTACATGAACAAGCACATCACAGAAACCCTAAAGGGATAATCATCCTAATCTGAATCAGACAGTAGTCAGAGAGGACACTGCTAACATCTAGCATCGAATCAACAAGCACAGAGAGCATCAGGAGAGGGGAATCAAACTCACCATAGGTCCTCGCTGAAGGATAGAAGAGGAAGCAGAGGGGCTGACGGCCATGGCGGCACGGGGAGCACCCCAGAGGGGGCGCTGCAACCCGCACGGCGCCACGGCAACGACCCTGATCACACCTGGAGGTGCAGAGCATCAGCTCAACGCACGACGACCACGGCCGCACTTGAATCCATGCCAATCCCCAAACCCTAGGGTTCAGGACAACATCGATCCATCGCAGAAGAGCCCTAGGATTGAATCCAATCGAATAGAAGGAACGGGCGTCATCGACAACCCCCTACTACACCACGGCGGCGACCAGAACGGCCGACGGCAGCAGGAATCGCCGGTGACGGCATCGCCGGTCACGGGGTCGGGTCAGAGGAGGAGAAGATGAACTCGCGCGCGCGAGAGAGAGAGAGGCAGTGACGAATGGGCCGAGCTGGGCCAGACCCTTCGGGGTGGCTCTTTTGTCTAGTACTAGTGGGCCAACAGGGCCCAATAAAAATAACCAGCCCAGAAACAATTTCAGGCCCGTTTTAATAAAAAGAAAAGGACCAAAATACCCCTGGACTTAATAAAATCCTAGAAAATAAAATAATAATCCAAAAATTATAAATAAAATATTTTTGGATTCACAATAATCCATTCTATACAAATAAAATAACATATCAAATTTTGAACATTCAGATTTTTATAAAAAAATTGTAATTTCAATATTCCTTATGGAATTTTACAAAATTATTGAAAGGTGATAAAAATAAATAAAAATCACTTTCATTATTTATTAATATTATAGTATTTTAAAAATACTAAATAAATATTTAGTAATAAAATTAAGGTATAAATAATAATTCCTAAAGGAATTATTAAATCAATAAAAGTCAAATAAAGGAAAATAAAATAAAATAAATCAATACATGTTATAAATATTAAAAAGAAATATTTAAACCCTTTATTACTCAAAAATAAACTTTTTGGGATAAATGCATATAAATTCAAATAATGCATTACATTATCTGCATAATCATATTGCTTCTTTAAATATTGTCCTTACCGGGCAATAATGATGTTTTTGTAGAACTAGAAGCTCAAGGTCCAGTGCAAGCATCAGACTTCACTACCTTGCCATCACAAGGCAAGTTCATCACTTGCTCATATCCTTTGAAGAGTCTTTATCAAAGTATTTGCAAATTGTGTGTTATCATATATGATATAAAAGAAAAAAAATATTATTTTCGTAAACAAAGAAATCATAGATATCATCCTAAGTGGTGATATAATGGAGCAATAGAACTTAGAGTTCTAATTGCAACAATGATGATCAAATAGGGACTTAATAACCCCTGACATCAGTGATTCTAGCGACGTATATTACGCGTTAGCCATGAGATTTGGAATGGGACGGAGAAGTCAGCTGGATCTTCTTCCTCTCGCATGAAGCCGGATGTGCAGGTCGTGGCTGTTATCCTCGTAGCGTGCATATTAATTGGTAATTCATAGAGGATATGCAGCATATGGGTGGGAACCCTCAACGTCCCACGATAGTTCTGGCATCTAAAGGTTTTTACAAACCATTACCGTAATTCATTATGTGGGCATGGTGTACACCAAGGAGGCATGTGGGGTCGCGAAGGGGGCAGTGATTGGCTTGGACCAACTACTGGGCCCCACATCATGGAATTGTGGACGGGAAAGTACGCCCGGTTGTGCAACAAAGAGTTGATCTCTCATGTGTAAAGTAACGCACCTCTGCAGAGTGTAAGAACTATAACTTGTTACTCCCTGTTCCGGGAAGGAGCTACGAACGCGGCAGGAAAGGAACTCCATGAAAGTTCTAGTCAACCTGTGAAGGCTGGTTGTCATAGTTTTTCAGAATAAAATCAATCTTTGAAGAAAGATTTACAAAAACTGCATATTACCAAGGATTTATAATCCAAGGTGGTAGTTAGAGCATCAAACTTCCCACCTTGCATATAATGAACTTGTTGGGTAACGCTGTTACTCATTCTTTCCTTTGATCCCTTGCTTAGACTCTGAGGATCCCGAAGATGTGCCAATGTATCCAGCTGAATGCCAAGAAGATGTGTTCTACGAGGAACCTGATCTATCCGGAGGAGTTGAAGGCTTGGATTACGAGATCCGCTACGGTGTCGATGAGAATGAGACCAACTAAGTATCTAGTTAGTAGTAACCATCGGAGCCGAGCAGCATGAACTCTATAGAATAAGCTGTTGAGCCCCACTCCTAGTTGGAGTTGTTACTTTTAAATTTCCGCTGAACATCTTATATTTTGGTTTGTAAGTTGGATCTTTTGGAAGTCTTGAACTTCCGATGTTGTAATAATAATAATGTGTGTACCTTTGAAATATGGACCCGCAATGTTTCTCTTGTACCACTCTGAGGGATGTGATATTTATGGAACGGTGTTCTATGGATGTCATGTCAACGACTATAGTGTACTACACATGCAGTGGTATGCTGGGTTACCGCAGTTGGTATCAGAGCAAATTGCTTTGACCTTAGGTTGGAAACCTAGTTAAGGGTATTACTGAAGGGTTTTGCAGCATAGTAAATCAAAAAAATTCTACGGATGTGAACGGGAAAGCCAAGATCTAATCTAGGAGATGCAAACAATGAGGGGGGGATAGATGAGATATTCATACCCTTGAAGATTCGCACAGCGGAACGTTCAACGAACGTGGTTGATGTAGTCGTACTCGCTTCTCCTCCTTGCGATCCAATCCGATCCAATACCGCAACTGGCGATTCCTCCGAGAGATGCACATGTGCGGCACCTCGACGTCTCCTCCTTCCTCGGTCCAGCAAGTGGGTTGGAGAGATAGGTTGGATCTACAACACGACGGCGTGGTGCAAGCGGTGGAGAGTTTCTGCGGCAGGGCTTCGCCTACGTGCAATCGGGAGGGAGAGAGAGAGGAGGGCAACAGGGCGGCTAGGGCTTGAGGAGGAGGTGTAGGGAGGGTGCGCCCCCAGACCTCTTTGTATAGGGGGGTGGGCGGCTGGCCCTTGCCCCTCCCCCAAGACCTAGGGCCGGCGGCCAAGGAGGGAGGAGTGGGGGCAAGTTTCCCCCCTTCTAGAAGCTCCCCTAGGGTTTCCCCTAGGCTTGGCCGGCTGGGACTATGGGGCCTTGTGACCCTGGCCAAATGCGGCAAGGGCACTCCCTCGTAGGCCCACGCCCCCTCCCGACAAGTGGGGCCACGTTGGTCCCACTCCAGAAGGTTCTAGAAGCTTCCGGTACAATACCCAACAACCCAAAACAATTCCGAACTCCAAAATCTGCTTTGCCTTATATGAATCTTATTCTCCAGACCATTCCGGAACCTCTGGTGACATCCTGGATCTCATCTGAGACTCTGAACAAAAACTCATAAACCAATTATCCAATCTATCCTAGCGTCGAGACACGTTAAGTGTGTGACCCTTCGGGTTCGAGAATATGCAGACATGATCTTCTATCAATAATCTACAGCGGGGTCTGGAAACCCATATTGACTCCCACACATTCATCGATGATCATATAGGATGAACCACGATGCCAGGATTCAATCAATCCCATATATATATTCCCTTCGTCTCGCGATATTTTACTTGCCCGAGATTCGATCGTCGGTACCGGCATACCTAGTTCAATCTCGTTCACAGCAAGTACTTTACTCGTTCCGTAATCCGGTATCACTTTGTGATTAACTCCTTAACCACGTGCTTGCAAGAGGTGTTGATATCGATTACCGAGTGGGCCCGAAGTATATCTCTCCG
The DNA here is from genome assembly GCA_916181665.1 of Avena sativa. NCBI lineage: Eukaryota > Viridiplantae > Streptophyta > Magnoliopsida > Poales > Poaceae > Avena > Avena sativa. The sequence continues at coordinate 325,460,864 of OV702279.1, forward strand.
ACTTGGGAGGGACAAATCCCATCTCGATACATACAACCCAACAGGTACTTTCCGATCACCTGAGAGACACCTTTATGATCACCCTCTCATAGGATGACGTCTGATGACCTCAAAGCTTTCTTCCGATACCAGGGAGTTGCATTATCTCATGGTCTAAGGAATACAATATTTGACATAATAAAAGCTTCACAAAGATGAACATGATGACACGATCTAATTGCTCTGTTTAATTTGGGTATGTCCATCATATCATTCTCCCAATGATATGATCTCATTATTAATCGAAAACTCATGTCTATGGTTAGGAAACCTTAACCATCATTAATCAATGAGCTAGTCCATAGAGGCGTACTAGGGACACGGTGTTGTTCACAAACCACACAAGTATTAAAGTTTCCGCTTAATACAATTCTAGCATGGAATATAAACTTTATCATGAACAAGAATTATAATAATAACATATTTATTATTGCCTCTAGGGCATAATTCCAACAGTCTCCCACTTGCACTAGAGTCAATAATCTAGTTTACATCTGGCAACAATCTAACACCCATGGCACTAAGGTGCTGATCATGTTTTGCTCGTGGAAGAGGTTTAGTCAATGGATCTGCGACATTCAGATCTGTATGTACTTTGCTTATCTTCAGATCTCCATCTGTTATATAATCTCGGATTATATGAAACTTGCGGTTGGTATGCTTGGTCTTTGGATGATATCTTGGTTCCTTAGCGAGTGCTATGGCGCCAGTGTTGTCACACAATATCTCCAGTGGGTCCAAGGCACTTGGAACCACACCAAGCTTAGTGATGAAGTTCCTGATCCATACTCCTTCACTTGACGCTTCTACAACAGCCATGTATTCCGCTTCCACTGTAGATCCGATTACGCTTTGCTTGCATCTTCTCCAGCTCACAGCTCCTCCATTCAAAATATAAACGTATCATGTCTGAGATTTAGAATCATCCTTGTCGGTGTCGAAACTAGCGTCGACGTAACCCTTTACGACGAGCTGTTCATCACCTCCATAGACTAAGAACATTTCTTTAGTTATATTTAAATACTTTAGGATGTTCTTCACGGCTGTCCAGTGTTCCACTCCTGGATCACTTTGGTATCTGCTCGTCAAACTAAGAGCATTGGACACATCCGGTCTAGTACACAGCATGACATACATGATAGAACCTATGGCCGAGGCATAAGGCACTTTTCTCATAGCTTCTCTATCATTTATCGTAGCTGGACACTGAGCCCTGCTCAATATCTTACCTGACAACATAGGCACTGAACCTTTCTTTGCCTTATCCATTCTGAACCTTTTCAGAACTTTGTCTAGGTATGTACTTTGGCTTAAAGCTATCAGTGCCCAATATATAAGCAGCTTCCCCTAGGTCTTTCATTGAAAAACATTTGTTCAAATAACTCTTCACATCGTTAAGCATGTCAATGTCATTTCCAATAATCAATATGTCATCCACATATAGTACTAGAAATGTCACTGATCTCCCACTCACTTTCTTGTAGATACAAGCTTCGTAGCAATTTGGAACAAATCCAAAGCTCTTGATCACTTGATCAAAACGAAGGTTCCAACTCCGAGATGCTTGCTTCAGTCCATAAATGGAACGCTGAAGTTTGCATACTTTATCAGCATCCTTAGGATCGACAAAACCTTCGGGTTGCATCATATACAACTCTTCATCGATGTTGCCATTGAGGAACGCAGTCTTGACATCCATCTGCCATATTTCATAATCATGAAACGCAGCAATTGCTAATAAAATCTGAATGGACTTAAACATCGCTACGAGAGAGAAAGTCTCATCGTAGTCAACACCTTGAACTTGTCGAAAACCTTTCGCGACAAGTCGAGCTTTATAGACAGTAACATTACCATCCGCGTCCGTTTTCTTCTTGAAGATCCATTTGCACTCAACGGCCTTTCGGTCGCTAGGAGGGTCCACCAAAGTCCATACTTGGTTTTCGCTCATGGATCCTAATTCGGATTTCATGGCCTCTAGCCATTTCTCAGAGTCTGGGCTCATCATCGCTTCCTCATAGTTCGCAGGTTCACTGTCGTCTACTAACAAGACAGTTAAGACAGGGTTTTCGTACCACTCAGGAGGGGCATGTGACCTTGTCGACCTACGACGTTCAGTAGTAGCATCGTCCGAAGCTTCATGATCCTTGTCATTTGCTTCCTCTATTGTCGGTGCAGACGGCACTGGAACAATTTCGGGTGCTGCGCTACTCTCCAACTCAAGAGAAGGTTCAACAACCTTGTCTAGCTCTACTTTCCTCCCACTCACTTCTTTCGAGAGAAACTCCTTCTCAAGAAAGGATCCGTTCTTTGCGACAAACACTTTGCCTTCGGATCTGTGATAGAAGGTATACCCAATAGTTTCCTTAGGGTATCCTATGAAGACGCATTTCTCCGCTTTGGGTTCGAGCTTGTCTGGCATCCATTTCTTGACGTAAGCTTCGCATCCCCAAACTTTAAGAAACGACAACTTAGGTTTAGCACCAAACCACAGTTCATACGGTGTCGTCTCAACGGATTTAGATGGTGCCCTATTTAAAGTGAATGCAGCGGTTTCTAATGCATAACCCCAAAATGATAACGGCAAATCAGTAAGAGACATCATTGATCGCACCATATCTAATAGAGTTCGATTCCGGCGTTCAGACACACCATTGCGCTGTGGTGTTCCGGGTGGCGTGAGTTGCGAAACGATTCCGCTTGCTTTAAGATGCATGAGAAAATCATAACTCAAATATTCACCTCCACGATCGGATCGTAGAAACTTAATTTTTCTGTTATGATGGTTTTCCACTTCATTCTGAAATTCTTTGAATTTTTCAAATGTTTCAGATTTATGTTTCATTAAGTAGATATACCCATATCTACTTAAGTCATCAGTAAAAGTGAGAAAGTAGCGATATCCACCGCGCGTCGAAACACTCATCGGTCTGCATACATCGGTAGGTATGATTTCCAACAAGTCCGTTGCTCTCTCCATCATTCCGGAGAACGGGGTTTTGATCATCTTTCCCATGAGGCATGGCTCGCATGTGTCAAATGATTCAAAATCAAGAGACTCCAAAAGTCCATCAGAATGGAGTTTCTTCATGCGTTTTACACCAATATGACCTAGACGACAGTGCCACAAATAAGTAGTATTATCACCATCTACCTTGCATCTCTTAGCCTCAATGTTATGGATGTGTGTTTCATCCCTTTCGAGATTCAGAAGAAATAAACCATTCATAGCAGGTGCGTGACCATAAAAGATGTTACTCATATAAATAGAACAACCATTATTCTCAGATTTAAATGAATAACCGTCTTGCAATAAACATGATCCAGATATGATGTTCATGCTCAACGCAGGCACATTATAACATTTATTGAGGTTTAAAACTAATCCCGAAGGTAAAACTAAGGAGAGCGTGCCGACGGCCATCACATCAACTCTTGATCCGTTGCTAACGCGCATCGTCACCTCATCCCTCGCCAGCCGCTGTCTATTCCATAGCTCCTGTTTCGAGTTACAAATATTAGCAACTGAACCAGTATCAAATACCTAGGCACTACAACGAGGGCTAGTAAGGAAAACATCAATAACATGTATATCAAATATACCTTTGATGGTGCCAGCCTTCTTGTCCGCTAAGTACTTCGGACAGTTGCGCTTCCAGTGACCCTTGTCCTTGCAATAGAAGCACTCAGTGTCCGGCTTAGGTCCAGACTTGAGCTTCTTCTCAGCAGGGGCAACGCGCTTGCCGCTGCCTTTATTGAAGGGCTTCTTTGCACCCTTACCTTTCTTAAATCTAGGGGGATTGTTGACCATCAACACATGATTATCCTTCTTGATGTCCACCTCCGCAGCTTTTAGCTTAGCGAAGAGCTCGGTGATCGTATCAGTGGAACCAATCTGATTATGAGTAACTACAAAACCTTTGTAGCTAGGACGGACTGATTGCAGAACCCTGTCAATCTTGAGCTCCTCTGGAATCTTGCAGTCCAGTTGCTCAAGGCGTTAAGTGTAGCCCGACATCTTTATGGCGTGCTCACTAACGGAACTCCCTTCCTCCATCTTGCAGTTAAAGAATTTCTCAGAGATCTCATATCTCTCAGAATGGGCCTGAGTCTGAAACATAGTTTTCAGTTCCTCAAGGATCTCAAAGGGCCCGGGGAAATCTTCAAAACGATTTTGAAGGTCCGATTCAATAGCAAACAACATGGTGCTCTTAATCACACCATAATCATCTTTGCGCGACTGATAAACAGCTTTCTCATCAGCCGGCGCATCTACAGCAGGGGCGTCACCTAGCGCTTTCTCAAGGACATAGTCCTTTTGTCCGCCAGAGAGAATAACTCTCAGATTGCGGAACCAGTTGGTGAAGTTAGACCCATTGTTCTTAAGCTTTTCTTTCTCAGCAAAAACGTTGAAGTTGAAGTTGGACTTAGCCATTTGATCTACAAAATTTGCAAGTACAATTTAGACTATGTTCATGATAACTAGTTCAACTTAATCAAATTACTAGATGAACTCCCACTAAATTCAACATCCCTCAAGTTGTTTAGTGAACATGATCCAAATTCACCACACCTAATCCGATCTTTACGAGAAGAGATGTGGTTTCAATGGTGGAAAACGAAGTGTCGATCATATCATTCATATGACTCATGCTTAACCTTTCGGTTCATGTGTTCCGAGGCCATGCCTGTACATGCTAGGCTCGTCAAGTCAAACCCAAGTATTTCCGCATGTGCAAAACTGGCTTGCACCCGTTGTATGTGAACGTAGAGTTTATAGCACCCGATCATCACGTGATGCTTGAACACGACGAACTTTCGCAACGGTGCATACATGGGGAGAACACTGTTTTTATGTTGATCTTTAATGAGGAATCATCTTATAATGCTACCGTCGCGATCTAAGCATAGTAAGATACATAAAAGGATAGACATCACATGCATATAACTTTATGTGACATGGTATAGCCAATCTTCGCGCAATGATCTCCATCTTGTGCGTGCCAGCATGATCTCCATCACTCCACCATGATTTCCTCCACCACGAATAGCAACTACAACTATTGCTAACTACTTAGCGATAAAGTAAAGCTATTACATGGCGTATAAGAAGTTGACACACAGGTCATACACAATTATAAAGACAACCATATGGCTCCTGCCGGTTGTGTACTCATCGACATGCAAGTCGTGAAACATTACAAAACATGATCATTGCATACAACGTACACATCACATCTTGGGCCATACCATATCGCAGAAAACACTCCCTGCAAAAACAAGTTAGACGCCTCTACTTTGTTGTTGCATGTTTTACGTGGCTTATGGGAGTAACAAGCTAAGAACGATTCTTACCTACGGAAAGCCACAACGGTGATATTATGGTTGCCAAACTCCGGTGTAAATACCATGACAACTATAGTGAGAGAAACTGGCATCCACCAGCCGCATGTGTGGAACAAGCCACACGTCAAGTGCGGAGCCAGTCTCGCGAATGAGGTCGCGTAAAGTTGGCCTGGACCGCTTCGATCTCACTATCCCACGTCATAAGAAGTACACAAACAAGAGGCTTGCAATAGAAAACATCAACGCCTGCAACAAGCATGTTGCGTTCTACTCGTGAAACACATCTACGCATAGATCTAGCTTTGATACCACTGAAGGGTTTCGCAGCATAGTAAATCAAAAAAATTCTACGGATGCGAACGGGAAAGCCAAGATCTAATCTAGGAGATGCAAACAACGAGGGGGGATAGATGAGATCTTCATACCCTTGAAGATTCGCACAACGGAACGTTCAACGAACGTGGTTGATGTAGTCGTACTCGCTTCTCCTCCTCGCGATCCGATCCGATCCAACACCGCAAGTGGCGATGCCTCCAAGAGATGCACACGTGCGGCACCTCGACGTCTCCTCCTTCCTCGGTCCAACAAGTGGGGTGGAGAGATAGGTTGTATCTACAACACGACGGCGTGGTGCAAGAGGTGGAGAGTTTCTGCGGCAGGGCTTCGCCTACGCGCAGTCGGGAGGGAGAGAGAGAGGAGGGCAGCAGGGCGGCTAGGGCTTGAGGAGGAGTTGTAGGGAGGGTGCTCCCCCAGCCCTCTTTATATAGGGGGGTGGGCGGCTGGCCCTTGCCCCTCCCCCAAGCCCTAGGGCCGGCGGCCAAGGAGGGAGGAGTCGGGGGCAAGTTTCCCCCCCTTCTAGAAGCTCCCCTAGGGTTTCCCCTAGGCTTGGCCGGCTGGGCCTATGGGGCCTTGTGACCCTGGCCAAATGCGGCCAGGGCACTCCCTCGTAGGCCCACGCCCCCTCCCGACAAGTGGGGCCACGTTGGTCCCACTCCAGAAGGTTCTAGAAGCTTCCGGTACAATACCCAACAACCCGAAACAATTCCGAACTCCAAAATCTGCTTTGCCTTATATGAATCTTATTCTCCAGACCATTCCGGAACCTCTGGTGATGTCCTGGATCTCATCCGAGAATCTGAACAAAAACTCATAAACCAATTATCCAATCTATCCTAGCGTCGAGACACGTTAAGTGTGTGACCCTTCGGGTTCGAGAATATGCAGACATGATCTTCTATCAATAATCAACAGCGGGGTCTAGAAACCCATATTGACTCCCACACATTCATCGATGATCATATCGGATGAACCACGATGCCATGATTCAATCAATCCCATATATATATTCCCTTCGTCTCGCGATATTTTACTTGCCCGAGATTCGATCGTCGGTACCGGCATACCTAGTTCAATCTCGTTCACAGCAAGTACTTTACTCGTTCCGTAATCCGATATCACTTTGTGATTAACTCCTTAACCACGTGCTTGCAAGCGGTGTTGATATCGATTACCGAGTGGGCCCGAAGTATATCTCTCCGACTTGGGAGGGACAAATCCCATCTCGATACATACAACCCAACAGGTACTTTACGATCACCTGAGAGACACCTTTATGATCACCCTCTCATAGGATGACGTTTGATGACCTCAAAGCTTTCTTCCGATACCAGGGAGTTGCATTATCTCATGGTCTAAGGAATACAATATTTGATATAAGAAAAGCTTCGCAAAGATGAACACGATGACACGATCTAATTGCTCTGCTTAATTTGGGTCTGTCCATCATATCATTCTCCCAATGATATGATCTCATTATTAATTGACAACTCATGTCTATGGTTAGGAAACCTTAACCATCATTAATCAATGAGCTAGTCCATAGAGGCGTACTAGGGACACGGTGTTGTTCACAAACCACACAAGTATTAAAGTTTCCGCTTAATACAATTCTAGCATGGAATATAAACTTTATCATGAACAAGAATTATAATAATAACATATTTATTATTGCCTCTAGGGCATAATTCCAACAATTACCTATAGGAGATTTGGCAACAATAATAATTCTCTAAAAGTAATATAATGGGTGTTCAAATGAGAATATTCTGTTATATATTTTAGTGCGATAATTCTTTGTTATGATGCAATGTATTATTGGATACTAATTAAAATTATTTTTCCGATATACAGAGATATGGCACCAAAGTTTCCCAAACAGACTTTGGTAAGGAAAGAGGAGACTCTTGATGATTATCAATGTTCATTTACAGATCAACTTCGTCAACTTTTAAAGCTTTTTAATTGTCCAACTAGAATTCCAGTGAACACCATCACTTATTTTGATGGCCGGATGTTATCCAAGTATCGTGTGAGTATCCAACTTCTAGAGAAGCTTGGGCTGTATCACGATCTACCCATAGGAGAAGGTAGGAGTCATTTAGCGGCCTATCATGTTGCTGTTGTGGAGGCAATAGCTAATATTCGGGAGCAGAAAACCAAGGAGCTAGAAGGTAGCACATTTTCTGTGATACCTCATGATTATATCGACTCGGAGCCTATACCGGATCATCTTAATTTGGTTAAGAAGCATCCTAAGTTAGCTTCCAAGTTTATGGATAGATACCGGACACTTGTTGCGTCTTTTTATAAGACTCATCAAGTGATGGTCGAAGACAAAAATGACATGTTAGAGGATCTAATTGATCCGGAAAGGAGGAAGCAATTAGCATCCCAGTTAGAGAAAGAAGCAAGTAGTAGTGCAACACCTATCTTTAAGGATATTCCTATAGATCCAGAATCTTTTATACCATATCCTTATTCACCAAGACCTGACCTACATATGATCCTACTGTAGATATGCGGTATGCAGTACCACAGGGCTCAGAGGTTGGTTCTGACTCAGAACTTCCTATTGAGAATTCGGATGGATGGAGAATGGGATCATATAATGGATCTCATGAACACCAGATGTCCACAGATGGTTCTGACAGAAATGTTGGACAATCTAGTTGGATGGGTGCAAGGATGAATCCTAATAACAGAAGTAGAAATACCATGTCAATAGATGATCTGGATGAAGAAGAAGATCCTGAGGGAAGAGTGTTTGAAACATCAACATCTTCTAAAAGCCCAGGGAATATACATTATCCAGTATTCAATTATCTTGTCCACGAGAGCACCTGGGGAGCAGCAGGATCTGCGTATCCTGGTGACAACTCTAGAGATGAAGCTCAGGAGATGCAGGCTGGAGATAATGTCGAATATGTTTCTGAAGACTTTTCAGCTGAGCTGGAGGGAGTCAATGCGCTCAGGTTGAGTAATGACTCAAGTCCTGACACTTCAGATACAGAGTATGTTCCTTCTGGAAGGCCATATGTTCCACAAACTGTGCGACGAACAACACGTCATCACGGTTGGACATCATGCATGTATGATGAGCGTAGTTACTACTAGAAGACAAGTAGTTAGTAGTATCAAGTACCGTGTTTGTACCCCAAGTAATAAGTAGTTATGTAATTATACCTATATGGTATATGTGTAATGACTTTGTATCATTATGATATTATGTAAAATATGTGAAATGCATATTTGGATTTTCTTTGGATCTTCATTGTGTGACTAGTTCTATGCGTAAAGTCGAGCTCAGAACACATGTGCATGATGTAATTATGAGTATTCGCTTTATGTGCAGGACTAGGGGGTCATGGATACGGTTGTAGAAATGGAAACTGAGCAGCAGCGGATGGAGCGTGAGGCCAAGGAAAAGGCCGATGCTGATACAACAAATCAAGGGGCATTACCACCACCACCAATGAGACCGTTAATGGAGCAGAACTTTATGCAATACATGCAAATGATGCAAGAGAACCAGGACAAGTTTATGGAGGAGTTGCTGGGGCGAGCAAATCAGAGGGCACCTGAAGGAGGAGGAGTGAGTTTATCTGATTTCCAGAATGCAAGGACGTTACCTTTTGCATCAGCTCCTGAACCAATGGATGCAGAAGACTGGTTAACCGATACGGAACGGAAGCTGAAAACTGTAGGTTGCAGTGATGAGGAGAAATTGAGGTATGCAACTCATCTTTTGACTGGACCTGCAGCATCCTTGTGGGAAAATCAGTTAGCCATGCAACAACCAGGAAGGGAATTTACCTGGGAGGAGTTCAAGCAGAGATTCCGTGAATATCATGTTCCGGAAAGTGTCATGGAGTTAAAGAGGAGAGAATTTGAGGAGCTTCAGCAAGGATATACTAGTGTCATGAAGTACATCCGGGAGTTTAGCCAACTGTCTCGTTATGCTGAGGAGGATGTTAACACTGAAGAGAAGATGAAGAAACGTTTCTTGCGTGGATTAAATCCATTTGTAAGAATGCAGCTAAGGTTAGCTAATAAGCAAACTTATCAGCAGTTGTTGGATGCAGCCATTACTTTTGAAGATGATTACAAGAATGTCCAAGAGGACAGGAGGAAGAGAGTCAAGAAGGAAACCAAGAGAATTCAGGCAACCAAACCTAAACCTAACCTGGAGTTCAAACCCCGGAATATGAATTATGGCAACAACAACAATAACAAGGGCAGGGGTGGAAACCAATCTAATCCGAGAAGGAATGTTATCTGTAACAACTGTGGAATTCCAGGACATTTCCAGAGGGAGTGCAAAAAGCCTGTAGTGATCTGTTATGGTTGTGGTCAGAAGGGGCATATCAAACCGGATTGTCCGAGCAAACCACCGGGAGGATGGCCTGCCAAGGGAGGAGTACAAGCCAGTGGAGGAAACAGACAACCCAATAAAGGAGGAAACAATGGCAAGAACAATAATGGCAAGAGAAACCGACCTACCGGAAAATTGAACCGTGCAACCCTTGAGGAGGTGGATAATTCGGAGCATGCAGTAATAGGTACGCTCAATATCCTTACCAATCCCGGAAAAGTTCTATTTGATACTGGTGCAACTACTTCATTCATTTCTGAAGAATTCTGTGATAAGTTCGGGATTAGAAGGGCAACGTTAGAACGTCCCATGACCGTAGTTACGGCAGGTGGGAATGTGACTGTACGCCACATAAAACAAGATCAAGTTATCTCGATCTGTGGTTGTACATATTTCGCAGACCTTTATGTGATTCCTTTGAAGGGAATTGCAGTAGTGCTGGGGATGGATTGGATGATGGAACACGGAGCTCAGATAAATTGTGAGGAGAAAACTGTCTCAATCAAAACTCCAAGTGGAGCAAGGATAGTTTACCAGGCAGATAAACACAGTCATATCATGGTGGATCTGTAGTTGAATTCAATGAAGGAAGTTAAATTAGAAGAAATTCCTATAGTTAATGAATTCCAAGATGTTTTCCCAACGGAATTACCAGGAATGCCACCAGACCGGGAGATAGAGTTCACCATTGACCTAATACCTGGTACAGCCCCAATAGCTCAGGCACCATATAAAATGGGACCCAAGGAGGTGAAAGAACTCAAGGAGCAAATTGATGAGTTAGCAAGAAAAGGATTTATTCAGGAAAGTGTATCTCCATGGGGAACACGAGTAATTTTTGTGGATAAGAGAGATGGTGGAAGACGGATGTGTGGTGATTATAGAAATCTGAACAACGTAACGATCAAGAACAAGTATCCTTTACCAAGAATTCAAGATTTGCTTGATCAAGTGAAAGGAGCTGGAGTATTTTCAAAGATCGATTTAAGATCTGGATACCATCAAATAAAAATCAAGACGAAAGATGTTCCAAAAACAACATTTGTCTCAAGATATGGACACCATGAATATCTGGTGGTACCATTTGGCTTGACCAATGCACCGACAATATTCATGAATCTGATGAACAAGATCTTCATGCCATACTTGGATAAGTTTTTCATCGTCTTTATTGATGATCTTCTGATATATTCCAAGGATAAGGAAGAGCATACTGACCATTTGAGAATAGCATTGCAGATTTTAAGAGAACATAAGCTTTATGCTAAGTTCAGTAAGTGTGAGTTCTGGTTAGATGAGGTAGCATTCCTCGGTCATGTGATCAGTAAATATGGGATTGCTGTGAATCCATCTAAAGTTCAGTCAGTACTAGAGTGGACTACACCAACCAATGTGAAACAATTTCGAGGTTTCCTAGGAATGGTTGGTTATTATCGGAGATTCATTGAAGGTTTCTCCAAAATAGCCAGACCAATGACTAAATTATTAAGAAAGAATACACCATTTAAGTGGGATGAGAAGTGTGAAGCAAGTTTCCAAGATTTGAAAATGAGATTAACCACAGCTCCAATCTTAGTAGTTCCTAAAACAGGGAAGGATTTCACCGTATACTGTGATGCATCTAAAGAAGGTTTGGGGTGTGTATTAATGCAAGACCGGAAAGTAATTGCTTATGGTTCAAGACAATTAAAACCACATGAAGTCAACTATCCAACCCATGATTTAGAGTTAGCAGCAGTAGTTTTTGCACTGAAAGGATGGAGGCATTTTATTTATGGAGCCAGATGTGAGTTATACACTAACCATAAAAGTCTAAAATATTTCTTCACTCAAAAGGAACTGAACATGAGACAGAAGCGTTGGTTGGAATTAATTAAGGATTATGATCTAACAATCAATTACACCCCAGGAAAAGCAAATGTTGTACTACCTCTGATCCTAAATAAGTGTCGTCATTTTAAACTAGAGTTAGTTCAAAACCGTGACACTTATTTTGGATCGGAGGGAGTAGCAGATGCTTTAAGCAGAAAAAGTGTAGATATTCAGCCTAGCAACAAAGAGTTACCAAAAGAGTTACAAATGGACTTGGAAAGGTTAGAACTCCAATTCATTAGAACAGAGGTTCTTGGAGGATTTGCGAACATTACAGTGATCTTAAGCAAGAAATTATTAGACATCAAGAAGAAGACCCTTTTATTGCTGAGGAAATTCGGAGGATATCCCAAGGGCAAAAATCAGTTTTTCTCCTTGGAGATTATGGATCGTTATGGTTCCAAGATCGTTTATGTGTTCCAGATGTGACTGAGATCAGAAATGTCATACTCAAAGAAGCACATACTGTTGAAGATATGCCCTAGAGGCAATAATAAATATAGTTATTATTATATCTTTGTGTTTATGATAAATGTTTACATTCATGCTATAATAGTATTAACAAGGAAACATTAATACTTGTGTGATTTGTAAACTAAAATAGAGTCCCTAGTAAAGCCTCTTTATAATACTAGCTTGTTGGTTAATAAATGATTGTGGTTTCCCTATCATGAGCATTGAGATGTTATTAACAACAAGGTCATATCGTTAGGAGAATGATATGATGTACATACTCCTATAGATAAGCCTAGCATAAAGATCAAGTCATTTTAATAGTTCAATTGCTATATGCTTTCTGATACATAGTAACCTAATTCCTTCGACCATGAGATCATGCATATCACCTTCACCGGAAGGATGCTTTGATGACATCAAACACCACACCATAACTGGGTGGCTATAAAGGTGGCATTAAGTGTTCGGAAAGTATTGGTTAAGACACATGGATCAAGAGTGGGATTTGTCCATCCATATGACGGATAGATATACTCTGGGCCCTCTCGGTGGAATGTCATCCAATTGGCTTGCAAGCATGTGACTGGCTCACAAGGGATCACATATCATGGGAACGAGAAAAGAGTACTTATCAGTAACGAGGTTGAACTAGGTATGCAGAGATACCGACGATCATAACCTCGGATAAGTAAACTATCGTGAGACAAAGGGAAATTGGTATCGTATGTAAGTGGTTCATTCGATCGCAAAGTAATTGTAGAAATATGTGGGAGCCATATGAATATCCAGATTCCTCTATTGGTTATTGTTCGGAGAAGTGTCTCGATCATGTCCGCATAATTCACGAACCGTAGGAAGACACACTTAAGGATTCGACGTTGTTGAGTAGTTATGGAATGATGTGTAAGAGACCGAATGTTGTTCGGAGTCTCGGATGGGATCCGGGATATCACGAGGATATCCGGAATGGTCCGGAGAATAAGATTCATATAAGGAAAGTCCTGTTTCGGGGTTGGAGAATGGTTCCGGTGTTTTCATCGGGAATGTTCTAGAAGGTTCCGGAATGTCCGGCACTCCGGAGGGGAAGGGTACATGAATGTGTCATAACAAGTTGGAATGGTTGCATCATGTACTATGTGTCATCGCTGAACAAAATAAAGGGATAAATCAAATCCTAGTTTGAAAAGTCAAACGCCAATTTGAAAAAGTCAAACGGCTATTTTGTTTGGTGGAGGGAGAGTAGGAAACCTACTTGGGAAGGAGTTCCCTCCCTCCACCGCCGGCCCACTTGGAGACCGAGTTGGGGAGGGACTCCCCTCCCCTTGGCGTGCCCCCTCCACCTATATAAGGAGGGGCAGGGCTGCCCCTCCAAGACACAACACCACGCCCCTCTAAACCCTAACCCTAGCCGCCGCCCACCATAGCCGCCGCCTAGGGCAACTCACCGCCGCCTAGGGCAAACCCTAGCCGCCGGCCTTGCCTCCTCCTTGGTGCGTCTAAACCCTAGATCACCGAGGCTCTCTAATAGTCCACCATACTCGCTCCGGCTTAAGGCGAAGCCCTGCGAGATCTCCCCTCTACTTCCGGTACCACGCCGTCGTGCTGCCGGAATCACGAGGAGAGTGCTACAACCTCCGCTGCCTGCTGGAACAAGGGAGAGGAAGGTCTTTGTCGAGTACCGAACGTGTGACCGACTACGGAAGCGCTGCCGGAACGCAGCGCCGGAAGGATCGTCTACGCGATCTTGAGATCGGAAAGAGTACGACTACATCACCCACGAGAATCCGCTCTCGTTAAACACTTTGGAATCTTCGAGGGTGAGTTATTCTGTCGACTCGTTGCTACAATCTAGTAGATAGATCTTGTCTTGTTTGTTTGTATGCGGTAGAAATTTTTTGTTTTCCATGCTACGAACCCCTACAGTGGTATCAGAGCCGTGTCTATATGTAGATCTGTTGCACGAGTAGAACACAATGGTCATTGTGGGCGGTGGTGGTTTTATTATCAATTGCTTCTTGTGTACTTTGCATCTTGCGGTATGATGGGATGAAGCGGCCCGGGCTAACCTTACATGACATTGTTTATGAGACTTGCTCCACGCTCAACATGCAACTTGCATTGCATAAGTGGCTTTGCGGATGTCTGTCTCTCCCATTATATTATAGATCCAATTTACAACGGGCACTTGATAGTTCTAGCATCAATGTTGTGGTTCTTGTCCGTAAGTTAGAGCGACACTTATTGGAAGCCCCAAACCACGTAAAATATGCAAAGAAATTAGAGGCGTCTAACTTTGTCTTGCAGGGGTGTGCTGTGATGTGATATGGCCATGATTGTGATTATATTTGATGTATGCAATGATCCTTATTGTAAGTTGGCAACCGGCTGGAGCCATATGGTTGTCTTTAATTTCTGTTAAGACCCGCGTGTCTATTCAAAGTAGTTGTAATAGTTGAAGCTGGTGGACGACAACCATGGAGCGGCGTCATTGACCTTGATGCAATGCCGGTGATGATGGAGATCATGTTCGTGCTTGAAGATGGAGATCGGAAGCACAAAGAAGAAAGGCCATATCATATCACATATTATGAATTGCATGTGATGTTAATCCTTTATGCATCTTGTATTGCTTAGTTCACGTCGGTAGCATTATAAGATGATCCCTCATGCACATGAATTTCAAGTTCTTAAGTGTTCATCCTTAGTTAGCACCGTTGCTAAAGCTTGTTGTTTCGAAGCACCACGTGATGATCGGGTGTGTTAGATTCCGCAAGTGTATACAACGTGAGCAAGTCAGATTTGCTCATGCGGAAGCTAAGGTTTGATCTTGACGAGCCTAGCATGTACAGACATGGTCTCGGAACACGGATCACCGAAAGGTAAAGCATGAATCATATAGTAGATATGATGAACATGACGATTGTTCGCCATTGAAGCTACATCAACTCTCGTGATGATCGGTTTTGATGTGGTGGATTTGGTTCGTGTGATCACTAAAACAATGCGAGGGATATTGTTTTGAGTGGGAGTTGACCTAGATTAATTTAACTATTAATTAGAACTCAATTTGTCATAAACTTACTCTAAACTATTGCAAATATGTTGTAGATCAATGGCGGCCCCTACCATCAATTTTAATGCGTTCCTAGAGAAAGAAAAGTTGAAAAACAATGGAAGCAACTTCGCGGATTGGTTCCGCAATTTGAGGATTGTCCTCAATGCTGGTAATTTGACCTATGTGCTGGATGCACCGCTGGGTGACCCGCCTGGAGCTACTGCTACCGATGAAGTAAAGAATGTTTACCTTGCTCGGAAGACTCAATACTCCACAGTTCAGTGTGCTATCTTGTATGGTTTAGAATCGGAGCTTCAGAAAAGGTTTGAGAATTCAGACCCACATGATATTGTCCGTGATCTCAAATTGATCTTTGAGACTCACGCGGCAATTGAGAGCTATGAGGCTTCTGAAAAGTTCTTTAACTGCAAGATGGAAGAGGGCAGCTCCGTCAGTGAGCATGTGCTTAAGATGTCTGGGCACGCAAACAAACTTCAAAGCTTGGGTATAGTGATTCCTAATGCTTTGGGGATTTACCGTGTCCTCCAATCACTACCACCAAGTTACAAGAACTTTGTGATGAACTATAATATGCAAAGCATGAACAAGCAGTTGCCAGAACTCTTCTCCATGTTGAAATCTGCAGAAGTGGAGATCAAGAAAGAGCACCAAGTGTTGATGGTCAATAAGACCACCAAATTCAAGAAAGGCAAGTCTAAGCAAAAGGGACACTTCAAGAAGGGTGGTAAGAAAGTTACCGCGCCGACGAATAAGACCAAGGCTGGACCCAAGCCTGATACAGAGTGCTTTTACTGCAAGGGAGAAGGTCATTGGAAGCGGAATTGCCCAAAGTACTTGGCAGATTTGAAGAACGGCAACATCAAGAAGAAAGGTATATCCGATATACATGTTATTGATGTGTATCTCACTAGTACTCGTAGTAGTGCCTGGGTATTTGATACTGGTTTGCTTGCTCATATTTTTAACTCGAAACAGGTGCTGCAGAATAAACGGAAGCTAGCGAAGAACGAGGTGACGATGCGCATGGGAAATGGATCAAAGGTTGATGTGACCGCGGTCGGCACGCTACCTCTTCATCTACCATCGGGATTAGTTTTATACTTAAATAATTGTTATTTGGTGCCTGCGTTAAGCATGAACATTATATCGGGATCTTGTTTATTGCGAGACGGTTACTTGTTTAAGTCCGAGAATAATGGTTGTTCGATTTATATGAGTAATATGTTTTATGCACATGCACCTTTGATAGATGGTCTATTCTTATTGAATCTCGATAGTGGAAATACACATATTAATAACATTGAAGCTAAACGTTTGAAATTGAGCGATAACTCGACCTATATGTGGCACTGTCGTCTTGGTCACATTGGAGTGAAGCATATGAAGAAACTCCATTCCGATGGACTTCTTGAATCACTTGATTTCGAATCACTTCAAAGATGCGAAGCATGTCTGATGGGTAAAATGACTAAGACTCCATTTTGTGGTATGATGGAGCGAGCTAAGGACTTATTGGAAATCATACATACCGATGTGTGTGGTCCAATGAGTGTAGCATCGCGCGGTGGTTATCGTTATGTTTTTACCTTCACGGATGACTCGAGTAGATATGGGTATATCTATTTCATGAAACATAAGTCCGAAACTTTCGATAAGTTTAAGGAATTTCAAAGTGAGGTTGAGAATCAACGTAACAAGAAGATTAAATTTTTACGTTCTGATCGTGGAGGTGAATATCTAAGTTACGAGTTTGGCGAGCATTTGAAGAAATGCGAAATACTTTCACAATTGACACCGCCGGGAACACCACAGCGTAATGGTGTGTCCGAACGTTGTAATCGAACTCTCTTAGATATGGTTCGTTCTATGATGTCACTTACAGATTTACCGCTATCATTTTGGGATTATGCATTAGAAACAGCCGCATTCACTTTAAATAGGGCACCATCTAAATCCGTTGAAATGACACCGTATGAATTATGGTTTGGGAAGAAACCTAAGTTGTTGTTCCTTAAAGTTTGGGGTTGCGAAGCCTATGTAAAGAAGTTACAGCCGGACAAGCTTGAACCCAAAGCGGAAAAATGCGTCTTCATAGGATACCCGAAGGAAACTATTGGGTATACCTTCTATCATAGATCCGAAGGCAAAATCTTCGTTGCCAAGAATGGATCCTTTCTAGAGAAGGAATTTCTCTCGAAAGAAGTGACTGGAAGGAAAGTAGAACTCGACGAGGTTGTCGAACCTTCTCTTGAAATTGCGAGTAGCGCAGCACCGGAAGAAGTTCCCGTGGTGCCTACACCAATAAGAGAGGAAGCTAATGATGATGATCATGAAACTTCAGTTGACGTTGCTACAGAACCTCGCAGGTCAACGAGAACTCATACACTCCTGATTGGTATGATCCCATTATGAGTGTCATGTTGGTGGACAACACCGATGACCCTGCGACGTATGAGGAAGCGATGATGAGCCCAGATTCCAATAAATGGGAAGAAGCCATGAAATCCGAGATTGGATCCATGTATGAAAACCAAGTATGGACTTTGGTGGACTTACCGGATGGCCGAAAGGCTGTCGAGAACAAATGGATTTTCAAGAAGAAAACAGATGCTGATGGTAATGTTACTGTCTATAAAGCTCGACTTGTCGCAAAAGGGTTTCGACAAATTCAAGGAGTTGACTACGATGAGACTTTCTCACCAGTAGCAAAGCTAAAGTCTGTGAGGATTATGTTAGCAATCACTGCATATTATGATTATGAGATATGGCAGATGGATGTCAAAACAGCGTTCCTCAATAGAGACATTGATGAAGAGTTGTATATGATGCAACCCAAAGGTTTTGTCGATCCTAAAGATGCTAACAAGGTATGCAAACTTCAACGGTCCATATATGGATTGAAGCAAGCATCCCGAAGCTGGAATCAACATTTTGATAAGGTAATCAAAAGTTTTGGTTTTGTACAAACTTATGGAGAAGCTTGTATTTACAAGAAAGTGAGTGGGAGCTCTGTAGCATTCTTAATACTATATGTAGATGACATATTGTTGATTGGGAATGATGTAGACCTTATTAATAGTGTCAAGGATTATTTGAATAATAGTTTTTCAATGAAGGATCTTGGCGAAGCAGCTTACATATTAGGCATAAAGATTTATAGAGATAGATCGAGACGCCTAATATCATTGTCACAAAGTACATATTGGACAAAGTTCTAAAGAGGTTTGGAATGGAAGATAGCAAGAAAGGGTTCTTGCCCATGTTGCCCAATACGACGTAGAGTAAAATTCAAAGTCCGACAACGGCAGAAGATAGAGAAAGGATGAGTAAAACTCCCTATGCCTCAGCCATAGGATCTCTAATGTATGCCATGCTATGTACTAGACCCGACATTGCATATGCTGTTAGTTTGACTAGCAGATATCAAAGTGATCCAGGAGTGGATCATTGGACAGCGGTCAAAAACATCCTTAAGTACTTGAGAAGAACTAAGGATATGGTTCTTTCTTATGAAGGTGATGAACAACTCGTTGTTAATGGTTACACCGATGCTAGTTGGAACACCGATCCGGATGATTCTAAATCACAATCTGGATACGTATTTACTTTGAATGGTGCAGCAGTTAGCTGGAGGAGTGCAAAGCAAAGCGTTGTGGCGAGATCTTCAAATGAATCGGAATACATGGCTGCTTCGGAGGCTTCACAAGAAGCGATATGGATGAAAGAGTTCATTACAGAGCTCGGTGTGGTTCCAAGTGCGCTGGACCCAATGTCTATCTACTGTGATAACATGGGCGCCATAGCCAATCCGCAAGAACCAAGGTCACACAAGAAGCTGAAGCACATCAAGCTACGTTTTCACGCTATTTGAGAACATGTCCAAGATGGTGACATAAAGATTTGCAAAGTACACACATATCTGAATGTGGCGGATCCGTTGACTAAACCTCTCCCGAGGGCAAAACATGACCAGCTGCAAACTGCCATGGGTGTTCGGTATATTACCATGTAATCTAGGTTAGTTGACTCTAGTGCAAGTGGGAGACTGTTGGAGATATGCCCTAGAGGCAATAATAAATATAGTTATTATTATATCTTTGTGTTTATGATAAATGTTTACATTCATGCTATAATAGTATTAACAAGGAAATATTAATACTTGTGTGATTTGTAAACTAAAATAGAGTCCCTAGTAAAGCCTCTTTATAATACTAGCTTGTTGGTTAATAAATGATTGTGGTTTCCCTATCATGAACATTGAGATGTTATTAACAACAAGGTCATAACGTTAGGAGAATGATATGATGGACATTCTCCTATAGATAAGTGTAGCATAAAGATCAAGTCATTTTAATAGTTCAATTGCTATATGCTTTCTGATACATAGTAACCTAATTCCTTCGACCATGAGATCATGCATATCACCTTCACCGGAAGGATGCTTTGATGACATCAAACACCACACCGTAACTAGGTGGCTATAAAGGTGGCATTGAGTGTTCGGAAAGTATTTGTTGAGACACATGGATCAAGAGTGGGATTTGTCCATCCATATGACGGATATATATACTCTGGGCCCTCTCGGTGGAATGTCATCCAATTGGCTTGCAAGCATGTGACTGGCTCACAAGGGATCACATATCACGGGAATGAGATACCGACGATCATAACCTCGGATCAGTAACGAGGTTGAACTAGGTATGCAGAGATACCGACGATCATAACCTCGGATAAGTAAACTATCGTGAGACAAAGGGAAATTGGTATCGTATGTAAGTGGTTCATTCGATCGCAAAGTAATCGTAGAAATATGTGGGAGCCATATGAATTTCCAGATTCCTCTATTGGTTATTGTTCGGAGAAGTGTCTCGATCATGTCCGCATAATTCACGAACCGTAGGGAGACACACTTAAGGATTCGACGTTGTTGAGTAGTTATGGAATGATGAGTAAGAGACCGAATGTTGTTTGGAGTCTCGGATGGGATCCGGGATATCACGAGGAGATCCGGAATGGTCCGGAGAATAAGATTCATATAAGGAAAGTCCTGTTTCGGGGTTGGAGAATGGTTTCGGTGTTTTCATCGGGAATGTTCTAGAAGGTTCCGGAATGTCCGGCACTCCGGAGGGTAAGGGTACATGAATGTGTCATAACAAGTTGGAATGGTTGTATCATGTACTAGGTGTCATCTCTGAACAAAATAAAGGGATAAATCAAATCCTAGTTTGAAAAGTCAAACGCCAATTTGAAAAAGTCAAACGGCTATTTTGTTTGGTGGAGGGAGAGTAGGAAACCTACTTGGGGAGGAGTTCCCTCCCTCCACCGCCGGCCCACTTGGAGACCGAGTTGGGGAGGGACTCCCCTCCCCTTGGCACGCCCCCTCCACCTATATAAGGAGGGGCAGGGCTGCCCCTCCAAGACACAACACCACGCCCCTCTAAACCCTAACCCTAGCCGCCGCCGCCCACCATAGCCGCCGCCGCCTAGGGCAACTCGCCGCCACCTTGGGCAAACCCTAGCCGCCGGCCTTGCCTCCTCCTTGGTGCGTCTAAACCCTAGATCACCGAGGCTCTCTCATAGTCCACCATACTCGCTCCGGCTTAAGGCAAAGCCCTGCGATATCTCCCCTCTACTTCCGGTACCACGCCGTCGTGCTGCCGGAATCGCGAGGAGAGTGCTACAACCTCCGCTGCCTGCTGGAACAAGGGAGAGGAAGGTCTTCGTCGAGTACCGAACGTGTGACCGACTGCGGAAGCGCTGCCGGAACGCAGCGCCGGAAGGATCATCTACGCGATCTTGAGATCGGAAAGAGTACGACTACATCACCCACGAGAATCCGCTCTCGTTAAACACTTTGGAATCTTAGAGGGTGAGTTATTCTATCGACTCGTTGCTACAATCTAGTAGATAGATCTTGTCTTGTTTGTTTGTATGCGGTAGAATTTTTTTGTTTTCCATGCTACGAACGCCTACACATACTACCCCATATTCTATACATCCAGGGAGTACTAAGATGTATATGGATTTGAAGGAACTATTGTAACACCCTCAGAATCGGACCTATGCAAGTTTTAGCGAAACCCGCCAAACCCGCATAGAAACGATTCAAAGGTGCCCACCAGGCACTTTCGTGCGGGTGGAAAACGAAGTAATAACATTACACAACAGTCCTCGATGGGACCCACAGAACAGATATATACAACAGCGACTCGATGAGTCAAGAATACAGATATAATATACAAAGATCCAAATCACCTTGAAAATGATACGGCGTTCGACTACGGACAAGATGCAAATGGGGCTAAGAGCCCTGAAGAATAACCAATGGCGTCCATAACCCTGCCCAGGCCAAGCCGGAAGGGTAACCCTGCTAACGACGTCGATCTCAACACCTGCTTAAACAAAAGGGGTGCCGACAAAGGGCAAAAGAAAAAGGGGAGCGTCGGTACTGAGGCCAGTACACGGCGAGGCTAGAATTCGGCGGTCCTCGCCTACATAGGTATGGTGGACTGAAGCGGCAGCGGCAGCATGCACTAAACAACCTATAGAGACTCGATACAACTGGCGGCAATCGGAGAGGGGTAAGAAAGACCTACTCGGATCCGACCTGAAGCTAACATCAAGCAAACCCATCCTGGTGTTTCCCCCTCGAGACCAAACGAGGAAGTCAACCGAGGAACTCACACAGTTGGCAGTTTTATTTATTCAGTTATCGTTGCAGCAATTACTAGTCAGGTTTAGATAATCATCCTGATAAAGTAAGCAGTGGGCACTGTTAGTTAGCCATTCCGTGATAGTTGCAACACTTACTAGTCAGATACAGTTAGCATGAGATAACCCAAAACCCAACAGTGGTTGGTACTTTTATTCAGCCATTCCGTTGTAGTTGCAGTACTTACTAGTCAGATACAATGGTCGCAAGCGACATCTCAAACAAGCAATTGTGGGCAGTATTATTTAGCCATTCCATTATAGTGAAGCTGATTACTAGTCATTATAAAGTCAAATTTATAGCAATAAACTTTAGTTATGCTTGTCTATGGTCGAGATACTGTGCTCCAAGTCGTCCATAACCGCGGACACGGCTTTCAGAAAGTTTTACCCGGCCGGGGTGCACCAATAGCAACACACACTCGATCAACCTCGGAAAAACCAAATCAAAACCCAACGAGGCCTTCACGACAAAGCAATCACAGGATTCAGAAATATTTCAGGGGGCCACCCCATTGAGTAGACCCGCAACGAAGTAAGCTAGCTCCGAGACGGACTCAAGGTCTGTGACAATGGCTGTAAACGACTGGGAACCCCAAACGGGGCTTGTCGATACCGCGAAAACATTCCGCTTACCTAAACAGTACAGTGTGCTATCCATCGCACAATCGTAATAAATCAGTAAAGCATGGCATAAGTACAGGATCATAAATAAAACCTCAAACTAGTTTGTGGCCCCAAGAAATAAGACTGAATCAAGCTCTGGCTAAGGGGGGTCCCATATACCTCCCGGATGTGGATAGCGCGATAAAACAAGGAACAGGTATCAAGTACTCGGGGTCCTACGGGACACAAGTGGGCGTTCGGAAACCAAATATTATCTATCACCCACCGATGCCTCTGCTTAATTCAATTTTAGTTGTTAAACAGGAATTAAAGTGAACGATAAGTAAAACTATGATCACTTCCAACATCAACATGCGGCAATACATCGACAACTGTGGCATATGACGACGCACAACAGCACTTGAGCAAGCGACTACGACACACAAGTCCAACTATCTACCAAACAACATGTAATAGGATGTGGCCAAGGAAATATACGGCTGCAAGGGATAGTACGGGTACGGAAACTAGAGCGTCGCAACACAGATAGCAATAGATCCACAGGAGGGAATAAATACTATAAAAGTAAGATAGGTAGAAAGGGGGGAGATGCTCGCCTAAAAACATTGTCGAAGGGTACAACCGAAGATCGGGTCGACACTCGCATCAACTCAACGGCCTTATCCGCGAAGAACCAAATCACTAGAGAAACACCGGATGCACTATTTAATACAACGGCAGAAGATCGGCATGATGCATGTATGATGCATGGCATGGCAAAGGTGCAATGCGATTAGGCAATATTAAGTGGAACCGGGGTCCCGACATTTAATTAAATGGTTCAAGTTATTTAACTGCCCCGCAATTTAAATGTTGTTTAACAAGGCAGAATATATCACCGGTTCGCTACACAAGTTTAAATGAGGCCAATATGAGACTAGATTTGCCCGCATATGGGCCCCATATTTAATTATTAGGTGAATCGGCATAAGGCCCCCAAACCACATGAATGTATGCGAGGATGACCATTTAATATGCAACAGGTTTTATGTTTAGCATTTATAAAAATAGGGGTTCGGATAAGGATCACACATTGAGGGGTCTCGACGAACTTGGGGTTCCGGGGTTCGGCCTCAGGGTCCAGGGTCCGGTCTCGGCGGGAACGTTCTCGAACAACGGGGCAGGTCTTGTCATGCTTCAGGGTCGGGTGCGGTTCTCGGCGAACTGGTCGGTTCCCTGTCGGAGGTCTTGGCGCTTCGGATCGGTCCTCGGTTCGGGGCCTCAGGGTTTGGGGTTCGCGTCCGTGTGGCGGTCTTGTTGTTCCGTGCCGGTGTTCTCGAGGTCGATGGCGAACTTGGTCCCGTGTCCGGGAAGGAGTGCTTGGCGAATCCGTGTCGACGATCTTGGCGTTCAGGGCGGAGTTCTCGGTGACGATGTCGGTCTTGGGGTCCGGGGATTCTTCCGGGTCCATGACGACATCCTCAATGCCCTGTGTCGAAGGCATCGGAAAACCCGTGATGGCGATCTTGAGGGTTAGTTCTTGCTACTGGGTTCGGTACGGTCTTGGTTTTTCTCATATCGTCACCCTCTTGCAGCACTGGAGCCGAAGTAGGGCGTCTAGGTTCCAACTTCACATGTCCCTCCATCGTTGCATCTCTGCACCCGTTACCTCAGCACCAAAACACAAGCAGGTTAGAAGCATCAGGGGCGGTGCACGGGCAGGAGGAGGAAGGCTGCCACGAGGGCGCATGAACGGCGACGCCCGCGACGAAGCTGCAGAGGAGGGCGGACGCGCGCGTCGGACGCGAGGCAGAGGAGGGCAGGGGCTGCTCGCGGCATGGGGAGGTCTGGGCGGCGGAGTGGAGCTCGCCGGCGGCGGAGCCTGGCGAGCGGCGGCCTGCAGAGTCGAGAGGGCGAGCTCTGCAGGGGGGGAAAGCCTGACGGGGAAGGGGCGACGGTGGAAGGCGGGGAGCGGCCGAGGCGAGCGGGGCTCAGGACTCGGCCAGCGACTAGGAGGGAGAGGGAGGCGCGGGACGGAGCACGCGGGCCGGGGCGGCGCGGCGAGCGGGCGGACGGTGGCGCGGCGACGAGCAGAGGAGGGGTGCCAGCGCAGCGGCGGGCGAGGGGAGCAGAGCGGAGGCGGCTTGCCAACGGCGGCGGAGGCGTGCGACGGTCGGAGGCCGGAGGAGGGGGCGACGCCGGCTTGGGGGAAGAGGAGAGCTAGGGGAGGACGGGCCGCGGTGCGCAGAGAGGGGAGGCAAGAGCGGCCGCGGCGGGGCGAGGCCGGCGGAAGCTTAGGGGGAGGAAGGGCACGGTGGGGACGCCGTGGCTCGCGAGCGGTGGTGGCGTGGGGCGAGAGAACCGAGGAGCGGGGCGGTCGAGGGGAACGCGGGTCCAGGGTGGAGGACGGCTTGATCTGGGCAGGTGGGAGTGGCCCAAGCGGGTGGGTCCAGGCGGTGGGACCCAGGCGGACCAGGTGGAGAGGGGCTGACTGGGTGGAGCCTGGGGGACTGCAGGTGGGCCAGGGTGGGGTTGGCGTGTGTGGTGCAGGGTGTGTGCGTGCGTCGTGTGGTGTGGGTGGTTTGTGTGGTGTGTGTTGTGTGAGCTGAGAGGGAGAGAGAGAGGAGAGGCCAGGGGGTGACGTGGCGGCGTGTGAGTGGGTGAGGGAGAGGGAGGAGGTGAGGTGGCAAACTGCTATAGGGTGGGGTGAGGTGGAGGGAGGGTGTGGGTAGATAGGTGGGTAGCTGCAGGATTAGAAGGGCGGGTGTAGGTGGACCGTTGTATTTTCTAGGGGTGGTCGTTCGGGTCATTCGGCCCGTTCGACTGCCCCACTAAAATAATTAATTAAATTATTTATTTCAACCAGCGCTTTTGCAATCCGACAGCGGACAAAACAAAATACTCCGGGGACCCGGTTTTGATGTTTGAATAATGAGGGGGCGTTTTAGAAAACAAAACGGGCTTTGCGAAAAATAGTTTTTGACAAACAACACATGACGATGATGATGCAATGCACAAATTCAACGCGATTTTCTAGTAGTGGTTTTGCGGGATGCCACAACTATTCTGGTGGAATAACATGAAAAGAAATATTGTTAAATATGTATCTGAATGTCATACTTGCCAAAGGGTGAAAGCTGAACATCAAAATCCAGCAGGACCATTACAACCCTTAGAAATTCCTGAATGGAAATGGGAGGAAATAGGCATGGATTTCATCACAGGATTACCTATGACACCAAAAAAGAAGGACATGATATGGGTAATAGTGGACAAACTCACTAAGAGTGCACATTTTATTCCAGTGAATCAAAAAGATAATGCCGAGAAGTTAGTTGAAGTATATGTCAAAGAGATAGTAAGTAAGCATGGAGTACCCAAGAAGACTGTAACTGATAGGGGAAACGTGTTTACTTCAGCATTTTGGAAGCAATTGCATGAGGCACTTGGTTCAAAGTTAGATTTCAGCACGACATATCATCCTGAGACAGGAGGTCAAACTGAAAGAACAAATCAAAAACTAGAAGACATGTTGAGAGCTTGTGCACTAGATTTTGGAGGAACATGGGAGGATCACCTACCATTGGCAGAATTTTCTTATAACAATAGCTATCAGAGTAGTCTGAAGGCAGCTCCATATGAGGTTCTGTATGGAAGGAAGTGTAGATCACCAATATGTTGGTATGAACCTGGAAGCAGCAAAGAATTTGCGCCCGAATATATCAAGGAGAGACAATACATCATTGATAAGATCAGGGACAGACTGAAAATAGCTCAGAGTAGGCAGAAAAGTTGTGCGGATCAAAGCCGAAGATCATGGCATCCAGAAGTAGGAGATATGGTCTATTTGAAAGTAAGTCCAATGAAAGGAGTAAAAAGGTTCGGAGTTAAAGGAAAATTAAGCCCAAGATATATCGGACCATTCAAGATACTAAGCCAAAACAGAACTATAGCTTATGCTTTAGAGTTACCATCAAGACTGGCTCAAGTGACACATCAAGAGATAGAACTACAAGCAGACCTGACATCAAGAGATAGAACTCCAAGGTGAACAGCAAGTAAACCAAGAACAGCAGCCAAACCAAACCACCAGATCAACCCAAACATCACCAAGATGGTGACATAAGGAGGGGGTGAATCAGGTGGACAGCAAGGCCAAGCACAGGAGCTAGGAGGAGGAGGCTAGCTCCAGATCAAGCACAAGAGTCCAGCAAAACCAGATCAAGATCATCACCAACTTACTCCACAAATATCAGCTTTTGTGGTGAGTCTCATAAAACCTTCACATGATCTAATAATCTTATTTAGAGAAATGCATGTGTTGTTTTACAAAAAAAAACCTCAGAAGACACCCAAGTGGGGTGAATCCATCATAGGGATTTTTGAAAATCTAAAGGCAAACAGCAAAGCACCAGAATCCAACCAGAGCTCAGAGCAACATCCTTGCTATGGTTGTTAAACGATATTCTACAATTCAATCATATATATACCTATGATCTGTTTCTAGGCACATCTCTAAAGGAAGAGTAGCACCTTAGAAACAAATCTTTCGGATCCATAGGTTGATTAAGCTCACTACAAATTTTTCCAAGCTTTAATTCAATAAAGAATAGCTGGTACTAATACCAGGACTATCTAGATGAACCAACTAGATAAGATTTGAATCCCTAAGCCTTAGACCAACATCATTGGTCATAGGGAATTCATATATGAGCATCTTTAGTTTTCAAAGCCAAGATTATCTCAAGCATAAACTAACCAAATCCATGGTTTAGAATTAAACTTGTGTGCCATACATGATGGTGTCACAAGAACAATTCAATATGAATCAGGAAAAGCAGCAAATCATCCTAGATTCAGAAAATCAACTAACTAATCATTTTCCTATTAAAAACAGGAATCATAACTAGAATATTTCTATAATACACTTCACTGTTTGAGATCATGATGATCTCAGACCACATGTTAATTCCCAAACTAACAGCACTAGGACAGCAGGTGTATCCTACCATAATCAGGACCATGAATCTAATAAATAGTAGAAAGCTATCAAATCATTGGATTTACCAAGCATGTTTCCCATACAATCACATCATCTGAATCATATGCAATACAAGCATCAAACCATCTAGTAAGCCACCAGAAACATCATATATCATTTTAAGCAATAATCCTCAGGCCAATAAGCATTTAGTATGTGTACAGACCATCTAAACATGAATCAATTCCTCCAGTACATGAACAAGCACATCACAGAA
The DNA here is from genome assembly GCA_916181665.1 of Avena sativa. Lineage (NCBI taxonomy): Eukaryota > Viridiplantae > Streptophyta > Magnoliopsida > Poales > Poaceae > Avena > Avena sativa. Next base: position 325,488,939 of record OV702279.1, read on the forward strand.
ACCCTAAAGGGATAATCATCCTAATCTGAATCAGACAGTAGTCAGAGAGGACACTGCTAACATCTAGCATCGAATCAACAAGAACAAAGAGCATCAGGAGAGGGGAATTAAACTCACCATAGGTCCTCGCTGAAGGATAGAAGAGGAAGCAGAGGGGCCGACGGCCATGGCGGCACGGGGAGCACCCCAGAGGGGGCGCTGCAACCCGCACGGCGCCACGACAACGACCCTGATCACACCTGGAGGTGCAGAGCATCAGCTCAACGCACGACGACCACGGCCGCACTTGAATCCATGCCAATCCCCAAACCCTAGGGTTCGGACAACATCGATCCATCGCTGAAGAGCCCTAGGCTTGAATCCAATCGAATAGAACGAACGGGCGTCGTCGACAACCCCCTACTACACCACGACGATGACCAGAATGGCCGACGGCGGCAGGAATTGCCGGTGACGGCATCGCCGGTCACGGGGTCGGGTCAGAGGAGGAGAAGATGAACTCGCGTGAGAGAGAGGCAGCGAGGAATGGGCCGAGCTGGGCCAGACCCTTCAGGGTGGCTCTTTTGTCTAGTACTAGTGGGCCAACAGGGCCCAATAAAAATAACCAGCCCAGAAACAATTTCAGGCCTGTTTTAATAAAAAGAAAAAGACCAAAATACCCCTGGACTTAATAAAATCATAGAAAATAAAATAATAATCCAAAAATTATAAATAAAATATTTTTGGATTCATAATAATCCATTCTATACAAATAAAATAACATATCAAATTTTGAACATTCAAATTTTTATAGGAATTTTGTAATTTCAATATTCCTTATGGAATTTTACAAAATTATTGAAAGGTGATAAAAATAAATAAAAATCTTTTTCATTATTTATTAATATTATAGTATTTTTAAAAATACTAAATAAATATTTAGTAATAAAATTAAGGTATAATTAATAATTATTAAATCAATAAAAGTCAAATAAAGGGAAATAAAATAAAATAAATCAATACATGTTATAAATATTAAAAATAAATATTTATAAACCCTTTATTACTCAAAAAGAAACTTTTTGGGATAAATGCATATAAATTCAAATAATGCATTACATTATCTGCATAATCATATTGCTTCTTTAAATATTGTCGTTACTGGGCAATTATGATGTTTTTGTAGAACTAGAAGCTCAAGGTCCAGTGCAAGCATCAGACTTCACTACCTTGCCATCACAAGGCAAGTTCATCACTTGCTCATATCCTTTGAAGAGTCTTTATCAAAGTATTTGCAAATTGTGTGTTATCATATATGATATAAAAGAAAGAAAATATTATTTTCGTAAACAAAGAAATCATAGATATCATCGTAATTGGTGATATAATGGAGCAATAGAACTTAGAGTTCTAATTGCAACAATGATGATCAAATAGGGACTTAATAACCCCTGACATCAGTGATTCTAGCGCCGTATATTACGCGTTAGCCATGAGATTTGGAATGGGACAGAGAAGTCAGCTGTATCTTCTTCCTCTCGCATGAAGCCGGATGTGCAGGTCGTGGCTGTTATCCTCGTAGGATGGATATTAATTTGTAATTCATAGAGGATATGCAGCATATGGATGGGAACCCTCAACGTCCCACGATAGTTCTGGCATCTGACGGTTAGTACAAACCATTGCCGTAATTCATTATGTGGACATGGTGTACACCAAGGAGGCATGCGGGGTCGCGAAGGGGGCAGTGATTGGCTTGGACCAACTACTAGGCCCCACATCATGGAATTGTGGACGGGAAAGTATGCCCGGTTATGCAACAAGGAGTTGATCTCTCATGGGTAAAGTAACGCACCTCTGCAGAGTGTAAGAACTATAACTTGTTACTCCCTGTTCCGGGAAGGAGCTACGAACGCGGCAGGAAAGGAACTCCATGAAAGTTCTAGTCAACCTATGAAGGCTGGTTGTCATAGTTTTTCAGAATAAAATCAATCTTTGAAGAAAGATTTACAAAAACTGCATAGTACCAAGGATTTATAATCCAAGGTGGTAGTTAGAGCATCAAACTTCCCACCTTGCATATAATGAACTTGTTGGGTAACGCTGTTACTCATTCTTTCCTTTGATCCCTTGCTTAGACTCTGAGAATCCCGAAGACGTGCCAATGTATGCAGCTGAATGCCAAGAAGATGTGTTCTACGAGGAACCTGATCTATCCGGAGGAGTTGAAGGCTTGGATTACGAGATCCGCTACAGTGTCGATGAGGATGAGACCAACTAAGTATCTAGTTAGTAGTAACCATCAGAGCCGAGCAGCATGAACTCTATAGAATAAGCTGTTGAGCCCCACTCCTAGTCGGAGTTGTTACTTTTAAATTTCTGCTGAACATCTTATATTTTGGTTTGTAAGTTGGATCTTTTGTAAGTCTTGAACTTCCGGTGTTGTAATAATAATAATGTGTGTACCTTTGTAATATGGACCCGCAATGTTTCTGTTGTACCACTCTGAGGGATGTGATATTTACGGAACGGTGTTCTGTGGATGTCATGTCAACGACTATAGTGTACTACGCATGCAGTGGTATGCTGGGTCACCGCAACTTTGGATCAAAAAGGTTACAAAATTGTCAAGGCATATCGCCCGTCCAGCCGCTACACCACCCAAATCAAGTGGGATTGCAATCTCTCACTCGATTGCCTCCTCTAGGATCTCGATTTCTGTTGTTGCCAACCAGTTCCTTGTCGTCACTGACCAATTCCTCATTGTTTCCAACTAGACCTCAGATATAGGAGCTCGACCACCTTAAGGAGCTCGTCCGGGAGCTCCAGGCCGCCTTCAATAGGGTAGGTGGTTAGGGTTCAAGAGGGGTCGTACCCTGGGTAGATGGTGGGAGATGAGAAACTCTAGAGGTCAGAGGAGAAAGAACGTGGTGCCGGCTGGTGGATCCTGAGTGACTTGTGACCCTCAAGATTAGGTCAGGGAGGATAAACATATATGTTTTTGTGGACTTTTAGGCACTAGAGAAGTAGGACCGGGAATATAGAGGCCCATATACTACTTCTTTCTTATATACACGCGTTTTAAGTGCTAATTTCTGTAGGTTGCACTGATTAATAGCCGACCGATTAAATCAATTAATCGTCCAAATTCTGATTAATCGCTACTCCCAAGCCGACCGAGTAGTTAACGATTACCTGATTTTCTTAACATTGTCTTCAGGTATGACATCCTTGATGTAGCATCCGAAGTCGACAAAAAATTGAGGCATGGAGGATGGTTTGTGTTGAAAGACACCAGAAATGATCAAAAAGATGCGCCTAGTTATTGGCTCTCTTTATATAACTATAGTTGTGAAGCGGCAATATCTTGTTGCTACAAGAGTTTCAGGCATCCCAGGGCTTGAAGATCAGGATGACATCAACCGAACTTCTAAAGTTTTGTTTATTCTTAATCCTGATTGGATCGATTGTTGTATACAGCATGAATGTAATCTGGTCTGACCCAGACAACCTTGAAGTTTTGGTGTTATAGAGACACACTTCTGCAGCCTGTTGTGCCAATTCTTTTCTCGTTATACAAAACCATAGGGATTTTATAGTTGTATAAGGATAGTGCTAAGAGATGCATACACACTGGATCATCGGTTTGGTTGACCCTCGTGTCTCGTGAGGTTAGACTAGGATTTTAGACAACCTTCTTGTATTTTAGACTAGGATTTTCTAGTCATACATATACCTCACGAGGGTCAACCAAATCAATACAATAGAAATTAGGGAATAATATTTTCCACAACTTGTTCATCAGTTTTTTTGTGTGAATTTAACAACAATATTGTTTTGCAGCTTGTAGAAATATGATGCCCCATAGTGTTGTGAGAGCAATATGCGTACCAACACATGTGCAGCACCTGTGTAGGCTCCTCACGTACACATATGTACTCCGGGGTCATGTTGCTGCCGTGAGCGATTTGTGTGTTTTGTGCGACAGTGGTACGAGACCCTTCAGGCGCCGGTGCACACACATAAAACCCGAATGCTGCTTGCTCGAGAGCAAACACCTGACCGTCTTTGTGTTCCTTGCTGCCTTTAGGGTTTGTTTGATTCGTAGGATTCACAAAAGATAGGAATAGAAAAATCACGGGATTAGTGTGGCATGTCCACTTGAATTCTATAGGATTAGGTAGGTATCTATAGGATTTTGGATCAAGTGGTGTTTGATTGCACAGAAAATCGAAGGAATTGTACAAAGAGGTTGGAGTGGATGAAAATTTTCCTCCAAAATAGAGTACAAAGGAATCCTTTAAAGGATTTTCTAAGAATTGTAATCCTTTGAATCAAACAGCAGTTATAGAAAAAAATCCTAAGAATCCAAATCCTACAAAAATCCTACGCAATTCCTTTGAATCAAACAAACTCTTAGAAGTTTTACTCGCTCCGTTACATAGTTTTCGCTCCTATGAAGTTGTACTACTAAATCAGAGAAATATAGTACAGATAGAGAACATATTTTATCTTTATCGCTAGCAGGGAGTCTCGGCCGCAAAATTACTCAAACCTGAGAGGAGACTAATCAGACCGATGTTGAACAGTCGCACTAGCTAGCCTTTACCAAGATTAAGCTAGAAACTTAAGCTAGGAACTAGCTAGCCATAATTCAGATGGGGAAGCTCCTCTTGATCCGTTCCCTGTCTGCATTGTAGCATCAGTGTCTAGATCGACTAGCTGGTAGTAATCAACAAGCCACCCATGAACACGCATGCGTAGTGCATGTATGGAGCTTGGAGACCCCAGTAATCAGTATGCCATACATGCTCACGCCTAGCTACTGGGTTAGCTACTACTCCCTCCGTTCCAAAATATAAGACGTTGGAGAGTTTTCTGACAACCCCCCCAAAACAGCGAATTGTACAAAAATGCCCCCAGGGCCTGTCGGAAACAGCAATTCATACCAAATTTCAATCGATCGTCATGATCATCGTCTAGGTCTCGACCCAGCAACGCGTACACGCGCGCGTCGCCAGCAGAATCGATCCTCCGGATCCACGCGGGCACCGGGGCACGTCGCCGAGCACGCCAAAATCGATCCACGCACGCGGCAGGAATCGATTCTCCGGATCCACGCGGGCACGTCGCCGAGCACGCCGGAATTGATCCACGCGCGCGGCCGGAATCGATCAGCGCACGTCGCCTAGCTGCATGTCGGCCCCAACCTCCCAGTTGGATCCTCCCGATCCTTCGGGCTGGATCCGCGCATGTCACACAACTGCACGTCGCCCCCATCCTTTCAACTGGATCCTCCCGATCCACGCATGCGTGTCGCCAAGCACACCAGAATTGATCCGCGCATGTCGCTCAGCTGCACGTCGCCCCCAACCTCCTGGTTGCGTCGGAAGCTCTGATAGCTCGTTCCCAACATCCCGGGTGCGCGATGAGGAGAGCTCCAACAGCTCGTCCCCAACCTCCCAGCTGCGTAGCTTCTCTCTGACGACATCGCCTTCTTCTGGCCAGCTCCTTCTTTAGCTTGCCCACGACATCACCTTCTCGCCGGTAGCTCCACCTTGGCTCGCCGGCAGCTGTCTGCTCCCAAGGTCGTCGAGGCACCCAAACCCAGCGCGCCTGAAAAACAATGGTCATTCCAGATCTCAATTTACGCCACCTCAAGAAAAAGAAGAGGATGACTAAGACTATGCTGGGAATTGTCACACTAAAATATCAGGAGTACCCAGAAATGCAATACAAATATAAGGAGTACCCAAAGCAGCCAAATGTTCTTTTCCAATTATTGTTATGACTGATGCAGCAAGTACTCCACATACACATGATGAAACTTCATACCATAGCCAACAATCCATATTACAAACTGAAGAGTACAATGAAAGTATAATGTCTACTCCAACTACAAAACCGAAAGTTAGCAGTGTGCATATGACATGCATATGGCTTGGGAAAAAAGGCACAAATTAGCAACCGGAGTACTTACATCATATTATAAATTCTCCATGTCATGCTTGACCAAGAGCTTTTCATTGATTGTGTAATGCTACTTAGAGGAAATAATCTTCAGCGCTGCTTGTTCTTGTACTCCGGGACTGCCACAAGTTGACAAGTAATTAGGCAAATATAACCACAGGTCCCTAATAAAATGAATCACTTTCTAGCCAATAATTGAATGTTTACAGCAGCCACGGAATGTATACAGTGCACTCAAAGCAGAATATTTGACATTGGCAATTCTTTAGTGTTGCAGAATATTACAGCTAGGAGTAGTTATCTGCACAAAAATGTTTAGACTGAATTTTAGATTCCATAAACACACAAGGAGTAGTACACTGACTTAGTCACTCAAACTTTCAGTTACAACAAGCATTATTCAGTTAACAAAAAATAAATGCCAAGCGTAATAAATTTGTTAACAATATGGAATTTGCAAGATAAGCAGCAAAAATTCAGGTTAACAAAAATCCAGTGTTAAGTGAACAGTACAGCAGAAATACCGCAGTAGTCATTTATAGTACTCCATGGAATATAAATTTGCTAGACGGAGTACAAGCATTGCTACACGGAGTATTGACAGTACTAAATATAATCTGAATAGGAAAACAAGCATTTACTTCATCATGTTGACATCGCCGCTATAAGGAGTATTGACAGTACTGAATACAAGGAGTACCAATGAACATCATTTACCAATTCTGAGTAGACAATTGGCTAATTAATTGAGCTACTCCATCGTGTTGACTGTACTCCTACAACAAAATTCAGAGTACCGAACAATTCGCAAGAATGTTTCCCATCATGGCAGAGTATTTCCAACAATCATCAGTAATCGTAAATTGGAACATTGGAGATTTGTATAGAGGCTGGAATCAACGCACACTCCAAACAAAGCTACTCCACTTCAAGCAAAGACATGCGAGCAGAATTCATCGGCTAGACTGATCGTACGTGCCCAAACTCGAGGTAATTTTGATTGCAGAATTGGCTAGACTGACGTACCATGGCGAGCTCGAGGTAGAAGACGACATGGGCGCGGTTCTGCTGCAGCGAGACGGCGGCGCGCCGGAGACGGCCGGGCGGACACGGCAGCCTTGACCGCCACCAGTACTGCTGCATCTGCTCTTGGGCCTCACCCTCCCCAATCCTATTCCTCCCCGTGCTCCGTGTCCGCGAGCCCAGCCTCCTTCTCCTTCAACTTCGGCCTCCTTCTCCTTCGATGTCAATGGACCAACCCCACTGTCAACGGATCGAGCACCACCACAGATCTTGGAGCACCGCGGGTTGCTTGCGCAAAAAAAATCTGATCTTGGAGCACTGCTGCTCACAAATCTTGGGGCACCGCCGAAGATTGAGAGGGGCGGCGGCGGCGTAGGGCGCAGCGTGTGGGGAGCCAGTCGGCGGCATGTGGGTAGCAAGGCGGCGCCGCCGAGGGTGGAGCGAGAGAGTGAGCCAGGAGAGAGGGAGAGAGGTCTGCCCGTGCGACGACGCGAGTGAATCGTCCGTGCGAGCCAGGGGCAGAAGTGGAAACCGGGGAAATATCGTAACGTGACAAAATTTGTACTATAAATGCTTAAACGTCTTATAATTCAGAACGGAGGGAGTAGTACTGTTTCAGTGTTTCCCCTATAAAAACACCGAACTTTTCTTTTTCTATAAATAGCATATACACTAGCAGCTCATAAAATCCATAAAAAAATCCTTTTTTCTTTAATTTGCTGGAATCTTTATTTTGCTTTCGGTTATCGATTTCCTTCTTCTTTCCCCTGTTTCTCCCCTGAGTTCCATGCTGGGTGCATGCACACTATAGCAACACTGTGCATGCTAACGTTGTTGATATATATTCTTCTAGTCCAGGTTCTCTCATAAAGCGCCCGTCCGTACATGTTATCATGGCGCATAATCTTGTGTGGGAAATATAAGTGTAGAGCTAATCTCGATCAGACCCCACTAATTCATTCGTGATCAACATTGAGTGCTCCCTGCACCGGACAAAGAATCATTCTGCCTTACGATTGCTTAACTTTGGCCCATAATCGTTATTCTATAACTGTAAACATAGCTATGAATGCATACACATAAGAAAAGAATTAAAATAACACGAGGTAGTACAAGAACAAGCATGGATGTGTCCCATTGCCATTGTAGAGGTGGATGCTTACATCAATCGATGCAGAGGTTTTGTTCGCCACCGTATTCGAAAAGAGTAATATGATGCTATTACTACAAAAATGGATATCATTTGATTTTATACATATCTAATGGATAATATTATATAGCAAGAGGGCAGTGGTGTACAAAATGTTACTATGCACTAATATTTTAGTAGACCTCACATCACTATCAAAACCTTAGAGAGGGGGGAAATGAGAACCGCTAACTAGCTTCAATAGAAATTCCATCTTGTTCTAATTGAAACTAGTGTACAATCAATCAAGCATAATGTCAACATTACTAGTTGGTATTGTGTCTATTTTCAAGAGAAAATAATGGAATTGTGATCGTAGACCATTAGAGATCTTATTCATCTTACATTGATTGATGACCGCAAAGTTATTCAGATCATATTAATTAGTCTGATAAAAACAAGAATATTTTCTCTAAGATGGGTTATGGATCTATATCAAAATATTATGGAAAAAGTGTGCTTTTGGTTACTCCACTTGCAGAAGTCTAAGTTTGGTCCCTCGACTCCAATACAGGAAAATGCCTCCCGAGTATCAAAACTGTCTAGATATTTTTGGTTGATCTAGCAAAGATGTTTTGAACATGGCGGCCCAGTCATCACAATAATGGACAAATTCAGAGAAATAAAAAAATATTTCGATAAAGTTACTAGAGTTCACAAGAATTTTTAAAGTTCACAATAAGATTGATTCTAGAAAAAAAAAAGGGAACTCTGTAAAGCTACGCAAAGTTTTAGTTTACAACAACAAATCATATATTTAGATTATTTTATGGTTTTTTATTATTTTATTTTTTCCGATTCTTCCTATTTCCCCTCATTTATTTGTAATTCCTAATTTTAATGTTTTATTTAAACTATTATTTTTGTCTTTTTATCGTTTTAAGTATTATTTTGTTTTCACGTGCATGAAACTGTTACCACGTCCGTGTTAAAACTATATAGAGTGTTGCAAAGGACTAAACTAGGCAGTGTATATTGGAGTTGAGGTAGCAAACATAAACTTTGGAAAAAAGGTGAGCGGACTAAAATATACCTTCCGAATATTAGCTGTGACATATTTTTTTGTTTGCAATACCAAATTCACGGTTGGATTTATAATCCCATTATTTTTTACCATAATATAATGTCATTATTAATCGAGATGCAGATATAATAGTGTGTAAAAAAATAGTAGTAGTTCTGGATAAATCTGAAAACATGTAATGATGGATGATGTGTGACTGTAAGTACTGGGTGAAAATGTGGGGTATGTACAAATGAGTGCTCTGTTTTATACCCAAAATTTCAAGATCCACATGCACATCATCTAACAAATGAAGAAGGATCATCATGATTGGTGTGGGCCAACATACTGGTTCGACTTTATGGAGAAAAGAGTCTCGTGTGTAAAAGCTGCTGCATGCTACATGCTTGTGTCTTCTACCTGGAGAAGCGTCGGCTATCCTACGCATGCATGCTCGTATAGTGCATGCTCCCTCCTACACAAGTACGTACGATAGTACAAAGTACAGTACCTTATGACGTACTGTATTGTGTGCACAAACTGCGTGGTCCGAAAACGAGACAACAGTGTAGGCTGTGGAAGCATTGGCCAGGTCCTGTGCAATTCCCCCATCTGTTGCCACCGACAAGGTGAACATACTGAAGTAGCTTCGTACTAAACACATATGCGCAGCTATTTACCCTTGAGCACACACATCAATCCAATCACCACCACACACCACGAGCTAGCTAGTAAGTACTCTCTTTTTTTTTCATCATGGCGATGTAAAAAGAGTAGTAACAGTAAGAGCCTCTTTGTTTTGTAGTATAAGAAAAATGAAGGGATAGGAAAAAACATGATTACAATGGCATGTACATGCTTCAATCTTCCATGATTTTATATGCATCAAAATTTGTTATTTCATCAGATGAAAATAACATATTCTAAAATCAAAGATTTGAGTGGATTTTAGATTTCATATGAATCTAGTTCAAAGGACCCCTTAGAAAAATTTCTATATGATTCAAATCCTACAAATTAAACAACCACACCATAGAAATTTTTGCAAGCATTTGAATCCTTAAAAAATCACGCAAATCTTTTTGAATCAAAGAGCCTGAAACTCACCGTAGTTGTTCCATACAAACATATATGACAAGTCGACATACTCAAGTATCAATATAGTACCATGGTATACGCATATGCCTTAAAAATCGTTAGGTTTAACGAAAATTCTGGCTAACGTGCTTATGCAAAAATTGGTGGTCATGTTGCGCCTTTCTCGTTTTAAATATATGTCACAATGTCACACCTCATGTTGATGTCATCAATATTATTTGCTAGATCCAAAAATTCAAGGTGACACAAATAGTTAATCCCATTGACGATTCATGTTCAACCCTAATATGATCTAAACAAGGGCAAACCAGATCATATGTCATTATTTTTGACGAATTGTTTTTCCATCGCACCAGTTGCCAGATCAACAACACCCAGTGGTCGATAATAATGCATGGTTATCCGGTGCTTTTTACACGTCTATAGGCATTGCAATGCCATATTAGGTAAGGAGTGCATATTCAAGTGTTCCCAACAACAAAGTGATAATGCCATTCAAGTAATAGGATGCGAGCATCACAAGGATTGACACATATGATGTTAAGGAACCTGGTATCCAAATTACTAATCCACAGACTTTGTTTTGGAGCTTACTAATCAGCAGACTAAGTGGTTAATGCTAATTATCGATGAAATGAAGTTGTTTGAAGCATGTTAACATGAAATCTAGTTTCGAATATATCCTCATGACCAAATCAAAAGGCATAAACATATTTAAATTTAGTAACTAAGACCTGATAGAGTTGTAGATACCATCGGTGTAGGCACTGGCCTGTTGGTTTTGAATGACATGGGAGTTGTGAGAATGTAACGCGTACTCCCTTCGCTAACAATTACGTCTCGTTCTAGGTTTAGTCAGATAATATGAAAATGGATATAGTATGAAAATATACTTTATGACAGTTTAATATAATATATTTTGCACTATTGATGTTGCTGTTTTTCGCTAAATATATGGTCAAAGTTTACAAAGCTTGATTCTGACTGAACTCATAACGTCGATGTAATTGTGAGTGGAACTAGTAGTACGGTCCTTATTATTAGTTATCTTGGCACGCACCATGCATGTCACCAGTTAATCAAGACGACAACCTATGACAGCAAAGAACAAAGCGAGAGGAGGGGCCGGGGTGGCTTGTATATTAGCCTGCGCAGCGAAAGAGTAATGTACGGGCGCAAATACTTACTAATAACGTCACGGCCCCAATCATCACAGATCAAGAATCCAATGATGCGTGTGCCGCTCTACAAATAATCCTCCCTACCCCTGGTCCGTACGCCCTAGTACGTCTTCTAGTAGTAACAAAACTACAAAAGGACTACCAGTCGATCCGACGTCGCAACCACAAGCAAGGCCCCCGGCAGATCGAATAAAGCACAAGCAACCGATCGAGCTAACTAGCCTTGCGGCATTCCTTAATTATGTTCCTAGCTAGCATGCCACTATATGATAAAACAACCCTCAAGATTCAAAAAACTAACTGAAAATTTAAGAAAAGGCGAGTTCGGCGTCCTTCCGAGAGGCATTGCATGAGTATGCAACATTTGTGTCGGGACTTTTTTTTAATGGAATCACTTTGTTCATTCATAGCAATGTATCTAGATGATGCAAGCACAAAAAGGTTCAAGCTCTTCTCTCTCTCTCTCTCTCTCTCTCTCTCTCTCTCTCTCAAAAAAAAAAAAAAAAAAAAAAAAAAGGTTCAAGCTCCCTTACTGTCTCGCATGTTAGGACTTAGGAGGGAGTTTAATAAGATAGCCCATGACCTTACTAAACAGTGTGTGTTGGTTACGGAATGTGGATACCGTATAGGTGTGGACAGATCGTGTCATAGAAATAGCATATGGGGTCCTTCGGCGGACGTACCTACGCGTGCCAAGATTGATACTCTTTTTTATGTCTTTGTTGCCTCTGACTAGACCCTCTTGGGCTACTACCTCATCTTCGCTATCTCCTTGACCTTCATTAGCATCGTAAGATTGGCGGAAGATTAATCATCGATGGTGTGATGGTCAAACTCACTTGTGTTGGTATTGTTAATTTCATGTATTCGATTTAAAGCACCTTCCTTTTTTCTTCGAATGTCCATCCAAGGTTCAACGAAAAAATGTATCCTTCATTGGAGATGTTGTTTCAAGAGATCGACGTCCCCAATGACATATTTCCTTAAGTAGGATGAGCCGGTAGGACATTGAAAATGACATCATTTTGTTGATCAACAGATGTCGGTGGCAGAGAAGGATGACACATGGGAGCGGAAGATGAGGATCACCATGAGAGTGGCATAGGTGCGAAGCTCACTGCTTCACATACCTAGAGGAAAAGAACCACTGGCGAGTGAACAAGCATTCAAAGATGATATGATCGGTGGTTCCCACGGCCATAGGGTCGATGGATAACTGACATTGACACGCATGGAACATGTTCAGAACATATTGTGTCTAGCGAGTGTGGATTCATGATTGGACAAAAGCCCCTTCCTTAAAAAAGATTAGTCACAAAAATCTAGCTTGAAACGTTGCAGTTTTTAGCTTGGGTTGTCTTGAACTAGCTAGGAATTTAACTATTTTTCTATGGGGGTGACTACTTAGAAATAGTTATTTCTCAGTCAAGTGGAGTATAGGTAGCCGTCCATCAATATCTTCTCATCGTCTTTATGCTTGTATGAATCGAGGATTTTTTTTACACCGGATAATGTTTTACTTTTAAATTAGAAATAAGCCATATGTTTCAAGTTACTCAGCATTTTAGATTTTGTTTGGAAAATCATTTGACCAATAATTACTATATTATATATTTATGTGACATAAAATTGGCAGTATCATTTAAGTCGTATTCCAAAGTGCTTGCTGGTGGTTATGCTTTTTGTGTCACAAAAGTTACATATTGGTGGCGTAATTGTTGGTCTTGTCCTAACGATACCTTATATATATGCATAACCCACAAAAAATAATATTCATCATAGTTATTTGAGGAGAGAGTAACTATATATTATTTGCTTCTGAAACAAGTTAGAAATTGCGAAGTGGTTTGGACAAAATAGCCGTCTGATGCAAGAAAAAATAAAACACTTGAATGGGGTATGGATCAGCAAGGGTGTGGTCTACCACGTTAATCTTGGACAAGACCGGACGAGGGGGAATTAAAAGCAAGCACACGGCCGGTACGTGGGGTTTTAAGCTCTCGGAGTGTTGGCACGGCAGGGGTCACGATTCACGACTCACGGGGCGATCGAGAGGGCAAGTTTTTTCATGCATAAAAATGGGCAAAAGCGCATGCATGCACGCACAGTACGTCGCCACAGTGCCGCCGGTCGATCGAGAGGATCAGAGCCGGTCAGCGTGTGCAGGGGCCGGGCGGCCTGTGATCCATGATGATGATGGCAATGATGCGAGGCGGGGCCATGCAAAAGACGAGACGAGAAGGGCGATCGAGGTAGGATCGCTTTCCTCGCATCGATCGGGCGGTCAGGCCCTAGCGATCTGATTCCAGCACACGGCGCCGTGCGGATGTCCGCTGGAGAGCAAAAGTGAGGGTGGGACTGGGGAGAGGGAAAAGGCTAGCTACTGTTCTTCTTCCTCTCTTTCTTCGAAGGGTATCTCCTTTTCCTGCATTCTCTCTCTCCTCTCTTCCCTGTCCTCACAAAAGGGCGCATGGCGGCTGCAGCCAAAAAAAATTGCATTGGGGAGAGAGATCGAGCTCAAGGGCCAGTAGGAGAAACGAGATCGATCGAGGTCAGAGCAGGCAGCGTGCATTTGAGAAGAGGGCCAGAGAGAGATGTACAGAGAAGCCAAGAACACGCCGTGGATCTGGACGAATCTATGGATCTGTAATCAGATGCATTTCACTCCGAATGTAAAATTGCAGGAGTGAAAAGATAATCGAGGGCATGGAAGATCCAGGAAGTTGCACCGGGCATGCCTGCATGCATGCAGACGAGTGCTGCATGCCTGGCCAGCCGCGCGCGCGCGCACGTCGGAGGCGGAAGATCGAGTGGGGGACTGTGGGAGCTAGCTAGGGAGATCTTTGGAGAGAGAAATGGAAACAGTGGGTAGGCACGCCCGCACGTGTGGTCGTCGCCATGGGCCTGGCTTACTTCTCCCCACGCAGTCTACAGTCCCATCCGATCCGCCCGGGGACCAGACACAAGATCTCCTCCAGTCTGCTCTCACTCTACTTCAAGAACCAACCTGGAGACAAATTTAGATCCAGCAAATTCCTTCACAATTAAACCAACCTGTACTGGTGCTAGGATTTATTTTTTCGGGTTGGTGCTAGTTTAATTACCCAGTGAATGAACCCTCAGCCACGACATTCTCCAAGTTTGAAGCCTTTTTTTGTTTTGTTTTTGCGGGGACAGTTAATTTGAAGCTGGTTAAGAAATGCATGAATGAGAAATCGCAGAAAATGGGGGAGTCATTGGTAACTAGCTAGTGTACTGGTTGATGACTGTATGTGTACATGTACCATTGATGCAAGCTTTTAATTTGCATCTGTGCATGTCTCCATTTGCACAGTATTAGTGAAACACAAATTTATTGAAGTGAAGATGTACTCCATGTGTGAGTAGTGACTAGCCAGTACGTGCGTCTCTATATATAGTGTCCTACTATTTGCCCAAAACCATAGAGAACAATCAGCAACATTAAATCAATATATATAGAAGAGGATGGAGGAGAGTGGGATTCCTTGTTGCAATGGATCGAAAATCTCTTAAAATATTTGATTAGCATCAAATCTTGCTAGTAGTTTATCACAATGGAGCGAGGGTATGTATATATATGGGACATGAGCAAATTAAACAGCGCAGCTAGCACTGCTTGATTTGTTCACTCCCCAAAACTTGTTCAAACCCCAATTTCTCATATTTTGCCGACCAACTGGCACATGTACTTACCCAGCTACGTACGTACTCACTGACCTAGGCAGCTAAATTCTTAGGACTCGATAATCGAGATGACAAGAAGAAATTAAACAAGAAGCAAAGGGGGGAAGAAGCAGGACGATGAAACCAAATGGCAAGAGAAAATAGCTGAAACCTTGCAAAATAAGAGCAATCGATGTATACCGACACGTACGGAAGCATATAAAGACAAGAAGCTCTGCGAGGTGGTTCTACTATACTGATCGGGCGGTGCTTGGTGCAGCAGTACCGCTACTCCCGAGTCCCGCCGGGGCACCACCAGTGGCCGGTGCAGCCTCCACGGTGCCGCTTCCACTGCCACCTGGCTCTCCTTCAACGCCGCCAGCTGCTGAGCTCGTCCCCTCGCCAGCGGCTCCCGCCTGGAGCGGTGTCGGCGTCGGCGTGGGCTGCGTGCGCTTGCGCTTCTTCTTCTCGTAGGGTATCCCGCGCGCCTTGGCCTGCGAGTCGCGGACCTCGCGGAGGTAGATCCTCACGGCGCGCACGGCGAACGGGTTGGACTCCGGCGCGTGTCCCGACTCCTCGTAGGCGGCGCGGAGGCGGCCGATGAGCGCGTCGAGGGAGCCCCAGGCCTGGCGGAGCGGGCACGGGCACGGCGCGGGCGGGCTGGGCTGGCCGTAGTGCGCGCACCCGGAGGCGTGCACCTTGGTCTTGCCGAACTGGTCCAGGTACTTGAGGAACTCGATGACGTGCGCGCCGCTGCACCGCGCCAGCGTCAGCGGGGGACGGTGGTTGCGCAGGTACTGCAGGAACGTGTTCCAGTCCCGACGCTTCTGCGACTCGTACCTGCTCAGCTGCTGCGGAGGAGGAGGATCCTGAGGCGGCTGTGGTGGTGGAGGAGGCGTCTGCTGCTGCTGCCGCGCGTCGCCGCTGCCGGCCGAGGAGGACGGGGGACCGGCGGCGGAGGTGCCCGAGGAATCCATGCGCGCGGCTAGCTGTAGCCGGCCGTCCGGCCGACAGAGCGGCCGCGCGCGCGGCTTGAGCGGGCGATCGGGTAGTGGAGACGCGGCGGTGGATGGGTGGCGATGGGGGAGGGAGGAGAGCGACGGGGACGGGGAGGTGAACCTGAGCTAGATGAAGTGAAGGGGACGGAGGTGTGATGTGTGAAGGTGATAGCAGGGGAGCGGAGGCGCGTGTGGGGGCCGGGGAGCATTTCACGTGGTGGGGCCCACCGAACAATTCCCTAAGCACGAAGCTACGTACTCAACCGAAAAAAGTACGTACGTACGGTGCGCGCGTATGGATGAACAGTATTGCATGTAGGTAGACACCTGTTGCATGGCCAAGTGGCCGTTCGTGTGCATCGGATGCGGCAGCGTTTAGGGTACCGCCCGTGTCAAACAGTAGCAGCTGCCGGCCTGCCGGACGAGGATAGTACTGCTCATCATCGATAACATGGTGTGTTGCTATTTCAGATTTTATAGCTGTATAGACTGAAATTCATGTGAAACATTTTTTAAGAAAGAAAAACCCTACAACTTGCATATTATCGATCTCATTGTCCACCACCGAAAAACCTTTTCTCCAGGGTGCAACAGATTAAAGGAAGTCGCCCTAAAATATTGCAACTTATGAAAAGAGATTGTTCTCTTGATAAATTAATAATAATCTTAGGTACCAAAATCAGACATATAGCATCTTTATATGTTTTTATTGTTTTATTATAGTGTGGGACATATACATTTCATAGTCTAAAGGTTTGTGTGAACTTTTTCGTAATATAATAAAATCATGATATATCTATCTAAAGAAACCCATCATAATTTTAACCAGATTAATCATCAATTGGTAGTGTGATAGGTGGTGAGAGTCGTGGCCATAGACACTCTCCGGAGCTCACATTTCTTTAAGTAACATCACAGGGCGAAAAAACAGCCCGGACCATTCCCATTTATTTAGAAAAAAATAGTCATTTATAACTTGAAGAACCCAAAAATTTAAGGGCAACCAAAAAAGTAAACTATATACCAATTACTTTACAAGTTGCGGATGACTATAAGGGGAAACGAGGTTGGCAAACATAATGCTCGAGTCCTTAAGGAGAGCTATGGAGGTATGATGAGATCATCAATTCATCGATGCAATTATAGAAGACAAAATAGATATCTTCATCTTTATTGTTGAAGATCTTCCAATATATTGCACCATTTCCATAGGTCCCATAGCACGAAGATTAGCACTGAACAAGGTACTTTGCATACATGGGCATAATATCGTAATAACGAACTCTCTGCACCTAGGATATTCAAGTGATGAAGAAGAACGATGTAGCATCCTAGAGAAATACGAACGCTTTAGAAATGATTTGTAAAATGTGAAATTTGCATTGCATGCATTTGAAAAGTGTAAAAAAATAAACTTTTGTTTTCGGAGGGTGTAAGTGATTGAAGTTGAACTCTGGCATTGAATTTTGACTTTGGTCAACCCTAGGATTTAAATTCAAATTTTAGAAGGAACTTATATTTTTATAGGAATTTAAATTTCAACACACACATATTTGAGTAAAATACTCAAACACACTCACATTCGATAATTAAGATTCTAAAAGAAGTTAGAATCAACTTTTGAATTCAACATTGAGGTTTGAATTATTCAAACTTGAGTTCAAATTCAAACATACATAATGAAATAAAATAAATTCAGAAAATGTAAAAAAATTATGACAGTGGTTAGAAAGAAATCTTTACTCATAATAAAATGAATACAAGGTTGTTTACAAGATGATCTCCCAAATAAAAATACAACAAATGATCTGATCCTATTACAAACTATAAAAGAAAAGGAAAAGAAAAAACCTAAACTACATTAGATAGTCTTCTTATCTCATTCTTGCTCTTCATGATCTTCTTCTCATCTGATCGGCAAAATAAAAAACAAATATTGAAAAACCATTTGTAATGGTTAAAATGTAGTTTTTACCCTCAAGTAAAACCAGTTAGTGTAGAATCCATTTAGAAGTTTAGGAAGTTGTCATGAACCTCAATAATTTGAGGTTTGAGCAAAGTGAATGGCAACAAACAGAGTAGCAAGTGATCAATGTATTGCATAAGAAAAATAGAGTAACAAAATGTACACTGTATCATCAACAATTGAACATCGGGAGACAATAGTAGTAGTAAACTATGGCAATAAAAACAACTCACAAAAGAACCAATAGTAACTATCTTGGGGCAATAAAGCAGTAGATCAAATAACAATACCAAGACAAATATAAGTAGTTCACAATTACAAATGAACACACCTTAGACTTTTGGATTCTTTGAAAGAACGAAGAATCAAGCTAGTGAACACTTGGCAGTTCACAAAGCTTGAAATTTAAATCATGAACATGTAAACATCTAAGTGAGAAAGTAGACTTCACTATAAGTAAAATATAAAGTGACAAAAATCTCAAACTTAAAAGAAATGTTTTGTCCAAATTGATAAAGGAAAAAGTCCTAAAATAGCCCTTAACCGTAATGCCTAAATTGGCATATGAGATAAGCAAACTTATACACTGAATCCACATATAAGACAACCTAGAGAGGTAGTATAAGAAGCATAGTTAGATGCATGAAAAGGGGAGCTTCCAACAGGACATGAACCCTAGAACACTATAAATAGGATCTTAAACCCAACCCTAGAGACCACAATCCTCATAGCACACTCAGGTCATAGGACGAGTGAGAGGACATAAATAGAAACGACACTTTTTTAGTGAGAGAGAGGGATCTGAGGAGGATAAAGGAGCAAGAACATAGGAAGAACTACATCCGATCTTCATCAAGAAAATTCAGAAATCTACAAAGGTTCATAGATAAAACCCGAGGATCTTAGAGCATATGGAGAGAATAGGGAAGAACATTACAGTAATTAGTAGGCTAGTACCCACGCATCTTCACGAATGAAGAACCCCATAGGATTACTCATAGTGCTTGACGTGGAGCACTTCGTTGGAAACCCCAAGAGCAAGGTGTGATGAGCACAGAAGCAAGTCTTCCCTCAGTAGAGAACGAGGTTATCGAACCAGAAGGAGGAAGGAAACGTCACACAGGTGTTGCAAGCAAAGCGGAGACCTGCACAACACAAACTCAAGACTTTGCCCAAACGAATCAGTGAGGTTGTCAAGCTCACCGATTTGCTGTAACAAAGGATTAAACGTACCGTGTGGAAGGTAATGGTGGTTTGCAGCAAGTAAACAAGTAACAGTGGAAGATGTATCAATGGTAAAGATGGGACCGGGGTCCATAGTTCACTAGAGGTGCTCTCCTAATATAAACAACATGGCATGAAGGGTAAACAAATTATAGCAGGGCAATTGACACGAACTGAGCAAGGCATAACGATGCAATTACTAGTCAGAAAGATCCTATGAGATTCGATTAGGCAATACAACAAGATACATATACCGCCATCCAACTGCATCTATGACTAGAAGTCCACCTTCAGGTTATCATCCGAACCCCCTCCAGTATTAAGTTGCAAGCAACATACAACTTCTTTAAGAAAATTATGTAAGGTAAACAGTCCACATGTTCCATGAACAAGAGACCGTTGTTTTATCCCTAGTGGCAACAACACATCTACAACCGAAGAGATTTCTGTCACTTCCCTTGGAAACTAGAGGCATGAACCCACTATCGAGCATAAATACCCCCTCTTGGAGTCACTAGCAACTACTTGCCAAGATAGCTACTAACAACGCAGAGCATGCAAGATAAAAAACAACATAGACATGATAGAATCATAAAGACAAAATCATTAACCAAACCAACATAATAATCTCAATATTCATCGGATCCCCGTAAACACAACATGCATGATTACAAATAGATTAGATCTTGATCATGAACGAAGCTCACAAGATCTATACATGAAAACACAAACGAGGAGATACAACCATCTAGCTACTACATGGACCCATAGTCCAAGGTGGAACTACTCACGCATCATACCGGAGAGAAGGCTTCCGGGATGATCTCCCCTCCGGTAGGGTGCCGGGAAGAACTTCAGATCCCCTCGATCTAGGGACGATGCTGGAGGTGGATATAGACGGTTTCGTGGAGATTTGATCGGGTGCTTAGGGTTTCTGCATCGGGGGCTTCTTATAGGCAAAGGGGGAGGCCGAGGAGGCGGCCAGAGGGGCCACACCCCTCCCAGGTGCGGGCCCACCCTGGCCGCGCCTAGGGGGGGTGGCTGCCCTGGCACGCCTCTCCGTCTCCCCGCTAGACTTCTTGTTCCCCATGGAAAATTATTGACTTTGACGTTTGTCCCGTCCAATTCCGAGAATATTTCCTTACTAGCTTTTCTGGAACCAAAAACAGCAGAAAATAGGCAACCGGCACTGTGGCAACTTGTTAATAGGTTAGTACCAGAAAACATGTAGAAAGCACCTCAAAGTGTAGATAAAGCAAAGCAAAGTAGATAATAAACAAGCATGGAACATCAAAAATTATAGATACGTTTCCGGCGTATCAATTACCATACCATCACCATATTATACTAGGCACAACCATTCTTATTTCAAAAACATTACCCGCGACATATATTTAAGAACAAAATCCCCATAGCTGCCTCACATCGCTAAATAAAATCATAGGATTAGCCTAAGGATGAAAATGTAGATATAAAGAAAGCATTCTAGTATTACAAGAGTAAACCTACACAAGTAAGTGCAGATAACAATTGAACAACATACTTACAGTTAACACCTGAACCCAAGGTTCGGGGAAAAAGTGAACAAATAGACAATATCACTAATGACCACAAACTTGAGAGCACAACTTTCTACCAGATTAACACTGATAGAAAAGCTCACTAATCAATTAACTTTAAAGAAATACACTTAAACATGAATGATGATTGAGTTGTGGATTTTAACTATAGTAGTAGTAAGATCAACCACAAGTAGGAGTACACCATATTACTTGAACACCTAAGATAGCAAATTTAGCAACCACTTCTCCACTAACAATGGAGTAAACACTTTAATTGAAGAACAACACCTTTCATTGATAAAACTGTAAGTTAGAAAGTTCAATTAACTCAGCTATGACCAAACTCTAGAACTAAGTGGCTAGGATAGCCATAAGAACATCCCTTAGTACCTAAAATATACTAAAAGATTCTAGAGACACTAGAGATTATTAGGGGAGCCAACAATAGAAAAAGAGAAGAGAAGAGAAGAGAGAGAGAGAGAGAGAGAGAGAGAGAGAGAGAGAGAGAGAGAGAGAGAGAGAGAGAGAACTAACCTTGGCCAACTGGCAGCCGAGCTCATTAGCGACGGAAGAGGAGGAAGAAGCACTCTATGACATGCGGCACAGTGAGCACCCACGGGTCGGTGTCTCGGCCTGCACCAGCTACTATAGCAATGGGGGGCGATGAGTACATAATACAACGCCATCATGAAGGTGGGGAATGCTAGTGCTGCGCTAGAGAGCAATAGTGCCATTAATATCAAAACCCTAGTTAGGGTTGTGAGTGATTGCCCGAGAGCAAGAGCGACGATTCTGAGCGATGAAAGCGTAGATCATAGAAAGAGGAAGCACTAACAAGCTACGGCGGCGGAGAAGATGACCTATAGTCTTTGGTTGGCGACGCCGGAGGTGACGGGCAGACGCGAGAGAACGGGCACGGGTGCGAGCGAGTGAGGGGACATAGTGGTTGCTTTGGTTGGGCTAAACTGTTTCAACTTGTTTTGACCTTTTGGTATGACTAGTGGGGCGAGGGGCAATTTAGTAATTTACTTACTGGAAATTCCAAATTAATAGTGTAACATCCCAACATTTAGGAACCAATAAAGGGTAGAACTAGGATTTTGTGCATAAGCATGCATTCATTTGTAAAATGCGGGTAAATTTTTCGCCACACAAAAAACCTAAAGTGATCAGAGTTTCTTTCACTCTGTGTGTATATGAATAGCTATTGAGAGTGAGATCGTTATAATTTTTTACATGATCTTTATGAATCAATATGTTTTGGGGGGAAGAATTTGAACTTACATTTTAAAAGTTAAGATTTGGTATTTTGAAATGATTTTCAAAATGATTTAGTAATACCATTTGTTATAATAAAGAGATAATAAATAATAATAGAATTCAATATAAAGTAATTTAAATAAGAAATGACTCTTTATTTCTTATCCTTATTCCATACACATTTTACAATGATGAACTCATTAAACCAATGAAGGGGTTCAGTACAGTAAGGGAATTACAATAAATGGAATCCAAATAATAAACTATTACAAGATTGTTACAAAAAGAATAAAATAAAAATTACAATGAGAATATGTCTATCTATCTGATCATATACTAAATCTTGCATATCCAGATCTTGTACCTGCAAAAATTCAAAACAAACAAAATGAAAATAAAAGAATAGTTGTTAGGTTTACTCTCAGTGGAGAGCAGTGAAGTGTGGAGAGCAGTGAAGTGCACTGCTCAAGTTTACATCATTGAGTAATTTTTAAAGGGGCAGGTTTCACCAATATGACAGAATCTGTTCTTCCATAATAAAGAAGCCACAAGTCAGATATTAGCAACAAGTAAAAGGGGAAAGTTTCAGTAGGTGAGTGAAATGTAAAAGGTCAAAAGGTCAAACACATCATCGATCTGATCCACACCATGCACCAAACAGCTAGGCAGCACAGTCACCTAACTACATGGTGTGTGCTATCAACACAGCAGCAGCAGCCACACAAGCAAAAGGGGAAGATCTCAGCCGTGGCAAAGCTTCCAGTAGCTCATTCTCACTTTCAAACACCAAACCAGGAACACACCAAGCTTACCAAAGCTAAAAAGATCACCAGCCAAACCATACATCGGTCCATCCAAGTACTCACCAGATGGTGACATAAGGAGGGGGTGGATCAGGTGGATAGCAAGGTCAAGGCCAAGCTTACAGGAACCAGAAGGTGAAGGACAAGATCAAGACAACAGCCCCATCAGCAAGATCTAGCCATCCAAATCAATCAGCCACAACACCAGCAATCTAACAGTTGTGGTGAGTAAGATAAAACCCTCACATGATCTAATCATCTTCTCTAGATTCAGATACATGTGTTGTTTTATATCTAGAACTCTCAGAAATCACCCAAGTGGGGTGGATCCATCACAGATGATCTTTTTGAATTAAGAGTATGCTAAAATCTTTGAAATCAACCCAGGATCTCAGACCAGCATCATAGATCCTGGATATCATAGCCAAATATTATATTCTAATATGTCCATAGCTTTAGCTTATGAACTTTGGGCACATCTTCTAGTGGAGTAGCACCCCAGAATCCATAAAGCTTATGAACCCATATAAAACCATGAGCACCCCAACCATCTTAGCCAAAAGGATTCAAGATCTAGTAACTAATGATAATATCAGAACATGTCTATGGGGGATAACATGAAAGGAATCTAATTCCTAAGCCTCAGACCAACATCATAGGCTGTCATGTTTAAGAGGGAACCTTCCAACTTAGCTCTGGCATAAATCCAATGCTAAGGACCAATAGAATCAAGCCAGTAGTAGAACCAAGACTTGTGTGTTATTTTAAGATGGTGTCACAAGAATAGATTCTAAATCAAGCAGATCCATTATTTAGCTTGCATAAATAAACTTGTAACACACTAAATATCATCTTCCAGGAATCATTACCAAGTCTATATCCATGATACGTCCAAAACGTATCTACTTTCCCAAACACTTTTGCTATTGTTTCTCCTCTAAACTTGTGTTATTTGGATACAACTAACACGGACTGACGCTATTTTTAGCAGAATTACCTTGTTGTCTAGTTTTTATGCAAAAAAATAACTATCAGGAAAAATCCCGGAAAATATGCCAAAAATCCTATTTCACCTGAAGATCCACGGAGCGAGAGTACGAGACGGAGTGGAGCCTTGGGGGCCCACACCCCTGCCAGGCGCGGGCCAGTCCTGGCCACGCCTAGGGGGGTGCGGCCACCCCACGCACCCCCTCGGCCTCCCTCTTCGCTATAAGATGCCTTCTGACCTAAAAACTCAGGGGGTTCGATGTTTTTCTAGAAAGAGTTATGCTGCACCGCCACCACCAGAAACCAAGATTCGGATCTAGAAACTCCGTTCTGGCACCCTGCTGGGACGGGGAATTTGGGGAGGATCATCGCCATCGTCATCACCAACGTCTCTCCATCAACCATAAATGTTTCCCTCATCCATGAGTGAGTAATCCCCCGTTGTAGGCTATGGGGATGCTAGGGATTGGATGAGTTCTATCATGTAATCGAATAAGATTGTTAGGGCATAGTGCCTAGTATATCTATTAGTGCTATTTGACTTTGTTGCAACTTGTTGTGCTTAATGCTTGTCACTAGGGCCCGAGTGCCATGATCTCAGATATGAACTTATTATTGAATCATTATGATAGTATTGTTTGTGATCTTATCTGCAAGTTGTGTACACATATCATTGTCCGGATCCAAAGGCCCCGAAGTGACAGAAATTGGGACAACCAGAGGGGATGGTTGTGGTGTGAGGATCACATTTGTTCACAGAGTGTTAATGCTTTGCTCTGGTGCTCTATTAAAAGGAGCAACTTAATTGCCAGTAGTTCCCTAGAGGCCCCGCTGCAACGGGCTGGCTGGACAGAAGATGTTGTGCAAGTTCTCATTGCGAGCACGTATGACTATATATGGAGCACATGCCTAGGATTATTGCGGTGACCCAGCATACCACTGCATGATGTAGTACACTATAGTCGTTGACATAACACCAATGAAACACCGTTCACTAGTATTACATCCCTTAGAGTGGTACAACAGAAACACAGCAGGTCCAAGACATGACTATAGGTTACAACTCAACTCTTTACATAAGATCCAGAGAACACTCTAGGTTAAAGAGAGAGAAAGAAACTTCTAACAAAGAAGATTCGGAAATAAACAACTCAACAACTATCATACTAATAAGACTAGTATCTGAACTATTGGTCTAGCATTGCTGCTACTGCAATATATTACAAAAATAGGCTCTATGGCTAGAGATTATATTCCTATCTAATTAGTAACTTCGTATTCACTTGAGTTGATGTATATGTTGACTTTCTTGACTTCATTGAAGAGCTTTAACTTTTGATGATGATTCCTGGAGCATAACTTGATGTAGACATCGTTTGTACTGGCTTTAGAATCTAGGAAGGGTTAAGAAGATACGTTGAGTACGAGCGTACTCAACAAGTTCACTAGAAAAGGAGTGTTTGATGCACTATATCTACAGCCACAGACCATAGGTCACAGGAAATGCAGGTTTTTGTAAACATTTCTTCAAAGGTTGCTTTATTCTGAAAATCTATGTCCGTCAGCCTTCACGGGTTTACCAAAACTTTCATGGAGTTCCTTTTCCGCCGCGTTCGCAGCTCCTTCCCGGAACAGGGAGTAACAAGTTACAGTTCTTACACTCTGCAGAGGTGCGTTACTTTACCCATGAGAGACCTTAGCCTTGTTGCACAACCAAGTCATGACCTTGTCCATACTTCCTTGGTATGGGGCCCAGTCTAAGATCCAAGCCAATCACTGCCCCCTTCGCAACCCCGCATGCCTCCTTGGTGTACACCATGCCCACATATCGAATTACGGCAATGGTTTGTACAGACCGTTAGATGCCAGAACTATCGTGGGATGTTGAGGGTTCCCACCCATATGCTGCATATCCTCTACGAATTACCAATTAATATGCACGCTACGAGTGATAATAGCCACGACTTGCACATCCGGCTACATGCGAGAGGAAGAAGATAAAGCTGACTTCTCTGTCCCATTCCAAATCTCATGGTTAACGCGTGATATACAGCGCAAGAATCACTGGCGACATTGGTTGTTAAGTCCTAGATAATATGTTCCTTTACCACCAGAAATTTCATAGTAGGTTATTACCTCATGGTAAATAACCTATAATCATGTTATTATGAAAATAGTGTTTTCTGTCCTTTTTCAAATGCAGGTGATGGCAGCACTGGATTTGCAAAATACTTTACAGAAAGTAATCAAAGGACATGAGCAAGTGTGAACTTGCCTTTTGTGATTGCAAGATTATGCACTTACGGTCTTCGAGACTATAAGATCCAATATCTGAAATCAGCATCATTTGTCCGGTAAGGACTAATGTTTAAAGAAGCAATATGCTGTTGTGTATAAGTAATGCTATGCATTTTGTGAAACCCCCAAAGTGAATCCCTAATACTGTAAGTTAAGTGAACTTAGGTGATTCCTTTAAGAGTTGGTTTATCTTCAAATTTTTACTTCACATGAAGTGCATCTATAGGGATTTTTAGTTTTGATATTCAAGATATAAAAGTAGAGTGCAATAGTAATTTAAGATTTAGATTAGTTGTTATTTGGTGATTAGGATGGAAGTCTATATATTGGATTATTAAGGTTTGAAAGAACTATCCTAGTGTTGTTGCTTGAAGTGGCAAAAAGAATAACATTTGAAGAAAAGATTTCCTTCCTAAGGTTTAAACAACCCTGGTAGCTTTTAGAATATGATTGATAGAATGTGATTGATATTGTTTATGCTTGCTTGAATAGTCTGAACTTGAGATGCTTTATGTCTTAATTGAAATAGACTAAAGTTAACTTTAAAAACATAAGTGGTGTATTAGACCTATTTTTTATAAGCTTTGAGACTAAAGTTAACTTTTAAAAAGGTAAGTAAACTTAAGATGTAAATTAGGCTAGTATTTTTAGAAAATAGTATATTTATTTTTATACACAAAAATGATTTTTTATTTATTTTTAGGATTTTTCCTTATTTTATGAAATTTCACTTAGGCTTTAATGATGTTCATGTTTATTTGCATTTTATTTAACTTAAATAAGTAAGATTATATTTTTCTTAGGTACATATTATTTTTGTGAACATTTTTATATATCAAATGTATTTTTTAAGAATTTTATTTTATTTTCTAGAGATGAAACAAGTTTAGGGTAAATCATTTATTTATTCTTTTCCTTTTTATGTGAAATTTTATTTTCTTATTTTGGGGCTGGGCTAAGCCTCGGAGCCAGCCCAGTATAACAAACGGATCAGCCCATTAGACATGGGTCAACCCAGACCCGGACATAACCCTCTCTCTCTCATCTCACGCACTCGACGCTCACCCTCTCCCCTCTCGTTCCTCTCTAGTGGTCGTCGCCATCGTTACCTATCGATTCCAGTGATGTGGGCGGTTCTGGTTACTGCCACCGGTCGTCGGAGCTCTGCCTCCTCCTAGGCGACCTGGTCGTGTATCTCGATTTGTTTCTCATGCCTTAACTATCTCGTCCCCTTCCATTTCTTTGGTGCTAGGGTTCCCGGCGATGTGCCTCTGCCGCTCACTGGTTCACTCCGGTGTCTACTGGTTCGGTGTGGATGTCATCCTAGAGTAGGCGCAGGATGCTGTGCCCCTCGTGGGGTGCTCCCTGTGCCGCCCTGGTGACGTGATGCGTCCGCGAGGAACGTGTGGTAGCAAGTACCGCCGCTGCCATGCCGACGCCGCCATTTTGAGGTCACCGTCGACTCCCTGGTACACCTTCCTCTACCTCTCTTTCTTCTACCCCCTTTTGCCAAACATTCTTACTAGTGACACATTATCTGTACCCTAAGTATGATGCTATCATTTGTTGTTGTCACTCAAAACTTGCTATGATTTGTCCAATCATGATTGGTTATATGTAGATTCAATTCACTGGTTATACTTATGGCTCTAATGGGCTACACTGAAACTTGGTTTGTGGCTTAACTGGGCTTTGCCTAATGGTACTGTTATTTGATTATGTATGTTGTAAGTGAGGTGGATATAGATTCAGTTTTCTGAATTTTTGGGATAATGGCTTCCTGTGGTGCTACTCATGTATTGGTAATTGAAGATTGCAAAAAGGTTATTTATACTGGAGCTATTTGCTAAAGTAACTTAGGTTATCATGATGTAATATTGTCATTAAATAGTACTATCCATTTGACAGTTCGTTGATCTTACTGGATGATCCTTAAATTGATGGTTAGGCCAATTCCTATATGAGATATAGTTGATGCCCTGAATCTGATTCATTGATGATCTTGGTTTCCCCTTGAATATAGTTGCATCATATGATTCCTAGCAAAAGATAGCTAGGAAGATGATTTAGATTATTATTTGGATTGCTTGCAGATGGTTGTGAATGGGTTGGTGTGGATCAGATCATGTATAGGCATGATCTTGGGTTAGACAAGAATTGGAATATGCAGGGTAGCTCTTCTTTGGCTACTTAATGTCTTTCTAATCGGGACAAATGATTCCTAGAAAGGATAATTTTGGGAAAATGATTTGAAACTATTTGAGATGCATAGGTGGGTTTTATAAAATGTAACAATGTTTGTATCTGATGGTAATTGAGTATCCAATCTGCTGGAGAATTGCTTTGAAATGATTCCTACCTAGAGTAGCTAGGAAGATGATTTGAAGAAAATTGATAATTCTAATGATTAGGTAATCAAATGATGTTATTTACCTATGCAAGCTTTTGTTGGTGCTTGGATGAATTGCTTAGGATGAGATGGGACTGTTTTATGATGAATTCAGCTAGTGATGCTTTGATTTCTTGTGGCAAATGATTTGGACAACTTGATTAGCTATATAGCCTCTATTGGGTAATTTGTTGTTGTGGTGCCTCACAAGAGTGTGCACAGCAGTGAATTATCACTTTATGTCTGGCTGTGTAGTTCTCTCAGTTTGTTCTAGTGATATTCCTCTATCTGGACTATTTGCAATATAAAATAAATATGATGCCAAAACCCCTCTTGCCAATGATGCAAAGGCTGAGGCCAATTTCTATAATAAGAATGGATATTATGCTGGCATGTGCATAACCCTAGGATGTAACTTGTATACCATTTGCATACAGTTCTGAGGGTTTTCCCTTCCACCAAACTATTGTGCAAGCCCATCTACTACCTAGAAAAGGTATGATGTGGATCTGATGTCTACCTATTTGTAGAGTAGAAAAGTATGCATGTGTGATGATGTAGGTTTGTGGTTGATCTTGTGTTGAACTTGCTTGCTCCTCTGATTCTAGTTGCTCTTGTAAGCACCTGGCCTGCTCCTCCTATTTGTGGTGTTGTCCTGTTCCTCCTAGATGTTGGCTTGGCCTTGATTTCCTCCTTGTCCTAGCTCCTGGATGGCTCCAGGGAGCAACCAGAGCTAAGGGTGTGATGGAATCTGGCTAGTGGTTTGGTTGGTGGTGTAAGGATATGCTAATATGAATCTGATGAGAACTAATGGTAAAATGGTGATGGTTTCTTGCTGTTTTGAGTGTTGTAGCAAGTGTTCAGCAAAGTGTCCTCTTTTTGCTTCGGCTGATACTTATCTCCTGTCCTGGTTTCCTCCTGTGTTGACAGCACCACATATTTGCATGTATGTGTGAGCTGCTTGCACTGTTCTAGATCAGTGCAAGGCAAAATATCTTGATTGTTACTCTTCTACTTCTACTTCTATGGTGAAACTTGCCCCATAATTTTAATGCCAATGATGTAGGACTGAGGCAATAAACTGATAAAGATCAGATACTACCTTGGTGGAAATTGTTCCCTTCTTCTATTAGTTCAGTGATGATAATAACGGTGCACTACACTATTTGTCTGAGAACAATACATTACCCAATTCTTCATTCTGTTTCTTCCTTGTCTTTTTGTTTTGTTTTGTTTTGTTTTATAGGGTGAAGAATAAGGAGAGTTGAAGAACAAAAGACATAGGACCAATTAGGAAAATAGTTTAGGTTTTCTCTTTTTTTAGTCTTTTACAATTTTATTTGATTCTTAAATATTGTAAATAATATTGTATTCTTTGATTAATGTAATAAAGTTCAATTTTCTCTTTGTTAGTTGAAACTTGTAAGGGTTTGTATCTTATTTAACAAAGTTTACTTATTTCCTTTTTCTTTTACAATTCTTTTATAAAGACAATGTCATATTTATTTTGTTGTAATAAAGAGCTCTTTTATTTATTTCAGTAATGTAATTCCTTTTCAGCTTATTTGATTCCTAATACTTTACTTTTATTCATTTATTGTAAAAGATCAATGTAATACTATATGTATATATATATTAATAAAGAAATATTTTTATATCATTTTCCTTTGTAATCATTTCAATTCAAGCTATTAAGTGTTTCTAATTTCCATTTGTGAATTTTATAAATTCATTTGAATTTCATATTTGAAATTCAAGTACATGTTTGAGCAAATTTCCCCCTAAACAAGGAATTCTATAAGGGTCATGTCGAAATCTATCGCACCTGCTCTGAAGTTTCCATCAGTACAAACAAGATCTCGACCCCTCTATAGCTCTTTTAGTTTTACGCGAAAATTTCCCGGATTTTCTTATGCATGAATGCAATGCACAAACCTGTGTCCTCTATAATTCTAGGTGCTAATCCTGGGATGTTACAATTGTTTAGTACTTAGATGTTTATTCTTATTTATCTGCAATGCCCTAGATCTTGAAGTTACATGTTTAGACTTGTCCATGCAACGCCCGCCCATCCATCCATATGCCTACCGCACTCGAATCCTACTATTACTGTTACTATTGCTCCTGTTTCACTTTTGCTATTGCTTTGCTGTTGCTACTACAAACTGTTGATACTGATAAACTTCTGTGAGCAAGAACTATTTCCAGGTGCAGCTGAATTGACAACTCAGTTGTTAAGTCTTGCAAGTATTCTTTGGCTCCCCTTGTGTTGAATCAATAAATTGGGTAATACTACCCTCGAAGACTGTTGCGATCCCCTATACTTGTGGGTCATCAAGACTATTTTCTGGCGCCGTTGCCGGGGAGCATAACTTTATTTGTAAGTTCACCTCGATCTACTATTGTTCACTGCTACTCCTTTCATCATGGGGAAGTCTCGTGATGGAATGTTTCCTATTTTACTATCCACTACAAGAAGAGGTACAATCCTAAACACCTCTGTTGCTCTTGATTCACCGTCTGTTATAAGTAAGCTTGTTACACCACCACCACCACATACACATGCTACACACACTGCTACTACTGCTGATTCTGAAACTGCTTTTGATACTCATGATGTTACTTCTATTGTGCTTGATGCGAGTGGTTCATTAGGTCCTTTCCTAGATGCTACTATGGCTAGTCTAGGAAATACTGAAACTCCTAGTGAAGACACTGTTACACCTGTTAGCTCACCTGAGTCTAGAGAGAGTTATGATATTAATGATGGCTACATTGAGTTTAGTGATAATTTTGTTGAAGAGTGTCGAAACACACATGGTACAACTAGCAAAGGTCTGATACGTCCAAAACGTATCTACTTTCTCGAACACTTTTCTATTGTTTCTTCTCTAAACTTGTGTGATTTGGATACAACTAACACGGACTAACGTTGTTTTCAGCAAAATTACCTTGGAGTCTTGTTTTTGTGCGAAAAATGAACTATCACGAAAAATCCCGAAAAATATGCCAAAAATATATTTCACCAGAAGATCCACGAAGCCAGAAGAAGAGACGGAGAGGAGGCCTGGGGGCCCACACCCACCTCAGGCGCGGGCCCACCACCGGTCGTGCCTGGAGAGGGTGCAGCCACCCCAGGCACCCCCACGGCCTCCCTCTGCGCCTATAAGTTGCCTTTCAACCTAAAAACCGAGGGGGGGGGTTGTGTAGGGTTCGCAGCATAGAAAACAAAAAAAATCCTATGATGGGAACAACTATGTATCAAGATCTATCTACTAGATACAAACAACGGGCGGATATATATCCGTAGAGAACATACCCTTGAAGACCGACAAAGCTTAACGAGTCCAAACTCGTGGTTGATGTGGACGATCTCTTGCCGATCTCAAGATCGAGAGGAAGTCCTAGCGCCGCAAAACAACAGCGCATCCGTGCTCTCACACACGTTCGACGCACCAAGCAACCTCCGCCTCCTCGCTCTAGCGATGCAGCGGAAGCACAACTCTTTCTTGCCGAATAGCCACTGGGAACATGTATCTCGCTAGTCCGAGACCATGGGGGATAAATTCCAGAGGGGGAGAGAGATCCTTCACGAGGAGGTGTGAGTGAGAAGTGAGAGGAGGGGCTCCTTATATAGGGGAGGGGGGCAGCCCAAGGGGGCATGGCCGCTGGCCATGGAGGGTGCCCCCACCTCTCCCTCATTCATGTGGGTGGACACTCCACTCACAAAATGGACCTTCAATTTTCTCCACTCAAAAACCCACTCAAATTCCCATTAAATTTCCACCAGATTTAATGCAAACTCTCATTAAATAAAACTCTTTTATTTTATTCAGAATTTTTTCAATTACTTTAATGACAAACATTCACAAATAACCCCTTGCTAGAATTCTATTTCACATGCATAACCACTTTATGCAATTTCACCCGAAAACCTGTTTCGGTATCTAGTGAAATAAATTCCTGCGCTTGTTCATTCTTTCGGCATGAAACTTTTGCTCCAATTGGATGTCGGTGTCTCTTAAGTGTGTCACCCTACGGTTCGTGAATAATGTAGACATGATCGAGACCCCTCTCGGATCAATAATCAGAAGCGGGGTCTGGAGACCCATACTGACTCCCACACATTCAACGATGACTTACTTGTGATCGTCGGAACCTTTTACGCTAGTATCTTAATCCTTTTGTTTCGCGATATATTACATGTCCGAGATTCGATCATCGGTATCTCCATACCTAGTTTGATCTCGTTACTGACATGTACTCTTTTCTCGTTCCTGTGATATAACATTCTAGTGATCAAATCACTTGCTTGCAAGCTAATCAATGTGATATCACCGAGAGGGCCCAGAGCATATCTATCCGTCATCGGGATGAACAAATTCCACTCTCGATCCATGGGCCTCAACATAACACTTTATTAGTTCTGAACCCATCTTTATAATCACCCTGTTACGGTGTGACGTTTGATGTTATCAAGGAACTCTTCCGGTGTTAGTGATTGACATGATCTCATGGTCTAAGGATTAGGATCACTTCGTAAGTTGTTATAGCAATATAAACTCAATGACTTTGATCGTAATGCTATACTTCGGATGAATGTTCATCACACCATTACACTAATGTTGTGACCTCGTTATTAACAACATCCAATGTCCATGATCAGGAAGCCTATGATCATCTTGTTAATCAACGAGCTAGTTTATAAGAGAGGCATAACTAGGAACTTCCTTTTGTTTATTAAACACACATGTATTAACGTTTCCGTACTGATACAATTGTAGCATCTAAAATAAACATTTATCATAAACAAGGAATACGATAATAACCACTTTATTATTGCCTCTCGGGCATATTCCCTTCAGTTTGATAGTTTTCCAGAAAGAGTTCCGCTCTGCCGCCGCCACCAGAAACCAAGATTCGGATCCAGAAACTCGGTTGTGGCACCCTGCCAGGACGGGGAATTTGGAGAGGATCATCGCCATCATCATCACCAACGCATCTCCATCAACCATCGATGTTTCCCTCATCTATGAGTGAGTAATCCCTCACTATAGGCTTGGGGATGGTAGGGATTGGATGAGTTCTATCATGTAATGGAATGAGATCTGTTAGGGAATAGTGCCTAGTATCTCTATTAGTGCTATTTGACTTTGTTGCAACTTTTTGTGCTTAGTGCTTGTCACTAGGGCCCGAGTGCCATGATCTCAGATCTGAACTTATTATTGAATCATTATGATAGTATTGTTTGTGATCTTATCTACAAGTTGTGTACACATATCATTGTCCAGATCCAAAGGCCCTAAAGTGATAATAATTGGGACAACCGGAGGGGATGGCTGCGGTGTGAGGATCACATGTGTTCACAGAGTGTTAATGCTTTGCTCCGGTTCTCTATTAAAAGGAGCACATTAATTTCCAGTAGTTCCCTAGAGGCCCTGCTGCCACGGGCTGGCTGGACAGAAGATGTTGTGCAAGTTCTCATTACGAGCATGTATAACTATATATGGAGCACATGCCTAGGATTTTTAGTACTTGGATGCTTATTCTTATTTATCTGCAATGCCCTAGATCTTGAAGTTACATGTTTAGACTCGTTCATGCAATGCCCGTCCATCCATCCCTATGCCTACCGCACTCGGATCCCACTGTTTATTGTTAGTGTTACTATTGCTCATGTTTCACTGTTGTTGTTGCTTTGTTGTTGCTACTACAAACTATTGCTACTGATAAAGTTCTGTGAGCAAGAACTATTTCCAGGTGCAGCTGAATTGACAACTCAGTTGTTAAGGCTTGCAAGTATTCTTTGGCTCCACTTGTGTCGAATCAATAAATTGGGTAATACTACCATCGAAGACTGTTGCGATCCCCTATACTTGTGGGTCATCAATCTATCCACATAATCAAAGTATCAATATAATCACATTATTAACTTAATTCTGAGTATAATCTCACAAGTTGGAGCTCAATAATTCAGTGGGAAATCACTGACAGTACTCCTGTCAGTACTAATATATTGACAGTGGTGAGTTCACAAATCACCAACACCATAAGTAAAACTCCACAGTAGCATTACCATTTAGGCCATGACCAATTATCAATTGGAATCAGTACTATAAGGCCACTAGCATCATAAAAATCAACTGTAAACAGTGATCAACTTAGTGTATTTTATCACAAACCTCACTAATCATCACTATTAGTTCCAATTCATCATATATAACCCAAATGAGAGGGAGGAACACTAAAACAGGGCATGGACCCTAAATAGGGATACACACTTGAGTCACACAGATAAGATCGAGGGAGGCATAGGACAACAGACATGAGGGGAGATCATGATTAGACTCACCAAGGGTCCTCGCTGTAGTTTAGAAGAGGAAGCAGAGGGGCCGACGAGCGCACAGCGGCACGGGGAGCACCAAAGGGCGCTGCAACCCGCACCGAGCCGAGGCGGTGGCCACAACAACACTTGAGGATGAGCAGCACCACCACAACAACATACAAACACCCCACAACACCACTGGAGCCGCGGCGGAGGCATCACCGGCACCACCCCAAACCCTAGGTTTCGGGACGGAGCTAGCCTGACCGCAGGAGAGCCCCAAAGCCAAATCAAAATGGACTAGATGACGGAGCAGGGTCAACAACCATGCTATGCACCACGGTGGCAGCCAGGGGGGATCAGGGCTGCATGAATCGCACGACGGCGGTGTCGGCAACCACGGGGTTGAGGAACAAGAAGAGATGAGAGCGAGAGAGAGAGAGGGGGAAGTGTACTGGGCCGACAGGGCCATTACCACTTCGGAGAGCTATTTTGACCAGGCCAATTGGGCCAAGATGGGCCCAAATAGCCCAATGGGGTTGGCCCAAACACTAAAGGGATTTTTATGATTTAGCAAAAAACCAAAATGCCCCTATAAGTTAATAAATTTCAGAAAATAAAATAAAGGTCTTCAAAATCCAAATAATATAGTTTTAAGTTTATAATAATACAAGTTACTTAATTAAATTAAGAAGTTTATTTTTAATAGCATCAATTTAGGTTAAAGATTTTTATACTATATATTCCTTATGGAATTTTGTAAAAATCAAGAAAATACCTAAAAATAAAGTTTATCATATTTAGTTATTATAGTATTTTAGAAAAATACTAAATTAATATTTATAACAAAATAAAATCTCCTTAATTAAAATACTTATTCTTAACAAGAAATATTAAGAAAATAATTATAAGAGTTAAAATTAAATAAAAATTAGTTTTTTAAAACTCTATTAATAATATAATACATTAAAAATAGTGTATGTAATATTTATAAAATATTAAGGTTATTCCTTAAAATAAATTCTTTTATTACATAAAGAAATTCGAGAAACTAAAATATTGGGTAAAATACACAAAGAAGATAAATAATAAATGATGCATTACATTACTATGCATATTCATTTTTGCTTCTTTAAATATTGTACTGGGCAATAATGGTGTTTTATAGACATAGAAGCTCAAGGACCAGTGCAAGCATCCGACTTCACTATCTTGCAATCACAAGGCAAGTTCATCACTTGCTCATGTCCTTGAAGAGTCTTATTCAAAGTAATTGCAAAACTGTGTGTTATCATCTATGTCTTAGAGAATGAAAATATTATTTTCTCAAAACAAATAAATGTTGATATCATCCTAAGTGATGATATGGATTAGGTGAGCAATAGAACTTAGGTTTCTATTTGCAACAAGATTAATCACCTAGGAATTAACAACCCATGACATCAGTGATTCTAGCGCCGTATATCACGCGTTAACCATGAGATTTGGAATGGGACGAACAAGTCAGCTGGATCTCCCTCCTTTCACATGAACGGATGACCATCTCGTGACGCTGTTGTTCCTTACGAGGCTCAGCATGGGTGAGACCCCTTAGTTCCCCATGATATTGGTGCCTAGACTATCCCTAAGAGACCGTCGTAGGTATGTCCTCATATTGATGGGGGCGACCAGGTTCCTATCTGCTCAGTGGAGTCCTCAAGGAGTCAACCATAGTTATATCCGCTATGCGGAATAACAAAGGTCTTTCTGCTTGGGGGGTCGTGTTCTATGTGGGGTCGCGAGAAAGGGCAGTGATTGGCTTGGATCACCTACTGGGCCCCACATCATGGAATTGTGAACGGGAAAGTACGCTCGGTTGTGCAACAAGGAGTTGATCTCTCATGGGTAAAGTAACGCACCTCTGTAGAGTGTAAGAATTGTAACTTGTTACTCCCTGTTTCAGGAAGGAGCTATGAACGCGGAAGGAAAGGAACTCCATGAAAGTTCTGGTCAACCTGTGAAGGCTGATGGGCATAGTTTTTAACAATAAAATCAATCTTTGGAGAAAGATTTACGAAAACTGCATAGTGCCAAGGACTAATAGTCTGAGGTGGTAGATAAAGCATCAAACTTCTCACCTTGCATATAATGAATTTGCTGGGTAACGTTGTTACTCACCATTTTCTTTGATCCCCTGCTTAGACTCTGAGGATCCAGAAGATATCCCACTGTATGCAGCTGAAAGCCAAGAGGAGGTCTACTACGAGGAGCCAGACATGTCTGGTGTTGTCGAAGGGGTGGACTACGACATCGTCTATGGAGGAGAGCACAATGAGTCAGAATAACTACCTTAGTTATTAGTAACCAATTGAGCCGAGCAACATGAACTATATATAATAATTTGTTGAGCTCAATTCGGAGTTGAAGTTGCCACTTTAAAACTTCCGCTCAAAGAGTTTATATTTGGTTTGTAAGTTGAATCTTTTGAAGTCTTGAACTTATGGTATTGTAATAATAATATGTGTATGTTTTTAATATGGACCCGCAATGTTTCTGTTGTACCACTCTGAGGGATGTGATATTTACGGGACGATGTTCTGTGAATGTCATGTCAATGACTATAGTGTACTACACATGTAGTGGCATGCTGGGTCACCACAAATATAAAAGACCCTATAATTTTTCAGAAATAAAATAAAAATAGTTTTGAGTAGAAAAAACAAGGAATTCAAAAACTTTTCTTGTGGATTTATTAAAAATACTTTTGCTTGATGAATTTTTGAGTATTTTAAATCACCATTTAAAAATACTTTGATAAGTCAAACATAAACCTAAATAAGGATGGCAATGGGCAGGATATTGGCAGAGTCGAGCAATACCATACCTATAACCGTGTAGTCAATGGTAGGGGTGGGCAGAAAAACAGAAAACCGAAGCTGAAAAGACCGAGACCAAAACCGAATAGACCGTGACCGAAAGGGCCGATCAAAAAATTGGGTAGCAAATTTTTTAGACCGAAATTAGTTTGGTTAATTCGGTCATTAGTTCTTTGTAACCAAATGGATCGAACTGAGCAAACTTTAGGTGAGTGTCCTAGTTCCAAAACCCTAGTTGCTCATAACTATAGATTTACCTTCCTTGACTAAGCCAAATTTAGTACTACCTCCGATCCTAAATAAGTGTATTTTATATTCATGACACTTATTTAGGATCGGAGGGAGTATTATTGAATGTTAGTTTCCGCCAATTAATATGACTATATGAAGTGTATTTTATATTCAAATTACAACTGAAATAGTACCAAATGGTTTACCAAATATTATCCAACCTTTTGTATTTGATAATATCTACCACACAATTCGTTAATGACTGAAACCGAACCTGAATTATCGGGTAACCGAATTTGTCGGTTAGTGAAAATAACAAGTAAATTTTGGTCTTTATTTTTTGTAGACCGATTTCAAAATAGATCGATATGGAAAGACCGAATTTTTGGTCATGACCAAATGCCCACCCCTAGTCAATGGGTACAAAAGCTTACCCATACCCATACCCATGGGTATAAAACTTTACCCATACCCATACTCGGCGGGTACCTGTAGCCATTGGATACCCGACGGGTAGATCCAATAGTACACAAGTTATTTAAAATTTTACTTTCATCAATAGCATATTTGAAAAAATATAATAATATTTACTTACTAATAATATACGAGTACATGAAAGTATCAAAGTTTAGAAGTCGCAGTTTCATACTCGTACCTAGGCTTCTTGGTCGCATTGGTTAAAACTCTATAGGTAAGTTTGACATGTCAATTTAAACGGACAGGATAAGAGTATACCCATGGGTACAAGTCTATCCCGTGATTTAATGGGTATGATGTGAGTATTATCCAAGGGTATAAAAATGTGTCCATACCCTACCCATGCGGGTACGATGCCCACGGGTACCATACCCATGGGTAAAATTGACATCCTTAAACCTAAAACACAAGGAATTGGTAGACACAATTTATAAACTTAATTTTCACAAATATATGAGAGTTCTAAAGTGAAATTCATATAAAGTTGTGAAAATTATAAAATAAGAATCTAAAGTGAAATTCATATAAAATCCTAAAAGGGAAAATCCATTTAAAAGCAAAAAATTCAAATCAAAGTAAATTTGAACACAACACATGAAGAGATTGCATTTCAATTAGTTGCATTACAACATCAATTAGTTTTTCCCAAAACATTATCTATCAGAAAATGATTGCTATTTACAGAACTCGAGGTCAAGGGTCAAGTATAACCTAGGAACTGCATTATCTCATTATGAGGCAAATTTAATCTTACATATACTTATATTATATATATAATACATATCAAAAGTATCACAAATGGAAAGCAAAACAAATCATTGTTTTATGAATGAAATGAATTATGAACAATCATTTTGACATTATGAAATTCAACTCAGATGTCCATAACGGCTACAGTGGCGCTCACCCGCACGATTTCCGAGGCATGAGGCTCCTCTGAGGTGACCGTTGGTCGGCCTCCGGCTCTCGCCGGCGCCTCGCCGGCATAGGCTCTGCATGGATTCCTCTGGAGGTTGCTGGAAGGTCACCTACTCTGGTGTGACCACGGGTGGTAAGTTTCTGGAAGGTTCTCTCGTTGTCTCGGCTGATTCTTGGCTGGTTCTTCTCAATGCCAAAGGCTCTCCCCTTGAGGGGCGATGTTTGGAAAATGGGGAGAAGATCTCTGTTGGATCTGTTTTGAGGTTCCCCTCTCATCTCTCTCGTGTTAATGATTCTTTGGATCCCTCATCTGGATTTCTTGGTAGATCTCCTACCATCACTGGATCAGATGAAGACACTGGCCTTAAATGGCATTCCCTTTGCTCCTCTTTGCCGACTGATGATCTTGAGCCTACTAAAGGTTTTCTCATGCTTTTTCCTAGTTCTAAAAGGCTTGTTCTCCTCAACCACAACGAGGTTGTGATTGATGCTAGATACTTGGTTCATGGTGAGGTGGTGGCTTCTGGCATCTCTATTGATCTCCAGGTGAAGAGGGTTGTGGTTGGTACTCAGATTGTACCAAGCCCTTTGGTCAAGAAATTTTCCACCAATATTGAGAAGATGGTGCCTAGATCTCTGGATTTCTCTGAAAATCTCCCCTCAGGGTGTGCTTCTAAAGATGTTGCTTCGTGTCGACCTGCCCTGGATTTTTCTTTAGGGCGTGATTTTGAGAAGAGGATTTTTGATAAATTCAGGCATCAAGTTAATTTCATTGGTGGTTTCAGGAAAAGACCCTTTTATCTGGTCTGTTCTTTTGGGCGAGCAAATTTTAAGTTGAACTTTCATATTGTTAGTCTTGCTCTTCAAGCCTGTTTTGGTGGTAATGCTTCTAAATTCCAGGTGAAGCTTCTGCAAGATAGAACTTTTCGTTTCTCGGTTGCTTCAAGGGCAGTGGGTTTTGAGATTTACAATATTTCAAAGTTTTCATGTAATTCTTTTGTGATTCATGTCAATCTCTGGGCTAATGGGGGTCCGAACTGGATTCATGTAGAAAGGGAATTCTATAAGGAGTCTGCTAAAGAATGGAAAGTTGTCACGTACAAAAAAGAAAGTGCAAAAAAATCTCCTTCTTTAAAGCCTTACAGTAAAGGTGGCTCGGTTTTTCAAAGACTCAAATTTCCTGCGTCTCCTGAGGGTCCTTCGCTTGTGACTGAGCAACGTATTAATGGTGAGTTCAAATCAGGACTTCATGGCAGATCTTATGCTCAGGTGCTCACTGATGGTGGTTTTAAGTCGATGGTAACGCCGGTCGGGTCTGGGGGAGGCGCCAATCGCGCGGAATTTAAATTGCCTGGTCTCCTTCCTTTTCTGAAATTCCCCTCTTTCCCTAAATGTAGTTGGCCCGACAATTCGTATGAGGGATGGTTCAAGGCCCAGGCAGTTACACATTCCCGACCCATTATTCACGGAAGTTTTCACGAGTTCACCACTTCGTTGCAAAAAACAACTACCACTTCCCCTGTCTCCTCAACTCCCCCGCCCGCTGAAACCCCATTCCCCTCTTGCTCGTCGCCGGCGAAGGGCGTCGCAATGGCGAACATTCCGATTGATCCTGCTCCTTTCCTGCCGAATGGCTTACAGATTATGCAGGTGGTTGGGCGGAATCGCGTAAAAAGGGTGGTGGTGCCTCGGAGGTCAAGGGCGCATGAACAGTATGCCATTGCTACCATTTTTTCCCTCCCACCTGGTCCTGTTCCGTTCTTGAATATTCATGGTGTCCTGGTTGATTTCTTCAACAATGAGGTTGGAGTGCACTTCAGAGATATCCAGGCTTGTCCCTTTGGGTCTGCGTATGTGTAGTTTCATCATGTCAGCGACCGTGATAGACTCATTGAGGAGAGCCCGATTCCGTTTCAAGATGTGCATGTTTCTTTTGTTAAGCACAATGAGGGTGATAACTGGCGTAGGAATCAGTTTAATAATGAGTGCTGGGTGATGCTAGTTGGGCCTCCCCTTGACCACTGGCATACGGAGGATCTGAATGCTATCTTTGCGGACATTGGGAAGGTTCTTCTGTGGGAGAGGGACCCTGACCAAAAGGGTAGGATTATTGCTAAGATTCGTGTTACTGACTTGGTTGACATCCCCAAGAGTGTGAGGTTTACCATCGGTGACTTGGTGGAGACAGAGTCATGGACTTTTTCTGTTGAAGTTCTTCAGAGTCACTTGCTTGGAGGGGGCCCACCTGAGGAGGACCCACTGCCAGATGACAATGTGGACCCACACCCTGTTCCTGCTCATGGCCCAGTCTTTGGGCCTCAAGTTCCACCTCCCCCCTCCCCCCTGCTCCTGGGGGTGGTTGGGGACAGTGGATGGCCCCTGTGCAGGATCCTGCCCCTGATGGTGGTAATGCTGAAGGTTGGGGTCCCTGGGAGGCTGCTGCTGCTCCTGTTCAAGGCCCTGTCATTGCTCCTGGAGAAGATATGCCTATTGACAATCAACATCTGCCACCTCAAGATGTGAACAGTGGAGTTACAGGTGCTATCATTGTTCAAGACTGGGAGTCTGATGATGATGAATCTGTTAATGAGCCTGAGGCTGTGGAGGAGCAAGGTGTGGCAGTTGCGCCACAAGGGGTTGGCATTGGTGAAGGCCTTCAAAACATTTTTCAGAACTATCTGGCTGATGAAGAGGAGGCCAATTCTGATGCTGAGGAGGGGGTAGGAAGCCCTATGGACTCAAGTACTGTGGCTCCTGAGAATGATGATTGGATGTTGGAGGATCAGCACCTTCTTTCTCCAAATGAGGCTCACCTTCAGGTTGGGATGGTGAGAACTTTTATCTCCATTCCTGATGTGCATGTGGCTAAGCAGGGATTTTCCCAACAAGGCTTGGAGCTCTGGGAGAATTATTTTTCCCCTCATATTCAGAAAGAATCTTCTTCAATGGGCTCTCTTAAATGTGATATTCCTGTAAGTTGGTTTAACTTCATTACTCTCATGCTTGCTACTCCTGAGAAGTTTAATTGGGTCAAGGGATTTCTTACTTCTCCTTTATGGGAAATTATTAAAGAACCTATTGCTGAGGAAAGTTCAATTTCTTTCATCATTCCTAATGAGAGCTTTTCCCAGATGGCCCCTTCTTGCCTGGGTATTGAATCCAATAAATCTTCATGCTCTCCCTCTACCCCTGCTAGAAAGAGAAAGGGCAAGGAACCTCTTGTGGAATCTGAGGTGAGAAGAAGCCCTAGAATTGTTGAACTAAATGGGGGTTTTAAAAGTCACATAAATTGTCTAATTGTTGATTGCCTGGTTTGTAAGGCTGCTCCTCCTTGTCTGAATTCCAAAGTGGTTAAAAATCTTGCTGCTTCATTCTGCAAGGTAAAGGATGGGGACCTGGAGAAGAGGTTGCTCAAGAAAGGGAAGGCCAATGAAGTGGCAGTTAAGGCTCCTACAAAAGGCAGCATTAAAGGAGGAGCCTCTTCCAGCTTGGGCACTGGTGGCAAGAAGAAACCTGGGGCTGCTGGTACCTGTGGACAGCAAGCCAAGAAGAAGCCCTCTTCTTAAGTGTTTTAATGTATCAAACTAAGTCTTTTGCTGGAGTCTTCTTGACTCCCTGTCATGTGTTCTGTGATTGTGATATTGCAATGTGGATGGTACTTGTTGTGGATTATCTCTGTGGTACCTTGAATTGGATTGCCTTTTGTCTCTGTAATTGTTGTTTCCTCTCCTGGGTGATTACACTATTTATATCACCCCATATCTATACTTGCTCCTGGTTTCTTAATGAATAACAAAAGAACTTGGAAGATCTTGAATTGGAATATCAGGGGAATCAATTCTGAAAAAATGGATTGCTCTCAGAAACAAAATTGAGGAGTCTGGTTGTGACATTATCTGTCTCCAAGAAACTAAGCGTGAGGACTTTGATAGCTCCTACATTAAAACATTCTGCCCCTCCAAATTTACCAATTTTGAATTTCTTCCCTCCAGAGGTGCATCTGGAGGTTTGATCACCATTTGGAATGGTTCCCTGTTCTCTGGACATCTTTCCTTTCTCAATGAGTTTTCTATCTCCATCACCTTGACATCTCTCTTGTCCAATGAATCCTGGATCCTCACCAACATTTATGGGCCATGTTTACCTGGAAAAAAAGTCTGAATTTTTAGATTGGTTTGGCAGCATTGATATGCCTGATGATGTGGACTGGCTCATTGTGGGAGATTTTAACTTCTGTAGACAACCTTCAGATAGAAATAAATTGGGTGGAGATGTGAATGGTATGCTTCTCTTTAATGAAGCCATTAATAATTTGGG
The DNA here is from genome assembly GCA_916181665.1 of Avena sativa. Lineage (NCBI taxonomy): Eukaryota > Viridiplantae > Streptophyta > Magnoliopsida > Poales > Poaceae > Avena > Avena sativa. Next base: position 325,532,676 of record OV702279.1, read on the forward strand.
TCTCATTGAGTTACCACTTAAGGGTAGAAAGTTCACTTGGAGTAACATGCAGAAAGATCCCCTCTTGGAAAGATTGGATTGGTTTTTTACTTCTGCTTCCTGGACTCAGAGTTTTCCCTCAACTTTTGTTGCTCCTCTTGCAAAGCCTACCTCTGATCATCTTCCTTGTGTCATTTCCATTGGCACAATGATTCCCAAAGCTCAGGTGTTCAGATTTGAAAAACATTGGTTGCATCATAAGGAGTTTAAAGCTATTGTTCAAAATGCCTGGAACATTCCTGTGGGTTTTATGGATTCTGCAAAAAAAATCAATGCTCAATTCAAAAATGTGAGAAGAGGGCTGAAGCTTTGGGCCAAACAGCTACCTTGCCTAAAGGCACAAATCTGTAATGTTAATGCCACCATTGACTTTCTTGATATCATGGAGGAAATGAGAACTCTTACTGTTCAAGAGTGGAATCATAGGGATATCCTGAAAAATCTTATTATTTATCTTTTACAAGATCAGAATACTTATTGGAAACAGAGGGGGAAAATTAAATGGGTTAAGCTGGGGGATGAAAACACCAAGTTCTTTCACTCCAGAGCTACCATAAGCTTTAGACATAATTACATTTCCATGCTCAAGGATGATTCTGATCTTGAGGTCTATGATCATGATGGCAAAGCAAATCTCCTTTGGAATTCCTTTAAAAATAGAATGGGCTCTTCTGATAAGCCTGAAATGCATTTCAATCTTAATGACTTGGCTGGTGATTGCTTAAGCCAGGAAGAAAGGGATGCTTGGGAAAAGCCTTTCTCTGATGAGGAGATTGATGAGGTCATCACAAATCTGCCTAATGATAAATCCCCTGGCCCTGATGGTTTTAATAATGAATTCATGAAGCTTTGTTGTCCTACTATTAAGGATGATGTGAAGCATCTTCTTGTGGAGTTCTATGAAGGGCAAGCCTCTTTGGAAAGCATTAATTCTTCTTTTATCACCCTCATTCCAAAAATTGCTGCTCCTTTGACTCCTGCTGATTTTAGGCCTATTTCTTTGCTAAATAGTGTCTTTAAGATTATCACCAAGATTCTGGCTAACAGACTGCAAAAAGTCATACTTAAACTTGTTCACAAGAATCAATATGGTTTCCTCAAGCAAAGATCTATCCAAGACTGTTTAGGTTGGGCATTTGAATTTCTTGATCAATGCCACAAGTCAAAGGAGGAAATTTTAATTCTTAAGCTTGATTTTGAGAAGGCTTTTGACAGAATTGAGCATTCTGCAATCATCAATATCTTTAAAGCCAAAGGTTTTGGAGATAAATGGATTTCTTGGATTCAGATGATCTTTGGGTCAGCTTCTTCCTCTGTGCTTTTAAATGGTGTGCCTGGGAAAAAAATTTACTGTAGAAGGGGTGTTAGGCAAGGAGATCCTTTATCTCCTTTATTGTTTGTTCTGGCTGCTGATCTCCTTCAAAGTATCCTCAATAAGGCAATGAACCTGGGTCTTCTTTCTTTGCCCACTGAAGATGTGTTCTGTCCTGACTTCCCTGTGGTTCAGTATGCAGATGACACTTTAGTAATCCTTAAGGCTGATTCTGAGCAACTCTTGTGCCTTAAGGCAATTCTACATACTTTTGCTCTCTCCACTGGACTCAAAGTTAATTATTCTAAATCCAGCATGATGCCAATTAACATGGACTCTGAGAGGCTTGGGCATTTTGCTAATACCCTTACTTGCCTCACTGGTTCCTTGCCTTTTACCTATCTTGGTTTGCCTCTGAGCTTGAATAAACCTGCTGTGGAACATTTCCTGCCTATTGTTCAGAGAATTGAGAGAAGGTTGTGTGGAATACCTGACTTTCTTAATTATGGGGGGAAACTGTAGTTAGTCAAATCTGTGTTGTCTTCCCTTCCCATATATTACATGAGCTGTTTTGATCTTCCTGTCACTATCAGGGAACAGTTGATTAAATGTATGAGGCAATGCTTGTGGAGAAAGAAAACTTCTGATGTTCAAGCTAGAGGTACTGCTCTTGTAGCATGGAAGAAAGTTTGTAGACCCAAGAACCAGGGAGGATTGGGAGTTCTAGACCTTAATGTTCAAAATTCTGCTCTTCTTTTGAAGAATTTGGATAAGTTTTATAATCACAAGGATATTCCTTGGGTTCACCTTATATGGAATACTTACTACTGTAATGGTAAGCTCCCTGGAAGAAGTCTTGAGGGATCCTTTTGGTGGAAAGCTCATCTAAAACCGATTGACATTTTTAAAGGACTTGCAAAGTGCTTGGTTGGAAATGGGAAATCCACACTATTCTGGTCTGATATGTGGAATGATAGCTGCCTTCAACATAAGCTTCCTCATCTCCTCTCCTATGCAAAAAACCCTCACATCTCTGTCAGTGAGTTCCTGCATACTGAAAATACTCAGGACCTTTTTTACCTTCCTTTGTCCCAACAAGCTTATCAGGAATATCAAAGTCTTAAACAAATTCTCAATACTGGAAGAGAAGGGGAATCTGATATTTGGTCTTACATTTGGGGCAGTAATTTTTCGGTCAAAAAGGCTTACTGCTCCTTAGCTGGTTGCCAACCGGTTCAGCCACATTTCTCTTGGCTATGGAAATCTTCTTTTCAGCAAAATTACAAATTCTTCTTCTGGCTCTTACTGCTTGATAGACTCAACACAAGAAACCTTCTGAAAAGGAAATGTTTTTCTCTGGCATCTTATGACTGTGTTTTCCAGGATTGCAACAGTGAAGAAACCAGCCTACATTTGTTTTGGGAATGCCCTTTTGCAAGAGCCTGCTGGGATGAAATTTCACAGGTCAATATGGCTGATCAAAATATCTTTGAAGCCTTAGCCAGTATTAAAAAAGATCTTAATGTCCCTTTTGCAATGGAAATTCTGATACTTGGAACTTGGGGCATTTGGATTTGCAGAAATAATGAAATTTTCAATAATCAGCATGCGTCGATGGAGAACTGGAAGGCTATTGTAGCCTAGGAATTAAGATGGGTCCTTTATAGAATTAAGAAGAAGTATCATCAGGGCCTTAAAGATTGGATTGAAATTAATTTAGACAGGAGATAGCTGATTAGAATGTTATCCCTCTTCTTTGAGGTGGATTGAGTTTGTAAATATTCTTTTGTAACTCTCTATAATATATAAAAATTGCAGTGGGGTTTTTTGCCCTACTGTTTTACCCTAAAAAAATGAATTATGAATTGGTGGACAATAAAATCATGGTTGGAATACATGATGGGAAATCAAGTGGTGGAGATTTTATTGTATCGGGAAAGTTAAACCGGGATATGAACAACAAATATAGTCAGTTATTCCAAGTCATCGTATAAATCACGTTGACCACACATGTTGAAATGGGACGAGCGAGTCAGAAGTTTCTTCTTTGTTTCTTATATCTTCGAATAGCTATGTCAGGATGTATTCCAAGCGAGGAATGGAAGTTCATGAGAGCCCCTAACGTCCCCATATTGTGTTGCAAGATGACGACTCTAGTGTCTTAGCCGGGATGGCATTTAAATAGTGGACATTGACCAGATTTAGTGCAAAAGGGTTGATTACGTAATTCGGCAGAGCTTATCATGACTCGTAGAAACTTGATAACATGTATCGCACCTAAGGATGTAGGATAAGTGCAATAAGGCCAAGGACGTTTGTCAAAAAAGTAGAGCACCTCTTAAGAGTTCATAAATATAACATGTACTCCCTATCTAGGGAATGAATTGCGAACACATCGTAAAAAGGAACTCAATAAATTTCTAACAGTTCGTGAAGACTGGCGGGCATATTTTTCTAAACTAAAACTTACAACGAGGTTTTTGAAAACCAAAAGAACCTGGATGGTTGATCCATGGTTACACATCACAGACCTTTGTTAAGTATGCTCGTACTCAATCGTATCTTCTTTAATCCTTGATAGACTTTGAGAGTTACAACGCTGAGGACCACGACGACACCAAAGACAAAGAAAAGATCTACTACGAGGAGCGAGATATTTCAGGAGGCATGTAAGTCATAGATTACGGTATAAAATATGAAGTGAAGTATAAGGACACTGAAATAGAAGCGTAGTTTATACTTTATAGGCTAGTGTAAATGAACATATCAGTGTAGGCTTACACAAATAAGTTGCTAAGGTCTGGTGATACTAAGTGTAATAGTGCAATCGATAGTTAAGCTATCTATTTTTTATTCAAATTCAAATATGAATGCTCATTGGGCCAAAGAGAATATCGATTCTTTTGTACACTTTTGGTTGATAGTTATGAACATGTAAAATCGCACACCCGCGAGATGTTTTTATTATTCCACTCTGAGTGATGTAATATTTACGTAATGGTACTTCGCGAGTATTATATCAATGGCTTGCACACTATAACATGGCTGTGGTGTGCTAGATCACCGTAAGCGATAATCAAGAACTACTGAATCATGTTGCAGTGCAGAAAGAACGTGCTTTGCAGTCTCTTATCAGGTATGTGCATGCATGGAACGGACGGGGCGATCCTCCCATGGTTGCCTAGAGCCTAGATCGTCCCCTTTTTGAAACACCATTATTTTGTGAACAACGGTTCGCAGGACACATGAACATGCGACATCGATTAAAGGAGTATAATTTCTCCAAGACGGAGTTTGAAAAGAAACATCCGGCAAAGGTTTAAAATGTTGACTATGTTGATTTAGTGGTTAGAGTCTAATCATGGAGTTGCGAAACACTTTTTCGTTACTACCACGAGCAAGGCTCGAAGGATACGTTCAGTGGTGGTACAGTTGTTTGGCGGCGTAGGGTATGTAGGGTCGGTCTTTTTCCAAGGAAGTCAACCACATGGCCATGGTTTTGTACATGATAAAATGGGAGTATCTGCCTTTTAATTTCCACGTCACTAAAGTTGCGCCCGGTTGAATATCAGTGGAAAACTACCAAACCGGTGTCGTCCTTTCCATCAGAAAGAAAGGGGTCAAGAATTTTGAAAAACATGGCGGAGAGTCCACATCTTCATCTCCAGTTCCAAACATTCTTTCCCAAGACCCCTTCGATCGGCCCTTCCAACACTCATCACGCGTCTCGCCCCACACCTGAGAGCCGCCGCCTAGCATTTTTTACATGTGCATCCATGCATGTGGACTCAATTCCGCCGGAAATTAAGGACCATATCGCGCACAGAGTCGTTTAATTTCTTTCGCCGTACGTGGCGCGCTTCGCTTCTTGTCGGATGAAACAAGTGTGTGACTAATAAGTCGTGATCGATCGTACGTACAGTGGCCCAAGTCACGCGCACTGTGTAGTGTGTACACATTGTGCCTTCTTCACTATTCGAGCTACCTAGTTTAGTCACTATCACCAGCATGCATGTACCTTGAATGTGTCTGTGCTAATTCAGAAAATAAAATTGATCGCTCAACAGGCCGATCGACGATCCATACGATTCGAACCTATCATCATGTACCCTGCGTAGGATCCCGATCGTGACAACCCTTGACAGTGACATGCATGCTTCAGTTCGAAAAAAAAAACAGATTATGCATGCCTTTAATTAATTTCATTTTCATTTCAGACATTGAAAGGAAGCAAAACAGTGCTAAGCCAGCTCACGTACGTATGTAGAGTACCTTTCTACGTACACCGAAATTAAAGAGACGGAAAGCGAGCTAGCTAGAGCTATCTCAAGGTACATGCATGCTACTACGTCACAGGATCAATCGATCGAGCGAGATCGGACCGGATCGAGATTAGTACAAGCTTTAAGCTTTCTCCGAGCACTGGCTAGCTTGATTGGCGATTATTTTAGCGAGTATATTCTTGCTTGGAAAATCTTCGACGGCGACGGCCAGATTTCCCCATCGTCGGTCTGAATACGATGGTCGGGTCGTCGGAGAATCGAAATGGTTGCGCGTCGGTGTCAGGTCAGGTGCCGATCGGAGCGTCGTGGGGCTTCGGCGCGCGCCGCCGTGGCCCGTGGCCCGTGGCCCGTGGGGGTTCTGGAAGGGGTTTTGATCTGATGATCGTCGGTTTGACCGCGGGGACGCGAGCTGCTACTAGTGCCTAGCTAGCGCTGCCTGCGTCCTAACTGCAGACCACAAGCTTGAAGAATTTTCCTGCTTTCGTGTGGCACCCGTCAGACCTGCTGGTTCCACCGATTGTTTATTTTCAGCACGCGCCACACGATATGCGTACCGGAACGTGACGTCGTCTGACGGAGGGAGGGAGGGGCATAAACATGGCATATATAGCTATGTGTCATCACGCACCACTAATCAGGGCATGCATCGGTCAAAAATTGTGCACGGACGTTCCATGGCTATTAGCTTGCAGTGGTTGATCAATTTGATATGTTGTCAATTATCAATGTTATCAATGGACGTTTTACCAAAAAATGATCATGGTAATTAGAAAACAAGAGGGGGGGTGGGGAGGCAACAACGGGAGAAAGAGATCAGTGCGGATTCAGGGTGTTGATAACAATATGGTAGGAAGATATGGTAAACATGCATAGGCCAGGCTCCGCTCCCCATTTCGAAAAAAAAGATACGGTAGGAGATAGGTCGAGACTGCAACGAAAAAGGACGGGCATTTGGGAGTGTTCGCTTTCCTTCATATGAGAGAGCGGACATCATCCCTTGAATATACCCTTCATGGCACGGCCTTCGTCTTTCTTGAAGTACCATGTATTCCATGTACTCGTTAATATGAGCCATGGATTAGGAGCAGAATTCTCGATAAGGAGTCAGAGGCATTACCAACTTAGAATACAAGGAAATCTTACACATAGCCGGAATAAATGGGCTAGTTTGTTTCCGACTACGAATCTACTTTTATGTCTATTTGGGCACCCTTTTTTGAACAAGATAAGGCCCTAGAAGCTGTATTCAACGCGGTGGATACAAAGAAACAAAAAAGCCACTAAGAGACAGGGGAAGTAAAGATAAGGATACAACTTTTACAGTAAAGACTCTAGAGTGAAATTCTAAAAGCCAATCAAGGCCCCGGTCTTCTGCACCGCAACCAAGCTACCTTCCGCAGCGGGTGCAGTCGCTGCCACCGGGGAACGAGCCACTTGGGGCATCACCAGCCATGGATCCCGCTTCGAGATTGAGGAAGATCCTCCCAAACGGCCCGAGGCAAGGAGGAAGAATAACCACTTCACCATCGTGATAGAGGGTTGCCTTTTGACCATTTGAGGCAGAGGCAAGATGGGCCACGCTATCGCATATGGTCCTCTGCTGAAGAACTCCACGAACAGAAGCTTTTGATCAGCATCTGCCATCCGCCGTCCACCCGCTGTTTCCCCCTTCTCCCTCTCCACCAAGGCCGGCCGAGAAGAGGTAGGCAGCCTTGAGACCTAAGATGGATACCTAGGGGCTAAAGGCCCTTTATTTGTGGAGGATTTGACCAGAAACCTCCTCAACGCCTTCAGCTCCAACCATGGGAGCTCCGCATCAAAGAAGAAGACAAGTAGAGGAATCCAGATCTTGGCCAAAAGACCTAAAACCACCTCCTGGCATGATGCCAAACTAAGGCATAAAGACAACTCGAAAAGCTATAGCAACTGGAGCTATCTACGGTTACTCCAGCGTCCCACCCTCGCCACCTCCGGCCGGCTAGTCTGGCGAGAGGATGTTGGGTGCAACCCGATCTCTCACAGGAGACTCTCAAGAGGTGAAGCGGTGGGAGGGGGAGGAGGAAAAGGTTCCTATCTGGACACCTTGTAACCCTGCATCGCATACATAGGGGGTTGGTTGTGGTAGGGAACACCTAGAAGGGTCAACTTTACGCGACTCCACATGACATGACATGAGAGAAATCAACACGACTTGATATAGTCGAAACATGAGCGATCACATCCAATTTAAATAAATCAGAGAATACAAAATAGATTATGTCTCAAACAGGAGTACAATTATTATCGGGGGTATTTCCCAGTACACGAACATGTCTAAATACTTTTCTATGTACCAACCCGTATGATCTTGGCATGTATGCCGCCCCCTTCTCATTATTGTGGGTAGAAGGGGCATTCCGGTTCACTATCGAAGACTCACAAATGCTCAATGAAAAATCGTTGAACAAAGATTACAGCTAAGACTGTCTAGTTGGAAAGAAAAATTATTATCCATTGGGGGAAGATTGGTACTCATTAATTCAGTACTCAGTAATATGGTACTATATATGATATCATTCTTTTAACTTCCAAAAGGAGTCTTAAAACGGTTGGACTATTTCCAATCAAGATTCTTTTGACAGGGTGATAATGAGAAAAATAAGTATAGACTGGCTAAATGGAGTATGCTTTGTCGCCCCAAAGAACAGGGAGGCCTGGGTATACATGATCCGGAGATCAAAAATACCGCCTTACTTAGTAAATGGCTCTTTAAACTATAACTGAAAAGGGGTATGACAAACTTTACTTAAAAGAAAATACGTTGGATCAAAAGCGTTGTCCCAAATGGTTTGGAAACCTGGTGACTCTCACTTTTGGGCCGGCCTGATGGCGACGAAGAAACATTTCTTCCTCTTTGGTACATTTTCTATAAAGGACGGGTCTCAGATACGGTTTTGGGAGGATAAGTGGCTTGGCACCACTTCACTCCGCGAACAATATCCTGCTTTGTATCCCATAGTCCGGTATAAGGAGGAAACGATCGCCACCGTGCTAGAATCATTCCCTCCTAACGTGACTTTTTGGAGGAATTTATTTGGTGCAAGGCTTGAATCTTGGATCATGTTGCTACATCGGTTAACAGATGTTCAACTGTCAGCTGGGCATGATGAATTCCGGTGGAATTTAAGTGAGAATATCTCCTTCTCAGTTAGTTCCTTATACAATGCCTTAATTCAGCCAGTCTTACCTTTTTTAGATAATAGGATGATTTGAAAGATGAGGATACCTCTCAAAAATAAAATCTTTGCTTGGTATCTCCGTCGAGGGGTCATCCTTACTAAAGATAATCTTCTTAAGCGGAATTGGCATGGGGATCCTAGGTGCACATTTTGTCAGCATAACACCTATTTTTCCAATACAATATCGCAAGATCTATATGGTCAGTTACCCAAGCAGCTTCTGGCTTGTATCCACCGAGTAGTATTGCCAATATATTTGGGAATTGGTTACACGGTATATATCGCAAGTATAAGCTACTTCTTCGGGTAGGAATGATTGCCAATATATGATCGCTTTGGCTATGTAGAAATGATAAAGTGTTTAATGATACAAACTGTTCACTTCTACAGGTTATTTACAGATGCACTAGCAGCCTTCGGTGTTGGGCGGCACTTCATCGTACGGATCACCGCGAGCTTTTCACGGAGGTGTGTACGCGGCTAGAGGACACGGCGCGGGATTTGTTCACCCGATATGGCTGGCAACATAATCTGCGGATTGACCTACCTTCAGCTCCTTAGGCGTTTTACAATTTCTCATTATGATATGTAATTCGCCTATGTTCTTTATTCTTTTATGTTTGGATTGCTGGATTTTGGCGGCTGTGTGCATCCTAGTTATGCAGAGGCCGGGTGTAATACTTAAAACTCTTTGAGTAATATAAAACGCCCTTTATCGAAAAAAAAAGAAAACACGCCACATGTATCTAAATGACATTTGCTTCGGTGTTGCAGTCGGTTCTCTTTATAGTGCAAAATTGAAGCGAGCTCAAATTTTAATGTTTAAATGAAAACAATATGGATTTTCATAATGCAAACACAAGTAAATCCTTGTATATATATTAAAAAGAGCGTATGCCTTAATTAAGTGATCCACCTACGGTGTGACATTAAGTTAGGGGAATCCAGAAAATAGAGAACATTTTCCAGACACGCTATACTTATTTCTATTCTAGAAAATGGAATAGTACTCCCTCCATTTCGGTTTACAAGTCCTGCACGTAGTTCTATGTCGCCATATTGAGCAACTTAGTATGATATATATATTACAAAAAATATATCACCGGAAACTTTAGACTTTGTATTTTTCAATGGTATAATTTTTATATTATATAATTTAAATTATATCAGTCAAATTGATAACCTAGATATACGCGTAGGACTTGTAAACCGAAACAGAGGGAGTAGCAACTTTGTTGTTGACAGATGAATCTAGTGATGTGAACCCTCCTATTACGTACGTCGTGTGTTCACTTGTCCCCGCTACTTTGCCCTGCGATGGAATGGGGAAAGGGACTGTGATGACACAGCATAATTAAACCCCTACGTGACTACGCCTCAGCCCTCAAGGCTCGACCTAGCTAGCAAGGGCAGATCACGACTAGCTCGGCCCGGCATTGACGGGAAAAGACGAGACAGCAGGTGCCTTGCATCTCGCGCGAAACGAGCCGGGAGCTTGGATAGGGAGGGCGCCGGCGAGGGGTGCGTCGGCCACGTACGCGATCGGCGATGGGCCTGGCGACCTCGACCCAGTCGATCGACAATGGCGAGGGTGTGCTTCTTGCTTGCTCGACGACATGGACTTGTGTGCGTTCCCGTCATGTTGAGGTGGCGTCCGAGACTGCCCATGATCATGGCGTTCGTACGGCCGACCTAACATCATATTATTCTTGGCATTTTGGCATTCTTGTATCGTCTGGTTCTGGATTCGGTTTGGGTTTCTTGCACAGAAACAACGAGTTGTGGACCAATCGAAGTACGGGGCCACACGCAGAACCAGGCGGGTAGACAAGATGGAATGGGTGACCAAGATACTCCCAAGACCCTATCTGACGGCTTGGAGACGCTAATCGTGAGCTGACTTACGAGGGGATCAATTATATCTTTAGATCCGACGGCCCAGAGGCACTAATCGTTGTGAGCTGCCTTACGAGGGGGATCAATTATACCTTTAGTTTCTCTGATAGCTAGCAGGACAGAGAAAATAGTGTTGCACCATGGCGTACATGTGGAATCATCTTCTGACTTCGATCCCGTGTCAGGGGCCCAACCTTGATCGTCTGCTCTTCGTTATATATAGCTGGTCTTGTCATGTCAGTAGATCCATACATGGTAGGTAAAACATACTCACATATAACAGTGCATATTTCATTGCTTATGGGGCCATTACGACAAGTGACAACCATGAACCAATCGACAACACAGCTCACACAAAGACACGACGTCAAACTCAATAGTAACACACACAGCTAGCTTAGCGCAGTACACATGCATTGCACAGACACGCAGATTGAGCCTAGCTAGGACTTCCGATTACCTACATGCCTCACATGAGCGATTATTCACCAGTAGCTAGATAACAACGCGGGCTGTGATGGCCATGCATGGGGTCTATCGAGAACGTACGAAGCTTATCATTGCATTCCTACCTAGATCAGTCGGCATATCCTCTTCCGCCCGACCAAGTTTCAGAGGAATTCCACGATCAACCGTATGAGTCTGTGTCAGAGATCGAGCGAGGAATCTAGGGCCCACATCGACTGCCTGCTGAAAATGTTGATATGTACAGTAACAGTTAGGCCCCATTTGAAACAAAGAAAAAACATACTCTCCCTAACTAAAAATGATGACGCAGATTTGTCTAAATTAGATGTATTTACACATTATTTAGTATATAGATATATCCAAATTTTGACACTATAAAAAGAATTCTTTGGGTGCCATTTGGAATATGGGAATAGGAATCCTAGATTCTTTTGAAATTCCTATGAAATAGCCTATTTTATAGTAACTTGGGAGGAAAACTAACACCTCATGTTTCCATCTTATCCTACTTTTCTAAAATATATCTACTAATATGTTTTTCTTGTGTGGTGTCCAAATGACCCTTTAAAGTGTTCCTATGGTTTTGGTCCGCGTGGGAATTTTGGATACATGACATATCAATTTCTGCATTATTTTCTATTATTCCTACCTTTTGAGTTGAGTTGGTGCCTCAAAAAACGGGCCCCAAATAAATTGTGTGTACGACTGTACTGTACGCGGTTCCTGTAGATCGATCTCGGATCTTTCAACCGGTCCATGACCAGTTCTCCACCAATAATCGATCATACCTATAGATAGCTAAATCTGGCCATCATTGCGCCGCAACCACCCGACCCACGCCGGTTTTATGGGATGATTTAGAAGTGATCATCATCAGATGGACACAGTATTACACAACATACTTGATGGCCATGTACGTACTGGTGGCAATGCTGCTTGTTCCATCATGCATGCATGCTGGCTAGTGTACCTTGTATGTCAGGCCCCAGCCCCCCAGCCCGGTACAACCACGTCTACATCAGCCGCCACGGTTAACAGCAAAGGCGCCTATCACCACGGCCCACGTCTGACGATTGACGCGACCCTGCCAGCCCAGCAAGAGACTCGACCCCAAGGGTTGGGTCTTCAAATAGTAGCGATCCCGAGAAGGAAGGTGTCGAAGATATAACTGAATTCCTCTCTCTCTCTCTCTATATATATATATATATATATATATATATATATATACTTTCTCTGCAAACTTACTTTGATTCCCCTTTGTATCTGAACTCCGAACTACCAGAAATATATCGAGAGAAATACTGGGCCTTACATTTGGTATCTCAGAGCTAGTTTCGATCGGGGATATCAAAGCAGGATGGAGGACCTGACGGCGGCGATTCGCGAGATGTCGGCTTCTCTATCGGTGGTTAAGACCACCGTCCCCGAGACGCAGGGCATCATCCAGGACCTGGTGGCATGGAAGTCGCAGGTGGAGGGCGCCATGGTGGAGATGCGCAACGACATCAACGTGCTGCGCCAGCAGTTGGGGCGTGCGGCGCTTAATCCGATCCTCAGCGTCGATCCGGCGGCGCTGCAACCACCAGCGACCCACGATCTCGCGGAGGGCAGAGGAGTCGAGGAGCACCACCGCGAGCTCCACAACGGGCTATGTAACACCCCCGGTCACTCCGGACCGACGGCTGTCACTTCTGCCAACTCAATAGGATTTCTAGACTAACCCCACAGACCAACACTAGTCTTTTCTGCGCACTTTGTCCTCACTCGTGCGCACCCGGTTACCCACTTCCCGGTCGGTCACCCATCCTAGAATTGCTCTAGGCCAAGCATGCTTAACCTTAGAGTTCTTTTCGAATAAACTTTCGGAAAAGAAGTTGCAACTTGTTGGTATGAGTTTCCTATCAATCCTATTGAGCCATGCGCCAGGGTCTCACATACACCCACCCTTAGAAGATCGACGTCCTCGTCGATCAACCACAAGCCAGGAACGTCCCCTCTTGGCACACGTCTGTGCGTCCAGTGCCGGCACATGTGCCATGCCGTGTCCACTCCGGGCCACACGCGTCATGCGCCACATGTCCGCCACTGACCCGCACACGCCCGTTTAACCGCCAGGGTCGGATCTGATACCAATTTGTAACACCACCGGTCACTCCGGACCGACGGCTGTCACTTCTGGCAGCTCAATAGGATTTCTAGACTAACCCCATATACCAACACTAGTCTTTTCTGCGTACTTTGTCCTCACTCGTGCGCATCCGATTACCCACTTCCCGATCGGTCACCCATCCTAGAATTGCTCTAGGCCAAGCACGCTTAACCTTAGAGTTCTTTTCGAATGAGCTTCCGGAAAAGAAGTTGCAACTTGTTGGTATGGGTTTCCTATCAATCCTATTGAGCCATGCGCCAGGGTCTCACAGGCTAGATGGCCACCACAACGTACATCAGCATCGGGGGTTGTCGGGTGGAGGGGATCCGTCCCTCTCGACACCTCCGGCAAAGGGTACGTCCTTGGCTCCTGATCCTTTTGCATTTGGCCACGATTACGGCGTGCGGTATTATCGGGGAGGAGGGAATTCGTCGGGTGGGCATGTGCCTCGGCCATGAATGGATTTCCTTGCGTTTGGAGGCGAGAGGCCAAAATCGTGGCAGCGTTAGTGTGAATCTTATTTTCGGGTGTTTCGTGTGCCACTAGAGGATTGGGTTGATTCGGCAACTATGCATTTCGAAGGGGAGGGGGGCATAGCTGTGGATAGATAGTAGTGGAATTCAGCTAGACCAATTAACTTGGAGTAGATTGTGTGCGTTGGTGTGTGAGCAATTTGGCAAGGATGATTTTCAGCGGTTGCTGCGGCAATTGTTTCACCTCAAGCAGACGGGGACGGTAGCTGTTATGTTCAGGAGTTCATGGAGCTAATGCATGCCTTGCGTGCGCACTCCAATACCTGGGATCCTGAGTTGTTTCCATCTTGTTTTGTTGATGGGTTGCGGGATGAGATTCGTGTTGTTTTGCTTGTTCATCAACCAAAAGGATTGGAAGCTGTTGTTTCTATGGCTCTCTTGCAAGAAGAAGCGTTGGAGATTCTGAAGCGGAAGGACTCACGACGCGTTGAGTGGTCCTCTCATGGCGATTTGCCACCGCGACCATTCCTGACGGCAAGAGGTGGGGATCGTAGCGGGCTTGCCATCACACCGATGGCGAGTGCGTCTGCTGCTCCACGGGCGCCGAGGACTGCGAAGGACAAGCGCGGTCTGGAGGCGGCACGGGAGGCGACACCGGTCAAGCCTGACGAACGTGCTTCTTCACTCAAGAGCTATAGTCGCTCTCGCGGCCTTTGTTTTATCTACGGCGAGAAGTGGACACCAGGGCATCAATGCGCTACGACGGTGCAACTCCACGTGATGCAAGAGATGCTTGATGCCATGGGTTTCGATGCCTTGGAAGAACCAGCTGGGGAGGCCGAGCATCAAGGGGAGTCGCTAGCAATTTCGGCAGCTACAGTGGGTGGAACTGAAGCTCCTAGTACCTTTAGACTTCTTGGACAAATTCAGAAACATCCAGTGCTTATGTTGGTGGATTCGGGAAGTTCACATTGCTTTGTCAACGAGCGAATTGCCGATCAACTCAGTGGCACGATTGGTGCCATTCCACCTATGCATGTCAAGATTGCGGATGGGGGCGTCCTTACCTGTGACAAGGAACTTATGGGTTGTGAGTGGTGGTGTCAGGGAACTACTTTCTATTCTAATCTGAAGGTGCTGCAATTGGGAAGTTATGATGTTATCATTGGCATGGACTGGCTACATTCTCATAATCCTATGGGCATTGACTGTGTTGGTAAGCGCCTAGCCTTTTGGAACGAGGGCAAGATGGTGGTCCTCTCAGGCATCCGCGCACATATTGGTAGCTATCAAGAGGTGGACCCAAAGGTGTTGATTAGCATGCTTTAGCAGGCATCAGTAACTGGAATTGTGGAGGTTCAGTTAGTGGAGGAGAGCGATCAGTCAGAACAGCGTTTGTCAACAGAAATTGACACAGTTTTGGATGAATTTGACACTGTCTTTGCTGCTCCTACAACATTGCCACCAACACGCTCATTTGATCATGCTATACCTTTGATTCCTGGTGCTAAACCGGTTAATATCAGTCCATACCGTTATAGTCCTGCTCAAAAGGATGATATTGAGAAGCAGATTGCAGCAATGCTGAAACAAGGAATTATTCAGCCCAATTCTAGTCCCTTTGCTTCCCCGGTGCTGCTAGTGCTCAAAAAGGATTTGACATGGCGTTTTTGTATCGATTATCGGCACCTCAATGCGATCACCATCAAGAACCGTAATCCATTGCCAATTATCGAGGAACTGATTGATGAACTTGTTGGGGCCCAGTGGTTCACTAGTTTGGATTTGAGGGCCGGTTACCATCAGATACGGATGCAACCTGAGGATGAGGGGAAAACAGCTTTCAAAATACATAATGGTCACTATGAGTTTCGGGTTATGTTCTTCGGCTTGACAGGCGCACCAACCACATTTCAGAACACCGTGAACATGGTTCTAGCACCATTGCTACGCAAAGGGGGTGTTGGTGTTTATTGATGACATCCTGGTATATAGCAAGACCTTGGAGGAGCATGCTCGCATTCTGCGTCAAGTGCTAGAGTTGTTAGACCAACACCAGCTCCACGTGAAGAAGAGGAAGTGTACTTTTGCACAACAACAACAACTAGTGTACCAGGGACATGTGATTAGTGCATCAGGTGTCGCAGCCGACCCCAAGAACATTGCAACAGTACATAAATGGTCTTCTCCTCGGTCAGTCAAAGAAGTGCGCGGGTTTCTTGGATTGGCGGGATACTACTGCAGACTCGTGCGTCATTTCAGCCAGATCAGCAGGCCACTGACAGATCTGTTGAAGAAAGGGGTGGAATTTCGCTTGGACAGAAGTGGCAGAAACGGCTTTCCGACAGTTACAGCAAGCGCTGGTGACAACCCTAGTTCTGGCAATTCCGGATTTTGCCAAACCCTTTGTGGTGGAGACGGATGCATCAGATGGTGGTGTGGGTGCGATTCTATCCAGGAGGGGCACCCTATTACCTACTTGATTCGGGCATTGGGCCCAAAGAATCGTGGATTATCTGCATACGAAAAGGAATTCTTGGCGATTCTGCTTGCGGTTGATCACTGGCGGTCGTACCTGCAGGTTCAGGAGTTCACAATTCAATCTGACCATCGCAGTCTAGCTTGTTTGGATAAACAACGCTTGCACACACCATGGCAAATAAAAGCGTTGACTAAGTTGTTGGGTCTCCGTTACAAGATTATGTATCGACCTGGACGGGAGAATGGTGCCGCGGATGCTTTGTCTCGAGTCGCGGGTGGTGAATTGCTCGCCCTTACTGTTAGTGTGCCTAGTTAGCTCGAGCAGGTCATTCAGAGTTACAGTTCAGACTCGGAGATTCAAGAGTTGCTGGCCAAGATTGCTGCCGGTGATGCATCGGTGGTCGATTTTGAGTTGCAAAATGGGTTGATTCGCAAGAATAGTCGCGTCTGGATTGGCAAGGATCCAGTACTCCGGAATATGATCCTTCGATCGGTTCATGACAGTCGTGTGGGTGGCCACTCTGGCCAGCGAGATACTTACCATCGGCTGCACTGTCATTTTGCTTGGCAAGGGATGAAGCGGTCAGTGGAGGAATAAGTGGATCACTGCACAGTCTGCAAACAAGCTAAATCTGAACGCGTCAAGTATCCTGGCCTCATGCAAGCTCTTCCGGTGCCTCCACACGCGTGGCATACGGTGACTATGGATTTTATTGAAGGTCTCCCTCGCTCACGGAACTACGGCTGCATTTTGGTGGTCGTTGACAAGCTCACTAAGTATGCACATTTTATTGCCCTCTCTCATCTGTTCAATGCACAGCAAGTGGCCATGGCTTTTGTCGACAACGTGTTCAAACTGCACAGTTTGCCGGAGATATTGGTGTCAGATCGCGATCCCATCTTTACCAGCACTCTATGGAAGGAATTGTTCCGCCTGACTGGGACGGAACTGGCCATGAGTTCTTCGCGTCACCCGCAAACGGACGGCCAAACTGAACGCGTCAATCAGTGCCTGGAGACATACTTGCGCTGCTTCGTGCATGCTTGCCCGCGACTATGGCGTCATTGGCTTCCTCTTGCGGAGTACTGGTACAATACCTCTTACCACACTGCCATTCATACATCGCCTTTTGAAGCTCTCTATGCGCACCCACCACGACACTTTGGCATCATTGATACATCTATCTGTCAATCCGCTGATTTGGCCACTTGGTTGGAGGAGCGGGCTCTGATGCAGGACATGTTGAAGCATTACCTCACTCGTGCTTGACAGATCATGAAGGATCAGGCTGACAAACATCGATCTAAACGACAGTTTGATGTGGGAGATTGGGTGTTTCTCAAGATTCAACTGTATGTGCAAACATCAGTGGCTGACAGGGCTAGTCACAAGCTGGCTTTCCGTTATTTTGGACCATTTCAGGTGGAAGCACGGGTGGGTGCGGTCTCTTACAAGCTCAAGTTGCTGGAGAGAGCTTTGATTCACCTAGTGGTGCATGTCTCTCTCCTGTGTCGAGCTCATCCTCCTTTCAGCGATGATCAAGTGTGACTGCCACCTACACCAAGCGAAGTTGCGCCGGATACCACAGCGAGCCCGGACGAACCACTGCAAGTTCTCCAACATCGTTAGTACTTGCGCGGGTCGACGGTGCGTTCTCAAGTGCTGATCTAGTGGTCGTCGCTGCCTGTTTCCTTGGCCACTTGGGAAGATGAAGCGCAACTCCGTGATCATTTTCCGCAAGCTCCGGCTTGGGGTCAAGCCGGTAGTGAAGGAGGGGGGAATGTCAGGCCCCAGCCCGGTACAACCAAGTCTACATCAGCTGCCACGTCAACGGGAAAGGCGCCTATCACCACGGCCCACATCAGACGATCGACGTGACCCCGCCAGCCCAGCAAGAGACTCGACCCCAAGGATTGGGTCTTCAAATATTAGCGATCCCGAGAAGGAAGGTGTCGAAGATATAACTAAACTCATGTATCTCTATATTCGCGAAGGAAGGAAGATCCCGAGAAGGAAGGTTTTGGGAAGATAAGTGGCTGGGCCAAACTACTCTTCGCGAACAATATCCAGCTCTATATTCGATTGTTAGACACAAATGGGATACAATTTCCACAGTGATGGAAGATTATCCTCCTAATGTGTCCTTGAGAAGAAGCCAGATCGGTCCTAGACTGGTATTTTGGAACAATCTATTATTTCGATTATCCATAATACAATTGTCGGACGGTGTCGATGTGTTCAAAGGAAATTACTAGAAAGTGGTAAATTTTCTGTTGGCTTACTATATAAAGCTTTGATCCAACCGGATATCCCGATCGATGATGATAATTGTAAAATTTGGAAAATAAAAATATCCCTTAAGACGAAGATATTTGCATGGTATCTACGGAAAGGGATAATTCTAACAAAAGATAATCTTGCAAAGAGAAATTGGCATGGAAGTAAACAATGTGTTTTTTGTCATCAAGATGAGACAATTCGCCATTTATTCTTCCATTGCAAATTTGCTCGCTCTATCTGGTCATTCATCCAAATAGCTTCTGGTTTATCTCCGCCACGTTCTGTAACCAATGTTTTTGGTAATTGGTTGTATGGAATTGTTGATAAATACAAAACTTTATTTAGGGTGGGAGCGCTTGCCATTATATGGTCGCTATGGTTTTGTAAAAATGACAAGATTTTTAATAACATTGTGTCTTCTCCTTTGCAGGTTGTCTATTATCGAGCCAAGGCTATCCTCCGTCTTGGAATATTCTCCAACGTTTGGAGTTTCGCGACTTATTTATAGAGCTATGTACGCGATTGGAGGACACGGCGAGGGATATTTTCTTCCGACATGGATGGTCACGTGATCTGAAGATTGATCTACCTTAGATTCTAGACATTTATTTAGATATTGCCATTGTGTAATGCTTGTCTACTTTTTAAATTAGTACTGTCGTTCGTGTGGCTGCATGCATCTTGGTTATGCAGAGGCCGGATATAAGCTTTGAACAGTTTTAATAAAAACGCCCATTTTCAAAAAAAATGTATCACTCTCTCGTTACTTCCTCTGCAAACTTACTTTGATTCCCTTTGTATCTGAACTCCGAACTACCAGAAATATATCGAGAGAGATCCTAGGCCTTATATTGTACTACCAGTGAAGTACTAATCATGTACTAGTGTTTGTGTTAGTGCACTAGCTAGCTGGCTAGCTTAGCTAATGAGAGTCCCAATCAACCCCATCCCCCGTAACTTTGGCTTTGTCCGAGCGGGCGCATTGACCGAGCGTACAACGTACGGTACAGTACTTTCTTCGTCCGCGAATAAATGTATATTTAGCTTTTGTCTAAATCAAACATAGCTAAATTCGATCAATTCTATAAAGAAATATAGGAACATATATTATATAAAATTGACATATTATGAAACTAGATTTAAAAATAAATTTAATAATAACAATTTAGTATAAAAAATGTTGATACGTTGCTCTAAATGTTAGTCAAACGTAGTAAAGTTTGACTTAAGACAAAGCTATAAGTACAATTTTTTTTCGGACGAGGGAGTACGTGGACAGCGTCCTCCGGTGATCTGACTTGGTGCCTCCATCGGTCGATCTCAGATGCAATTGCCAAGCATGCATGCGCGCGTACCTACGTACGTCGTACTCGTGCACGTACCTACGGTGCGTTGAGCTTTTTTTTTTGCAAAATTCCATATGTTCTATTAATAATCATTAACAGAAGTACAAAGAGCCCTAAAAGTCATAAAGATTACTCCATCACCAAAGCCAAGCAAAGCTTGTCGTAATAGAGCTTGTAATAGTAGATATATGGAAATTCGTCGTGCTAAGGTCTCAAAAGACCAGCACACTAGAGCAGTAACTATTGTCAATGATAACAACCGTAGATCGGAAAAGACTTGCATGAAAGCAAACCAACAAAGATGAAAACGGACAGATTCACAGAAAATCCGTTGAACAAACGAATTCGCACGCCCTCCGTCGATACTAGATACACCACCAGAGCAAGAATAAAACGGGAAGGAACTTATCGTGACCTTATCGTTGAGCTTCGTGTGGTGGTGTCTGTACTCTCGGCAGCATGCATGGAAAGATTAGTAGTCCGTTCTCCATTTTAAGAGGTTGATCAGATTGGTTCTGGGGAGACTGAGACTGCACACTACCTCCCACTAATTCATTAATCGACTCACCACGTTTTCAGTTACCACCATCCAGATTGTATATAGGCAGTGTGGCTTGGCGTGTGGGTTTCTATTACATGCGTTCAAACATGATAACGACTGCTAGAGCAAAGATAAGAAATTGTATTGATGGGATATCCTCCGGCACTCAGCAGAAAATCACAATCCGCTAAAAGCAAGGACGATGATTCTCTTCAAAGTAGCTGCTGCTGATCCATGTTCCAGTCAAAACGCTTTTAACCCGGCGGCCTGTAAGATAAATAATCTTCACCTATCGATCGACTAGAATTGCACCAGCTGTATATATACATAGGCATCAAAATCTCGATGGATCTTCTCTTTAGTAGCAGGCAGCTGCTAGCTAGCTGATCTATCTTCCAGTCAAATGTCAAAACACTTTTGATCTTTATGGATCTTCACTTTAGAAGAAACAATATAATCTTGGTAGGATCTCTATCTCTATACATTCAGAGCTGTACGCACCCATCGTTTTAACTTTTAATGGAAAACCTCTGGATGATTCGTCGTGTCTCAGTTCCCGATCAGCTTGTTCGACGACAGAGGCCGGCACTGTTTGCCAGGCGATGCTAGTGGACTAACCTCATTATGGTAAGAAATTATAAAATAACCTGTTTTTAAAAAGATTTTACAATCTAACCTATTCGCATGACGCTCTACCGAAAAGCTCCATGCTTAGTAGCACGACGCTCTCGCGAAAAGCGTCATGCAACCTATAGCGCTTTGGTAAAAAACGCCATCCTCTCGGCTGACGTGGCGGTCAACCGTGCCCGCGGACCCACTTCTTTAGCATGGCGTTTTTACCGAGGGCGCCAGCTTATGACTTAGCAAATTTTCTCGAGAGATTTTGTTTGGCTCGCGCACAAACTCTGTAACCCCGCGCCATGGTTGCATAACGCTTTTGCCAAAAGCACCATGGTCAGTAGCATAACGCTTTTGCCAAAAGCGCCATGCTCACTAGCATGACGCTTTTGACAAAAGCGCCATGGTCATGACTTAGAAAATTTCACAGAGAGATTTTGATGGGCTCGCGCATATGCATGTAGGCACGACGTCCACTGCAAAAACGCCATGCATATTGGCATGGCGCCCCCTGCAAAAACGCTAAACTAAAAAAATGGTCCCGTGGCCATGGTTGACCGCCACGTCGGACCAAACGATGGCGTTTTTGACCAGCGCGCTAAATGGACCATGGCGCTTTTGAGGAGAGCGTCGTGCTACTGACATTGACGCTTTCTTGTAAAGCGTCATGCGAGTAGGTTAGATCGTGATACCTTCAAAAAAGCAGATTATTCTGTGATTTCTTTGCAACTTTGGGTTAATTCTGTGATTTTTACCTAGTATACGCTACAGTCTATCAGGCCCCATCAACTAATGATTGGGAAGCAAAGGAAATAATGGCGACTGGCGTGGCCACAACAGTAACACCAACAGTTTCCATCCCTTCTGATGAGTAAAGCTGGGGAATTTTAGGAGTTTCTCTTTCCCAACAGTGAAAGGCTACATACATATATTCCGGCCAAAGCTTCGTGCGTTCTTTGGCTCTGTTTTCTGGTTTTGCTTTTGGCATCTGGGCCGGCTGCTGGGGAAAGGAGAAATGCTTCTTCTTCTTCTAATGGATGCGCAGTGGCAGGCAGGGGCTGACCTGTTTTAACTGTAGGAGAGAGCCAGATCGAGATGGCGGTGCGATGCGACTTTGCCCAAGCTGACATCGTTGCTTTGCCACCTAGTCCCGCGGAGGCGGGTCTGGACTTTGCAGCCACCCAAAACGCCCTCGCGGGTCTGATTCTGTCCTTCCGGACCGAGGCCACGGTCCAGTGTGTACACGCACATCGAGAGCCAGTCTCAGCCCCCCTCCCCCCAAATGGCCTCGCGGGTCCGACTTTGACCTTCCGGACCGAGGCCACGACCCAGTGTGTACTCGCACATCGAGAGCTAGTCTCGGACCCGTCTGTTTTGAGTTTTCGTGCAAACCGGGCCAAAAGTTGAGCTCCGTTTTGCGGGGACACGGACTGACCACGCGTTCGGGCCGTGTCCTGCACTTTCACGCCCATGGCCTTCCCGTCAGCCACAAACCTGTGGCCCACCCCTGCTTCCCCACCTTCCCCCCCCACCCACCCCCGAAGGCCACCGCCACCACCGCGACACCCTCCCCGCTCCCTCGGAAGGCCGCCGCCGAACCCCGTTGCCTCCTCCTTCACAGTCCTCTTTGTCATTGAAGCCTCCAGTTCCCGAAGACCTAGCCAGCCCCAGCGTCGAGCTCGGCCTTCTCCTAGGACGCACTCCACTTGTTCAACCATTTGCCCCGGCGTACAGGTACTGCATTCTGCCACCTTCGCCTCATCCTTGAGGACTAAGCTCATCCGTCTCATCGTGCAGACCATGGACAACAGTGGGATGAATTCTTCAAGAAATATGCTATGCCGTCCTCCAAAGAGTCCGACGATGACAGTGAACTTTTGGTCGCCACGGTCATGATCGTCCATCAGCACAATGAAGAGACGGAGCAAACGTACTGTGGCTCGATCAAGGGCCAAGAGGCGGCGTTGTAACATGGCCGAGTCACCGGCCAAGAGATGTTTCAGGGTTACTTCCACCGGACCAGGCCTTTGTACCCTCCTACAATTTTTTGGCGGCACTTTCGGATGTGAAGGAAGGTGTTCATGTGTATTCTTCATGGAGTGAGGGATCATGACGACTACTTATCCTTGAAAAAAGATGTGACCGTTAAGCTAGGATTCACCTCCTACCAAAAATGCATCGCACCTATTCGCATGCTTGCTTATGGAGTAGATGTTGATTGTGTTGATGAGTACTTGCGCATGAGTGAGTCCACTTGTATGGAAGCAATGTACAAGTTCTGTAAAGTTGTAGTGGCCGTTTTTGGTGAAGAATTCCTGAGATCAAAGAAGCTTCTCCAAAAACGACGCCTCCAAGAAGGGAACAGTGCACAAACACCGTCATTGCCCCATCAAAGATCTAGGTTTTTACCCAGAAGAAAGTCCACGCTCTCAAAACAATGCCTTCAACAAGTCCATTGCCAGACACAACCAATTAATGCCAAACCATGGGTTTTTACCCTGAGAGGTAGGACCATGAACCTCTCCTGTGCAGTCGCCCCCACTTGCATGCCATTGCTCCAATTCACAAGTCACCTAGCCAATATCACCATCCAGACTCAAACCACCACTGTTTGTCCTCAGATCTCGGTCTTCATGACTTTCTCCGTCAGCACCATGGAACGAGAACATGCCCCATGATAATAGCAGCCAACAAAGCTTCGAAGCACACCCTCTGAAACCAAACGGTCAAAGTAAAACATGCGTGCGAACGACCGAATTCAATCCTTCCAGCAAACTCACGACATGATAGCACTTATGGAGTTCGCCGGCGGAGCCTTCCGGAACACGACACTGACACCAGATCAATGGAGACCAACATCTGACAGATCATCGCCTTGGCTTGAGAGGGATCCAGGACTACCTCTTTTATTGAAACCGAGCCAGTAGCCCCCACGCCACCCGCCAGAAACTAGCAGGATCCGCCGCAAGACGACAAGACCACACAGCCGACCATTCCGACGGAGAAGGAGGCCACCACCATCACCATGCCGGGGGCAGATGCCCCAAGTGCCCTAGTGTCGCGGACAAGGCCCGGGTCGCCTTGGCGCTGGCGTCGAGGCCAACGGATGGGACAGATCGCGGCTAGGCCCGGATCCCCGCCGCCTCCTGCCGCCATCTAGGCCGAGGATCACCAGCCGCCGCTCGCCGCAACACCACCGTCAAACCAGCCGAGACGGACGCCGCCGCCTTTCGCCAGGTCACGATCAAGGACGCCGCCGCCACGCCACTAGGTCTTTGCCTGGCGACGAACCGGGCGGCGGCGGGGGGGAGGAGAGGACACGGGAGGGAGGGCTCCGCGACGGGGAGGAGAGGCCGCCCGGAGTCGTGCGGGTGCGGGAGAAGGAGGGGTGCGAGAGCTCTCAGATGTGTTGCGCCGCGTGGGTGCGGGAGAAGGAGGGGTGCGAGAGCTCTAAGATGTGTTTTTTCCGCACGCCTTCAGATCAGCCGGCATATCGTCTGCCGCCCGACCAAAGTTTCAGAGGAATTCCACGATCAACGTACGAGCTGCTCTGTGTCAGAGATCGAGCGAGGAATGTAGGGCCCACATCGACTGCCCCTAGGTTTCAAAATACAAGATGTTTTAGATTTTTTTTTCATGAAATACATGTATCTAAACGTCTTTTACTGTATAGTTTCACTTATTTTACTCCTAACCTACATAGAGTGTCTAAATCTAGGAAAATGATTGGCCTCCCCCGGGGGATCCATCCTCCCGATCCCCCGGGTCTTCGTCCCGCACAGCAAGGGGTGGGGATCCCCACGTTTCATCTTCTTCCTGGTTACCTCCTGATTATCTTATCTTTATACAGAGATGAAAAAATATCCCAAACGGATCTCCTCAACGCCCCAGCTCGCTCGGCCACACCAGCCACTCGCCTCCGCTGCCGCTGGTCGCCGGAGATTGAGCTCTCGCTCGCCTTCCGCGCCCGCATGCTCCAGCTCGCTCGGCGTCGTCTTGCTCCTCCGCCGGCGCGCGGCGCTCCGCTGCTCCATCTAGCCCGTAGGCTGGTGTAGAGGACGACGTACTCGCCACTGGCATGGGCCTCATCGTCCTCACCGCTTCCCTCTCTCCTACCTCCAGCGAGGAGAGGTGGCTGACGCCGTCCCGTCCTGCTCCGTGCCGCCGCTCACCTCTGCTACACGTGATGAACGTCGCTGCTACATGCGTCGGCTCCCTATTCTACACGCGAGCCTTCGCAGCTACACGCTTTGGGTCGCCGCCGCTACATACTTCGCGCCGCTGCTGCTACACACGGACGGCGCCACTGCTACACATGCTGAGCTCTTCCGCTACATGCGCATAGGGTCGTTGCTACATGCTACAAACGTGTAGCATGGCACCAAGGAAAATCTCCGACGAGGTCTCCGCGAGTCTCCAATGAAGTCAGATTTGCTATATTAGCATAATTTTTTCTACACATGCCGAGCTCTTCTGCTACACACACATGGCGTCGTTGCTACATGCTACAAACATGGCGCCGAGGAAAGCTCCGGCAAAGTCTCCGGCGAATCTTCGGTGAAGTCAGATTTGCTACACAGGCAGGACGACAATGCTACTGGAAGTGATCATTGTTGCTACAGATAAAGGGTCACGATGCTAGTGACCAATTGACGCGTTTTGATATTTTGCTACAGAGTGATGCTACAATAGTAGCAAGTTTTTGCTATTTCTCTTCTATGTTTTTTCTATAATAGCACAAAATATTTGCTACGACATTTTCGACGAAAGTCCTCAGCAAAGTCAGTTTTGCTATGGCAGGCACTGGTGATATCTCCGGCGAGGTCGTTCTTTTTGCTACATTAATATTTTTTTTGCTACCACCGTTTTGCAGTTTTGCTACAATAGCATAACGTTTTTGCTACCCGGTCTCTAGTGAGGTCTATCGGCGAAAGCCTCTGGCGAGTCTCCGGTGAGGTCGGGTTTGCTACATTAGCACAAATTTTTTGCTATACGGTCGTCGACGAGGTCTCCGGCGAGGTCCAGTCTGTTTTTTTATTTTCTGGACTGAACCGTTTTTTGCTACAATGTAGCAAAAACGGGACAAATATAGCAAAAGCGGGACAAATGTAGCAAAAGCGGGATTTTGAATTCAAAAAGAGGACACGTGGTTGGCTGGAGACTCGGGGGATAAAAATCACATATCCCCCGGGAGACGCGTAGGGCTGTCCCTAAATCTATGTGTTTCAAAAAAATACTAATATTTTAGAACCGAGAGACTAACGGTTAGGCCCCATTTGAAACAAAGAAAAAGCATACTAAAAAAATAGAGGATAAGATTTCTATAAAAAGAATTCTTTTGGTGCCGTTTGGAACATGGGAATAGGAACCCTAGATTCTTTTGGCATTCCTATGAAATGGCCTATTTTATAGAAACTTGGGAGGCAAACTAAAATATCATCTTATTGTACTTGTCTAAAATATCTACATTTTTCTTGTGTGGCGTTCAAACGACTCTTTTGGTCCCACCTCATGTTTCCATCTTATTGTACTTGTCTAAAATATCTACGTTTTTCTTGTGTGGCGTTCAAACGACTCTTTTGGTCCCACCTCATGTTTCCATCTTGTTGTACTTGTCTTAAATATTTATGTTTTTCTTGTGTGGCGTTCAAACGACTCTTTAAAGTTTACCTAGGAATTTAGAATACATGGCATATCAATTTTTTGCATTGTTTTCTATTATTCCTGTCTTTTGAATTCACGGGTAGGAAAACG
This sequence comes from Avena sativa, assembly GCA_916181665.1. Classification (NCBI taxonomy): domain Eukaryota; kingdom Viridiplantae; phylum Streptophyta; class Magnoliopsida; order Poales; family Poaceae; genus Avena; species Avena sativa. The sequence continues at coordinate 325,559,535 of OV702279.1, forward strand.
CTTATCCACAGGAGTCATACCGTGGCGTACATCCAAAGCGTACTCCACAGATAGTTATCCGTGACGCATGCAAGAAAGATACGTCATTGACATACACATACCTGTGGCACATTATCGAAACGGTGCACCATGCATATGTGGGCCCCAGCTCTAGTGGTCGCCCCCATCCATGAGAAGCATATCTGTGGCACACGGAATAGGCGTGCACATCAGTGGCGCACGTTGTTTCGGTGCGCCACGAATATAGGTGGGCCCATGCCACTTTAGGTCGTTTAGCGATTTTTTAGAATCTCAAAATTCGAAAAGGAAAAAAAGTTATGGCAAAAACAAGATTTTTTCGTGCAGAAAAAAATTAGACAACTTATTTGTAATGCACCACAATAGGGTGTGACGGGATTCAAATTTGAACCCCTTCTCTATATCTTCTCCTACATCTTTCCCTCTCATTCCCCTCCTCCTCTCTTCTTCCTCTTCTTCTTCGTCTTCCTCTTTCTCCTCCTCCTCCTCCTCCTCCTCCTCTCCTCTGACCGCATCGGCCTCCTCCAGCAGCCCACGGGAGGCGTCACCTCCTTCCCAGGGATGCGACGCGGCACGACGTGGCGACGACGCGGCAGCTCTAGATTTGAAATTTGAAAATTTTATTATTGGCGTACCTTACTCATATGCGCCACAGATCATTTTGAGATATCCCATTTTTTTTAAAATTTTGAAATCGATATCAATGGCGCATCATATCCCCGTGTGTCACGGATAAGTGGCTTATCCATGGCGCACGTCCAGATTCACCACGGATAAAAATTATCGGGGGCGTAATATCAGTGGCGCTGACCTTATTTTAGATGCACCACAGATAGGACTTTTTCTACTAGTGGCTGGTGCGTTCCAAACGGGCTCTAAAATGTGTGTGCGGTTGTACTCTACGCGGTTTCTCCGGATCGATCTCGGATCCTTTCAACCGGTCCATTAATGGCGAAGCTGCGTGTATTATGTGTGGTCATGCAACATAAAAAAAACTATAAACACTCAAGAAACCAGCTAAGTACACTCTTTTTAACCCCTAAAAAGTTGATTAATAACCACACTTTGTGATTTTGACATCGCTGCTGATCCCAGCTCCGCCACTGCGGTCCATGACCAGTTCTCCACCAATAATCGATCATCCCTATAGATAGGTAAATCTTGCCATCATTACGGGCCACAACCACCAAACCACGCCGGTTTTATGAGATGATTTAGAAGTAATAATCATGAATCGACACAGTATTACACTACACACTCGACGACCCTGTACGTACGTGCATGCCGTGACATTGTGGCAATGCAGCTGCTGCTTGTTCCATCATGCATGCACGCTGGCTAGTGTACCTTTGTACTACTGGTGAAGTAGTACCGATCAATGATCATGTACTAGTACTAGTGTTAGTGCACTAGCTAGCTTAGCAAATGAGAGTCCCAATCAAACCCCTCCCCGGCTCCCCCGGACGTAACTTTGGCTTTGTCCGAGCGCATGCATGATGCGCCCGCGCACCCGGCCCAGGCCACGCGCGCCGGCCGACCGACCGAGCGTACAACGTACTGTACGCACTACAGGACTGGGAAGCTACGCCGACGGCCAAACGTCGGGGCCGTCGGCGTAGCCATCGTCCAGGCCAGCCCCGCCAAGCAGCCGTCGGCGTAAAATTGCCCTCGGCATATTCTATGCTACGCTGACGGCTGTCCTCGGCGTAGCTATTTTTTATTTTATCTCATTAAACTTTGAAAAATCATAACTAAATCATTCTAATTCGGAAAAATACAAATAATATATAAAAATTTGCAGAAAAATAAGACCTATCTATCTACACTTAAATATTACAAATTTATAAATAAAAATTAAGTAAAACATAAAATATTATATATAGTTTAAAACGGGCATAAAAAATTCAAAAACGATCGAAACAATGCGAAACCTTCGCGTGGTGTTATATTATGTGACATAGTTAGAAGGAAAAATATCAAACTTGGTATATTAATTATGTCTCAAAGAAACCTTCACAAAATGACCTATCTCATTCGAGGTTTCTTGGCTTTCGGGTCAAATGACCAATGTTATGGCTAGAATCAAGGCATAGTTTGTGATAATATGCCCATATTGTGCATACACATGCATCATGGGATGGTGAACAATGTTGCAGGAGGAAGTTTTCCTTTTCGTCGCACCAAAAAGCCATTTCCCATTTTCCGAGCATAAAAAACGGACGGTTTTGTGAAGCAACCACCAAATGGCTAATTCAAAATACTACCACCACATTTTACAAAAATACTATACCACCTTATATGGACAATGTCCCAACAGGGGGATCCGAAACCTTTCCGTCCACCTTTGGTGAAAAAGACAAATTTTTGCCGAATCGGCAGGAAGTGGGTCAGATATGAACTACAGGTACATGATCCGATGCTCATGTTTTTTTACAAAAATCATTTTTAGGTTCACAATATGCTATTGATCAAAGATCTAATGAAAGTTTAGCGAGGCTCGGCCCCGAGCTAAGAATCTTTATGTCCGTCGTTCGACAAAGTTTAACGATAGTTTAAAACGGGCATAAAAAATTCAAAAATGATCGAAACAATGCGAAACCTTCGCGTGGTGTCATATTATGTGACATATTTATAAGGAAAAATAGCAAACTTGATATATTGATTATGTCTCAAAAAAACCTTCACAAAATGACCTATCTCATTCGAGGTTTCTTGGCTTTCGGGTCAAATGACCAATGTTATGGCTAGAATCAAGGCATAGTTTGTGATAATGTGCCCATATTGTGCATACACATGTATCATGGGATGACGAACAATGTTGCAGGAGGAAGTTTTCCTTTTCGTCGCACCAAAAAGCCATTTCCCATTTTCCGAGCATAAAAAACGGACGGTTTTGTGAAGCAACCACCAAATGGCTAATTCAAAATACTACCACCACATTTTACAAAAATACTATACCACCTTATATGGACAATGTCCCAACAGGGGGATCCGAAACCTTTCCGTCCACCTTTGGTGAAAAAGACAAATTTCTGGTGAATCGGTAGGAAGTGGGTCAGATATGAACTACAAGTACATGATCCGATGCTCATGTGTTTTTTACAAAAATCATTTTTAGGTTCACAATATGCTATTGATCAAAGATCTAATGAAAGTTTCGCGAGGCTCGGCCCCGAGCTAAGAATCTTTATGTCCGCCGTTCAACAAAGTTTAACGATAGTTTAAAACGGGCATAAAAAATTCAAAAATGATCGAAACAATGCGAAACCTTCGCGTGGTGTCATATTATGTGACATATTTATAAGGAAAAATAGAAAACTTGATATATTGATTATTTCTCAAAAAACCCTTCACAAAATGACCTATCTCATTCGAGGTTTCTTGGCTTTCGGGTCAAATGACCAATGTTATGGCTAGAATCAAGGTATAGTTTGTGATAATGTGCCCATATTATGCATACACATGCATCATGGGATGGCGAACAATGTTGCAGGAGGAAGTTTTTCTTTTCGTCGCACCAAAAGGCCATTTTCTATTTTCCGAGTATAAAAAACGGACGGTTTTGTGAAGCAACCACCAAATGGCTAATTCAAAATACTACCACCACATTTTACAAAAATACTATACCACCTTATATGGACAATGTCCCAACAGGGGGATCCGAAACCTTTCCGTCCACCTTTGGTGAAAAAGACAAATTTCTGCCGAATCGGCAGGAAGTGGGTCAGATATGAACTACAGGTACATGATCCGATGCTCATGTTTTTTTACAAAAATCATTTTTAGGTTCACAATATGCTATTTTATCAAATATCCAATGCAAGTTTTCCTTTTCATCGCACCAAAAAGGCATTTTTCATTATCCGAGCGCAAAAAGGGAATTTTCTAAAGCAACCACCAAATAGCTAATTCAAAAACGGAGGGTTTGTGATTAGTTGATATGGATATCATATTTGGATTCCTCTAATTTTTCTGATCAATTTAAACATATTATTTGTTGAATTTCGATTTACAGATTTAAAGATATTAATTATTCTATATTAAATAGAAAAATACAAAAAAAATAAAATTATTATATTTTTATTTGAATTGAATAATATTTTTACTTATTCATTAATATTTACTTAAATAATTGTTTGTAATTTCAAAAAATACAAACATGTGACATGATGATATAAGAGTTAATAGGATTGATATCATAGTATTGACACCAATGTATGAATTACTTTGCGGAAACGGATTCTGAAGGAACGAGGATGTTAAGCGTGCTGAAGCTGGAGTAGTATTAGGATGGGTGACCTGCTGGGAAGTTTGACTAAGACTGGAATTTAATCAAATAATAAGTATAATTAGTGTTAAAAATGTTCAAAGTAGGAGATTAATAAGTGAAACAATTCAAAGAATAAAAAATTGAGAAAAAAAATAAAAAAATTATTATTTTTCAAAAAAAAATCAAAAAAAATATATTTTTGCAACCGGTCGACAGACTACGCCGACGGCCGCTACGCCGACGGCAAAGCCCTCGGCGTAGCATACGCCGACGACATTTTGATACGCCGACGGCTTGAGTGTGCTCCGCCGAGGGAGATCTTTGCCGAGGAGGCTACGCCGAGGACAGCCCTCGGCGTACCATACGCCGAGGGCATTTTGGCCTACGCCGACGGCCTTTTGCCCTCGGCGTAGCGCGCGTGTCCCCGTAGTGACGTACGTACGTCGACACAGCGTCCTCCGGTGATCTGACTTGGTGCGACCATCCATCCATCGATCTCAGATGCAATTGCCGCGCATGCATGCATGCGCGCGTACGTACGTCCTACTCGTGCACGTACGGTACGTTGAGCTTCGTGTGGTGGTGTCTGTACTCTCAGCCGCATGCATATGCATGGAAAGATTGCGTGATTGTTTGTACATGTCTCAAATTTGTTAAAATTTAGATAAATCTAGACATTATTTAGCATATAGATTTATCTAAATTTTGATAAGCCCAAGACATCTATTCTTAGACGGAGGAAGTATGTATTTGTGAGCGTCTTTGTCTGTAATGGGTTTTGAAAAAAAAATAGTTCTGGAGAGACTGAGACTGCACACTACCTCGCACTAATTAATTTATCGGCGCACCACGTTTTCATATTACCACCACCATCCAGATTGTATATATAGGCAGTGTGGCTTGGCGTGTGGGTTTCTATTACATGTCACATCGTTCAAACATGATAACAACCTCTAGCTACAACAAAGATAAGAAATTGTATTGATGGGATATATATCCTCCGGCACTCAGCAGAAAATCACAATCCGCTAAAAGCAAGGACGATGATTCTCTTCAAATTAAAGTAGCTGTTGCTGATCCATCTGCTTCCAGTCAAAACGTACGCTTTTAACCCGGCCGGCGGCCTGTAAAATAAATAATCTTCACCTATCGATCGACTAGAATTGCACCAGCTGTGCATATACATAGGCATCAAAATCTCGACGGATCTTCTCTTTAGAAGCAAGGCTTTTTCTCTAGCGGGCAGCTGCTAGCTAGCTAGCTGATCTATCTTCCAGTCAAATGTCAAAACACTTTTGATCTTTATGGATCTTCACTTTAGAAGAAACAATATAATCTTGTGGGTAGGATATCTATCTCTATACATTGAGAGCTGTACGCACCCATCGTTCTAACTTTTAATGGAAAACCTCTGGATGACTTGTCGTCTCAGCTCTCGATCAGCTTGTTCGACGACAGAGGGCAGGCAGTGTTGCCAGGCGATGCTAGTGGACTATGGGATTGGTAGTAGAGCCTGGCACGTATACGCTACAGTCTACCAGGCCCCATCAGCTAATGATTGGGAAGCAAAGGAAACAATGGCAACTGGCGTGGCCACAACAGTAGCACCAACAGTTTCCATCCCTTCTGATCAGTAAAGCTGGGGAATTTTAGGAGTTTCTCTTTCCGAACAGTGAAAGGCTACATATATTATTCCGGCCAAAGCTGCGTGCTTTCGCTCTGTTTTCTGGTTTTTGCTTTTGGCATCTGGGCCGGCTGCTGGGGAAAGGAGAGATGCTTCGTCTGATGGATGCGCAGTGGCAGGCAGGGGCTGACCTGTTTTAACTGTACGAGAGAGCCATATCGAGATGGTGATGCGACTTTGCCCAAGCTGACTTTCCCTGCTTGCAACCTTGTAGCCAAACTAGTTGGCGACAAACTCAAAGGTTGGATGAAACATTTCCTGCATCCGTATGCATAAGGGAACGGTATGTCTAGCAGCTGGATGCCTGGTACTAAAAGGCATATTAACAATGGTGAAAAAACTTTATTTTGGGAAGACATTTGGACGAAGAATTCACTTATTTTACCATCAATTACACCCATGTAATTAAAATTCAGTAAACCAAGATATAAAACACCATCAATTGCACCCAAGTAATTAGCCAATCGGCCAAGCACATCACTTATTTTACTGTAAGGAATTAGAAACAATTCCAAAGCTCAAGTATATGGTGTATCTGCTAGTATTAATAGACGCATACTAGTTCTAAGAGAAAACATTATCCAGGTTACCAGATTAGATAGATCTTGTATTTATTCTTATTGTGCCAACTCAGAAGTACTTCAAAAGTACATGGAACATACTAGGATGGTTAGAACTGAATGACAAGCATTCAGTTTTTTCAATAATAGAGCAACAACATGTCACAAGCTAGCACCCAGACATAGCATAATCTGAACCACATCAGGCCATAGATAGAGTAAGGAGGACATTTAACTCACAATGCCATTCAAGGAGTGGGAGCAGAGCAGGCGCCGGTGTTGCGTCCGCAGCGTCGTCCCACCAGTATCCGGAGAAAGAGACGCCGGGGTTGCGCCTTGTGCAACTTCCTGTCGGTGTCGAGTTGAGGAAGGTGAAGTCCAGGTCGACGGAGAGCACCAGGAGGCCACGGCAAACCATGGCCGTAGGCAGTAGCAGTAGCACCACACCACCATGGCAAGGCCGAGGTCGTGTGGTTGAGCTGGGTCTCGTTGTAGAATACACGGGTGTCGAGACTGTGTAGCAAGATCTCGGCGAGGTCGACGAGGAGGCTCGCTCAACTAGGGGAGGCGGCCAGAACTCCGGTACAGGGAGAGGCGCTCCGGCGGACCGAGCCCTAGGCGGGGTTAGGGTTTCGGCTGGGCGCTCGGGAAGAGAGAGAGAGAAGCAACACGGATCAGGGAATTAGTGGAGGAGGCAACGACAAAGCCGTATTAGCGGTCATCGCTATCGGAAGCGGTCGGTGGTGATCGGGGAAGCAGTAGGAGGCAGTGATAGCGGTGGTGGCAGCGCCCCAGGAGCGTGAGAAGGGGAACGAGAGGAAGAGATCGTGTGGGTGTGCGAGCGAGCGAGAGAGAGAGAGAGAGAGAGAGAGAGAGAGAGAGAGAGAGAGAGAGAGAGAGAGAGAGATGGGCCTGGGTCAGGGTTGACCCCGAAGTCTAGTGGGCCGAATTGGCTGATGGGCTGGCTCACTGGCCGGGCCCAGTTCAAAAAATAAATTCATAGAACAAGAATAGAAATTAAATCGAATGACCATGTTACCCTATGAGAATATAGGCCATAGAAAAATGTAGGAAAATCCTAAAAATACATATCATATATCAAAATGTTAATAAAAATAATACCAACCTAAGAAAAATATAAAACTACTTGTTTGAGTTAAATAAAATAAAACTAAGTATTAAAACTACTAAAATCCTAAATGAAAATTTAATAAAATAAGAAAAAAGAATAAAAAATCATTTTGTATATAAAAATAAATCTACTATTTTATAAAAAACACTAACTTAAATTTTTTGCAACTAAAACTTCAAGCAAATGTTTATGGACATTTAATCCTTTGAGGAATTTATAAGAATAAAAATGATACTTAAAAATAAATAAAATTCATTTTAAGATCTTAAATAAATATATTTTACTAAAAAAATACTAAGTCTATTTTTCCAAAACATTTTAAGGTTCCTAGGTAATAAAATTTCATTTACCTATTTTATTAAAATGAGATAACTGTTTTTAATTCTTTAAATTGTTTCCTAAGTAAGAAATAATCACATCTCTTTATAAAACGCTAAATCCTTTAAGCTTAATTACTAAGTCTAAATCCATAATTATGATTCATAATAAAACTTAAACGTAAATTATCAACTTTATAATACTCTTTTGAAGCCTTTAATCAAATTTAAACCCACAATCTTTAAGATAACCTAATGCATCATTCACTATTATTAAGGGTGAATGATCTTTATTTCTTAACCATACTCAATATGACTTTAAACCCTAACATATTAATAAGATCATCTAATTATGCTTTCATTAATAAGTTGCACATTAGCAAAACAAATCTAAACTAATCTTTCGCTTAAATACAAAGTGAATAATCTCACAACCTTAATCATAAACCTAAAACTTGTCAATAACTAAAACATATTACACCTTAGTTTATTTATGCTTTTAAGGTCAACTTTAGTAAATCTTATAAACATGTCTAAAGACAATTTATATATTTTTATAGTTAACTTTGGTCTATTTTAATTAAGACATAAATCATCTCAAGTCCAAACTAATTGAGCAAATGCAAAATACATTGATTACATTCTATTAACCATAAAGATTATTTAAACCCTTTCTTCAAAGGTTATTCTTTTTTCCACTTCAAACAACCACTCTATAATAATTTCCTTCAACTCTTAACAACCCAATTCATGGACATTCATCATAGTCAACTCAGATGGCAATTAACCTCATTCTTAGATTGCTTTATACTCTAGTTTTATATTTTGTATGTTAAAACCAAAATTCTTTATAAATACATTTGCTTGTGAAGTAAAAATTGAAGACAAACCAACTCTTAAAAAATCACCTAAGTTTAATTCACTTTCATTAGTGGGGGTTCACTTTGGGAGTTTTACAAAAATTCATAGCAATTACTTATGCATAACTTCATATTGCTTCTTTAAACATTAGTCCTTACCGGACCAATGATGCCGTTTTCATATATTGGATCTTCTATTGTCTCGAAGACCGTGAGTGCATAATCTTGCAATCAAAAAAGGCAAGTTCACACTTTCTCATGTCCTTTGATTATTTTATATCAATTATTTGCAAAATTGTGTTGCCATCACCTGCATTTCAAAAAGGATGGAAGAAAATACTATTTTCTTAATAATATGACTTAATGGTTATCGACCCGAGTGGTGTTAACCTAATATGGCGGGCAAATGGAACCACGGTGTGGTTTATGGATTAGTGGAGGTACCATTTGCATGGGAAAGTATCACGTAGGAATTAATAACAAATGTCGTCAGTGATTCTTGTGCCGTATATTACGTGTTAACCATGAGATCTATATGGGCTCCGGGGAAGTCAGTTGGATCTTCTCCCTTTCGTATGCTAACAGACAACTTTATCGGAGTCATGATCCTACATCTAGGTACGTGCAAGGGTGGGAACCGTCAATTCCCCGTTATTAGATGTCTATGACGGATTGCTCACTTTAGGAATGTAAATCGGCGTTGTCGTTGTCCCGATCTAGGAAAAGGGTGAGTATACGGGGTCGCAGAGAAGGGCAGTGATTGGATTGGATCTTAGACCAGGCCTCATACCAAGGAAGTGTGAACGAGCCTATAAGTCGGATGTGCAATAAAGCTAAGATCTCTCATGGTAAATCAATGCACCTCTGCAGAGTGTAAGAACTGTAACTTGTTACTCCCTGTTCCGAGGAGGAGCTACGAATGCTGCAGGAAAAGAACTTCATGAAGTTCTAATCAATCTATGAAGACTGGAGGACATAGCTTTTCAGAATAAAAGCAACCTTCGAATAAATATTTACGAAAACTTGCATAGCCTATGACCTATGGTCTATGGCTGTAGATAGTGCATCGAAAACTCCTTTTTAGTGAACTTACTGAATATGCTCGTACTCAATGTGTCTTCTTAACCTTGCTAGATTCCGAAGTCATAAAGACGACGTCTAGACCAATTTATGCTTAAAGAATTGACATCAAAAGCTCAAGTTCTTCAATGAAGTCAATGGATGAAGGGATACGGGTAGGCTACACTAGCGCCAATCAAAAAAATTCTACCGCGTAAACCAGGATTACTGTTGTCATAGATCACGGGATTACCACTAGACGCGCATTTGCGGAATTGATGAAGTGCGTCGAGACAGTGCAGACGTTCCAGCCCCTTAAGTGTGTGACCCGATAGGTTCATATGCGTATAGACATGACGCAAATACACTTATTCTGTCAATAGTTGGTAGCGGCCTCTAGCAAGACGTGCCAACTCCTAAACGCATACAAAGATCATATCGGACAAACCATCACAAGGTTTAGTACATGCCTTTCCCTTTGCCTCACGATATTTGGTCTAGCTCCAAGCTGACCTCCCTTTCTCGATACCGTGATTCAGAATCCCTTTACTAGGTTAACTCTTAACCATATGTAGCACAGCCATGAATTTCTGGATCCGATCACTCGAGGGGCCCAGAGATATCTCTCTCAAGTAGAGAGGGGCAAATCCCATCTTGATTGACCATTCCTTGCAGCATGCTTCAAGACAAACCCGAAAGCTACATTTATAACTACCCAGTTACGGTGCAACGTTTGATAGCACCAAAGTAGGTCGATCCACATCTCAAGTACATGCGACAATCTCAGGTCTAAGGACAAAACGTACACGATGTGTAGAGATAGAGTTGCAACTAATTGATAGTCTCAGGTTGGGTTAGTCCAACCCCATGTTCATAACATGTGTCCACATCATTGGTTTGACATCTCCATGTCTATGACTTGCGAAACATAGTCATGAACCAATCGATGTGCTAGTCTAATATTCACGTGTGACCTCACATGAACTCTGACTAGGGACAACTCTTAAATAACCATACAAGTAAATAATTTCACAAACAATTCACATAATTGCCAATCAATACAAGTTTCCTGATATGGATATTCAAGGAACATTACAATAACTCATGGATACATATGAAATATAATCATCTCTATGCTTGCCTCTAGGGCATATTTCCTTCAGTCTCCCACTTGCACTAGAGTCAATCTAAAATGTATCTAATACCAATTGCTCTTGTGTGCGCTTCATGCGCGGGCTGCGGGAGAGGCTTAGTCAAGGGATCAGCAACATTTGAGTCCGTATGTATTTTGCATATCATGACACTACCATCCTCAACGAACTCTCGAATCTGATGGTAACACATGCGAATATGTTTGTTCTTCTGGTGTTGTCTAGGTTCCTTGGCCTGTGCAATAGCACCATTGTTGTCACAATAAACGTCCAAGGGATTGGACGTGCCCTGAACCACACCGAGAGCGATCAGGAAATTCCTAATCCAAACAGCTTCCTTTACTGCCTCCGAGGCAGCAATATATTCAACTTCTGTTGAAGAGGAGGTCACCGTATCTTGCTTGGAACTTTTCCAGCTCACAGCACCACCATTCAAGACAAACACATAACCTGATTGCGATTTTGAATCATCTGAGTCGTTAAGGTAACTCGCATCTGTGTAACCCTTTACACTGAGTTCATCCTCACCTCCATAAACTAGGAACACATCCTTAGTACTTTTCAAGTACTTAAGGATGTTCTTTACCGCTGTCCAGTGACCTTCACCTGGATCAGCCTGGTATCTGCTCGTAACACTTAGAGCATAGGAAACATCTGGGCAAGTACATATCATTGCATACATAATGGATCCAATAGCCGAAGCATATGGAACTCTGCTCATGCGCTCACGCTCATCAGTAGTCGAAGGACACTGAGTCTTGCTGAGTTTAATGCCGTGAGACATGGGCAAGAACCCCTTCTTAGCCTCTTCCATGCTGAACCGTTTCAACACTTTGTCAATGTATGTACTCTGGCTTAATCCAATTAGCCTCCTTGATCTATCTCTATAGATCTTGATGCCCAGAATATATGCCGCTTCTCCCAAGTCCTTCATCGAAAAACTATTTTTCAATGAGGTCTTAACAGACTCGAGCATAGGAATGTCATTTCCAATCAGCAATATGTCATCTACATATAAGATTAGAAATACCAGCGCTCTCCCACTTTCCTTCTTGTAAACACAAGGTTCTTCTTCGTTTTTTATGAAGCCAAACTCCTTTAAAACTTCATCAAATCGAATATTCCAACTCCGAGATGCTTGCTTCAGCCCATAAATGGACTTCAGAAGTTTGCATACCTTTCCAGCATTGTTTGGATCAACAAAACCTTCGGGCTGCATCATATACATGTCCTTAGTTAGGATTCCATTTAGGAAAGCCGTCTTGACATCCATCTGTCATATTTCATAGTAGAAATGTGCAGCAATGGCTAGAATTATCCGTATAGATTTAAGCATCGCTACGGGCGAGAAAGTATCGTCGTAGTCAACTCCTTGAACTTGTCGAAAAACTTTTGCAACAAGTTGAGCTTTATGGATGTGAACATTTCCATCCATATCAATCTTCTTCTTATAGATCCATTTGCACTCGATGGCTTTAAAACCATCAGGCAGGTCAACCAAGTTCCAAACTTGATTGTCCCCCATGGACTCTATCTCGGATCTCATGGCGATCAGCCATTTCTCAGAGTCTGGGTCCACCATCGCTTCTGCATAGGTCGCAGGCTCATCATTGTCTAACAATAATAATTCCCGCGCTTCGTGGAGCCTCGCCGACCTTCGTGGTTGTGGTGCTTTTGTTGCCACGGGTTCCTCAACTTGTTCTGCTACAATAGCATCACTCGTAGAAGCATCCCCAACTGGCTCATCTTGAACTTCTTCAAGTCGCGCCGACCTTCCACTTGTTCCCTTTGTGAGAAACTCTTTCTCTAGGAAAACACCGCTATGAGCGACAAACACTTTGCCCTCCTCTCGGTTGTAGAAGTAATACCCTAAGGTTTCCCTCGGATATCCCACGAAAATGCACTTATCCGATTTGGGTGTTAGCTTGTCCGACTGAAGTCGCTTGACAAATGCATCACAACCCCAAATCTTTAGAAAAGACAAACTGGGATTCTTTCCAGTCCACATCTCATATGGTGTCTTAACTACGGATTTAGATGGTACCCTATTAAGTGTAAAAGCTGCCGTTTCTAGAGCATAACCCCAAAATAATAATGGTAAATCCGACTGGCTCATCATAGATCGAAGCATGTCCAACAAAGTTCGATTACGCTGTTCGGAGACCCCGTTTCTTTGAGGCATTCCGGGCGGCGTAAGTTGTGGAACAATTCTACAACTCTTAAGATGATCGCTAAATTCGTGACTCAAATATTCACCTCCACGATCAGATCGCAAGGCCTTTATTTTCTTGCCACGTTGATTCTCTACTTCACTCTGAAACTCCTTGAACTTTTCAAAAGTTTCAGACTTATGCCTCATCAAGTAGACATAACCATATCTAATGAAATCATCAGTGAAAGTAATGAAGTAGTGATATCCTCCTCTGGCTGTCGTGCTCATTGGCCCACATACATCAGTATGTATGAGTTCCAACAAGTCTGTCGCTCTCTCGGGTAAACCCGAAAAAGGTGACTTGGTCATCTTTCCAAGTAAACAAGCCCGACATGTCTCGTATGATTCAAAATCAAACGAAGTTAGAAGACCATCACCATGGAGCTTCTTCATGCGCTTTTCACTTATATGCCCCAAACGACAATGCCATAAATAGGTAGGACTCAAATCATTAGGCCGAAGCCTTTTAGCACTAACATTGTAAACATATGCATCATCAAGATTTAAAATAAATAACCCATTCACAATGGGAGCATTAGCCATAAACATATCATTCTTAGAGATTACACAACCATTGTTTGCACTCGCGAATGAATAACCATACCTCATCAAATATGAAGGTGATAAAATGTTTTGACCCATACTAGGTATGCAATAACAATTATTCAACTCCATAATAAATCCTGACGGAAGGTGAAGTTGCATGATGCCGACGAACAATGCAGCAACCCTTGCTTTATTTCCGACGCGAAAATCCACTTCGCCTTTCTGCACTTCTCTAGTCCTTATTAGCCCCTACATCGAATTGCAAATATGAGCAACCGATCTGGTATCAAATACCCAAGAGTTAACATAGGAATCAGGGAGAAGAATGTTCACAACATTTACAACAAGCGTACCTGAGTTGGAAGTACTCTTACTGCCACTCTTCTTCAAAGAAGCCTGGTACTTGCTGCAGTTTCTCTTCCAGTGGCCATGTTCATGACAAAATAAGCACTCAGTGTCTTCTACAGGTCCAGCCTTTTGCTTGGGTGCAGACTTAGGGATCGTATCCTTAGCTTTGCCCTTCTTCTTCCAAGAAGTACCCTTTTTCTTGAAGCTAGGCTTGTTCTGCACAGCCATCATATGGCTATGCCCTGCACACTTATTCATGTCACTTTCTACTGTTTTAAGCATCCCACATAATTCATTAAGGCCCTTCTCCACCCCATGCATATGGTAGTTCGAAATGAACTGCCCATAGCTGGATGGAAGAGACGCCAAAATGAAGTCAGTGGCCAACTCTTGGCCTAGTGGAAAACCAAGCTTTTCCAAAGTCTGACTGTAACCAACCATTTTGATCACATGGGGGCCTACAGCTGCTCCCTCTGCTAGCTTGCATTCGACAAGGGACTTGGCAACATTGTACCTCTAGTCCTTGCCTGATCTTGGAACATGTCCTTAAGCGCTACGATCATATCGTACGCTCCCTGATCCTCAAACTTCTTTTGGAGTTCAGGTTCCATGCATGCAAGCATAAGACAGGTAACCTCAAGAGAATCATCACATGCTCTCTTGTAGGCGTTCTTTAGGGCAGCAGATGCATTATCAGCAGGTTCATCAGGGATTGGGGTATCCAGAACCGTTTCCTTTTTATCAGACCTGAGAACGATTCTCAGGTTACGGACCCAGTTCGAATAGTTTGTTCCATTTAGTTTATCTTTGTCAAGAATCGAGCGCAAAGAGAAAGGTGATGTAGTGTTTGGTGCCGTTGATCTACAACAGAAAACATGCAAAATAATAAGCCACGTAACCATGAAAGATTAAAACATATTAAACAATTTAATAGCATATACTCCCACTTAAATCAATATCCCTCTATTGATACTAAGTGATTCAATATCCACAATTAACAAGTCGACTAGTGAGCTTTAGCATCACTGCTAGAAGACAAGGTAAATTGGTAAGCAACACTTGCTAATCATATCACATATGACTCTTGTTGTTGGGTGACATCTCTATGTCAAAACTAGGCGCCCAACCTTTATGCCCCAAGGTCCTTAACTGTTAAGATGACCTTGTTAAGTTCACCAACCCTTATGCGTGTAGGTATCCGATACAAACCCATCCAGCCAAGGAAAACCGCGGCACCCTAATTTCATAGGCCCACCAACGATTGTACATGGCATAGGATGGTGCAAGGTTTGGTTGGGAGGGCATGGTTTAACTTAAACTTTGTGAGGGATCGTTCTACTTCTATCATCTAAGCATGCATAGCAGTAAAACGCATAAGAATAACATTCACATAGATGTGACACAGTATGGCCCATTTTCTCATGGTGATCTCCATCGCCATAGAACATGTCCACCATGATGATCTCCATTCATGTTCCATGTGAGCCATCCTCCAAGTGATGAGTCCTCCAAGAACTAATACAAGTTATTACTCCTAACAACTAGTAATCAAAATTACATAGTATTGGGATCATCACAAGTTGGCATGCATGCCATTACAATAATTGACAACACACATGGCTCCATCCGTGTTGCCCTACTCACGACACGCAGGTCATGATAATTTTTCATACATGCGTCACATACATATATGGGACATACTGATCACATACATCCTGCAAAAACAAGTTATGCATAGAATCGTATTCTACCGGATCATGTGACATCGCAGCACCTAGTTACCTTAACGAGATATAAAAGGGGATACGATTAAGGGGGGTCTAGGGGGCCTCCCCCTGCGGGGTTCGAAGGGGCAGCGCCCCTCGCAGAACCGTGAAAAATGAGAGATCAAATCTTCACAATTTTATTTAAGGATTTTGATCGGTAAATCAAATTTACCATAAACCGACTCCTGTCCCGATTCAATCAAATTCCTTTGATCACGGTACATTGCGATTTTAGATCTAGGTTCCAATTCGATCAATCATATTGATCTTCGCGTGATTCAACAGGATTTATGTGTCACTGTCTACCCCGATGGCGGAAACCGATCGGTAGGGGTAAGTCGTTCAACAACCTCAGAATTACGATCACGGAAAGCAAGATCATAGATCAATCCTGAACCACCGCCATATAAATGATCACATCATTCATATCAATCTGCATATCACCATATGCAAACATCCCGAACCTATAACTGAACAGCATCGGCTCTGATACCACTGAAGGGATACGGGTAGGCTACACTAGCGCAAATCAAAAAAATTCTACCGCGTAAACCAGGATTACTGTTGTCATAGATCACGGGATTACCACTAGACGCGTAGTTGTGGAATTGATGAAGCGCGTTGAGGCAGTGCAGACGTTCCACGTCTCCTCCTTGTCCTCGTCCCACGAGCAGCTCCCCTTGCGCGGCTCGTCCAAAACGCTACAGATGCAGCGCCTCCGAGGTATCCACATGTACAGGGTGGAAGCGTCAAACTCCGGACTGCTAGGTCCGCGCGTGCAACACAAGCGTGAGGAGTGGCGGCAGGGAATGATCTAAGGTCTAACCCTGGTCAGCTCGCCCCACCCTCTCTTATATAGGCGTCCCTAGTGGGCTTCTACATTAGTAGCCCATTAGTATCCTAAGCCTGGTCTAATTCGGATCTAATCCTCATTAGGCTTCCAGCCCCTTAAGTGTGTGACCCTATAGGTTCATATGCGTATAGACATGACACGAATACACTTATTCTGTCAATAGTTGGTAGCGGCCTCTAGCAAGACGTGCCAACTCCTAAACGCATACAAAGATCATATCGGACAAACCATCACAAGGTTTAGTACATGTCTTTCCCTTTGCCTCACAATATTTGGTCTAGCTCCAAGCTGACCTCCCTTTCTCGATACCGTGATTCGGAATCCCTTACTAGGTTAACTCTTAACCATATGTAGCACGACCGTGCATTTCTGGATCCGATCACTCGAGGGGCCTAGAGATATCTCTCTCAAGTAGAGAGGGGCAAATCCCATCTTGATTGACCATGCCTTGCAGCATGCTTCAGGACAAACCCGAAAGCTACCTTTATAACTACCCAGTTACGATGCAGCGTTTGATAGCCCCAAATTAGGTTGATCCACATCTCAAGTACATGCGACAATCTCAGGTCTAAGGACAAAACGTACACGATGTGTAGAGAGAGAGCTGCAACTAATTGCTAGTCTCGGGATGGGTCAGTTCAACCCCATGTTCATAACATGTGTCCACATCATTGGTTTGACATCTCCATGTCTATGACTTGCGAAACATAGTCATCAACCAATCGATGTGCTAGTCTAATATTCACGTGTGTCCTCACATGAACTCCGACTAGGGACAACTCTTAAATAACCATACAAGTAAAGAATTTCACAAACAATTCACATAATTGCCAATAAATACAAGTTGCCTGATATGGATATTCAAGGAACATTACTGTCACATCCCAAAATTTTCCAAATTTTGTAATGTGAAAAATAAATGAACAAAATAAATAATTGTTGAAATTTAGAGTGAGAAGAAACTTTTGTTTCTAAATGGAAACTTAAAATCCCATCTTGAACAAACTTGAGTAATGTTTGAATCCAACTAATTTCAAATCAAGTGAAATGCATTCTTCATAAATGCATCTTGAAATTTAAACACTTGGAAAATTAAACCAAAACCCTAAAAAACCCTAATGGAAGAAAAACATTTCCAAGTTATCTCTAAGCATATGGATTTTATCCATATAAAATTGGTCAAACAAACATTTCAAAATGATCAAGAAGGACAAATAGAAATATTATAAAACCATATGAATTGGTTTCACTTAATTTGGAGCCATAGATAAAATCTAATAAATTTAATAAGATAAGGAAATTTCATTTCCAAAGCAAATAAAGCACCTATCTAGAAATCCATACCAAATGGTGAGCAAATAATCCTAAAGACATTTAAAAGGTAAACAAATATTAAACAAAATTATACAAATTGGAATCACCAAGTTTGGATCTCTAAATAAAAATATATGGATTTTATAAGATAAAGAAAGAAATATTAAATGTGGAATATTAAAGGCCAAATTAAATCTTGGCCTAATCCATAAGCAAATGGAATGAATATAATCCAAATCCAAATAAAATAAAGGGATAAAGAATTTTCCAAATAAAATAAAATGGCATTAACCAAATTCTATTTCTATTTGAATAAAGACAAATTCCCTATTAAGAATGATTAATTAAATCATGGGAAAATAGAATTTGGAATTTACCCAAGTGGGATAAAAGTTATCTAATTAACTTAAATGAGATCAAAGAAATCAACTAAATAAAATTTATGGAATTAAATCCATATTTAATTTCATTGGAATAAAGACAAATACCCAATTTATATGATTAATAAATCATATTAAAAAAATATCCCAAATAATTCAAAGTGAATTATTTGACACCCTATTAAATAAATAAAACCTACTGAAAGGATTTGGAAAGATTTAGATTTCAAATGGAGTTGAAAACAATAATAAATCTTATTTGAATTAATACAAAGGGCCTATTTTAAATAATTAATATACCCTAAAAAGAATAAAAAGATTATTCTAAATTTGACTCTAGAATGAACTAATAATCAGTATTTGAAAATACTCAAAGTTTGGTTGAAGTTTGAATTCAAATGGATGTTTGAATTGATTAAACAAAATCAAAACACATTAATGAAAACAGAAAAATAAAAGAAGCAGCACAAAAAAAAATGAATGAAGCAAACTAGCCCAGCAAGCCCAGTCCAGGCCCAACTAGCCCATCTCCCCCTCCCGCGAGAAAACGTTTCGTACTCACACACCTACCCACGCAGTCAGTGACGTCTGGACCCCACCTCCTCTTTCTCTCCCTCGCTGACAACCATGCCCCACTTGTTAGGCTTCGTCGCCACCCCGCGCGCTGACCTCGCCCCTCTCCCCGGCCGTTTCTGGCCGATTTCAATCGCGTTAACGCAACAATCAATCTCTCCTGTGACCACGCGTACTTAATCGCCTGCTCCCCCTCTCCATTTCCCCTCAGACCCCATGCCACCGGAGCCACCAGGCTGCCTTGAATCGACTTTGCACCACCGCGGCCCCGACAACCTTCCGACGACGATTCTGGCCATCCTCCACCGCGCCTTGCCCCCTCGACCACGCTAGCTTGTTCCCCATAAACCACTGTACCTCCCAGTAGTCTCTGCTTTCTCGCGCTTGACCCCCAGTGTCGGCAACGATGACAACTGAGCTCCGCCACTGTCTGCTCGAACTCCGGCGACCTCTCCCTGGTAAACCCGACCGCCCCTCTCCCCCTCGTTAACACTCTCATACTCGCCTTCCTCTTGCGAACCTAACTGTGCATTCTACTTGTCCTAGCGCGACCTCTAGCTTCGTCTTCGATGACACTGAGCGTACCCGACGCCGACGCCGTCTCCGGCGAGGAATCGCCAGCAGCTATGTGCGCCCCTTCAGCTACGACGACCACCTCGAGCTTCAGCACGACAAGGCGAACCCAGTGAGCATATTCTCCCCCTTCCGCGCTTCCTATTCTGTTGGCAACCTCGCCGCCAGAGCGTCGCCGCCGCCAACGTCGCTCGTTCCAGGTCAAACGCACAGCAACCGTTGGATCTGGATCGCATGGATAGGAATAGATGACTTAAATAAAAGGGTATGATTGCATCTGTGCTGTGTGTTTCGCATTAGATCCAACGATCCTCAATGCTTGATCCGCCCGAACCGGTACCGACGAATCAAAACACGACGCGTGGCCTAGAGCTGTTATAAAAACCAGAAAATGTTCTATTAGTTATTCAAACTTGCAAAATTCATAACTTTCAAACCACACGTCCAAATTTTGCAAATTTTATATCAATGGAATCAGCAAGACAAGTACTTTCGAACCATACAATTTGTTTAGTAAATTGCTTCTGTTAAATTGATTGTTTTTGCAGAAACATGTGTAGGCATAATTTGAATATAAAATTCATTCTAAAATTATTTTTGAGATAAAACCATGGGCAAATGGATTGTTTTGAACCTACTGACCATATAAACCAACTTGTGGATTCAAAAAAAATATTTTGTGAGGCAAAAGAATAAATCTTTGAATTAAAGCATTTCTAGTCAAATAAAATGTTTTTTATATGTTAAAAATATTTTTTTGGAGTAAAATCTTTGGATTAAACTCTCTGACCCCAAACACCAATTTTTAGAATTAAAAATATATTTGGTGAACCCTATAAATATTATTTCTTTGCTAAAAGCATTTTCAACCACATAAAATATGGATTTGGTTTAAGAAAGATTTATAAAGTAAAATCTTTTGCAAATGTTTTTGCCACTTATATAAAATGACCAAGAGATGTTTTAGAATGTTTATAACCTATTAGAAACCACTTTTCCAAATAAAACAATATTTGGCATGCTTGCATGCATTGCTTTGTTTCTATTATTTT
Organism: Avena sativa; assembly: GCA_916181665.1. NCBI lineage: Eukaryota > Viridiplantae > Streptophyta > Magnoliopsida > Poales > Poaceae > Avena > Avena sativa. Next base: position 325,580,203 of record OV702279.1, read on the forward strand.
ATGTGGTGTTTGCTTGAATGGTTGATTGAAATTATGCCTTGCTTGATTGAATTGTAGTGATTTGAAGAGTGTGAATATTGCAAGGTCAATGAGTGAACTTATATTATCTACCAAAAAGGCAAGTGATGCTTCATACTTTGTCCCATTATTTTCACTATGCATTAGTGATATTTCTAAGTAGGACTTGCATGGAATTTTTGCTAAGTATAAACTATGCCATGGGAAATCCTAGTAGATGAAACCTTAGTAGAAATTTCCTAAGTTAAGATTCCTACTACTATCATGCTTAGCTTAGCTAGTAGAAAACAAGGGTGGATTATATTCATGCTATGGAATATTTCTAAGTCAAGGACTTGTGTTTTGTTTAATAAAACAACTAAGTGAATGAATCACCTGGGTGGAAAGGAAGGAATGGTTTGTGTTGAGTGGTTACACAAGGCCCATTTCTATGGTTTACCTTGTGTATCTCACTTGTGTAATGCCACCCAGGAACAAAGAGATTTGAGATGTCAAATGTTGAGAAGCTTCAAGTGCAGCCACTTGGCATTATGGGTTCTGCCTGGATCATATAGGTTGCAATAACTTAGCCAAATGGACAGTTGGTGGTAGGGGATGATAGGTTGGAACGCGTCCATTCTGGTCTAAGGGAAGGCTTCTGAAAGATCTTGTCTTGGTGAAACCAACTCTTGTGGGGAAAGTGCACCACCTCTGCAGAGTGAAAAAAATCTAAGTACTTAGCCATGTCCCTGGTAAAGGACAATTTGAGCATCAAGACATGGAAGCTATCAAGAATCTCCTCATCCCAATTTCTAAGTTAAAAACTTGTGGTTGAACAAGGGTTGAAGGATCACCAATTTCTATTGGGAGATGCCTTGGGTGAATTTTGTCAAGCAAAAATTAGTGTTTTCAAATGATAAGGAAAATCTATTTTGAGCAAAGCAAGCCTAAGCTCCACTTAGCCAAATGCATATAGATGATAGATACCACTATACTACCATAGTATCATTTGCCAATACAATTCAAATGTATTGACCCTTGTGGCTGTAACTTATTATGTTGCAGGTTTGTTTGATGTTAGTGAGATGTGTTGATTAGGATTACAAGTCTACAACCAACATGTTGCCTGTGGCATTTTGAATATGAAGGACTCCATGCTATAGTTATTTCTGCTGCATTGTAATGTGATAGCCAAATGAGCTATGTAAGATGTAATGAATTATTTTATTCCTGGTTATAAAGTTGTAATATGACCTTTGTTTCTTGATATTACATCTTAACTGTGGATGCTAGCTATTGATCCAGGGACTAGCATTGTAAACATAGGGATCTCTACATTATTAAAGGTTGGGACCTCTACAGATGGTATCAGAGCACTGTGTTGCCTGTAGGATTTGTAACCCTAGGATTGGACAAAGCCCCTTAGAAAAAATAGGAGTTGAATTTGTTCCAAAACTTTTTTACAAACAATCTTGTATACTCTTTCCTCAACCATTTTGATTTTAATTCTACATCTCTTCTAATTCAACTTGATGAGCAAAGACCTCACCATGAGCAAAGGACTTCACCAACTCCAATTATTTCAATTTCAACATCATCAAAGACTTCCAACTTTATTTTCACCAAGGACTTCAACTTATATATCACTAAGGACTACAAGTGAAACAAGAAATATTACTCAAGACTTGAAGATTAAGGACACACAACTTAGAGGGAACCATCATCACCTTTGAAGTTTGTGACCAAGACACAAGAATTTTCCCAATGAAACCATGATCTCATTCAAGAAGAAACAACAAAAAAGAATGGAATGATCTCAAGTGAACCATATAGTTGGACCACCATATTTAGTTTAAATCAAACACACCAACTATTGTGGTGTAACAAAAATATTTTGTTGCCTAAAATATGCTTGAAACTTGTTGTTTTAGTGGAAGGTTTGTTTGTGATTGCTTGCACATTGCTTGTGTGAATTGTGATGTGTGTGATTAGAATTAATTCCTTAGAAATCTTTTGCCTATTCTAATTCCAATCCAACCCAAACAGATGACTACTCAAGAAACTCCAACATCAAGGATGGTGACAACAACAACAACCAAGGGATCAACATGAGAGGACTCATAGTAACCCAAACCCAGTTGAACCAAGTGACAACTCAATTTTTGGCCAACAACAATGAGTTAGACCCAACCTTACAAAAGTTTTTGGAAAATCAATCCCAATTATTACAAGGGATGACCACTCACATGATCAACATGGGAGACAACTCTTTTCAAATAGTTTGTGACAACAAGGATGTCAAGGATGATATTCTAGAAGGAACCCAAGCTTGCAATGTTTGTGGAGACAAAGATCACACTTCCAAAGAGCATGAAGATCAATGCCCCAATTGTGAAGAGAAACATCCAACTAATCAATTCCTCACATCTCAAGCTACTTGTTTCCTATGTGAAGGAAATAATCATGTCCCTATCCAATGCCCCATCTATTCCATAGTTCAACAAAGGAAACAAGGTGGAGTGCATCAACAGATTGTAAACCCCCATGAAGACAAAGGAAAATCTCAGGTTGCACCTCCATGCAACATGAATCAATTTGATGTACCAAAGAGGAAACATATGTATTACCCAAGGAAAAGATTTAGGAGACCAGGAAACTTTCCCACCTTTGAGATAAGATATAGAGTACATGAACTAGAAGCACTCTTATCTTTGGAGAAGCCCAAGAAGAAGAAGGACAAAAGCCAAGTGCAATGTTGCCATTGTAAAGAAATGGGACACTATGCCAATGAATTTCTTGAGAAGAAACAAAAATATAAGGAGATTAACCAAGTGTGGTGCAACAACTGCAAAGAACTAGGCCATTATGTATCAACTTGTCCACAGAAGATACGAGAAGAGCTCAATCTTGTCACATGTTACAATTGTGGTAACCAAGGACATTATGCAAGCAATTGTCTAGAAAAGATGAAGCACAAGATAAACAAGCCTATGAAGGATCTCAGCCTGGTCACATGTTTCAAGTGTGGAAACAAAGGACACTATGCAGATGTTTGCCCAGAGAGGTTTCATCAAGATCCCAAGCAAGCCAGGAAGTAATCTAGTTGGAAATTTTTAAGGGTGGTAGTACCCTAGTTGCTTTGAGCCAACTTGTAACCCCTATCTTTCCCAAATCTCGGGACGCGATTTATTTTAAGGGTGGTAGCCTGTCACATCCCAAAATTTTCCAAATTTTGTAATGTGAAAAATAAATGAACAAAATAAATAATTGTGAAATTTAGAGTGCGAAGGAACTTTTGTTTCTAAATGGAAACTTAAAATCCCATCTTGAACAAACTTGAGTAATGTTTGAATCCAACTAATTTCAAATCAAGTGAAATGCATTCTTCATAAATGCATCTTGAAATTTAAACACTTGGAAAATTAAACCAAAACCCTAAAAAACCCTAATGGAAGAAAAACATTTCCAAGTTATCTCTAAGCATATGGATTTGATCCATATAAAATTGTTCAAACAAACATTTCAAAATGATTCAGAAGGACAAATAGAAATATTATAAAACCATATGAATTGGTTTCAGTTAATTTGGAGCCATAGATAAAATATTATAAATTTAATAAGATAAGGAAATTTCATTTCCAAAGCAAATAAAGCACCTATCTAGAAATCCATACCAAATGGTGAGAAAATAATCCTAAAGACATTTAAAAGGATAAACAAATATTAAATAAAATTATACAAATTGGAATCACCAAGTTTGGATCTCTAAATAAAAAGATATGTATTTTATAAGATAAAGAAAGAAATATTAAATGAGGAATATTAAAGACCAAATTAAATCTTGGCCTAATCCATAAGCAAATGGAATTAATATAATCCAAATCCAAATAAAATAAAGGGATAAAGAATTTTCCAAATAAAATAAAATGGCATTAACCAAATTCTATTTCTATTTGAATAAAGACAAATTCCCTATTAAGAATTATTAATTAAATCATGGGAAAATAGAATTTGGAATTTACCCAAGTGGGATAAAAGTTATCTAATTAACTTAAATGAGATCAAAGAAATCAACTAAATAAAATGTATGGAATTAAATCCATATTTAATTTCATTGGAATAAAGACAAATACCCAATTTATATGATTAATAAATCATATTAAAAAAATGTCCCAAATAATTCAAAGTGAATTATTTGACACCCTATTAAATAAATAAAACCTACTGAAAGGATTTGGAAAGATTTATATTTCAAATGGAGTTGAAAACAATAATAAATCTTATTTGAATTAATACAAAGGGCCTATTTTAAATAATTAATATACCCTAAAAATAATAAAAATATTATTCTAAATTTGACTCTAGAATGAACTAATAATCAGTATTTGAAAATACTCAAAGTTTGGTTGAAGTTTGAAGTTTGGTTTGAAAGTTATGAATTTTGCTTGAATGGTTGATTGAAATTGTGCCTTGCTTGATTGAATTGTAGTGATTTGAAGAGTGTGAATATTGCAAGGTCAAGGAGTGAACTTATATTCTCTACCAAAAAGGCAAGTGATGCTTCATACTTTGTCCCATTATTTTCACTATGCATTATTGATATTTCTAAGTAGGACTTGCATGGAATTTTTGCTAAGTATAAACTATGCCATGGGAAATCCTAGTAGATGAAACCTTAATAGAAATTTCCTAAGTTAAGATTCCTACTACTATCATGCTTAGCTTAGCTAGTAGAAAACAAGGGTGGATTATATTCATGCTATGGAATATTTCTAAGTCAAGGACTTGTGTTTTGTTTAATAAAACAACTAAGTGAATGAATCACCTGGGTGGAAAGGAAGGAATGGTTTGTGTTGAGTGGTTACACAAGGCCCATTTCTATGGTTTACCTTGTGTATCTCACTTGTGTAATGCCACCCAGGAACAAAGAGATTTGAGATGTCAAATGTTGAGAAGCTTCAAGTGCAGCCACTTGGCATTATGGGTTCTGCCTGGATCATATAGGTTGCAATAACTTAGCCAAATGGACATTTGGTGGTAGGGGATGATAGGTTGGAACGCGTCCATTCTGGTCTAAGGGAAGGCTTCTGAAAGATCTTGTCTTGGTGAAACCAAGTCTTGTGGGGAAAGTGCACCACCTCTGCAGAGTGAAAAAAATCTAAGTACTTAGCCATGTCCCTGGTAAAGGACAATTTGAGCATCAAGACATGGAAGCTATCAAGAATCTCCTCATCCCAATTTCTAAGTTAAAAACTTGTGGTTGAACAAGGGTTGAAGGATCACCAATTTCTATTGGGAGATGCCTTGGGTGATTTTTGTCAAGCAAAAATTAGTGTTTTCAAATGATAAGGAAAATCTATTTTGAGCAAAGCAAGCCTAAGCTCCACTTAGCCAAATGCATATAGATGATAGATACCACTATACTACCATAGTATCACTTGCCAATACAATTCAAATGTATTGACCCTTGTGGCTGTAACTTATTATGTTGCAGGTTTGTTTGATGTTAGTGAGATGTGTTGATTAGGATTACAAGTCTACAACAAACATGTTGCCTGTGGCATTTTGAAGATGAAGGACTACATGCTATAGTTATTTCTGCTGCATTGTAATGTGATAGCCAAATGAGCTATGTAAGATGTAATGAATTATTTTATTCCTGGTTATAAAGTTGTAATATGACCTTTGTTTCTTGATATTACATCTTAACTGTGGATGCTAGCTATTGATCCAGGGACTAGCATTGTAAACACAGGGATCTCTACCTTATTAAAGGTTGGGACCTCTACAATTACAATAACTCATGGATACATATGAAATATAATCATCTCTATGATTGCCTCTAGGGCATATTTTCTTCAATGGAGTCAAGATATACATCAACTAAAGTGAAGACGAAGTTGCTGATTTGATAGGAGTACAATATCTAGCCATAGAACCTACTTCTGTAGAGCAATGCAATAGCAGCATTTGCAAGACAAATAGTTAGATACTAGTATACTAGCATAGTAGTTTTGAGTTGTTATTTCTGGGTCTTCTTTGTAAGAAGTTTCTTTTTCTCTCTATAACCTAAATTGTTCTTTAGATCTTTTGTAAAGAGTCGATTTGTAACGTATAGTCATGTCTTGGACCTGCTATGTTTCTTTTGTACCACTCTGAGAGATGTAATACTGGTGGAACGATGTTTAATTGGTGTTATGTCAACGACTATAGTGTACTACTGATACATCGGAAACGTATCTATAATTTTTGATGTTCCATGCTTGTTTAGTATCTACTTTGCTTTGCTTTGTCTACACTTTGAGGTGCTTTTTACATGTTTTCTGGTACTAACCTATTAACAAGTTGCCACAGTGCCAGTTGCCTATTTTCTGCTATTTTTGGTTCCAGAAAAGCTAGTAAAGAAATATTCTCGGAATTGGACGGGATAAAATCCAAAGTCAATATTTCATCGAGGAGAACACGAAGTCCAGAGGAGAGACGGAGGGGCGCCACAAGGTGGCCACACTGATGGTGACTCCTTGATGGCGCCAGAGAACCTACTGCTTGACGTGGAGTCTGTTGGAAACCCCAAGAGCAAGGTGTGAAGTAGCACAACAACAAGTTTTCCCTCAGTAAGAAACCGAGGTTATCGAACCAGTAGGAGGAAGGAAACGTCACACAGGTGTTGCAAACAACACGAAGACCTGCACAACACAAACTCAAGACTTTGCCCCAATGAACAGTGAGGTTGTCAAGCTCACCGGTTTGCTGTAACAAAGGATTAAACGTATGGTGTGGAAGGTAATGGTTTGCAGCAAGTAAATAGGTAAAAGTGGAAGATGTATCAATGGTAAAGATTGGACCGGGGTCCATAGTTCACTAGAGGTGCTCTCCTTAGATAAACAACATGGCATGAAGGGTAAACAAATTACAGCAGGGCAATTGACAGGAACTGAGCAAGGCATAACAATGCAATACTAGTCAAAAATATCCTATGAGATTCAATTGGGCAACACAACAATATACATAGACCGCCATCCAACTGCATCTATGACTAGAAGTCCACCTTCAGGTTATCATACGAACCCCCTCCAGTATTAAGTTGCAAGCAACAGACAACTGGTTTAAGCAAAGTGTGTAAGGTAAACAATCCACTTGTTCCATGAACAAGAGACCGTTGTTTTCTCCCTAGTAGCAACTGCACATCTACAACCAAAGAGATTTCTGTCACTTCCCTTGGAAACTAGAGGCATGAACCCACTATCGAGCATAAATACCCCCTCTTGGAGTCACTAGCAACTACTCGGCCAAGATAGCTACTAACAATGGAGAGCATGCAAGATCACAAACAACACAGACATGATAGAATCATAAAGACAAAACCATTAATCAATCTGACATAATAATCTCAATATCCATCAGATCCCCGCAAACACAACATGCATGATTACAAATAGATTAGATCTTGATCATGAACGGAGCTCACAGGATCTATACATGAAAGCACAAAGAGGAGATACAACCATCTAGCTACTACATGGACCCATAGTCCAAGGTGGAACTACTCACACAACATACCGGAGAGAAAGCCTCCGGGATGATCTCCCCTCCGGCAGGGTGCCGGGAAGAACTTCAGATCCCCCGATCTAGGGACGATGGTGGCGGCTGATACAAAAGGTTTCATGGAATATTGATTTGGTTCTTAGGATTTCTGCATCGGGGGCTTCTTATAGACGAAGAGGTGAGGCTAGGAGGCGACCAGAGGGGCCACACCCTGCCCAGGTGAGGGCCCACCCCTGGTCACGCCTAGGGGGGTTTGGCCACCCTGGTTCGTGTCTCTGTCTCATCTTCTGGATTCTTGTCCCTCATGGTAAAATATTGACTTTGGCTTTTGTCCCGTCCAATTCCGAAAATATTGATTTTCTGCCTTTTTGGAACCAAAAACAGAAGAAAACAGGGAACTGGCCTGTGGCAACTTGTTAATAGGTTAGTTCTAGAAAAGATATAAAAACACCTCAAAGTGTAGACAAAGCAAAGCAAAGTAGATACTAAACAAGCATGGAGATATAAAACAACCATGTAAAAAGCACCTCAACTTGTTAATATGTTAGTACCAGAATGACAACTATGCTCTCGTCGGAAACGTATCTATAATTTTTGATGCTCCATGCTTTTTTATGTCATTTGTCTTATGTTTTGTCTAAACTTTGAGGTGTTTTTATATCTTTTCTGGAACTAACCTATTAACAAGTTGCCACAGTGCCAGTTGCCTGTTTTCTTCTGTTTTTGGTTCCAAAAAGGCATAAAATCAATATTCTTGGAATTGGATGGGACAAAAGCCAAAGTTATTATTTTTCCTAGAGAAACACAGAACCACGAAGCAGAGCCGGAGGGGGGCCACAGGGTGGCCAAACCCCCCTAGGCGCGGGCAAGCCTTGGAGGCGCCTGGAGGGGGTGTGGGCCCCCTGGACCCCCACCGACCTTGATTCCTGCGCCTATAAGAAGCCTCCGATGGGAAAACCCTAAACAATCTAGAAGAAATCCACGAAAACCTCCGTAGCACCGCCGCCACCGAAGGAGAGATCCGGGGGACAGAAAGTCTCTGTTCCGGCACCCTGCCGGGACAGGGAAGTGCCCCCGGAGCCATCTCCATTGATCTTCATCGCCATCTTCATCACCGTTGCTGATTCCCATGATGAGGAAGGAGTAGTTCTTCCTCAGGGATAAGGGCTCTACCGGTAGCTATGTGTTCATCTCTCTCTCTATGCATGATCTTGTTGTGGTCATGAGCTTTGTAATCAAGTAGATCTACCTTGCTACTCAAGTGCTTCATTAGATCTCTGCTCTCCCCATGTGTGTGAAAATGACAGCGTGCATGCCATGGTGGCACTTAGGTTTGAGTCTACATAAATACACTTTGTGCTTTAATAGATCTATGCTTTTCCCACGTGTGTGAAAGTGACAGCGTGCATACCGTGTGTGGCACTTTGGCTAGATTGAATATTTGTTATGAGTTATATTTGGAGTTAGATGTCTCTATGAAATTGTGGTGTTTGTTGGAACCGTCTAGTGCTCAAGGTGACAGTGTGGGGTTATCCAGATTGGGGAAGGCGGACTTTGAGGAGTGCTATTATAGCCCTACCGATGATTAGGGTGTCCAATCGGAGAGTAGGTAAGAGTAGTATCATGAAGAGAGGATATTTATATGAGAGAGTGTTCACTAGTGAAAGTATGATCCCTAGGCCTTGTTTCTAAGAATTGAAACACCGTTTGCTACTAGATCTGTTGCATGTTTGCTTGCTTCCATCTTTGTTCCATTTGCCGGGGAGGTTTTGGGCTTTTACCTTTCCTCCACGCCATCAGCTCTTTTCTGGCACCGTTACCCCACGTCAACAATAAGTCAGAAGCTATTTTTTGGCACCGTTACCACTTGTATTTCACTATCTCTTCGCCGAACTAGTGCACATATACACCTGACAAGCGTATTAGGTGTGTTGGGGACACAAGATACTTCTTGTATCTTGATTGCAGGGTTGCTTGAGAGGGATACCTTTGACCACTTCCTCCCTGAGTTCGATAAACCTTGGGTGATCCACTTAAGGGAAACTTGCTGCTGTTCTACAAACCTCTACACTTGGAGGCCGAACAACTGTCTATAAGAATAGAAGTGCATAGACATCAAGCTCTTTTCTGGCGCCGTTGCCAGGGAGGTAAGGTAAAAGGTACTCACATCCTCCGGTGTGAGTGCTCAAAGTTATTTCATTTAGGTTCTGTAGTTTTGTCTTTTTGTTTCTTGTTTTAACTAGTTAGGCTTAATGGAAAACAACAAAATTAGAGAGATTTTTAGTATTTTTCCTATGTTAGAATTTGAGTGGTTTGAAAAGAAAATTAAAAAAACCTATGGAAGTTTCTTTGCATGCTAATAGCAATGTTATTAGTATGAATTTTTTGAACAACATTGTTACTAATGGTATGGAAACGTCTAAGCTTGGGGAAGCTAGGTTTTATGAGAAAGATCTTTTTAGTTCCCCAGCTTTAGGGAAGAAAATTTGCTCTTATGATACTTTATCTCCCATATGTGGTAATTCTAATGATACTTGTGATATTTTAAATCCACATACTGAAAGTGTCCCTTTTAAAATACCTATTGGAATTGTTGAACGTTTTATGAACAACTGCTATTTTGGAGACGAGACTGTCCATCCTAGTGATCATTTAGTATTTATACATGAATTATGCGAGTTGTTCAAGTGTGCAGGTGTTTCAATGGACCAAGCTAAGAGGAAGTTATCCCCTTTCTCACTTAGGGGCAAAGCAAGGGAGTGCTATGAGCTACTAGATGTTCCTCATCATTTGGAGTGGAAGGAACTTGAATCTCTCTTTTATTATAAATTTTATCCTCCTCATGAAATTCATAAAGATAGGAACTAAATTTCATCCTCATGAGGGAGAAATTATTGCCCAAGCTTGGGGGAGATTGAAGTCACTAATGCTCAAATGTCCCATTCATGAGCTCCCCGGTAATATTATTATCAATAATTTTTATGCAAGGCTTTCAGGACATTATAAGGACTACCTAGATACCTGTTCAGAGGGATCCTTCACAAGTAAGAAGGTCAAAGCTAAGTGGGATCTTCTTGAAACAATTGAAAGCAATACTGAAGATTGGGATAACGACAAATGTAACGAACCAGGTATAAACTATGAGTATGATTGCATTTAGTATTTAGCTGAAACTGCTGATTTTCAAGAGCTTAATGCTAAATATGGTATTGATCCTCAAATTCTTGTTAGATACTATAGAGCCTTTGCTTCCCATATTAATGCTCCTAAAGGAAAATGGGACATGTATCATGAATCTTTTAGAGACACTTGCATGGAAAATGAAAATGTTATTAATGATTGCAATAAACATGCTCAAACTTCTGAAAGTACTATTTCTTATAAGCATGTTAATTTTTATGGTATGCATAGACCTTGTGAGAAGAATCAAACAGAAGAATAATATTTTATCACCCACTGGAATAAAAAACTAGAAAGTGGTATAAGGCTCTAGATGATCTTGGTAAAAAAGTTTGTGCCCTCTATCCTTTTATTTGTGAACTTTGCTTTGAAGTGGCTCATTTGAATTTTCAATGCTCGGGCCATAATAATCCTGCAAGTTTGTATTGTGATAATGTGATCACTGATAATCAACATGATGAACTTACTTTGTTTTTGGGGTGTGAAGAGTTATCAAAAAAACTTCTTTGATAGACATGAGTACTTTTGATATGAATAGCGTCCTGCATGGTTGTCATCTTTATTGTGTTGAAAACTGCCGCAAATACTTACATACAAAATCTTATAAAAGATGACATTTTACCAAATTATGACAGGACTGATATGTGTTTTGATCTTATTAATGAAAAGGAGGAATCCTCCAAAGTTTCTTCTATTGTCTCTAACAATAAGTCAGGGTATATGGAGAAGCTTCCTTTCTAGCCTCTCCCTCCTAAAGATGAGTAGAAGAAGAAGAATATGAGGAGTAAAAGGAGAGAGGAAATGGTATCTTCCTCTAATCATGTTGCTCCTATCATAGTTTTTGCTGATGAGTCTGAACTAGATGATGTTCCTATGTCTGTTACATATGGTAGTGATCATGATTGGGAAAAGCACACCACTTTTAATATTGAAAATATCTTTGGTACCAATTCTGAAAATGATGATATTAATAGTTGGTGTGCTATTACTGCTATCCATGTTCCTTCCAATGATGATATGTTTACAAATGAACACACTTGGGAAGATAGCTATTCTATTGCTTATGATGATACCAAACCTCATTTATATGATGATTGCAATGATGAGTATGATATTTTTAGTCCACCTACTATTGAGGAGAAAATTGGTTGTGATTACAATATGCCTCCTATATTTGATGATTATGGTGATGAGAATAACAATGATAGCTATTTTGTTGAATTTTCTCCCACTATAATTAATGTCACATCCCAAGATTTCCAAATCTTGTAATGTGAAAAATAAATAAACAAAATAAATTATTGTTGAATTTTAGGGTAAAAAGAAACTTTTGTTTCTAAAATGGAAACTTAAAATCCCATCTTGAACAAAACTTTGATTAACATTTGAATCCAACTAAATCCAAATCAAGAGAAAAGCATTCCTCATAAAATGCATCTGGAAAAATTTAATCACTTGGAAAACAAATCCAAAACCCTAAACCCTAATGGAATAAAATCATTTCGAAGTTCTCTCCAAACCTATGGATTTGATCCATATAAAAACTTGTCAACAAACATTTACAAATGATCAAGAATGACAAATAGAAATATTATAAGACTATATAAATTGGTTTCACTTAATTTGGAGCCATAAATAAAATCTTATGAATTTAATAAAATAAGGAAAAGTAATTTCCAAAGCTAATAAAGCACTTGCCTAAAACCCATACCAAATGATGAGCAAATGATCCTAAAAATATTTAAACTGATAATTAAATATCAAATAAGATTTCACAAATTAGAATCACCAAGTTTGGATCTCTAAATAAAAAGATATGGATTTTATAAGATGAAGAAAGAAATATTAAATAAAGAATATTTAAAGACCAAATTAAATCTTGGCCTAATCCATAAGCAAATGGAATGAATAAAATCCAAATCCAAATAAAATAAAAGGATAAAGAATTTCCAAAATAAAATAAAATGGCATTAACCATTCTATCCCTATTTTAATAAAGACAAATCTCTAATAAGAATAACTATATAATTCATGAGAAAATAGTATTTTGGATTTTACCCAAGTGAAATAAAAGTTGTTTAATTCAACTTAATTAAAGATTAAAGAAATCTTCCAAATAAACTTTAGGGAATTAAAACTATATTCAATTCCATTAGAAATAAAACAAATATCCAATTCAAATGATTTATGAATCACATTAAATACTTAATTCAAGATGATACCAAACCTCATTTATATGATGATTGCAATGATGAGTATGATATTTTTAGTCCACCCACTATTAGGGAGAAAATTATATTTGATGATTCCAAATCTTTTCATTTATATGATGATTGCAATAAACTTTATGAATCACATTAAATACTTAATTCAAGATGAATTATTTGACACCCTATTAAACAAATAAAAACCTACTGAAAAGATTTGGAAAGTTTAAAAAATTTAAATGGTGTTTGAAATATTATTAAATCTCATTTGATTTAAAACAAGGGCCTTTTTGAATAATTAAAAGACCCCAAAAAGAAATTTTATTCCAAAAATTGACTTCAGATTGTAATACTAATCAGCATTTAAACCTACACAAATTTTGGTTGAGGGTTGAATTCAAATGAGTGTTTGAATTGCTTATTCAAAATCAAAACAGAATAAAAGAAATGGAAAATGGAAAAAGATCAGAACAAAAAAAAGGTGAACAAGGTCAACCCAGCCAGCAGGCCCAATTAAGCCCAGTCCAGCCCACCTCTCCTTCTATTCCGCAGAAAAACGATTCACACCCACTTATAAACCCGCAGAGTCACCGACAAATGGACCCCACCTCCTCCTCCTCTCTCTCTCGCTGCCAGACGACCCCACCGCCACGTATTCATCTTCCTCACCCGCTGACTCCGCCCCTCACCTCGCGGCCGTTGCAGGTGATTAAAGCCTGGCTTAATTTGCGCTAACCACGCCATTAAACGACCCCGCGACCGTGCCCTCTTACTCGCCTGTGTTTCCTCTCTGTTTCCCCCTCAGACCCTCACCCTAGCGCGCCCCCAGTCTGCATAATTTCGCATTTCACCGCCACTGTCACCGGCGAGCGCCACCCCCAATTCAGGCCAGTCGCCGTCGCGCCTCACTCTCTAGACCATGCAGGCATGATCCCCATCAACCACCGCACCTTCCAGTGGCCTCATTTTGCTCGCGGTTGACCCCCAGCCTCGACAACGACTAAGACCATCACCGTCACCGTCTGTTTCCTCTTCGGCGAAACCTCGGGTAAGAACCAGACCGCCCCTCTCTTTCTCCTTCACGCACGTATCATCGCCACGTCCTTGCGCATCTAACTGTGTCTTCTGTTTGCTCCCTCGTGTCCTGTAGCGTCGCCCTCAACGACGACAGCGCGTGCCCGTCGCCAGACACCTCTCTGGCGAGCAATCCCTGCAACTCCAGCGCGCCCCTCGACAAACAAAAGGCACCTTGAGCTTCCCCACGCCACGGCGAACCTGGTGAGCCACTCCTTTCTCTCCCTCGCTTCCTGTAACCACCGCGACGCTGTAGCCAGAGCCCGCGCCGCCACCTGCCGCCGCCAGCGCCTCCACTAGTTGGCAAGCGTGCTATGCGCCGTTGGATTTTGATCAGATGGTCACGATAGAACCTCAGCCGAAGGGGTAAGATCGATCCTGCGCCGCACGATTCGCTTTAAATCCTGCGGTCCACGTTGCTGATCCAAGCGAAACGGTATGGGCGAATAAGAACTAGCCACGTGTCCCTGTCCGTTTGATTTAAAACAGATTTGATCTATTAGATGCTAGATTTTGTAAAATCTATAACTTTTAATCTACACGTCCAAATTTTGTAAATTTTATATCAATGGATTCAGCAAGACAAGACCTAGCCAACCATGCACTTTTTTTAGTAAAAAGCTTCTGTTAAATTGATTGTTTTTGCAGAAACTTGTGTATGCATGTTTAGGATATAAAGATTGTTCTAAAATGATTTTGGGGATAAAATCTTTGGCAAATGGTTTGTTTTGAACCTAATAACCCTAGAAATCAATTTATGGTTTCAAAAATGTATTTGGTGAAACAAAAGAATGAATCTTTGATTTAAAACATTTCTAGTCAAATAAAAATATGGTTTAATTATTAAAAATGGTTTTGGAAGAAAACCTTTGAGAAATGCTTTGGAAATAAACTCCCTGACCCTAAACACAAGGTTTTATGGTTTGAAAACATATTTTGTGAACTCTACAGAATGTTGCCTTATTAAAAGCATTTCTTCACCACATAAAATAATGACTTGGTTAAAAATGGTTTATGAAGTGAAATCTTTTGCAAATGATTTTGCCACCTTATAAAATGATCATTAGGTGTTTTCAAATGTTTATAACCTATTAGAAACCACTTCTCCAAATAAAACAATCTTTAGCATGCTTGCATGCATTGTTTTGTTACTATGATTTTATGTGATGAATTGCTTGAATGGTAGATTGAAATATTGTTTGCTTGGTTGAATTGTAGTGATTTGAAGTGTGTGAACATTGCAAAGATCAAGGAGTGAACTTATAATCTCTACCAAAAAGGCAAGTGATGCTCCATACTTTTGTCCCATTACTTTCACTGTGCATTAGTGATATTTCTAAAGTAGGACTTGCATGGAATTTTTGCTAAGTGTAAACTATGCCATGGGAAATACTAGTAGATGAAACCTTAGTAGAAATTTCCTAAGTTAAGATTCCTACTACTATCATGCTTAGCTTAGCTAGTAGAAAACAAGGGTGGAATATATTCATACTATGGAATATTTCTAAGTCAAGGACTTGTGTTTTGTTTAATAAAACAACTAAGTGAATCAATCACCTGGGTGGAATGGAAGGAATGGTTTGTGTTGAGTGGTTATACAAGGCCCATTTCTATGGTTTACCTTGTGTATCTCACTTGTGGAATGCCACCCAGGAACAAAGAGATTTGAGATGTCAAATGTTGAGAAGCTTCAAGTGCAGCCACTTGGCATTATGGGCTCTGCCTGGATCATATAGGTTGCAATAACTTAGCCAAATGGACAGTTGGTGGTAGGGGATGATAGGTTGGAACACGTCCATTCTGGTCTAAGGGAAGGATTCTGAAAGATCTTGTCTTGGTGAAACCAAGTCTTGTGGGGAAAGTGCACCACCTCTGCAGAGTGAAAAAAATCTAAGTACTTAGCCATGTCCCTGGTAAAGGACAATTTGAGCATCAAGACATGGAAGCTATCAAGAATCTCCTCATCCCAATTTCTAAGTTAAAAACTTGTGGTTGAACAAGGGTTGAAGGATCACCAATATCTATTGGGAGATGCCTTGGGTGATTTTTGTCAAGCAAAAACTTAGTGTTTTCAAATGATAAGGAAAATCTATTTTGAGCAAAGCAAGCCTAAGCTCCACTTAGCCAAATGCATATAGATGATAGACTCCACTATACTACCATAGTATCACTTGCCAATACAATTCAAGTGTATTGACCCTTGTGGCTGTAACTTGTTATGTTGCAGGTTTGTTTGATATTAGTGAAGTAGGATTACAAGTCTACAACCAACATGTCTGCCTGTGGCACTTTGAAGATGAAGGACCCCATGCTATTGTTATATTCTGCTGCATTGTAATGAGATAGCCAAATGAGCTATGTAAGATGTAATAAATTACTTTATTCCTGGTTATAAAGTTGTATTATGACCTATGTTTCTTGATATTACATCTTAACTGTGGATGCTAGCTATTGATCCAGGGACTAGCATTGCAATCACAGGGATCCTTTTCCTTTATAAAGGAGGGACCTTACAATTAATAAGAATGGCTATTCTTATGTGGAGAGTAATAATCATTTTATGCATGTGGCTCATGATAAGAATGTTTTATGTGATAGTAATATTGTTAATTTTGTTCATATTGCTACTAAAAGTTATTATGAGAGAGGGGAAAATGGTCTTATGCATCTAAAAAATATTAAGTTTCCCCTCTTTATGTTGAAAATTTTGAAGTTGCACTTGTTTTGCTTTCCTATGCTTGTTGCTTTGTGCTTTCAAGACTTGTTTCTTTACAAGAGTATTATGCATAGCAAGTGGGTTAGACTTAAATGTGTTTTGAATTTGCTTCTTGATGCTCTCTTTTACTTCAATTCATATTTCTTATGAGAGCATTTTCTCAAACTATCAATCCTAACTTAAAGTCATTAAAGAAAAGTACTTGTTGGGAGATAACCCAAGAGTTTCCTTGAGTCTTGGAAGTTATTACTTCAGTAATGACCTCTCCTTATCCTTTTTGTTTGTTTTTTGTGCCAAGAATGACCTCTAATGAGAGGGAAGTAAGATTTGGAGAGTTGCTGTCCCGAAACAGATTTCTATCCTCCACCACAAAAATTCGTGAGGAGTCTCTGTAATTGGATTAAGTTGAAAATTTACGAATAAGTCCCCCAGTATGTTAGCTAACTTTCATTAGTTCAACACTTTTTGATTTAAGCAACATAAGATGTTCGAAAAATCGGTTTCTACCTGCTGGTTTATTTTGACAGATGTCTGCCATTATTTGCATTTGCTTCTTATTGATTCCTTTTGGGGTTCTTTTTGGGAAATTGAGCTTTTTCAAGGAGTTACTACAGTAGCTTGTGTTTTTAGTGAAAATCCTTGCTGTTTCAAAGCTTTGCCAGAGGTCTAATATATTTTGAATACACTAATGTTGCTAATGAAGATTGTGTGAAGTTTTGTATGAAGGAAAATTTTCAGGCGTAGAGAGAGAATGATGCAATGAGATGAAGAATGGACAAAAGCTCAAGCTTGGGGATGCCACCATGGTGTCACCCCAATAAATATCCAAGAGTTACAAGCATCAAATCTCGGGATGCCCAAGGCATCCCCTTCTTCATCAATAAAAATCTTAGGTCTGTCTAGACACTTCGTCTTTATTGTTTCATGCATAGTTGTATTGTTCTTGGAGCGTCTTAGTTTTCGTTTTTAGTTTTCGTTTGCTTATTTTTCTTGAGTAAGTTGGTTGGATCACAACACACTTCTTTTGGAGATATACACACTATGTTTTCATTGCCTAGAACACTCTAGTTTTCATTCTTATTGTTTGTGAGTGTTCACTTTTGCTAGCACTGCGTTCAGCCTTAGTTTTCTTGTGCTTTCATCTTAGAAATTTTTAGTTCTTCTTTGTGGATTTGTGAGACAAGCTCACTGATCTTTATTTATTATTATCTTTGTGAGTTGTTTCAAATAAGTTGTTTGGTGTTGGAAAAGAGTAGAAAGCTTCATGCTTATAGTGGTACAAAAGGGAGCTTGTTTTGACTGTGGCTTAGACTTTATCATGTCATGCTAGATCTTGTTTTGACCTTATGCTTAGTGATTATTGTTGTAGCATGACTTGTTACAAACAATTAGGATTGCTTAATGTGCCTTGAAGGAATCATGCGTTGTTTTAGCATACAAAAGCATAGTATTGCGGTATTCTCCTTTGATGCTTTGTTTGGGTTGACTTGGCACATGCTCACACCATGTTATGACTATGACAAGTCACCATAGCCTCTATGATCATTTAGTCCTTGACTTGTAGTACCACTCTTTGATTTTATTAGTATGTTTTGTCGCTCTGCATGATTATGGCCATTATTGCTCTCTTGGTTGGTTGCTCCCAGTCTTTTGCTAGCCTCCACTTGTATGAGTAAGTTCTACTCATGCTTCCAACTCCCAAGAAACCAAGTTTTTACAAAGTGTCCACTATAAACTCCTATGCATGGTGTGTTACACCATTCCAAGTATATTCTTGTTTTCAGCTGTCTTCCAATTAAAAACTATTTTGTTATGTGAAAACTTAGTGATTAAAGCCCTCACTAACTTGATGGCACACTTTATATTATTTGCCCCTAATAAACTTGAACCATTGTGACAACTTTGTTGTATATGCTTGCACTTATAAGTTGGAATTAGCAGAACCGTGCTGTCACGGGGAACGTTTTCAACATTGCACTTGTACTTTGTACTCAGTTGATATCATGTTCTTTTGTCTATGGATGTCACTGGTGTGGAAATAAAGAGTGAAATTGTAAGTCCATGGAGTTTGTATCCTGTGTTAGAGAAACGCCTGGGCCGCTAGCCTAAGCCATGCCTAATCATCGTGGAAACTTGCAACATCACTACAGTGACATCTATGAAGCATTCTTCTTATAAATAAAGAGACACATTGAGAAAAGAGGAAAGAGAGAAAAAATCACCATATTCCCATGGTACATAAGAAGATTGCTGAGATGCTCATTGTCTGCTTGCCTTGTCATTTTGGTTATGGGAAAGCTCCTGTACCATGTGCAAGGGGTACCCCGTTGGCGGTTCTCAATGATATGCAAATACTTACAATGACAAGAACTTACCTGGACCCAAAGTTGATTATGCATGAGGTGTGTCCCTCGTATTCAAGGGACTTGAGATTGCCAACTTATACTTCGTCAAGCATATACTCCAGATTTGCCACTTTAACCTTAACCACTTGAAGATGCTTATGATAGGGGCAATGAGGGCTGAAAGCTAACAAGTACCATAATTTTTGGCAGCTCTTTTTGAAACTTGAAATCCATGCTTCCTTTACAAAAAGGCATTTCTTCCACCGTTATTTGAGTCTCCACCTTCTACCTTTAGGCACCATTAAGAGAGCATAGTTTTCATCCTGTGTGTAGTGTTCCAAAGCTTATTGATTGATGCATATTGTGATATTACTTGTTCTTGTGCTATTTGTTTCTAGTCACCTTGTGAACTTTGAAGGTGTCCTATGCATCTATATTGCTACTCTATGAGGGACAAGATGATTGCCACTATGCTATGTTTTCTGTATGTGAAACAAACAAAAATGTTTTTCAATGCATGTTATTCATGATCTTTGTTTGTAGCCTTTCATGTTGCATGCATAGTTACTATGTCCTATTGTTAGAACTCCATCTTTCATGCACATGTTTAGGGTTCTTTGATCCTAGCTTTCAACGCTTGCAAATGGTTTGATCTTGGTTTTGATGGTGCATGTCACCTCAAAAATTATTCTTTTATCACTTACCTACTCGAGGACGAGCAGGAGTTAAGCTTGGGGATGCTTGATACGTCGGAAACGTATCTATAATTTTTTATACTCCATGCTTGTTTTATATCATTTGTCTTATGTTTTGTCTAAACTTTGAGGTGTTTTTATATCTTTTCTGGAACTAACCTATTAACAAGTTGCCACAGTGCCAGTTGCATGTTTTCTTCTGTTTTTGGTTCCAGAAAGGCAGAAAATCAATATTCTCGGAATTGGATGGGACAAAAGCCAAAGTTATTATTTTTCCTGGAGCAACACGGAACCACGAAGCAGAGCCGGAGGGGGGCCACAGGGTGGCCAAACCCTCCTAGGCGCGGGCAAGCCCTGGAGGTGCCTGGAGGTGGTGTGGGCCCCCTGGACCCCCACCGACCTTGATTCCTGCGCCTATAAGAAGCCTCTGATGGGAAAACCCTAAACAATCTAGAAGAAATCCACGAAAACCTCCGTAGCGCCACTGCCACCGAAGGGGAGATTTGGGGGACAGAAAGTCTCTGTTCCGGCACCCTGCCGGGACAGGGAAGTGCCCCCAGAGCCATCTCCATCGATCTTCATCGCCATCTTCACCACCGTTGCTGATTCCCATGATGAGGAGGGAGTAGTTCTTCCTCAGGGATAAGGGCTCTACCGGTAGCTATGTGTTCATCTCTCTCTCTATGCATGATCTTGTTGTGGTCATGAGCTTTGTAATCAAGTAGATCTACTGTAACATCCCTAAAAATCATGTTTTCAAAGTTTGCATATCATTCATGCATGCATATCATTTAGGGATCAAATATTAAACCCATTTCAAGAAAACAAAGCACTAAGTGCTATTATTTTGTGTGATCAAGCATTAATCAAATACCACTCTCAAATGGAGAATTGTTTGTTTCAAAACCAAACCTTGTTGTTCTCAGAATGTTTGCTTGCTTGCTAATACTTAAACCAAAAATTTGCAAAAACAAATGTGAGTTTAAAACCATTTTCAAAACTTGATCAAATCAGGTGCTTTGTCACTGTTTATTTTTGTTTGATCAGGGGACCAAGCTAATACAGGGAGACCATATGATTTTATGCCCAAAATGTGAGTAATACACTCTACAAAAATCCAGAACAAATTTGAATTCAAATAGCATTTGAATTTGTTTGAAAATGGATTCAGAAAATCAAAACAGAAATAGAAAATGAATAGGGAAAAGGAAAAAGGCCGGCGCTAGTCATTTGTCCCAACAGAGAAACAAGCCCACTAAGCCCACCCGGGTCATTTCCCCCTTCTCTCTCTCTCACCCGCACCCGCACTACCCCGCAGACACTGCCACTGGGCCCGAGCCAGGTCAGCACCTTCTTCTCCACCCCCGCGCGCGCAGACCCCGTCGCCACCGCCGTTTCCTCCAGAAACGCCGCGTTGATTCCTCGCTTAATTGGCATTGATCCACAGCGTAATTCCCTCACCCCTCCTGTCTACTTAATCACCTCGCCACCACGGTCATTTCCCCCCACACAACACGCTCACCTCGCCACCAGGCTGCCAGTATTTCGAACTACACCGCCGTTGCCCGACGAACTCCGGCCAACGATTACGATGAGCTCCGACCACCCCTCTGCTTTTGGTTCAAATGAGCGTGACCCTCGTGTCCTTACGCATTTGCTGACACCTCTAGTTTGCCTGCTCGTGACCCAGGTCTCCGTCTTCGTTCACGCCCGCGAACGCCAGAGCCGCCGCTCAACTCCGACGAGCGATTTAGGTAAAATCCGTGCGCCCCTTGACCCCTCATACATGCTATCAGGTCCACAATGTCCTTGCGCAGCTGCTAACACCACTAGCTTGTGCTAGGGCGATCCCGAACGTTGTCAACGTCACTGCCCGCACGAACCCGACGCCCCCAGCAACTTCGACGAGACCCTGCCGCTGCATCTGTGCGCCCCTTGACAAGCCACCGCCACGTTGAGCTACAGCACACCGCCGCGAGCCTGGTAAGCATCTCCGAGAATCCCAACCCCCTCTGTAGCCACCGCGCCGCCGTAGACAGAGCGCGCTGCCGGTCACCGTCGCCGCGCGCCACCAGTTCTTGGTAGGTTGATCGAACACCGTAGGATCTAGATCTGATGCATAGGATAGATCACTTAACGAAGGGGTAAGTTTAGATCTAAGCCGCGCGTTTTAGCTAGATCTAACGGTGCACAGACGCGATCCAGCGCGAAACGGTATCAGCCAATCAGATGCCGCCGCGTGTCTGTGAGTTAGATTTAAAATCAGAATTTTGATCTATTTGTTATTTAAACCTGTTTAATTCATAACTTTTGATTACCACGTCCAAATTTGACCAATTTTATATCAATGGAATCAGGAGAGGAAGCCATTTCCATATATGCAATGTGTTTAATGTTTTGTTTCTGTTAAAATGGTTATTTTTATAGAAACATGTGTAGGCCTATTTTGTGTATGACAAAAATTTGGGAAATGCTTTAATGTTCAAATAAAAGTTGTTTGGAAAGTTTTGAGCTTGTTTATGAATCAGGACTATACACTTGTCTTGTTGAGTATAGAAAAATCATCACATATCATATTGCATGCATCCATATATTTTTGCTTGTACTTATTTTGTATGTGATTTGGTGCTATCATTTTATGTGTAGATTTTGGTGCAAATAGTGATTGTGATTGTGAGGATTGTAGCTACTCTCCAAACTACCAAGGCAAGTGGTGCTTCATGATTTTATCCCTATGTTTTTCAACTATGCATTAGAAATATTTTGCTAGTCTTGCATGGATATATTTTAATCTGTATGCTATGCTTGGGAAATCCTAGTAGTTGTAGAATTGCTAGAACTTCTAAGTTAAGATGCTTATCTATGCCATGCTTAGCCTAGCTAGTAGCAACCAAGGGTGGTTATATATTCATGCTATGAATAAATATTTCTAAGTCTTTGGACTATGTTTTTGCTTAATAAAACAACTAAGTGAATGAAACACCTGGGTGGAATGGAAAGATTGGGTTATGTTGAGTGGTTACACAAGGCCCATTTCTATGGTTTACCTTGTGTATCTCACTTGTGGAAAGCCACCCAGGAACAAAGGGATTTGAGATGCCATATGTTAAGAAGTTTCTAGTGCAGCCACTTGGCAATATGGGCTCTGCCTGGATCATATAGGTTACAATAACTTAGCCATTTGGACAGTTGGTGGTAGTGGGATGATAGGTTGGAGCGCGTCCATTTGGTCTAAGGGAAGGCTTCTGAAAGTTCTTGTCTTGGTAAAAATCAAGTCTTGTGGGGAAAGTGCACAACCTCTGCAGATGGAAGAATCTAAGTACTTAGCCATGTCCCTGGTATTGTACAACTTGAGCATCAAGACATGGAAGCTATCAAGAATCTCCTCATCCCAATTTCTAAGTAAAAACTTGTGGTTGAACAAGGGTGAAGGACCCCAATGTCTATTGGTGGTTCCTTGGGAAAGATTTTCATCAAAAAAAACTTAGTGTTTTCAACTGATAGGCAAAACCTATTTTGAGCAAATCAAGCCTAAGCTACACTTAGCCTAAATGCATATAGTATTTAGTCCACCAATATTCTACTAAGGTATCACTTGTCAATACTATTCCAATGTATTGACCCACTGTGGCTGTAACTTGTGATGTTGCAGGATATTCTGATGATGATTAGGAGTCATGAGTCTACACTCAACATGCTTGCCTGTGGCACATGAATATGAAGACTTATTTACCTTATTATATATTTGAACTCTTGTATTAGGCCTGTGGCCATGGAGTTGTAAAAGACTATGTTTGTCTCTAGAATGATATGTAATAATGACCTTTGTTTCTGTGTACTTCATCTTAAACTGTGGATGCTAGCATTGATCCAGGGACTAGCATTGCAATCATAGGGATCCTTTCCTTTACAAAGGAGGGATCTTACAGATGGTATCAGAGCACTGTGTTGCCTGTAGGATTATGACCCTAGGATTGGAAACCACTAAGGAAAAAATTTCAACAACTTCCACACTTGTCTTTTCTTCTCGTAAACTTTTCTAATCTTCTTTCTCAGCTCTATTTGTAGATGAACTCCATCAACGAAGCCGTGAAGAAGGGACCACTCATGACTATGACTTTGGAATGTGAGACAGAGTTCCCCAAGGCTCTCAAGGACCTCATGGTTGCCATGGGAATACATGGTGCAGCTGTGTACAAAGGTTTTCCTGTGATGGATGAAGGAGTTGAGTATTGGTGGGTGCAACTTCACTTGTATAAAAACAAGGAAGACAACCACAAGGAATCAGGATTCTGCATGGTCACCAACACAATGATGCACACTACATTCTTTGATTCAGCAAGGGATGCAGCTTGGAGGGCCATCAAAGAACTTGGTGATAGAATCAAGTGCAGAATGCTTAACACCCAGAATGACCTTAGGGAAGAAAAGAAGCACACCCAAGAGTTAGAGGCTACCAACCAAAGCCTAAGGAAGGACATCATAGACTTAGCAATGGAGTCTTGTGATCTAGACAAACAGATTGCCTCTAGGGATGCCCTGTTAGCCAACTTGGCAAGTGAGATGGGACTGTAATGTACCACATTAGTTGGACCACCACACTTATCATTTTATTTTTCCAAATGTTGTTTAAAATAAGTTGAACCTTGGTTGTTTGTAATGGATCCATGTATGCCATGACTGGTGTGTTTTGATTTCCAAAGTTATGCATGTGATTCCTTGTCTTGTGATTTGTCTTGAATTGTGTTGATTCTAACTTTTCTATCTTATTAAATAGATGCCTAATGTTACTATCAGCACGGTTGAAGAGTTACAGGGAACTCTTTTTGGCCCTCGTATTATTGAGCTCACTAGTTTGCTCAATCTCCCTCTTCCTACCATCATGGTGCTCCCCCTCACCAAGTTTGAGAGGAAAGACCTTTGGGGATTCAAGGTCAATCAGCCCGGACGCCAGACTGAGCCTACCACGGAGGCAATCATCTTCAAGCTCATGCACGACGACAAGGAGAGAGGCCTAGAGGTAGTCATGCAGGACTTGATTGGACGTCTGTTAGGGAGACACTCTCGACAGGTTAGAGGTACTCACTTCCACGCCTTCGGTAGACGTGATGAGGATGGTGAGGCCATTGACTTCGAGGATACTTGGAGGGAGACAGCAGAGCCGATTCGTCTATACCTCCAGGACTTAGATGTTCTTCTTAGGCACGTGGACACTGATAGGACCAACGTCATGCTCAGCAATGACGAACTCCAGGTGCAACTTCGTGAGAAGTACAAGCTCTTCGCGGAGCAAGATGAGATAGTCAAGGAGATGGAGGCCAAGTTTGAGAGACAAGACAGAAAGTTCAAGAGTCAAGAGAAGCGAGTCTAGGATAGGAACAAGAGGATTCGAGACATGACTGCAGAACTGGAGGCCAAGGACTTCGAGCTCGAGCATCAGCAGACGGTGATTGAGAGGCTTCGTTCGCAGAAGAGGGATCTCAAAGACAAAGTAGAGACCTTGACCACCAATGTCGAGGAATACAAGACCGCTATGGAGAATGCAGGTCTTACATTTGTTGAGGAGGAGGTTGATGCCGAGGAGTAGTGATGACTACTCATTTACTTTTATTTATCATGTCTTTGATTATTGAGTCGCAATGACCATCCAACATGTGGATGGCTTGCTATTGGTGTGTTTACTTTGCAAACTTGTTGTCTATGTTGTTGAACTTTTATTATTATGATGCATGTTTGGTGATTGTTTATGTGATGTATTGTGCATGTTAGCATCTATGCGTATCTCATTCTTATCTCTATTGAACAAACCACAGATGCCTCCCCGTCGTGCCAATCCCAACCCCAACAACAACAACATCACCCCTGAGATGCAGCAAATGATGGCAGCTCAGACTCAGCTGATGCAAATGATGACTACGTTCATCCAGAATCAGAACAACAACAACAACAACAACAACAACAACAACAACAATAACAACAACAATAACAACAACAACAATCAGAACAACCCACCGGGTTTGACATGCTTACCAGGTTCTTGATACTGAGGCCAGCAAAGTTCTCAGGAACTACTGATCCTATGGTGGCCAATGATTGGCTACGCTCTGTGAACAAGGACTTAGTGACAGTTGGCTGTACTGATGAAGAGAAAGTCAGATTTGCAGCTCACTTATTGGAAGGACCAGCAGCCACTTGGTGGGATAACTTCCAGATCACCACTCCCATTGAGGATGTGACATGGGCTATCTTTGAAGATGGTTTCCGTACTGCTCACATCCCATCCGGAGTGATGAGTTTGAAGAAGAAAGAGTTCCATAACTTGAAGCAGCGCCACCGCAGTGTGGCTGAATATATTGAAGAGTTCAACAATCTGGCGTGTTATGCACCGGATGAAGTTGACACTGATGCTAAGAGGAAGGAAAAGTTCCTTGAAGGGTTGAATGATGAACTGAACCTACAGCTATCTGTGGCCTATGTTCCCACATACCAGTCTCTTTGTGACAAGGCTGTTATTTTGGAGAGAAAAATGAAACAAGTGGAAAGCAGGAAGAGAAAGCACTCTGACAAGCACAACTCGGGATCGTCTCACAAGCATTCCCATTATGATGACAGTGGAAGTTCTGGATCCCACAAGCATGGGAAGTTCAACAAGCACCACAACCACAATCGTCATCATGACAACAAGAGTCACCGTAGTCATGACAATGACAAGTACAAGAATCACAAGGGTGGATATAAGAGCCAGCATAGTGGAAGTGGCAGTAGAAGCCAGCCTGTCAAGAAAGATCTTAGTCAGGTTGAGTGTTTCAAGTGCAAGAAGATGGGGCATTATGCAAATGAATGCCCAGAAAAGAAAGTTGAAGGACCCAACAAGCCCAACCCTTTCCAGAAAGGGCAAGTGAACCACATCAATGTGGAGGAAATCTATGAGGAGCCAGATGCTGTTGTTGGTAAGTTCAAACTCAATTCTAATCCAGCAATTGTTCTTTTTGATACTGGAGCATCGCATTCATTCATATCAAAAGCATTTGTTTATAGAAATGGGTTTCCAACTGAAAACATTGGGTGTCCAATAAAAGTAAGTTCTCTAGGTGGAGATATGATAGTAAGTCTTGGATGCCGGGATCTAGTGATAGAATTTGGAAAGCATAAGTTTCCAGTGAGTCTGATAATCCTAGATTCCCAAGGACTGGATGTAATTTTGGGAATGGATTGGATGACTAAGTATGAAGGAGTACTAGATTGTGCCAATCGTACTGTTGCACTCACAACCCCAGAAAAGAAACGGATTAGATTCAAGTCTAACTTTGAATCAAAAGGGAGTAAGCTAAATTTTCTTAAGGGGGTTAGCATAGACAGTGTGCCTATTGTGAGTGAATATCCGGACGTGTTTCCGGAAGAATTGCCGAAGATGCCACCAGATAGAGATGTGGAATTTCTTATTGATTTGCTACCAGGATCTGGACCAATAGAAAAGAGACCGTACAAGATGTCAGTGGACGAGTTGAAAGAACTCAAGAAGCAACTTGGAGAATAGTTGCAGAAAGGTTTTATCCAACCAAGTTCCTCATCTTGGGGAGCACCAGTTTTGTTTGTGGAAAAGAAAGATAGAAGTCAAAGGTTATGCATAGATTACCGTTCACTCAATGAGGTGACTATCAAGAACAAATACCCTTTGCCAAGAATCAATGATTTGTTTGATCAGTTAGAAGGAGTTTGTGTGTTCTCAAAGATTGATCTCCGGTCAGGTTATTTCCAGCTCAAGATAAGGGAACAAGACATACCTAAGACAGCTTTCACCACAAGGTATGGATTGTATGAGTATACCGTGATGCCATTTGGTTTAACCAATGCACCAGCATACTTCATGAATATGATGAACAAGGTGTTCATGGAATTCCTTGATAAGTTTGTTGTCGTGTTCATCGATGACATTTTGATCTACTCCAAGATCAAGGAAGAGCATGAAGGACATCTACGATTGATACTTGAAAAACTTAGAGAGCATAAGTTATATGCCAAATTCAGCAAGTGTGAATTTTGGTTAAATGAGGTTGGATTTCTTGGACACATTGTGTCAGGAGATGGTGTAGCAGTTGATCCTGCTAAAGTTTCAGCTGTAACTGAATGGGAATCTCCCAAGTCAGTGAAAGAGGTTCGTAGTTTCCTTGGCTTAGCAGGTTACTATAGAAGGTTCATTGAGAATTTCTCCAAGGTAGCAAAACCTATGACAGAACTGCTAAAGAAAGACAAGAAATTTGCTTGGTCAGAAGGTTGTGAACTCAGCTTTCAAGAATTGAAGAAGAGGCTAGTGACAGCACCAGTCTTGTGTTTGCCAGATTTGGAGAAATATTTCCAAGTGTATTGTGATGCATCTCATCATGGTTTAGGTGCAGTACTTATGTAAGAAGGAAAAGTTGTGGCTTACGCCTCGAGACAACTCAAAACTCATGAAGTAAACTACCCTACTCATGATTTAGAGTTAGCCTCTGTTGTCCATGCACTCAAAACATGGAGACATTATCTTTTGGGAAAGCGATGTGAAGTGTTCACAGATCACAAAAGTTTGAAGTATATCTTCACCAGAAGGAAATTAACATGAGACAAAGAAGATGGCTAGAACTCATCAAGGACTATGACTTGAGTTTGCAATACCACCCCAGTAAAGCAAATGTTGTAGCGGATGCTCTAAGCCGTAAGGTTTTTGTGAATGGCCTTACTAAGGGAGAATTGCCAGATGATCTGTGTGCCCAATTTAGAGATCTCAGATTGGAGATTGTGCCTGAGGGACATCTCATGTATTTGGATGTTTAACCCACTTTGTTGGACAAGATCAAAGAAGCCCAAAAGACGGATAAGGAAATTGAAGAGATTAAAGAAAAGATTAGCAAAGGAAAAGCCAAAGGATTCCATGAAGACGAACATGGTACTTTATGGCATGGGAAACGTATCTGCATTCCACAAGATCCGGAACTTCGGAAACTGATATTACAAGAAGCCCATAACTCACCATATTCTATTCATCCGGGTAACACCAAAATGTACATGGATATGAAGGAAAGATTTTGGTGGAATAATCTCAAGAAAGACATCGCCGAACATATTGCTTTGTGTGATGTATGTAGTAGAGTGAAAGCGGAACATCAGAAACCAGAAGGATTGCTACAACCACTACCTATTCCTGATTGGAAGTGGGACAATATTGGCATGGATTTCATCACCGGATTGCCAAGGACCAGGTCAGGATATGATCCTATTTGGGTGGTAGTGGATCGCCTAACTAAAGTGGCTCATTTCATACCCGTGAAGACAACCTATACAAGTGCTAAGTTAGCCAAGATCTATATGAGTAGAATTGTATGTCTGCATGGGGTACCCAAGAGTATTGTGTCTGATAGGGGAACTCAATTCACTTCCCATTTTTGGAGGCAATTACATGAGTCATTGGGAACGAGGTTGGAATTCAGCACTGCTTTTCATCCTCAGACTGATGGACAGACAGAAAGTACTAATCAAATTCTTGAAGATATGTTGAGAGCATGTGCTCTAGACTATGGAGCCAGTTGGGATGAAAGTCTGCCTTATGCAGAATTCTCTTACAATAACAGTTATCAAGCCAGTATTGAGATGGCACCATTTGAGTTTCTCTATGGGAGAAAGTGTACCACCCCATTGCTATGGAATGGTGTGGGAGAAAGAAGTTTGTTCGGACCAGAACTAATCAAAGAGGCTGAAGAGAAAGTCAAGCTAGTCAAGGACAGATTAAAGATAGCACAGTCCCGACAAAAGAGCTACGCAGATCCTAAGCGTAGAGAAGTCACATATGAAGTGGGTGATAGAGCTTATCTTAGAGTGTCACCACTTCGTGGAGTGAAGAGGTTTGGTGTCAAAGGTAAATTGGCCCCAAGATATGTTGGACCATTCAAGATTCTGAGTCGCAAAGGAGAAGTAGCTTATGAGATTGAATTGCCAGAGTCTTTGTCAGCTCTTCATAACGTGTTTCATGTGAGTCAGCTTAAGAATTCCATCTAGAAATGGAAGAGACTTCTTTGAAAGATACTATACCTTTGGAAGAGGTTCAATTGGAGAGTGACCTCACTTATGAGGAGAAACCTATCAAGATTCTTGAGACCGCAGAAAGAGTTACTCGGACTAATACTATCAAATTCTACAAAGTTCAGTGGAACCATCATTCCGAAGAAGAAGCAACATGGGAAAGAGAAGATGATCTTCGGAAAGACCACCCTCACCTATTTGCTAGCCAATCCGAATCTCGAGGGCGAGATTCACCTTAAGGGGGTTAGATTTGTAACATCCCTAAAAATCATGTTTTCAAAGTTTGCATATCATTCATGCATGCATATCATTTAGGGATCAAATATCAAACCCGTTTCAAGAAAACAAAGCACTAAGTGCTATTATTTTGTGTGATCAAGCATTAATCAAATACCACTCTCAAATGGAGAATTGTTTGTTTCAAAACCAAACCTTGTTGTTCTCAGAATGTTTGCTTGATTGCTAATGCTTAAACCAAAAATTTGCAAAAACAAATGTGAGTTTAAAACCATTTTCAAAACTTGATCAAATCAGGTGCTTTGTCACTCTTTATTTTTGTTTGATCAGGGGACCAAGCTAATACAGGGAGACCATATGATTTTATGCCCAAAATGTGAGTAATACACTCTACAAAAATCCAGAACAAATTTGAATTCAAATAGCATTTGAATTTGTTTGAAAATGGATTCAGAAAATAAAAACAGAAATAGAAAATGAATAGGGAAAAGGAAAAAGGCCGGCGCTAGTCATTTGTCCCAACAGAGAAACAAGCCCACCCGGGTCATTTCCCCCTTCTCTCTCTCTCACCCGCACCCGCACTACCCCGCAGACACTGCCACTGGGCCCGAGCCAGGTCAGCACCTTCTTCTCCACCCCCGCGCGCGCAGACCCCGTCGCCACCGCCGTTTCCTCCAGAAACGCCGCGTTGATTCCTCGCTTAATTGGCATTGATCCACAGCGTAATTCCCTCACCCCTCCTGTCTACTTAATCACCTCGCCACCACGGTCATTTCCCCCCACACAACACGCTCACCTCGCCACCAGGCTGCCAGTATTTCGAACTACACCGCCGTTGCCCGACGAACTCCGGCCAACGATTACGATGAGCTCCGACCACCCCTCTGCTTTTGGTTCAAATGAGCGTGACCCTCGTGTCCTTACGCATTTGCTGACACCTCTAGTTTGCCTGCTCGTGACCCAGGTCTCCGTCTTCGTTCACGCCCGCGAACGCCAGAGCCGCCGCTCAACTCCGACGAGCGATTTAGGTAAAATCCGTGCACCCCTTGACCCCTCATACATGCTATCAGGTCCACAATGTCCTTGCGCAGCTGCTAACACCACTAGCTTGTGCTAGGGCGATCCCGAACGTTGTCAACGTCACTGCCCGCACGAACCCGACGCCCCCAGCAACTTCGACGAGACCCTGCCGCTGCATCTGTGCGCCCCTTGACAAGCCACCGCCACGTTGAGCTACAGCACACCGCCGCGAGCCTGGTAAGCATCTCCGAGAATCCCAACCCCCTCTGTAGCCACCGCGCCGCCGTAGACAGAGCGCGCTGCCGGTCACCGTCGCCGCGCGCCACCAGTTCTTGGTAGGTTGATCGAACACCGTAGGATCTAGATCTGATGCATAGGATAGATCACTTAACGAAGGGGTAAGTTTAGATCTAAGCCGCGCGTTTTAGCTAGATCTAACGGTGCACAGACGCGATCCAGCGCGAAACGGTATCAGCCAATCAGATGCCGCCGCGTGTCTGTGAGTTAGATTTAAAATCAGAATTTTGATCTATTTGTTATTTAAACCTGTTTAATTCATAACTTTTGATTACCACGTCCAAATTTGACCAATTTTATATCAATGGAATCAGGAGAGGAAGCCATTTCCATATATGCAATGTGTTTAATGTTTTGTTTCTGTTAAAATGGTTATTTTTATAGAAACATGTGTAGGCCTATTTTGTGTATGACAAAAATTTGGGAAATGCTTTAATGTTCAAATAAAAGTTGTTTGGAAAGTTTTGAGCTTGTTTATGAATCAGGACTATACACTTGTCTTGTTGAGTATAGAAAAATCATCACATATCATATTGCATGCATCCATATATTTTTGCTTGTACTTATTTTGTATGTGATTTGGTGCTATCATTTTATGTGTAGATTTTGGTGCAAATAGTGATTGTGATTGTGAGGATTGTAGCTACTCTCCAAACTACCAAGGCAAGTGGTGCTTCATGATTTTATCCCTATGTTTTTCAACTATGCATTAGAAATATTTTGCTAGTCTTGCATGGATATATTTTAATCTGTATGCTATGCTTGGGAAATCCTAGTAGTTGTAGAATTGCTAGAACTTCTAAGTTAAGATGCTTATCTATGCCATGCTTAGCCTAGCTAGTAGCAACCAAGGGTGGTTATATATTCATGCTATGAATAAATATTTCTAAGTCTTTGGACTATGTTTTTGCTTAATAAAACAACTAAGTGAATGAAACACCTGGGTGGAATGGAAAGATTGGGTTATGTTGAGTGGTTACACAAGGCCCATTTCTATGGTTTACCTTGTGTATCTCACTTGTGGAAAGCCACCCAGGAACAAAGGGATTTGAGATGCCATATGTTAAGAAGTTTCTAGTGCAGCCACTTGGCAATATGGGCTCTGCCTGGATCATATAGGTTACAATAACTTAGCCATTTGGACAGTTGGTGGTAGTGGGATGATAGGTTGGAGCGCGTCCATTTGGTCTAAGGGAAGGCTTCTGAAAGTTCTTGTCTTGGTAAAAATCAAGTCTTGTGGGGAAAGTGCACAACCTCTGCAGATGGAAGAATCTAAGTACTTAGCCATGTCCCTGGTATTGTACAACTTGAGCATCAAGACATGGAAGCTATCAAGAATCTCCTCATCCCAATTTCTAAG
This sequence comes from Avena sativa, assembly GCA_916181665.1. Taxonomy (NCBI): domain Eukaryota; kingdom Viridiplantae; phylum Streptophyta; class Magnoliopsida; order Poales; family Poaceae; genus Avena; species Avena sativa. The sequence continues at coordinate 325,612,932 of OV702279.1, forward strand.
TAAAAACTTGTGGTTGAACAAGGGTGAAGGACCCCAATGTCTATTGGTGGTTCCTTGGGAAAGATTTTCATCAAAAAAAACTTAGTGTTTTCAACTGATAGGCAAAACCTATTTTGAGCAAATCAAGCCTAAGCTACACTTAGCCTAAATGCATATAGTATTTAGTCCACCAATATTCTACTAAGGTATCACTTGTCAATACTATTCCAATGTATTGACCCACTGTGGCTGTAACTTGTGATGTTGCAGGATATTCTGATGATGATTAGGAGTCATGAGTCTACACTCAACATGCTTGCCTGTGGCACATGAATATGAAGACTTATTTACCTTATTATATATTTGAACTCTTGTATTAGGCCTGTGGCCATGGAGTTGTAAAAGACTATGTTTGTCTCTAGAATGATATGTAATAATGACCTTTGTTTCTGTGTACTTCATCTTAAACTGTGGATGCTAGCATTGATCCAGGGACTAGCATTGCAATCATAGGGATCCTTTCCTTTACAAAGGAGGGATCTTACAGATGGTATCAGAGCACTGTGTTGCCTGTAGGATTATGACCCTAGGATTGGAAACCACTAAGGAAAAAATTTCAACAACTTCCACACTTGTCTTTTCTTCTCGTAAACTTTTCTAATCTTCTTTCTCAGCTCTATTTGTAGATGAACTCCATCAACGAAGCCGTGAAGAAGGGACCACTCATGACTATGACTTTGGAATGTGAGACAGAGTTCCCCAAGGCTCTCAAGGACCTCATGGTTGCCATGGGAATACATGGTGCAGCTGTGTACAAAGGTTTTCCTGTGATGGATGAAGGAGTTGAGTATTGGTGGGTGCAACTTCACTTGTATAAAAACAAGGAAGACAACCACAAGGAATCAGGATTCTGCATGGTCACCAACACAATGATGCACACTACATTCTTTGATTCAGCAAGGGATGCAGCTTGGAGGGCCATCAAAGAACTTGGTGATAGAATCAAGTGCAGAATGCTTAACACCCAGAATGACCTTAGGGAAGAAAAGAAGCACACCCAAGAGTTAGAGGCTACCAACCAAAGCCTAAGGAAGGACATCATAGACTTAGCAATGGAGTCTTGTGATCTAGACAAACAGATTGCCTCTAGGGATGCCCTGTTAGCCAACTTGGCAAGTGAGATGGGATTGTAATGTACCACATTAGTTGGACCACCACACTTATCATTTTATTTTTCCAAATGTTGTTTAAAATAAGTTGAACCTTGGTTGTTTGTAATGGATCCATGTATGCCATGACTGGTGTGTTTTGATTTCCAAAGTTATGCATGTGATTCCTTGTCTTGTGATTTGTCTTGAATTGTGTTGATTCTAACTTTTCTATCTTATTAAATAGATGCCTAATGTTACTATCAGCACGGTTGAAGAGTTACAGGGAACTCTTTTTGGCCCTCGTATTATTGAGCTCACTAGTTTGCTCAATCTCCCTCTTCCTACCATCATGGTGCTCCCCCTCACCAAGTTTGAGAGGAAAGACCTTTGGGGATTCAAGGTCAATCAGCCCGGACGCCAGACTGAGCCTACCACGGAGGCAATCATCTTCAAGCTCATGCACGACGACAAGGAGAGAGGCCTAGAGGTAGTCATGCAGGACTTGATTGGACGTCTGTTAGGGAGACACTCTCGACAGGTTAGAGGTACTCACTTCCACGCCTTCGGTAGACGTGATGAGGATGGTGAGGCCATTGACTTCGAGGATACTTGGAGGGAGACAGCAGAGCCGATTCGTCTATACCTCCAGGACTTAGATGTTCTTCTTAGGCACGTGGACACTGATAGGACCAACGTCATGCTCAGCAATGACGAACTCCAGGTGCAACTTCGTGAGAAGTACAAGCTCTTCGCGGAGCAAGATGAGATAGTCAAGGAGATGGAGGCCAAGTTTGAGAGACAAGACAGAAAGTTCAAGAGTCAAGAGAAGCGAGTCTAGGATAGGAACAAGAGGATTCGAGACATGACTGCAGAACTGGAGGCCAAGGACTTCGAGCTCGAGCATCAGCAGACGGTGATTGAGAGGCTTCGTTCGCAGAAGAGGGATCTCAAAGACAAAGTAGAGACCTTGACCACCAATGTCGAGGAATACAAGACCGCTATGGAGAATGCAGGTCTTACATTTGTTGAGGAGGAGGTTGATGCCGAGGAGTAGTGATGACTACTCATTTACTTTTATTTATCATGTCTTTGATTATTGAGTCGCAATGACCATCCAACATGTGGATGGCTTGCTATTGGTGTGTTTACTTTGCAAACTTGTTGTCTATGTTGTTGAACTTTTATTATTATGATGCATGTTTGGTGATTGTTTATGTGATGTATTGTGCATGTTAGCATCTATGCGTATCTCATTCTTATCTCTATTGAACAAACCACAGATGCCTCCCCGTCGTGCCAATCCCAACCCCAACAACAACAACATCACCCCTGAGATGCAGCAAATGATGGCAGCTCAGACTCAGCTGATGCAAATGATGACTACGTTCATCCAGAATCAGAACAACAACAACAACAACAACAACAATAACAACAACAATAACAACAACAACAATCAGAACAACCCACCGGGTTTGACATGCTTACCAGGTTCTTGATACTGAGGCCAGCAAAGTTCTCAGGAACTACTGATCCTATGGTGGCCAATGATTGGCTACGCTCTGTGAACAAGGACTTAGTGACAGTTGGCTGTACTGATGAAGAGAAAGTCAGATTTGCAGCTCACTTATTGGAAGGACCAGCAGCCACTTGGTGGGATAACTTCCAGATCACCACTCCCATTGAGGATGTGACATGGGCTATCTTTGAAGATGGTTTCCGTACTGCTCACATCCCATCCGGAGTGATGAGTTTGAAGAAGAAAGAGTTCCATAACTTGAAGCAGCGCCACCGCAGTGTGGCTGAATATATTGAAGAGTTCAACAATCTGGCGTGTTATGCACCGGATGAAGTTGACACTGATGCTAAGAGGAAGGAAAAGTTCCTTGAAGGGTTGAATGATGAACTGAACCTACAGCTATCTGTGGCCTATGTTCCCACATACCAGTCTCTTTGTGACAAGGCTGTTATTTTGGAGAGAAAAATGAAACAAGTGGAAAGCAGGAAGAGAAAGCACTCTGACAAGCACAACTCGGGATCGTCTCACAAGCATTCCCATTATGATGACAGTGGAAGTTCTGGATCCCACAAGCATGGGAAGTTCAACAAGCACCACAACCACAATCGTCATCATGACAACAAGAGTCACCGTAGTCATGACAATGACAAGTACAAGAATCACAAGGGTGGATATAAGAGCCAGCATAGTGGAAGTGGCAGTAGAAGCCAGCCTGTCAAGAAAGATCTTAGTCAGGTTGAGTGTTTCAAGTGCAAGAAGATGGGGCATTATGCAAATGAATGCCCAGAAAAGAAAGTTGAAGGACCCAACAAGCCCAACCCTTTCCAGAAAGGGCAAGTGAACCACATCAATGTGGAGGAAATCTATGAGGAGCCAGATGCTGTTGTTGGTAAGTTCAAACTCAATTCTAATCCAGCAATTGTTCTTTTTGATACTGGAGCATCGCATTCATTCATATCAAAAGCATTTGTTTATAGAAATGGGTTTCCAACTGAAAACATTGGGTGTCCAATAAAAGTAAGTTCTCTAGGTGGAGATATGATAGTAAGTCTTGGATGCCGGGATCTAGTGATAGAATTTGGAAAGCATAAGTTTCCAGTGAGTCTGATAATCCTAGATTCCCAAGGACTGGATGTAATTTTGGGAATGGATTGGATGACTAAGTATGAAGGAGTACTAGATTGTGCCAATCGTACTGTTGCACTCACAACCCCAGAAAAGAAACGGATTAGATTCAAGTCTAACTTTGAATCAAAAGGGAGTAAGCTAAATTTTCTTAAGGGGGTTAGCATAGACAGTGTGCCTATTGTGAGTGAATATCCGGACGTGTTTCCGGAAGAATTGCCGAAGATGCCACCAGATAGAGATGTGGAATTTCTTATTGATTTGCTACCAGGATCTGGACCAATAGAAAAGAGACCGTACAAGATGTCAGTGGACGAGTTGAAAGAACTCAAGAAGCAACTTGGAGAATAGTTGCAGAAAGGTTTTATCCAACCAAGTTCCTCATCTTGGGGAGCACCAGTTTTGTTTGTGGAAAAGAAAGATAGAAGTCAAAGGTTATGCATAGATTACCGTTCACTCAATGAGGTGACTATCAAGAACAAATACCCTTTGCCAAGAATCAATGATTTGTTTGATCAGTTAGAAGGAGTTTGTGTGTTCTCAAAGATTGATCTCCGGTCAGGTTATTTCCAGCTCAAGATAAGGGAACAAGACATACCTAAGACAGCTTTCACCACAAGGTATGGATTGTATGAGTATACCGTGATGCCATTTGGTTTAACCAATGCACCAGCATACTTCATGAATATGATGAACAAGGTGTTCATGGAATTCCTTGATAAGTTTGTTGTCGTGTTCATCGATGACATTTTGATCTACTCCAAGATCAAGGAAGAGCATGAAGGACATCTACGATTGATACTTGAAAAACTTAGAGAGCATAAGTTATATGCCAAATTCAGCAAGTGTGAATTTTGGTTAAATGAGGTTGGATTTCTTGGACACATTGTGTCAGGAGATGGTGTAGCAGTTGATCCTGCTAAAGTTTCAGCTGTAACTGAATGGGAATCTCCCAAGTCAGTGAAAGAGGTTCGTAGTTTCCTTGGCTTAGCAGGTTACTATAGAAGGTTCATTGAGAATTTCTCCAAGGTAGCAAAACCTATGACAGAACTGCTAAAGAAAGACAAGAAATTTGCTTGGTCAGAAGGTTGTGAACTCAGCTTTCAAGAATTGAAGAAGAGGCTAGTGACAGCACCAGTCTTGTGTTTGCCAGATTTGGAGAAATATTTCCAAGTGTATTGTGATGCATCTCATCATGGTTTAGGTGCAGTACTTATGTAAGAAGGAAAAGTTGTAGATTACGCCTCGAGACAACTCAAAACTCATGAAGTAAACTACCCTACTCATGATTTAGAGTTAGCCTCTGTTGTCCATGCACTCAAAACATGGAGACATTATCTTTTGGGAAAGCGATGTGAAGTGTTCACAGATCACAAAAGTTTGAAGTATATCTTCACCAGAAGGAAATTAACATGAGACAAAGAAGATGGCTAGAACTCATCAAGGACTATGACTTGAGTTTGCAATACCACCCCAGTAAAGCAAATGTTGTAGCGGATGCTCTAAGCCGTAAGGTTTTTGTGAATGGCCTTACTAAGGGAGAATTGCCAGATGATCTGTGTGCCCAATTTAGAGATCTCAGATTGGAGATTGTGCCTGAGGGACATCTCATGTATTTGGATGTTTAACCCACTTTGTTGGACAAGATCAAAGAAGCCCAAAAGACGGATAAGGAAATTGAAGAGATTAAAGAAAAGATTAGCAAAGGAAAAGCCAAAGGATTCCATGAAGACGAACATGGTACTTTATGGCATGGGAAACGTATCTGCATTCCACAAGATCCGGAACTTCGGAAACTGATATTACAAGAAGCCCATAACTCACCATATTCTATTCATCCGGGTAACACCAAAATGTACATGGATATGAAGGAAAGATTTTGGTGGAATAATCTCAAGAAAGACATCGCCGAACATATTGCTTTGTGTGATGTATGTAGTAGAGTGAAAGCGGAACATCAGAAACCAGAAGGATTGCTACAACCACTACCTATTCCTGATTGGAAGTGGGACAAGATTGGCATGGATTTCATCACCGGATTGCCAAGGACCAGGTCAGGATATGATCCTATTTGGGTGGTAGTGGATCGCCTAACTAAAGTGGCTCATTTCATACCCGTGAAGACAACCTATACAAGTGCTAAGTTAGCCAAGATCTATATGAGTAGAATTGTATGTCTGCATGGGGTACCCAAGAGTATTGTGTCTGATAGGGGAACTCAATTCACTTCCCATTTTTGGAGGCAATTACATGAGTCATTGGGAACGAGGTTGGAATTCAGCACTGCTTTTCATCCTCAGACTGATGGACAGACAGAAAGTACTAATCAAATTCTTGAAGATATGTTGAGAGCATGTGCTCTAGACTATGGAGCCAGTTGGGATGAAAGTCTGCCTTATGCAGAATTCTCTTACAATAACAGTTATCAAGCCAGTATTGAGATGGCACCATTTGAGTTTCTCTATGGGAGAAAGTGTACCACCCCATTGCTATGGAATGGTGTGGGAGAAAGAAGTTTGTTCGGACCAGAACTAATCAAAGAGGCTGAAGAGAAAGTCAAGCTAGTCAAGGACAGATTAAAGATAGCACAGTCCCGACAAAAGAGCTACGCAGATCCTAAGCGTAGAGAAGTCACATATGAAGTGGGTGATAGAGCTTATCTTAGAGTGTCACCACTTCGTGGAGTGAAGAGGTTTGGTGTCAAAGGTAAATTGGCCCCAAGATATGTTGGACCATTCAAGATTCTGAGTCGCAAAGGAGAAGTAGCTTATGAGATTGAATTGCCAGAGTCTTTGTCAGCTCTTCATAACGTGTTTCATGTGAGTCAGCTTAAGAATTCCATCTAGAAATGGAAGAGACTTCTTTGAAAGATACTATACCTTTGGAAGAGGTTCAATTGGAGAGTGACCTCACTTATGAGGAGAAACCTATCAAGATTCTTGAGACCGCAGAAAGAGTTACTCGGACTAATACTATCAAATTCTACAAAGTTCAGTGGAACCATCATTCCGAAGAAGAAGCAACATGGGAAAGAGAAGATGATCTTCGGAAAGACCACCCTCACCTATTTGCTAGCCAATCCGAATCTCGAGGGCGAGATTCACCTTAAGGGGGTTAGATTTGTAACATCCCTAAAAATCATGTTTTCAAAGTTTGCATATCATTCATGCATGCATATCATTTAGGGATCAAATATCAAACCCGTTTCAAGAAAACAAAGCACTAAGTGCTATTATTTTGTGTGATCAAGCATTAATCAAATACCACTCTCAAATGGAGAATTGTTTGTTTCAAAACCAAACCTTGTTGTTCTCAGAATGTTTGCTTGATTGCTAATGCTTAAACCAAAAATTTGCAAAAACAAATGTGAGTTTAAAACCATTTTCAAAACTTGATCAAATCAGGTGCTTTGTCACTCTTTATTTTTGTTTGATCAGGGGACCAAGCTAATACAGGGAGACCATATGATTTTATGCCCAAAATGTGAGTAATACACTCTACAAAAATCCAGAACAAATTTGAATTCAAATAGGATTTGAATTTGTTTGAAAATGGATTCAGAAAATCAAAACAAAAATAGAAAATGAATAGGGAAAAGGAAAAAGGCCGACGCTAGTCATTTGGCCCAACAGAGAAACCATCCCACTAAGCCCACCCGAGTCGTTTCCCCCTTCTCTCTCTCTCACCTGCACCCGCACTACCCCGCAGACACTGCCACTGGGCCCGATCCAGGTCAGCACCTTCTTCTCCACCCCCGCGCGCGCAGACCCCGTCGCCACCGCCGTTTCCTCCAGAAACGCCGCGTTGATTCCTCGCTTAATTGGCATTGATCCGCAGCGTAATTCCCTTGCCCCTCCTGGCTACTTAATCACCTCACCACCGCGGTCATTTCCCCCCACACAGCACGCTCACCTCGCCACTAGGCTGCCAGTATTTCGAACTACACCGCCGCTGCCCGACGAACTCCGGACAGCGATTATGGTGAGCTCCGACCACCCCTCTGCTTTTGGTTCAAACGAGTGTGACCCTCGTGTCCTTACGCATCTGCTGACAGCTCTAGTTTGCCTGCTCGTGACCCAGGTCGCCGTCTTCGTTCACGCCTGCGAACGCCAGAGCCGCCGCTCAACTCCGACGAGCGATTTAGGTAAAATCCGTGCGCCCCTTGACCCCTCATACATGCTATCAGGTCCACCGTGTACTTGCGCAGCTGCTAACACCACTGGCTTGTGCTAGGGCGATCCCGAACGTCGTCAACGTCACTGCCCGCACGAACCCGACGCCGCCAGCAACTCCGACGAGACCCTGCCGCTGCATCTCTGCGCCCCTTGACAAGCCACCGCCACGTTGAGCTTCAGCACACCGCCGCGAGCCTGGTAAGCATCTCCGACAATCCCAACCCCCTCTGTAGCCACCGCGCCGCCGTAGACAGAGCGCGCCGCCGCTCACCGTCGCCGCGCGCCACCAGTTCTTGGTAGGTTGATCGAACACCGTAGGATCTAGATCTGACGCATAGGATAGATCACTTAACGAAGGGGTAAGTTTAGATCTGAGCCGCGCATTTTAGTTAGATCTAACGGTGCACAGACGCGATCCAGCGCGAAACGGTATCAGCCAATCAGATGCCGCCGCGTGGCTGTGAGTTAGATTTAAAATCAGAATTTTGATCTATTTGTTATTTAAACCTGTTTAATTCATAACTTTTGATTCCCACGTCCAAATTTGACAAATTTTATATCAATGGAATCAGGAGAGGAAGACCTTTCCATATATGCAATGTGTTTAATGTTTTGTTTCTGTTAAAATGGTTATTTTTATAGAAACATGTGTAGGCCTATTTTGTGTATAACAAAAATTTGGGAAATGCTTTAATGTTCAAATGAAAGTTGTTTGGCAAGTTTTGAGCTTGTTTATGAATCAGGACTATACACTTGTCTTGTCGAGTATAGAAAAATCATCACATATCATATTGCATGCATCCATATATTTTTGCTTGTACTTATTTTGTATGTGATTTGGTGCTATCATTTTATGTGTAGATTTTGGTGCAAATAGTGATTGTGATTGTGAGGATTGTAGCTACTCTCCAAACTACCAAGGCAAGTGGTGCTTCATGATTTTATCCCTATGTTTTTCAACTATGCATTAGAAATATTTTGCTAGTCTTGCATGGATATATTTTAATCTATATGCTATGCTTGGGAAATCCTAGTAGTTGTAGAATTGCTAGAACTTATAAGTTAAGATGCTTATCTATGCCATGCTTAGCCTAGCTAGTAGCAACCAAGGGTGGTTATATAATCATGCTATGAATAAATATTTCTAAGTCTTTGGACTATGTTTTTGCTTAATAAAACAACTAAGTGAATGAAACACCTGGGTGGAATGGAAAGATTGGGTTATGTTGAGTGGTTACACAAGGCCCATTTCTATGGTTTACCTTGTGTATCTCACTTGTGGAAAGCCACCCAGGAACAAAGGGATTTGAGATGCCATATGTTAAGAAGCTTCTAGTGCAGCCACTTGGCAATATGGGCTCTGCCTGGATCATATAGGTTACAATAACTTAGCCATTTGGACAGTTGGTGGTAGTGGGATGATAGGTTGGAGCGCGTCCATTTGGTCTAAGGGAAGGCTTCTGAAAGGTCTTGTCTTGGTAAAAATCAAGTCTTGTGGGGAAAGTGCACAACCTCTGCAGATGGAAGAATCTAAGTACTTAGCCATGTCCCTGGTATTGGAGAACTTGAGCATCAAGACATGGAAGCTATAAAGAATCTCCTCATCCCAATTTCTAAGTAAAAACTTGTGGTTGAACAAGGGTGAAGGACCCAAATGTCTATTGGTGGTTCCTTGGGAAAGATTTTCATCAAAGAAAACTTAGTGTTTTCAACTGATAGGCAAAACCTATTTTGAGCAAAGCAAGCCTAAGCTACACTTAGCCTAAATGCATATAGTATTTAGTCCACCAATATTCTACTAAGGTATCACTTGCCAATACTATTCCAATGTATTGACCCACTGTGGCTGTAACTTGTGATGTTGCAGGATATTCTGATGATGATGATTAGGAGTCATGAGTCTACACTCAACATGCTTGCCTGTGGCACATGAAGATGAAGACTTATTTACCTTATTATATATTTGAACTCTTGTATTAGGCATGTGGCCATGGAGTTGTAAAAGACTATGTTTCTCTCTGGAATGATATGTAATAATGACCTTTGTTTCTGTGTACTTCATCTTAAACTGTGGATGCTAGCATTGATCCAGGGACTAGCATTGCAATCACAGGGATCCTTTCCTTTACAAAGGAGGGATCTTACATCTACCTTGCTACTCAAGTGCTTCATTAGATCTCTGCTCTCCCCATGTGTGTGAAAATGATAGCGTGCATGCCATGGTGGCACTTAGGTTTGAGTCTACATAAATACTCTTTGTGCTTTAATAGATCTATGCTTTTCCCATGTGTGTGAAAGTGACAGCGTGCATACCGTGTGTGGCACTTTGGCTAGATTGAATACTTGTTATGAGTTATATTTGGAATTGGATGTCTCTATGAAATTATGGTGTTTGTTGGAACCATCTAGTGCTCAAGGTGATAGTGTGGGGTTATATAGATTGGGGAAGGCGGACTTTGAGGAGTGCTATTATAGCCCTACCGATGATTAGAGTGTCCAACCGGAGAGTAGTTAAGAGTAGTATCATGAAGAGAGGATATTTATATGAGAGAGTGTTCACTAGTGGCATATCTTGCAGGGATTCGTAGCATGGAAAACAAAATTTTTCTATCGCATACAAACAAACAAGCCAAGATCTATCTACTAGATTGTAGCAACGAGTCGATGGAATAACTCACCCTCGAAGATTCCAAAGTGTTTAACGAGAGCGGATTCTCGTGGGTGATGTAGTCGTACTCTTCCCGATCTCAAGATCGCGTAGACGATCCTTCCGGCGCTGCGTTCCGGCAGCGCTCCCGCAGTCGGTCACACGTTCGGTACTCGACGAAGACCTTCCTCTCCCTTGTTCCAGCAGGCAGCGGAGGTTGTAGCACTCTCCTCGCGATTCCGGCAGCACAACGGCGTGGTACCGGAAGTAGAGGGGAGATCTCGCAGGGCTTCGCCTTAAGACGGAGCGAGTATGGTGGACTATGAGAGAGCCCTCGATGATCTAGGGTTTAGACACGCCGAGGAGGGGGATAGGCCGGCGGCTAGGGTTTCACCTAAGCGGCGGTGGCGAGTGCCCTAGGGCCGGCGGCGGCTATGGAGGCAGCGGCGGCTTGGGGCTAGGGTTTAGAGGTAGGAACTTGTGTGTCTAGGAGGGGAGCCCTGCCCCTCCTTATATAGGTGGAGGGGGCCGGCCAAGGGGAGGGGAGTCCCTCCCCAACTCGGCTTGGTGGTGTGCCGGCGGTGGGAGGAGAAACTCCTCCCCCAAGTCGGTTTCCACCTCCCTCTCCACTTCCCAAAATTAGCCGTTTGACTTTCAAACTTGGCGTTTGACTTTTCAAACTAGGATTTGAATAAACCCTCTATTTTGTTCAGCGATGACACCTAGTACATGATGCAATCATATCAACTTGATATAACACATTCATGTACCCTTCCTCTCCGGAGTGCCGGACATTCCGGACCCTTCTAGAACATTCCCGATGAAAACACCGGAAACATTCCCCAACTCCGAAACAGGACTTTCCTTATATGAATCTTATTCTCCGGACCATTCCGGATCTCCTCGTGATATCCCGAATCCCATCCGAGACTCCGAACAACATTCGGTCTCTTTCTCATCATTCCATAACTACTCAAACAACGTCGAATCCTTAAGTGTGTCTCCCTACGGTTTGTGAATTATGCGGACATGATCGAGACACTTCTCCGAACAATAACCAATAGAGGAATCTAGGAATTCATATGGCTCCCACATATTTCTATGATTACTTTGCGATCGAATGAACCACTTACATACGATATCAATTTCCCTTTGTCTCACGATAGTTTACTTATCCGAGGTTATGATCGTCGGTATCTCTGCATACCTAGTTCAACCTCGTTACTGATAAGTACTCTTTTCTCGTTCCCGTGATATGTGATCCCTTGTGAGCCAGTCACATGCTTGCAAGCTAATTGGATGACATTTCACCGAGAGGTCCCAGAGTATATCTATCCGTCATATGGATGGACAAATCCCACTCTTGATCCATGTGTCTCAACCAATACTTTCCGAACACTCAATGCCACCTTTATAGCCACCCAGTTACGGTGTGGTGTTTTATGTCATCAAAGCATCCATCCGGTAAAGGTGATATGCATGATCTCATGGTCGAAGGAATTAGATTACTATGTATCAGAAAACATATAGCAATTGAACTATTAAAATGACTTGATCTTTATGCTACGCTTATCTATAGGAGTATGTCCACCATATCATTCTCCTAACGATATGATCTTGTTGTTAATAACATCTCAATGTTCATGATAGGGAAACCACAATAATCTATTAACCAACAAGCTAGTATTATAAAGAGGCTTTACTAGGGACTCTTATTTTAGTTTACAAATCACACAAGTATTCAAGTTTCCTTGTTAATATTATTATAGCATGAATGTAAACATTCATCATAAACACAAAGATATAATAATAACTACATTTATTATTGCCTCTAGGGCATATCTCCAACAGTCTCCCACTTGCATTAGAGTCATCTAATCTAGATTACATGCTAATATACCGAACACCCATGGCAGTTTTGTGCTGGTCATGTTTTGCCCTCGGGAGAGGTTTAGTCAACGGATCCACCACATTCAGATCTGTGTGTACTTTGCAAATCTTTATGTCCCCATCTTGGACATGTTCTCGAATAGCGTGAAAACGTAGCTTGATGTGCTTCAGCTTCTTGTGTGACCTTGGTTCTTGCGCATTGGCTATGGCGCCCATGTTATCACAGTAGATAGACATTGGGTCCAGCGCACTAGGAACCACACCCAGCTCTGTAATGAACTCTTTCATCCATATCGCTTCTTGTCAAGCCTCCGAAGCAACCATGTATTCCGATTCAGTTGAAGATCTCGCCACAACGCTTTGCTTTGCACTCCTCCAGCTAACTGCTGCACCATTCAAAGTAAATACGTATCCAGATTGTGATTTAGAATCATCCGGATCGGTGTTCCAACTAGCATCGGTGTAACCATTAACAACGAGTTGTTCATCACCTCCATAAGAAAGAACCATATCCTTAGTTCTTCTCAAGTACTTAAGGATGTTTTTGACCGCTGTCCAATGATCCACTCCTGGATCACTTTGATATCTGCTAGTTAAACTAACAGCATATGCAATGTCGGGTCTAGTACATAGCATGGCATACATTAGAGATCCTATGGTTGAGGCATAGGGAGTCTTACTCATCCTTTCTCTATCTTCTGCCGATGTCGGACTTTGAGTTTTACTCAAGGTCGTATTGGGCAACATGGGCAAGAACCCTTTCTTGCTATCTTCCATTCGAAACCTCTTTAGAACTTTGTCCAAATATGTACTTTGTGACAATGATATTTGGCGTCTTAATCTATCTCTATAAATCTTTGTGCCTAATATGTAAGCTGCTTCGCCAAGATCCTTCATTGAAAACCTATTATTCAAATATTCCTTGACACTATTAAGAAGGTCTACATCATTCCCAATCAACAATATGTCATCTACATACAGTATTAAGAATGCTACAGAGCTCCCACTCACTTTCTTGTAAATACAAGCTTCTCCATAAGTTTGTATAAAACCAAAACTTTTGATCACCTTATCAAAACGTTGATTTCAACTTCGGGATGCTTGATTCAATCCATAGATGGACCGTTGAAGTTTGCATACCTTGTTAGCATCTTTAGGATCAACAAAACCTTTGGGTTGCATCATATACAACTCTTCATCAATGTCTCCATTGAGGAACGCTGTTTTGACATCCATCTGCCATATCTCATAATCATAATATGCAGCGATTGCTAACATAATCCTCACAGACTTTAGCTTCGCTACTGGTGAGAAAGTCTCATCATAGTCAACTCCTTGAATTTGTCGAAACCCCTTTGCGACAAGTCGAGCTTTATAGACAGTAACATTACCATCATCATCTGTTTTATTCTTGTAAATCCATTTGTTCTCGACAGCCTTCCGGCCATCCGGTAAGTCCACCAAAGTCCATACTTGGTTTTCGTACATGGATCCAATCTCGGATTTCATGGCTTCTTTCCATTTATTGGAATCTGGGCTCATCATCGCTTCCTCATATGTCTCAGGGTCATCGGTGTTGTCCACCAACATGACACTCATAACGGGATCATACCAATCTGGAGTGGTACGAGTTCTCGTTGACCTGCGAGGCTCTGTAGCAACTACAACCGAAGTTTCATGATCATCATCATTAGCTTCCTCTCTTATTGGTGCATGCACCATAGGAACTTCTTCCGGTGCTGCGCTACTCGCAATTTCGAGAGAAGGCTCGACAACCTCGTCGAGTTCTACTTTCCTTCCAGTCACTTCTTTCGAGAGAAATTCCTTCTCTAGAAAGGATCCATTCTTGGCAACGAAGATTTTGCTTTCGGATCTATGATAGAAGGTATACCCAATAGTTTCCTTCGGGTATCCTATGAAGACGCATTTTTCCGCTTTGGGCTCAAGCTTGTCCGGCTGTAACTTCTTTACATAGGCTTCGCAACCCCAAACTTTAAGGAACGACAATCTAGGTTTCTTCCCAAACCATAATTCATACGGTGTCGTTTCAACGGATTTAGATGGTGCCCTATTTAAAGTGAATGCGGCTGTTTCTAATGCATAACCCCAAAATGATAGCGGTAAATCTGTAAGTGACATCACAGAACGAACCATATCTAAGAGAGTTCGATTACGACGTTCGGACACACCATTACGCTGTGGTGTTCCCGGCGGTGTCAATTGTGAAAGTATTCCGCATTTCTTCAAATGCTCGCCAAACTCGTAACTTAGATATTCACCTCCATGATCAGAATGTAGAAATTTTATCTTCTTGTTACGTTGATTCTCTACCTCACTTTGAAATTCCTTAAACTTCTCGAAAGTTTCGGACTTATGTTTCATGAAATAGATATACCCATATCTACTCAAATCATCCGTGAAGGTAAGAACATAACGATAACCACCGCGCGATGCTACACTCATTGGACCACACACATCGGTATGTATGATTTCCAATAAGTCCGTAGCTCGCTCCATCATACCAGAAAATGGAGTCTTAGTCATTTTACCCATCAGACATGCTTCGCATCTTTCAAGTGATTCGAAATCAAGTGATTCAAGAAGTCCATCGGAATGGAGTTTCTTCATATGCTTCACTCCAATGTGACCAAGACGACAGTGCCACATATAGGTCGAGTTATCGCTCGATTTCAAACGTTTAGCCTCAATGTTTTTAATATGTGTATTTCCACTATCGAGATTCAATAAGAATAGACCATCTATCAAAGGTGCATGTGCATAAAACATATTACTCATATAAATCGAACAACCATTATTCTCGGACTTAAACAAGTAACCGTCTCGCAATAAACAAGATTCCGATATAATGTTCATGCTTAACGCAGGCACCAAATAACAATTATTTAAGTATAAAACTAATCCCGATGGTAGATGAAGGGGTAGCGTGCCGACCGCGATCACATCAACCTTTGATCCGTTTCCCACGCGCATCGTCACCTCGTTCTTCGCTAGCTTCCGTTTATTCTGCCGCACCTGTTTCGAGTTACAAATATGAGCAACCAAACCAGTATCAAATACCCAGGCACTACTACGAGTACTAGTGAGATACACATCAATAACATGTATATCGGATATACCTTTCTTCTTGATGTTGCCGTTCTTCAAATCCGCCAAGTACTTTGGGAAATTCCGCTTCCAGTGACCTTCTCCCTTGCAGTAAAAGCACTCAGTATCAGGCTTAGGTCCATCCTTGGTCTTCTTCGTCGGCGCGGTAACTTTCTTACCACCCTTCTTGAAGTGTCCCTTTTGCTTAGACTTGCCTTTCTTGAATTTGGTGGTCTTATTGACCAACAACACTTGGTGCTCTTTCTTGATCTCCACTTCTGCAGATTTTAACATGGCGAAGAGTTCTGGCAACGTCTTGTTCATGTTCTGCATGTTGTAGTTCATCACAAAGTTCTTGTAACTTGGTGGTAGTGATTGGAGGACACGGTAAATCCCCAAAGCATTAGGAATCACAATACCCAAGCTTTGAAGTTTGTTTGCGTGCCCAGACATCTTAAGCACATGCTCACTGACGGAGCTGCCCTCTTCCATCTTGCAGTTAAAGAACTTTTCAGAAGCCTCATAGCTTTCAATTGCCGCATGAGTCTCAAAGATCAATTTGAGATCCTCGACAATATCATATGGGTCTGAATTCTCAAACCTTTTCTGAAGCTCCGATTCTAAACCATACAAGATAGCACACTGAACTGTGGAGTATTGAGTCTTCCGAGTGAGGTAACCATTCTTTACTTCATCGACAGCATCAGCTGCAGGTGGGTCACCCAGCGGTGCATCCAACACATAGGTCAAATTACCAGCTGTGAGGAGAATCCTCAAATTGCGGAACCAATCCGTGAAGTTGCTTCCATTGTTTTCAACTTTTCTTTCTCTAGGAACGCATTAAAATTGATGGTAGGGGCTGCCATTGATCTACAACATATTTGTAATAGTTTAGACTAAGTTTATGACAAATTGAGTTCAAATTAATAATAAAATTAATCTAGGTGAACTCCCACTCAAAACAATATCCCTCACATTGTTTTAGTGATCACACGAACCAAATCCACCACATCAACACCGATCATCACGAGAGTTGATATAGTTTCAATGGCGAACAATCGACATGTTCATCATATCTACTATATGATTCATGCTTTACCTTTCGGTGATCCGTGTTCCGAGACCATGTCTGTACATGCTAGGCTCGTCTAGATCAAACCTTAGTTTTCCGCATGAGCAAATCTGGCTTGCTCACGTTGTATACACTTGCGGAATCTAACACACCCGATCATCACGTGGTGCTTCGAAACAACAAGCTTTAGCAACGGTGCTAACTAAGGGTGAACACTTTATGACTTGAAATTCATGTGCATGAGGGATCATCTTATAATGCTAACGTCGTCTACTAAGCAAAACAAGATGCATAAAGGATTAACATCACATGCAATTCATAATATGTGATATGATATGGCCTTTCTTCTTTGTGCTTCCGATCTTCATCTTCAAGCACGAACATGATCTCCATCATCACCGGCATTGCATCAAGGTCAATGACGCTTCTCCATGGTTGTCGTCCACCGGCTTCAACTATTACAACTACTTTGAATAGATACGCGGGTCTTAACATAAATTAAAGACAACCATATGGCTCCTGCCGGTTGCCAACTTACAATAAGGAACATTGCATACATCAAATATAATCACAATCATGGCCATATCACATCACTGCACACCCCTGCAAAACAAAGTTAGACGCCTCTACTTTCTTTGCATATTTTACGTGGTTTGGGGCTTTCAATAAGCGTCGTTCTAACTTACGAACATGAACCACAACATTGATACTAGTATTGTTAATCACCCGTTGTAAATTGGATCTTAACTATGCTAGGAGAAATAGGCACCCGCAAAGCCACTTATGCAATACAAGTTGCATGTCAAGCGTGGAGCAAGTCTCATGAACGATGTCATGTAAGGTTAGCCCGGGCCGCTTCATCCCAACATCCCGCAAGATGCAAAGTACACAAGAAGCAATCGACAATAAAAGCATCAATGCCCACAATGACCATTGTGTTCTACTCGTGCAACAGATCTACATATAGACACGACTCTGATACCACTGTAGGGATTCGTAGCATGGAAAACAAAAAAATTCTATCGCATACAAACAAACAAGCCAAGATCTATCTACTAGATTGTAGCAACGAGTCGATGGAATAACTCACCCTCGAAGATTCCAAAGTGTTTAACGAGAGCGGATTCTCGTGGGTGATGTAGTCGTACTCTTCCCGATCTCAAGATCGCGTAGACGATCCTTCCAGCGCTGCGTTCCGGCAGCGCTCCCACAGTCGGTCACACGTTCGGTACTCGACAAAGACCTTCCTCTCCATTGTTCCAGCAGGCAGCGGAGGTTGTAGCACTCTCCTCGCGATTCCGGCAGCACAACGGCGTGGTACCAGAAGTAGAGGGGAGATCTCGCAGGGCTTCGCCTTAAGCCGGAGCGAGTATGGAGGACTATGAGAGAGCCCTCGACGATCTAGGGTTTAGACACGCCGAGGAGGGGGCTAGGTCGGCGGCTAGGGTTTCACCTAGGCGGCGGCGAGTGCCCTGGGGCCGACGGCGGCTTATGGACGCGGCGGCGGCTTGGGGCTAGGGTTTAGAGGTAGGAACTTCTGTGTCTAGGAGGGGAGCCCTGCCCCTCCTTATATAGGTGGAGGGGGCCGGCCAAGGGGAGGGGAGTCCCTCCCCAACTTAGCTTGGTGGTGCGCCGGCGGTAGGAGGAGGAAATCCTTCCCCAAGTCGGTTTCCACCTCCCTCTCCACTTCCCAAAATTAGCCGTTTGACTTTCAAACTTGGCGTTTGACTTTTCAAACTAGGATTTGAATAAACCCTCTATTTTGTTCAGCGATGACACCTAGTACATGATGCAATCATATCAACTTGATATAACACATTCATGTACCCTTCCCCTCCGGAGTGCCGGACATTCCGGACCCTTCTAGAACATTCCCGATGAAAACACCGGAAACATTCCCCAACTCCGAAACAGGACTTTCCTTATATGAATCTTATTCTCCGGACCATTCCGGATCTCCTCGTGATATCCTGAATCCCATCCGAGACTCCGAACAACATTCGGTCTCTTTCTCATCATTCCATAACTACTCAAACAACATCGAATCCTTAAGTGTGTCTCCCTACGGTTCGTGAATTATGTGGACATGATCGAGACACTTCTCCGAACAATAACCAATAGAGGAATCTGGAAATTCATATGGCTCCCACATATTTCTACGATTACTTTGCGATCGAATGAACCACTTACATACGATATCAATTTCCCTTTGTCTCACGATAGTTTACTTATCCGAGGTTATGATCGTCGGTATCTCTGCATACCTAGTTCAACCTCGTTACTGATAAGTACTCTTTTCTCGTTCCCGTGATATGTGATCCCTTGTGAGCCAGTCACATGCTTGCAAGCTAATTGGATGACATTTCACCGAGAGGGCCGAGAGTATATCTATCCGTCATATGGATGGACAAATCCCACTCTTGATCCATGTGTCTCAACCAATACTTTCCGAACACTCAATGCCACCTTTATATCCACCCAGTTACAGTGTGGTGTTTGATGTCATCAAAGCATCCATCCGGTAAAGGTGATATGCATGATCTCATGGTCGAAGGAATTAGATTACTATGTATCAGAAAGCATATAGCAATTGAACTATTAAAATGACTTGATCTTTATGCTACGCTTATCTATAGGAGTATGTCCACCATATCATTCTCCTAACGATATGATCTTGTTGTTAATAACATCTCAATGTTCATGATAGGGAAACCACAATCATCTATTAACCAACAAGCTAGTATTATAAAGAGGCTTTACTAGGGACTCTTATTTTAGTTTACAAATCACACAAGTATTAATGTTTCCTTGTTAATAATATTATAGCATGAATGTAAACATTCTTCATAAACACAAAGATATAATAATAACAACATTTATTATTGCCTCTAGGGCATATCTCCAACAAAAGTATGATCCCTAGGCCTTGTTTCTAAGCATTGATACACCGTTTGCTACTAGATCTGTTGCATGTTTGCTTGCTTCCATCTTTGTTCCGTTTGCCAGAGAGATTTTGGTCTTTTACCTTTCCTCCACACCATCAGCTCTTTTCTGGCGCCGTTACCCCACGTCAGAAACAAGTCAGAAGCTATTTTCTGGCACCGTTACCACTTGTATTTCACTATCTCTTCGCCGAACTAGTGAACCTATACACCTGACAAGTGTATTAGGTGTGTTGGGGACACAAGAGACTTCTTGTATCTTGATTGCAGGGTTGCTTGAGATGGATACCTTTAACCACTTCCTCCCTGAGTTTGATAAACCTTGGGTGATCCACTTAAGGGAAACTTGCTGATGTTCTACAAAACTCTACACTTGGAGGCCCAACAACTGTCTACAATAATAGAAGTGCGTAGACATCACAAGGCAAGCAGACAATGAGCACATCAGCAATCTTCTTATGTACCATGGGAATATGGTGCTTTTTTCTCTATTTCCTCATTTCTCATTGTCTCTCTTTTTTTATAATAAGAATGCTTCATAGATGTCACTATAGTGATGCTGCAAGTTTCCACCATGATTAGGCATGGCTTAGGCTAGCGGCCTAGGCGTTTCTCTAACACAGGATACAAACTCCATGGACTTACAAGTTCCCTCTTTATTTCACACCGGTGACATCCATAGACAAAAGAACATGATATCAACTTAGTACAACAAGGTACAAGTGCAATGTTGAAAATGTTCCTCGTGACAGCACGGTTCTGTTAATTCCAACTTATAAGTGCAAGCATATACAACAAAGTTGTCACAATGGTTCAAGTTTATTAGGTGCAAAGAACAAAGTTTGCCATCTAGTTCGTGAGGGCTTTAATCACTAAGTTTTCACATAACAAAATAGTTTTTAATTGGAAGATAGTTGAAAACAAGAATATACTTGGAATGGTGTAACACACCATGCATAGGAGTTTATAGTGGACACTTTGGAATAACTTGGTTTCTTTGGTGTTGGAGGCATGAGTAGAACTTACTCATACAAGTGGAGGCTAGCAAAAGACTGGGAGCAACCAACTAAGAGAGAAATATTGGCCAAAATCATGCAATGCAACAAAAAATACTAATCAAAGCAAAGAGTGGTACTACAAGTCAAGGACTAAATGATCATAGAGGCTAATGGTGACTTGTGAGAGTCATAACATGGTGTGAGCATGTGCCAAGTCAACCCAAACAAAGCATCAAAGGAGAATACCACAATACTATGCTTTTGTATGCTAAAACAACGCATGATTCTTTCAAGGCACACTAAGCAATCACAATTACTCCGAACAATACATGCTACAGCAATAATCACTAAGCATAAGGTCAAAACAACGCCTAGCATGTCATGCTAAAGTCTAAGTCACAGTCAATGCAAGCTCCTCTTGCACTTACAAGCAAGAACTTACTACTCCTTTCCAACACCAAACATATTATTTGCAAAAGAACACAGGGAGAACGGGGTTCGAAACTACTTTAAGCAAACTAAACAAACTAAGAAAAGCAAACGAAAACTAAGACGCTCCAAGAACAACACAACTGTGCATGAAACAATAAAAACGAAGTGTCTAGACAGACCTGAGATTTTCATTGATGAAGAAGGGGATGCCTTGGGCATCCCCAAGCTTTGAGGATTGTACCTCTTGGATATTTCTTAGGGTGATACCACGGTGGCATCCGCAAGCTTGATCTTTTGTCCATTCTTCATCTCATTGCATCATTCTCTCTTTACACCTGAAATTTTTCCTTCATACAAAACTTCACGCAATCTTCATTAGCAACATTAGTGTATTCAAAAGATATTAGACCTTTTGCAAAGATTTGGAACAACAAGTATTTTCACTAAGAACACAAGCTACTGTAGTAACTCCTTAAAAAATCTCAATTCACCTAAAAAGAACTCAAAAAGGAATCAATAAGAAGCAAATGCAAATAATGGCAGAAATCTGTCAAAACAGACCAGCAGGTACAAACCGACTTTTTAAAACATCTTCTGTTGCTCAAATCAAAAAGTGCTAAACTAACGACAGTTATATAACATACTGGGGGATTTATTCGTAAATTTTGAGCTCAATCCGAGTTACAGAGCCTCCTCACAATTTTCTTTGGTGGAGGACAGAAATCTGTTTTGGGACAGCAACTCCCCAAATCTTACTTCCCTCTCATTAGAGGTCATTCTTGGCACAAAAAGCAAACAAAAAGGATAAGGAGAGGTGATTACTGAAGTAATAACTTCCAAGACTCAAGGAAACTCATGGGTTATCTCCCAACAAGTAATTTTCTTTAACGCCTTTAAGTTAGGCACAAGAAGCAAGAAGAATCAAGTATTTTCAAATGAGGAAGCATTAACATCAAACCTTGCTTTCAAAGGAGGAGCAAAAAGCAACTTCTATCTCCTCATAGGGAAGTGTTCAATACCTTTCTTGAATGGAAAATGATATTTGATGGTGCCTTCTTTCATTTCAATGATGGCACCAACTGTTCTAAGAAAAGGTCTTCCCAAAGTAATAGGACAAGAAGCATTGTATTCAACGTCCAAAACATAGAAATCCACAGGGACATAAGCATTATTAACCATAATGAGAACATCATTAATACTCCCCATGAGTTTCTTCTTAGCATTATCATTGAGTGGGACATCTAAATAACAATCTTCTAATGGTGGCAAATCAAGCATTTCATAATGTCACATCCCAAGATTTTCCAAATCTTGTAATGTGAAAAAATAATTGAATAAAATAAAATTTTGTTTGATTTTCAGGGCTAGAAGAAACTTTTGAATCCAATTGGAAATCTTCAAACCTATTTTGAACAAAGAAATCCTAAAGGGATTAAAAAGATAAATGTTTAGTAAAGGAAAAATAAAAATATTTTACTACTACTTTGAGATCTTTTTATAAAGGCTTTGGTTTTCAAAGGGAAAAGAAATATTTAAATAAAGATTATTTTATAGAGCCAAATTAAAACTTGGCCAAGCTTTTGAAATAAAAATGTTCTGTTTTGATTAAAAATAGTAAAGGTTTATTTAAATAAAATAATAAGGAATTAATATCCAAATTTTATTCAAATAAAAGGTTTTACCATTTTAATTAAAACATCAAAACTTATTAAATTATTTAAAATAAGTTTTCCAAGTATTTTATATTCTCAAATAAAACCTACTGAAGTGTTTTGGTTTTATTTTAGATTTCAAAATAAATATTTAAATAAAACAAATCCTATTTGATTTAAAAACTAAGGCCCATTTATTTTGTTAATGGACTCTAAAATAAAAGGTTATTTTGTTTTAAACAAGTTCCAAGTATTCTTTATTTCCAAATAAAACCTACTGATTTGGTTTTGAAAATATTTGGATTTCAAATGGAAATTTTATTAATTAAATCAAACCCTATTTTATTAAATAACTAATGATCCATTTTATTTAATTAATGAATGGATCCTAAAGTGAATAAAGATATTATTTTATTTTAGGATTTGGTTTATGTTGATAAACAGAACCAAAAACTTATTTGCAAGTGTGGTGATTTGTTTGAATTGCTTGAATTGTTTGAATGTTTGAATGTTGTTTGGAAATTCAAAACAGAAATTGAATATGGAAAAAGAAAAAGATTCAGGAAAGAAAAAATAGAAGTGGACAGCAGCCCAGTCGGCCAGCCCAATAAGCCCAGTACCAGCCCAGTCTTTCTCCCCCTCCACGAAACGTTTTTCACTTAAAATCTCACCCGCAAGGACACTGAATGGTGGACCTCCCTCACACTTCTTTTCCCACTGATCAGCCGACCCCACCGCCACGTCTCCCTTCTTCCCCACCCGCAGACTACGCCACCCCTCGCCGGCCGTTGCAGGCGAGTTAAACCCGACGTAATTCGCGTTGAAGGATGGATTAAACCTGCCATTGACCATGCCTGATAAAACGCTAGTGACTCTTCTCTCTTTTCCCTCTGTCGCCCCTCCTCGACACGCCCTCAGGCTGTCAAATTTCAACCAACACCCCCTGTCTCCGACGAACAACCGCGACGATTCCGGCGAGACCAGCCACCGCCTGGACCCCTCGACCACCCGAGCGTGATCCCCATCTCCCTACGCATATCCTAGAACCAACCCCTCGTCCGCGCGTGCTCTAGAACGCCGACAAGGAACACGACCGAGCGCCGCCGTCTTCTGCCGTTCTCCGACGACGTCACCCCGGTAAAATCCGACCACCCCTCTCTTCCCCGTGGATACGATGATGACCACCATGCTCTCGCGGACCTAATGGTGCTATTAGTTTGCCCTAGGGCGCCCCTTATCCTCGCCTGCGACGACCTCCAGGACCACCCGAGGCTCAGCTCATCTCCGGCGAGCAATCCCAACTGTCCCTGAGCGCCCCTCGACGGACAAGCCACACGTTGAGAATCAGCACGACGCCACGAACGCGGTGAGCTTACTCCCTCCCTTTCTCGCTTCCTGCCTCGCCAGCGCCGCCACCATCTGGCCGCTCCGCCGCTCGCCGTTGACCTAGCGCCGCCAGTTCTTGGCCAGGCATTAGCAGCCGTCCGATACAGATCCGAGGCACACGATTGAATGACTTATCGAAAGGGTACGAGTGAACCTATGCCGCACGATACGCTTCAGATCCTGCGGTCCACGTTGCCGATCCGGCCGAACCGGTACCGTCCAACCAGAACGCGCCGCGTGGCTAGGTTTCGTTTTAAAAACAGATTTGAATCTGTTATAGATTCAATTTTCAAACCTCTGTAACTTTCAAACCACACGTCCAAATTTTACAAATTTTAAATCAATGGATTCAGGAGAACAAACTCTAGCCAACCATGCCCTTAGTTTAGTAAATAGTATCTGTTAGCTTGTTGGTTTTTGCAGAAACTTTTGAATGCTTGTTAAGACTAGAAAAATAATTCAAAAATTTCTGGTGAACTTACTGACCCTAGGAACCAACCCATGGAATTAAAAATGAATTTGGTGAAATTTAGGATAAGTTAATTGATTTAGCCCATTTCTAGCCAAATGGAAATAAGGATTTTGGTTATGAAAATACTTTTATAAAGAAAACTTTGGGAAAATATTTCGGACCAAACCTACTGACCCTAGGAAACACTTTGTGGACTCAAAAATGTATTTGGTGAAATAAAATAATGATTCTTTGATTTAAAACCATTTCTAGTCAAATAGAAATGTGGTTTATTTATTAAAAATGGTTTTGGAAGAAAACCTTTGGAAAATGTTTTGTTTTAAACTCACTGACCCCAAACCCCAAGTTTTGTGATTTGAAAACATATTTGGTGAACCCTATAGGTTAATGCCCTAGTAAAAATATTTCTACAGCACATAAAATGATACTTTGTTTTGAAAATGGTTTATGAAATGAAATCTTTTGCAAATTACTTTGCCACTTTACAAAATGACCAATAGGTGTTTTCAAAATGTATATGACCCATTAGGAACCACTTTTCCAAATAAAACAAAGCTTGGCATGCTTGCATGCATTACTTTGACTTTATGATTTTGTGTGTTGTTTTGTTTTATTATTTTATGTGATGTTTTGCTTGTTTGGTAGATTGAGTTTGTGCCTTGCTTGATTGATTTGTAGTGACTTGAAGAGTGTGATTGTTGCAAGGACAAGGAGTGAACCTATACCCTCTACCAAAAAGGCAAGTGATGCTTCATACTTTTTGTCCCATTACTTTCACTATGCATTAGTGATTTTGCTAACTAAAACTTGCATGGAATTTTGCTAAGTATAAACCTTACTATAGGAAAACCTAGTAGATGAAACCTTAGTGGAAATCTTCCTAAGTTAAGATTCCTATTACTATCAAGCTTAGCCTAGCTAATAGAAAACATGGGTGGAATATATATTCACACTATGGAAAAATATTCTAAGTCTGAGGACTTGTGTTTTGTTTAATAAAACAACTAAGTTAATGAATCACCTGGGTGGAATGGTAATTTCTTGGTGGTTTTTGGTTGAGTGGTTACACAAGGACAGGGGACTGGTGAACCTTGTGTATCTCACTTGTGGATGGCCACCCAGGAACAAAGAGATTTGAGATGTCAAATGTTGAGAAGCTTCAAGTGCAACCACTTGGCAATATGGGCTCTGCCATGATCATATAGGTTGCAAGAACTTAGCCATATGGACAGTGGGTGGTAGTGTTTGATAGGTTGGAGCGCGTCCATTTTGGTCTAAGGGAAAGCTTCTGAAAGATCTTGTCTTGGGAAACCAAGTCTTGTGGGGAAAGTGCACCACCTCTGCAGAGTGTAAAATCTAAGTACTTAGCCATGTCCCTGGTAAAGGAAAATTTGAGCATCAAGACATGGAAGCAATCAAGAATCTCATCATTCAAATTTCTAAGTTAAAATCTTGTGGTTTGAACAAGGTTTGTTTGAAATCTTCGATCTTTGATGGAGAGATGCCTCTTTGATTGAGAAAAATGATTTTGCCAAGCAAAACTTAGTATTTTCAAATGTTAAGGAAAAATATATTTTGAGCAATGCAAGCCTCAACCCCACTTAGCCAAATGCATATAGATGATAGACTCGACTATACTACCATAGTATCACTTGCC
This sequence comes from Avena sativa, assembly GCA_916181665.1. Lineage (NCBI taxonomy): Eukaryota > Viridiplantae > Streptophyta > Magnoliopsida > Poales > Poaceae > Avena > Avena sativa. The sequence goes on from OV702279.1 coordinate 325,639,131, forward strand.
AATACAATTCAAATGTATTAACCCTTTGTGGCTGTAACTTGTATGTTGCAGGTTTGATTGTTTTTAGTGAAGATTGATTGATTAGGATTACAAAGTCTACAACCAACATCTGCCTGTGGCACTTTGAAGATGAAGGACCCCATGACTATAGTTATTCCGCTGCAATGAAATGTAATAGCCAAATGAGCTATGTAAGGATGTAATAAAATTATGTTATTCCTGGTTATAAAGTTATATTATGACCTTTGTTTCTTGATATTACATCTTAACTGTGGATGCTAGCTATTGATCCAGGGACTAGCATTGTAAACACAGGGGGCTCTATCTTATTAAAGATTGGAACCCCTACAGATGGTATCAGAGCAATGTGTTGCCTGTAGGATTTGTAAACCCTAGGATTGGACAAAAACCCTTAGAAGAATAGGAGTTATATTTTGATCAAAAACTTATTTACAAAAACACTTGTAAACTCTTTCCTCAACCATTTTGGTTTCAACTCTACATCTCTTCTATTTTCAACTTGATGAAAACCTACCCCATGGCCAAAGACTACACCCTGTGCAAAGGACTTCTTCAACATTTTCAACTCTAATGACTTCAACATCTTCAGCATATTCACCAAGGACTTCCAACTTGGATACCACTAAGGACTATAAGTGAGACAATGAAATCTTGCTCAAGATTTAGAGACTAAGGGAATGCAAAATAAGAAGGAGTTCACTACACTTGAAGTATTGTGACCAAAAGTTTTTCCAAGGAAACCAAGATCTCATGCAAGAAAGAGTCAACCAAGAAGGATGGAAAGATCACAAGTGAACCATATAGATGGACCACCATACTTTAGTTGAGTCAAGACCACCAACTTATGTAACAAAAATATTTTGTTGCCTAAAAATGTGCTTGAACCTTGTTGATTGAGTGAAATGTTTGTTTGTGATTGCATGCACATTGTTTGTGTGAATTGTGATGTGTGTGATTAGAAATATTTCCTTAGAAATATTTTGCCTATTCTAATCTCCCTTCAACCCAAACAGATGACTACTACAAGAGACTCCAACATCAAGGTTGATGACAACAACAACAACCAAGAGGACAACATGAGAGAACTTATAGCAACCCAAAACCAGTTGAGCCAAGAGACAACTCAGCTTTTAGCCAACAACAATGGACTAGACCCAGCCATACAAAGGATTTTGAAACTTCAATCCCAGTTGATGCAAGGATTGGTTACTCAAATGATCAACATGAGAGAAAACTTTTCCCAAAGAGCTAATGACAACAAGGATGACAAAGATGCTATTCTAGAAGGAACCCAAGCTAGCAATATTTATGGAGACAAGGATCATGCATCCAAGGAGCATGAAGATCAATGCCTCAAGAAGAGAGAAAGATCTCCCACCTATGAAGAACATGAACTAGAGGAATTCCTAGCTTTGGAGAGACCCAAAAAGAAGAAGAAGAAATGCCCCAACCCTAACAAGAAGGACATTACTCAAATGCAATGTTACAATTGCAAAGAGATGGGACACTATGCCAATGAATGCCCAGAAAAGAAGAAGAACCAAAGAAACAAACAAGAGGCAATGATACCAAATGAAAAGAAAGATATCAGCCAAGTGATGTGTTTCAAATGCAAGGAACTAGGTCACTATGTAAACAATTGTCCAGAAAAGATGAAGAACAAGTTAAACAAGTCTATGAAGGATCTCAACCTTGGCCCATGAGTCAAGTATGGAAACCAAGGACACCATGCAAATGTTTGCTTAGAGACATTTTCCCCAGGATCCCAAGAAGGACAATATGTAATTTTTGTTTGAAAATTTTTAAGGGTGGTAGTACCCTAGTTGTTTTGAACCTGCTTGTAACCCTAGCCTCCCCAAATCTCGGGACGAGATTTATTTTAAGGGTGGTAGCCTGTCACATCCCAAGATTTTCCAAATCTTGTAATGTGAAAAAATAATTGAATAAAATAAAATTTTGTTTGATTTTTAGGGCCAGAAGAAACTTTTGAATCCAATTGGAAATCTTCAAACCTATTTTGAACAAAGAAATCCTAAAGGGATTAAAAAGATAAATGTTTAGTAAAGGAAAAATAAAAAAAATTTACTACTACTTTGAGATCTTTTTATAAAGGCTTTGGTTTTCAAAGGGAAAAGAAATATTTAAATAAAGATTATTTTATAGAGCCAAATTAAAACTTGGCCAAGCTTTTGAAATAAAAATGTTTTGTTTTGATTAAAAATAGTAAAGGTTTATTTAAATAAAATAATAAGGAATTAATATCCAAATTTTATTCAAATAAAAGGTTTTACCATTTTAATTAAAACATCAAAACTTATTAAATTATTTAAAATAAGTTTTCCAAGTATTTTATATTCTCAAATAAAACCTACTGAAGTGTTTTGGTTTTATTTTAGATTTCAAAATAAATATTTAAATAAAACAAATCCTATTTGATTTAAAAACTAAGGCCCATTTATTTTGTTAATGGACCCTAAAATAAAAGGTTATTTTGTTTTAAACAAGTTCCAAGTATTCTTTATTTCCAAATAAAACCTACTGATTTGGTTTTGAAAATATTTGGATTTCAAATGGAAATTTTATTAATTAAATCAAACCCTATTTTATTAAATAACTAATGATCCATTTTATTTAATTAATGAATGGATCCTAAAGTGAATAAAGATATTATTTTATTTTAGGATTTGGTTTATGTTGATAAACAGAACCAAAAACTTATTTGCAAGTGTGGTGATTTGTTTGAATTGCTTGAATTGTTTGAATGTTTGAATGTTGTTTGGAAATTCAAAACAGAAATTGAATATGGAAAAAGAAAAAGATTCAGGAAAGAAAAAATGGAAGTGGACAGCAGCCCAGTCGGCCAGCCCAATAAGCCCAGTACCAGCCCAGTCTTTCTCCCCCTCCATGAAACGTTTTTCACTTAAAATCTCACCCGCAAGGACACTGACTGGTGGACCTCCCTCACACTTCTTTTCCCACTGATCAGCCGACCCCACCGCCACGTCTCCCTTCTACCCTACCCGCAGACTACGCCACCCCTCGCCGGCCGTTGCAGGCGAGTTAAACCCGACATAATTCGCGTTGAAGGATGGATTAAACCCGCCATTGACCATGCCTGATAAAACGCCAGTGACTCTTCTCTATTTTCCCTCTGTCGCCCCTCCTCGACACGCCCTCAGGCTGTCAAATTTCAACCAACACCCCCTGTCTCCGACGAACAACCGCGACGATTCCGGCGAGACCATCCACCGCCTGCACCCCTCGACCACCCGAGCGTGATCCCCATCTCCCTACGCATCTCCCAGCTTAGGCATAATAGGAGGATGAATAGGGACTACTTGTGGTTTAGTGGTGATGGTGCACACACTATTGTTTCTATCAATTTCAGCTTCCCTTTCCCACTTAGCATGAAGTTGAGATAACAGCCTAACATTTTCATCAATAGTAACTTGTATGGCATGAGCAGTAGCAAAGGTGTTTTCCATAGTTTCAGGTTTAGCAGCCACTTTATTAATCAAGGAAGACTGAGCTTCATACAAAGAGGATATATTTTTCTCAACATATAAAAGCTTTTCCTCTATAGTCTTATTGAGAGTGGTTTGTTTACTAATAAAGTCCTTGAGCATGAATTCAAGTTCATAGGGGGCACTTCTAGCATTATTGTAAGAGCTTCCATAGGAATTGCCATTATTAGGAGGATAAGGCCTATAATTGTTGTTGCTACCAAAATTGTTCCTATAGGCATTGTTGTTGAAATTGTTGTTTCTAATGAAGTTCACATTAACTTGCTCTTCTTGAGCAACCAAAGAGGCTAAGGGAACACTATTAGGATCTAGAGGAGCTTTCCCATTAACAAGCATAACCATAATAAAATCAATCTTTTCACTCAAAGAGGAAGTTTCCTCAACAGAATTTACCTTCTTACCATGTGGAGCTCTCTCAACACGCCATTCAGAGTAGTTAACCATCATATTATCAAGGAGCCTTGTTGCAGCACCCAAAGTGAGGCCCATAAAGGTACCTCCAGCAGCTGAATCCAACAGAATTCTTGAGGAGAAGTTCAAACCTGCATAAAAAGTCAGGAAATTTTTAACCAAAGACTTCATTCTTTCCCAAGCTGGAGCAACATGTTCACTATCAAGTTGTTTAAATTTCATGATCTCACTTCTCATAGATATAATCTTAGCAGGAGGATAGTACTTTCCAATAAAAGCATCTTTGCACTTAGTCCAAGAATCAATACTATTTTTAGGCAAAGAAAGCAACAATTCTTTAGCTTTTCCCCTCAAGGAGAAAGGAAAAAGCTTGAGCTTAATAATATCTCCATCTACATCCTTATACTTTTGCATCTCACAAAGTTCAACAAAGCTATTGAGATGGGCAACAGGATCATTAGAACCAGCACCAGAAAATTGCTCTCTCATCACAAGATTCAACAAAGCAGGCTTAATTTCATAAAAGATAGAATCAGGAGCAGGCGGAGCAATAGGAGTGCTTAGGAAATCATTGTTGTTGGTGCTAGTGAAGTCACACAACTTGGTGTTCTCAGCAGAGTTCATTTTGGCAAAGGTGGGCAAGCCAAAAACAGCAGAAGCAGCTAGAGCAGGAACTAATTTTTTTGGGTTTTTGAAAATAGGCAAACAAAACCAAGCAAAAGAAACAAAGAAAACTAAAAACAAAGTAAAGAGAAAGGAAGTGAAGGACTCCCCTAGTGAAGACGTCCTTGGCCTCCCCGGCAATAGCGCCAGAAAGAGCTTGATGGCGCCCATCACTTATCGTGGGACGCTTTGTTGGAAACCCCAAGAGAAAGGTATGAAGCAGCATAGCAGCAAGTTTCCATCAGTAAGAAACCGAGGTTATCGAATCAGTAGGAGGAAGGAAACATCACACAGGTGTTGCAAGCAACGCGGAGACCTGCACAACACAAACTCAAGACTTTGCCCCAACGAATCAGTGAGGTTGTCAAGCTCACCGGTTTGCTGTAACAAAGGACTAAACGTATGGTGTGGAAGGCAATGGTTTGCATCAAGTAAACAGGTAACAGTGGAAGATGTATCAATGGTAAAGATTGGACCGGGGTCCATAGTTCACTAGAGGTGCTCTCCTTAGATAAACAACATGGCATGAAGGGTAAACAAATTACAGCAGGCCAATTGATAGGAACTGAGCAAGGCATAACAATGAAATTACTAGTCACAAAGATCCTATGAGATTCGATTGGGCAATACAACAAGAGACATAGACCGCCATCCAACTGCATCTATGACTAGAAGTCCACCTTCAGGTTATCATCCGAACCCCCTCCAGTATTAAGTTGCAAGCAACAGACAACTGCTTTAAGCAAAGTGTGTAAGGTAAACAATCCACATGTTCCATGAACATGAGATCGTTGTTTTCTCCCTAGTGGCAACAACACATCCACAACCGAAGAGATTTCTATCACTTCCCTTTGAAACTAGAGGCATGAACCCACTATCGAGCATAAATACCCCCTCTTGGAGTCACTAGCAACTACTTGGCCAAGATAGCTACTAACAACGGAGAGCATGCAAGATCACAAACAACACAGACATGATAGAATCATAAAGACAAAACCATTAATCAAACCAACATAATAATCTCAATATCCATCGGATCCCCGCAAACACAACATGCATGATTACAAATAGATTAGATCTTGATCATGAACGGAGCTCACAAGATCTATACATGAAAGCACAAAGGAGGAGATACAATCATCTAGCTACTACATGGACCCATAGTCCAAGGTGGAACTACTCACGCATCATACCGGAGAGAAGGCCTCCGGGATGATCTCCCCTTCGGCAGGGTGCCGAGAAGAACTTCAAATCCCCCCGATCTAGGGACGATGTGTGGCGGCACTACAAACGGTTTCATGGAGATTTGATCGGGTACTCAGGGTTTCTGCATCGGGGGCTTCTTATAGGTGAAGGGGGAGACCGAGGAGGCGGCCAGGGGTGGCAAACCCTAGCCAGGATCGAGGCTGGGCCCACCCGTGCCTGGGGTGGGTCTGGCCTCCTGGCTAGCCTCTTCGGCTCCCCTCTGGACTTCTTGTTCCCCACGGAAAGTAATTGACTTTGTCCTTTGTCCCGTCCAATTCCGAGAATATTTCTTTACTAACTTTTCTGAAACCATAAACCACAGAAAACAGGCATCTGGCATTGTTGCAACTTGTTAATAGGTTAGTACCAGAAAACATGTAAAAAGCACCTCAAAGTGTAGACAAGCAAAGCAAAGTAGATAATAAACAAGCATGGAGCATCAAAAATTATAGATAATAAACAAACATGCTTTTATTGGAAAGTACTACCCTCCTGCTAAGATTATATCTATGAGAAGTGATATTATGAAATTTAAACAACTTGATAATGAACATGTTGCTCAAGCTTGGGAAATAATGAAATCTTTGGTTAAGAATTGTCCCACTCATGGACTTACTGCTTGGATGGTTATCCAGACTTTTTATGCAGGTTTGAACTTCTCTTCAAGAAACCTGTTGGATTCAGCTGATGGAGGTACCTTTATGACTGTCACCTTGGGTGCTGCAATAGAACTCCTTGATAATATGATGGTTAACTATTCTAAATGGCACACTGAGAGAGCTCCAAATGGTAAGAAGGTAAATTCTATTGAAGAAACCTCTTCTTTGAGTGATAAGATTGATGTTATTATGGCTATGCTTGTTAATGGGAAAGCTCCTTTAGATCCAAATAATGTTACCTTAGCCTCTTTGGTTGCTCAAATTAGATCAAGTTGATGTGAACTTCATTAGAAACAACAATTTTTGCGACAATACTTATGGTAATAACTATCGGCCTTATCCTCCTAATGGAAATACTTATCATGGTAGATCTAGAATGCCTAGTGAAGAGAGGATTCTAGAAGTTGAAAGATACACTAAGAACTTTATGCAGATGCAATATGAGCAAAACAAGATATTCACTAAAACTATGGAAGAACAATATGTTATCTTAAAAAATATTAGTCATTGAATAGAGAAATTCCTAGTTTAAAGTCAAAAATTTTGAGTGCAGAGAAAAATATTTCCTCTTTGTCTGAAGCACAATCCTATTTGATGAGTAAAATGGCTGCTAAACCTGAAACCATGGAAAGTACCCTTTCTGCTACTCAAGCCATACAAGTTACTATTGATGAAAATATTAGACTGTTAGCTCAACTTCATGCTAAGTGGGAAAGGGAAGCTGAAATTGATAGAAACAATAGTGTGTGCACCATCACCACTAAACCACAAGAAGTCCCTATTCCTCCTCCTACAATGCCTAAGCCTAATGAGTCTACTACTAGTGGTGCTAAGTTTGATTTTGATCTTGATGGTTGCAATATTTCTGAAGTGATTTTGTTCCTGCAAAAACTTGCTAGAAGTCCTGATGCTAGTGATATGCATGTTGCTTTCACCAAACACATTACAGATGCTCTTGTTAAAGTTAAGGAAGAGAAGTTAAAACACAAAGATTCTATTCCTAGGAAAGTAGAAGATAGTCCGGAACCCATTATTAATATGCAAGTGAATGACTTTGATCTCAAAGCTTCATGCGATCTTGGTTCTAGTGTCTCTATTATGCCTAGGAAGATTTATGAAATGCTTGATTTGCCACCTTTGGAAGATTTTTATTTGGATGTCCCACTTAATGATAATGCTAAGAAGAAACTCGTGGGGAGTGTTAATGATGTTCTCATTATGGTTAACAATGATTATGTCCCTATTAATTTCTATGTTTTGGATGTTGAATACAATGCTTCTTGTCCTATTACTTTGGGAAGACCTTTTCTTAGAACTGTTGGTGCCATCATTGATACGAAAGAAGTCACCATTAAATATCAATTTCCATTCAAGAAATTAACACTTCCCTATGAGGAGAGAGAAGTTGCTTTTTGCTCCTCCTCTGAAATCAAGGTTTGATGTTAATGCTTCCTCATTTGAAAATACTTGATTTCTTGCTTCTTGTGCCTAACTTAAAGGCGTTCAAGAAAAGTACTTGTTGGGAGATAACCCAAGAGTTTTATTGAGTCTTGGAAGTTATTACTTCAGTAGTGACCTCTCCTTATCCTTTTTGTTTTCTTTTTGTGCCAAGAATGACCTCTAATAAGAGGGAAATAAGATTTAGGGAGTTGCTGTCCCGAAACAGATTTATTTCCTCCACCATAAAAATTCGTGAGGAGTCTATGTAAGTATAATTGAGCTGAAAATTTACGAATAAATCCCCTAGTATGTTGGCTAACTTTCGTTAGTTAAACACTTTTTGATTTGAGCAATAGAAGCTCTTCGATAAAATAGGTTTCTACCTGCTGGTCTGTTTTGACAAATTTCTGCCATTATTTGCGTTTGCTTCTTATTGATTCCTTTTTGGGTTCTTTTTGGGTTCTTTTTGGGAAATTGAGCTTTTTGAAGTTGTTGCTACAGTAGCTTGTGTTTTTAGTGAAAATTTTGCTGTTCTAAAGCTAAACCCAAAGGTCTATTATCTTTTGAATACACTAATGTTGCTAATGAAGATTGTGTGAAGTTTTGTATGAAGGAAAAAAATTTAGGTGTAGAGAGAGCATGATGTAATGAGATGAAGAATGGAAAAAAGCTCAAGCTTGGGGATGCCACCCTGGTGTCTCCCCAAGAATATCCAAGAGGTACAAGCGTCAAAGCTTGGGGATGCCCAAGGCATCCCCTTCTTCATCAACAAAAAGCTAGGTCTTTCTAGACACTTCGTTTTTATTGTTTGATGCACTGTTGTGTTGTTCTTGGAGCGTCTTAGTTTTCGTTTCCTTTGCTTAGTTCGTTTAGTTTGCTTGAATAAAGTAGTTTGGACCCCCGTTCTCACTGTGTTGTTTTGACCTTATGCTTAGTGATTATTGCTTGAAAGTGCAAGAGGAGCTTGCAGTGACTATGACTTAGACTTTTGCATGACATGCTAGGTGTTGTTTTGACCTTATGCTTAGTGATTATTGTTGTAGAATTACTTGTTCCAAACAATTGGGATTGCTTAGTGTGCCTTAAAAGAATCATGCGTTGTTTTAGCATACAAAAGCATAGTATTGTGGTATTCTCCTTTGATGCTTTGTTTGGGTTGACTTGGCACATGCTCACACCATGTTATGACTATGAACAAGTCAACATAGCCTATATGATCATTTAGTCCTTGACTGGTAGTACCACTCTATGCTTTGATTAGTAATGTTTTGTCTCTCTGCGTGATTATGGCCATTATTGCTCTCTTAGTTGGTTGCTCCCAGTCTTTTGCTAGCCTCCACTTGTACGAGTAAGTTCTACTCATGCTTCCAACTCTCAAGAAACCAAGTTATTCCAAAGTGTCCACTATAAACTCCTATGCATGGTGTGTTACACCATTCCAAGTATATTCTGGTTTTTCAGCTATCTTCCAATTAAAAGTATTTTGTTATGAGAAAACTTAGTGATTAAAGCCCTCACGAACTTGATGGCACACTTTATATTCTTTGCCCCTAATAAACTTAAACCATTTTGTCATCTATGTTGTATATGCTTGCACTTATACGTTGGAATTAGCAGAACCATGCTGTCATGGGGAACGTTTTTAACATTGCACTTGTACTTTGAACACAGTTGATATCATGCTCTTTTGTATATGGATGTCACCGATGTGAATAAAAAGGGAACTTGTAAGTCCATGGATCTATGTATTTTGTGTTAGAGAAACACTTGGGCCGCTAGCCTAAGCCATGCCTAATCATGGTGGAAACTTGCAGCATCACCATAATGAGCAATCTATGAAGCATTCTCAATAAAAATCTATGCAAATAGTAAATAAAAAGATCGTTGAGATGCTCATTGTCTGCTTGTCTTGTCATTTTGGTTATGGGATAGCTCTTGCACCATGTGCAAGGGGTACCCCGTTGGCAGTTCTCTATGATACACATATACTTACTATGACAAGAACTTATAGGTGACTAAATTTGAGTAGCATGCGTTGCAACCCTCGTATTCAAGGGACATGAGATTGCCAACTTATACTTTGTCAACCATATACTCCATAGTTTGTTCACTTTAACCTTAATCACTTCAAGATGCTTGTGATAGGGGCAATGAGGGCTGAAAGCTAACAGGTACCATAATTTTTGGAAGCTCTTTTTGAAACTTGAAATCCCTGCTTCCCTTTGTGAAGGGCCTTTCTTCCACTATTATATTGAGTCTCCACCTTCTACCTTTAGGAACCTTTAAGAGAGCATAGTTGCCATTCTTAGTTCTATGTGCATATTATGATATTGTTTGTTCTTGAACTATTTGTATCTAGTCACTCTTATGAACTTTGAAGGTGTCCTATGAATCTATTTGCTACTCCATGAGGGACAAGCTGAATGCCACTATGCCATGTTTTCTGTATGTGAAACAAACAAACGTTTTTCAATGCATGTTATTCATGATATTTGTTTGTAGCCTTTCATGTTGCATGCATAGTTACTTTGTCTTATTGTTAGAACTCCATCTTTCATGCACATGTTTAGAGATCTTTGATCCCATCTTTCAATGCTTGCAAATGGTTTGATCTTGGTTTTGATGGTGCATGTCACCTCAAAAATTATTCTTTTATCACTTACCTACTCGAGGACGAGCAGGAGTTAAGCTTGGGGATGCTTGATACGTCGGAAACGTGTCTATAATTTTTGATGTTCCATGCTTGTTTAGCATCTACTTTTCTTTGCTTTCTCTACACTTTGAGGTGCTTTTTACATGTTTTCTGGTACTAACCTATTAATAAGTTGCCACAGTGCCAGTTGCCTGTTTTCTGCTGTTTTTGGTTCCAGAAAAGCTAGTAAAGAAATATTCTCGATATTGGACGGGACAAAAGCCAAAGTCAATATTTCACCGAGGAGAACACGGAGTCCAGAGGAGAGACGGAGGGCAGGCACAGGGTGGCCAGCCCCCCCACCCCCCAGGCGCGGCCTAGGGTGGGTCCGCACCTAGGAAGGGTGTGGTCCCCCTGGCTGCCCCTGCCTCGCCTCTTCGCCTATAAGAAGCCCCCGATGCCTAAACCCTAAGGACCCGATCAATATTTCAGAAACCGTCTATAGCCGCCGCCACAATCATCCCTAGATCAGGGGATCTGAAGTTCTTCCCGGCACCCTGCCGAAGGGGAGATCATCCTGGAGGCCTTCTTATTCATCATGCCAGCCTCCGGTATGAAGCGTGAGTAGTTCCACCTTGTACTACGGGTCCATGTAGTAGCTATATGGTTGTATCTCCTCCTTATGCTTTTATATCTAGATCTTGTGAGCTCCGTTCATGATCAAGATCTAATCTATTTGTAATCATGCATGTTGTGTTTGCGGGGATCCGATGGATATTGAGATTACTATGTCAGATTGATTAATGGTTTTGTCTTATTGATTCTATCATGTCTGTGTTGTTTATGATCTTGCATGCTCTCCGTTGTTAGTATCTATCTAGGCCAAGTAGTTGCTAGTGACTCCAAGAGGGGGTACTTATGCTCGATAGTGGGTTCATGCTTCTACTTAATCAAGGGAAGTGACAGAAATCTCTATGGTTGTAGATGTGATGTTGCCACTAGGGAGAAAACAACGGTCTCCTGTTCATAGAACGAGTGGATTGTTTACCTTACACACTTTGCTTAAAGCAGTTGTCTGTTGCTTGCAAATTAATACTGGAGGGGGTTCGGATGATAACCTGAAGGTGGACTTCTAGTCATATATGCAGTTGGATGGCGGTCTATGTATATTGTTGTATTGCCCAATCGAATCTCACGTGATCTTTTTGTCTAGTAATGCATTGTTATGCCTTGCTCAGTCCTATCAATTGCCCTGCTGTAATTTGTTTACCCAGCATGCCATGTTTGTTTGTCTAAGGAGAATACCTCTAGTGAACTATGGACCCCGGTCCAATCTTTACCATTGATACATCTTCCACTATTACTGTTTACTTGCTGCAAAACATCATCACATTCCACACCATACAGTTAATCCTTTGTTACAGCAACCAGTGAGATTGACAACCTCACTGTTAGTTGGGACAAAGTCTTGAGTTTGTGTTGTGCAGATTTCCACGTTGCTTGTAACACCTTTGAGGCGTTTCCTTCCTCCTACTGGTTCGATAACCTCGGTTTCTTACTGAGGGAAACTTGCTGCTGTGCTGCATCATACCTTTCTCTTGGGGTTTCCCAACGGGGCATTCAACACGCATCAACTACATCATACAGTGGTATGTTGTGTCGTCGCAATGTGGCAGGCCCGCCTGGCTGCCACCACTTCTGGCCGTTGGGCCGACGCCGCCTGGCTGCTGCCGTTGTTTCTGCCTGGGCCGCGGTGGGCACTACGGCCCACCCGTCTAGCTACTCGGTTTTTTTGCCTTTTTCCTTTAGATTTTAGTCCCACATGGGGCACCTAAAGGGGAGGGAACATGTCCCTCTGCCTACATATAGAGGTGCCCATAGGAGGATTAAAATACACAATAAAATAAGAAAAGGCATTTGGTTGCATATCTCCTCTCTCTCTATGTCTCTCTATGTCTCTCTCTGTCTCTCTCTCCCTCTCTCTCTCTCGCGCGAATGTGGCCCCTTGCCAGGCATGTGCAAGTGAGGAGTTCTTCACTATGGAGCACCGTTGCGATGCGGGATTTGGAGCCAGGAGATCTACTTCCGCAATCTCGACTAGATCGGGGAGAAGCGGGAGTCATCGTCAAGCACTATATTTGTCTGACTCCCTCGGGCGGTGTCGTGCTTTCGAAACTAGGAGTTATCGGGGTCGGTTGACATCGTGACCTCGAGGTCAGCATCGATACGACTTCATAACCACGTTCCCCGTGGTACGTTAACAACGTTCGGTCTTCAAAGGTATGAATACCATGTTGTAAGATCCCTCCTTTGTAAAGGAAAAGGATCCCTGTGATTGCAATGCTAGTCCTGGATCATTGCTAGCATCCACAGTTTAAGATGAAGTACACAGATACAAAGGTCATTTATTACATCCATTCTAGAGATAAAACATAGTCTTTTACAACTCAAGGCCATAGGCCTAACACAAGAGTTTGGAATAAGTAAATAAACATAAGTCTTCATCTTCATGTGCCACAGGCAAGCATGTTGAGTGTAGACTCATGACACCTAATCATCATCGGAGTAACCTGCAACATCACAAGTTACAGCCACAGTGGGTCAATACTTTGGAATAGTATTGGCAAGTGATACCTTAGTAAATTTTAAGTGGACCATATTACTATATGCATTTTGGCTAAGTGTAGCTTGGCTTGCTTTGCTCAAAATAGGTTTTTCCTATTAGTTGAAATCACTAAGTTTTTCTTTGTCAAAAACTTTTCCCAAGAAACCACCAATAGACATTGGGGCCCTTCACCCTTGTTCACCCACAAATTTTTACTTAGAAGTTGGAGTGATGAGATTCTTGATAGCTTCCATGTCTTGATGCTCAAGTTGTCCATTGCCATGGACTTGGCTAAGTACTTAGATTTTTCCATCTGCAGAGGTTGTGCACTTTCCCCACCAGACTTGGTTTCCCAAGACAGGACCTTTTAGAAGCCTTTCCTTAGACCAAATGGACGCGCTCCAACCTATCATTCCCACTACCACCAACTGTCCAAATGGCTAAGTTCTAGCAACTTATGTGATCCAGGCAGAGCCCATATTGCCAAGTGGCTGCACTATAAGCTTCTCAACACTTGGCCTCTAAAATCCCTTTGTGCCTGGGTGGCATACCACAAGTGAGAAACACAAGGTAAACGATGTCCATGGGCCTTGTGTAACCACTCAACCAAAAACCACCATTCAAATCCCATTCCACCCAGGTGATTCATTGACTTAGTTGTTTTATTAAGGAAAACATAAGTCAAATGACTTAGAAATATTTTCATCATAACATGTATATACTTTACCAACCCTTGTTTGCTACTAGCTAGGCTAAGCATGGCATAGAACTTAACTTAGGAAATTTCCTAGCTAATGCTTGTACAAAATATAGGGATGGAAATATTCATGAAGTACCACTTGCCTTGGTAATGGGGGGAGTAGCAATCTTCACAATCACAATCACTAGCACCAAAATCTACACAAAATTGGTAGCACAAAATTACACACAATTCATATACAAACATAAATATATGCATGCATGCAAAAATGCTAAGTGATGACTTTTAAAACTCCACCAAGCAAGTGCACAATACTGAACCAATACTAAGTTGAAAACTTGCCAAACCAAACTTATTTAGCACTAAAACAAATTATTAAACAAATTCTATACTCAAAATAGTCCTAAACAAGTTTCTGCATAAAAAGTCATTTTAATAGAAACTTTTCACTAAACACATTATATAAACAGAAAGGGCTTGTCTCCCTGATTCCAACGATATAAAATTTGTAAAAATCTAACGTGGGAATCAAAAGTTATAGCCTGTTCAAATTTGAATCTGAATCTGTTTTGAATTCTGTTTTAAACACAAACCCTAGCCACGCGTCTTAATTCTATTGGCGCGTACCGCTTCGCACCGGATCACGCATGCGAGCCGTAGGATCTAAGTGGCGATGCATGGTCCCGATCGAAACATAACGGTTCGTTAAGTGGCTAATCCTATGCGTTGGATCTAGATCCAAGGGCTCTCGATCAAGCGACCATGTTCTGGCGGCGCGCGGCGACGACGAGTGGCGGAGCGCTCTGTCAGCGGTGGCGCTAGCGTTCTAGATCGCTCGAGGAGGAAAGGGTGTGCTTACCAAATCCGCAAGGTCGAGGCGAAGCTCAACGTGGAGGTGGCTGGGCAAGGGGCGCACGGCAGGGGCTGCTGGAGCTCGTCGGAGTCGTGCGCGGCGTCGGAAGGTTGCTGTCAAGTTGGTTGCCGAGGTTTTGCGTCGCCCTAGTACGAACCAGAGAGATTAGGAGGTGCACAAGACGAAGGCGAACATCCTTGTATGCAAGAGGGAGCAAGGGGCGCTCGGGACTTACCGCGATTGGTCGCCGGAGTTGAGCGGCGGCTCGGTCGGTTGCGGGCACGAACGGGGACGGCGTTCTGGGTCACGAGAATGCAAAAGAAAGGTGTCAGGGGATTCACGAGACCACGCTGGACACGACAGTTTGAACCAGAGGGAGGGGGGCGGTCGAGGCTCACCGGAATTAGTCGCCAGAGTCGTCGGTACTGCGGGGTTTCGAGGTCAAATGCGCGCAGCCTGGTGGCGGAGTGAGCGAGGAGAGTGGGGGGAAATGACCGCAGCGGCGAGGGGTTCTTATAGGCGAGAGGGGAGCGGCGATTAAGAATGGAATCAAGGGCAATTAATCGAGGAATCAATCACGACAGTGATGGGCGGAGGAAACGGCCGGCGACGGGGTCGGGCGCGATTTGGGGAAGACGAGGGTGAGCTGGCGAGGTCCACCAGTCAGTGAGTGAGACGGAGAGGGGGTTGGGTCAGGGTGTCAGCGACCGCGTGGGTGTGTCCGCGCGTGCGAGCGAGCGAGAGAGTGGCCGGGTGGGCTAGCTGGGCCGGTTCTGCTGCTGGGCTAGAATAGGAGCGCCTGGCCCTTTTCCTTTCTTTATTCCTTTTCTTTTTCTGTTTTTGATTTTTAGGAATGGTTTTCAAATGATTTCAAACTCTTTTTGAATTCAAATCTTTCTGGGGTTTTTGTAGTGTTCAACAGCCTCAAATATAGGCATAAAACCAAGTGGTTACTTTTGTAAAGGCTTGGTCATCTTTGGAGAAACAAATTAACAGGTACTTTGCACTTGATTTGCAAATGTTCGAAAAATGCTTTTTGAAACCATTCCCATTTTGTAAAGCTTTGTTTAAAATCCACACTCAATCCATTCAACAAGGAATACAAACAATCTAGGTTTAAACATTCAAACTCTCAAATGAGGATGGCCATTTGATTTAAGTTTGCTCACATAAAATGATAGCACTATGTGCTTCTGTTTTTCTGAAATGAGTTTTGAAATTGATCTCAATTCTATATGCATGCATGAATGATATGCAATCTTTGAAATCATGATTTTAGGGATGTTACAAATCTAACCCCCTTAAGGTGAATCTCGCCCTCGAGATTCGGATTGGCTAGCAAATAGGTGAGGGTGGTCTTTCCGAAGATCATCTTCTCTTTCCCATGTTTCTTCCTCTTCGGAATGATGATTCCACTGCACTTTTCAAAACTTGATAGTCTTTGTCCTTGTGACTCTTTCTGCAGTCTCAAGAATCTTGATAGGTTTATCTTCATAAGTGAGATCACTTTCTAGTTGAACCTCCTCCAAAGGTATAGTATCCTTCAAAGAAGTTTCTTCCATTTCTGGGTGACATTTCTTAAGCTGACTCACATGAAACACATTATGGACAGCTGATAGAGATTCTGGCAATTCAATTTCATAAGCAACTTCTCCTTTGCGACTTAAGACCTTGAATGGCCCAACATATCTTGGCGCCAATTTTACTTTGACCCCGAATCTTTTCACTCCACGAAGTGGTGATACTCTAAGATAGGCTCTATCACCCACTTCGTAGGTGACCTCTCTACGCTTAGGATCTGCGTAGCTTTTCTGTCGGGACTGTGCTATCTTCAACCTGTCCTTAACCAATTTGACCTTCTCTTCGGCTTCTTTGATAAGATCTTGCCCGAATAAACTTCTTTCTCCCACACCATTCCATAATAATGGGGTGGTACACTTTCTTCCGTAGAGAAACTCAAACGGTGCCATCTCAATGCTGGCTTGATAGCTGTTATTATAAGAAAAATCTGCGTAAGGCAGACTTTCATCCCAACTGGCTCCATAGTCTAGGGCACATGCTCTCAACATGTCTTCAAGGATTTGATTTGTTCTTTCTGTTTGTCCATCTGTTTGAGGATGAAAAGCAGTGCTGAATTCCAACCTCGTTCCCAATGACTCGTGTAGCTGTCTCCAAAAATGGGAAGTGAATTGAGTTCCCCTATCAGACACAATACTCTTGGGCACACCATGTAGACATACAATTCTACTCATGTAGATTTTGGCTAACTTGGCACTTGTATAAGTTGTCTTCACGGGTATGAAATGAGCCACTTTAGTTAGGCGATCCACTACTACCCATATGGAATCATATCCTGACCTGGTCCTTGGTAGTCCGGTAATGAAATCCATACCAATCTTGTCCCACTTCCAATCAGGAATAGGTAGTGGTTGAAGCAAACCTGCTGGTTTCTGATGCTCCGCTTTTACTCTACTACACACATCACACAAGGCAATATGTTCGGCGATGTCCCTCTTGAGATTATTCCACCAAAATCTTTCTTTCATGTCCATGTACATTTTGGTGTTACCCGGGTGAATAGAATACGGAGAGTTGTGTGCTTCCTGCAAAATCAGTTTCCGCAACTCCGGATCTTGTGGAACACAGATACGTTTCCCATGCCATAAAGTACCCTGTTCGTCTTCATGGAAATTTTTAGCTTTCCCCTGGCCAATCTTTTCCTTAATCTCTTCAATTTCCTTATCAGTCTTCTGAGCTTCTCGGATCTTGTCCAACAAAGTGGGTTGAACATCTAAAGACATGAGATGTCCTTCAGGCACAACCTCCAATCTGAGTTTTCTGAATTGGGTACACAAATCATCCGGCAATTCTCCTTTGGTAAGGCCATTCACAAATACCTTACGACTTAGAGCATCTGCTACAACATTTGCTTTACCAGGGTGATATTGCAAACTTAAGTCATAGTCCTTGATAAGCTCTAGCCATCTTCTTTGTCTCATATTAATTTCCTTCTGGGTGAAGATATACTTCAAACTCTTGTGATCCGTGAACACTTCACAACGCTTTCCCAAAAGGTAATGTCTCCATGTTTTGAGTGCATGGACGACAGAGGCTAACTCCAAATCATGAGTAGGATAGTTTACTTCATGAGTTTTGAGTTGTCTCGAGGCATAAGCCACAACTTTACCGTCTTGCATAAGTACTGCACCCAAACCTTGATGAGATGCATCACAATATACTTGGAAATCCTTTTCCAAATCCGGCAGACATAGAACTGGTGCTGTCACAAGTCTCTTCTTCAACTCCTGAAAGCTGACTTCACAACCTTCAGACCAAGCAAACTTCTTGTCTTTCTTTAACAATTCAGTCATTGGCTTAGCAACCTTTGAGAAATTTTCGATAAACCTTCTGCAGTAACCTGCTAAGCCAAGGAAACTACGAACTTCTTTCACGGACTTGGGAGATTCCCATTCAGTCACAGCTGAAACCTTAGCAGGATCAACTGCTACACCATCCTTTGTCATAACATGACCAAGAAAACCAACTTCCTCTAACCCGAACTCACACTTGCTGAATTTGGCATAAAGTTTATGCTCTCTTAATTTCTCAAGTATTAAACGCAAGTGTCCTTCATGTTCTTCTTTGCTCTTGGAGTAGACAAAGATGTCATCGATGAAAACGACAACGAACTTGTCAAGAAATTCCATGAAAACTTTGTTCATCATATTCATGAAGTATGCTAGAGCATTGGTCAAGCCGAAAGGCATCATAGTATATTCATACAATCCATACCTTGTGGTGAATGCTGTTTTAGGTATGTCTTGTTCCCTTATCTTGAGTTGAAAATAGCCTGACCGGAGATCAATCTTTGAGAACACACATGCTCCTTCTAGCTGATCAAACAAGTCATTGATTCTAGGCAAAGGATATTTGTTCTTGATAGTTACCTCGTTGAGTGAATGGTAATCTATGCACAACCTTTGACTTCTGTCTTTCTTCTCCACAAACAAGACTGGGGCTCCCCAAGATGAAGAACTGGGTTGAATAAATCCTTTCTGCAACTGTTCTCCTAGTTGCTTCTTGAGTTCTTTCAGTTCATCAACTGACATTTTATACGGTCTCTTTGCTATTGGTCCAGAACCTGGTACCAAATCTATCAGAAACTCCACATCTCTATCTGGTGGCATTCCTGGTAACTCTTCCAGAAACACATCCGGATACTCACTCACGATTGGCACACTGTCCATGCTACCCCCCTTAAGAGAATTTAGCTTACTTCCTTTGGATTCAAAGTTTGACTTGAATTTAATTCTTTTTCTTTCCGGGGTTGTGAGTGCAACAGTATGATTAGCACAATCTAGTACTCCTTCATACTTAGCCATCCAATCCATTCCCAATATTACGTCCAGTCCTTGGGAATCTAGGATTATCAGACTCACTGGAAACTTATGTTTTCCAAATTCTATTACTAGATCCCGGCATCCAAGACTTACTATCATTTCTCCACCCGGAGAACTAACTTTTATTGGACACCCAATGTTTTCAGACGGAAACCCATTTCTATCAACAAATGCTTTTGATATGAATGAATGCGATGCTCCAGTATCAAAAAGAACAAATGCTGGAATAGAATTGAGTCTGAACTTACCAGCAACAGCGTCAGGCTCCTCATAGACCTCCTCCACACTGATGTGGTTCACCTGTCCTTTCTGGAAAGGATTGGGCTTGACAGGTCCTTCAACTTTCTTTTCGGGGCACTCATTTGCATAGTGTCCCATCTTCTTGCATTTGAAGCATTCAACCTGACTGATGTCTCTCATAGCAGGCTGACTTCCACTTCCATTTCCATTACCACTGTGGTGGCTCTTATGTCCACTCTTGTGGTTCTTGTACTTGTCATTGTCATGACTGCGATGATGCTTGTTGTCATGACGGTTGTGGTTGTGGTGCTTGTTGAATTTCCCATGCTTGTGGGATCCTGAGCTTCCACTGTCATCATAGTGAGATCGTTTGTGAGACGATCCCGAGCTGTGCTTGTCGGAGTGCTTTCTCTTTCTACTCTCGACTTGTTTCATTTTGTTCTCCAATATTGCAGCCTTGTCACAGAGCGACTGATAAGTGGGAACATATGCCACAGCCAGCTGCAGATTCAGCTCATCATTCAAGCCTTCCAGAAATTTTTCCTTTCTCTTGGCATCTGTGACAACCTCATCTGGTGCATAACGCGCCAGATTGTTGAACTCTTCAATGTATTCAGCCACACTGTGGTGGCGCTGCTTCAGATTGTGGAACTCCTTCTTTTTCAGGCTCATTATTCCTGATGAGATATGAGCAGTGCGAAAGCCATCCTCAAAGATAGCCCAGGTCACCTCATCTATAGGAGTGGTGATCTGAAAGTTGTCCCACCAAGTGGCGGCTGGCCCTTCCAGCAGATGTGCTGCAAATCTGACTTTTTCAGCATCCGTGCAGCCCACGGTTACTAAGTCCTTGTTTACAGAACGTATCCAATCATTGGCCACCATGGGATCAGTCGTCCTCGAGAACTTAGCAGGCCTCAATCGCAAAAATCTGGTGAGCATATCAAAACCTGGAGGGTTGTTGTTGTTATTGTTGTTGTTATTGGGGTTGTTGTTGTTGTTTTGGTTCTGAATGAATGTTGTCATCATCTGCATGAGCTGTGTTTGAGCAGTCATCATTTGTTGCATTTCTGGTGTGATGTTCTTGTTGTTGTTGTTGGGGTTGGGGTTTGCGCGACGGGGAGGCATCTGTGGTTTGTTCAAATAGAGATAAGAATGAGATACCCATAGATGTTTTCATGCACATTACATCACATAAGCAAACACATAGCATGCAACACAAGATAAAAGTTCAACAACAAGATAACAAGTTCACAAAGTAAAACACACAAGTGGCAAGCCATCCACATGTCGGATGGTCCAATAACAAGTTCACAAATAACAAGTACGATAATAAAAGATAAACGAGTATTCAAGTCTACTCATCAGCATCAATCTCCTCCTCGACAAAGGTAAGACATGCGTTCTCCATCGCGGTCTTGTTCTCCTCAATGGTAGTGGTCAAGGACTCAATCTTGGCCTTGAGAGCCCTCTTCTGGGAACGAAGCCTCTCTATCATCGTCTGCTGCTGCTCCAGCTCAAAGTCCTTGGACTGCAGTTCTTCAGTCATGTCCCGGATCTTCTTGTTCCTATCCTGGACACGTTTCTCCTGACTCTTGAACTCCCGTTCCTGGGTCTCGAACTTCGCCTCCATTTCCTTGACTATCTCGTCCTGCTGTGCGAAAAGCTTGTCCTTCTCGCGAAGCTGCACCTGGAGCTCATCATTACTGAGCATGACATTGGTCATGTCCGTGTCCACGTGCCTAATGAGAGACTCTAAATCCTGGAGATACAGATGTATCGGCTCTGCTGCGTCCCTCGAGTCGTCCTCGAAGTCGATGGACTCTCCATCCTCATCAAGACTTCCGAAGACGTGGAAGTGGGTGCCTCTAACCTGTCGGGAGTGTCGACCTAGCAGACGTCCTATCAGGTCCTGCATAACTACCTCCATGCCTCTCTCCCTGTCATCGTGCATAAGCTTGAAGACGATGGCCTCCATAGTAGGCTCTGTCTGGCGTCCGGGCTGGTTCACCTTGAAGCCCCAGAGGTCCTTCCTCTCGAACTTAGTGAGTGGATGCACCATGATGGTGGGAAGAGGGAGATTGAGCAAAGCGGTAAGCTCAACGATACGAGGACCAAAGCGGTTAACCTGGAACTCCTCAACAGTGCTGATGGTAATAGGCATCTATTTATAAGATAGAAAAGTTAGAACAACACCATTTAAGATAAAACAAAGACAAACATCACATACATATCCTTGAAACACAAAATCACACAAGTCATGCATACATGAATCCATTACATCAACCAAGGTCCAAACTTATTTAAGGTATCATTTTGGGAAAATAAGGTGATAGGTGGTGGTCCAACTAATGAAGTACGTTTACAATCCTATCTCACTGGATCTGTTGGCTAACACAATGTTCCTAGAGGCAATCAGCCTATCTTGCTCACATGATTCCATCACTAAGTCTATAATATCTCCTCTTAAGGTTTGGTTGATGGCTTCCAACTCTTGGGTAAGTTCCTTCTCTTTTATCAAGTCTTTTTGGAGGTTGAGCATTCTGCACTTGACTCTAGCACTAAGTTCTTTGATAGTCCTCCAAGTTGCTTCTCTTGCTGACTCAAAGAATGTGGTGTGCACCACAGTGTTGGTGTACATGCAGAATCCTTTCTCTTTGTGGTTGTCTTCCTTGTTTTTGTACAAGTGAAGTTGCACCCACCAGTGCTCAACTCCTTCATCCATTACTGGAAAGCCTTTATACACAGCTGCACCATGTATTTCCATTGCCACCATGAGGTCCTTGAGAATTTTGGGAAACTCAGTCTCACACTCCAAGGTCATGGTCATGAGTGGTCCTTTCTTTACGGCTTCGTTGATGGAGTTCATCTACAAATAGAGATGAGAATGAGAAGATTAGAAAAGTTTACGAGAAGAATAGACAGGTGTAGAAGTAGTTGAAATTTTTTCCTTAGTGGTTTCCAATCCTAGGGTCATAATCCTACAGGCAACACAGTGCTCTGATACCATCTGTAAGATCCCTCCTTTGTAAAGGAAAAGGATCCCTGTGATTGCAATGCTAGTCCCTGGATCATTGCTAGCATTCACAGTTTAAGATGAAGTACACAGATACAAAGGTCATTTATTACATCCATTCCAGAGATAAAACATAGTCTTTTACAACTCAAGGCCATATGCCTAATACAAGAGTTTGGAATAAGTAAATAAACATAAGTCTTCATCTTCATGTGCCACATGCAAGCATGTTGAGTGTAGACTCATGACACCTAATCATCATCGGAGTAACCTGCAACATCACAAGTTACAGCCACAGTGGGTCAATACTTTGGAATAGTATTGGCAAGTGATACCTTAGTAAATTTTAAGTGGACTATATTACTATATGCATTTTGGCTAAGTGTAGCTTGGCTTGCTTTGCTCAAAATAGCTTTTTCCTATTAGTTGAAATCACTAAGTTTTTCTTTGTCAAAAACTTTTCACAAGAAACCACCAATAGACATTGGGGCCCTTCACCCTTGTTCACCCACAAATTTTTACTTAGAAGTTGGAGTGATGAGATTCTTGATAGCTTCCATGTCTTGATGCTCAAGTTGTCCATTGCCATGGACTTGGCTAAGTACTTAGATTTTTCCATCTGCAGAGGTTGTGCACTTTCCCCACCAGACTTGGTTTCCCAAGACATGACCTTTCAGAAGCCTTTCCTTAGACCAAATGGACGCGCTCCAACCTATCATTCCCACTACCACCAACTGTCCAAATGGCTAAGTTCTAGCAACTTATGTGATCCAGGCAGACCCCATATTGCCAAGTGGCTGCACTATAAGCTTCTCAACACTTGGCCTCTAAAATCCCTTTGTGCCTAGGTGGCATACCACAAGTGAGAAACACAAGGTAAACCATGTCCATGGGCCTTGTGTAACCACTCAACCAAAAACCACCATTCAAGTCCCATTCCACCCAGGTGATTCATTGACTTAGTTGTTTTATTAAGGAAAACATAAGTCAAATGACTTAGCAATATTTTCATCATAACATGTATATACTTTACCAACCCTTGTTTGCTACTAGCTAGGCTAAGCATGGCATAGAACTTAACTTAGGAAATTTCCTAGCAATTCTACAACTACTTAGGATTTCCCAACATAGCATTTGGCAAAATAGTAACATGCAAGACTTACCAAAATATTTCTAATGCTTGTACAAAATATAGGGATGGAAATATTCATGAAGTACCACTTGCCTTGGTAATGGGGGGGGGAGTAGAAATCTTCACAATCACAATCACTTGCACCAAAATCTACACAAAATTGGTAGCACAAAATTACACACAATTCATATACAAACATAAATATATGCATGCATGCAAAAATGCTAAGTGATGACTTTTAAAACTCCACCAAGCAAGTGCACAATACTGAACCAATACTAAGTTGAAAACTTGCCAAACCAAACTTATTTAGCACTAAAACAAATTATTAAACAAATTCTATACTCCAAATAGTCCTAAACAAGTTTCTGCATAAAAAGTCATTTTAACAGAAACTTTTCACTAAACACATTATATAAACAGAAAGGGCTTGTCTCCCTGATTACAATGATATAAAATTTGCAAAAATCTAACATGGGAATCAAAAGTTATAGCCTGTTCAAATTTGAATCTGAATCTGTTTTGAATTCTGTTTTAAACACAAACCCTAGCCACGCGTCTTACTTCTATTGGCGCGTACCGCTTCGCACCGGATCACGCATGCGAGCCGTAGGATCTAAGTGGCGATGCACGGTTCCGATCGAAACATAACGGTTCGTTAAGTGGCTAATCCTATGCGTTGGATCTAGATCCAAGGGCTCTCGATCAAGCGACCATGTTCTGGCGGCGCGCGGCGACGGCGAGCGGCGGAGCGCTCTGTCAGCGGCGGCGCTAGCGTTCTAGATCGCTCGGGGAGGAAAGGGTGTGCTTACCAGATCCGCAAGGTCGAGGCGAAGCTCAACGTGGAGGTGGCTGGGCAAGGGGCGCACGGCAGGGGCTGCTGGAGCTCGTCGGAGTCGTGCGCGGCATCGAAAGGTTGCTGTCGAGTTGGTTGCCGAGGTTTTGCGTCACCCTAGTACGAACCAAAGGGATTAGGAGATGCACAAGACGAAGGCGAACATCCTTGTATGCAAGAGGGAGCAAGGGGTGCTCGGGACTTACCGCGATTGGTCGCCGGAGTTGAGCGGCGGCTCGGTCGATTGCGGGCACGAACGGGGACGGTGTTCTGGATCACGAGAATGCAAAAGAAAGGTGTCAGGGGATTCACGAGACCACGCTGGACACGACAGTTTGAGCCAGAGGGAGGGGGCGGTCGAGGCTCACCGGAATTAGTCGCCGGAGTCGTCGGTACTGCGGGGTTTCGAGGTCAAATGCGCGCAGCCTGGTGGCGGAGTGAGCGAGGAGAGTGGGGGGGAATGACCGTGGCGGCGAGGGGTTCTTATAGGCGAGAGGGGAGCGGCGATTAAGCGCGGAATCAAGGGCAATTAAGCGAGGAATCAATCACGGCAGTGATGGGCGGAGGAAACGGCCGGCGACGGGGTCGGGCGCGATTTGGGGAAGACGAGGGTGAGCTGGCGAGGTCCACCAGTCAGTGAGTGAGACGGAGAGGGGGTGGGGTCAGGGTGTCAGCGACCGCGTGGGTGTGTCCGCGCGTGCGAGCGAGCGAGAGAGTGGCCGGGTGGGCTAGCTGGGTCGGTTCTGCTGCTGGGCTAGAATAGGAGCGCCTGGCCCTTTTCCTTTCTTTATTCCTTTTCTTTTTCTGTTTTTGATTTTTAGGAATGGTTTTCAAATGATTTCAAACTATTTTTGAATTCAAATATTTCTGGGGTTTTTGCAGTGTGCAACAGCCTCAAATCTAGGCATAAAACCAAGTGGTTACTTTTGTAAAGGCTTGGTCATCTTTGGAGAAACAAATTAACAGGGACTTTGCACTTGATTTGCAAATGTTTGAAAAATGGTTTTTGAAACCATTCCCATTTTGTAAAGCTTGGTTTAAAATCCACACTCAATCCATTCAACAAGGAAGACAAACAATCTAGGTTTAAACATTCAAACTCTCAAATGAGGATGGCCATTTGATTTAAGTTTGCTCACATAAAATGATAGCACTATGTGCTTCTGTTTTTCTGAAATGAGTTTTGAAATTGATCTCAATTCTATATGCATGCATGAATGATATGCAATCTTTGAAATCATGATTTTAGGGATGTTACACATGTCCCCTTCTTTTACTGCATTACTAGTAAATAGATCCTGTCATTAGGGTTTCGATCGTAGGAATTTTTTGTTTTCTGCCCTCGAACCCCAATACATAGTTACACTCAAACACCTAAGCTGGCCAATTGAGCAACTAGTTCTTCACTGCCAGTAGAGTAAACACTTTAATTGAAGAACAACGCCTTTCAGTGATAAAACTATAACTTGTAAAGCTTAGTTAACTCAGCTATGACCAAACTCTAGAACTGACTAGCTAGGCTAGTCATAAGAACATTCCTTAGTACCTAAAATATACTAGAATATTCTAGAAACTTCTATAGACCCTATAATCACCATTACATAAGCTAGAATTAGAAAACCCTAAAAATTACTATGCTAGAGAGCCATCATTAAAAATAGAGAAGAGGATATATATATATATATATATATATATATATAGAGAGAGAGAGAGAGAGAGAGGAAACCTTGGCTAACTGGGAGCCCAGCTCACTTGCGGATGGAGAGGAGGAATAAGCACATGGAGATAGGCGGCATAGGGAGCACCCACGTGTGGGTGTCTAAACCTGCACCAACTACTCCAACAAAGGGAGACGACGAGGATGTACTCTAGGTTCATAGCGATGATTGATATGCCCAATTTGCATCACCTTTCTATATCATAATTTACCTCTATTCATTGATATATGTCTTATTATGAGGTATTACTTATGGCTTTTCATCTGTTTATGCATGTTGGATGATTCTTGGAGGATGAACTGTCGGAGTCTAGATTCTGATGGAAAAGAAGGTGTTTCGGTGCAATTTCGCGAAGATCGGAAAAATACCAGAAAAATATGGGAAAATATTATTTTTCCAGAAGATTGAGGAAGCCAGAAGGAGGAGCGAAGAAGGGCCGCAGGGGGCCCACCCCCTAGGCGCAGGCCCACCCTGGGTCACGCCTAGGGCAGCTGTGGCCCACCTGCCCGGCTCCCGACTCCGCCCCTTTGCCTATATCTTCCCTACGAAACCCTAAGCACAGGGGAGTGACCATAGATTTCCGCCGCCTCTAGGGTCGGAAAACACCAAGAGAGAGAGATCTCTCCGGCAGATAGATTTCTGTCGGGGAGAGATCATCGCCATCAACACCATCGTCAAGCTAGGCTTCATCGGGATCATCATCATCCACACCATCATCTCCACCAGCACCATCATCATTACTCCATCCCATTGTAACAATTGTGTTGGATATTGCTTTAGTTCTTAGGGGAAACTTTCCCGGTGTTAATTACTATTGTAGTTGATGATTGTGAGTGGAACCATTGGATTATTGTTTATGTTCATATTGTTATCCATTACCATATCATCTTTGATCTTGATCCATATGATGTCTTGTGAGTAGTTCGTTTAGTTCTTGAGGACATGGTAGAAGTCATGTTGTTATTAGTGGATTTGTGTTGAGTTATTATTCAATGGTTTAGTATTTAAGTTGTGGTGCTATTCTTCTAGTGGTGTCATGTGAACGTTGACTACATGATACTTCACCATTTATGGGCCTAGGGGGATGCATTGTGTATTTTGCTACTAATTGTGGGGTTGCCGGAGTGACAGAAACCTGAACCCCCGTTAGGACACCTTTGCACAAGGGAGTGTAGGATCTCAAGAGTTTAAGGCTGTGGTTAGATTTATATCTTAATTACTTTCCTATAGTTACGGATGTTTGCAGGGAGTTTAATCACAAGTATGTATTAGTCCAAGTAAGGTCGGTACATTAGCACAGGTTCACCCCCACAACACTTACAACACCAGAGAAGAGTACTCAACTATTTGAAGCGAAAGCACTTGACAGAATTCCAATGTGTCCTCGAGAATGTTTGGTCCTTATAAGTATTTCCACCGCTTGTCCTTTGCTAAAAAAGGATTGGGCCACTTGCTGCGTTTGTTCTTTGTTACTTGCTCTTTGTTTTGTTGCTAAGTATTTACAGAGATTTACGGCTCCATACCACTGTTCAACACCTTCTGCTCCTCGTTGGGATCGACCCTCCTATTTATCGAAAGTACTACGATACACCCCATATACTTGTGGGTCATCAAGACTATTTTCTAACGCCGTTGTCGGGGAGTGAAGCGCTACTGAAGAGTGGAACTGGTAAGGGAAACTTCTACTATGAGTATTGATTTTTTTACTGCTTGTTGCTTTGTTTCCAATATGGATAACCCACTTGGTTTTCTGTTTGGGAAAACTACTACCACTGCTACGATAGTAGATGAATCACCACCTGTTGAGATAGATCCTTTTAATATATCTATAAGTATTGTTGATCGTGTTATGGATAATTATTATTTAGGGGATGGAACTGTCCGCCCTGGTGATCACTTGCTTTTTATCCATGAATTATGCGGGTTGTTTAAGTGTGCAGGTATCACAACTGAACAGGTGAAGAAGAAATTACTCTCCATATCCTTGAAAGGGAGAGCTGAAGAATGGTATAAGCTGCTGAAGAATGGATAATCCATGGAATGGCAGGAAATGGCATCTCTCTTTTATTCTAAATTCTATCCTCCCAGTGAAATTCATAAGGATAGAAATCTTATATATAACTTTTGGCCTCGTGATGGAGAGAGTACAGCTCAAGCTTGGGGTAGATTGAAGTTATTAATGCTTAAATGTCCTATTCATGAACTCCCTAACAATATTATTCTCAATAACTTTTATGCCAGGATTTCTCTTCATGATAAAGATTTACTAGATGCTTCTTGTGCTGGATCATTCACATGCATGAAGGAAGAAGCTAAATGGGATTTACTAGACCGTATTCAAGAGAACGCTGAAGCTTGGGAGAATGACAAAGGAAGAAAGTCAGGTATAAACTATGATTATGAATGCATTAAATCTTTTATGGGAACTGATGACTTCTGTGATATTAGCAATGAGTTTGGTCTTGATTCCCAAAGTATTTCCAATTGTTTTAAGGCCTTTGCCTCTTACATAGAAATTCCCAAAAAGAAGTGGAATAAATACCATGCTCCTTATAAAGATGTTGTTAGTCATGTTCCACTAATCATATAGTGCATGAACCTCATGTTGAGAAATTACCTTTACCAGCTAAGGTAAAGGAGTATTCTATGATTATTAGTGCAAATAACAAAGGTACAAAGAAAACTGTGGAGCCTGATAAGCAATTGAATGTTGAACCTTTGGTAGCTACTATGAAAGACACTGTCACTAGAAATATAGAGGATGAGCACATTGTCTTCTGTGAAGACGCTTGTAATATTATCTCCCATCCTATTAAAGCTAGAAAAGCTAGTGTTCCTGTGATTTCTGTTAAAATTGGTGATCATTGCTATTATGGTTTATGTGACATTGGTGCTAGTTCTAGTGCTATTCCTTATGAGCTTACAGGGAAATTATGAATGAGATTGGTCCTTGTGAGCTTGAGGACATTGGTGTGGTTATTCACCTTGCTAATAAGGAAACCATTTGCCCCATTGGCATTGTAAGAGATGTGGAGGTTCTCTGTGGTAAGATTAAGTATCCTGCTGATTTTCTAGTGCTTAATTCAGCATCTAGCAAAACTTGTCCTATTATATTTGGTAGACCCTTCCTGAACACTTGTGGAGCTATAATAGATTGTAAGAAGGAAAAAGTTTTAACTAAGTTTGATGGAGATTCTTATGAGTTTAACTTTTACAAATTTGCTAAAGCTCCTTGTGAAAATATCTTGCCTAATAAAGATTTCAGGATGGAACAACTTGCTTCTATTGATCCAGTCTATGACCTTGGACCTCTCATTTATGACTGTAAGTATGCTTATTCTGATGATAAAGTTGTTGCCAGTGACAGTTATATTGTCAACTTTATTCAAAGTGCTACTGAAAGTTATTATGAGAGAGGGAAACTAGGTTTTATGCATCTCAATAATGTTAAGTTTCCCCATTTTATGTTGAAAGCTTTGAAGTTGCATTTGTTTTGTCTTCCTATGCTAGTGGCTTTTTGTTTCAACAATTTGTTTTCTCATGATACTCCCATGCATTGGAAGTGGGTTAGACTCAAATGTGTTGGTTATTTGCTTCTTGATGCTCTCTTTCACTTCAAATATTTATCTCCTTTATGAGCATCTTTGAAAGTTTCAAGCCTAACTTAAAGACATTCAAGAAAAGTACTTGTTGGGAGATAACCCAAGAGTTTTGTCGAGTCTTGAAAATTATTAATAACCGCTACTTATCCTTTTTGTTTTGGTTTTTGTGTCAAGTTCAACTACTTTTGTGAAGTAGTGGAGTTGTGAAAAGTGGCTGTCCTAGGACAGATTTTTGTGCTGCATTGTAAAAATTCGTGAGGAATCTCAGTACTTAGGATGGAGCTTAATTTTTCTGAGCTTGTTCTCCAGGCTGTTACCCAATTTTCATTAGTTTTGCACTTTTTTATTTGAGCAACAGAAGGTTTTCGAAAAATCAATCTTTACCTGCTGGTCTGTTTTGACAGATTTCCGCCGTCATTTGCATTTGCCTCTTATATAAGCTTTTGTGTTGATGGGTTTTCAGTTGAAGTGTGTACCTAAAGGTTATTGTTTGTGCTTATACTAATGTTGCCATTGAGGTTTGTGTGAGACCTTGTAGGAAAGGAAATTCCAGGGGAAGGAGAAAAGGATTCTGCAGAATTCGACTTTGAATAGGTAAAAGTGGTGAAAATAGAAGGTTGATGAAAATCCAATATTTTTATTATTTTTATGTTATTAATACATAAGGAAGACTACGAGACGGAACAGAGGAAGAACCGGAGCCCGGGATGGACAAACCCATCCCAGGCGCGGGCCTAGCCTGGCCGCGCCTGAGGGGGGTGTGCCACCCTCAAACTCCGTCTCCGCCCCGTTTCCATGTCAGTACCTTCCTTATGCTTTGAAACTTTGCAATATATACCCCCCATACCCCCCGAGGTTCGTGCATCGTGTTTTCTTTTCAATCTGTTTCTGTCAGGAAATCTTCTCAAGTTTAGAGCACCATGGTCTCCGCCAACGATAAAGGCAAGAAGCCCGAGGAAGAAGAACCTCAAGTCCCCAAGGAGGAGGAGATTTTTGTAGGGTATGAAGGTGACATGGAGGAGGACAAGATCCCGAACACCCGCGCTACCGTCGCAAGCATTGGATTGGTGGCACGACCTACCAAGCTTAGGAGGACAACACGGATGTCTACAGGAGGGAGAACTCCTCATCATATCCTCGCTCCACGCACACTTCCTCCTGTAGGGGTTCGTAGCATGGAAAACAAAAAAATTCTACCGCATGCAAACAAACAAGCCAAGATCTATCTACTAGATTGTAGCAACGAGTCGATAGAGGAACTCACCCTCGAAGATTCCAAAGCGGTTAACGAGAGAAGATTCTCGTGGGTGATGTAGTAGTACTCTTGCCGATCTCAAGATCGCGTAGACGATCCTTCCGGCGCTGCGTTCCGGCAGCGCTTCTGCAGTCGGTGACACGTTTGGTACTCGATGAAGACCTTCCTCTCCCTTGTTCCAGCAGGCAACGGAGGTTGTAGCACTATCCTCGCGATCTTGTTGTTAACAACATCTCAATGTTCATGATCGAGAAACCATGATTATCTATTAACCAACAAGCTAGTATTATAAAGAGGCTTTACTAGGGACTCTAATTTAGTTTACAAATCACACAAGTATTAATGTTTTTGGTTAATACTGTTATAGCATGATTGTAAACATTTATCATAAACACAAAGATATAATAATAACTACATTTATTATTGCCTCTAGGGCATATCTCCAACATTCTCCCACTTTCACTAGAGTCAACTAATCTAGATTACATGGTAATATACCGAACACCCATGGCAGTTTGGTGTTGGTCATGTTTTGCCCTCGGGAGAGGTTTAGTCAACGGATCCGCCACATTCAGATCTGAGTGTACTTTCCAAATCTTTATGTCACCATCTTTGACATGTTCTCGAATAGCGTGAAAACGTAGCTTGATGTGCTTCAGCTTCTTGTGTGACCTTGGTTCTTGTGCATTGGCTATGGCACCCATGTTATCACAGTAGATAGACATTGGGTCCAGCGCAGTTGGAACCACACCGATCTCTGTAATGAACTCCTTCATCCATATCGCTTCTTGTGAGGCCTCCGAAGCAGCTATATATTCCGATTCAGTTGAAGATCTCGCCACAACGCTTTGCTTTGCACTCCTCCAGCTAACTTCTGCACCATTCAAAGTAAATACGTATCCAGATTAAGATTTAGAATCATCCGGATCGGTGTTCCAACTAGCATCGGTGTAACCATTAACAACGAGTTGTTCATCACCTCCATAAGAAAGAACCATATCCTTAGTTCTTCTCAAGTACTTAAGGATGTTTTTGACCGCTGTCCAATGATCCACTCTTGGATCACTTTGATATTTGCTAGTAAAACTAACAACATATGCAATGTCGGGTCTAGTACATAGCATGGCATACATTAGAGATCCTATGGCTGAGGCATAGGGAGTCTTACTCATCCTTTCTCTATCTTCTGTCGTTGCTGGACTTTGAGTTTTACTCAAGGTCGTATTGGGCAACATGGGCAAGAACCCTTTCTTGCTATCTTCCATTCCAAACCTCTTTAGAACTTTTTCCAAATATGTAGTTTGTGACAATGATATTAGGCATCTCGATCTATCTCTATAAATCTTTATGCCTAATATGTAAGCTGCTTCGCCAAGATCTTTCATTGAAAAACTATTATTCAATTATTCTTTGACACTATTAAGAAGGTCTACGTCATTCCCAATCAACAATATGTCATCTACATATAGTATTAAGAATGCTACAGAGCTCCCACTCACTTTCTTGTAAATACAAGCTTCTCCATAAGTTTGTATAAAACCAAAACTTTGATTACCTTATCAAAACGTTGATTCCAACTTCGATGCTTGCTTGAATCCATATATGGACCGTTGAAGTTTGCATACCTTGTTAGCATCTTTAGGATCGACAAAACCTTTGGGGTTGCATCATATACAAATCTTCATCAATGTCTCCATTGAGGAATGCCGTTTTGACATCCATCTGCCATATCTCATAATCGTAATATGCAGCGATTGCTAACATAATCCTCACAGACTTTAGCTTCTCTACTGGTGAGAAAGTCTCATCGTAGTCAACTCCTTGAATTTGTCGAAACCCTTTTGCGACAAGTCGAGCTTTATAGACAGTAACATTACCATCAGCATCTGTTTTCTTCTTGAAAATCAATTTGTTCTCGATAGCCTTCCGGCCATCCGGTAAGTCCACCAAAGTCCATACTTGGTTTTCGTACATGGATCCAATCTCGGATTTCATGGCATCTTGCCATTTATTGGAATCTGGGCTCATCATCGCTTCCTCATATGTCGCAGGGTCATCGGTGTTGTCCACCAACATAACACTCATAACGGGATCATACCAATCAGGAGTGGTACGAGTTCTCGTTGACCTGCGAGATTTTGTAGCAACTTCAACCGAAGTTTCATGATCATCATCATTAGCTTCCTCTCTTATTGGTGTAGGCGCCACAGGAACTACTTCCGATGTTGTGCTACTCGCAAGTTCGAGAGAAGGTTCAACAACCTCGTCGAGTTCTACTTTCCTTACATTCACTTCTTTCGAGAGAAATTCCTTCTCTAGAAAGGATCCATTCTTAGCAACGAAGATTTTGCCTTCAGATCTATGATAAAAGGTAATACCCAATAGTTTCCTTCGGGTATCCTATGAAGACGCATTTTTCCTCTTTGGGTTCAAGCTTGTCCGGCTGTAACTTCTTTACATAAGCTTCGCAACCCCAAACTTTAAGGAATGATAATTTAGGTTTCTTCCCAAACCATAATTCATACGGTGTCATTTCAACGGATTTAGATGGTGCCCTATTTAAAGTGAATGCGGCTGTTTCTAATGCATAACCCCAAAACGATAGCGGTAAATCTGTAAGTGACATCATAGAACTAACCATATCTAAGAGAGTTCGATTACGATGTTCGGACACACCATTACGCTATGGTGTTCCCGGCGGTGTCAATTGTGAAAGTATTCCGCATTTCTTTAAATGCTCGCCAAATTCGTAACTTAGATATTCACCTCCACGATCAGAACATAGAAATTTAATCTTCTTGTTACGTTGATTCTCTACCTCACTTTGAAATTCCTTAAACTTCTCGAAAGTTTCGGACTTAAGTTTCATGAAATAGATATACCCATATCTACTCAAGTCATCCGTGAAGGTAAGAACATAACGATAACCACCGCGCGATGCTACACTCATTGGTCCACACACATCGGTATGTATGATTTCCAATAAGTCTGTAGCTCGCTCCATCATCCTAGAAAATGGAGTCTTAGTCATTTTACCCATCAGACATGCTTCGCATCTTTCAAGTGATTCAAAATCAAGTGATTCAAGAAGTCCATCGGAATGGAGTTTCTTCATACGCTTCACTCCAATATGACCAAGACGATAGTGCCACATATAGGTCGAGTTATCTCTCAATTTCAAACGTTTAGCTTCAATGTTATTAATATGTGATTCAATAAGAACAGACCATCTATCAAAGGTGCATGTGCATAAAACATATTACTCATATAAATCGAACGACCATTATTCTCGAACTTAAACAAGTAAGCATCTCGCAACAAACATGATCCAGATATAATGTTCATGCTCAACGCAGGCACCAAATAACAATTATTTAAGTATAAAACTAATCCCGATGGTAGATGAAGAGATATCGTGCCGACCGCGATCACATCAACCTTTGATCCATTTCCAACGCGCATCGTCACCTCGTTCTTCGCTAGATTCCGTTTATTTTGCAGAATTTGGTGGTCTTATTGACCAACAACACTTGATTCTCTTTCTTGATCTCCACTTCTGCAGATTTCAACATGGAGAAGAGTTCTGGCAACGTCTTGTTCATGTTTTGCATATTTTAGTTCATCACAAAGTTCTTGTAACTTGGTGGCAGTCATTGGAGGACACGGTAAATCCCCAAAGCATTAGGAATTACTATACCCAAACTTTGGAGTTTGTTTGCGTGCCCAGACATCTTAAGCACATGCTCACTAACGGAGCTGCCTTCTTCCATCTTGCAGTTAAAGAACTTTTCAGAAGCCTCATAACTCTCAACTGCCGCGCGAGTCTCAAAAATAATTTTGAGTTCACGGACAATATCATATGGGTCTTGGTTCTCAAACCTTTTCTGAAGCTCCGATTCCAAACCATACAAGATAGCACACTGAACTGTGGAGTACTGATTCTTCCGAGTGAGGTAAACATTCTTTACTTCATCGGTAGCAGTAGCTGCAGGTGGTTCACCCAGCGGTGCATCCAGCACATAGGTCAAATTACCAGCATTGAGGACAATCCTCAAATTGCGGAACCAATCCGCGAAGTTTCTTCCATTTTTTTCAACTTTTCTTTCTCTAGGAACGCATTAAAATTGATGGTAGGGGCCGCCATTGATCTACAACATATTTGCAATAGTTTAGACTAAGTTTGTGACAAATTGAGTTCTAATTAATTGTTAAATTAATCTAGGTGAACTCCCACTCAAAACAATATCCCTCACATTGTTTTAATGATCACACGAACCAAATCCACCACATCAAAACCGATCATCACGAGAGTTTACGTAGCTTCAATGGCGAACAATCAACATGTTCATCATATCTACTATATGACTCATGCTTTACCTTTCGGTGATCCGTGTTCCGAGACCATGTCTGTACATGCTAGGCTCTTCAAGATCAAACCTTATCTTCCGCATGAGCAAATCTGGCTTGCTCACATTGTATACACCCGCAGAATCTAACACACCCGATCATCACGTGGTGCTTCGAAACAACGAGCTTTAGGAACGGTGCTTACTAAGGATGAACACTTTAAAACTTGAAATTTGTGTGCTTGAGGGATC
Source organism: Avena sativa (assembly GCA_916181665.1). NCBI lineage: Eukaryota > Viridiplantae > Streptophyta > Magnoliopsida > Poales > Poaceae > Avena > Avena sativa. Next base: position 325,674,677 of record OV702279.1, read on the forward strand.
ATCTTAATGCTACCGTCGTTAACTAAACAATACAAGATGCATAAAGGATTAACATCACATGCAATTCATAATATGTGATATGATATGGACTTTCTTCTTGTGCTTCCGATCTACATTTTCAAGCACGAATATGATCTCCATCATCACCGATATAGCGTCAAGGTCAATGGCGCCGTTTCATGGTTGTCGTCCACCAGCTTCAACTATTACAACTACTTTGAATAGACACTCGTGTCTTAACGGAATTTAAAGACAACCATATGGCTCCTGCCGGTTGCCAACTTACAATAAGGGACATTGCATACATAATATATAATCACAATCATGGCCATATCACATCACAGCACACCCCTGCAAAACAAAGTTAGACGCCTCTAATTTTCTTTGCATATTTTATGTGGTTTGGGGATTTCAATAAGTGTCGATCTAACTTACGAACAAGAACCACAACGTTGATGTTTGAACTATCAAGTGCCCGTTGTAAATTGGATCTATACTATAATGGGAGATATAGACACCCGCAAAGCCACTTATGCAATACAAGTTGCATGTTGAGCGTGGAGCAAGTCTCATGAATGATGTCATGTAAGGTTAGCCTGGGCCGCTTCATCCCATCATACCACAAGATGCAAAGTACACAAAAGGAAATTGATAATAAAAGCATCACCGCCCACAATGACCATTGTGTTTTACTCGTGCAACAGATCTACATATAGAAACGGCTATGATACCACTATAGGGGTTCATAGCATGGAAAACAAAAAAATTCTACCGCATGCAAACAAACAAGCCAAGATATATCTACTAGATTGTAGCAACAAGTCGATAGAGGAACTCACCCTCGAAGATTCCAAAGCGGTTAACGAGAGCAGATTCTCGTGGGTGATGTAGTCGTACTCTTGCCGATCTCAAGATCGCGTAGACGATCCTTCCGGTCTGCGTTCCGGCAGCGCTTCCGCAGTCGGTCACACGTTCAGTACTCGATGAAGACCTTCCTCTCCCTTGTTCCAGCAGGCAGCGGAGGTTGTAGCACTCTCCTCGCGATTCCGGCAGCACGACGGCATGGTGTCGGAAGTAGAGGGGAGATCCTGCAGGGCTTCGCCTTAAGCCGGTGCGAGTATGGTGGAGCAAGAGAGGTGCCTTGGCGATCTAGGGTTTAGAATCACCACGGAGGGGAGGCTTGGCCGGCGTCTAGGGTTTGGGAAAACCCCCAACTCGCTGAGTTGGTGGTGCCCTAGGCGGCGGCTCAAGGAGGTGGTGGCGCCGGCGGCTTGGGGTTAGGGTTTTTGGGTGTGAGGGGTAGGGGCGCCCTACCCCTCCTTATATAGGTGGAGGGTGGCCGGTTGGGAGGAGGGAGTCCTTCCCCAACTCGGACTCCTTGGCCGGCGGGTGGAGGGAGGAGGACTTCCTCCCCAAGTAGGTTTCCTACTCTCCCTCCACCAAACAAACTTGTCGTTTGACTTTTTCAAATTGGCGTTTGACTTTCAAACTAGGATTTGATTTCTTCCTTTATTTTGTCCAGCCAAGTGACCTAGTACATGATGCAACCATTCCATATTGTTATGACACATTCATGTACCCTTCCCCTACGGAGTGCCGGACCTTCCGGACCCTTCTAGAACATTCCTGGTGAAAACACCGGAATCATTCCCCAACTCCGAAACAGGACTTTCCTTATATGAATCTTATTCTCTGGACCATTCCGGATCTCCTCGTGATATCCCGGATCCCATCCGAGACTCCGAACAAAATTCGGTCTCTTACTCATCATTCCATAACTACTCAACAACATCGAATCCTTAAGTGTGTCTCCCTACGGTTCGTGAATTATGCGGGCATGACCGAGACACTTCTCCGATCAATGACCAATAGAGGAATCTGGAAATTCATATGGCTCCCACATATTTCTACGATTACTTTGCGATCAAATGAACCACTTACATACGATACCAATTTCCCTTTGTATCACGGTAGTTTACTTATCCGAGGTTTTGATCGTCGGTATCTCTGTATACCTAGTTCAACCTCGTTACTGATAAGTACTCTTTTCTCGTTCCCGTGGTATGTGATCCCTTGTGATCCAGTCACATGCTTGCAAGCCATTTGGATGACATTCCACCGAGAGGGCCCAGAGTATATCTATCCGTCATATGGATGGACAAATCCCACTCTTGATCCATGTGCCTCAACCCATACTTTTCGAACACTCAATGCCACCTTTATAGCCACCCAGTTACGGTGTGGTGTTTGATGTCATCAAAACATCCTTATGGTGATGGTGATTAGCATGATCTCATGGTCGAAGGAATTAGGTTACTATGTATCATAAAGCTTATAGCAATTGAACTATTAAAATGACTTGATCTTTATGCTACGCTTATCTATAGGAGTATGGCCATCATACCATTCTCCTAATGATATGATCTTGTTGTTAACAACATCTCAATGTTCATGATCGATAAACCATGATCATCTATTAACCAACAAGCTAGTATTACAAAGAGGCTTTACTAGGGAATCTAATTTAGTTTACAAATCACACAAGTATTAATGTTTCTGGTTAATACTGTTATAGCATGAATGTAAACATTTATCATAAACACAAAGATATAATAATAACTACATTTATTATTGCCTCTAGGGCACATCTCCAACACCTCCTCGTACCACTTGTTCTAACCATGCAGGGAAGGATTAATCCAAGAAGGCAGAATGGAGAAAGAATAACAAGGACTGGGATCCTCGGTCCAAGTTGATCATGATCTGCATTGAGCATAACTCAGAGTTGATTCGTACTCTGACCTTCGATATGGAGGATTTGAATAAACTTATTGAAGAGCTTATCAAAAGAATACCACCACCGAAGGAGTAATTCACCATCAGGTTTGGCATCCCCTTGGCTTGTTCCAAGCTTGGGGGAGTGCCGCAGTATCACCACCATTATCTTTTATCTTTTACCTTTTTAGTGGATTCATATCTTTGGTAGAGAGGTTATCTTATGGTTTGGTTTACATGTGGAAGTATCTCTCCTTTAGTTGATTATCTATGTATCCCTTGGTGTGAGTGCCTTTATTGAATATTAATGAGAAGTCTCATCTTTTACTTTTTTGAACTTCTTATTTTAGTTTGCAATCTCTATTATATGATGGGTCTTTTTTATCAGTATTGGCATCACTTTGGGATCATAAAGTGGATATAAATTGGTTTTGGCAAACCTAGCTCTGGTCAGTAGCAACAATTTTTGAGGTTTGAAAGAAAAAGAAAAAGCTTACAGTTATTTTGTATCATTTATTTTCTTTCTTGTTGGCTCATAAGCGTAGTATTCTTTATTTAAGATCTTTTGTGTCTTCAAGGAAGATTGCATGTTTGGCTTTATTACTTGTATGTTTGCTTGTTTCCTTCAACTCTCTTGCTTGCTACCCAGCCTTGCTAGCCAAAAACCTGTTTTGAGAAGGTATACTTCTCATGTTTCCAAATCCCTTTGAACCAAAACCTTTGCCATTTGTGTCCACTATATCTACCTAGTAGCACTTTTGCTATTCCAAGCAAATTCTCAAGCTTCATCTACCTTTCGAATTAAAAAGTATTTTGTTATGTGAAAAATAGTTAGTAAAGCTCTCACGAACTTGATGGAACACCTTATTTTCTTGCCCCTAATAGACTTGAACCATTGTGCCATCGAAGTTGTATATGCTTGCATCTATACGTTTGGATTAGCAGAACCGTGCTGTCACGGGGAACGTTTTCAACATTGCACTTGTACTCTGTACACAGTTGATATCGTCCTCTTTTGTCTATGGATGTCAACAGTGTGAAATAAAGAGGGAACTTGTAAGTCTCGGGATTTTGTATTTTGTGTTAGATAAATGCCTGGGCCGTTATCCGAAGCCATGCCTAATCATGGTGGAAACTTGCAGCATCACCATAGTGAGCTATCTATGAAGCATCCTCAATAAAAAGCTATGCACATAGTAAATAAAAAGACCGCTAAGATGCTCATTGTCTACTTGCCTTATCATTTTGGTTATGGGAAAGCTCCTATACCATGTGCAAGGGGTACCCCGTTGGCGGTTCTCTATGATACACATGTACTTACAATGACAAGAACTTACCGGTGACCAAAAATGAGTAGCATGAGGAGTGGCCCTCATATTCAAGGGACGTGAGGTTGCCAACTTATATTTCGTCAAGCATATACTCCATCTTTGTGCACTTTAACCTTAATCATCTCAAGATTCCTATGATAGGGGCAATGAGGGCTCAAAGCTAGTAAGTACCATAATCTTTTGGAAGCTCTTTATGACTTGTAATCCCTGCTTCCCTCTATAAAGGGACCTTTCTCCTACTTCTAAGTTGATTCAGTAAACCTACTTCCTCTCTATCTCCAGCAAGCATTTGAGTTGTTGTGTTTCAAGCATTCATATGGTGATTTATTCAATCATGTTCTTTATCTTCCTTGTTTACACAAAACTCTTATCTATTGAGTATTACTTTGAAAGCCTTCACTTGTGGAAGACCTTTTTTCAGCAAAGAGTGCTCCTGTTTTGAAACTTCTAGAAAAAGCTTTTTGTGAAACTGTTTGCCAGCTGTTCTCTGACCAAGAACAAAGTTTGATAATTCCAATTATGATTTATGTTTATGCATCTCTATTGTGACTGATGTGCTTGGTTGCAAGCTAAGTTATATAATGGTGAGTTGCTTTCTTCTATGAGTTGTGCAATGGTAAGTGTGATGCTTCTTGTTCGTATTCTTTTATCGACACTTACACCATAAACCTGTGGACATGTTTTCTGAGCTCAGTTTTCGCTTGGGGACAAGCGAGGTCTAAGCTTGGGGGAGTTGATACGCCCAATTTGCATCACCTTTCTATATCATAATTTACTCTATTCATTGATATATGTCTTATTATGAGGTATTACTTATGGCTTTTCATCTTTTTATGCATGTTGGATGATTCTTGGAGGATGAACTGCCGGAGTCTGGATTCTGATAGAAAAGAAGGCGTTTCAGTGCAATTTCGTGAAGAACAGAAAAATACCAGAAAAATATGGGAAAATATTATTTTTCCAGAAGATTGAGGAAGCCAGAAGGAGGAGCGAAGAAGGGCCGCAGGGGGCCCACACCCCCTAGGCGCGGGCCCACCCTGGGTCGCGCCTAGTGCAGGTGTGGCCCACCTGCCCGGCTCCCGACTCCGCCCCTTCGCCTATATCTTCCCTATGAAACCCTAAGCACAGGGGAGTGACCACAAATATATTTCCGCCGCCTCTAGGGGTGGAAAACACCAAGAGAGAAAGATCTCTCCGGCAGACAGATTTCTGCCGGGGAAATTCCTTCCCGGAGAGGGGAGATCGTCGCCATAAACACCACCGTCAAGCTAGGATTTATCGGGATCATCATCCACACCATCATCTCCACCAGCACCATCATCATTACTCCATCCTGCTGTAACAATTGTGTTGGATATTGCTCTAGTTCTTAGGGGAAACTTTCCCAGTGTTGATTACTATTGTAGTTGATGCTTGTGAGTGAAACCATTGGATTATTATTTATGTTCAAATTGTTATCCATTACCATATCATCTTTTATCTTGATCCATATGATGTCTTGTGAGTAATTCGTTTAGTTCTTGAGGACATGGGAGAAGTCATGTTGTTATTAGTGGATTTGTGTTGAGTTATTATTCGATGGTTTAGTATTTAAGTTGTGATGCTATTCTTCTAGTGGTGTCATGTGAAAGTCGACTACATGATACTTCACCATTTATGGGCCTAGGGCTATGCATTGTGGGTATTTTTCTACTAATTGTGGGGTTGCCGGAGTGACAGAAACCCGAACCCCCGTTAGGACACCTTTGCACAAGGGAGTGTAGGATCTCAGAGCTTAAGGCTGTGGTTAGATTTATATCTTAATTACTTTCCTGTAGTTACGGATGTTTGTAGGGGGTTTAATCACAAGTATGTATTAGTCCAAGTAAGGTCGGTACATTAGCACAGGTTCACCCACACAACACTTACAACACCAGAGAAGAGTACTCATCTATTTGAAGCGAAAACACTTGACAAAATTCCCATGTGTCCTCGAGAACGTTTGGTCCTTATAAGTATTTCCACTGGCTTGTCCTTTGCTAAGAAAGGATTGGGCCACTTGCTGCGTTTGTTCTTTGTTACTTGCTCTTTGTTTTGTTGCCTTGTCAGAAAACCACTAAAAATCCGTTTGCTGAGTATTTACAGAGAGATCCTGCTCCATACCACTGTTCAGTACCTTCTGCTCCTTGTTCGAATCGACACTCCTATTTATCAAAAGTACTACGATACACCCCCTATACTTGTGGGTCATCAATGATTTGCGCCATAGAGTAGAAACATCATTAACTCCGAAACCCTAGTTAGGGTTAGGGTTGTGAGCGACCGGTAGAGAGCGAGAGTGTAGATCGTAGCGAGAGGAAACACTAGCGAGCTACGGTGGAAGCAGAGACGATGTGGAGATCGACCGACGACTCCAGAGACGATGCAGAGATGCGAGAGCATGGGCATGGGTGTGAGCGAGTGGGGGGATAGAATGAACATGTTTGGTTGGGCCGAATTGTTTCAACTGGTTTTGACCTTTTGGACTGACCAGTGGGGCCAAGGGCAATTTAGTAATTTCAGAATTACTGATAATGCCCCTAGAAATTGTTAGAAAAATAAAATAACAATAGTTTTGAGTAGAGAAAATACAGGGAATTAAAAAACTATTTTTGTGGATTTATTAAAAATACTTTTGTTTGAAGAATTTTTGAGTGGTTTAAATCACCATCTAAAAATACTTTCATAATTCAAACATAAACCTAAAGCAAAAGGAATTGGTAGAAATAATTTATAACCTTAACTTTATAGATATATGAAAATTCTAAAATGAAAGTCATATAAAGTTATGAAAATTCTAGCATAACAATTATATAAAATTTCTAAAGTGAAACTTATATAAAACCCTAAAAGGAAAATCCACTTAAAAGCAAAGAAATTCAAATCAAAGGAATGTTTGCATTTCAATTAGTTGCATTAGTACATCAACTTGTTTTCATGAAGCATTTTCTTTATAATACAATGATTTCTATTTCTAGAACTCGAGGTAAAGGGTCAAGTAGAACCTTCGAAATGCTTTATTTCGTAGTTATGAGCCAAATTCAATATTACACATAGTTATATTTTATATAGAAAATACTTCTCAAAAGAATCATAAATGGAAAGTAAAACAAATCACTTTTTAATGAATGAAATTAATTATGAATTGGTGAGCAATAAAATCATGATTGGAATTCATGATGGGAAATCATGAGGTGGATATTTTATTGTACCGGGAAAGGTAAACCAGGATATGAACAATAACTATAGTCAGTTATTCCAAGGCGTCATATAAATAGCGCTGACCATAGATCTTGGAATGAGATGAGCGAGTCAGAAGTTTCTTCTTTGCTCCATATAACTTCAGATAGCTAGGTCAGGCTATATTCCAAGTGAGGAACACAAGTTGGTGGGAGCCCGTAAAGTTCCTATCTTGTGTTGCAAGATGACCACTCTAGTGTCTTAGCCAGGATGATATTAAAACAGTGGTTGATGACCGAATTTAATGCAAAAGGGTAGATTACATAATTCGGTAGAGCTCGTCATAACTCGAAGAAACTTGGTAACATGTCTCACACCTAAGAAAGTGTGATAAATGCAATAAGGCCAAGAGCGTTTATAGGAAAAGTAGCGCACCTCTCGAGAGTTTATAAATGTGACATGTTACTCTTTATTTGAGAAATAGATTATGAACGCAGCGTGAAAAGAAACTCAATAAATTTCTAACAGTCAGTAAAGACTCATGAACATAGTTTTCTAAATTAAAACTTATGTTTTCTAAAAATATGTTTTCAAAAACCTAAAGAACCTAGATGGTTGATTCATGTTTACACGTCACACACCGAATTATAGAATTTGATGGGTACGCTCGTACTTAATCGTATCTTTTTAAACCCTTGCTATATTTTGAGAGTTACAACACCGAGGACCACGATGACACCAAACACAAAGGAAAAATCTACTATGAAGAGCCAAATCTTTCGGAAGGCACTAATGACATGGATTACGGTATACATAGAATATAGAGTGGAGTATGAAGACACTGAAATAGAAGCCTAGTTTATAGGCTAGTGTAAATGAGACGAGCAGCGTAGACTTATATAAATAAGTTGTCGAGCTCCAGTGGTACTAAGTCTAGTGGTGACATTGATAGTTAAGCTACCTAGTTTGTATTCAAATTCAAATGTAAATTCTCATTGGATCAAAGAGGGCAGTGATTCTTTTGGACACTTTTGGTTGATAGTTATAAAAATGTAAAATCCCGTGTTCGTAATGTTTTTGTCGTACCACTTTAAGTAATGTAATATTTATGAAATGGTATTTCGTGAGTACTATATCAACGACTTGCAGACGACTTGCACACGAAACATGTAATGATCTACTGAGTCACTGCAAACAACAATAAAAAACTAGTGAACAACAATAAAAAACTAGTGAATCATGTTGCAGTGCAGAAAGAACATGCTTTGCAGTCTCTCGTCGTGTATGTGCATGCAACGGACAGGGGGCGATCCTCTCTTGGAACCAGTGGCGGACCCAGCCGTGAGCCGTTGCCATGCCCCTGGTGGGCTAGGGACTAAATCCGCCCTTTCTAAAACACCATTTCTTTGTGAACAACCTCGGTTTGCAAGACATAGGAACACGCAACATCTATTCAAGGAGTAATTTCTCCAAGACCGAGTTTGAAAAGAAAAATCCGGCAAAGATTAAAATGTTGATCATGTTGATTTAGCGGTTAGAGTCTAATCATGGAGTTGCGAAACACTTATTCGTCACCACCACGAGCAAGGCTCAAAGGATTGGTATAGTGGTAGTACTCGCTCCGTTTAAAAATAACTGACTAGGTTTGTCTAAATTTAACGTATCTAGACACGTTTTAGTGTATCTAGATGAAAATGATAAAATATTCGTATCTAGACAAACTTAAATCAGTTATTTCTGGACGAATAAAATACAATTGTTTGGCGGCGTAGGGTATAGGGTCGGTCATTTTCCAAGGAAGTCAACTACATGGCCATGGTTTTGTACTACATACTACTCCAACTACACATGATAAAATGGGAGTATCTGCCTTTTAATTTCCACGTCACTAAAGTTGCGCCGGTTGAATATCAATGGAAAAATACCAACAGTGTCGTCCTTTCCTTTCCATCAGAAAGGGGTCAAGAATTTTGAAAAACATGGCGGGGAGTCCACATCTTCATCTCCAGCTCCAGACATTCTTTCGCGAGAGGCGAGACCCCTCCAACACACTCGTCACGCGTCTCGCCCACACCTGAGACTGAGAGTGCCGCCGCCTAGCATTTTTTACATGTGCATCCATGTGGACTCAATTCCGCCGGAGAGGACCATCGCGTAAGGTCGTTTCTCTTTTGCCGTCGCGCGCTTCGCTTCTTGGACGAAATAAGTGTGACTAATAAGTCGTGATCGATCATACGTGTACAGCAGTGGTCCAAGTCACGCGCACTGTGTAGTGATCCACTAGAGGAAAAAGGGCCATCCGTTCGCCACCCCTGGGAGCATTAGTCCCGGTTGCGCCACCAACCGGGACTAATGCTGGCACGCGTCCCGGTTGGACACGGGGCCAGGGGGCATGGGTCCCGGTTGGTAAGGGGGCATGCGTCCCGGTTGGAGCCACCAACCGGGACTAAAGGTTTGGCCACAGCCACGTGGCGTGGCACGCACCTTTAGTCCCGGTTGCTGGCTCTAACCGGGACTAAAGACCCCTTGCCCTCTATAAATGCAACGCCCCAGCCCCCTCTGCCTCCACTCTGTTTTTTCGAATGGTGTAAGGTGTGAGGGTGTGTGCTAGTTTTTTCTTATGCATGCATTGAAGGTGTTTGTTGAAATGTTTGAGTGAAAAATCCAGTTGAATTTCTCATAGAACAAAAATATAGAAGGTGTCCGAGACGCACTTGAGCTTTCTCCTCTTTATTTCCCTCGATCGAGGTTAGCAATCCTATCTTTTCTAGGTCATTGATACAATTCATGTGTCGGTGTGAATTGGTTATTTCACTATTTATGATGTCCTGTTTTTTGATAAACTTACTTATATGATGCAGATGAACGGTCGGGAATGGATGTACGGTGACCGGCGGGTAGCCGGGTATATCAAAGGCGTGGATAAATTTATCGATGTGGCTACGGCAAACAAAGAGAATGGATTTATACGTTGTCCATGTGTTCAATGTCGGAACAACAAGGAGTACTCTTCCTCGAAAATCATTCGCGGCCACCTGATTATGAAAGGTTTCATGCCCAACTATAATTGCTGGACCAAGCACGGGGAAAGAGGGGTTATGATGGAAGATGGTGAAGAAGAAGATGATGATAACAACTATCATCATATGTTTCCTGAATACGGTGATACTGCTATGGAAGACAATGGAGAGGAAAAAGGTGAAGAACGGGCATCAGATGAGCCGGCTGATGAACTTGGTAGGGTCATTTCTGATGCAAAGCGAGACTGTGAAACAGAAAATGAGAAGTTGAAGTTAGAGGGCATGTTAGAAGATCACAAGAAATTGTTGTACCCAAATTGTGAAGATGGCAGCACAAAGCTCGGTACCACACTGGAATTGTTGCGAAGGAAGGCAGAGTGTGGTCTAACTGACTCCTCATTTGAAAAGATGCTGAAAATAATGAAGCCGAAGTTTCCAAAACATAACGAACTTCCCGAGAGTACCTACGAAGCAAAGAAGACTCTCTATCCTCTGGGATTAGATGTGCAAAAGATACATGCATGCATTAATGACTGCATCCTCTACCGCGGTAAGGAGTATGAGCATTTAGATAAATGCCCGGTATGCAACGCGTTGCGGTATAAGATCAGACGAGATGACCCTGGTGATGTTGAGGGAGAGCCCCTCCGGAAGAGGGTTCCTGCTAAGGTTATGTGGTATGCTCCTATAATACCAAGGTTGAAACGCATGTTCAGAAACAAAGAGCATGCCAGGTTGTTGCGATGGCACAAAGAAGACCGTAAGAAAGACGGGGAGTTGAGACACCCTGCTGATGGGTCACAGTGGAGAAAAATCGAGAGAGACTTCCCAGACTTTGCAGGTGACGCAAGGAACTTATGGTTTGGTCTAAGTACGGATGGCATGAATCCTTTTGGGGAGCAGAGCTGCAGTCACAGCACCTGGCCCGTGACTCTATATATCTACAACCTGCCTCCTTGGTTGTGCATGAAGCGTAAGTTCATTATGATGCCAGTGCTCATCCAAGGCCCGAAGCAACCGGGCAACGACATTGATGTGTACCTTAGGCCATTAGTTGAAGAACTCTTACAGTTGTGGGGCAAACCAGGTGTACGTGCGTGGGATGAGAACAAACAGGAGCCATTTAATCTACGAGGGTTGTTATTCGTAACCATCAATGATTGGCCTGCTCTTAGTAACCTTTCAGGACAGACAAACAAAGGATATAAGGCATGCACCCACTGTTTAGATAAGACCGAAGGTACATATTTGCATAAATGCAAGAAGGTTGTGTACCTAGCGAATCGACGATTTCTTCCGACCAATCATCCCGTAAGAAAGAAAGGCAAGCATTTTAAAGGTGAGGCAGATCACCGGAAGAAGCCTGAACTCCCTGCTGGTGATGATGTATTTGGTATGGTCAAGGACATAGAAGTAATCTTTGGAAAGGGTCCCGGCGGTCAATCAGTTCCGAACAACGTCGCTACAGGACACGCACCCATGTGGAAGAAGAAATCTATATTTTGGGAGCTGCCATATTGGAAAGTCCTGCGTGTCCGCTCTTCAATCGACGTGATGCACGTGACGAAGAATCTCTGCGTGAACCTGCTAGGATTCCTAGGCGTGTATGGTAAGACAAAAGATACACCTGAAGCACGGGAGGACCAACAAATTATGAAAGACCCAAAGAACATGCATACAGATAACAAGACGGATAAAGGGCGTCACTTAAGTCGTGCCAGCTATGCTCTTACCAAAGCAGAGAAGAAAATCTTTTTTGAAGTCCTTTACAGTATCAAGGTGCCGTCGGGCTTCTCATCTAATATAAAGGGGATAATAAATATGGCAGAGAAAAAGTTCCAAAACCTGAAGTCTCATGACTGTCACGTGATTATGACGCAGTTGCTTCCGATTGCATTGAGGGGGCTTCTACCGGAAAATGTTCGAGTACCCATTGTGAAGCTGTGTGCATTCCTCAATGCAATATCTCAGAAGGTAATCAATCTAGATATTCTGCCAAGGTTACAGAAGGATGTGGTACAATGTCTTGTTAGTTTTGAATTGGTGTTCCCACCATCCTTCTTCAATATTATGACGCATCTCCTGGTCCATCTAGTGGAAGAGATTGCCATTCTCGGTCCGGTATTTCTGCACAATATGTTCCCCTTTGAGAGGTTCATGGGAGTCTTAAAGAAATATGTTCATAACCGTGCTAGACCAGAAGGAAGCATCTCCAAGGGATATGGAACAGAGGAGGTCATTGAGTTTTGTGTTGACTTTATTCCTGACCTTAAGCCGATTGGTGTTTCTGACTCGCGGCATGAGGGAAGACTAAGTGGAAAAGGCACGCTGGGAAAGAAAGCAATGATATGTAGGGACGGGGATTCTTTCACTAAAGAACACTACATAGTTCTACATAATTCCACCTTGGTAGCTCCGTATATCGAGGAACACAAGAATATTGTACGCTCCAAAAACCCGGGGAAGCCTGAATCATGGATTACAGATGAACACATGAAGTCTTTCGGTGGTTGGATGCGGACACATCTCTTGAATGACACCACTGTTGGAGATCAGCTATACTTGTTGGCCGCGTCACCATCTTCTACTGTATTGAATTTCCAAGGGTACGAAATAAATGGGAATACATTCTACACGATCGCCCAAGATAAAAAGAGCACCAACCAAAATAGTGGTGTCCGCTTTGATGCAATAGACGAGAATGGACAAAAGGACACATATTATGGTTACATAGAGGAGATATGGGAACTAGACTATGGAGTCTCTTTTAAGGTCCCTTTGTTTCGCTGCAAATGGGTCAACCTGAATGGGGAAGGGGTAAAGATAGACCAGTTATACGGAATGACAACAGTGGATCTCAACAATCTTGGTTATAGAGATGAACCATTCGTCCTAGCCAATGATGTGTCTCAGGTTTTCTATGTGAAGGACATGTCCTCCAAACCGAAAAAAAGAAAAAATATGCAAACGAATACATCATATGATGAGCCAAAGCGTCACATAGTTCTTTCAGGGAAAAGAAACATCGTGGGAATCGAGGACAAGACAGACATGTTAGAAGATTATAATAAGTTTGATGAAATTCCGCCCTTCACAGTGAAAACTGACCCAAGCATTCCGTTAAGTAAAGAAGATGCTCCATGGTTACGTCTGAAGCGGTCATAAGGAATGACATATGCCAAGAAGTTCATGCTCATATTATGTAACTCTAGTTCATGTCTTTCGCGGTTTGTGGCTTGACCGAAGGATATCTTTCGCGGTTTGTGGCCTTTAGTCCCGGTTTTGTAGTCTCAGTTTTTAATATTAATAAATGTATTGAGTGTTAGTCCCATTTTGTGGCTGGAGCGGGAGTGCCTCTATGACCAGTTTCTCGGAGATGCCGGAGGACTGGGCTCCGTCGGCATCTCCCTGAAACTGGCCGCAGTGGTGTCCCTGCTCTCGAAAACCATCTTGCAGCTTGTAACTTCACTAACTAGATCAATACGCCTCGGAGCTAACTAATTTCACATATTAGGGAGTGCCTCTATGACTAGTTTCTCGGAGATGCCGGAGGACTGGGCTCCGTCGGCATCTCCCTGAAACTGGCCGCAGTGGTGTCCCTGCTCTCGAAAACCATCTTGCAGCTTGTAACTTCACTAACTAGATCAATACGCCTCGGAGCTAACTAATTTCATATATTAGGGAGTGCCTCTATGACCAGTTTCTCGGAGATGCCGGAGGACTGGGCTCCGTCGGCATCTCCCTGAAACTGGCCGCAGTGGTGTCCCTGCTCTCGAAAACCATCTTGCAGCTTGTAACTTCACTAACTAGATCAATACGCCTTGGAGCTAACTAATTTCACATATTAGGGAGTGCCTCTATGACCAGTTTCTCGGAGATGCCGGAGGACTGGGCTCCGTCGGCATCTCCCTGAAACTGGCCGCAGTGGTGTCCCTGCTCTCGAAAACCATCTTGCAGCTTGTAACTTCACTAACTAGATCAATACGCCTCGGAGCTAACTAATTTCACATATTAGGGAGTGCCTCTATGACCAGTTTCTCGGAGATGCCGGAGGACTGGGCTCCGTCGGCATCTCCCTGAAACTGGCCGCAGTGGTGTCCCTGCTCTCGAAAACCATCTTGCAGCTTGTAACTTCACTAACTAGATCAATACGCCTAGGAGCTAACTAATTTCACATATTAGGGAGTGCCTCTATGACCAGTTTCTCGGAGATGCCGGAGGACTGGGCTCCGTCGGCATCTCCCTGAAACTGGCCGCAGTGGTGTCCCTGCTCTCGAAAACCATCTTGGAGATGCCTCAAACTGGCTGGAGGACTGGACTCACAAGGATGCATATTTATAGTACAAGCAGCTCGGCATAATGTCGACACTCACGACATAATGTCGACACTCACCCCTATTATTAGTGCTGACTCATCTTTAGTCCCGGTTGGTGTCTCCAACCGGGACTAAAGGTTCATCTTTAGTCCCGGTTGGTGACACCATCCGGGACAAGGTACAAGCCGCACGACATAATGTCGACACTCACCCCTATTATTAGTGTTGTCTGGCCCACTCTGCCGCAATCCCTTTAGTCCCGGTTTGTGACTACATCCGGGACTAAATGTGTGCCGAACAATGATCATGTTTCGCAAAATACCAGACTTGGTATATTGATCATGTTTCGAAAAAACCTTCACAAAATGACCTATCATGTTCGAGGTTTCATGGCTTTCGGTCCAAATGACCGATGTTATGTGCTGAATCATGGCATAGTTTGTGATGTTGTGCCCATATTATGCATGTGTGTGGACATTGGTATGTAGAACAATGTTGCAGGAGGAAGTTTTCCTTTTTGTCGCACAGAAAATCCCTTTTCCATTTTCCGAGCGCAAAAAACGGGTCGTTTTGTGAAGTAACCACCAAAATGCCGTTTCAGAATGCTACCGTCCTATTTTCCTAAAATACTAGACCACCTTACATGGACTATATCCCAACCGGTACATCTCAAACCTTTTCGTCCATCCCGGGTAAAAAGGACAAATGTCTGCCGAATCGGCAGGAAGTGGGTCCGGTTTGTACTACAGGTACATGATCTATCGCCCGTGATTTTTTGAAAAAATCATTTTTAGACTCGCAATATGTGGTTTCTTCAGAGATCCAATGCAAGTTCTAACGATGCCCGTCCCCTATCTTCATGCACACCGGTTCGACCATAGTTAGAAATTCAGATAATTCAAAACGGGCATAATAAATTCAAAAAAAATCCGAACAATGAAAATCCTTCGCGTGGTGTCATATTATGTTACATAGTTGAAAGGAAAAATACCAGACTTGGTATATTGATCATGTTTCGAAAAAACCTTCACAAAATGACCTATCATGTTCGAGGTTTCATGGCTTTCGGTCCAAATGACCGATGTTATGTGCTGAATCACGGCATAGTTTGTGATGTTGTGCCCATATTATGCATGTGTGTGGACATTGGTATGTAGAACAATGTTGCAGGAGGAAGTTTTCCTTTTTGTCGCATGGAAAATCCCTTTTCCATTTTCCGAGCGCAAAAAACGGGTCGTTTTGTGAAGTAACCACCAAAATGCCGTTTCAGAATGCTACCGTCCTATTTTCCTAAAATACTAGACCACCTTACATGGACTATATCCCAACCGGTACATCTCAAACCTTTTCGTCCATCCCGGGTAAAAAGGACAAATGTCTGCCGAATCGGCAGGAAGTGGGTCCGGTTTGTACTACAGGTACATGATCTATCGCCCGTGATTTTTTGAAAAAATCATTTTTAGACTCGCAATATGTGGTTTCTTCAGAGATCCAATGCAAGTTCTAACGATGCCCGTCCCCTATCTTCATGCACACCGGTTCGACCATAGTTAGAAATTCAGATAATTCAAAACGGGCATAATAAATTCAAAAAAAATCCGAACAATGAAAATCCTTCGCGTGGTGTCATATTATGTTACATAGTTGAAAGGAAAAATACCAGACTTGGTATATTGATCATGTTTCGAAAAAACCTTCACAAAATGACCTATCATGTTCGAGGTTTCATGGCTTTCGGTCCAAATGACCGATGTTATGTGCTGAATCACGGCATAGTTTGTGATGTTGTGCCCATATTATGCATGTGTGTGGACATTGGTATGTAGAACAATGTTGCAGGAGGAAGTTTTCCTTTTTGTCGCACGGAAAATCCCTTTTCCATTTTCCGAACGCAAAAAACGGGTCGTTTTGTGAAGTAACCACCAAAATGCCGTTTCAGAATGCTACCGTCCTATTTTCCTAAAATACTAGACCACCTTACATGGACTATATCCCAACCGGTACATCTCAAACCTTTTCGTCCATCCCGGGTAAAAAGGACAAATGTCTACCGAATCGGCAGGAAGTGGGTCCGGTTTGTACTACAGGTACATGATCTATCGCCCGTGATTTTTTGAAAAAATCATTTTTAGACTCGCAATATGTGGTTTCTTCAGAGATCCAATGCAAGTTCTAACGATGCCCGTCCCCTATCTTCATGCACACCGGTTCGACCATAGTTAGAAATTCAGATAATTCAAAACGGGCATAATAAATTCAAAAAAAATCCGAAATATAAGTTCAAAATCCAAACACTTCTTATGTTTAAAGTTTTTCTAAATTCCAAATTGATATTAAAAAAATATAAGTTAATTCATTTTTAATTATAAATGGTTCATATTTTAAATGGTTACATTAATTATTTTTTAAAACAGAAAATGTTTTTGAATTATTTATTTAAATCCAAACACTTTTTATGTTTAATTTTTTTCTAAATTCCAAATTAATATTCAAAAATATAAGATAATTCATTTTAAAAGGTTACATTAATTATTTTTTAAAAATAGAATATGTTTTTGAATTATTTATTCAAATCCATACACTTCTTATATTTAAAGTTTTTCTAAATTCCAAATTAATATTCAAAAATATAAGTTAATTCATTTTAAAAGGTTACATTAATTATTTTTTAAAAATAGAATATGTTTTTGAATTATTTATTCAAATCCATACACTTCTTATATTTAAAGTTTTTCTAAATTCCAAATTAATATTCAAAAATATAAGTTAATTCATTTTAAAAGGTTAAATTAATTATTTTTTAAAAATAGAATATGTTTTTGAATTATTTATTCAAATCCATACACTTCTTATATTTAAAGTTTTTCTAAATTCCAAATTGATATTAAAAAAATATAAGTTAATTCATTTTTAATTGTAAATGGTTCATATTTTAAATGGTTACATTAATTATTTTTCAAAACAGAAAATGGTTTCGAATTATTTATTCAAATCCAAACACTTTTTATGTTTAAAGTTTTTCTAAATTCCAAATTAATTATCATTTAAAAAAACATTACAAATTTAAACCCCAAAATAAAAAATAAGGCGGGAACAGAGAGAAAATAACTGAAAAAATTTGAAAACAGGGGAATACGTCCCGGTTGGAGAAACCAACCGGGACGGAAGAGCCCCCTGCGCGCGCGCCCCTTCACCTGCTGAAAATTGGACTATAGGTCCCGGTTGGTGGCTCCAACCGGGACGTATGCACCTTTAGTCCCGGTTGGAGCCACGAACCGGGACTAAAGGCCCTTTAGTTATAACCGTGCCTCCTCTTCTTCTTCCCTTCCCCACTCACTTCTCTGCCTCTGCCCGCGCCCTCGCCGACGACGACGCCGCCAGGCTGCCCCCGCCACCGCCGCGCGCTCCCCGTAGCGGCTCCGTCGTCAACGCCTCCGCCTCCGGCCGCCGCCCGCGTCTCTTCCCGCACGCCGACGACCGCGCCGCCCGCGCGTCTCCTTCCCCCGACGACCGCCGGCCGCGCCCGCGTCTTTGCTTCCCGTCGACGACGCGCCCACCGCCGCGCGTCTCCTTCCCCCACCGCCGCGCGTCAGGTACGGCGCCGCCCCTCCCTGCCTCTCTGTCCTCCCCCTCCCTCTGCTGCTGGTGGCAAAACAGAGCACCCGAATTAGATTGATTTTTTTTTGAACGGATTACGGGTGCAGAGCACCCGAAATATATTGCTGCAATAATGTCGCTGGAGTACAGGAGGCCTAAGAAATAAAAATTACACAGAGGCCCAGAAAATAAGCACCGAGGACCCTAAAAGAAACTTGAAAAAGCAATCAAGTCCACCATCTTCTTCCTCCTCCAGATCGACGAAGAAGCTCCGGTATCGGCCCGCACCTTGCCACAGGGGACGACCGACACACAGGGCGAAGCAGCGAAGGAGCGGCAGCCCTACTGCCCTTGAGTCCGACGTGTTGACGAAGCATCAGCCGCCAAGAAGCCGCCGGAGAGAAGCTCCCGGATCGAAACCGCCGCGACAGGAAGCCAACACCTACACACCACAAGCCACCACCATGGTCGCTTGGTTCCGGAGTTCCTTGAGTTAGGGTTTGCGCCCCTCGGAACCCCGATTAACTTGTCGAGCATGCTTTAGGGTTACATTCCAATGCACATTAACTTGTCGTATCATCATCATTGCTTGAGCATTGCATCGATTCCATGTGTTGATTGTTTCCCTTTCTTTCCGGTGATTTGGTTCTTCTCGGTAGAATATGATATCGAGATCGAGATCGAAGACCGAGATCAAGACCATAGATAGATCTAATTAAATCACAAGTTTAATTAGAACACCCTAGTAACCCTAACAGGTGATTCCGGAGTTCCTTGAGTTAGGGTTTGCGCCCCTCGGAACCCCGATTAACTTGTCGAGAATGCTTTAGGGTTACATTCCAATGCACATTAACTTGTCGTATCATCATCATTGCTTGAGCATTGCATCGATTCCATGTGTTGATTGTTTCCCTTTCTTTCCGGTGATTTGGTTCTTCTCGGTAGAATACGATATCGAGATCGAGATCGAAGACCGAGATCAAGACCATAGATAGATCTAATTAAATCACAAGTTTAATTAGAACACCCTAGTAACCCTAACAGGTGATTCCGGAGTTCCTTGAGTTAGGGTTTGCGCCCCTCGGAACCCCGATTAACTTGTCGAGCATGCTTTAGGGTTACATTCCAATGCACATTAACTTGTCGTATCATCATCATTGCTTGAGCATTGCATCGATTCCATGTGTTGATTGTTTCCCTTTCTTTCCGGTGATTTGGTTCTTCTCGGTAGAATACGATATCGAGATCGAGATCGAAGACCGAGATCAAGACCATAGATAGATCTAATTAAATCACAAGTTTAATTAGAACACCCTAGTAACCCTAACAGGTGATTCCGGAGTTCCTTGAGTTAGGGTTTGCGCCCCTCGGAACCCCGATTAACTTGTCGAGAATGCTTTAGGGTTACATTCCAATGCACATTAACTTGTCGTATCATCATCATTGCTTGAGCATTGCATCGATGCCATGTGTTGATTGTTTCCCTTTCTTTCCGGTGATTTGGTTCTTCTCGGTAGAATACGATATCGAGATTGAGATTGAAGACCGAGATCAAGACCATAGATAGATCGAAGACCTTTTGTAGCCTTATACTCATGTTCCCCTCTCATAGCCTTAGGGTTTAGGGTTTCTCTTCATTTTTATTATTGTGTATGTATATATTAGGGTTTCACCTTCGATCCGGAAAATATTTGTTAGCCGCTTTGACTTATTCGTAACTTTCTCCTTTAGCCGCTTTGACTTATTCGTTTTTCCACCTATGCAGAAAATATGGACCCACACGTCAGAGACGAAGAAAAGGAAGAGTTGATCCAAGGTGTGATCCGTGGGGAAGATAATTTAGACGTATCAACGTTTCTGAACAACTCCGGTGAGGGTGATCCTCTTTTTACCGGAGTAGACAACTTGTTTGAGGTTGAAGGTGTTGCCTTCCGCGAGGGAGAAGGCGATGCCTTGTGTAATCGAGAAGACGACCGCTCCGGCGAGGTGCATGTAATATAAATCAATTCATTAATTAATCATCTGCTATCTATATAGAAATAGTAACGACGATCTTTCTTCTTTTAGCCCTCCGGATCGAAGGAATCTACTGAAAAGAGCAGACGAGGCCCAACCAAAAAGTTGCAAGACCATGAGAGGTTTAGGATCGAAGATGTCGCTGAAGACGGCAGACCGACAGCTCCCGAAGTTGTCGCAACCAAATTTGTGGCACAATGCGGAGTAATCGTTAGGGACTTAATCCCGATCACCATTAGAAATTGGAATAGGCCTGCTAAAGCGGATGAAGAGGGAACATGTTTATTTGTCCCTAACCACGCCAAAGATTTACTGTGGAAGAGGCTCATGGTTAATTTCAAACTACCGAAGATAGAGCTGGATCCAAATGCGGAGGATCCAGTTGAGGACGCCTTACAACATGGGAGAGCCATGGAGGCTAAGGTCAGGGAGTGGGCTTTGAAGAAGATGGCCCAGTGTTTCACCAACTGGAAGAAAAGATTGCACCTTGACTATGTCGTGAAAGAGAAGACTCCGGATTTCAAGAAGACTCAGTTTCAGAAGATAAAACCATTCTGGGCTGAGTTTGTGGAATACAAGACATCGGAAAAAGCTAAGGAAATGTCTGCAAAGAATAAGCTGAATGCTGCTAACAAGAAGTATCACCATACTATGGGGCAAGGTGGCTACAGGGCTGGCATTCCTAAGTGGGAGAAACTTGAGGAAGAACTGCGTGCTAAAAAGATCACTCCAGAGACAGACGATTGGGTAGAACGTGCAAGGAATTGGTTTTACGGGCATGGGGGCACGTTGGACTCGGAAGGGAGGTGTATATATAACATACGACATAAAGAAGACCCCTTGCCAATCGAGAGGATGAGAAAAGCAGTAAAGGCTGTTAAAGATGGGGACTTCATTCCCGATAGAGAGAATGATGAGCTCACACTCGCCCTTGGAAATAAGGAACATGATGGACGAACACGAGGCACAATAGGCTCCCCATCATGGAGGACTGGGTTTCCCGAAGAGAGGAAGAAATATCCTGATAGAAGCCGTCAGAGGAGTAAGGACAGGGCGGCAGTTGAAGCAGAAAGTCAGAAAGAGCGAATGCGTTTAATTGAAGAACGATTAAAGCAACAACAAGATGAAATTAACTCACTTAAAGAGCAAAGTACTACCGGCCCATCTCAGCAACACACTGCATTCGATGCTACCGGCCTATCGAATAATCGAAAAAGCAGTGTGGCTTCCACCGAGGTCCCGGGTGATGACAATGGCGATGCCGATGATGCACCGACGATGGCTCCTGTTGGCTACCCAGTGGATGATATCACAGAGATGACACACTGCGAGCTACATGTCAAAGTTGTGAACATATCAATGAAGGTGGCGGTCGGCTATGCCTTACCAATTGGACCCACACCAACTTACCACAGTCGTCCGGTTCCAGAGAGCTACGCTGTTGTCGGCGTGGATGAAATCATGCCCACCTTTGAGGTTTTGGATCTTCACTACCCTGCTGGTGAAGGGGATGTGACTGTGCTGGGTGACGCAAAAAACGTCACCATTCTATGGCCGAAGGATTGTATCGTGCTTCGAAATCACACGCCAAGGCCATCTTCGCCGCCGCCTCACCCGTCTCCAGCGAGGTCGTCGCCGCCGCGGCAGCCGTCTTCGTCGCCTCACCCGGCTCCGTCGCCTCACCCGTCTCCGGTGCAGCCATCACCGCGGGAGCCATCGCCGACGCCTCAGGATAAAAAGCGTAAGCGTACCGCTACTGTGCGTCGTAAGCGATCGCCGAAACGTAAACAAGAGCCTCTTCCAAAAGTACCAACGGTTCCTCCCAAGAGAGCTTATGACTGTACTGAAGAGGAGACTGCGGCGATCGTTGATGCGGAAACGACAGCGTTTTTCGCTAAGCTAAGGCGGCCGAAAGAGCCAGAGTTCCCCAGCACCAAAGAAGAAAAAGCCAAAGTGTTGAAAATGCTAGACTCTTCATCAACCCGAGCCAAAGCTGTCATCAGACTATGAGCGTTCTATTCTCAAGTCACATGCGGCACAAAAAGCCTCGAAGAGCAGTACTGATGCAAGCGGGAAATCTGTTGCCCAGCTCGGAGAACAAGCAAAACAGACTTGCGCCCCTCTCAAGGTGATTTCTCAAACCAATGTGGGGTCGAGCAAATATGGGGCCGAAGAGCAGTATGATCCAGAGGTAGTTGCACAATACGGAGAAGCTGTCGCTGCTCAAGGTATGAGTATTGCCCAGTACTTATCCCAGTTAGAGTTCTTCCCCGTGAGTGAAGTAGCATACCAATACCAGTACGGAAAACCTCTCGTCAAACCTGAGGAGGTAAACAATCTTCCAACAAAAATGCGAAGATTGCATAACTGGTACTTGCATGCCACAAAGGCCGGGGCTAACTGGATAGTGCTGAGGGTTACAAAAAAGCATCATGGGAAAGAAAGGGATGACATGATATCCATTGAATTTGATGAACTATTTCAATTATTCAATCAAGACGCCTTGGACAAATCGATCATGAGTGCCTATTGTCTGTAAGTACTAATTCTGTAATTAACTTAGTCTCCATCTATATTATTTTGTTTATTGCATGTATATAATCATACTTTAATATGCAGAATGAAGATTCTCGAATGCAGCAGAGGACAAATCTATGACATTGGCTTCATTGACCCATATTGGGTTCATGAAGCTAATCTCAAAATAAGCCCCCAGGATACGGAGGATAATATAGTACATGCGTTAAGGTTTCAAGAAACCAAAAGGGAAATACTATTTCCTTACAACTTCCAGTGAGTGTTATTGTCTTGTATACAC
This sequence comes from Avena sativa, assembly GCA_916181665.1. Lineage (NCBI taxonomy): Eukaryota > Viridiplantae > Streptophyta > Magnoliopsida > Poales > Poaceae > Avena > Avena sativa. The sequence goes on from OV702279.1 coordinate 325,697,748, forward strand.
TTTCTATTTCGCTTACTCGATGTTAAGTATATAATTGATTAGTTCTGCATTCGCAGGTACCACTATATTCTGTTAATCATTCAACTTGACAAAGGGCGTGTACTAGTCATGGACTCGAAACATAAACCCCTTGAGACGTGGAAGGACATGCAGATACTTCTCCAGCGGTAATTCTAATCATTACGACACTATATCGGCAACGTTCGTGAATTTTATGATATCAAGTACTTAATAACTTATTTTATTCGTTTTCTACGCCGGGCAGCGCTTGGAAACGGTTCACCAAGAAGGCTAGGGGTGTTTGGAAAGAGGAGCTTACATTTCAACCACTAGATGTAAGCACCACTAGCTATATCCGCGCATCTCCTTGATTCTAGTTTTGATACAGTTATTATCATGCTTGATTATTATTTTGATTGAACTCTGTTGTCGTAAAGTGCCTGACGCAGGGACCAGGTAACAATCTATGTGGATACTATGTATGCGAGTTCATCCGGCAGACGTGCGATGAGAAGGGCAGAAATTTAGAGCAACTCCACGTATGTAAACAATTTCTATAGTTTTTAATTACAATCAAATTGTGTTTAGTTTCATATTCATATAGGCTGACTCCTTTTTTAAATCAGATCGAACGTCTATGGGACGGTCTTCTGCCAAAGGATCGCATACGAGCAATACAGGAGGAATTGGCGGGATTCTTGGATGCAGAAGTCCTAGACCCAAAAGGAGAATACTATTCGGCTGTGTATAGACAATAGGGATTGTAAAAATAGCAACTTTCAAGGAATTGGCCGGTAGCATCGAATAGCAACTTTTGTATGTAGTGCATGAACTCGATCCGTGTATTGAATGTAAAATGTTGTCATGATGATCTTGTGTAATATAAGGTTCCTTCATTGATAAGTGCAAAACACTAAATAAACAATAAAACAACCTAAATGAATTCTCTACCGCGGCACAAAAAGTGGCGAAAATGCTGCCGCGGCAACAAAATGTGCCAAAATGAATTCTCTGCCGCGGCAGAGAAATGGGCCAAATCTCTGCCGCGGCAGCAGGTTATTAGTCCCGGTTCGTGTTACGAACCGGGACTAAAGCTCCACCCCCCCTCGCGCTCTGATGCCGCCACGTGTGCCCCCATTTGTCCCGGTTCCGAACCGGGACAAATGCTCCACCCCCCCTCGCGCTCTGATGCCGCCACGTGTGCCCCCATTTGTCCCGGTTGGTGGGGCAACCGGGACTAAAGGTTAGAGCTTTAGTCCCGATTGCCCCGTCCCGGTTGGGCAACCGGGACTAATGGCTCTTACCAACCGGGACGCATGGGCGTTCTCTACCAGTGGATCTTTCGTTTTTTTGCTACTCCAAACTTTAGTCCCGGCCTGTATGAAACTGGGACTAGTGTTAGCACTAGTCCCGCCCTGTGAACTTTGCAACGGCTAGATGGCGCCATATGATTAGTCCCGGTCCGTGGGCAATCTCTAGTCCCGGCTGGTAACACAAGCTGGAACTAGAGCATCTATTTGATTCATGGTTATATGTAGTTTGGGTTCTTGTTATCAACCTCTAGTGTAGGTTCATTTTACCACCCGAGACAATTTATTACCACTATATATCCCTTTTCGACCCAACACAAAAGCATGGCCATTTCCTCCAAGGAATAGCTCAAGTTCATCCTTATTTTTTGTCCAATTTGGTGGCAACTTTCAATCCAAGCTTTGTCAAGATTTGGTGGCATCATCTATCAATCCAAGCTTCTAAAATGGTTAGCAACTTTAATCTTTCATCTCTTATTGTTGCAGTTTAGTTAATGCTCTAGAACTAGAATGAGAGATTTCATGCTTAGAAGTGTAGAGGGAATTTTAGATGTGTAATTTTAAGCATAGCTTGATTATACAAAAAGCTACTGAAAGTTGAGATGTTTATTTTAAGAGTTTTGGATCTCAGAATTGAATAAGGTTTTCACTGCTAGAGTAATAATTAAATAGTCAATATTTTTATGTTAACAGTTTTGTCTAATTCAAAAATTAGTGCATGTAAAATTTTAATATGATAGAAAATCTTAATTCAAAAATTAGTGCATGTAAAAGTAATTGTAGTAAAAATGATCCAAACTTTTTATATGATAGAAAATTTTAATTATACTGCAGATGAGCCGAGAATGGATGTACGACGCTCCCCCAATGTCTGACGCGTTCATTAAAGGCGTGCATTCTTTCCTCGATTTGGCTGAGGCAAACAAGCGGAATGGTTTTATGTGTTGTCCGTGTCGTGTTTGTCGGAATGAGAAGGATTACTCTTCATCCAAAACCATTCACATCCACCTGATTCAATCAGGTTTCATGTCCGGCTATATTTGTTGGACAAAGCATAGAGAAAGCAGAGTTATGATGGAAGACAACGAAGAAGAAGAGAACGATGCCAACTATCCAATGTTTCCTGAATACGGTGGTACTGCACTAGAAGACAATGAACAAGAAGAAGGTGAAGAACAGGCATAAGATTATACTGCCGATGATCTTCGTTAGGCCATTCTTGATGCACGAAGCGAATGCAAAAATGAAAATGAGAAGAAGAAGTTGGAGCGCATGTTAGAGGATCACAAAAAATTGTTATACCCAAATTACGAAGATGGCAAGACAAAGCTCGATACCACACTGTAATTACTGCAATAGAAAGCACATAATGGTTTATCTGACAAGGGATTTGAGAAGCTACTGAAAATTTGGAAGAAGAAGCTTCCAAAGGATAATGAATTGCATGTCAGTATATACGAGGCAAAGAATGTCGTCTGCCCTCTAGGAATAGAGGTGCAGAAGATACATGCATGCATTAATAACCTTATACTATATCACGGTGAGGAGTACGAGAATTTGGTTGCATGCCTGGTATGCGGCGCATTGTGTTATAAGATCAGAAGAGATGACCCTTGTGATGTTGAGGGAGAGCAGCGCCCCAGGAAGAGGGTTCCTGCAAAGGTTATGTGGTATGCTCCTATAATACCACAGTTGAAACGTTTGTTTAGAAAAAAAGAGCATGCCAAGTTGTTGCGATGGCACAAAGAAGAGCGCATGAAAGACTCGATGTTAAGACACCCCGCTGATGGGTCACAATGGAGAAACATCGATAGAGAGTACCCGAGCTTTGCAGATGACGCAAGGAACTTAAGGTTTGGTCTAAGTACAGATGGCATGAATCCTTTTGGAGAGCAGAGTTGCAGCCATAGCACCTAGTCTGTAACTCTATGTATATATAACCTGCCTCCTTGGTTGTGCATGAAGCGAAAGTTCATTATGATGCCAGTGCTCATCCAAGACCCGAAGCAACCTGGCAATGACATTGATGTCTATCTAAGGCCATTAGTTGAAGAACTACTACAGTTGTGGCGCGACGAAGGTGTTCGTATGTGGGATGAGCACAAGCAGGAGCCATTTGACCTACGAGTGTTTTTGTTTGTAACCATCAATGATTGGCCTGCTCTTAGTAACCTTTCAGGACAATCAAACAAGGGATATAATGCATGCACACATTGTTTAGATGATACTGAAAATATATATTTGGATAAAGGTAAGAAGAATGTGCACCTGGGGAATCGTCGATTTCTTTCGGCCAGGCATCCCGCAAGAAAGAAAGGCAAGCATTTCAATGGTGAGGCAGATCACCGGAAGAAGCCTATCCGCCGTACTGGTGATGATATATTTGGTATGGTCAAGGATCTAGAAGTAATCTTTGAAAAGGCCCGGCGGTCAATCTGTTCCAAATGACGTTGACGGACATGTGCCCATGTGGAAGAATAAATCTATATTTTGGGAGCTACCCTATTGGAAAGTTCTAGAGGTCCGCTCTGCAATCGACGTGATGCACGTGACGAAGAATCTTTGCGTGAACCTGCTAGGATTTATGGGCGTGTATGGAAAGACAAAAGATACGCCATAAGCACGGCAGGACCAGCAAGGTATGAAAGACCGAGATGGCGTGCATCCAATAAAGATAGATAAAGGATATCTAAGTGCTGCCATCTATGCTCTTACCAAAGAAGAGAAGGAATTTTTTTTTGAAGTCTTAAGAAGTATGAAGGTCCCTTCTGGCTTCTCGTTGAATATAAAGGGAATAATAAATATGGCAGAGAAAAAATTCCAGAACCTAAAGTCTCATGACTGTCACGTGCTTATGCCACAATTGCTTCCGGTTGCATTGAGGGGGATTCTACCGAAAAATGTTCGACTGCCCATTGTGAAGCTATGTGCATTCCTCAATGCTATTTCCCAGAAGGTAGTCGATCAAGAAATTCTACCGAGGTTACAAAATGATGTGGTCCAGTGTCTCGTAAGTTTTGATCTGGTGTTCCTGTAGGGGTTCGTAGCATGGAAAACAAAAAAAGTATACCGCATGCACACAAACAAGCCAAGATCTATCTACTAGATTATAGCAACGAGTCTATTAGAGTACTCACCCTCGAAGATTCCAAAGCGGTTAACGAGAGCAGATTCTCGTGGGCGATGTAGTCGTACACTTGCCGATCTCAAGATCGCGTAGACGATCCTTCCGGCGCTGCGTTCCGGCAGTGCTTCCGCAGTCGGTCACACGTTCGATACTCGATGAAGACCTTCCTCTCCCTTGTTCCAGCAGGCAGCGAAGGTTGTAGTTCTCCCCTCGCGATTTCGGTAACACGACGGCGTGGTGTCGGAAATAGAGGGAAGATCCCGCAGGGCTTCGCCTAAGCCGGTACGAGTTATGGTGGATCTAGGGTTTCCCGGCGATCTAGGGTTTAGAAGGCCGAGAGGAGGAGGAGGTGTCGGCGGCGACTAGGGCGACGACGACGGGCCGGCGACGGAGCAAGGCGGTGGCGGCGCACGGGTGTGGGGAGAGCTAGGGCTTGGTGTTTGGGGCAGCCCTCCCCCTCTATTTATGAGAGGAGGCAGCCTTGGGAGGGGTGGGTTTGAATCCAAACCCAAACCCAAGTTGGATTGAGAGAAGGACTCTTTCCTTCTTCCACTAGGAAATCATTGTTCCAGTTTGACTTTTCAAACTTCTCGTTTGACTTTCAGTTTAGAGCTTTAATTCTCTCTTGCAAATGCCCAAACCAAGTGACCTAGGATATGATCCAATCGTTCCACTTATCCATGACATATTCATGGACCATTTCCCTTCTGGTCTGGTGAACCTTCTAGACCCTTCTATAACCTCTCTGATGAAAACATCGGAATCTTTCCCGAACTTCGGAATCGGACTTTCCTTATATGAATATTATTCTCCGGACCATTCCGGATCTCCTTGTGATATCCCGGATCCCATCTGAGACTCCGAACAACATTCGGTATCCCTACTAACATTACATATCTACTAAACAACATCGAATCCTTAAGTGTGTCTCCCTACGGTTCGTGAATTATGCGGACATGACCGAGACACTTCTCCGATCAATAACCAATAAAGGAATCTGGAAATTCATATGGCTCCCACATATTTCTATGATTACTTTGCGATCGAATGAACCACTTACATACGATACCAATTTCCCTTTGTCTCGCGATAGTTTACTTATCCGAGGTTTGATCGTCGGTATCTCTGCATACCTAGTTCAACCTCGTTACCGATAAGTACTCTTTTCTCGTTCCCGTGATATGTGATCCCTTGTGAGCCAGTCACATGCTTGCAAGCTAATTGGATGACATTCCACCGAGAGGGCCCAGAGTATATCTATCCATCATATGGATGGACAAATCCCACTCTTGATCCATGTGCCTCAACACATACTTTCCGAACACTCAATGCCGCCTTTATAGCCACCCAGTTACGGTGTGGTGTTTGATGTCATCAAAGCATCCTTCTGATGATGGTGATTAGTATGATCTCATGGTCGAAGAAATTAGGTTTCTATGTATCAGAAAGCTTATAGCAAATGAACTATTGAAATGACTTGATCTTAATGCTACGCTTATCTATAGGAGTATGTCCATCATACCATTCTCCTAATGATATGATCTTGTTGTTAACAACATCTCAATGTTCATGATCGGAAAACCACGTTCATCTATTAACCAACAAGCTAGTATTACAAAGAGGCTTACTAGGGACTCTAATTTAGTTTACAAATCACACAAGTATTAATGTTTCCGATTAATACTATTATAGCATAAATGTATACATTTATCATAAACACAAAGATATAACAATAACCACTTTTATTATTGCCTCTAGGGCATATCTCCAACAGTTCCCACCATCCTTCTCCAATATTATGACGCATCTGCTGGTACACCTAGTTGACGAGATTACCATTTTGGGTCCTGTATTTCTACACAATATGTTCCCCTTTGAGAGGTTCATGGGAGTCTTGAAGAAATATATTCATAACCATGCTAGGCTAGAAGGAAGCATCTCGAAGGGCTATGGAACAGAGGAGGTCTTTGAGTTTTGTGTTGACTTTATTCCTGACATTAAGTCGATTGGTGTTCCTGAATCATGGCATGAGGGGAGACTGGGTGGAAAAGACACACTAGGAAGGAAATCAATAATACGTAGGGACGAACATTCTTTCACTCAAGCATACTACATGGTTCTGCATAATTCCACCTTGGCAGCTCCGTATATAAAGGAACACAAGAATATTGTACGCTCAAACAACCCGGGAAAGCATGACTCCTTGATTAGATATGAACACATGAATAGTTTTGGCGGTTGGTTGCAAACACATCTCATGAATAACAACACTGTTTTTGATAAGTTGTACTTGTTGGCCAGCTCACCATCTTCGACTATATGGACTTTCTAAGGGTACGAGATAAATGGGAATATATTTTACACGATCGCCCAAGATAAAAAGAGCACCAACCAAAACAGTGGTGTCCTCTTTGATGCAAAAAACGACAATGGGTAAAAGGACACATATTATGGTTACATATAGGAGATATGGGAACTTGACTATGGACCTGTTTTGAAGGTCCCTTTGTTTCAGCGCAAATGGGTCAAGCTAATAGGAGGCGGGGTTGAGCTAGACAAAAAATACAGAATGATAACAGTGGATCTCAATAATATTGCGTACATGAACGAACCATTCGTCCTAGCCAACGATGTGTCTCAGGTTTTCTATGTGAAGGACATGTCTACCAAACCAAGAAAAAGAAAATATAAGCAAATAATGAGCCAAAGCGCCACATAGTTCTTTCAAGGAAAAGAAACATCGTAGGAGTGAAGGACAAGACAGAGATGTCAGAAGATTATGACGACTTTCATAAAATTCCACCGTTTAAAGTGAAGGATGACTCAAACATCATGTTACCTGATGAAGATGCTCCATGGTTAAGACCACATGGTCATAAGCAAGTCATATGATGTATTCTGAATTTTGCTCAGTTGTTATAGCTGGTCATGTCGATAAACCCATACATGGTAGGTAAAACATAATCACATGGCCATTACGATAAGCGACAACACCATGCATGAACCGATCGACAACACAGCTCACACAAAGACACGACGTCAAACTCAATAGGAACACACCAGTCACCACTAGCTAGAGAACTACGCAGGCGCCTATCCGCCAAATCCTAGGTAGTAGATCAGCCGGCATATCGTCTGCCGCCCGACCAAGTTTCAGAGGAATTCCACGTTCAACCGTATGAGCTGCTATGTGTCGTCACAGATCGAGCGAGGAATCTAGGGCCCACATCGACTGCATGCTGAAAATCTTAATACGTAACAGTTAGTTAGGCCCCATTTGGAACAAAGAAAAAACATACTCCCTCCGTTCTAAAATAGATGTCTCAAATTTGTCGAAATTTGGATAAATCTAGACACTATTTAGTATATAGGTTTATCTAAATTTTGACAAATCTAAGACATCTATTTTAGGACGGAGGGAGTACTAGGAAATAATGAAGGATAGGATTTCTATCTATAAGAAAATTTCCTTTTTTTTTTGCCAGGTATTAAGAAAACTTCCTTTGGTGCCGATTGGAACATGGGAACAATTAATAGGGGATCCTAGATTCCTTTTAAAATTGATATATGGAATAGCCTATTTTTAAAATTTCGAAACCGAAACTACCACACGATGAATAGCTATCCGATTTGTGTACGACGGCCGATCCAATGATGCTGGTGCATGCAGCGAGCTTGATGGATGGCTCCCTTGCATTGTCCACTACTAGAAAAACCATCTTCGGTTCGACGCGAACAAGACCAGCAGCCCCGGTCTGACATAGTCCGCGACTAGTGGAAGCAAATGTCCCGGAACGTGAGGCCTCTAACAGCTAGAAACGGCCGTAGTCACTAGTCCCGGGCCGGACCAGGTCATTAGTCCCGGTCCGTAAACGGCCCGGGACTAATAATCTGGAGCAGGCCAGCTGGTCCTTTCGTGGACTATTAGTCTCGGGTCGTATCACGGCCTGGGACTAGTTGTCCACCATTATATATTCTGCCTCCTGTCCTGCTGCCCTAAAGCATATGGTGGCCATTTTTCTCAAAGAAGCAAGAGAGTTCATGCCATTTTTTTCTCAAGATTTGTCAAAATTTAGTTTGCAACACCTAAATCCAAAGCTTTAAAAGGTCAGAACTTTATTCTTTCATCTCTTATTGCTACTTTAGCTCTATAATGCTCTAAAAGTATAGAGATATGGATCAATGCATGCATGCTCTGGAAGTAGCTAGAAGGATTTTGATATATATGTGTAACAAATTTTGATTAGGCACATAGTTACTGAAAATTTGAAATGTGTAATTTTAGAGTTTCAGAGCTTAGAATGGAATGAGATTTTCACTGATAGAACAATAATAAAAAACACCACATTTATCATGTTGATTGTTTTCTCCAATTCACAAATTGGTGCATGTAAATTTTTCAAAATTCAAAATTAATGCTCTAGAAGCTCTCAATATAACTTGTAATAATTTTATCATGTTGTGTAATGGTTTTTGATATACTTTTACTATAATGCAGATGGTCCGGGAATGGATGTACGATACTGACCGACTTTCTGGCGAGTTCATTAATGGCGTGCATGAATTCATCCGTGTTGCTGATGCAAACAAGCGCAATGGTTTTGTATTATGTCTATGTAATGGATGTAGGAATCAGAAGGATTACTCTGACTCAAAAACCCTTCACAGCCACCTGTTGAAGTCCGGCTTCATGCCCAGTTATAATTGTTGGACCAAGCACGGAGAGAGAGGGGTTATAATGGAAGACAATGAAGAAGAGGAGGAGGATGACAACTATCATGGTTTCCCTGAGTACGGAGATACTTCCATGGGGGATGCTGAAGGGGAGGATGAAGAAGAGACACATGATGAACCCGTTGATGATCTTGGTCAGACCATTGCCGATGCACGAAGAGATTGTGAAACTGAAAAGGATAGGGAGAAGTTCAATCACATGTTAGAGGATCACAAAAAGTTGTTGTACCCAAATTGCGAAAATGGTCTAAAAAGTTGGGCAGCACACTGGAATTGTTGCGATGGAAGGCTGAGTGTGCTATACCTGACTCCTCATTTGAAAAGTTGCTGAAAATGATGAAGAATATGCTTCCAAAAGATAACGTATTGCCCGCCAGTACATACGAAGCAAAGAAGGTTGTCTGCCCTCTAGGGTTAGAGGTTCAGAAGATACATGCATGCCCTAATGACTGCATCCTCTACCGCAGTGAGGAGTATGAGAATTTGGATGCATGCCCGGTATGCACTTCACTTCGGTATAAGATTAGACGAGATGACCCTGGTGACGTTGAGGGCGAGCCCCCCCCCCCCGGAAGAGGAATCCTGCCAAGGTGATGTGGTATGCTCCTATAATACCACGGTTGAAACGCTTATTCAGAAACAAAGAGCACGCCAAGTTGTTGCGTTGGCATAAAGAGGAAGGTAAGTCAGACGGGATGTTGAGACAACCCGCTGATGGGTCGCAATGGAGAAAAATCGATAGAAAGTACCCGGACTTTGTAGATGACGCAGGGAGTTTAAGGTTTGGTCTAAGTACAGATGGCATGAATCCCTTTGGGGAGCAGAGCTCCAGTCACAACACCTGGCTCGTGACTCTATGCATCTATAACCTTCCTCCTTGGGTGTGCATGAAGCGGAAGTTTATTTATGATGCCAGTGTTGATCCAAGGTCCGAAGCAACCCGGCAATGACATTGATGTGTACCTAAGGCCATTAGTGGAAGAACTTTTATAGTTGTGGCACGAACCCGGGATACGCGTGTGGGATGAGCACAAGAAGGAAGAATTTAACCTCCGAGCATTGCTTTTCGTAACAATCAATGATTGGCCTGCTCTTAGTAACCTTTCAGGACATTCAACCAAGGGATACAATGCATGCACACACTGTTTAGATGAGACTGAAAGTATATATTTGGAACATTGTAAGAAGAATGTATACAATAAGCATCGTCTATTTCTTTTGGCCAAGCATCCCTTAAGAAAGAAAGGCAAGCATTTCAACGGTCTAGCATGTCACCAGACGAAGCCTAAGGTGCGTACTGGTGCTGATATATTTGATATGGTCAAAGATTTGGATCAAATGGTAACCTTTGGAAAGGGTCCTGGAGGAAAATCTGTTCCGAAGGACGCTGAAGGACACACACCCATGTGGAAGAAGAAATCTATATTTTGGGAGCTACCATATTGGAAATTCTCAGAGGTCCGCTCTGCAATCGATGTGATGCATGTGACGAAGAATCTTTGCGTGAACCTGCTAGGCTTCTTGGGCGTGTATGGGAAGACAAAAGGTACACCGGAAGCACGAAAGGACCATTAACGTATGAAAGACTCAGATGGCCTGCATCCAGAATGGTTTCAAGGTCATGCCAGCTACGCTCTTACCAAACAAGAGAAGGAAATATTTTTTGAATGCCTAAGCAGTATTAAGGTCCCGTCTGGCTTCTCGTCGAATATAAAGGGAATAATAAATATGGCAGAAAAAAAGTTCCAAAACCTAAAGTCTCATGACTGCCACGTGATTATGACGCAAATGCTTCCGATTGCATTGAGGGGGCTTCTACCAGATAATGTTCGAGTACCCATTGTGAAGCTATGTGCATTTCTCAATGCAATCTCTCAGAAGATAATCAATCCTGAAGATCTACCATGGTTACAGAATGATGTGGTCCAATGTCTTGTCAGTTTTGAGTTGGTGTTCCCACCATCCTTCTCCAATATTATGACGCACCTGCTGGTTCACCTAGTCGAAGAGATTTCCATTCTCGGTCCTGTATTTCTATACAATATATTTCCCTTTGAGAGGTTCATGGGAATCTTAAAGAAATATGTTCGTAACCGTGCTAGGCCAGAAGGAAGCATCTCCAAGGGCTATGGAACAAAGGAGGTCATTGAATTTTGTGTTGACTTCGTTCCTGACCTTAGGACGATTGGTCTTCCACAATCGCGGTATGAGGGGAGACCGAGTGGAAAGGGTACTCTAGGAAGGAAATCAATAATATGTAGGGACGAACATTCTTACACCGAAGCACATTACACCGTTCTACAGAATTCTATCTTGGCAGCCCCATATATCGAGGAACACAAGAAAATCTTACGCTCCAACAACCCTGGAAAGCATGACTCTTGGATTAGAGATGAACACACGAAGAGTTTCGGCGGTTGGTTGCAACATCTCATCAAAAACAACACTCTTGGATATCAGCTATACTTGTTGTCTAGGTCACCATCTTCGACTATATCGACTTTCCAAGGGTACGAGATAATTGGGTATACATTTTACACGATAGCCCAAGATAAAAAGAGCACCAACCAAAACAGTGGTGTCCGCTTTGATGCAACAGACAACAATGGGTCAAAGACCACATATTATGGTTACATAGAGGAGATATGGGAACTTGACTATGGACCTACTTTTAAGGTCCCCTTGTTTCGGTGCAAATGGGTCAAGCTGACAGGAGGAGGGGTTGACGTAGACAAGAAATACAGAATGGCATCGTTGGATCTCAACAATCTTGGGTACTTAGACGAACCATTCGTACTATCCAATGATGTGGCTCAGGTTTTCTATGTGAAGGACATGTCTACCAAACCTAGAAAAGGAAAAAATAAGAAAAAGAATACATCAGACGATGAGCCAAAGCGCCACATAGTTCTTTCAGGAAAAAGAAACATCGTGGGAGTGGAGGACAAGACAGACATGTCAGAAGATTGTGATAAGTTTCATGAAATTCCGCCCTTCGCGGTGAAGGATGACCCAAGAATCATGTTAATGAATGAAGATGCTCCATGGATACGACGGGATCAGAAAGGAACACACGCAAAGAAATGATATGTAATAATTGTAACATTTTATGAGTGAAGATGCTCCATGTGTCCATTTTTATAGTGTTGTCTACAAACAATCTTGAGTGTGTTAGTCCCGTTTTGTGGCTAGACCGGGACTAAAGGAGGGCCTTTAGTCCCGATTCATACTTACCATTAAGATCTGATCTCCAAACGTGTGAGGTCACATATTAGGGAGTGCCTCTATGACCAGTTTCTTGGAGATGCCAGAGGACTGGGTATTCTTCGTCATCGTCATCGTCACCTGCCACTCCGGGGATCCTCAGCCCATCCATGGCATATACTAGGGGCCATTCCAGCCTCGGATTCACGGCGGGCGGGGGAGGGGTCTCCTGGAAGACGATGTCGCTACCGGCGGGCCGGTGTGGGGCCTTTTTGTGGCTCTGTGGTAGGTGGACTCGTGGGCACCGCAGGCGAGGATGGTCTCCCCCGGCGATGTAGCGCATCACTCTGATGATAGTACGGTTCGCCCACCACTGATGACGGCCGGCTTCGTTGTGGTTCACCGGGTGCGGGCCATCACCCTCGTACCTGGCGAGATCCCTTTCCCGCCTATTAGCAAAGAAGGCATTCCAGGTGTCGTAGTTGTCGGGATCCCACTGGGGATCCATCCGCTGCTCCGGTGTGAGCTCGTGGTAGAAGTGGTTTGTGATGGCCGCCTGGCGGGCGGAACCTTAAGGGACAAGAGGGACAGGAACCCCTCCAGCGCTCAGCATCCAGCCGGCGAGCGGCTGGTAGCCCGGAGGACAAGGGTAGATCGAGGCGCACAGCGCCTCGGTCTCCTCGAGGGTCAGAATAGCCCAGTAGGCGTTGTCCATTGTTCTAAGAGAGGAAGGTGTGGATGTGTGGATAGCCATGGCGATATCGCCCTAGATATAGAGGGAAAGGGCGGGAAAACTTGGCGTGAAGCTTTGGGAAATGGCGGGAAATATCTTTAGTCCCGGTTAGTGACTACATCCGGAACTAAAAGCTCTCGTAGAAAGGAAAGGGCGGGAAAACTTGGCGGGAAGTGGTGCGAAATGGTGGGAAATGGCGGGAAATATCTTTAGTCCCGGTTTGTGACTACAATCGGGACTAAATGGATATTATATTAAGATTCTTTATATTTTCTGATAATAATAGACATATTATTTGTTTTATTTGGATTATTACAATAAAAGATATGATTTTCCAAAGTTTTATATTTGATTTGAATTAAAAAAAGAAAAATTGCAAAAAAAATAATTTATAAATGATGCAAACAGATAAATGGATATTATATTAAGATTCTTTATATTTTCTGATAATAATAGACATATTATTTGTTTTATTTGGATTATTACAATAAAATATATGATTTCCAAAGTTTTATATTTGATTTGAATTAAAAAATAAAATTTACAAAAAAATAATTTATAAATGATGCAAACAGATAAATGGATATTATATTAAGATTCTTTATATTTTTCTGATAATAATAGACATATTATTTGTTTTATTTGGAGTATTACAATAAAAGATATGATTTTCCAAAGTTTTATATTTGATTTGAATTAAAAAAAGAAAATTTACAAATGAAATAATTTATAAATGATGCAAACAGATAAATGGATATTATATTAAGATTTTTTTTTCTGATAATAATAGACATATTATTTGTTTTATTTGGATTATTACAATAAAAGATATGATTTTCCAAAGTTTTATATTTGATTTGAATTAAAAAAATAAAATTTACAAATGAAATAATTTATAAATGATGCAAACAGATAAATGGATATTATATTAAGGTTCTTTATATTTTTCTGATAATAATAGACATATTATTTGTTTTATTTGGATTATTACAATAAAAGATATGAGTTTCCAAAGTTTTATATTTGATTTGAATTAAAAAAAGAAAATTTACAAAAAAACAATTAGTCGCGGGTTGTGGCTGGACCCGGGACTAAAGGATGCCTACGCGTGAAAACGAAGCGGCCAAAAAAACCCTTTAGTCCCGGGCCGTGGCTTAACCCGCGACTAAAGGGGGGTCTTTAGTCACGGGTTAAGCCACAGCCCGCGACTAAAGACTCTTTAGTCCCGTCCCTTGGCTTAGCCCGAGACTAACGGGGTGGTCACTATATATTTCATGCTAGGGGAGGCCGGTGCTGCCCACCAGCACTTGGCATTCCTCGACGAAGACGAAGACGAAGCACTCACAGGCGACGACGCAATGCAACGCAGGGAAGGTGTTGTCCGCCGCCGCCGTGCCGCTCCGCCGTGTGTGCTCCAGCGTGCCGCCGCCTCGCCGCTAGCCTTATCTCGTGCCGTCGTGCCTTCTCTCGTGCCTCCGCGCGCCTCGCCGGCGCTTCCTCGCCGTGCCGCCGCGCGCCGTCACGTGCTGCCGCCGCAACTTCGATCGGTGTGCTCGCGAGGGAGGGGTACGGGCGGCCGTTGGATGTTTTTTTTGTAATTATTAGTTAGCTATAGGGTTAGTATTATAGTTTTTGTTTTAGGATTATAGTTTTTGTTTTATTTAGAATTAATTATAGTTTTTGTTATTAATTAGGATTAGGATTATATTGTTAGCTAGGGTTAGGATTAATTATAGGATTATAATTAGCTAGAGTGTTAGAATTAAGATTATTGTTAGGATTATAATTAGGATTATATTGTTAGCTAGGGTTAGGATTATTATAAAAAGGATTATAATTAGGATTATTAGGGTTTTTTGTTTTTTTCTATAGTATTTTATAGTTTTTTTATAGTTAGGATTATTATAATTAGGATTATTAGGGTTTTTTGTTATATTTTTTCTATAGTTTATTTATATTTTTTTATAGTTTTTTATATTAGTTTTTTTGTTGTTTTAGTTATTAAGATTATTGTTTTACCGCAAATAATGTTAGGGTTATTTTTTTTGTTTCAGTTATTAGGATTATTGTTTTTTCTAACCTATTTAATTCTTTTTTAATAGATAATTAGTCATGGATCCATCCGAAGATCCTGGTCGCATCGGTGAAGGTTTTCTTCAGGGCATGATAAGAGGTGAAATTCCTCTTAATATTACTACCGGCAAAGATATTTTGCTCGAGGAAGAGATATCCTCATATCTGAATCCATCCGGTGATGGACTAGAGGAAAACCTAATGTACCAAGGGGAAGACCAGATGGACAAAGGGCAAACAAATGACAGCAATAATGATGGCCCCTCGACAGGATCCGGCGAGGTACATATATATATATATATAAAGTCTCGTGTTACCTCTATTCATTAACTGATCTAGATATATATTAATCACTCTCTATTCTTCTTTTAGACCACCGGATCGAAGCAATCGACATCTCGAACGAAACGAGGGCCGAACAAAAAGTTGGATGGTAATCAGAGGTTCACCATCGAAGAAATAGATGATGATGGTGAACCGATTGCTCCAGAGAAGCACCGGAGGATGTTCATAAATCAATGCGGGATGCTTGTTAGGGACAACCTGCCGATCACCATCCAAAAATGGAATCAGTCAAAGAAATTCGGTGAAGAATCTAGCTATGTCACCGATGATGCCAAAGATGACCTTTGGCAGAAGCTCATAGCGCATTTCATACTACCTCCAGAGTATGAAGAATTTGAGGTAGATGGTATTACCCCAAGGCCGGGTGGGCTTGAAAATAGAGCGAAAGTGAAGGAGTGGGCTCTGAGCAAGATACCTGAACTGTACCGGAACCACAAGAAAAGTTTATACGCGAAATATGTCGCGAAAAAGAAAACTCCAGACTTCAAAGGAGTAAACGATAAGTTGAGAGAACAGTGGCCCGATTTTGTACAGTACAAGCAATCTGATAAAGCAAAGGCAAAGTTGGCAAAGAACGCGTTAAATGCTGCCAACAAGAAATACCATCATAAAATGGGGACAGGTGGCTACAAGAGTGTCGTCCCTAAGTGGGAAACTATGGAGAAGAACATGAGGGCTAGAGGCGTCACTCCTGGTACAGATGTATGGCCCGAGAGGTCAAAGCACTGGTGGTACAGGCACGGGGGATCCTTGGACCCAGAAACAGGGAAGACATTGTTTCATGATAAACTTCTAAAACCCTCCCAAGACCTTATTAAAGCAATGAATGATGCTCAATTGGGATTGTTCCGTCCTGAGAGAGAGAACGACGAGCTGACACGCGCCCTAGGGAATCCTGAAAAGGGAGGGCGAACACGAGGCAAAGGCGCCGGTGTCTCGTGGAAGAAAGGGTTTCCTCAGTACGATGCCAGTTACAGAAGCCGTCAGAGAAAGAAGGAACGGGAGGCAGACCGGATCTCCAGGGTAGAGCAGGACCTAGCTAATCTGAAGAACCTCATGCATGAAATTAGCCAAAGGCCGCCGTCGTTAACTCACCCGCGTTCTGATGATCCTGCATTGGATCTTAGCCAGCGGAGAAGCAGCGTGGCTTCCACGGAGGTCCGGGCGGATGATCAAGCACTGCTGGATGATGCACCGGCTCCTCACTACCCCGTGGATGATGTCAGAGAGATGGCATAATGTGAGCTACATCAGCCAATGAACAACCTGTCCTTCAAGGTGGCGATCGACACTGCTTTACCTTGTCTACCTGGAGCACTCCACCATTCACTTCCGATTCCACCAGGCTATGCTCGTGTCACGGTGGATGACATAGTGGAGGATTTTGCGGACCTAGAGATTGAAATCGCTACGCCTGAAGGACTTACGAAACTAGGCGATGTCAAGCGCAACATCATTCTATGGAATAAGAAGTACATCAAGTTTCCAGGCTCGGCGCCAAGGCCACCGACTCCGAGGAATCCAAGTCAACCTCCAAGTCCACCCCAACCCGATTATCGCCAACCTCCAAGTCCACCCCACCCCGCTAACGATCGCCGCAGCAGGAGTACATCAACTCGATCTCCGCCTCCGCGCAATACTCGATCTACGCCTCCTCCTCCGTGCAATAATACTACCTCGTCGAAGAAACGGAAGTTCGATGGTCCCCCGCGCCCCACATCGAAGAAAGGTCAAACGGCGAAGATAGTCGACATCCCACCGGCTCTTCCAAAGAGACCTTATGACAAGACCGATGAGGAAACTAACGCGGATGTGGCTGCCCAAGTTAAGGCGCATTTTGCACCCAAAAAGGCTGAGCCAAAGCCGGTATATAATGAAAAAACAAAAAGTGGGCTAAGTCCTTTCTTGAGCAACCATCCCAGATATTGATAAATCTGGAATCAGACTATGACCGGGAGATTATTAAGCAAGCACAGAATAAAAAATCACAAGTGCAAAAAGCGGGAAGCAAGTTGCCCAGCTCGGAGCACAAAAGAATCAATCGGTTGCCCCGCTCAAAGTCATTTCAGACCTCGACAAGGCCTTCAGAGCTGAAATGGATATGGACATGCAAATAATAGACCCTAGAGCCTGTAATAATGCCGCACTTATGGGAATCACTGTATCGCAGGCCAAAGCACTTGCTAACGAAGCAAATATGTCTCTTGGTCAATATTTAGGATATGAAGATACGCCAGTGGGTCAAATAGTACGGCAGTATGTCCAAGGGGAGTCTCTAGTCAGTAATGTGGAGCTCGCGCGTTTATCCACACATATGCGAAATCTGCACAAATGGTACATGTCGCAAGCAGGAAAAAAGCATCAGAAAGATTGGTTTTCGGTGGACGTTAGAAATGAGCATCATTTCAAACCATACTCGATACAGGTTCAAATGACCAAACTGTTTCAGTTATACAACCAGCGTGCCCTCAAAAATTTTATCATTGGTTGCTACTGTCTGTAAGTTATTTATTTCTATAATTAAGTTTGTAGCTCAGCTCGTTCATTGCATTTAATATATTATCCTAACTATATATCCTTTTGTATGATGATATTATATTCTGCAGAATGAAGATGCTTGAATGCAAAAGAGCTAGAAGATACGACGTTGGGTTTATTGACCCATATATCGTTAATGAATATACGTTAAATAATCACCGTAAGGACGTGGAGGAAGACATGTGCAGGTTCTTAACCGAGAATAATTTTGTTAAGGAAATACTATTTCCTTACAACTTCAAGTGAGTGTTTATATCTTGTACATATTTTATTTTTGCTTACTGGATGAGCTATGCATGTATGCTTATATAAACGTCCGCAGATTCCACTAGATCTTGCTAAACATTCAAGTTGACAACTCCCTAGTTAAAGTCCACGACTCATTAAGTTGGGACCAAGAGCAGTGGAGCGACATGAAAGCAATGCTCCATAAGTAATTTCAATCATTATCGCATTATATCGTCCTCTTTCATTCATTTCCTGATATCAAGTAACTAATAACTCCTTTGTTCATTTCCTTTGCCGAGCAGGTGTTGGACACGGTTCAGACAGAAAATATCAGGTCCATTCAAAGAGGAGTTTATAAAATGGTGAAGAGTTTAAAGCAGCCACCAGAAACTCATTTATGTGGATACTGCGGCTGCGAGTACATCCGCGAGTTGACCAGTGAGCGGAAAGTTGACTCACATTATATTTATGATTTGCGAGAGAAACTAGAGTCAGACCAGCGCATAAGAGCAATTCAAGAGGAGCTGGCGGGATTTATGATGAAGGAAGTCCTTGATGTACATGGAGAGCATTATGCGGATGACGTGGAACTCGATTTGTCTTAGTCATCTTCATGTAGCTGATATGATATATATATTCATCAATGACCATGTAATTTCAAAACATTTCTTCCTTTTGATATGATTAATTATATGTATGCTTGCAAGGGATCGATTAATTATATAAATGCATCGACGTGTAGTGTGTATGTAGTAACGTATAATATGTATACTGAAATATATGTTTAAATTATAGTGAAACACAAAACGGAAAATGAACGAAAGGGCAGGAAACCTTTTAGTCCCGGGTGGTGTTACGGCCCGAGACTAGAGGGTTTCCGCCCCCCCACGGCGCTGAAACAGTCATGTGGCTGTTATCAGTCGCGGGCCATAGCGAGACAGGACTAGAGCCCCCCTCTAGAGGCCCTTTTACCCAAGGGGTTGTGGGTTTTTTTCTACCAATGGGGGCTTTCCCTTCACCGCCCCCATGGGGGTGGTCCACAGGGTTCATAACTACCCCTCTTACTACGGGTCGTTTGCCTAGCCAACACTTAGATCCGGCTCTACCCAAACTTTTTTGGTTCACCCCAACATTACCCACTTGTCCGACTGTTGCTAAGCAGTTTTGCGATACTAAACGGACCTCCCCAGATGGTAATCTTAAAGTGGCCGATTTACCCTCTTTTGCAATCAGTTTCGCTACAGCACCTGCTGCTCTAGCTAATTGCCCATCCCTTCCACGTGTGATTTCTATGTTATGCATGGCCGTGACTAAGGGCATATCGGTTGAAGTAGATTCTTCTTTTCTCTCAAAAAACCCCTTCCCAAACTGTACAAGGTTTAGGGTTTAGGGCAGTCCCAGGCCCAAAACCGGGACTAGAGTCAGTTGCGGCCCGAGACTAGAGGCCCTTTTTCCACCAGTGGTCGTGCCGACATCGGACAATTGTGTCGTGTGTGTATAGTACGGTTCTTAAAATTTTGAGGTATATACACATTTAGTCCCACATCTTGTATCGTAGGAGCGTTTTAGTCCCACATCTTGCAAAGTGAGCAAAACTAGTACCACAACTTGCATCCTTAAAACATTTTAGTCCAATTTTATTAAATTTCAGCAAGTTTGAATAAGTTTGACTAAATTCGTCCATAATTTTTTCAAAATAATCGCTACATATTTTCTCTAACATTTATGTCCTTGACGTGGACAGATAAACCCACGTATCAGTACAGATACAAATAAAATAGTTAAAAGTTAGAGGGACTTGAACTCAAAACCTTTGCATAGCTAGACACCAACACAATCCACTACGGCAAGAGATGCTTTTGGTTTAAAAGGAGGACGTAATTTTTTATATAACATGAAACGGTAAAAAGTGCAACTGAAAGTATCGAAAACAACTTTAAAAAATATATATACATGTGAGAAAAGATGATGTACAGATTTTTATTATGCAAAATTTCAATCCAACTGATTTGTATTGGGCTACACACAAAAAAAGACAATTCTAATATGATTTGATGGTGCACAATTTGCAAACCTAACTCTATTTTTTTCTTTTCTATGTAACCGAGAATACAAATCATTTCAAATTGAAAATTTGCATCTTTTTTTTGATTTTTTCACAACTTTAGAATAGTAATTTTGTGAATTTCATTTTGCCATGCCGCCGGAGGACCTCGGTCGCGCCGCCGCAGCCGCACTCTCCTTAGCAAGTCGCCGGCCAAGGCCTGAGCGTCCCTGCCAGAAGCAGCCGCACCGCATTGGGAGCACGTGCCTGTCGCGCTGCCGTCACCGCACTCTCCCTAGCAGGTCGCCAGCCAAGGCCTGAGCATCCTCGCCAGAAGCAGCCCCTCCGCCGCACCGCCCTAGGACCACGTGCCTAGCCGCCAGACGAGTCTATCGTTAACTCCATGCCGCAACGTCACCAGCAGCACCACCCCGCGATGGCTCTCCATCACCGGGTAGAGGGAGTTCCGCCGCCTTCGGACCGCTCGAACTTTGTCAAGCGGCGGCGGGGTAGGAGGAGAGAAGGAGGGACGAGGCTGTGGGAGCTAGGGTTAGCTTCTCCACCACCCTCGCATGTGGCGACACGAGACACGATGGGAAATCCCTCCATCGTCAGGCAATGCTAGCCAGCTCAACGGATATGAAACAAAAAAGTTATGTATACTAAACGTGTGCGCACACACGAGTGAAGTGAATCTTGATTGAGTGAGTATATACGTCCGGGCTACATGTAATCCTTTATTTTGGATATTCAAAAATATTGTTCTAAAGTTGTGATTTTTTAAAAAAAGATGCAAATTTTTAATCCGAAATAATTTGTATTCTAGGCTAGATAAAAAAAACTAGATCTAGCGATGCAACTGGTTTTCAAAATGTTCCCTATATATTGTGCGCCTTCAGATCACGTTACAATTGTCTTTTTGTGTGTAGTCCAATACAAATCAGTTGGGTTGAAATTTTGCACAATAAAAATTCTTACATCATTACCTACATGTATATATACTTTTTAAGGTGTTATCATACTTTCAATTGTATTTTTACCATGCGTGCGTGCTTTCATGTTATATAAAAGAATTATGTCCTCCTATTAAAGCAATAGCACCTGTTGCTGTAGCGGCTTGTGCTGGTGTCTAGCAATGCATAGGTTTTAAGTTCGAGTCCAACAATGTTTTGGAGTTTTAACTATTTTATTTGTACCTGCTCACGCAAGGACGCAAATGTCAAAGAAAAATATATAGGGATATTTAAAAAAATATTGACGAATTTTGTTAAACATGTTGAAATTTAATAAAATTGAACTAAAATGTTCTAAGGATACAAGTTATGGGACTAGTTTCGCTCACTTTGCAAGATGTGGGACTAAAACGCTCCTGCATACCTCTAAAATTTTCATGTGTCGTTTCTTTTTGGGGGAAATTTTCCTATGGTTTTGGTTCACTTTTATAGGAATTTAGGATATGACATCTCTACCGGTCCATGACCAGTTCTCCACCAATAATCGATCATCCCTATAGATAGCTAGATCTCCCCATCATTACGGGCCGCAAACACCGATCCACGCCGCCGGTTTTATGGGATGATTAGAAGTGATCATCAGAAGGACACAGTGGTGCACACTTGATGACCCTGTACGTACGTGCATGTGGTCACATGCTGGCAATGCTTGTTCCATCATGCATGCATGCTGGCTGGTGTACGTTGTACTGATCATGTACTAGTGTTAGTGCACTAGCTTAGCTAATGCGATTGAACACTGAAAAATCGTCGCTAACCCCCGCCGCCCCCCAATACCACCTTCCCCCTCGTCGCCCCCGGAGACGGCCGCCGGACGCCGTGCACGCCGCCGGTGAAGGGGGCGGCGGGGTTCGTTTTCTCGTCGTCTGGCGCGACTCGGAGGGACGCGGCGCCTGGCGGTGTGCGGCTATTTCCTCGCCGGCGCGCGGGGGGAGCTTGACGACGCGGTGGCACTCGGGCAGCAGCGGGCGGAGGCGTGGGCTGGCGACCCCTGGCGGCGGCAGTGCGTGCGCGGTTCTGGGCGGCGGCGGCGCGGGCATCCAGGGGCCCCTGGGCAGCGGCCGGCCGTGGTGGTCCTGGCGGCGCGCTCCGGGGAGGCCGCCGAGGAGCGGGCCGCGGAGGGGCTGTCTGGCCCCGCCCAGGTCGGGTCTGGACCTCTGGGTCTGGGCCCTTCCAGGCCCTGCTCTTGGTTGAAGATGGTGGGCTGCGGCGAGGCCACGTCCGCGGCTCCTCTCGCGGCGGTGCCCTTCGGCAGGCGGCGCTCCGGTGGTGGTCTGGATGGCGGCGGGGTGAGGGGGCTACTGGTTGGTGGCGGTGGTGGAAGGGACGAGATTGGCGGTGGCCCCAAACCCTAGATCTGGGCTCTTTGGGCCTGGTCTGGGTTAGGGAGGGCTAGCTCGTTCTCATGCCGCTACCCTGGTTGGTCTGGGAACTCTTCGGGATAGGGGGAGCGGCGACGCCACTACGTCTGCTGCAGCGCGGCGGTGGGAGCTTCATGGGCCCAGCCGGGCCTAGATTGGCCTGGTATGCTTCTGCGGCTGTGTCTGGTCTGCTACTGCTATAGCGGTGGAGGTTGGTCCCTCCCACGTGGCAGCGGCGCCGCTGTCCCTTGTCTTCGGCAGGGTTTCTTGGTCCGGCCAACCTCGCGGTGTTTGCCATGGTGAGATGCCGATGAAGACTGCAAGACCGTTTTGGCGTGTGTTGGTGGACGGCAAGCTTGGTGGACTGCAAGAGTTGGCCGGGGTTGTGGTTTGGGGGGCCGGGAGAAATCTTGGCCGGCTCGGTTGGCTCCGACGCGGTGACATTTGCGGATGCCACCTTCCTTCTTGAAGGGCGTCGGATGTACCTCCCCCCCCCCCACCCCACTCCCCCACGTGTACCGGGAGAAATCCTAGGAGAATTCCGGGCAGCGGCGTCGTCATCGTCCCCATCCTTCTTGAAGGTGTTGCTTGGTACACGGCTATTCAGAGGCATAGGATCAGGGGTGGGATTTCTTCGGAAGGCACAGCGATCGCGAGTCTTTGTCGGTTGTCAATCCGGCGTTGTTGTGCATTTTTTTCTCTTTCTTTTTTTTGTATTTTCTCTTGGACTTCTGCTTGTGTTGTTCAGTCCGAACAATGTTCGGTCATCCTTTGGGCGATGTGTTGTCTGGCCCAGCAGCGATCTCATATATGTGCGGGGCGAAAGACTGTTTCGAGCTTAAGCTAATGCGAGTCCCAATCAACCCCATCCCCCGAAACTTTGGCTTTGTCCGAGCGCGCGCATGATGCGCCGGCCGACCGACCGGGCGTACGTACGTACGTACGTCGACACAGCGTCCTCGGTGATCTGACTTGGTGCCTCCATCGATCGATCTCAGATGCAATTGCCGCGCATGCATGCATGCATGCATGCGCGCGTACGTACGTCCTACTCGTGCACGTACGGTACGTTGAGCTTCGTGTGGTGGTGTCTGTACTCCCGGCGGCATGTCTGTGTCCGTACGTAAGGGATTTTGCAAAAAGAAAAAAAATTCTGAAGAGACTAAGACTCCACACACTACCTCGCACGAATTTATTAATCGGCACACCACGTTTTCAGATTACCACCATCCAGATTGTATATATGTCATTATCAAGAAAAAATATTAATTGTATATAGGTAGTGTGGCTTGGCGTGTGGGTTTCTATTACATGTCAAATCGTTCAAACATGATAACGACTGCTAGTACAAAGATAAGAAATTGTATTGATGGGAATATCCTCCGGCACTCAGCAGAAAATCACAATCCGCTAAAAGCAAGGACGATGATTCTTCTCTTCAAAGTGCTTGTTGCTGATCCATCTTCTTCCGGTCAAAACGTACGCTTTTAGCCCGGCCGGCGGCCTGTAAAATAAATAATCTTCACCTATCGATCGACTAGAATCGCACCAGCTGTATATATAGCACGCATCAAAATCTCGACGGATCTTCTCTTTAGAAGCAAAGTTGTTCCTCTAACAGACAGCTGCATTCTGATCTAGCTTCCGGTCAAAACACTTTTTTATTACCCTTGTAGTAGTAGAATAAATAATCTCCACGTACTTGTAGGCTTTTCCACTCGATCGATTTGAATTGCACCAGCTTGTAGGCAGCAAAATCTTTATGTATCTTCTCTTTAGAAGAAAAAACGATAGTATAATCTTGTGGGTAGGATCTCTATCTATACATCCAGAGCCGCACGCACCCATGGTTTTAACTTTTAAGAATGGAAAACCTCTGGATGACTTGTCGTCTCAGCTCTCAACCAACTTGTTCGACGACAGAGGGCACTGTTGCCAGGCGATGCTAGTGGACTACGGGAATGGTAGTAGAGCCTGGCACGTATACGCTACAGTCTACCAGGCATCCTGCAGGCCCCATCAGCTAATGATTGGGAAGCAAGGGCAACTGGCGTGGCCACAACAGTAACACCAACAGTTTCCATCCCTTCTGATGAGTAAAGCTGGGGAATTTTTAGAGTTTCTCTTTCTGAACAGTGAAAGCAGGCTACATACATATTCCGGCCAAAACTGCGTGAAGTGCTTTGGCTCTGTTTTCTCTGGTTTTTGCTTTTGGCATCTGGGCCGGGGAGGGGGAAAGGAGAGATCGTAACGGCGAGATGCTTCTTCCGATGGATGGATGGATGGATGGATGCGCGGTGGCAGGCAGGGGCCGACCTGTTTTTACTGTAGGAGGGATCCAGATCGAGATGGCGATTCTTTGCCATCTCTGACTTCCGCTGCTTGCAGCCTTGAGCCTTGCAGTCGCAGGAGGCGGGTCTGGACTTTGCGGCCAGAGTTTTCTTTTTTAAAAGAGAAAACTTTGCAGCCAGAGTTGAAGCTAATTCGAGTAGCATTTTCTGAGTTTTTGTTTTTGATATAACTAGCAAGGTGTCCCTCGCAAATGCGAGGGAAATGTCTCAGTGTGCCTATAAAATATAACTGCATCGCACTATAAAACTAACTTATACTAATCTACTGTAAGTTAGAAAGTTCTATCGGCAAAATAAGTTTTTTACATGTAGAGAAGCATCTTTAATTTGTTTGGAATAATTAATGTCATCATATAAATAAGTACAAATTATGTCTCTTTTACATGGTATTATTCGAGATGTATAGATACTTAAATTTGTACTGCAAGATAGGATATACTTGTTGTACCTCATGTTAGACTCATTTATTATAGATCCATTTAGATTTAATAAAATCTAAATAATAATGCTTAATAAAATTTTATTTCCCATGATGTTCAACTAAGTTTCTAAGATTAATTAGTCATTTCTTAGCTGATGAAGTTCATGTATAATAAAGATGCAACATATTTATGATAAGATGATGTTCCGTAAAATTAGGAAGATATATATGTTGATGCCTTTTCAAAATAAGTTGTGAGAGGTCAATAGGTTCAATAAAAACCATCGGTTGTGTCATGTTGGCTTAGTTGTTTCACCAAGAGAATTTTTAGACCACTTCTCTAGTTTTTGGTTCCTCATATGTGACTTGAAATGGTAACTATGGTTTGTTATCAACAAATAAGGATGAAATTCAAAAGGAGGAAAAAATATAACACACAAAGTTGTATGATAGTTTGGTCAGTTGCTTGATTAACCATTTGAAAATTTAGCAAAGTTTTAGTGGAACCAAAAATATATCTTTTCTGCAAATGGAATAAAATTAATCATGTTGACCCATAAGGTAATTGATAATTTCTATTTACACTTATGTAACCGATTTATCTTCATGTATTCCCTAGATTATTCAATGCTTATCAGTTAATTATGCATGTCATGTTAGCTACAAGCTCCATATACAATCAACAAACAAAAATTGGATGCCTATCTTTTGGTCCTTCCACCCGACTTTATCAGGATATATATTGTTCTAGACACCGTAAAGATAGGTTGACAATAATTAAATTATATTGAAAAATATACCACCTGGAACTCTTCTCTGTCTCCTTATCTAGAAATAAGCCCCAAAAGATCAACAATACCACAAAATAAATAATATCAACTTTAGTTTCTTATTTTTATGTTAGCATGACTGCAGCTTTATGCATCCACACAAATCAAGAACATTCATTTATAACTTAGTACATATATTAGTTTAAGGTGGTCCTTATACTCACCCAACACTATGTTATGATGATTTTCAGGTCAATACCAACTCCTTTTGGTCTAGATTTGTTGTCCTTCTAGTTCTTTAAATCGTCCACTATGCTTGTGAATCATTTCTAATTAAATATCACTTGTACAAGTTGAAATATACTTACATACCTTATAGAAAACTATAATTGTAGTATTTGTTATGATTGTTTCATCAAGGTTTAACCATAGCTTGTCTGTTCAAATAGTTAAAAAATAAGCACATTGAATATTTTTTCTTATGTAAAATATTATCCACATAATATACATGTCTTAACTATTCTAATATATTACGTCTTACATGAGATGCATATTACATGAGGTTGAAAATATTATTCAAAGAGAAATTAATATTTGGATATCACATGGTTTGCTACCGACCAAGAAAAAAATCATGGACTAATTAACTTGTATCAGTGTGAAATTGTTCATCTCTGTCCGATGCATATGGGCAGCATTTTTATTGGCCGCGTTAGAATCCTAGTGTGATACGTCTTGCCACCCTATTGTGATTTAAAAAAATACATCTTACCTTGTATGGAAGTTCCGGCCTTTTTCTAAAGTCCAAGTGTTGCCACTCTAATGTGGTTTAAAAAATAACATCTCGGTTGCTCGGTTCTTTTTTGACGTGTCACCTGGCACAAGAGTTATGTTCCATTTTTGATACATACTCTTTTTATTTAACGTGACAAACATGATTACACAATTATGTTACTATTATCTATACTAAAACCTTGTTTGCAATTTTTTGTATGGATTTATACATTTTGAAATAGATTTTGATATAGCCGTTAATGCACAATTTTTCCTACTGTCATAAACATATAATGTATTAAGGACAGTCCATGCAAAATAATATTTTATTATCTTTACTTGACCGGTCTAAAACATCACTTTTATGTATAAATAAATGGTTTAAATGCATGAATCTTCTCTGTCTGGTCTAATGTGCTTTGACACAAATGGATATTTAAACACCAAAATAAAGTAGGATCACCTAAGTATTATGGCTAATATGTCAATTTATTGTTATTGTCCTCCTCCCACCTCATGATAAGTGGAACTGGCATTACATATTCAATTTGTGTAGTACGGTGCATTCATACGCCCCTAAGCATGATCTACTTTTATTTATTTATTATATTATTAGGATATCTAATAAAATTTCTTCATAGTTGGTGCTTTCTAATCATAAATTGCTCAAAAATTCTTCCTCTGTCTCTCTTCTTCCTGTTCCTATTTGGTAGGCTTGCTGCAATGGCAATTTCCACATAAATACATTTCAAAATTAAGCTACTTATGGACTCAATATGAAATGTTCATCATTAATTCTTATTTGGATTTCATATAAAGAATTATTGATTTAATATAAGAGGTTTGATATATACCTTTCCACTATATATTTTTGATTAAAACCAATATGCTAATATTTTCATCTAAATATTGTGCGGTTTCTAGTTTTATCTTTTATCTCTGATAGATATGCCGAAAAAAGTTTTGCGAAAAAGTGAATAGACTTGAGATTCTTACTTTGCAAATACCCAAAATATTTTCTCCTATATGTGTTAGGTGGCAAAAATATTAATTGTATTTTTCAAAAAAAATCATGTAATGCTTGGACTTTGAAGTGACATGCATCTAAATGTCTATACACATGAGAAGATGCCTTTGGTGATCAAGCTTGATACATGAGGTGACTTGCAATCTGATTAAGACTTTGTACGTGTCATGGATCTAGATGCGTATTTCCTTTTACATGTATATACACATGAGAAGATACATTTGATAATCCAGCTTGATACATGACGACTGATTTGGAATAGGATTAAGATCAGGTTTAGTCCTGGGACATGGGCATTGTGTGTTGTCTCATGCCCGCAGCTAGCTATCCAAATTCGTTTTTTTATGTGATTCCAAGTAGGGCTGTTGTGATGGGCTGTTGTTTTCAGACGTGGCGGAGATGGACACCGTGTATGTGCGTATTTAAATCGAGTCCGGCCCGCACGTTACAAAGTAGACTTGGTTTGCATGGTCCGTGAATTCTGTAGTTCGTTACACGTTCCGTGAATTATATATAGTCTGTTACAAATCAAACGTGTTACATACTGTGCATGTTGTGGCAGTCTCGCGTTACGTGTTTGGTTAAATCTTAGCCGTGAATAGTAGATCTAACTGTCAAAATAATTCAGATGATGTGGATTAACCTGGTGTCTCGAAAAACACTCTTATATTGCTTTTAGTATATAATAGATCTCCACCATATGTCCCTCCGGAAACCCTGATCACAGAGTTAGGCGCAAGTGGGGATGGAGCTGAAGTTGTGCATACGGGCGCCAAGAACATTTGACACGAGATTGCTTCAGCGTTAGAGATGCTTTTGCCGCCGATCTGCACTGCTTCGGCTCTATCCTAGTTGGCGTCAAACCGAGAGGTCAGATGTTTTTTTTACAAGTATGACCCTCTGCAATTCGTCATCGCCAAAAATACCCTCCTCGCGCCGCAAAAGCCAAAAATGTCCTGACGGGAGGCTGAAAAGGTGACACGTGTCACCTCCCGCCATGGGGGGTGACGGGATGTTCCTTCCGTCAGGGAGAATGACGGGATGAGGTGGGCCCCACGGTCGGGCCAGCGGGGAGGTTCGACTTGGCGCTGGCGGGAGGTTCGACTTCACGCTCGCGCTGGTGGGCCCCACGGCGTCATTCCACCACTGCCAAAGGCGGAAGGAACATCTCGCCACCCCCTATGGCGGGAGGAACATCCCGCTACCCCCCGTGGCGGAAAGTGACACGTGTCGCCTTTTTAGCCTCTCGCCAGGGCATTTTTGGCTTTTGCGACGTGAGAGGGGTATTTTTGGCGATGGAAAATTGCAGAGGGTCATATTTGTAAAAAAATCAACATTTCCTGCATCTGTATGCATAATCAAACGGTATGCCTAGCAGCTGGATGCCTGATACTAAAAGGCATATGAACAATGGTGAAAAAACTTTATTGTGTGAAGACACTTGGGTGAAGAATTTACCCTTGGCGGTGCGGTCTGCCAAGATTATATGCTCTTACCTTTATTAAGTTGGTGACTGTCAGGAAAGTTAGAGATGAAGGCTGGGGTTCCATCAGATTCAGAAGATTGCTGTTTGAAGAGACACTAGTAGGGAAAACCTTATCGTAGGTTAACCAAAATGGCCTACTGCCGGCGAGTTTGGGCTCGTCGGCGACCATCTCGCTGGCGGTAAGGACACATCGCCGGCGATTCTGAAATTCACCGGGGGTATTCTATGTTATCGCTGACGAGTAGGCCTATTCGCCGGTGGTAGTGCCCTTACCACCGACGCCCATCCCATTTCGTCGGGATATTATGTACCAGAGCAAAAATAATAATAAGAAAATAGACAGAATACACAATATACATGAGAATACACAGTATACAAGATAATGATAGCAAAATACAAATTAACAGAGAAAACAGTAGCACAACATATATAGAAAGTACCCAAATATCATATTCATCATCGACAAGCACACAAGATTCAGAATAGTACAATATTACTCAAGTTCTAAACACACACATAGATCCATGTCGAGTTCTAAATTAACACACACACTCCCAATTACTTAGTCGCGGGTGGTCAACATCTAAAGAGTAGGAACTATCACGGGAACATGACTCACATGAGATCCATGAAGAATCCTCTAGGTATTGTTAAAGTTGACCTCCAACGCAGCCATGTAGCGAAGGACGTGCGCGTCCTCTTCCCTGAGACGGTGACGTACCACCTCCTCGTTGGCCGGCTCTCTCTGCACCGCCCATGGATCACGCGACGGCCACCATAGAAGCTCTGGATCGACAGCGGGACCCAGATTCCTCACCAACCTACGTGCTCTGGATAAAGGAAGCACCTCCAAGTGCTATCCCGGTGGAGCCCAGTCCCGGACATTGCTCATCCCTATGAGAACGAAAACGAATTCCTATGAGATCAAATTCCTATATGATAAAAAAATTCCTATTTTTGCTCATTATCCCCATATAATTGGTAAATTCTTCTCGCCAAAGTCGAAAGGAGAAAAAAATACTTTCCTATATGGCAACACTAAAACACAAGGAAAGGAGCCAGGGTCTCGACAGCAACAACTCCTTTCGGACCACCAAACCTTCAACTGTTCGAGAGGAGTGGTTTCCGACCCTGGTCTCCTTTCTTTGTGTTTCTCTACGACCATGCTATACTTTGGGGCTACATAGTTTATCATTTCATTGTATCGCCAAAGACGAAAGGAAAGAAACTATTCCACGATTCATATAACAATGTCGTCCACATGCTATACGAATAGTGAAGTAATATCTTTCATTTCGACTTTGGGGCTACAATAACATATTTGAAACTACGTAGTTCAGCATTTCATTTAATTCAAGCTGTCTAATCTCTTCATGTGACCAAAGACGAAAGAAGAGAAATACTTCCACGATTCATATAGCATAAGCATGATATGTCAGTGGTAAGCTAAAGAAAGGATTCAGTCTCCACGGGAAAGATTCATTTCGAGTTTGGAGTGTCAAAATGAGTCGTTGCCGTGGACAACGAAACCTTTCCTTGACTTATCACTAGAGACATCATGTCTATGATATACTAATCTCGAAAATAATTGTCCTTTTCGACTTTGGGGCAACGAGATGAGATATTTGAACGCTAAACCATAACCTAGAATGAGATAGTTGAACTATATAGGACCGATTGAACTCAAGGTTGTGCGATATATAGTACTAATTAACAATTACAGAAAACAAACCTAGCAGTCTTGTTCCCTGCACTCGTCCCCGTTGGCCACGGTCATCAGACTTGGCGCTCGCGGACACGTCCATGGCCTCCCCTACCAAACATTAATGCTAACAACTTATTCAAGTGTCAACAGTGATATGAGAGATGTATTTACTTTAGTTAATAGATGGTTGGCATCGTACTGACAGGTAAATGTTATGCACCTTATACGACTTATGATCATCACTCATGAACTAGTACAGTATCATGGAGTACTTTACTTCCATGATGAAATATATACTGAAATATACTAAAAATATCACTAATTAACATGAATCAACCAATACGGTGAAGTGGATATCAAGATCAAATCGGGAGTTACCACATTAAGTGCTTGGACCTTAGACCGAGCTAAGACATAATAATATTCAACGGGGTGAAAGCCCGATTCGAGAGGTATCTAGGGCCCACATCGACTGCCTGCTGAAAATGTTGATGCGCTAGTGCAGACCCCCCCTCTAACACCGGTTTGGAGGGCCCTCTAACAGCGGTTGTAGAACCGCTGTTGAGGGTTCGGTGTTAGAGGGGTTCCCCCTTTAACACCGGTTCTTATACGAACCGGTGTTAAAGGGTGGCGCACGTGGGGCTGCCGCAGGGCTCAGGGCCCCCCCCTTTAACACCGGTTCGTAACACGAACCGGTGTTAAAGGTTATGTGCCGCGGCAGGAAAAAGAGATAAATCTCTGCCGCGGCAGGAAAACGGCCTAAATCTCTGCCGCGACAGAGTTCTGCCCCTGACCCGTTCTGGGCGTATTTCTGCGGCGCGGCGGGGACGAGGAGGGGGAGGGGGAATCGATCGGGAGCGATATACACATACATCGTCATCGGTACATACGAGTACATGAATAATTAAGCAACTATTATTATACACAACATCGTCATTGTGTGGTATTCTCCGTAAACGTTGAAGCATCAAGTACAAGACAAACACGTTCAAGCATATATACAACGTTCATTTTGGTGGATATCTAAAGAGTTCTCCGCCAGGCGTGACGACCTCATCAAGTATGAACCCCGCCAATTCCTCTTGAATGGCTCGTATGCGGCAAATGGTAGGAGTTGGTCCCGCATCCGTTCGATCTAAATATATATGAAGAATAGGTCAATATATATAAGAATAAAACTCAACACAACTGATGGTAATAAAATAATGTTGTGTGTACTTTGTTTACTTACTCTATGTTGGCTTGGCCCGTCGCACATATCGTGTTGCGAATGAACTCGCAAACATAGTATCCACATAAGTTATTGTCGGGTCCCTGATGCGCGTACGTTATGAGAATAGAGATTTCAATCAAAATAATAATCAATAAAGCATGATATAATGGAATTGGAAGCATAATCAAAGAGATACGCAGACCTAGCTGGCTAGTATTACTTACATTTTTGTCTACAAATTTTAGTTCTTCTGACCATTCACCCACGGTCCTGCCCGTGAACCTTTTCCAAACCCTGTCCGGCAAAGAAAATGGATAAAGGAGTAATTAATTACTTATTGTCACGAAAGTTGCCGATCTAGTGCGATAATATGATTGAAATTACCTCTGGAGCATCTCTCTAAAGTCTGCCCATAGCTCTTTTTCTTTTCGTAACGAGTCCATGACAAGGACTTTTCCTAAGTCAGGTTGAATGACTAGCAGAATAAAGTGGAACCTACGCACGCATAACTCATCATCAGTTAAACTTAACATTGAGTAAGCCGAAACAGAATGTGTATAAGAGAGGGTAACAGTACTCACGAGAAGTTGTAAGGCAATAGTATTTCTCTTTTGGTTTGTTGTCTCAGTAAAGACCTTAGCAAGAAATCTTCTATTTACCCGGGTTTGTCTCTTACCACTTGTTCATGAACTCTATTTGGGTCAACGAACCCAATGTCAAACGGGCCTCCTTTCGTGCATTCCATAACCTTTTTCCTGCATAATAGTATATATATAAATATATGGTGAGCATATATATATACATGCAATTAATGAATTAAATGAGATGAGATAGAAATTAAAGAAATAGTACTTACACACAATAAAGGCTGATGGCAGCTTTGTCGAGTTCCTTCTGATTGAATAGAAAATGCAAGTCTTAAATGTTGAAGGTGATCGCGTCGTCTCCGCACAAGAAAATCTGATCTCTTATATGCGTTGTGATCCATTCTTCCTTTCTCGTCTTGCAGAAATCAAGGTACCACTTGTGCAATCTTCGCATCTTTGTTTGTAGATTCTTGAGCTCCTCTTTCTTGACGAGATTCTTCCCATACTTCCATGGCTGTATGGGGTTGGCATCGCCTTTGGGCAAGTTGTCTCCCATGATGTTCAAGTATGCAATGTAAGTCATCCCCATCTCATTGGCCTATCTTTGTAGCTCTGCCTCGTAATCATTTACGGGAGGATCGTCCCGTGTGTCGAACACTTGGAGCGGGGCGCATGATTGGTTTTCCTACTCTCCGAGCATGGGAACTATTTTCTGGGGTGCCGCACGACTGCTACTTTCAGTCTCCCTACGGCGCCTTGCATCCGCCTTCAAAATCTGGCGCTCGTAGTCCGACACAAGTGGGGTTTCAGGTTTCAAAAGATTTTTGTAAAACTTCTCCACCACCGCCGGATCTATTTTCTCCTTTGGCTCGGCCCGTCTAGGTGCAAAGAATTTCTTGACCTCTTCTTCCGAGATCCTATTGGTCTCCTCGTCGCTGCGATTCCACGGTAAAACCGGCAATGGCTTGGCGGAAGGCTGCGGGACGTAGTTTTTTGAACTCTTTGGCGTACGGTTTCCTGCGGATTTCTTTGTGGCAGTGCTAGTGATGCTCTTCGTGGCAGTGCTCTTCCGCTTACGCTGAGGAGATTGCTGAAGCACCGGAGATGGCTGACGGGCAGGAGATGGCTGGCGCGCCGGAGATGGCTGTCGCGCAGGAGATGGCTGAAGCACCGGAGATGGCTGCCGCGCAGGAGATGGCTAAAGCGGCTCAGACTGCTGACGCTGCGGAGACGGCGGGGGTGCCAGTGGCCTCCAATTTGGAAGCACGATGTGTTCCTTCTTCCAAAGAATGGTTGTTTTCACTGCAAATTTGAGTTGAGTTTCCCCTTCACCTGTAGCATGGTCAAGCTGTGCTTTCTCATATTCCTTCACAACCTCATCCACCCTGACAATAGCATAGCCATCTGGAATCGGTCGGCAGTGGTAAGTTCCACCAGCTACAGGAGGTAAGGCAAAGCCGACAACCACCTTAATGGATAAGCCCATTAATCTCACATGCAGCTCAACGTGTTCGCTCTCCGTGATCTCATCCACGGGGTATCGAGGACCCGCCATTTCAAGCGTGGGCTGCACGTTCTCCGTGGAAGCCACGCTGCTTTTCCGCGCAGAGTCTGGGCCGCCGGCAGCTTCCAATGCAGGCTCTTCGTGCCGCTGAGATGGGCCGGTAGCTTGATGGCTCTGTTGTGCATTCACTTGCGCCTGTAGCGCCACAAGTGCATGTTCTATCTGTGTCATCCGCTCTGTACGCTCTTTTTCTTTTCTACCGCGCCATCTGTAAGAGTCGCTCCACTCGTCAAACCCATCCTTCCACGTCATACCCCCTGTGCCTCGTGCATGTCCAGGGTGTTCTTTTTTACCGATGGCGCGTGTGAGCTGGTCATTCTCTCTGTCGGGATGGAAGGTCCTGGCGGCTGTTTCCTCGTATGTCGTGATGAGTTCAGTGACGGGTTTGACAATGAGGGTTGGGAAGATACACAATCCTGTTTCTGGGTCCAACCTTGCCCCGATTCCGTAGAACCAAGTCTTTGCACGTAGGTCCCACCCATCTGTCTGGGGTGTGATCCCTCTAGCGCGCAGGGCCTTCTCAGCTTCCTCCCACTTAGGCCTCTGAGATATGTAGCCACCTGACCCCGTCCTCTGGTGATATTCCTTCTTCTGGGCATTTAGCGTATTGGTTTCTGACCTCTTTTTAGCTATAGCACCTTTTTTATATGTCACAAATTTGGGCCAGTGAGGTCTTATCTTCGCATAATATGCGTCTTCGAAATTTAGAGTCTCGCGAGCTTTGACAAATTTGTTCAATTTTGTCTTCCAGTTACGGAAAGCGTCAGCCATCTTCTTTAGAGTCCACTCTTTGACCTTTTCCTTTATAACCGGGTTGTTTTCATCCTCCTCTGGCGGAAGGGTGAAATTTACCAACAATGAATTCCAAAGCGTTCCTTTGGATCTTTCATCGACAAAGGTATCGTCGCCCTTCTTTGGCTTATTCCAATATTCAATTATGATTGGGATTTGGTCCCTAACAAGAACTCCAGCCTGACGTACAAATTTGTCTGCCGCCTTCTTGGGCTCCATCGGCCTGCCATCAACACGGACTGCTTCGATTGTGAACTTTGCACGACCTTTCAACCGATGGCTCGCGCCTCGCTTGCTCTTTTTCGTAGAAGAAGATGGTTGCTGGCTGGTCGATCCAGAGGGCTAAAAGAAGAAAGAAGCGTTAATTAATACATGTAGAAGAAGATTGTTGGTGGAAGTCAGCAGAGGCTTAATCAATGCATATACCTCTCTGAACTTTGTAATCACTAAATTGCGTTTACCGGAGTCTTCATCTTCTCCATGACTACTTGAGCTGTCATCATGTCCCTCCAAGTTCAGATATTGTGAGGTGTCCTTATCGATAATGTTCTCCATTATTTCTTCTTCTTCAAGGTTTCTACTAAGTGGATCCATAGTTTCTAAAAGAATAATATTATCTAGAGTAAGAGAGTAAACATTCAAGTGGACTTGGATTCATACACAAATATACATATTATTCATACAAAAATACACAAATAAACATTCAAGTGGACTTGAAATTAAAACCCTAAGGATGCTTCATCATTTTAAACGAGTTCCGAGGGGTCCAAACCCTAATTCGGAGAAATCCCGAATGCATATGAGAGGGGCTAGCTATAGTGGCTGACCGGAGGATGCTCTAGAAAGCGGCGGCTGGCGGCGCTGGAGAGCGACCTAGGGCGCGCGAGGTAGTGGGTTCGCCTCACCGTGATGCGGCCTACCTAAAACGGGCGGCGCCACTACCTAGGGGTCACTAGAGCGACGTTAACGACGACGGCCAGCGGCGGCGCTTGCAGAGCAGCGAGGTGATGACCCTAAACTAAATAAACCCTAATTAAACTAATAACCCTAATAAATAAACCCTAAAATTATTCATACACAACAATATATATACATATATGCAACATTTATCCAATATACACACAAATAACATCAATATCCAATATACACACAATATACACTAATTTATCCAATATCCACCAATATACACACAAATAAGCTCTCACCGCCGGTGGCGGCAACTCGCGAACGGGGTCGGCGGTAGCGGTCGTGGACGCGGGGTTGGCGGCGGTGGCTCCGAGTTGGCGAAGGCTTCGGTGTTGGCGCGCGCGGTGGCGGTGGCGGTGTTGGCGCGCGCGGTGGCGGCTCCGAGTTGGCGGTGGTGGCCGACGAGGGCGCGCGCGGCAACGGCGCTCTCCTTTATATACATTTATATATACAATATGTACATATATGCACCATTTATCATGACTTGAATCGGCTCTAACAATTATCATGACTTGAATGAACTACGAATTCCAGAGCTACTACATACTGTGGTGTGAGAGTACAACTACTTGGTTAGCTACATTAAGACCGCATAATTGGCACTGGCATCGTTACGTGTATATATGTAAAGTAATAATTCGATGTTTGCTTCCTCTTGTGCGTAATACTGGAGTAGCTAGCTTAGCTTGCCTGCAAGAGTAGCTGCTGTTTTTTCATCAATCTGGCCAATATACATGCAACATGGTCTGGGAATGGGTGGTATCACGGATGAGCACAACACATGGCCTTTGTCATCAACTGCATCTCGAGACATTTTCACAAGATGACCCTAGTCTGCAAGTTAACTGTCGAGCTAATTTGACTCCAAACATACAAAACAGGTTGCGCCTGGAAACTAAGTATGCGGGGCCCTGGGGCAAGAGGATAATGAGGGACCCTTGTTGACACAAATGTAGTTCAAATATTCTCTATCATCGGAGAACTACTTACTTCTTGGTCAGCACCGACAACGCGACGACGAGGCGCCGAGGGCGGAGGCGGCGGCGGGACGGCAGGCGTGGACGGCTGTTGGTCGGGGCAGTGAGGCGGCGAGGGCAGTGGCGAGCACGGTCGGGGCGGCACGACGACAAGGGCGGAGGCGGCGGCGGACAGCAGGGGTGGCGACGGTGGACAGGCGCCGTGACGAGGGCGCAGGCGGCGGCAGACGGCATGGCGGACGCGGCGGCGTGGACGCGGAGGCGGACGACGAGGGTGGACGCGGCGACGTGGACGGAGGCGGCGGCGGACGGCAGGCGTGGACGGCGACGGCGCGCGCGAGCTCTGCCTCCCTCTGTTTCGATCGATCTCGCTGGGGGAAGAGGAAGAGGGAGGGGCTGCATTTAATACCCCCCCTTTAACACCGGTTCTAGCCACAAACCGGTATTAAAGGGGGGGGGGCGCATTTATTTGGTTTCGCGCGCGCACCCCCCATTTAACACCGGTTCTAGCCATGAAACGGTGTTAAAGGGGGGGTGCGTGCGAAACGAAATAAATGCGCCCCCCCTTTAACACGGGTTCGTGGCTGGAACCGGTGTTAAAGGGGGGCATTTATTTCATGCATTAAAGGGGCATTTTTAATTCAAAAAATAGGATATGAATTTAGAAAATTCATATCTTTTTCAATTCAACTCATAAAAATATGAATAATATATCATAATTTTCAGAAAAATAATATCTATCCATTCATGTAAAAACATTTTATATTTAATTTAGATGAAAATTTTCAAAATGATTAAAACACTTACATATAAATTTTGATTATTCAATTCAAACAAAAATAAATTGTCAAATCCTAAAACTTTGAACATAAGAAATATTAAGCATATAAAAAGGAATCTAACCCTATTTTATTAGAGCAAATCATATTTTAATGCCGCATCTTTTGTATTAACATTTTTGAATTGATTGGATATTTAAATGTCGCATCTTTTGTATACACTTGAATCTGACCAAGCCTCGCTCAACTTGCATTTGATTTTTGATAAAATAGCATATTGTAAACCTAAAAATGATTTTTGTAAAAAATCATGAGCATCGTATCATGTACCTGTAGTTCATATCTGACCCACTTCCTACCGATTCGGCAGGAATTTGTCTTTTTCACCAGAGGTGGACGGAAAGGTTTCAGATCCCCCTGTTTGTACATTGTCCATATAAGGTGGTCTAGTATTTTTGTAAAATGTGTTGATGTTTTTTGAATTAGCCATTTTGTGGTTGCTTCACAAAACCGTCCGTTTTTTATGCTCGGAAAATGGAAAATGCTTAAGGAAAACTTCCTCTTGCAACATTGTTTGCCATGCCATGATGCACATGTATGCACAATATGGCCATATTATCACAAACTATGCCTTGATTCTAGCCATAACATTGGTCATTTGTCCCGAAAAGCCAAGAAACCTTGAATGAGATAGGTCATTTTGTGAAGGTTTTTTTGAGACATAATCAATATACCAAGTTTGTGATTTTTCATTCTAACTATGTCACATAATATAACACCACGCAAAGGTTTCGCACTGTTTCGATCTTTTTTTATTTTTTATCCCCGTTTTAAACTATCGTCAAACTTTGTCGAACAACGGGCATGAAGATTCTTAGCTCGGGGCCAAGCCTCGCTCAAATTGCATTGGATTTTTGATAAAATAGCATATTGTGAACCTAAAAATGATTTTTGTAAAAAATCATGAGCATCGTATCATGTACCTGTAGTTCATATCTGACCCACTTCCTATCGATTCGGCAGGAATTTGTCTTTTTCACCAGAGGTGGACGGAAAGGTTTCAGATCCCCTTGTTGGTACATTGTCCATATAAGGTGGTCTAGTATTTTTGTAAAATGTGTTGGTGGTTTTTTGAATTAGCCATTTTGTGGTTGCTTCACAAAACCGTCCGTTTTTTATGCTCGGAAAATGGAAAATGCCTTTTTGGTGCGATAAAAAGGAAAACTTCCTCTTGCAACATTGTTTGCCATGCCATGATGCACATGTATGCACAATATGGCCATATTATCACAAACTATGCCTTGATTCTAGCCATAACATTGGTCATTTGACCCGAAAGCCAAGAAACCTCGAATGAGATAGGTCATTTTGTGAAGGAAATAGAACTGGAATTAAAATACAGAATGCAACTAATAGTAAGTTACATAAAGCATGACTGAAAATTAAGATACATGGCCAGATTAAGTAACAATCGGCCGAACTTGTTTCAGAATGTTGGAGTGATTCAGTCATGCTCCTGCCTACACCTGTAATACTCGCCACTGTAGTCGTCGTACTCGCCGCCGCCGTCATCGTTGTCGTCGTCGGGGTCGCCGTAATTGAACCTTGAAGGCTGAGTACGCGTGGGCTGGACTTGAGGGTAGCGCAGACGGGGGTTAGAGTCGGTGGCAGTGTCATAGGCCATGACGCTCTGGAGAGTCCGACCGCGCCACCATAGCCGACGGCCGGCCTCGTTGAAGTTCGGAGGAGGTGGGCCGTCCTCCTCGTGCCTGGCGAGCGCCCTCTCACGCCGATCCATGAAGAAGGCTTCCCAAGTAGGGAAATAGTCGGGATGCCATCTGGGATTCCTCCGCTGCTCCGGCGTGAGCTCGAAGTAGTAGTGGTTCATGATGGCCATCCGGCACGCCACACCTAGAGGGACAGGAGGAACCGGCGCTCAGCATCCAGCCGACGGGGACACAGTAGCCCGGCGGGCAGGGGTAGTTCGAGGCGCAAAGCGCCTCCGCCTCCTTGGGGGTTAGTGCTATGGTGGAAGCCATGGGAAAGAGTGATGAGGTTGCAGATATGAGTCTAGATATGTGCAATGACAATGGAGGCCAACCCTACATATATATATATATATAGTGAAGAACTGGCGGGAAGAACTGGAGGGAAGAACTGGCGAGAAAAAATGGCGGGAAGAAAAATGGCGGGAAGAAAAATGGCGGGAAAAAATGGCGGGAAAAAATGGCGGGAAGAAAAATGGCGGGAAAAAATGGCGGGAAGAAAAATGGAGGGGAGAAATAGAAGGAAGAAAAATGGCTCATTTAATACATATACTGTTAACAGAAGAAATATGACATTGTTCTAAAAATGGGACGGTTGGAGGGATTTCAGCAGGTTGGGCCAGGCAGCACAAATGATAGGGGTGAGTGTCGACATTATGTCGTGGGGCGTGTACCTTGTCCCGGATGGTGTCACCAACCGGGACTAAAGATGAACCTTTAGTCCCGGTTGAACCTTTAGTCCCGGTTGGAGACACCAACCGGGACAAAACACGATTCAGCACTAATAATAGGGGTGAGTGTCGACATTATTTCATAAGTGTCGACACTATGCCGAGCTGCTTGTACTATAAATAGGCATCCTTGTGAGTCCAGTCCTCCAGCCAGTTTGAGGCATCTCCAAGATGGTTTTCGAGAGCAGGGCACCACTACGGCCAGTTTCAGGGAGATGCCGATGGAGCCCAGTCCTCCGGCATGTCCGAGAAACTGGTCATAGAGGCACTCCCTAATATGTGAAATTAGTTAGCTCCCAGGCGTATTGATCTAGTTAGAGAAGTTACAAGCTGCAAGATGGTTTTCGAGAGCAGGGACACCACTACGGCCAGTTTCAGGGAGATGCCGACGGAGCCCAGTCCTCCGGCATCTCCGAGAAACTGGTCATAGAGGCACTCCATAATATGTGAAATTAGTTAGCTCCCAGGCGTATTGATCTAGTTAGAGAAGTTACAGGCTGCAAGATGGTTTTCGAGAGCAGGGACACCACTACAACCAGTTTCAGGGAGATGCCGCCGGATCCCAGTCCTCCGGCATCTCCAAGAAACTGGTCATAGAGGCACTCCCTAATATGTGACCACGCGCGTTTGGAGATCAGATCTTAATGGTAAGTACGAATCGGGACAACTTCTTCATAGTCCCGGTCCAGCCACAAAACAGGACTAACACTCAAGACATTTATTAATATTAAAAACTGAGACTACAAAACCGGGACTGGCCCCCCTATATATAGTCCCGGTCAATCCACAAACCGCGAAAGACATGAACTAGAGTTACATAATATGAGCATGAACTTCTTGGCATATGTCCTTCCTTATGATCGCTTCAGACGTAACCATGGAACATATTCTTTACTTAACGGAATGCTTGGGTCAGTTTTCACTGTGAAGGGCAGAATTTCATCAAACTTATTATAATCTTCTGACATGTCTGTCTTGTCCTCGATTCCCACGGTGTTCTTTTCCCTGAAAGAACTATGTGACGCTTTGGCTCATCATATGATGTATTCGTTTGCATATTTTTACTTTTTTTTGGTCTGGAGGACATGTCCTTCACATAGAAAACCTGAGCCACATCATTGGCTAGGACGAATGGTTCGTCTAAGTTCTTGTCTACCTTCATAAGATTGTTGAGATCCACCGTTGTCATTCCGTACTTCTTGTCTACCTCAACCCCTCCTCCTGTTAGCTTGACCCATTTGCATCGAAACAAGGGGACCTTAAAATTAGGTCCATAGTCAAGTTCCCATATCTCCTCTATGAACCCATAATACGTGGTCTTTTGCCCATTGTCTTCTGCTGCATCGAAGCGGACACCACTATTTTGGTTGGTGCTCTTTTTATCTTGGCCTATCGTGTAAAATGTATTCCCATTTATCTCGTACCCTTGGAAAGTACATACAGTCGAAGATGGTGTCCTTGCCAACAAGTACAGCTGATCCCCAACAGTGGTGTTATTTGTGAGAAGTCTTTGCAGCCAGCCGCCAAAACTCGCCATGTGTTCACTTATAATCCATTCATCAGACTGCCCCGGGTGTTTGAGGCGTATTAAATTCTTGTGTTCATTGATATAAGGGGCAACCAAGATTGATCTTTGTAAAACCGTGTAGTGTGCTTGATTGAGATAATGCCCGTCCCTACATATCATTGCTTTACATCCTAGGGTGCCTTTTCCACGCAGTCTCACCTCATGTCGTGATTCTGGAACACCAATCGCCTTAAGGTCAGGAATAAAATCAACACAGAACTCAATGACCTCCTCTGTTACATAGCCCTTGGAGATGCTTCCTTCTGGCCTAGCACGGTTATGAACATATTTCTTTAAGACTCCCATGTACCAAACATATTGTGTAGAAATACAGGACCAAGAATGGCAATCTCTTCTACTAGGTGAACCAGGAGATGCATCATAATATTGAAAACGGATGGTGGGAACATCAACTCAAAGCTGACAAGACATTGGGCCACATCTGTCTGTAACCCTGGTAGGCTTTCTGGATCGATTACCTTCTGAGATATTGCATTGAGGAATGCACATAGCTTCACAATGGGTACTCGAACATTTTCAGGTAGAAGCCCCCTCAATGCAATCAGAAGCAATTGTGTCATAATCACGTGGCAGTCATGAGACTTCAGGTTTTGGAATTTTTTCTCTTCCATATTTATTATTCCCTTTATATTCGACGAGAAGCCAGACGGGACCTTGATACTGCTCAGACATTCAAAAAAGATTTCCTTCTCTGCTTTGGTAAGAGCGTAGCTGGCAGGAGTTAAGTGGCATCGTTTACCCTTCGCGTTCTCAGGATGCATAGGCTCTTCAGGGTCTTTCAGACGTTGCTAGTCCTGCCGTGCTTCCGGTGTATCTTTTGTCTTCCCATACACTCCTAGGAAGCCTAGCAGGTTCACGTAAACATTCTTCGTCATGTGCATCACGTCGATTGAAGAGCGGACCTCTAAGACTTTCCAATAGGGTAGGTCCCAAAATATAGATTGCTTCTTCCACATGGGCGCGTGTCCAGCATCGTCATTCGGAACAGATAGACTACCAGGACCTTTTCCAAAGATTACTTCTAGGTCATTGACCATACCAAATACCTCCTCACCGGTACGGAGGACAGGCTTCCTCCGGGGTTCTGCCAGACGTTTGAAATGCTTGCCTTTCTTTCTTACTGGATGCAGGTTCGGAAGAAATCGGCGATACCCTAGGTACACAACCTTCTTACATTTATCCAAATATACACTTTCAGTCTCATCTAAACAGTGTGTGCATGCATTGTATCCCTTGTTTGTCTGCCCTGAAATATTACTAAGAGCAGGCCAATCATTGATGGTTACGAAAAGCAATGCTCGTAGGTCAAATGGCTCCCCTTTGTGCTCATCCCACATACGTACACCTGGTTTGGCCCACAGCTGTAAAAGTTCTTCAACTAATGGCCTTAGGTACACATCAATGTCGTTGCCGGGTTGCCTCGGGCCTTGGATGAGCACTGGCATCATAATGAACTTCCTCTTCATACACAACCAAGGAGGAAGGTTATAAATACATAGAGTCACAGGCCAGGTGCTGTGACTGGAGCTCTGCTCACCAAAAAGATTCATGTTTTCTGTACTTAGACCAAACCTTAAGTTCCTTGCGTCACGTGCGAAGTCCGGGTACTCCCGCTCGACTTTTCTCCACTGTGACCCATCAGCGGGGTGTCTCAACATCGCGTCTTTCTTACGGTCTTCCATGTGCCATCGCAACAACTTGGCATGCTCTTTATTTCTGAAGAGACATTTTAACCGTGGTATTATAGGAGCATACC
Source organism: Avena sativa (assembly GCA_916181665.1). NCBI lineage: Eukaryota > Viridiplantae > Streptophyta > Magnoliopsida > Poales > Poaceae > Avena > Avena sativa. Next base: position 325,741,711 of record OV702279.1, read on the forward strand.
ACATAACCTTGGCAAGAACCTTCTTCCTAGGGGCCTCGCCCTTAACATCGCCAGGATCGTCTCGTCTGATCTTATACCGCAGTGCAGTGCATACCGGGCATGCATCCAAATTCTCGTACTTCTCACCGCGGTAGAGGATGCAGTCATTAATGCAGGCATGTATCTTCTGCACGTCTAATCCTAGAGGGCAGACAACCTTCTTTGCTTGGTATGTACTGTCGGGCAACTCATTATTTCTTGGAAGAATATTCTTCATTTTTACCAACAACTTTGAAAATGCGCTGTCAGTCACACCGTTCTCTGCCTTCCATGCAGCAAATCCAATGTGGTACCTAGCCTTTTGTGGCCATCTTCACAAGTTGGATACAACAATATTTTGTGATCCTTTAACATCTGCTCCAGCTTCTCCTTCTCCTTTTCAGTTTCACATTCTTCCTTTGCATCAGTAAGGGCCCGACCAAGATCGTCATCAGCGGGCCCATCTGCTGCCTCTTGATCTTCATTATCTACCCCCGTTGCAGTATCATCATATTCAGGATACATATTATGATAGTTGTCATCATCCTCTTCTTCTTCGTTGTCTTCCATCACAACCCCTTTTTCTCCGTGCTTGGTCCAACAATTATAGCTGGGCATGAAACCGGATCGAAGCAGGTGGACGTGAATGGTTCGTGTATTTGAGTAGTCTTTCTTGTTCTGACAGTGAACACACGGACAGCACATAAAACCATTGTGACCACGGTTTGCATTAGCCACAACGATGAAATTTTGGAGGCCCATAATGTACTCGGAAGTGCGGCGTTCACCGTACATCCATTGCCGGTTCATCTGCATTAATATGTAATATATATAAAAATTAATAGGGAGATGACCATTTATATATATAGTACATCAATGACACATCAAAGGATAGTTGCCGACCTCGACCGAGAAGGAAAGAGCAACGAGAAAACTTATTTTGAGCTCTCGGGCATTTCACCGAACACCTCTTGTGCATATGAAAAAACACAAACTAGCACTCTTCACACCCTCTTGCTAGGCTCCAAAATGAGATAGTGAAAAAATGGAAGAGTGGGATGTGGGCTGCGGTGTCTTATATAGCCCCCCCTTTAACACCGGTTCAAGCCACGAACCGGTGTTAAAGGGGGGCTGCACGGGCCACTGGTACAGGGTCCTTTAACACCGGTTCGTGCCATGAATCGGTGTTAAAGGGTTTAGGGTTTAGGGTTGGTGTTAAAGGGGGGCTCCTTTTTGCCACACAGGCCACGCTGGTACGCCCCCCCCCTTTAACACCGGTTCGTAGAAGACCGATGTTAAAGCCCTTTTCCAGGATCAATAAAAAGCCTCATTTCGACTAGTGTAGTTAGGCCCCATTTGGAATAAAGAAAAACATAGTACTGGAAAATATGGAGGATAAGATTTCTATAAAAAATAATTTTTTTGGTGCCGTTTGGAACATGGGAATAATAGGCATCCTAGATTTCTTTAAAATTGGCATGGAATAGTTTATTTCATAGGAATTTGGAAGAAATCTAACATGAGGTTCCTCGTGTTGTTATCTGACTGTAGTACTTGTTTAAATTTTCTACATTTTTCTTGAAGCGACTCTCTGCAGTTTTCTGTGGTCTTGGTCAACGTAGGAATTCAGGATAAATAAATGGCATCTCAATTTCTACATTATTTTATGGAAAATGATATGATTCCCCCGGGGGATCCCGTCGTCGCGTCCCCCGGGTCCGGAACCATTCGATCGGTTTTGATCCGGCCGTTATTTTCGCGCCACGTGGCCCTCTTCTTTGCGGTTGCTACACCGCTCCGGGATATACGGGTCGGGCGGTTCCTTCCTCCTCGCACGATTCGAACCGTGGAGGAGAGGCAACGGAGAGGCGACCAAGGAGGCGACCGCGGTGCGACGCCGCGCCGCCGCCGAACCCTTCATCGTCGACTGCCGCGCGACCGCTGCCGAGCGCCGCGCATCGGTTCGTGCTCGCCTGGCTCTGCTCCCTCTCTCCTCTCTCCTCTCTAATCTCTCTCTACTCTGTTTCCCGCAGAGTAACTCCCGAACGCCGCCGTCCGGTTCATTCTCGCCCCCGTCGACCGCTGCCGAGCGCCGCCGCCCATCCTCGGTTTGTGCCGCCGTCCTCCCCTCTCTAACCTCCCCTCTCTGATTTTGCGCAGGAACCCTAGGTGGCAGGAGGTGATGGGACCGCCGCCGACAAGCGATGCGGTAGGAGGGAGCACCTCCGGCGGCGCGAACGTTGAGGTGATGACCCGGCGGCAGCCACCGTTCTGTCCTCGCTTCCATTATTTGCTATTTTGCTACGGGGATTTTTGCTACTTGCTACTGTGTTTTGCTACTCAGTAGCATGATTAGTACTAGGAGTATGATTAGTTCATTCATACTCCACATTGCTACTTGCTACTGTGTTGTGCCAAGCTATTGTGTTGATTAGTACTAGGAGTATGATTTTTGATCCCAGTAAGGAAGATTTGCTAATCCTAGTACTTATGTTGTCTCGTGTCCTTGAAGTTTTGCTAGTCCTTCCTAGCAAGCTACTGTTGAAGATTTGCTAATCCTAGTACTTATGTTGTCTCATGTCCTAGTACTACTATTGATTAGTACTAGGAGACATGAGACCTAGCAAGTAGCATGATTTGCTAATCCTAGACAGGAGGAAGATTTGCTAGTCCTTCCTAGCAAGCTACTTTATTGATTAGTACACTTGTTGATTAGTACTAGGAGTACGATTAGTACTAGGATTTGCTAGTCCAGTAGTTTTGCTACTTGTGCATTATGATTTTGATCCCAGTAGTTGCTACTCTAGTGTATATGTTTGCTACTTCAGTTTATTTTTTTGCTACTCTAGTATGATATAGTGTACTGGGATTTGCTACTCTAGTATGATATAGTGTATATCCCGGTAGTTGCTACTCTAGTATGATATAGTGTACTGGGATTTGCTACTGGGATTTGCTACTTGCTACTGGGATTTGCTACTGCAGTAGCATGATTAGTACTAGGATTAGTGCTAGGACTATGATTAGTACTAGGATTTGCTATTCCAGTAGTTTTGCTACTTGTGCATTATGATTTTGATCCCAGTAGTATGATTGGTAATCCCAGTAGTTTTGTTACTTGCTACTTGTGCATTTTTTGTAATCCCAGTAGTATGATTAGTAGCCCAATGTTTAGTAGTTTTGCTATAACCATACATGTTTCTATTTTCCTTTTGCTGCAGGTTGCTGCTGTTGATAAGAGCAAAAAGGGCAAAAAGGTTGTTGTGAGCCGCAAGAAAGTTGGCGAGGGAGCGAGTAATGTCAAGGAGGATATTTGGATGTCGAAGGACCGTTTCGGTGCCAAGCGTTTGAGTATCCTTGCGGACAACCTTTCTCTAGCCAAGAAGCAGATTATTCAGTCAAAGAGTGCATTTCGAGCATTGTTGAATGTTGCACAGTTTAGGATTCCTAATGAGCTTACGGATTTTGTTGCTGCACATACTTCTGCTCGTCTCCGTGAGTACAAGCTTCGGAAGAACCAGATGGTGTATACCACGGATATGGTGAGGAAAGTGTTTGGAATCCGCTGCGGGAGCAAGCCTATTGATCTTTCTATTACTGGAGGTGCAGAGCTTGATGAGATTCGAGCCCTCTACCATGCTGGGAAGAAGAGGGCAGATTTAGCAACTGCTATCAATATCTTGAAGAATTGTGCTGATACAGATGAGGAAACCATCATTCGCACTTGGAATCTTGTTTCCCTGGCCACTGTTGTTGCTCCAAAAAGCTCGAACCATGTTAACTTGGAATATGTTGGTCTCATGGCTGACCCAACCAAAACAGATGAGTATGCTTGGGATGAGCATTTGTTGGGTTTGTTGATGCAAACTATGAGCAATATTCAGAAGAAGAAGAAGAAGAAGAAGCGAGCACATGTCCTTCCAAAGGACTGTAGCAAATTTGAGTTTTGGATAACTGGCCCATTCATTCTTCTTGGTGTAAGTTATCTCTCATCTTTTATATTTGTTTGTAGCGATTTGCAGCGTTTGTTTTGCTACTACTAACTTTATTTGGGCTCTTTTTGTAGATTGCTTATATGGATCATTTGTATTTCCCACCCTGCGATCACACGTTCGACAAGTCATTGCCTAGAGTATGCTATGTCAAGACCAGTGACTTCACTTTTGTTGTACAAAATGACTCGGATAGGAAGATTTTATCGAACAAAACTGTTTTCGGCAGGCGAGATGTAATGTTCTTTCCAGCACCACAAACATTCTATTCTTTCGTTAATCCTCTTAATGTTAACGTTGCTTTTTATTGTGTGTAGTTCCTCCCATTGTCTACAACACCTTATGGTACTGCTCCTGGTTATGATGATTTCAACAAACCTGCTCCAGTGGAAGATGTTGATGTTAATCCTTCTGCTTTATTGAATGAATGGCTAAATTTCCCTAGCAGCTAGGATTTGCAGGTATGAAATTGCTACTGTACTGTTATTTGTTTGCTACTTCAGTGCATTTTATTTTGCTACTTAGCTACATTGCTCTGCTACCTCTTTTTGCAATCAGTGAACATGTATTATAGGTTTTGCTACTTTAGCTTATAGGTTTTGCTACTTTAGTATATAGGTTTTGCTACTTTAGTTTACAGGTTTTTGTACTTTAGTTTATAGGTTTTGCTACATTAGTTTACAGGTTTTGCTACTATAGTTTACAGGTTTTGCTACTTTAGTTTATAGGTTTTGCTACTTTAGTTTACAGGTTTTGCTACTTTAGTTTATAGGTTTTGCTACATTAGCTTTATGAATTTGCTACTCCTTATGCGTTAGCCTCGGTGTTAGGGTACCGAGGCGGAGTCGCCGTCGACGCGATAGCCGCGACGGGCGACGATGCCTTGGTACCCTAATACCCTTCGAGGTTTCGTCACCCGTACGACGCGGTAGCGTCGACGGGCGATGAAACCGAGCCGCTGGACTAGAGTTTACGCTTTATGTATGTTGACGACTTAGGGTGGGGGTGGTGGATAAGTTACCCCAAATTATATACCCGTATGCAAAGGAAGCTTAATAGAATTTTATCACACCATTTTTTTCGAGGATTCGTCGCCCGTACGCCGCGATAGCGGCGACGGGTGACGAATCCGAGCCGCTATGCTTAGAATTTGATCATTTATCTTGTCTCTGGTTTACTAACTTGCTTCTAATGTTTGCTAACAGGTTCCCGCTCGTTTCAAAACATTGTATGAGAAGCACAAGGCTATTTTTGAAGTAGATGTTGATGTGACAATGAAGAACCTTTCTGCTGGATTGAAGCGCATGCAGGCTCAATGCATGGCTGCCCTTTTGGTTGATGTTGAATCATCAAGTAAAGAAGAAGAAGCTGGACTAAGTGTTGTTTTTCCAACCAAAAGTACAGCAGATGATGATGATTAGCTGCAGGATGATGATGGTTCAGAAACTGAGGATGATGAGAAGCTTTATGCTACATCGGAGCCCGAGGACCATGGTGTTGCTGCAGCAGCTGCTAAGGATACTGATGGTGATGCAGATGATGCTGTGGAGCAAGGTGGTGCTGCAGATGCTTCTGTGGAGCAAGGTGGTCCTGTAGCAACAAAACATGTCTATGTTCCTCAAGCAGCAATAATCATTGATTCTACGAGCAAGGGAGCTGATGCTACCGAGCAGCCGGATGTTGTTAGCCCTGACAGGTCTCCAATTCACAGCCCCAGGAAGGATATTTCTGATGAAGTTTGGGCCAATGCTCCGGACAAACCCCCGTTTGATCTTTTCGAGCCTGGGACCGATGAGTATGCAGAGTTTTGCATTTCACAGTCTCTCCCACCTTCCTGTGATGCCCCAACCGCTGTCGTGACCACTGCCTCTGATGCCTCTGAGAGTATTCCAGCATCACCTTCCACTTTGGTCGATCTTGCACCTTTCAGCTCTACTGAGCCTGCGACACCTGCTGTTCCCATTGCACCTGGTATGAACATTTTCTTGTAGTTTCTTAGATATGCTTCCGCTTGTTTGCTTTTTAGATATGCTTCCGCTTGTTTGCTTAAGACACAATTGTTTTCTCTTTTTGCAGTTGTTGTTAACATTGAGTCAAGTGTTAAAGGAGATGGTAGCTCGGGTTTGTTGACAAAGAAGACAAGGTTTAAGAGGGCTGCCAAGGAGGAGCTCACACCTCCAAAGTTGAAAAAGATGAAGGTCTCTGAAGATGTAGAACAAACATACTCCACATTTGTGATGAATGGTCGGAAATTCAAGGGCCATCCGAAGGATAGGGCACCGTAAGTTTGTGTTTTTTGCTACTCTGAAGTAATGTTTTTGCTACCTTGCATCTAGCTGATTGCTACATGTGTCAATGTGTTTTGCTACTTACTTTTTTCACTTGTAGGATATAGTTTTCCATTTAATCTTCTACAGCTTGAACTACCACTACAACATCACCTACCCTACAACAACGCACTAATCTGTATCTAAAAGCTCATATAAGCGTTGCAAGTGCCTTTTACCAACGGAAATTTATCCGTTGCGTTTTTGGGCGTTGCAAAGATATAACGCAACGTAAATTCATGCGTTGGTAACTATCCTACAAAACGTTGCAAAGTAACAACGGAGTTCAAGCAACTTGTGTATGCGTTGGTACACAATATGTAGATTAAATATTTTATTTGGAAATAAACATTATCGCATGTACTGAATGGTTTGAGCAGTTCTCAAGATTGTAGTTTTGTTTTCTCAATGAGAAAATATATTTTACAAATGATATACCATAGCACACCACTCACAGGATAATAATGCATTGTGAAGATCAAATTAAATATTTATTATCAGAATCAACATTCAGTACATGAAGATTACACAGCATACATCATAATATTGCTTCAAACTATGATGTTCTACCTAATCCTATACATATATATATTTATTCCTTCTGATATTCTTCCTTTAGACATGTTGATAGCTGATATCCATATATAGGAAGTCGGAGCTGATCTTTTGGAGAATAGTCATCTTTTGCGCTTGCGAAAACAATATTTCAATATTAGTATCAAAGTGCCAAAAAAACAATAGGAAGGTTATATGTATTTCTACTATGTATTTGTTAACAAACATTTAAACTGGGTATACTAATCTAGTTAAGATGTCAAAAGGCACACAAATTTGCAACAGTGATATCTTCAACGTGCTAAGCACTAGTATGCATGCTTCTTTCCTGGAAAATTGAATAGAGTAAACAATTTTAATAATTGTAAGACATTTCATAGGCATGTATATATAGAGCATAATCTAAACACTTAGCATGAAGGGATGGAAACTAGTAGAAGTCCACACATGGCTAGAATGACATATGAGAAGTTCCGAGTGAAAACAATACAACCAATTTGCATCAAAGGAAATAGAGGAATATAGTATAATTTGAGGAATCAAAGCACTGAACCAATCGTTTCAAAGGCTCATGTTTATGGATCTTCAAATGCAGTGAACTTTCTTGTGAGCAATATTTCAATTTCAGTTGATAAATATACTCAATATTATATTTTGTTAGTATGTAAACGGCAGAAATTAGTGCTTTAATTTCTCAGGATTTTTTCCAGACAATCTGACCTCCACTTTCGCCTATTCAGTGCCAATTTTACCCGTGTAGTCGAGTCTAAACTAAGTAGATGAGAAAAAAAATATGAATATGCGAGTTGTGCAGATGGTTCCACCTTCTTTGGTAGGCAGAGTATGAGTCGTTATATTTTCACAATAAGAGATACTTTACCAGAATTATATAAACCGTGTCACAAGTGTGTTTTGCTTTGTAGTCAAGGTGTTTATAATTGGACATCTTACTCTGATGTAATTACACTTGGAGAATTTACAAGGTGAAACGGAAGCAATTAAGGACCATAACATGTACATCATTTTTTTCATACCTCCTTCATGAAGGAGGTATCTTACCGGTTAATATTTTTTTATTCAGATAAATAATTAGAGCGACTACAAAGGAAAAGATAATATTATGATGATTAGCTGATATACCTTGACTTGTTCCTTTCAGCCCTACATCACACTGACATTGTAGCAGCTTTCTTTGCAGCCACTTATGTAATTTGGAACTGATTTCCCTTGGGATTTATTGAACTACGTGTGCAAGAACACCCAGATAAACCAAAAGGAGCATTAGAAACCAAACATAAGGTAATATATAAACCAATTGACTTAGAATGGCACAAAATACTTGTCTAATGGATGACCCAGACATGATAAAATGCTGTAACTTGGCATTCTCTTTATTACTACAATTCTAGAAAGAACGGTTTCTTATCTATGATAATATAAGGTATAAGATAATTATCAATAATTGGCAGTGCTTTAACCAAACTAAGGAAACATGGGCAATTCAAAAAATATATAATGCCTACCTGATGTTTAGGCGCTTTCTTGCCTGTAGGCATTTTTTTCGTTAACATCTTAATAATATTCTGATATATATTAAATATGAGACATGAGCATCTAGCTTTCCCAAACATGAAAACATTACAAGATCTTTACCTGGCTATGCTCATTATCTTGCTCAGATTGATAATATGACGTGCTTGTCACACGTCTGAATGTATGCTACAGTAATGATTCTGCAACAAATGCAACATCTGTGCTTATTTATAGATTGGAATACAAAACACAAAAAGGTTTCAGTTTGACAACTAGGCGAGACGTAACTTACTACTCTAAATTGGAATCATACACAATCTAATACTCCCTTTGACCCATATTAGTTGACTTGGATTTGCATAGATTCGGATGTATCTAGCACTAAAACATGTCTAGATACATCCGAATCTAGACAAATCCAAATTAACTAATATGGGTCGGAGGGAGTAACAAAACTAGCTACTTTGCCGTACTTCCGGATTTGATTGATATCAACTAGATACCAAAATTCAACCAAATCACCACAAGATGTAACCAGAAAACCAACCTTCGTTAAAACTAAAATAGATCCTGGATAGTACAAAATTGTATACATTACTGAACAACAGGTCTTGTCGCAGTTGATCAGCGACCAAGTCAAGCTAGAAAGAAATGGTAAACAGATCAAACCATGGGACAACGAGAGGAAAGTGAAAGAGGGAAAAATAAAACGCATAATTGATTGTCTGAACACCATTGATGACCTTCGCACAAATCAAGACATCTAGGTATGGGAGGGATTCATAGAGATCGGGGATATCATCTTACGCCAATAGAAAACCCAAATCAAGGCCGAGGCAACTCTTGAGCTACTGCATGTACCCCTCGTCCAGGTTGTACTCTTCATCGTCACCGGGCCACTCGACGGGCAGGATAATGGAAGTTGTAGATCGCGATGCCTGTCAACAATCTAGGGTTAGGTGGGAGATATTTTTCAGAAAGTAAATATTCCACATGATATGGTTGTAGGATCGGAAAGGTAAAGCAGAGTGGAGGTAGGACTTGGCAGCTTCAGCGGCGGAGCTAGCCGGTAGCGGCGGCGGAAGGAGGAGATAACCATGCGGTGTGAGGAGGAGGAGGCTAGGAGATGAGAAGTTTACGGCAAGGGCAGAGGAAAAACTGCTCAGGTGTTGAGGAAAAAACGTGCATTAATACTGTCATGCTAACATCCCAAAAATAATATCCCCGCGCCTCACCAGAATTAGCGCCAAAACAAAATCGTGCGCGGGCACTACACTAATTATTTCCGTGTGCAACGGTACATGCTACAACGAATACATGTGTATCTACAATAAATTTTTACAACCGATATGAAAGTCGTTGCAAAGTAAGTGTAGCAATAGGATGGTTCTTCTTGTAGTGTACCTGCTACCATATTTCATTTTTTTTTGCTACTTTATATTGAACTGTTTGCTACTTTAGTTCATAGTTTTTGCTACTTTAGATTGAACTACCTGCTACCTTAGTTCATTCATTTTGCTACTTTACATTGAACTGTTTGCTACTTTAGTTCATAGTTTTTGCTACTGTACATTGAGCTATTTGCTACTTTAGTTTATTGTTTTTGATACTTTACATTGAACTGTTTGCTACTTTAGTTCATAGTTTTTGCTACTTTAGATTGAACTATTTGCTACTTTAGTTTATTGTTTTTGCTACTTTACATTGAACTGTTTGCTACTTTATGTAAAACTATCTGCTACATGTGCCTTCCTTTGTGCAGGCCAGTTTTTGTGGAGATTGGGCGGTATTATACTTGCTACAGAACTTTCCAAACATCGCTTCGGCCGCGCCAAAATCTAGATAGTGAGTTGATGAATGTTTGGATTGAGAAATTTAACCATGAGTCAGACATTGTTTGCAAGAAAAGTGCACGGCAGAAGAGGAAGTACGCTTTCACGCAGCACTTTGTGGTAAGTAGCACTTTTCTTGATATTTTACTTGCTCAATATGCATATGACAGGTACTCTGCTAGCATTTTGCTACCTTTTGTGTGCTTGCTGAACCAATACAGATAGTAGCAAATTTTACTTGCTTTTGCTGCTGCCTCATACTACTTTTTATCTTCAACACAAAACAGGAGAAGCTTATTGTTGATCCAAAAGCATTCAATGCTAAAGCATGTATGGATGAGTTGAAAGAGCAGAATGCAAAGTTCAAGATTTTCAAGTGTGACCTTGTGAGTTAACATCCTTGCTTCCTATCTTGTTCATGTTTGATTTCTATACAAGATGCTAAATATTAATTCATGTTTGAATGTATCTATACTTTCCTATTGTGAAGTTCAACCATTGGGCAGTTCCCTGTATCAACCTAGTAGCAAAGCAGATGCATATTTTTGATTCAATGAAAGGGGCCAAAGATGCTAGTGTGATGGATGATTGTGCACGCAATCTGGTTAGTAATCCAGCTACACTTGTTCATTGTGTTTGCTACATTTATAGTTGGGCCTTTTATTTGCTGCATATCATTAACCATGCAGTGTGTTTGCTTTGTTTTCCAGTTCGCAAACTTTGCAATTCTTGTGAAGCAATCAAAACTGGCAGACAATATCAACTTCGACACTTACCTGCTAACCAATCCTGATCACCCGCAGCAAACTACCATGTAAGATTTTCCTCACCTTTTTCAATCGTTGTCCTGATCACTAGTTTCAACTTTTGCCACATTATTGTTTTTTAATTGCTACCTAAGTTTACAACTCTTGCTACTTTAGCTTCCTACACTTGCTACATCAGTTTCTGCTTGTTTTTTACTAATCTATCTATTTGTTTTTTGACAGATTTGATTGTGGATTCTTCAGCATCCTCTTCATGAAAAGCTTCACCGGCAAGGTCATGGCGGAGTTCGACAACAATGTTATACCACTTCTAAGGAAACTTCTTGCATCTGATCTGATTGAGGCAAGGCAAAACAAAGGATCATTGCTACAGCTGATGGAAGAAGAGTTACAGAAGAAGCGTAGTTAGGTTGAAACTAATGTAATCGTTGAAACTGATGTCGTCCTTGTGATCTTATTTTGCACTTTGTAATGGTTCAAACTGATGTAATCGTGGATGTGTTCGTTGCTGCAGCATATGTGGATTATCTTTTGTGGATAGGTTATGTTGGATGGATAAGTGCTACATGTTTGGAATGGTTTTATATATAGCTTTTGAAGTTTGGAATGTTGATTATTGTCTTCTGAAGCTTCAAATAGTGTGATTGCTTTGATAAGTTCTGTACATGCTACATACATGCTGCATAAATGCTAAAAATGAGTATTTACCTAGACATGCTGTCAATTTTTTTTGGCCACCCCAGGTGTTAATTTGCTACATCTGTGTAGCCATATTGCTACATGCATAGAAATGGTGTGCTACCCAGGTGTACAAGATTTGCTACTAGGTTTAATGTAGCAAATATACCTATGACATTCATTCATAAGAACAAGTTTTGTCTATGGTAGCAATTTTATATACAAAATGCAGGCTGTATGCTCCAAAGTGGAAATACTTTTGCTACCAACAATATTCTGTCATATCACAAAATTCATATCTTGCATCAAGATGATGCTACATCTATACTGTATGTATGCTACATAGAAATGACAAAAATGCTACTCTCTGGTAGTACATGTAGTTTCAACTCTATAGTTTCAACTCTATTTTCGCAGCATTCCCCGCAATCAGTGCTTCCATGGAGACACATTGTTTCACGGTGTGACCTTATTCATTGCAGTATGGGAATTTTTGCTTTCTTGGCTTCTTCTTCTTCTTCGGCGTTGCATCAGTTTGCTTCTTATTTGTCTCTTGAGCTTTTTTCCTTCTCTTGGCATTTGCTTCATCACGAAGCTCAACCAATGGTTTGTTACGCTTCGACTTCTTGGTTGGTCTTCCTTTTGGCTTTACCCTCGCAGGGTTCTTGAGCGTGCTACTCGGAGCATCATTACGTTCTTCTTCTTGTCGTTGATTGTTTACACCATGCTGTGGAGGAATACTTTGCTCTTGTAGCAAAAATTTTGGCCCTCCTCCTTGCTGCTCTACTTCTTGCTCCTGTGTAGCATGTTGTGTGTTCCTCATATTTGCTACAAGACGCTTCGCATCATCAATCATCTTGGAAACAACAACATATGTTTCATCACTGAAGCAAGCATCTGAAGCGAGTTCATTCATCTTTCTGCACAATGCATTGTACTTGAGAGTATTGGTTCCTGGGATCCCAAATCTGATGGTATTTGTCCCGGGATCAGGTGCAGGCATTGTTGCTGCAGCAGACCATCTTCGTAGCATGTATCTCTCTGGAATTTGATGGACATTCAAGTGCACCATCACCCTCACTATGTGTGGGCATATAAGGCCACACATCTCAAATGTGTTGCATCCGCACTTGTAGCACTCATCATCTAACTTGACTTGCACCTGGTAGGTTTTGACACCATAACCAGGGTTTGGAATGAGATCAAAGCACATGCCTTCACCCTCAACCTGCATTGGATAAAACCTGGTAGATTTCTCAATCATCTTTTGGAATCTTGTGAAGATCTCCCTTGGGTAGAACTCCAGCCCCTGCTTTTCAATGTTGTAGCTGCAAAATAAGGTTTGTTTTTGCTGACTGTCAGGTTGGTGCTACATCAGGTGTTACATTATGCTACAACATTTTTAAAAATCTGCTACCACAGATATAAAATAATGCTACTGGAAAATCTGTCTATAAAGAGAAAATCTCACCTTCCCCATAGTGGTGCTATTGTTGTATCCATTGTGAATGCTGCATTGTCTTCTCTGTCTAGCATCAGGTTTTGGCACAACTCGTATTGCTGCACGAAGTTCCAAACTGAGCCACTTGGGCAAATTAAAGTTTTAAAGTACGAGTTGAGGCCTTCAGATCTTCCTGTTGTGCTTGTGAAGGGAAAGAAACTTTGTCTGGAGTACACAGGTGCCCACATTTTTCTGCTCTTCCACATGTTCTGCAAATGAGTGTTCTCAGCCATAGCAAAAGTTTCCAACATATGCTGCCAGCATATCTCAAATTCTGCTACGGTGTCCGTGCTATAGATGCATGAGTAGAATGCTGCAGCAAATGGGCTACCTTCTCTCAAGTGAGGTCCAAGCTTTTTTCTTGCTAATCGTAGCACATGGAAGATGCAGCATCTGTGGACCGAATCAGGATATATGTTTGAAATTGTTGCATCCATTGCTTGGTCTTGGTCTGTCATGATATGGTCTGGCGCCAAACCGTTCATTGCTTCCTTAATTTTGGTGAATACCCAACTGAATGTTTCAGTTGTTTCATCAGGTAGCAAAGCACAGCCCAACACAATTGTCTGTGTGTGGTTGTTGATGCCCACAAGTGGAGCAAAAGGCATGTTGTACTTGTTGGTACAAAATGTAGTGTCGAAAAACACCGAGTCCTTGTACTTGGGGTACAAGGCCCTTGTTCTTCCATCCACCCAAAAGAGAGCTCCCACTGCATTGTTTTCATCCACTTGCTTATCAAAGAAGAATGTAGGGCTTTCTGCTTGTCTCCTTTCAAAGTACTCAATAGTCATTGACATGTCTCGCAGCGAAACTTCCTCACGTAGCATAGTCCTTATGTTGGACACATCACGCTTCAGCAAACCAAGGCACCTCGGGTCGCCTCCGTGCACACTTCCAAGGCATCCCATTATCTGAGCTGTGGTAATGTTTTGGTTGTGTAAAGTTTGGATGAACTGAAAGTCCTCCTCAGTAACCTTCCTATGAGACCGCACTAGTGTAGACCCCCCCCCCTTTAACACCGGTTTGGAGGGCCCTCTAACAGCGGTTGTAGAACCGCTGTTGAGGGTTCGGTGTTAGAGGGGGGCCCCCTTTAACACCGGTTCTTATACGAACTGGTGTTAAAGGGTGGCGCACGTGGGGCTGCCGCAGGGCTCAGGCCCCCCCTTTAACACCGGTTCATAAGACGAACCGGTGTTAAAGGTTCTCTGCCGCGGCAGGAAAACGGCCTAAATCTCTGCTGCGGCAGAGCTCTGCCTCGGCAGGAAAACGGCATAAATCTCTGCCGCGGCAGAGTTCTGCCTCTACCCCGTTCTAGGCATATTTCTGTGGGAGGGGGGAGGGGTAATCGATCGGGAACGGTATACACATACATCATCATCGGTACATACGAGTACATGAATAATTAAGCAACTATTATTATACACAAACATCGTCATTGTGTGGTATTCTCCATAAACGTTCAAGCATCAAGTACAAGACAAACACGTTCAAGCATATATACAACGTTTATTTTGGTGGATATCTAAAGAGTTCTCCGCCAGGCGTGACGACCTCATCAAGTATGAACCCCACCAGTTCCTCTTGAATGGATCATATGCGTTCAAATGGTAGGAGTTGGTCCCGCATCCGTTCGATCTGAATATATATGAAGAATGGGGTTAATATATATATAAGAATAAAACTCAACACAATTGATGGTAATAAAATAATGTTGTGTACTTTGTTTACTTACTCTAAGTTGTTCTAGTGCGGCTTGGCCCGTCGCACATATCGTGTTGCGCATGAACTCGCAAACATAGTACCCACATAAGTTATTGTCGTGTCCCTGATGCGCGCACTTTACGAGAATAAAGCATGATATAATGCACTTGGAAGCAGAATCAAAGAGATACGCAAACCTAGCTAGCTAGTATTACTTACATTTTGGTCTACAAATTTTAGTTCTTCTGACCATTCACCCATGGCCCTGCCCATGAACCTTTTCCAAACCCTGTCCGGCAAAGAAAATGGATAAAGGAGTAATTAATTACTTGTTGTCACGAAAGTTGCCGATCTAGTGGGATAATATGATTGAAATTACCTCTGGAGCATCTCCCTAAAGTCTTCCCATGTCTCTTTTTCTTTTCGTAACGAGTCCATGACAAGGACTTTTCCTGAGTCGGGTTGAATGACTAGCAAAATAAAGTGGAACTTACGCACGCATAACTCATCATCAGTTACACTTAACATCGAGTAAGCCGAAACAGAATGTGTACAAGAGAGGGTAACAGTACTCACGAGAAGTTGTAAGGCAATAGTATTTCCCTTTTGGTTTGTTGTCTCAGTAAAGACCTTAGCAAGTAATCTTCTGTTTGCCCGGGTTTGGTTCTTACCACTTCTTCATGAACTCTATTTGGGTCAACGAACCCAATGTCAAAAGGGCCTCCTTTCATGCATTCCATAACCTTTTTCCTGCATAATAGTATATACATATATGGTGAGCATATATATATACATGCAATTAATGAAGTGAATGAGATGAGATATAAATTACAGAAATAGTACTTACACACAATAAAGGCTGATGGCAGCTTTGTCGAGTTCCTTCTGATTGAATAGAAAATGCAAGTCTTGAATGTTGAAGTCGATCTCGTCGTCTCCGCACAAGAAAATCTGATCTCTTATATGCGCCGTGATCCATTCTTCCTTTCTCGTCTTGCAGAAATCAAGGTACCACTTGTGCAATCTTCGCATCTTTGTTTGTAGATTCTTGAGCTCCTCTTTCTTGAAGAGATTCTTCCCATACTTCCATGGCTATATGGGGTTGGCATCGTATTAGGGCAAGTTGTCTCCCATGATGTTCAAGTATGCAATGTAAGTCATCCCCATCTCATTGGCCTTTCTTTGTAGCTCTGCCTCGTAATCATTTACGGGAGGAGCGTCCCGTGTGTCGAACACTTGGAGCGGGGCGCATGATTGGTTTTCCTGCTCTCCGATTATGGGAACTGTTTTCTGGGGTGCCGCACGACTGCTACTTTCAGTCTCCCTACGGCGCCTTGCATCCCCCTTCAAAATCTGGCGCTCGTAGTCCGGCACAAGTGGGGTTTCAGGTTTCAAAAGATTATTTTAAAACTTCTCCACCACCGCCGGATCTATTTTATCCTTTGGCTCGGCCCGTCTAGGTGCAAAGAATTTCTTGATCTCTTCTTCCGAGATCCTATTGGTCTCCTCGTCGCTGCGATTCCACGGTAAAACCGGCAATGGCTTGGCGGAAGGCTGCGGGACGTAGTTTTTTGAACTCTTTGGCGTATGGTTTCCTGCGGATTTCTTTGTGGCAGTGCTAGTGATGCTCTTCGTGGCAGTGCTCTTCCGCTTACACTGAGGAGATGGCTGAAGCACCGGAGATGGCTGGCGCGCCGGAGATGGCTGAAGCGCCGGAGATGGCTGTCGCGCAGGAGATAGCTGAAGCGGCTCAGACTTCTGACGCTGCGGAGACAGCGGGGGTGCCAGTAGCCTCCAATTTGGAAGCACGGTGTGTTCCTTCTTCCAAATAATGGTTGTTTTCACTGCAAATTTGAGTTGAGTTTCCCATTCACCTGTAGCATGGTCAAGCTGTGCTTCCTCATATTCCTTCACAACCTCATCCACCCCGACAATAGCATAGCCATCTGGAATCGGTCGGCAGTGGTAAGTTCCACCAGCTACAGGAGGTAAGGCATAGCCGACAGCCACCTTAATGGATAAGCCCATTAATCTCACATGCAGCTCAACATGTTCACTCTCCGTGATCTCATCCACGGGGTATCGAGGACCCGACATTTCAAGCGTGGGCTGCACGTTCTCCGTGGAAGCCACGCTGCTTTTCCGCGCAGAGTCTAGGCCGCCGGCAGCTTCCAATGCAGGCTCTTCGTGCCGCTGAGATGGGCCGGTAGCTTGATGGCTCTGTTGTGCATTCACTTGCGCCTGCAGTGCCACAAGTGCATGTTCTATCTGTGTCATCCGCTCTGTACGCTCTTTTTCTTTTCTGTCGCGCCATCTGTAAGAGTCGCTCCACTCGGCAAACCCATCCGTCCACGTCATACCCCCTGTGCCTCGTGCATGTCCAGGGTGTTCTTTTTTACTGATGGCGCGTGTGAGCTGGTCATTCTCTTTGTCGGGGTGGAAGGTCCTGGCGGCTGTTTCCTCGTATGCCGTGATGAGTTCAGTGACGGGTTTGGCAAGGAGGGTTGGGAAGATACACAATCCTGTTTCTGGGTCCAACCTTGCCCCAATTCCGTAGAACCAAGTCTTTGCACGTAGGTCCCACGCATCTGTCTGGGGTGTGATCCCTCTAGCGCGCAGGGCCTTCTCAACTTCCTCCCACTTAGGCCTCTGAGATATGTAGCCACCTGACCCCATCCTCTGGTGATATTCCTTCTTCTGGGCATTTAGCGTATTGGTTTCTGACCTCTTTTTAGCTATAGAACCTTCCTTATATGCCACAAATTCGGGCCAGTGAGGTCTTATCTTCGCATAATATGCGTCTTTGAAATTTGGAGTCTCACGAGCTTTGACAAATTTGTTCAATTTTGTCTTCCAGTTGCGGAAAGCATCAGCCATCTTCTTTAGAGTCCACTCTTTGACCTTTTCATTTATAACCGGGTTGTTTTCATCCTCCTCTGGCGGAAGGGTGAAATTTACCAACAACGAATTCCAAAGCGTTTCTTTGGATCTTTCATCGACAAAGGTACCGTCTCCCTTCTTTGGCTTATTCCAATATTAAATTATGATTGGGATTTGGTCCCTAACAAGAACTCCAGTCTGACATACAAATTTGTCTGCGGCCTTCTTGGGCTCCATCGGCCTGCCATCAACAGGGACTGCTTCGATCGTGAACTTTGCACGATCTTTCAACCGATGGCTCGCGCCTCGCTTGCTCTTTTTCGTAGAAGAAGATGGTTGCTGGCTGGTCGATCCAGAGGGCTAAAAGAAGAAAGAAGCGTTAATTAATACATGTAGAAGAAGATTGTTGGTGGAAGTCAGCAGAGGCTTAATCAATGCATATACCTCGCCGGACTTTGTAATCACTAAATTGCGTTCACCGGAGTCTTCATCTTCTCCATGACTACTTGAGCTTTCATCATGTCCCTCCAAGTTCAGATATTGTGAGGTGTCCTCATCAATAATGTTCTCCATTATTTCTTCTTCTTCAAGGTTTCTACTAAGTGGATCCATAGTTTCTAAAACAATAATATTATCTAGAGTAAGAGAGTAAACATTCAAGTGGACTTGGATTCATACACAAATATACATATTATTCATACAAAAATACACAAATAGTAGAATCGTATGCATCATGGAAGGAATTGAAATGCTTTCGAAAACATAGGATTATATCATGGTGGGGCTATGCTTGCCTTTGCCCGTTGATAGCAGATAAACAGAACTTCGGGAGCCTTGTACTTGACTTGATTACAGTTGGTCAAGTATTGTTCCTCGATCTCCGATCTTCGACGGTGTTGTCCTCGGGCTTCCATCTTGATCTTGATATCGTATTCTACCGGGAAGAACCAAACACCGGAAATAAAGGGGAAACAATCAACACATGGCATCGATGCAATGCTCAAGCAAGTATGATGATATGACAAGTTAATTTTCTTTGAAATATAACCCTAAGGCATGCTTGACAACTTAATCGGGGTTCCGAGGGGTGAAAACCCTAACTCGGGGGAAAACTCCGGAATCACCTATTAGGGTTACTAGGGTGTTCTAATTAAACTTGCCATTTAAGTTGTTAAACAATGCATGATTATAGCTTATATAGCTAGGTTTCATTTTTCTGAACATTTTGATATATTGTTTATATTTTTCTAATTTATAAATAAAAAGATATTGAATTTACAAATTTATATTAATTTCTGGAATTATTAAAGCCTTTATTGCATCAGGCTGACGTCAGCTGGGGGGGTTAATTTTTTTACACCGCACAGAACCTAGCCACTATGGCTGACATGTGGGCCACTGGGTCACGTATGCAACCACGCTGGCCAAGCTGGACCAGCGCTGACGAGGGCGCCACGTCGTGGCCACGCAAGCGCCACGCAGGCTCGCCGGAGACACGTCGGCAGGAGGCCAGGGACGGTGGAGGAGCGTGATTTGGGAAGCGGGATTGCGTGCGTTTGAATCAGCGGAGCAGCGCGAACGAGATAGAGGCGACGCCGCTGATCCTAGGTCATCGGAGCACCAGATGCGTCGACGACTGGCGGCGGTATGCGGTGGTGTGCGACGCGGGCATGCCAGAGAGAAGGAGGGGATTCGCGGGGTGGTGCCTGAGCACCGCATGCTCACCCTGAGCATGGTGATGACGGTGTCGAGGCCGGAGAAGCTCCAGAACGATGGTGATTGAAGACAACGACGACGACTGGACCTCGGGGGGATGAGCTCGTTGGGGCCTGCTGGGCGAGGGCGGCGACGGCGAGGGCGGTGACGGCGAGGGCAACGACGGCGAGGGCGGCGACGGCGAGGGCGAGGGCGGCGACGTGAGGGCTGGACGGCGCCGGCGGCTGCTCTCTGTTTCTCTGCGCGGCGGGTTCGATCTGGCTCTGGGGGGAAGAAGGAAGGGGAAGGAGCGCATTTAATACCCCCCCTTTAACACCGGTTCTAGCCACGAACCGGTGTTAAAGGGGGGAATTCGTTTCGCGCGCACCCCCCCTTTAACACCGGTTCCAGCCACAAACCGGTGTTAAAGGGGGGTGCGCGCGCGAAACGAAATAAATGCGCCCCCCCCTTTAACACCGGTTCGTGGCTGGAACCGGTGTTAAAGGGGGGGCATTTATTTCATGCATTAAAGGGACATTTTTAATTCAAAAAATAGGATATGAATTTAGAAAATTCATATCTTTTTCATTTTAACTCAGAAAAATATGAATATATCATAATTTTCAGAAAAATAATATCTATCCATTCATGTAAAAACATTTTATATTTACTTTAGATGAAAATTTTCAAAATGATTAAAACACTTACATATAATTTTGATTATTCAATTCAAACAAAAATAAATTGTCAAATCCTAAAACTTTGAACATAAGAAATATTAAGCATCTAAAAAGGAATCTAACCCTATTTTATTAGAGCAAATCATATTTTAATGCCGCATCTTTTGTATTAACATTTTTGAATTGATTGGATATTTAAATGCCGCATCTTTTGTATACACTTGAATCTGACCAAACCTTGCTCAACTTGCATTGGATTTTTGATAAAATAGTATATTGTGAACCTAAAACTGATTTTTGTAAAAAATCATGAGCATCGTATCATGTACATGTAGTTCATATCTGACCCACTTCCTACCGATTCGGTAGGAATTTGTCTTTTTCACCAGAGATGGACGGAAAGGTTTCAGATCCCTCTGTTGGTACATTGTCCATATAAGGTGGTCTAGTATTTTTGTAAAATGTGTTGGTGGTTTTTTGAATTAGCCATTTGGTGGTTGCTTCACAAAACCGTCCGTTTTTTATGCTCGGAAAATGGAAAATGCCTTTTTGGTGCGATAAAAAGGAAAACTTCCTCTTGCAACATTGTTTTCCATGCCATGATGCACATGTATGCATAATATGGCCATATTATCACAAAATATGCCTTGATTCTAGCCATAACATTGGTCATTTGACCCGAAAGCCAAGAAACCTCGAATGAGATAGGTCATTTTGTGAAGGTTTTTTTGAGACATAATCAATATACCAAGTTTGAGATTTTTCCTTCTAACTATGTCACATAATATAACACCACGCGAAGGTTTTGCACTGTTTCGATCTTTTTTTATTTTTTTATCCCCGTTTTAAACTATCGTCAAACTTTGTCGAACAACGGGCATGGAGATTCTTAGCTCGGGGCCAAGCCTCGCTCAACTTGCATTGGATTTTTGATAAAATAGCATAAAATGATTTTTGTAAAAAATCATGAGCATCGTATCATGTACCTGTAGTTCATATCTGACCCACTTCCTACCGATTCGGCAGGAATTTGTCTTTTTCACCAGAGGTGGACGAAAAGGTTTCAGATCCCCCTGTTGGTACATTGTCCATATAAGGTGGTCTAGTATTTTTGTAAAATGTGTTGGTGGTTTTTTGAATTAGCCATTTGGTGGTTGCTTCACAAAACCGTCCGTTTTTATGCTCGGAAAATGGAAAATGCCTTTTTGGTGCGATAAAAAGAAAAACTTCCTCTTGCAACATTGTTTGCCATGCCATGATGCACATGTATGCACAATATGGCCATATTATCACAAACTATGCCTTTATTCTAGCCATAACATTTGTCATTTGACCCGAAAGCCAAGAAACCTCGAATGAGATAGGTCATTTTGTGAATTTTTTTGAGACATGATCAATATACCAAGTTTGAGATTTTTCCTTCTAACTATGTCACATAATATAACACCACGCGAAGGTAAAAGTGTATTCCCATTTATCTCGTATCCTTAGAAAGTACATACAGTCGAAGATGGTGTCCTGGCCAACAAGTACAACTGATCCCCAACAGTGGTGTTGTTCGTGAGAAGTCTTTGCAGCCAGCCGCCAAAACTCGCCATGTGTTCACTTATAATCCATTCATCAGACTGCCCCGGGTAATTGAGGCGTATTAAATTCTTGTGTTCATTGATATACGGGGCAACCAAGATAGATCTTTGTAAAACCGTGTAGTGTGCTTGATTGAGAGAATGCCCGTCCCTACATATCATTGCTTTACATCCTAGGGTGCCTTTTCCACGCAGTCTCCCCTCATGTTGTGATTCTGGAACACCAATCGCCTTAAGGTCAGGAATAAAATCAACACAGAACTCAATGACCTCCTCTGTTACATAGCCCTTGGAGATGCTTCCTTCTGGCCTATCACAGTTATGAACATATTTCTTTAAGACTCCCATGTACCTCTCAAAGGGGAACATATTTTGTAGAAATACAGGACCGAGAATGGCAATCTCTTCTACTAGGTGAACCAGGAGATGCGTCATAATATTGAAGAAGGATGGTGGGAACACCAACTCAAAGCTGACAAGACATTGGGCCACATCTGTCTATAACCCTGGTAGTCTTTCTGGATCGATTACCTTCTGAGATATTGCATTGAGGAATGCACATAGCTTCACAATGGGTACTCGAACATTTTCAGGTAGAAGCCCCCTCAATGCAATCGGAAGCAATTGTGTCATAATCACGTGGCAGTCATGAGACTTCAGGTTTTGGAATTTTTTCTCTGTCATATTTATTATTCCCTTTATATTCGACGAGAAGCCAGATGGGACCTTGATACTGCTCAAACATTCAAAAAAGATTTCCTTTTCTGCTTTGGTAAGAGCGTAGCTGGCAGGAGTTAAGTGGCATCGTTTACCCTTCTCGTTCTCAGGATCCATAGGCTCGTCAGGGGCTTTCAGACGTTGCTGGTCCTGTCGTGCTTCTGGTGTATATTTTATCTTCCCATACACTCCTAGAAAGCCTAGCAGGTTCACGCAAACATTCTTCGTCACGTGCATCACGTCGATTGAAGAGCGGACCTCTAAGACTTTCCAATAGGGTAGGTCCCAAAATATAGATTGCTTCTTCTACATGGGCGCGTGTCCGGCATCGTCATTCGGAATAGATACACTGCCATGATCTTTTCCAAAGATTACTTCTAGGTCCTTGACCATACCAAATACCTCCTCACCGGTACGGAGGACAGGCTTCCTCCGGGGTTCTGCCAGACGTTTGAAATGCTTGCCTTTCTTTCTTACTGGATGCAGGTTCGGAAGAAATTGGCGATACCCTAGGTACACAACCTTCTTACATTTATCCAAATATACACTTTCAGTCTCATCTAAACAGTGTGTGCATGCATTGTATCCCTTGTTTGTCTGCCCTGAAATGTTACTAAGAGCAGGCCAATCATTGATGGTTACGAAAAGCAATGCTCGTAGGTCAAATGCCTCCCCTTTGTGCTCATCCCACATACGTACACCTGGTTTGGCCCACAGCTGTAAAAGTTCTTCAACTAATGGACTTAGGTACACATCAATGTCATTGCCGGGTTGCCTCGGGCCTTGGATGAGCACTGGCATCATAATGAACTTCCTCTTCATACACAACCAAGGAGGAAGGTTACAGATACATAGAGTCACAGGCCAGGTGCTGTGACTACAGCTCTGCTCACCAAAAGGATCCATGCCGTCTGTACTTAGACCAAACCTTAAGTTCTTTGCGTCACGTGCGAAGTCCGCGTACTCTCGCTCGACTTTTCTCCACTATGACCCATCAGCGGGGTGTCTCAACATCCCGTCTTTCTTACGGTCTTCCATGTGCCATCGCAACAACTTGGCATGCTCTTTATTTCTGAAGAGACGTTTTAACCATGGTATTATAGGAGCATACCACATAACCTTGGCAGGAACCTTCTTCCTAGGGGCCTCGCCCTCAACATCGCAAGGATCGTCTCGTCTGATCTTATACCACAGTGCAGTGCATACCGGGCATGCATCCAAATTCTCGTACTTCTCACCGTGGTAGAGGATGCAGTCATTAATGCTGGCATGTATCTTCTGCACGTCTAATCCTAGAGGGTAGACAACCTTCTTTGCTTGTTATGTACTGTCGGGCAACTCATTATTTCTTGGAAGAAGATTCTTCATTTTTACCAACAACTTTGAAAATGCGCTGTCAGTCACACCATTCTCTGCCTTCCATTGTAGCAAATCCAGTGTGATACCTAGATTTTTGTGGCCATCTTCGCAGGTTGGATACAACAATGTTTTGTGATCCTTTAACATCTGCTCTAGCTTCTCCTTCTCCTTTTCAGTTTCACATTCTTCCTTTGCATCAGTAATGGCCTGACCAAGATCGTCATCAGCGGGCCCATCTGCTGCCTCTTGATCTTCATTATCTACCCCTGTTGCAGTATCATCATATTCAGGATACATATTATGATAGTTGTCATCATCCTCTTCTTCTTCGTTGTATTTCATCACAACCCCTTTTTCTCCGTGCTTGGTCCAACAATTATAGCTGGGCATGAAACCGGATCGAAGTAGGTGGGCGTGAATGGTTCTGGTATCTAAGTAGTCTTTCTTGTTCTGACAGTGAACACACGGACAGCACATAAAACCATTGTGACCACGGTTTGCATTAGCCACAACAATGAAATTTTGGAGGCCCGTAATGTACTCGGAAGTGCGGCGGTCACCATACATCCATTGCCGGTTCATCTGCATTAATATGTAGTATATATATCAAAAATTAATAGGGAGATGACCATTTATATATATAATACATCAATGACACATGAAAGGATAGTTGCCGACCTCGACCGAGAAGGAAAGAGCAACGAGAAAACTTATTTTGAGCTCTCGGGCATTTCACCGAACACCTCTTGTGCATATGAAAAAAACACAAACTAGCACTCTTCACACCCTCTTGCTAGGCTCCAAAATGAGATAGTGAAAAATTGGAAGAGTGGGGTGTGGGCTGCGTTGTCTTATATAGCCCCCCCCTTTAACACCGGTTCAAGCCACGAACTGGTGTTAAAGGGGGGCTGCGCGGGCCACTTTTGCAGGGTCCTTTAACACCGGTTCGTGGCACGAACCGGTGTTAAAGGGGGGCTCCTTTTTTGCCGCACGGGCCACGCTGGTACGCCCCCCCCCCCCTTTAACACCGGTTCGTAGAAGAACCGGTGTTAAAGCCCTTTTCCAGGATCAACAAAAAGCCTCGTTTCCACTAGTGCTGGTACTACCGTCTTCTCCCAATTTGCTTCAGCAACTGGTGTGTGTGCTCTCCTTGAAATACCATTACAGTCCATATTCCATTTCTCTTTCCAACGAGCATTCTAGCTTTACAATCATGTCGCAGCACCCTATTCTTCTGCCTCAAATCTGCTACGTCCATTTTGAGTCCAGCTTGTTTGCTACGTGATTTCTGTGCACTGAAATTGCTCATGTCTATTGGACCTCCTTCTCCAGAACTATCCTTAGTAGCATTTTTTGCTTCGTCTACTGGTTTTCCGGCATGGACCCACTCAAAAACCTACTAAGAATTGCATCTTTTGGGGCACCTCTTGCTGTGCTATACTTGGTGTTACCAATCCGTGTACCAAACCCGAGTTTGAAAGCATAGTCATTGTATACTTGCTTCGCAACTTCAAGGTCATCAAATGTCATTCCAACATATGGTACAAGAGGCTGCGAGCAAATCTCTTCACCACCTTCTTCATCAACAAATGAAGCATTGATACTAGCTGCACTTTCTGCTCTTGTAGCAATTTTTTGTCCAAAGGTTCCTGCAGCAGATTGTGGTGGAGCAGCATATCCTTTAGGACCGTATTCATCAGCAGGCTGGTTGAGGTCGAATCCTCCCAGTATACTGTCAGCAACAAACCCCTGCAATTTAAAAGAAAAAAGTTTAGGTCGAAGCATAATGTGCTACATAAATGTGCTGCATGTAGTATTACCCTAATTTGCTACATTAATATGCTAGATCACCCTAATTTGCTATAATGTAGCATCACATGTGCCTAAACTTTTTCTGCACTGTAGCACATTGTCCAGAAAAGCATGTTGTAATTTTTCTTTTGCTACAATGTAGCACCCTAATCTATTTTGAGGTTTTCCTGCCATCTGCCTAGCATGTTGCTACAATGTAGCACCCTAATCAATGCAACAAAGCATGTTGTTTTCCTGCCATCTGCCTAGCAGCACCCTATTTTGCTACAATGTACAAGCCAATTAACTAGTATTTTGCTACATATGTAAGTATTTCCTGCTACCATGTAGCACAAACATGGACAACAATGGTGAAAACCTAATCTAGAGCTTACCGATGGTGCTGGAGGTTCTTCCTCGGGATTTTGATTGAAAAACACTGGAGGATTTGTGTGCTGGGCTAGATTAGGTTGCTGCGCTCAATTGGAGACATCGGCGTTGGCCGAATCGGAGCGCCGCCGGGTGAGAGGATTTGATTCCCCACTAGAAGCTACGATTGGCGGCGGTATAAGGTGGTGAGGCTGACCAGAAGGGGGGTAGAGTATGGTCCCTCGAATATGGCTCATCTCCGGCGCCGGCGAACGAGATCGACGGCGCAGTCTCCTCCGTCGTCCTCACGAGCGCCCGCACGCGCGACTCCCAGTTTGCCTCTGTTTTGCTACTCTGAAGCAGTTTCTGCTGCGACGTAGCAAAAGCGGACGGGTGTTCTATTTAACGGTTCGATCGGAAGGTTTAGAAGGTTTGATCGGACGGCTCCAAACCCAGGGGATCGGGGGCAAATATCTCTCGGAGAACGCGTAGCTCTGTCCTTATTTTATATTCCTACGGGTTTGAGATCATTCGTTCCAAAACGGGCCCCAAATAAATGGCATCTCAATCATTCGATCTCGGATCCTTTCAACCGGTCCATGACCAGTTCTCCACCAATAATCGATCATATACCTATAGGTAGCTAAATCTGGCCATCATTACGGGCCGCAACCACCGATCCACGCCGGTTTTGATGATTTAGAGGTGATCATCATCAGATGGACACAGTATTGCACAACACACTTGATGGCCCTGTACGTACGTGCATGCCGTGACATTGCGGCAATGCTGCTTGTTCCATCATGCATGCATGCATGCACGCTGGCTGGCTAGTGTATCTTGTACATAGTACTGATCATATACTCCCTTCATCCCAAGGCTTCACGCCTATTTTTTCTAAATTCAAGCCGCAATGAATTTGATTAAACTTTAAAAAAACTAGTATCAAAAACTATTACTCCTCCGACCCATATTAGTTAACTTGGATTTGTCAAAATTTGGATGAACCTATATACTAAATAGTGTCTAGATTCATCCAAATTTAGACAAATCCACGTCAATTAATATGGGTTAGAGGAAGTATATTATTTAAATATTAATATTTTTTTAAAAAAACTTGATCAAATTTAAAATAATTTAGCTTTTAAAAAAAAATATAAGCCTTAAAACTTGGAACGAGGAAGTACTGGTAATACTGCTAGTGCACTACTCCTTCCGTTAGGGATCATAAGTACTAAGAACTTTTTTAAAATCTTAAAAATTATAAAATTTTTTTCATTTATTATCATCTCTCATTCAATCTATGGTCTTTTTTTTCTTTCTCTTCTCTCAAGCATGTATAACTATTGATGCATGTAGTAATCAAGAAGATGAGTTATTGATTTTATTAATCCTAATAAAATGTCCTATAGGTCCTATAATATAATTCCTAACAGAGGGAGTAGATAGGTTAGCTAATAAGAGTCCCAATCAACCCCTTCTTCCCTAACTTTGGCTTTGTCTGCGCCCACCGCCCGCGCACGCGCGCCGGTCGACCAACCGACCGACCGAGGGTACAGCCTACATACAGTACGTCGACAGCGTCCTCGGTGCCAACATCCATCGATCTCACATGCCGCGCATGCATGTGCGCCTACGTACGTACTTCTTCTGTTTTATAATATTTTTTTCGTAGACTTAAATTTATTTAGATTTAAATATATTTATACACTTAAATATGTCTAGATGCATTAAATTTAAACAAAATCAAGTTATTTATTTTTAGATGAAGAGAGTATAAGATATTTTAGCTTTATAAAAATAATATATCTAATCATTTTAGTGTATCGATTCGGAGAGGTTTACGCCGCTCTACACACTAAAATATATCTAGATATACTATCTTCATAAACTTAAAACTTTTTATATTTTAAAACGGAGGGAGTACGTCGTACTCGTGTACATACGGTACTTTGAGCTTCTGATGGTGATGGTGTCTGTACTCTCGGCAGCGTGCATGGAAATATTAGTAGTCCGTTCCCAATTTCAAGAGGTTGTTCAGATTGGTTACGGGGAGACTGCATGATGAGACTGCACACTAGCTGGCACTAATTAATTTATCGGCGCACCACGTTTTCAGATTACCACCATCATCCAGATTGTTATAACTGGGCAGTGTGGCTTGGCGTGTGGGTTTCTATTGCATGTCACATCGTTCAAACATGACAACGACTGCTAAAACAAAGATAAGAGATTGTATCGATGGGATATCCTCCGCACTCAGCAGAAAATCACAATCCGCTAAAAGCAGGCGCTGATCCCACTAGTAGAAAACAGGTCGTTCGTTCGCACCTCATCAGAGCATTACTCTCGGTTGCGTCATAAATCGGAACTAATGTTGACACGCGTCCCGGTTCGAGCGGGCACGGGGCCCGGAGGCATGCATCCTGGTTGGTAAGGGGGCATACGTCCCGGTTTGTAACACAAACCGGGACTAAAGGTTGGGCGTCAGCCACGTGGCGTGGCACACACCTTTAGTCCCGGTTTGTGTTATAAACCGGGACGTATGCTCCCGTCCTCTATAAATGCAACGCCCCAGCCCTCTGCCTCCACTCTATTTTTTCTTGGTGGAAGGTGTGAGGGGTGTGCTAGTTTTCTTCCCTATGCATGCATTCAAGGTGTTTGATGAAATGTTTGAGTGAATGATCCCGTTCAATTTCTCATAGAACAAACATATAGAAGGTGTCCGAGACGCACTTGAGCTTTCTCCTCTTTATTTTCCTCGATCGAGGTTAGCAATCTTATCTTTTCTCTGTCATTGATACAATGCATGTGTCGATGTGAATTGGTCATTTCAC
This sequence comes from Avena sativa, assembly GCA_916181665.1. Lineage (NCBI taxonomy): Eukaryota > Viridiplantae > Streptophyta > Magnoliopsida > Poales > Poaceae > Avena > Avena sativa. The sequence goes on from OV702279.1 coordinate 325,770,529, forward strand.
TATTTATGATGTCATGTTTTTTGATAAACTTACTTATATGATGCAGATGAACGGTCGGGAATGGATGTACGGTGACCGGCGCGTAGCCGGGTATATGAAAGGCGTGGATAAATTTATCGATGTGGCTACGGCAAACAAAGAGAATGGTTTTATACGTTGTCCATGTGTTCAATGTCGGAACAACAAGGAGTACTCTTCCTCGAAAATCATTCGCGGCCACCTGATTATGAAAGGTTTCATGCCCAACTATAATTGTTGGACCAATCACGGGGAAAGAGGGGTTATGATGGAAGATGGTGAAGAAGAAGATGATGATAATAACTATCATCATATGTTTCCTGAATACAGTGATACTGCAATGGAAGACAATGGAGAGGAAGGAGGTGAAGAACGGGCATCAGATGAGCCGGCTGATGAACTTGGTAGGGTCATTTCTGATGCAAAGCGAGACTGTGAAACAGAAAATGAGAAGTTGAAGTTAGAGGGCATGTTAGAAGATCACAAGAAATTGTTGTACCCAAATTGTAAAGATGGCAGCACAAAGCTCGGTACCACACTGGAATTGTTGCGACGGAAGGCAGAGTGTGGTCTAACTGACTCCTTATTTGAAAAGATGCTGAAAATAATGAAGCCGAAGTTTCCAAAACATAACGAACTTCCCGAGAGTACCTACGAAGCAAAGAAGACTCTCTGTCCTCTAGGATTAGATGTGCAAAAGATACATCCATGCATTAATGACTGCATCCTCTACCGCGGTAAGGAGTATGAGAATTTAGATAAATGCTCGGTATGCAATGCATTGCGGTATAAAATCAGACGAGATGACCCTGGTGATGTTGAGGGAGAGCCCCTCTGGAAGAGGGTTCCTGCTAAGGTTATGTGGTATGCTCCTATAATACCAAGGTTGAAACGCATGTTCAGAAACAAAGAGCATGCCAGGTTGTTGCGATGGCACAAAGAAGACCGTAAGAAAGACGGGAAGTTGAGACACCCTGCTGATGGGTCACAGTGGATAAAAATCGAGAGACTTCCCAGACTTTGCAGGTGACGCAAGGAACTTATGGTTTGGTCTAAGTACAGATGGCATGAATCCTTTTGGGGAGCAGAGCTGCAGTCACAGCACCTGGCCAGTGACTCTATGTATCTACAACCTGTCTTCTTGATTGTGCATGAAGCGTAAGTTCATTATGATGCCAGTGCTCATCCAAGGCCCGAAGCAACCGGGCAACGACATTGATGTGTACCTTAGGCCATTAGTTGAAGAACTCTTACAGTTGTGGGGCAAACCAGGTGTACGTGCATGGGATTAGACCAAACAGGAGCCATTTGATCTACGAGGGTTGCTATTCGTAACCATCAATGATTGGCCTACTCTTAGTAACCTTTCAGGACAGACAAACAAGGGATATAAGGCATGCACACACTGTTTAGATAAGACTGAAGGTACATATTTGCATAAATGCAAGAAGGTTGTGTACCTAGCAAATCGACGATTTCTTCCAACCAATCATCCCGTAAGAAAGAAAGGCAAGCATTTCAAAGGTGAGGCAGATCACCGGAAGAAGCCTGAACTCCCTGCTGGTGATGATGTATTTGGTATGGTCAAGGACATAGAAGTAATCTTTGGAAAGGGTCCCGGCGGTCAATCAGTTCCGAACGACGTCGCTACAGGACACGCACCCATGTGGAAGAAGAAATCTATATTTTGGGAGTTGCCATATTGGAAAGTCCTGCGTGTCCGCTCTTCAATCGACGTGATGCATGTGACGAAGAATCTTTGCGTGAACCTGCTAGGATTTCTAGGCGTGTATGGGAAGACAAAAGATACACCAGAAGCACGGGAGGACCAACAAATTATGAAAGACCCAAAGAACATGCATACACAGAACAAGACGGATAAAGGGCGTCACTTAAGTCGTGCCAGCTATGCTCTTACCAAAGCAGAGAAGGAAATCTTTTTTGAAGTCCTTTACAGTATCAAGGTTGAAAGGATACGGATGTCGCCTAGAGGGGGGTGAATAGGCGATTAAAACTTTTCCTAGAGTGGCTCAACAAAGGCGGAATAAAACTAGTGTTTACTTTGTTAAGCACAACCTAGAACAACTAAGGTTCACCTATGTGCACCAACAACTTATGCTAAGCAATACAAGCAACAATGTGATAGCAAGATATATATTACTTCAAGCACGAAGGCTATCACAATGTAAAGTGCATAAGTAAAGAGCTCGGGTATAGAGATAACCGAGGCACGCGGGGACACCGATATTTTACCGAGTTCCTCCCAACATGGAGTACGTCTCGTTTGGAGAGGGGGTGGTATCAAACCACCAACGCCACAAAAGGCCTCCCTTATTCTCCGGTGAATCTCACCCCAATGGGATCGATTCACGCTTCCACTATCGGTGCACTTGTCGGTGGCAACCGGAACCTCTCACAAGGTTGGGGCACAACTCCACAACTTAATTGGAGGCTTCCAACAAATGCCACAAAAGGCCTCAACAAATGCCACCAAGGACACAATGCCACCAAGGCCACAAAACCGTCTAGGGTTCCAAGAACCCAAGAGGGACAAGCTACAATGAGCAATTCAAACCAAATCCTCCGAGGAGAACTCAAACCGATGCACCAAATGCAAATGGCAAGAACACCACAAAGATGCTCAAATCCCTCACTCTCAAGTTCCAACAAAGCTACTAAAGCTATTGGGGGAACAAGAGAGGATGAATCAAAGAGAGACACAAAATCCCCCAAAATCTAGATCCCCAAGGATACACTCACAAAGAGATGTTTTGGTTTGGTCAAAACGTAGATCTAGATCTCCTCCAACTACCCCTCAAATATATGCAAGAATCAATGGAGGGGTGAGTAGAAATCAAGCTCAAAGAGTAAGGCAAATGGGGGCAAAGCTTAGACAAAAGGAGGAGGAATAAGCAACCCTAAACGAAAATGGACAAAGTCTATTTAAAGGGTGGGGCTAAATCTGCCCGGTGGGGCATTTTTCTGAATGGTCCGGTACTATCGGAATTTACCGGTAGTACCGCATGTGCCAGGAAAACAAAACATCAGCAAGTCAGAGCAACCGCGGTGCAGCAGGCGCGCGTGAGGTGGGGCCAGCAGGCGAGCGGCGGCACTGCGGCGCAGCAGCTCGCAGGGCAGTGGCAGCAGTGCGCGGGCCCGGCCGAGCAGGCCAGGCGGAGGCAGCAAGCCTCGCAACAGCTGCGCAGCGCTGGCAAGCGGCAGCAGCAGCAGCGCAAGCAAGCAGCAGGGCACGCGCGCGGGCGAGTAGCGTGGGGCCCGCAGGCCAGCGCGGGGCCAGGCGGCGGCATCATGCGATGCAGCACGCGTAAGCAGTAGCGCAGCGCAGCGGCAAGCGCGCATGCGGGCAGCAGTGGCAGCACAGCAGCCCAGCAGCAAGCCGCATGGGGAGCGGCAGGGGCCACTGCAGGCCAGCGCGGCGTGGGCGAGGCAGAGCAGCGCGGGACCCATCAGCGCATGGGCAGCAGGCGGGTCAACGCAGGCGTGCGATGCGAGGCGGACGCGAGCGAGCAGATCTGGATCTAGAAAAATATCTGGCCGTTTTTCCTGGGCCGACCGGTAGTACCGGCCCACGCGGGCGGTACTACCAGGCCGGCCGGTACTACCGCAAAAAGGTACCTAGCGAGGCAGAAAGAAAACGGGCCATTTTTAGGCCTGGGCGGTAGTACCGGCCCGCCCGGGCGGTACTACCGCTCGGCCCAGAAAAACAAACTGACAGGCAAATATTCAAACGGCAATAACTTTTGACTGGAATCTCCGATTGACCCGATTCAAAGGACGACAAGGGCTTCCCAACAAATTGCGTTGGAAATATTGAGTATCACCAAGTGAGAAAGTATCAAGTAGAATAGTGTGATATACCCCACTTGGTGAGAAACCGAAAAGCCGCATAAATCAAAATCGCAACAAGATATATATGGGAGATCCGATTTTGATGAACAAGAGCTTGTTATGGAGATTACCACAAGCTCTATATCCTCACATGGATAAGACCAAATAACAACCAAATACTATGATGCAAGTATGCAAAGGTTTGAGCTCTCTCCGAACGATGTGACTGAATTACTCATACGAGAGCCCCTCTTGATAGTGCGGTTATCTATCATAAACCCGGTCTCACACACAACGTGAGACCGGCAAAAGGGAAAACCTATCAAGATTATACCGTTGCCTTGAGCATTCCACTTGAGCTCGATGTAGACGGTCTTTCCCTTCTCAAGATGGAACGCCATTCTTAATTCCTCATCATCGACCTCGCATATTGAGCATGCCCAACATTCTTCTTTGCATTTCATCGACCTTGAAGCCAACACATGCTCCAAGCGATGCCAATGGACAAATCCTACAAGTATAACTTAATACACACATTAGTCCATAAAGATTGTCATTAATTACCAAAACCACACATGGGGGCCCAACATGTTCTTTCAAAGGTGCCGTCGGGCTTCTCATCTAATATAAAGGGGATAATAAATATGGCAGAGAAAAGTTCCAAAACCTGAAGTCTCATGACTGTCACGTGATTATGACGAAGTTGCTTCCGATTGCATTGAGGGGGCTTCTACCGGAAAATGTTCGAGTACCCATTGTGAAGCTGTGTGCATTCCTCAATGCAATATCTCAGAAGGTAATCAATCCAGATATTATGCCAAGGTTACAGAAGGATGTGGTACAATGTCTTGTTAGTTTTGAATTGGTGTTCCCACCATCCTTCTTCAATATGATGACTCATCTCCTGGTTCACCTAGTGGAAGAGATTGCCATTCTCGGTCCGGTATTTCTGCACAATATGTTCCCCTTTGAGAGGTTCATGGGAGTCTTAAAGAAATATGTTCATAACCGTGCTAGACCAGAAGGAAGCATCTCCAAGGGATATGGAACAGAGGAGGTCATTGAGTTTTGTTTTGACTTTATTCCTGACCTTAAGCCGATTGGTGTTTCTGACTCGCGGCATGAGGGAAGACTAAGTGGAAAAGGCACGCTGGGAAAGAAAGCAATGATATGTAGGGACGGGGATTCTTTCACTAAAGCACACTACACAGTTCTACATAATTCCACCTTGGCAGCTCCGTATATCGAGGAACACAAGAATATTGTACGCTCCAAAAACCCGGGGAAGCCTGAATCATGGATTACAGATGAACACATGAAGTCTTTTGGTGGTTGGATGCGGACACATCTCTTGAATGACACCACTATTGGAGATCAGCTATACTTGTTGGCCGCGTCACCATCTTATACTGTATTGAATTTCCAAGGGTACGAAATAAATGGGAATACATTCTACACGATCGCCTAAGAAAAAGAGCACCAACCAAAATAGTGGTGTCCGCTTTGATGCAATAGACGAGAATGGACAAAAGGACACATACTATGGTTACATAGAGGAGATATGGGAACTAGACTATGGAGTCTCTTTTAAGGTCCCTTTGTTTCGCTGCAAATGGGTCAACCTGAATGGGGAAGGGGTAAAGATAGACCAGTTGTACGGAATGACAACAGTGGATCTCAACAATCTTGGTTATAGAGATGAACCATTCGTCCTAGCCAATGATGTGTCTCAGGTTTTCTATGTGAAGGACATGTCCTCCAGACCGAAAAAAAGAAAAAATATGCAAACGAATACATCATTTGATGAGCCAAAGCGTCACATAGTTCTTTCAGGGAAAAGAAACATCGTGGGAATCGAGGACAAGACAGACATGTTAGAAGATTATAATAAGTTTGATGAAATTCCACCCTTCACAGTGAAAACTGACCCAAGCATTCCGTTAAGTAAAGAAGATGCTCCATGGTTATGTCTGAAGAGATCATAAGGAAGGACATATGCCAAGAAGTTCATGCTCATATTATGTAACCCTAGTTCATGTATTTCGCGGTTTGTGGCTTCACCGAAGGATATGTTTCGTGGTTTGTGGCTTGACCGGGACTATCTATAGGGGGGCCTTTAGTCCCGGTTTTGTAGTCTCAGTTTTTAATATTAATAAATGTCTTGAGTGTTAGTCCTGTTTTGTGGTTGGACCGGGACTATGAAGAAGTTGTCCCGATTTGTACTTACCATTAAGATCTGATCTCCAAACACGCGCGGTCACATATTAGGGAGTGCCTCTATGACTAGTTTCTTGGAGATGCCGGAGGACTGTGATCCGGCGGCATCTCCCTGAAACTGGTCGTAGTGGTGTCCCTGCTCTCGAAAACCATCTTGCAGCTTGTAACTTCTCTAACTAGATCAATACACTTGGAAGCTAACTAATTTCACATATTAGGGAGTGCCTCTATGACCAGTTTCTCGGAGATGCCGGAGGACTGGGATCCGGCGGCATCTCCCTGAAACTGGCCGTAGTGGTGTCCCTGCTCTCGAAAACCATCTTGCAGCCTGTAACTTCTCTAACTAGATCAATACGCCTGGGAGATAACTAATTTCACATATTAGGGAGTTCCTCTATAACCAGTTTCTCGGAGATGCCGGAGGACTGGGCTCCGTCGGCATCTCCCTGAAACTGGCCGTAGTGGTGTCCCTGCTCTCGAAAACTATCTTGGAGATGCCTCAAACTGGCTGGAGGACTGGACTCACAAGGATGCCTATTTATAGTACAAGCAGCTCGGCATAGTGTCGACACTTACGAAATAATGTCGACACTCACCCCTATTATTAGTGTTGACTCGTGTTTTGTCCCGTTTGGTGTCTCCAACCGGGACTAAAGGTTCATCTTTAGTCCCGGTTGGTCTCACCATCCGGGACAAGGTACACACCGCAAGACATAATGTCGACACTCACCCCTATCATTAGTGCTGCCTGGCCCAGCCTGCCGAAATCCCTCCAACCGGGACTAAAGATGAACCTTTAGTATATTGAAAATCCGAACAATGAAAATCCTTCGCGTGGTGTCATATTATGTGACATAGTTGAAAAGAAAAATACCAGACTTGGTATATTGATCATGTTTAGAAAAAACCTTCACAAAATGACCTATCATGTTCGAGGTTTCATGGCTTTCGGTCCAAATGACCGATGTTATGTGCTGAATCATGGCATAGTTTGTGATGTAGTGCCCATATTATGCATGTGTGTGGACATTGGTATGGAGAACAATGTTGCAGGAGGAAGTTTTCCTTTTTGTCGCACGGAAAAGCCCTTTTCCATTTTCCGAGCGCAAAAAACGGGTCGTTTTGTGAAGTAACCACCAAAATGCCATTTCAGAATGCTACCGTACCATTTTCCTAAAATACTAGACCACCTTACATGGACTATCTCCCAACTGGGACATCTCAAACCTTTTCGTCCATCCCGGATAAAAAGGACAAATGTCTGCCAAATCGGTAGGAAGTGGGTCCGGTTTGTACTATAGGTACATGATCTATCGCCCGTGATTTTTTGAAAAAATCATTTTTAGACTCGAAATATGTGGTTTCTTCAGAGATCCAATGCAATTTCTAACGATGCTCGTCCCCTATCTTCATGCACACCGGTTCGACCATAGTTAGAAATTCAGATAATTCAAAACGGGCATAATAAATTCAAAAAAACCGAATAATGAAAATCCTTCGCGTGGTGTCATATTATGTGACATAGCTGAAAGGAAAAATACTAGACTTGGTATATTGATCATGTTTCGAAAAAACCTTCACAAAATGACCTATCATGTTCGAGGTTTCATGGCTTTCGGTCCAAATGACCGATGTTATGTGCTGAATCACGACATAGTTTGTGATGTTGTGCCCATATTATGCATGCGTGTGGACATTGGTATGGAGAACAATGTTGCAGGAGGAAGTTTTCCTTTTTGTCGCACGGAAAAGCCCTTTTCCATTTTCTGAGCGCAAAAAATGGATCGTTTTGTGAAGTAACCACCAAAATGCCGTTTTAGAATGCTACCGTCCCATTTTCCTAAAATACTAGACCAACTTACATGGACTATCTCCCAACCGGGACATCTCAAACCTTTTCGTCCATCCCGGGTAAAAAGGACAAATGTCTGTCGAATCGGTAGGAAGTGGGTCCGGTTTGTACTACAGGTATATGAGCTATCGCCCGTGATTTTTGAAAAAATAATTTTTAGACTCGCAATATGTGGTTTCTTTATAGATTCAATGCAAGTTCTAACGATGCTCGTCCCCTATCTTCATGCACACCGGTTCGACCATAGTTAGAAATTCAGATAATTAAAAACGGGCATAATAAATTCAAAAAAAATCCGAACAATGAAAATCCTTCGTGTGGTGTCATATTATGTGACATAGTTGAAAGGAAAAATACCAGACTTGGTATATTGATCATGTCTCGAAAAAACCTTCAAAAAATGACCTATCATGTTCGAGGTTTCATGGCTTTCGGTCCAAATGACCGATGTTATGTGCTGAATCACGACATAGTTTGTGATGTTGTGCCCATATTATGCATGCGTGTGGACATTGGTATGGAGAACAATGTTGCAGGAGGAAGTTTTCCTTTTGTCGCACGGAAAATCCCTTTTCCGTTTTCCGAGCGCAAAAAACGGGTCGTTTTGCGAAGTAACCACCAAAATGCCGTTTCAGAATGCTACCGTCCCATTTTCCTAAAATACTAGACCACCTTACATGGACTATCTCCCAACCGGGACATATCGAACCTTTTCGTCCATCCCGGGTAAAAAGGACAAATGTCTGTCGAATCGATAGGAAGTGGGTCCGGTTTGTACTACAGGTACATGATCTATCGCCCGTGATTTTTTGAAAAAATCATTTTTAGACTCGCAATATGTGGTTTCTTTAGAGATCCAATGCAAGTTCTAACGATGCTCGTCCCCTATGTTCATGCACGCCGGTTCGACCATAGTTAGAAATTCAGATAATTCAAAACGGGCATAATAAATTCAAAAAAAATCAGAACAATGAAAATCCTTCGCGTGGTGTCATATTATGTGACATAGTTGAAAGGAAAAATACCAGACTTGGTATATTGATCATGTCTCGAAAAAACCTTCACAAAATGACCTATCATGTTCGAGGTTTCATGGCTTTCGGTCCAAATGACCGATGTTATGTGCTGAATCACGACATGGTTTGTGATGTTGTGCCCATATTATGCAAGCATGTGGACATTGGTATGGAGAACAATGTTGCAGGAGGAAGTTTTCCTTTTTGTCGCACGGAAAAGCCCTTTTCCATTTTCCGAGCGCAAAAAATGGGTCGTTCTGTGAAGTAACCACCAAAATGCCGTTTCAGAATGCTACCGTCCCTTTTTCCTAAAATACTAGATCACCTTACATGGACTATCTCCCAATCGGGATATCTCAAACGTTTTCGTTCATCCCGGGTAAAAAGGCCAAATGTCTGCCGAATCGGTAGGAAGTGGGTCCGGTTTGTATTACAGGTACATGATCTATCGTCCGTGATTTTTTGAAAAAATCATTTTTAGACTCGCAATATGTGGTTTCTTCAGAGATCCAATGCAAGTTCTAAATGAGCCATTTTTCTTCCCGCCATTTTTTCCGGCATTTCTCCCGCCAGTTCTTCCCTCCAGTTATCTTCCTGCCATTTCTCACTATATATATGTAGGGTTAGCCTCCATTGTCATTGCACATCTCTAGACTCTATATGCAACCTCATCACTCTTTCCCATGACTTCCACCGTAGCACTAACTCCCAGGGAGGCGGAGGCGCTTTGCGCCTCGAACTACCCCTGCCCTCCAGGCTATTGTGTCCCCGACGGCTGGATGCTGAGCGCCGGAGGCGTGCCGGTTGCTCCTGTCCCTCTAGGTGTGGTGCGTCGGATGGCCATCACGAACCACTACTACTTCGAGCTCACGCCGGAGCAGCAGAGGAATCCCAGATGGCATCCCAACTATTTACTGACTTGGGAAGCCTTCTTCGTGGATTGGCGTGAGAGGGCGCTCGCCAGGCACGAGGAGGATGGCCCACCTCCTCCGAACTTCAACGAGGCCGGTCGTCGGTTGTGGTGGCGTGGTCGGACTCTCCAGAGCGTCATGGCCTACGACACGGCCGCCGACTCTATCCCCCGCCTGCGCTACCCTCAAGTCCAGCCCACTCGTACTCAGCCTTCAAGGTTCAACTACGGGGACCCCGACGACGACAGCGACGACGGCCGCGGCGAGTACGACAACTACAATGGCGAGTATTACAGGTGTAGGCAGGAGCATGACTGAATCACTCCAACATTGCAAAACAAGTTCGGCCGATTGTGGCTTAATCTGGCCATGTATCTTAATTTTCAGTTCTTCTATGTAACTTTGTGTTAGTTGCGTTATGTACTTTAATTCTAGTTCTATCCTAATAAAATTTTCTTTCCACCCATTATTTCCCGTCCTTTTTCCCGCCCATTAATATATAAAAAATATAAGTTAATTCAAATCCACATTAAAACACAGAAAATGGTTTTGAATTATTTAAAAATAGAAAATGGTTTTGAATTATTTATTCAAATCGAGACACTTTTTATGTTTAAAGTTTTTCGAAATTCCAAATTAATATTCAAAAAATATAAGTTAATTCATTTTTAATTTTAAATGGTTCATAGTTTAGATGGTTACATTAATTATTTTTTAAAAATATAAAATGGTTTTGAATTATTTATTCAAATCCAGACACTTTTTATGTTTAATTTTTTTCTAAATTCCAAATTAATATTCAAAAAATATAAGTTAATTCATTATTAATTTTAAATGGTTCATAGTTTAAGTGGTTACATTAATTATTTTTTAAAAATATAAAATGGTTTTGAATTAGTTATTCAAATCCAGACACTTTTTATGTTTAAAGTTTTTCTAAATTCCAAATTAATATTCAAAAAATATAAGTTAATTCATTATTAATTTTAAATGGTTCATAGTTTAAATGGTTTCATTAATTATTTTTTAAAAATAGAAAATGGTTTTGAATTAGTTATTCAAATTTAAACACTTTTTATGTTTAAAGTTTTTCTAAATTCCAAATTAATATTCAAAAAATATAAGTTAATTCATTATTAATTTTAAATGGTTCATATTTTAAATGGTTACATTAATTATTTTTAAAAACATAAAATGGTTTTGAATTGGTTATTCAAATTCAAACACTTTTTATGTTTAAAGTTTTTCTAAATTCCAAAGTAATTATCATTTAAAAAAATTACAAGTTTAAACCCCAAAATAAAAAATAAGGCGGGAACAGAGAGAAAATTACTGATTTTTTTTTAAAAGAGGGTCATATTTCCCGGTTGGTGCCACCAACCGAGACTAAAGACCCCTGCGCGCGCCCCTTGGGCTGATGAAAAAATAGTGGACTATACCTCCCGGTTGGTGGCTCCAACCGGGATGTATGACCCTTTAGTCCCGGTTGGAGCCACCAACCGGGACAAAAGGCCCTTCGTTTATAACTGACGCGCCTCCTCTTCTTCTTCCCCATCTCACTTCACTGCTTCTCACCGACGCGCACATAGGAACCGCCCCCGACGCCGGCAGGCTGCCCGAGCTCGCCGCCACCCGCGCGTTCCGTCTGCCACCACCGCTGCCTCCGTCCGTGCGCGTCCTGGCTACTTTTCCCCCTCGCGCGTGACCTCAATCGCCTAGATTGGAAGCTCCGTCCGCCGTCTGTCTCCGTCGATTCCAGCGTCTCCCAAGCTCGCCCGGCCTCGCCACCACCTCTGTCGTGTTCCTGGTGAGCTGCTGATCCTCACGTTGCTCTTCTTTCTCTCCCTCTCCTCCTGTACTATTCTCCCCGCGTGTGCCCGCCGCCGCCACTCGAGCTCGATGGAGGAGACGCTCCGGTGACCAAGAAGGAGCGGCGCCGCCACTCTCTTGCTCCCTGCATCGCCCTCTCTCTAACGCGCCCATCCGCGCGTCCAGGTGTGCCCGCTATCACCATCGCTGCCGCTGCCTAGGAGCTCACCGCTAGCGTGACATCGTGCTGACGTCACTCGTGCGTCACCTTGCTCGCGTGGCAGCTGATGTGGCCTAGGGCCCATCAGTCAGCCTCAGTGGGTAGGCTCCTCTATGGTATAAAAATGATCTGATGCGTGTGTTGACATCAGCATGCATGGAGGCTGAGTTGGCACTGGGGCCCTTCTGTCAGTCTCACTGGCTAGGGGTCGCCCCGGTGTAAAAACTATTTGCCTTTTTTTTAATTCCAGAAAATGATTTAATATTGTAAAATCAATAACTTATTGTTTATAAGTCAGAAAAATACAAATAATATATCAAATTGTTCATAAAAATGAAACCTATCTATTTAACCTACAATCATGCATTGTTCAACAACTGAAATGACAAGTATAATTAGAAGAACAAATGCACCCCTCTTATATGTTCTGGAGTTTCCCCGAGTTAGGGTTTTCACCCCTCGGAACCCTGATTAAATCGTCGAGCATGTCTTAGGGTCACATTCCAATGCAAATTAACTTGTCATATCATCATACTTGCTTGAGCATTGCATCGATGCCATGTGTTGAACAAGCTAGGCATTCGGTTCTTCGCGGTAGAATACGAGATCGAGATCAAAGACCGAGGTCAACACCATCGAAGATCGAAGATTTCTTGATAGCCATCGCATTGTAGATGCTTAGCCATGATATTAGTTGTCATAGACCCCAGTTGAATCGATGTTGCACCTAGGGTTAGCCGGTGTGTCCTCGCCAGGGCATCCCGAACCCGAGGGTTGATTGATTGCCGCCTTTCTTTTCAGTATTGGTTCTTCGTGATAGGATCCGAGCCCGATGGTTTCTCCGAATTGGGGTTTTTGATATTGTAAATTCATTTTTATTATTGTGTATGTATATATTAGGGTTTCTCCGAATTAGGGTTTATATCTCTCAACACCGTACCTAACATTCTCCCTTAGCCACTTTGACTTATCCGTTTTTCCACCTATGCGGAAAATATGGACCCACACGACAGAGACGAAGAAAAGGAGGAGTTGATCCAAGGTGTGATCCGCGGGGAAGAAAATTTAGATGTATCGACGTTTCTGAACAACTCCGGTGAGGGTGATCCTCTTTTTGCCGGAAGAGACGACTTGTTTGAGGTTGAAGGTGATGCCTTCCGCGAGGGAGAAGGCGATGCCTTGTGTGATCGAGAAGACGACTGCTCCGGCGAGGTGCATGTAATATAATTAATTCATTAATTAATAATCTGCTATCTATATAGAAATAGTAACGACGATCTTTCTTCTTTTAGCCCTCCGGATCGAAGAAATCTACTGAAAAGAGCAGACGAGGCCCAACCAAAAAGTTGGAAGACCATGAGAGGTTCAGGATTGAACATGTCGCTGAAGACGACAAACCTACGGCTCTCGAAGTTGTCGCAAACAAATTTATGGCACAATATGGAGTAATCGTTAGGGACTTAATCCCGATCACCATTCGAAATTGGAATAGGCCTGCTGATGCGGAAGAATAGGGAACATGTTTATTTGTCCCTAACCACGCCAAAGATTTACTGTTGAGGACGCCTTAGAAGATGGGAGAGCCATGGAGGCTAAGGTCAGGGAGTGGGCTTTGAAGAAGATGGCCCAGTGTTTCACCAACTGGAAGAAAAGATTGCACCTTGACTATGTCGTGAAAGAGAAGACTCCCGATTTCAAGAATATTCAGTTTGAGAAGATAAAACCATTCTGGGCTAAGTTTGTGAAATACAAGACATCAGAAAAAGCTAAGAAAATGTCTGCAACAAATAAGCTGAATGCTGCTAACAAGAAGTATCACCATACTATGGGGCAAGGTGGCTACAGGGCTGGCATTCCTAAGTGGGAGAAACTTGAGAATGAACTGTGTGCTAAAAAGATCACCCCAGAGACAGACGATTGGGTAGAACGTGCAAGGAATTGGTTTTACGGGCATGGGGACACGTTGGACTCGGAAGGGGAGTGTATATATAACATACGACATAAATAAGACCCCTTGCCAATCGAGAAGATGAGAAAAGCAGTAAAGGTTGTTAATGATGTGGACTTCATTCCCAATAGAGAGAATGATGAGCTCACACTCGCCCTTGGAAATAAGGAACATGATGGACGAACACGAGGCACAGGCGGCTCCAAACCATGGAGGACTGGGTTTCCCAAAGAGAGGAAGAAATATCCTGATAGAAGCCGTCAGAGGAGAAAGGACAGGGCGGAAGTTGAAGCAGATATTCAGAAAGAGCGAATGCGTATAATTGAAGAACGAATAAAGCAACAACAAGATGAAATTAACGCACTTAAAGAGCAAAGTACTACCAGCCCATCTCAGCAGCACACTGCATTCAATGCTACCGGCCTATCGAATAATCAAAAAAGCAGTGTGGCTTCCACCGAGGTCCCGGGTGATGACAATGGCGATGACGATGGTGCACCGACGATGGCTCCTGTTGGCTACCCAGTGGATGATATCACAGAGATGACACACTGCGAGCTACATGTCAAAGTTGTGAACATATCAATGAAGGTGGCGGTCGGCTATGCCTTACTAATTGGACCCACACCAACTTACCACTGTCGTCCGATTCCAGAGGGCTACGCTGTTGTTGGGGTGGATGAAATCATGCCCACCTTCGAAGTTTTGGATCTTCACTACCCTGCAGGTGAATAGGATGTGACTGTACTAGGAGACGCAACAAACGTCACCATTCTATGGCCAAAGGAATGTATCGTGCTTCTAAATCGCACGCCAAGGCCATCTTCGCCGCCGCCTCACCCGTCTCCAGCGAGGTCGTCGCCGCCGCGGCAGCCGTCTTCGTCGCCTCACCCGGCTCCATCGCCTCACCAATCTCCGGCGCAACCATCGCCGCGGGAGCCATCCCCGGCGCCTCAGGATAAAAAGCGTAAGTGTACCGCTACTCTGCGTCGTGGTAAGCGATCGCCAAAACGTAAACAAGAGCCTCTTCCAAAAGTACCAAAGGTTCCTCCCAAGAGATCTTATGACTATACTGAAGAGGAGACTGGAGCGATCGTTGATGCGGAAACGACAGCGTTTTTCGCTAAGCTGAGGCGGTCGAAAGAGCCAGAGTTCCCCAGCACCAAAGAAGAAAAAGCCAAAGTGTTGAAAATGCTAAAGACTCTTCATCAACCCGAGCCAAAGCTGTCATCAGACTATGAGCGTTCTATTCTCAAGTCACATGCGGCACAACAAGCCTCGAAGAGCAGTACTGATGGAAGCGAGAAATCTGTTGCCCAGCTCGGAGAACAAGCAAAACAGTCTTGTGCCCCTCTCAAGGTGATTTCCCAAACCAATGTGGGGTCGAGAAAATATGGGGCCGAAGAGCAGTATGATCCAGAGGTAGTTGCACAATACGGAGAAGCTGCCGCTGCTCAAGGTATGAGTATTGCCCAGTACTTATCCCAGTTAGAGTACTTCCCCGTGAGTGAAGTAGCATACAAATACCAGTACGGCAAACCTCTCGTCAAACCTGAGGAGGTAAATAATCTTCCAACAAAAATGAAGATTGCATAACTGGTACATGCATGCCACAAAGGCCGGGGCTAACTGGATAGTGTTGAGGGTTACAAAAAAGCATCATGGGAAAGAAAAGGATGACATGATATCCATTGAATTTGATGAACTATTTCAATTATTCAATCAAGACGCCTTGGACAAATCGATCATCAGTGCCTATTGTCTGTAAGTACTAATTCTGTAATTAATTTACTCTCCAGCTATCTCACCTTGTTTATTGCATGTATATAATCATACTGTAATATGCAGAATGAAGATTCTCGAATGCATCAGAGGACAAATCTATGACATTGGCTTCATTGACCCATATTGGGTTCATCAAGCTAATCTCAAAACAAGCCCCCAGGATACGGACGATAATATAGTACACGCGTTAAGGTTTCAAGAAACCAGAAGGGAAATACTTTTTCCTTACAACTTCGAGTGAGTGTTATTGTGTTCTATACACTTTATATTTTGCTTACTCGATGTTAAGTATATAATTGATTAGTTATGCATTTGCAGATTCCACTATATTCTGTTAATCATTCAACTTGACAAAGGGCGTGTACTAGTTATGGACTCAAAACATAAACCCCTTGAGCAGTGGAAGGACATGCAGATGCTTCTCTAGCGGTAATTCTAATCATTACGACACTATATCTGCAACGTTTGTGAATTTTATGATATCAAGTAATTAATAACTTATTTTATTTGTTTTCTTCGCCGGGCAGCGCTTGGAAACGGTTCACCAACAAGGCTAGGGGTGTTTGGAAAGCGGAGATTACATTTCAAGCACTAGATGTAAGCACCACTAGCTATATCCGCGCATCTCTTTGATTCTAGTTTTGATACAGTTATTATCATGCTTGGTTATTATTTTGTTTGAACTATGTTCTCGTAAAGTGCCTGACACAGGGACCAGGTAACAATATATGTGGATACTATGTTTGCGAGTTCATCCTGCAGACGTGTGATGAGAAGGGCAGAAATTTTGAGCAACTCCACGTAAGTAAACAATTTCTATAGTTTTTACTTACAATCAAATTGTGTTTAGTTTCATTAATATAGGCTGACTCCTATTTTAAATCAGGTCGAAATGTCTACGGGACGGTCTTCTGCCAAAGGATCGCGTACGAGCAATTCAGGAGGAATTGGCGGGATTCTTGGATGCAGAAGTCCTAAACCCAAAAGGGGGATACTATTCGGCTCTGTATAGACAATAGGGATTGTAAAAAGAGCAACTTTTGTACGTAGTGCATGAACTCGATCCGTGTATCGAATGTAATATTGTCATGATGATCTTGTGTAATATAATGGTTCCTTCATTGACGAGTGCAAAACATTAAATAAACAATAAAACAACCTAAATGAATTCTCTGCCGCGGCATGAAAAGTGGCTAAAATGCTGCCGCGGCAACAAAAGTTGCCAAAATGAATTCTCTGCCGCGGCAGAGAAATGTGCCAAATCTCTGCCGCGGCAGAAGGTTATTTGTCCCGGTTCGTGTTACGAACCGGGACGGTTGCTCCATCCCCCCTCGCCCTTTGACACCGCCACGTGTACCCCCATTTGTCCCGGTTGGTGGGGCAACCAGGACTAAAGGTTGGGGCTTTAGTCCCGATTGCCCCGTCCCGGTTGGGTAACCGGGACTAATGCCCCTTACCAATCGGGACCAATGGGGCGTTTTCTACTAGTGTCCCTCTTCCAGTCAAAACGCTTTTAACCCGACGGCCTGTAAAGTAAATAATCTCCACATATCCATCGACTAGAATTGCACTCGCTGTATATATAAGCATAAAACACTTTTTACCCTTGTACTAGAATAAATAATCTCCACGTACTTGTAGTTTTTTCCATTGATTTGAATTGCACCAGCTGTACATATATATAGGCCGCAAAATCTTTATGGATCTTCTCTATGGATTTTTTTTCCTCCATCCAGATTTGAATGTGCATTTTAGTGTATAATAAATAGATAACCTAAGTCAGTTATTTGTGGATAGAGAGAATATAATAGTCTTGGTAGGATCTCTATCTATACATTCAAAGCCCGTACCCACCCATCATTTCAACTGGCATGTGACTTACCCATACCTCTCCCCTCCCTCCCTCCCCACCCCTTCTCCTTGTGAGTCGCCCTAGCTTTACCAGGCCGATCCCGAGCGGTTTCCGGCGGCGTTCCAGCCGGAGATGGTGGAGGAGAGGCGCCGGATAGGAGTTAGGATTAGGTGTAGTTTTCCCGGCGCTTTGTCGTGTAGTTGGAGTAGGACATGGGGATTTTTTGGACCGATCCCTGTGCAGTTCGAGCGCTTCTCTCGTCGACAGCGCTCAGGTGGTCAGCGTCATCGCCAGCGGTTGCTTCCTCGAAGATCTCCGCAATAAGGTCCCCCTGCGAGCTCCTATTCAGGATTGTTGTGCCGCTGCTCCTCCTGTTCCTGGCCGGCCGTGGCGGCGAGGAGGAAGGGAGGTGCGTCTGGCCGTGCCTGTCTCCGGTGCTTCGCGAAGATCCTCCTGCAGCTCGGTGCCTTGGTGTAGCGCCGACTAGAGTCCGCCTTTGCTCTTGTCCCGTCTTCCATGGCGGAAGCGGTTGAGATCCCTGGCGGCGGATCTTCTTACTAATCACCTCTGCTTGAGCTTCAACATATCCCCTGCTCGAAGCATCGTCCCGGACGGCCAAGGTGGCGAGGGGGAAGTTGGTTTGGATGGTAGCCTCGATGTTCTGCGCAAGTTGCTGCTACATCGAGCTCATCGCCGTGTGGACATGGCGGCCATAAGCATCTTCAGCCGCAAGAGCGGCAAGCTCGCGCGCCCCTGTGGCGTCCTTGCAACCTCCAGGATGGAGGCTCTCTGGGAACCCTGCGCCGGCGCTCCTCATCTTCTTCTCGCCAAGTGGTGTGTCCCCGGCGGGAGCAAGATGGCCGGCGGCGAGGCTCCTTCGTCGGTGGTTTGGTCAAAGGATGTAACATCCCAAAAATATTAAACATTGATCATCAAACTCTAATCACTAAAATTAGGGTTAACAAAAACTTTGATTAATTAAAATCATATGAATGCATGTGTGAATGAGATGATTTGATAAATGCATGAATGAACTTTTGTGATTAACCTAAATAGCAAGAAATGGTTTAAAGAAGAAAATAACATCATATAAAACATTTCCATGCAGAAACAAATCAAGAGAAAATAAAAAACAAATCAAATAACGCAAATGGTCATTTTTTCCAATCCTCCTCACTAGGTCACTTTGAGTGTTTCTAGTCCAAGATTTCAAACAGAAACTTTCCCAATTCTTTTCAACCCTTGCTAGAACAAGTAAAAGTGAATCAAAGCCCAC
The DNA here is from genome assembly GCA_916181665.1 of Avena sativa. NCBI lineage: Eukaryota > Viridiplantae > Streptophyta > Magnoliopsida > Poales > Poaceae > Avena > Avena sativa. The sequence goes on from OV702279.1 coordinate 325,789,282, forward strand.
CTTTCAAACTTACAGAAACATTTGGCAACCTCGTTCAAATCACAATTCAAAATTGAATCTTTATTATATGTGAAGATCACCCATTTTCAAAACCCAGCCAAACCAGTGCCCCTTGTCTAATCCAACTAACCAGACACTCCCTAGTATGTGCCTAGCAAACCCAACAAGTTTGAATCCAAAATTCAAATTCAAAGTTCTTGCGGCCATTTTATCAAACACCTTGCAGATACAAATCAAACAAACATCAAACACTATAGTGTGCAGTAATTTTGGCCTAACTTGTTCCCTATCTAGCTCACTCTATACCCTCAGTAGATCATCTAACTTGTTTAAACCCTCTAGCACACTTTAAACCAGACCATGCCATTAATGGCAAGCATGCCGAGCCTCACCTTGCCACCCCATTGTCGACAGCAAGCTATGAGTAGCACCAAGCCTAGCAAGCATGTCTAGCAGGAACTCCACCGTCCACCGCCACTCCCTGTCCCAGCCCCGAGCACTGCCAGCCCCTGGACCACACGACAAGACCATGCCAAACCTCTATGCATGCGAGCCGAGAGTGCGCCAGTGCGCCACCCTCGACCAGCACCCACAGACCGCGCGCCGCCCTCGCCGCGTGCGTGCGTGATCACCACCGCCCCAGCAACCCCGTAGACATCCCCGTTCGCCGCCACGCGGACCACGCACGATGTGCGCCATTAAAATTGCCGTCGGACCCGCCCAAGGCATCGACGCGTTTCGACCGATCAGCACCGGCCCACGCCTCGCCACCACGCCGTTGAGCTTCGCCAGGGAGCACTGCACCGCCCCCTAACGTCGCCCATGCCAGTAGCACTCTGTACCGTAGACCACGACAAGCTCAGCCCGCGCCCGTCGGTCCCCTTCATCCACTATAAATAGAGGCCTCCACCGCTCGTTTTCTTCACACCAGTTCACTCCCCTCTCCCTCAGAACCACCCCACCTCACTCCCGGAGCAAGGCGAGCAGCACATCACCGGAATTTGGCCGGAGCCCGCCGCTGCTGGAGGAGAAGGTAGCCATCGATTGGAGCCGCCCCAAGAGAAGCTACCGGTACCAGGAGAACCGCCATCGTCGACTTCGTCATTCGCCCCCGTCACCGACCACCGCCTGAGCCCCGGTGAGCCTCTCCACGACCCCCACCTGCCGCGTTAGGGTTCTGTCTCGCCGGCGCTGCCCGACGTGGACGATGAACCAGAGTCGTTCGATTAGAACTAGATCCTACGGTCCACATTGCACTGTACCGCTTCGCCCCTCCCCGTCTGACTAACGCGTGGGTACAGCCACTTAACCAGCCCGCGCATGCGCTGTGCGTAGTGGGCCAGCTCAGTTAACCCTCCCGCGCGACCCAGCAATTCAAATTTAGTTTTATTCATCTAATTTCAAACACAGTTCTGTACATAGATTCAAAAATCAACCCAGCTCGATTCACTAAACCAAAATGCATGAAACTAATTTTGTTAGAAATGTACTGAAATGCTTAATCCAAGCCCATTGGATTCAAACTATTTGGAGTTATAGATCAACCATGGTAAAAATAACAAGGCAGAAGCTTTTCTGCATTCAAACATTTTTCAAAATTCAACCATAAGAGCTTTTGAGTTGATTCCAACTCTCAAAAGATCATACCTTTCAGAATATATAAAAACATATGGGTTTACTTGCAGAAATAATGTTCAAGTAATAAAAGAATGCCACATAGGCATTTCTAGTCATTTTATTTAATTAAAATAAAAACCACTTTAAATCACATTCCCATGTACTGAAATATGTGGTGATGACATGTGTCAACATTATCCCATGTTTGAGTTGGAGAATATTAAATCTTAAGTAGTTTTTCAATGAGTAGAAATTACTTTTCTCAAAATAAAATAAATGAGACAAGTGTTTTAATCTTGTAATGTTAGTGATGATGCTAGATCACCTAGTGTGAACCTTTGTGTGATGTTTATAAATAGTTAAGTATTGTTTGGTGATTGTGTACCTCATATTTATTTATAGACGCTAGTACCGACCAAGGATACAAGGAGGAAGAAGGATACTACGAGGAAGAAGCCGAGGAGAACTTCAACCACTGCTCTACATAGGCAAGCTACTATCTGAGCAAGCTAACACTTGCAACTTAGCAAGCCTAATACTACCAGTTGAATTAGCAAGCTTATACTTGCAATTATGCAAGCTAACACTTGCAAGATACCCTACATATGCAAGCTACTACTTGCTTGTTACTATACCAACTATATGCCTTAAGCATATGTGATTATACCCACTTGACACACCATCCTAGTTTTACTTGCAAACTTAGTATTTTATTTTCTTTATTAAAAGCTTTTTATCAAAAGTTCACTTAGTGACTTGTAGATTCTAGAAAGATAATTGAAGGTAGCATAAAGAGCATAAATCTTGGCCTAAGTTAGATAATCTTAATGTCATCCTGAGGCATGAGATTTACTTAGATAAGATACACTTGTTTATTACCCACCATTAGTATTTACCCCCACTTGTAGGTGCTAGTGCTAAGCATAAAACTTGATCAGCTTTAGATGGGAATACTTGGTGAAAATGGTTATGAAAACCTTAGAATGATGAGTCATTCTACTGAAATGTTTTGACATGTGTTCTTGAACACCAGATGATTTTGATGATGAAAATGTTGAGGCTGAGCCTTAGCCCTTTATAAAAGTGATGGTTGTCTGGATGCGATACCATTCCAATTTTTACCGTACAACCACAATACCCGAAAATTGGGTAGGGCTTGACTGGAAATTTATATACCTTAGTATGGGTTCCCTCATGGCCAAGGTCTGAGATGAGGCTACCTTGTGAAGATTATCCACCTGTGCAGTACCCAAGATGATGGTTGGTCATGGTTGGGAGGCCAAACTCACAGGAGATGTGCCTATACTAGGGCATGTAATTGAAAGGTTAGGGTTGATTATCCGCATACTGAGTATGGTGAATTCAGGATTGTTCCTGACGGATGTATTGAATGTTGTGATGAAAGTGTACAATCTCTGTAGAGTGTCAAACTATTCGAATAGCCGCGTCCGCAGTTATGGACAGTTGGAGTGGCCATACTGTTCCCCCATCAGATGTTTTCAAAATGACTTATGAAATGATTTATGACTTTGACTTGACCACAACAGAGTTGTGATATGAAATTCAACTTCCCACTTAGGTGTTATTAAGTTTTTCAACTAGTTTTATTTGCTTCTGAACTTAGTAGAGGTAAATCTAGCTTTTTGCAAAACAACCCTAGAGCTTAGTCTATCCCATTCAAAACAACTTCACTTATTAGTATTAGTTTGTGAATACTTAAAGAGTACTCATGGCTTTGTCCTTGGCTATTCCCGTGGCCAGACTATGAAGAGGAGTATCAGGATGTTGGACCGCAGGAAGGTTACGACAACTAGGATCATCTCCCATCGTCAGCATTGCTTGTGACCCTGAAGATGGAGTTTCACCTACGTTATCGTTATCTTTACGTTATTCCACTGCTTGAGTTGTATTAAGAACTGGATCATGAGATCCTTATTTGTGTAAGACCTTATGTATGGTTTGTAATGGATGATGTAATGTGATATCCAAATCTGTTATGTCTCGCAAAAACTGGTAATCCTGGAATTGCGATGTATGGCATAACAGGCATCTGGGATTAAAAATCCGGGTGTTGACAAGTTGGTATCAGAGCCATCCTGACCGTAGGAGACCCTAGTTAAAATGGACGTTTGAATCAAAAACTTAGTTTCAAAACCAAAGGAAGTTAGTATTTACAAAAACTTACTCTCATTCTTATCACTTGGATTCTTTCATGAAAATTCATGTTCCTCAATTTTTTTTGCAAGATACATAAAATTTGACACACTTGATCACTCTACTAACTTACTCATCCTATATTCTTATAGATGGACATGAAGTATAACAAGTTTCATCGGTTGGGGAATGGAGGAGACCTCATCTTTGAGCGTGACTTGGACCAACTGTCAGAGATGTTGGAGCGTCTGCACCCCGAATTCTTCGGAGCTCAGCTCAATGATCAGGAAGGAGAAGATTTGTAGTGGCTAGTTGTTGCAAGTCTTCGAGGAAAGATTGAACCTCCCACTGTAGAGGGAATTCGGTTCACCTTAAGAGAGAACAACTGTTTCAATGGACTTGCCAGGGCCATGCAGGAAGCTCTTGCCCGTCTGTGTGGGCAGAGTATCAATCAGATCAAGGGTACCCGTTTTGAGTTCTACCCAAGGCGTGATGTTATGGGAAAACCACTGGAGGCCCCATACCACCACGAGCTGAAGAGTTAGTTGGACCATCTCAGCTTCATGATGTACGACCGTCAGAAGGAGTTGGACAATGCTCGTTCCTACGCCAACCACAAGTACACCATTGCCAAGAAGAAGGATCAGACTATCGCCATGCTGGTGAAGGATCGCAAGTCTCGTCGCCGTCAGCTCGACAAGAAGGAGCGCATCATTGCCCGTCTTCGCCACCGGATCACGGATTTGGAGGAGACCATCCATGAGAGAGACATGCAGTTGGAGGAGAGGGAGAATGCATGGGAAGACCTTCGTGGAGACCCCTACTCCTATCTCAGCGATGATGATGACTTGCTGGAGGATCGGGCCATGGACTTCTTCACCGACGAGGATGACTTCGCCTTCATCGATGATGATGATGAGGAGGAGGATGAGGATGATGAGGACACTGACTCCGAGGAGTAGTAGCACTTGAGCACTAGCGTTAGTGAGTTGTAGTCGGTCCCACTATATTGTAGTTTCCAGAATGGTTCTTAAAACCATCTGTTTTTCCTTGTTGTGGTGTGTGTTTGTATTGTGTGCTATGAATGAATGAAAAGCAAGTTGCTAGAAAAATCTGAGTCAAACTTCAAAGACTTTTCAACAACCCCTGAACCTTATAAATTTCCCTCTTTTCTCATGATCTATCTCAATCTTTAGATGCCTCGTGGTGGAAGCGGTTCATCCCCGGACCTGATGTTGCAGATCTTGCAAATGTTGGTTTCTGACCACGAAGCTAAAAGAGCCGAACGTCAAGCCAACTTAGCCACCCTTCAACACATCGCCCAGATGGCCAACAACAATCAAGGCCATGGAAATCAGGACAACCATGGATCTAAGATCAAGAATTTCCATGTAGGGGTCCCAACCCAATAAGTTAGGTTCCTCCTGTGTTTACAATGCTAGTCCCTGGATCAATAGCTAGCATCCACAGTTAAGATGTAATATCAAGATACAAAGGTCATAATATAAATTTATAACCAGGAATAATATAAGTTTATTACATCAAACATAGCTCATTTGGCTATTACAATACATTGCAGCGGAATAAATAAAATCATGGGTCCTTCATCTTCAAAGTGCCACAGGCAGATGTTGGTTGTAGACTTTGTAGTCCTAGTCAATCAAACAATCTTCATTTAAAAACAATCAACCTGCAACATTACAAGTTACAGCCACAAGGGTCAATACATTTTGAATTGTATTGGCAAGCTTCACTTTTATGTATAATAAGAGTGGATCCTATCATTATATGCATATTTGGCTAAGTGGAGTTTAATTTGCATAAAGCATTGTTTTATCCTATCTTTTCAAAAAGGGTTTTAAAGTCCTTTGTCAAATTTCTTTTCCAAGTTCCTTGAACTCCTTGGTAGAAACTCAAGTGTTCAAATCCTTGTCAAAATCTCTTGAGCACCTTGGTAACCCCAAGTGCAACAAGTTTTATCAAAACTCATGAGTTCCTTGGTAACCCCAAGTACATCATGCTCTTGAGCACCTTGGTAACCCCAAGTGCAACAAGTTTAACAAAATCTCTTTGAATTCCTTGGTAGACACACAAGGGCATCAAGTTTTTATATTAGAAGTTGGAATGTCGAGATCTCCCATAGTTCAAACTTTAGTTGCTCAGTATTGTCCATAACCGGGGACACGGCTAAGTACTTAGATTTTATTAACTTCTGCAGAAGGAGTACACTTTACCCACATGTCACAATCCCATCCTTTTGCCACCAGTGGCCTACTGGATTAGTGCTCACCAAGATGGAGTACTGGCAGATTGAGAATGTGACGAAGTCTTTCCAAAAGGTCCTCCCATACATCATTGCTAGCTTTGTCTTCAGCCCCCATGAAGCATTCCAGATCCCCATGTCCAGTAACTAAAGACAATGTATGGGTCTTCCTAATGTAATTGACTAAGCCAGAGCCATAATAGCATGTGGTTGCACACGAAAGCCACAATTGGAGAAGCATGTTTGATCTCTAAGTTTCCTAGGTGGTTTCCTTTTGGAGCCCAACACAAAGTGACTACCATAGACATGGTTCCCTTTTGTTGCCACCTTCTCCAAAACTTAAAGTGTCCACCACCTAGGTGGTTCATTGAGTCCTTGTTTTATTATGTAAAACACAAGTCCTTTTCTCAACCTTTGTAAAATCTCAACATGTATCTCTTTTCAAAACATAGCATGGCTAAGCATGTACAACTTCAATATTTTCACTAAGGTGTGTATAGGGAATCCTATTAGGATTTAGCATAGCATAAGTATAGAAATATCTTTTCATGCATGATTTCAAAATCCACTAAGTATAATGAAAGTAGTAGGACTTTTGTATGATAGTGTCACTTGCCTTTTTGGAAGGGAATGGTGGTTCACTCCTTGATCTTGCTAGTTTCACACTTTGCTAATTTCACTACAATCAATCAAGCAAAACACAAAATCAACTAACATTCCAAATCAAAGTCAACAATCAATCTCACACACCTAAAGCAAATGGAATCTAAGTCATGCAAAGGTGGGTTCTTTTGCAAGGTTGGTCTCTACTAGGTTTATAAACTTTGTAAGGTCCAAATTGGTCATTTACCAAAATGGCAAAGTCATTTGCAATTGGGTTTTATCTTAAGACCATTTTAAAATTCATTCATCATTTTATGTGGTGAAAATTATTCTTATCAAAGCAAAACTTTAGGTTTTTCACCAAGTGAGTTGCCCTTGGCAAGGCTTGGTGTTTTGGGTCAGTAAGTTTGGTCCAAAATATTTTCCCAAAGTTTTCCTTGCAAAAACATTTCCATAATAAAATCAATGAGTTTATTTGGTTAGAAAATGGCTAAGTTAAATAATTCAACCTATATTTTACCAAAATCATTTTTAACACCAAGGGTTGGTTCCTAGGGTCAGTATGGTCACTAAAAACCATTTTGCAAAAGTTTTAATCCTAAAATCAATTTTAAAAAAAATTTCTCCTCTAAACAAGTACACAAATGTTTCTGCAAATTCAAACAAGTTAACAGGTACTATTTTCTAAACTAAGGCCATGGTTGGCTAGGGCTTGTTCTCCTGAATCCAACGACATAAAATTTATAATTTTTGGACGTGTGGTTTGAAAGTTACAAGGGTTTGAAGTTTGTAAATAAATCTGTTTTCTAATTTCTTTTAAAACGAAGTAGGTGACACGCGGCGTGTTTTAACTGGTCGGTACCGGTTCGGGTGGATCGATCTCTCTGGATCGTTGGATCTAAGTGGAATTGCACGGCGCTGGTTGCTCGATACCCCTTCGCCCACTTTCTTTCCTATACGTTAGATCTAAATCTAACGGTCACTAGCATGCTTGCCAAATTCTGGCGGCGCTCAGTGGCTGCGCGCGGCGGCGATGGTCTGGCTGCGGCTATCGGCGGTTCTAGGAAGCAAAGTACGAAGTGAGAATGCTCACCGTGATCGCGAGGCAGAAGTGTTGCTCGGGGCGTGATCGGTTGGTCGCGGGGCGCTCAGGGTCTGCAGTAATTCCTCGCCGGAGTGGAGGTCGGCGTTGGGTGGTTCTGTCCGTGGTTGAGGGCGACGCTGTAGATCATCCCGAAGCAAAACAATGATGCGGTCAGATGCAGAAAGGTGTGGCGAGCATGGGAGTGTGAACGAGGAGGCGCGGGGTGGTCAGATACTACCTGTGGGCTTCGCCGGAGATGAAGCAGACGGTGGTGGCGGTAGGAGTCGTCGCTGCAGATCGCCCTAAGGCAAAACAGAAGCACATTCAGATGCGCATGAGCAAAGCGATGCTGTGTGCGTGAACGAGAGGGTTCGGGGCGGTCTGGTTCACCTGAAAGTCGTCGCCGGGGTGGAAACGAACGGCGGTGCTGTCGGATCTTGTCGAAGCCGACGCTCCGGGGCGCCCGCGGTTGAAGGAAGGGCACGGGGAGAAGCGTCTGGGAGTGGGGAAGATGTGTGCTAGGTCGAGGAGGATCGGGCGTTGCGGTGTTGGCCGGAATCGGAGATAGAAGTTCGTCGGAGCAGAGGGTGCTCGGGGAGGAATTGAGGGCGGTCTAAGGCGTGCCAGCGCGGGGTGTCAGAGGGGAATTATAGAGGATGCCCTGGCGTTTCCATCTGCGTGATCAAGGCTGGTAACGTCGGTCGCGTTAAAGCGAATTAAGCTGGAGGAATCAACGGCAGAACGAGGGAGAAGAACTGGTCGCTGCTGGGTGGAGAGGAAGAACAGTGGAAAGGGGTCCACTGGTCAGTGGGAAAAGAAACAAGGGGGGGAGGTCCACCTGTCATATTCTGTGCGGGTCAGGTAGTTGGTCCGAATCGTTTTCTGCGGGAAAAGGAGCTGGGCTGGTTGGTGGGCTTATTGGGCTGCCTGGGCTGGGTTGGCCAAACTCCATTTTTTATTCTGTCATTTTTTCCTTTTCTTTTTCTGATTTCTGTTTTGAATTTCAAACAAGTGATTCAATCAACAATGCAAACCATTCAAACAATTCAAATTTGTAATGAGTTTTTGGTTCTGTTTAGTAGCATAAACCAACTTCCAAAACCAAATAATATTTTAAATCTTTTTGGTTCCATTTATTAATTAAATAAAATGGACCATGGTTTATTAATAAAATAGGGTTTGATTTTATTAATAAAATCTTTATTTGAAACCTAAATATTTTCAAAACCAAATCAGTAGGTTTTATTTGGAAATGTTAAATACTTGGAAACTTGTTTTAAAACAAAATAACATTTTATTTTAGAGTCCATTATTATTTAAATAAAATAGACTTTCATTATTAAATCAACTAGGGTTTGTTCTATTGAGAATATTTATTTTAAAATCTAAAATAAAGCCAAAACACTTTAGTAGGTTTTATCTGGGAATATAAAATATTTGGAAAACTTATTTTAAATAATTTTAATAAGTTTTGATGTTTAAATTTAAATTGGTAAAACCTTTTATCTTCAAATAAGATTTGATGTTAAATCTTTATTACTTTATTTAAAATAAACTTTTATTATTTTAATCAAAGAAAACTATTTTGTTTCAAAATCTTGGCCAAGTTTAATTTGGCTTTATAAAATAATCCTTATTTATAAATCCATCTTTTCTTTTGAATACCAAATCCTTTTATTAAAAGATCTAAAATAGTAGTTTCAAAACATTTTAATTTCTTTTATTAAATGTTTATCTTTATGAATCCCTTTAGGATTTTATTTATTTCAAATGGGTTTGAGGTTCCAATTGGGTTCAAAAAGTTTCTTCTGGCTCTAAAAATCAAACAAAGTTTTATTTTATTAATTTATTTTCACATTACAAGATTTGGAAAATCTTGGGATGTGACAGGCTACCACCCTTAAAATAAATCTCGTCCCGAGATTTGGGGAGGTTAGGGTTACAAGCAAGTTCAAACAACTAGGGTTCTACCACCCTTAAAAATTTTCAAACAAAAATTACATATTGGCCTTCTTGGGTCCTGGAAAAACTTCTCTAAGCAAATTTTTGCTTTATTTCTATACTTGACTCATGGGCCAAGGTTGAGTTTCTCCATAGGCTTGTTCAACTTGTTTTTCATCCTTTCTGGACAGTTGCTTGCATAATGTCCTGGATTCTTGCAGTTGAAACAATGAATGTCCTTGAGTTCTTTGCGTTGCTCTTGTGGGCAAGTTGCTACATAGTGGCCTGGTTCTTTGCAGTTGTTGCACCACACTTGGTCAATCTCTTTATTCTTCTTGTTCTCTGGGCATCCACTGGAGTAGTGTCCCATTTCCTTACATTTACGACATTGCACAAGGTTCATGTCTTGCTTTTGTTTCTTAAGTTTCTTTGATCCTTTGAATTGGGTTGTCTTGTTTGGAGGTATAAGTGGTCCTTTTCCTTTGGTAGACTTGGATCCTTCTTGTTTCCTTTGTTCCACCATGGAGTAGATAGGACATTGATTTGGAATATGATCACTTCCTTCACAAAGGTAGCAAGTAGCTTGAGAGGTGGGACATTGTCCAACAGGATGATCTTCTTCACAATTGGGGCATTGTCCTTCATGCTCCTTGGAAGTATGATCCTTGTCTCCACAAATAATGCAAGCTGGGGCTCCATCTAGAACAACATTCTTGTCATCTTTGTTATCATACACTCTTCTAGGATAGCTTTCTTCCATGCTAATCATTTGATTAGTCACCTTAAGCATCAGTTGGGATTGTTCCTCCAAAAACCTTTGTAGTGTTGGATCTTTATCACTATTGTTGGCTAGGAACTGAGCTGTCAGTTGGTTCAACTGGTGTTGGGTTGCTATGAGCTCTTTTATGCAGTCAGCTTGGTTGGTGTTGGTGTCATCAACCTTGGAATCCTTTGGGGTAGTCATCTGTTTGGGTTGAAGGGAGGTTAGAATAGGCAAGATATTTCTAAGGAAATATTTCTAATCACACACATCTCAATTCACACAAACAATGTGCATGCAATCACAAACCAAACATTCACAAACAACTTTGCACACAAACAACCAAGTTCAAGCACATACTTAGGCAACAAAATATTTTTTGTGCTACACCACATAGATTGGTGGTTTTGTCTTAACTAAAATATGGTGGTCCATCTATATGGTTCACTCGTGATCTTTCCTTCCTTCATGACTCTTCTTGTATGAGATCTTGGTTTCCTTGAGAAAAACTCTTGGTCACAATACTTCAAATGATGTAGGCTCCTTCTAACTTTTGCATTCCCTCAGTCTCTAAATCTTGAGCAAGATTTCCTTGTCTCACTTGTAGTCCTTAGTGGTATCCAAGTTGGAAGTCCTTGGTGAATATGCTGAAGATGTTGAAGTCATTAGAGCTGAAGATGTTGAAGTCATTAGAGTTGAAGATGTTGAAGAAGTCTTTTGCACATGGTGTAGTCTTTGGTCATGGGGTAGGTTTTTCCATCAAGTTTGAAATAGATGAGATGTAGAGTTGAAACCAAAGTGGTTGAGGAAAGAGTTTACAAGTGTTTTTGTAAATAAGTTTTTGGAACAAAACAACTCCTATTTTTCTAAGGGTTTTTGTCCAATCCTAGGTTTACAAATCCTACAGGCAACACAATGCTCTGATACCATCTGTAGGGGTCCCAACCCAATAAGTTAGGTTCCTCCTGTGTTTACAATGCTAGTCCCTGGATCAATAGCTAGCATCCACAGTTAAGATGTAATATCAAGATACAAAGGTCATAATATAAATTTATAACCAGGAATAATATAAGTTTATTACATCAAACATAGCTCATTTGGCTATTACAATACATTGCAGCGGAATAAATAAAATCATGGGTCCTTCATCTTCAAAGTGCCACAGGCAGATGTTGGTTGTAGACTTTGTAGTCCTAGTCAATCAAACAATCTTCATTTAAAAACAATCAACCTGCAACATTACAAGTTACAGCCACAAGGGTCAATACATTTTGAATTGTATTGGCAAGCTTCACTTTTATGTATAATAAGAGTGGATCCTATCATTATATGCATATTTGGCTAAGTGGAGTTTAATTTGCATAAAGCATTGTTTTATCCTATCTTTTCAAAAAGGGTTTTAAAGTCCTTTGTCAAATTTCTTTTCCAAGTTCCTTGAACTCCTTGGTAGAAACTCAAGTGTTCAAATCCTTGTCAAAATCTCTTGAGCACCTTGGTAACCCCAAGTGCAACAAGTTTTATCAAAACTCATGAGTTCCTTGGTAACCCCAAGTACATCATGCTCTTGAGCACCTTGGTAACCCCAAGTGCAACAAGTTTAACAAAATCTCTTTGAATTCCTTGGTAGACACACAAGGGCATCAAGTTTTTATATTAGAAGTTGGAATGTCGAGATCTCCCATAGTTCAAACTTTAGTTGCTCAGTATTGTCCATAACCGGGGACACGGCTAAGTACTTAGATTTTATTAACTTCTGCAGAAGGAGTACACTTTACCCACATGTCACAATCCCATCCTTTTGCCACCAGTGGCCTACTGGATTAGTGCTCACCAAGATGGAGTACTGGCAGATTGAGAATGTGACGAAGTCTTTCCAAAAGGTCCTCCCATACATCATTGCTAGCTTTGTCTTCAGCCCCCATGAAGCATTCCAGATCCCCATGTCCAGTAACTAAAGACAATGTATGGGTCTTCCTAATGTAATTGACTAAGCCAGAGCCATAATAGCATGTGGTTGCACACGAAAGCCACAATTGGAGAAGCATGTTTGATCTCTAAGTTTCCTAGGTGGTTTCCTTTTGGAGCCCAACACAAAGTGACTACCATAGACATGGTTCCCTTTTGTTGCCACCTTCTCCAAAACTTAAAGTGTCCACCACCTAGGTGGTTCATTGAGTCCTTGTTTTATTATGTAAAACACAAGTCCTTTTCTCAACCTTTGTAAAATCTCAACATGTATCTCTTTTCAAAACATAGCATGGCTAAGCATGTACAACTTCAATATTTTCACTAAGGTGTGTATAGGGAATCCTATTAGGATTTAGCATAGCATAAGTATAGAAATATCTTTTCATGCATGATTTCAAAATCTACTAAGTATAATGAAAGTAGTAGGACTTTTGTATGATAGTGTCACTTGCCTTTTTGGAAGGGAATGGTGGTTCACTCCTTGATCTTGCTAGTTTCACACTTTGCTAATTTCACTACAATCAATCAAGCAAAACACAAAATCAACTAACATTCCAAATCAAAGTCAACAATCAATCTCACACACCTAAAGCAAATGGAATCTAAGTCATGCAAAGGTGGGTTCTTTTGCAAGGTTGGTCTCTACTAGGTTTATAAACTTTGTAAGGTCCAAATTGGTCATTTACCAAAATGGCAAAGTCATTTGCAATTGGGTTTTATCTTAAGACCATTTTAAAATTCATTCATCATTTTATGTGGTGAAAATTATTCTTATCAAAGCAAAACTTTAGGTTTTTCACCAAGTGAGTTGCCCTTGGCAAGGCTTGGTGTTTTGGGTCAGTAAGTTTGGTCCAAAATATTTTCCCAAAGTTTTCCTTGCAAAAACATTTCCATAATAAAATCAATGAGTTTATTTGGTTAGAAAATGGCTAAGTTAAATAATTCAACCTATATTTTACCAAAATCATTTTTAACACCAAGGGTTGGTTCCTAGGGTCAGTATGGTCACTAAAAACCATTTTGCAAAAGTTTTAATCCTAAAATCAATTTTTAACAAATTTTCTCCTCTAAACAAGTACACAAATGTTTCTGCAAATTCAAACAAGTTAACAGGTACTATTTTCTAAACTAAGGCCATGGTTGGCTAGGGCTTGTTCTCCTGAATCCAACGACATAAAATTTATAATTTTTGGACGTGTGGTTTGAAAGTTACAAGGGTTTGAAGTTTGTAAATAAATCTGTTTTCTAATTTCTTTTAAAACGAAGTAGGTGACACGCGGCGTGTTTTAACTGGTCGGTACCGGTTCGGGTGGATCGATCTCTCTGGATCGTTGGATCTAAGTGGAATCGCACGGCGCTGGTTGCTCGATACCCCTTCGCCCACTTTCTTTCCTATACGTTAGATCTAAATCTAACGGTCACTAGCATGCTTGCCAAATTCCGGCGGCGCTCGGTGGCTGCGCGCGGCGGTGATGGTCTGGCTGCGGCTATCGGCGGTTCTAGGAAGCAAAGTACGAAGTGAGAACGCTCACCGTGATCACGAGGCCGAAGTGTTGCTCGGGGCGTGATCGGTTGGTCGCGGGGCGCTCAGGGTCTGCAGTAATTCCTCGCCGGAGTGGAGGTCGGCGTTGGGTGGTTCTGTCCGTGGTTCAGGGCGACGCTGTAGATCATCCCGAAGCAAAACAATGATGCGGTCAGATGCAGAAAGGTGTGGCGAGCATGGGAGTGTGAACGAGGAGGCGCGGGGTGGTCAGATACTACCTGTGGGCTTCGCCGGAGATGAAGCAGACGGTGGTGGCGGTAGGAGTCGTCGCTGCAGATCGCCCTAAGGCAAAACAGAAGCACATTCAGATGCGCATGAGCAAAGCGATGCTGTGTGCGTGAACGAGAGGGGTCGGGGCGGTCTGGTTCACCTGAAAGTCGTCGCCGGGGTGGAAACGAACGGCGGTGCTGTCGGAGCTTGTCGAAGCCGACGCTCCGGGGCGCCCGCGGTTGAAGGAAGGGCACGGGGAGAAGCGTCTGGGAGTGGGGAAGATGTGTGCTAGGTCGAGGAGGATCGGGCGTTGCGGTGTTGGCCGGAATCGGAGATAGAAGTTCGTCGGAGCAGAGGGTGCTCGGGGAGGAATTGAGGGCGGTCTAAGGCGTGCCAGCGCGGGGTGTCAGAGGGGAATTATAGAGGATGCCCTGGCGTTTCCATCTGCGTGATCAAGGCTGGTAACGTCGGTCGCGTTAAAGCGAATTAAGCTGGAGGAATCAACGGCAGAACGAGGGAGAAGAACTGGTCGCTGCTGGGTGGAGAGGAAGAACAGTGGAAAGGGGTCCACTGGTCAGTGGGAAAAGAAACAAGGGGGGGAGGTCCACCTGTCATATTCTGTGCGGGTCAGGTAGTTGGTCCGAATCGTTTTCTGCGGGAAAAGGAGCTGGGCTGATTGGTGGGCTTATTGGGCTGCCTGGGCTGGGTTGGCCAAACTCCATTTTTTATTCTGTCATTTTTTCCTTTTCTTTTTCTGATTTCTGTTTTGAATTTCAAACAAGTGATTCAATCAACAATGCAAACCATTCAAACAATTCAAATTTGTAATGAGTTTTTGGTTCTGTTTAGTAGCATAAACCAACTTCCAAAACCAAATAATATTTTAAATCTTTTTGGTTCCATTTATTAATTAAATAAAATGGACCATGGTTTATTAATAAAATAGGGTTTGATTTTATTAATAAAATCTTTATTTGAAACCTAAATATTTTCAAAACCAAATCAGTAGGTTTTATTTGGAAATGTTAAATACTTGTAAACTTGTTTTAAAACAAAATAACATTTTATTTTAGAGTCCATTATTATTTAAATAAAATAGACTTTCATTATTAAATCAACTAGGGTTTGTTCTATTGAGAATATTTATTTTAAAATCTAAAATAAAGCCAAAACACTTTAGTAGGTTTTATCTGGGAATATAAAATATTTGGAAAACTTATTTTAAATAATTTTAATAAGTTTTGATGTTTAAATTTAAATTGGTAAAACCTTTTATCTTCAAATAAGATTTGATGTTAAATCTTTATTACTTTATTTAAAATAAACTTTTATTATTTTAATCAAAGAAAACTCTTTTGTTTCAAAATCTTTGCCAAGTTTAATTTGGCTTTATAAAATAATCCTTATTTATAAATCCATCTTTTCTTTTGAATACCAAATCCTTTTATTAAAAGATCTAAAATAGTAGTTTCAAAACATTTTAATTTCTTTTATTAAATGTTTATCTTTATGAATCCCTTTAGGATTTTATTTATTTCAAATGGGTTTGAGGTTCCAATTGGGTTCAAAAAGTTTCTTCTGGCTCTAAAAATCAAACAAAGTTTTATTTTATTAATTTATTTTCACATTACAAGATTTGGAAAATCTTGGGATGTGACATTCCACCTGTTTTCACTAAGTCAGAAGATCCCCTAGATGCAGATGATTGGCTGGAAACCATGGGGAACAATCTGGAAGTCGCAGGAGTGGAAGCTAATGAGAAAGTTCTGTTCGCCACCCACTATTTGGCCGAAGATGCAAGAGCATGGTGGAACAGCGTTCATGCAATGACCGGAGGTCAGATGATGACTTGGGATGAATTCAAGGTCAAGTTCAGCAGAACCCATGTGCCACCGGGTTTGATCAAGAGGATGAGAGATGAATTCAGAGAACTAAAGCAAGGAAGGATGACAGTGGTGGAATACCATGACAAATTCTTGTCATTAGCTAGGTATGCCCTGGATGAGATCGACACTGAAGCCAAGAAGAAAGAGAGATTCCTGAATGGTCTGCACGATGAGATGCAGACAGTGTTAGTCAATATCCCCTTTGCTGATATTGAAGCCTTAGTTGACTCTGCCATTCAGATAGAAGGAAAGATCAACCAAGCCAATGAGAACCGCAAGCGTCGCGTGATGCATCAGCCAGGAACCCATCATACACCAAAGTATCGCCCCAACCCATCTCTAGGATTTGCCCCCAGAAACAACAGACCCCCTATGAACCGTCTGACCTATCCCAACCGTGGAAACCCAAGGCCTTGAGGAAACTGCAACAACCCCGGCAACTCCAGCAATTTCAACCGTGCACCACCCAAGTTCAACAACAACAATGCCGCCACCAACACCAATACTGCCCCAAGAACTGGAAGCAATGTTGTGCCTGTTGCAGCAAAGGACACGTCGCAGGTGACTTGTTATGAATGTGGAACCAAGGGTCATTATTCTAATGAGTGCCCCAAGAAGATTGCCGCAGCCCCCAATGCAAATGCCCCAGCTCAGCAGCAGCGTCGTGTTCAGCCCGGAAGAAGGTTTGCCCCAGGGAGCTCGCTCAACCGCAACGGCCATCTTTTTCTCATGCATGCTGAAGAAGCCCAAGAAGCGCCAGATGTCGTGCTGGGTATGTTTTCTGTTAACTCGGTACTTGCAAGAGTGTTGTTTGATTCTGGAGCATCGCACTAGTTGTAGGGTTCGCAGCATAGAAAACAAAAAAATTCCTACGATGGGAACAACTATGTACCAAGATCTATCTACTAGATACAAACAACGAGCGGATGTATATCCGTAGAGAACATACCCTTGAAGACCGACAAAGCTTAACGAGTTAAACTCGTGGTTGATGTAGACGATCTCAAGATCGAGAGGAAGTCCTAGCGCCGCAAATCAGCAGCGCATCCGTGCTCGCACACACGTCTGAGGCACCGAGCAACCTCCGCCTCCTTGCTCCAGAGATGCAGTGGAAGCACAACTCTTTCTTGCCGAATAGCGACCGATAACATGTATCTCACTAGTTCGAGACCATGGGGATAAATTCTAGAGGGGGAGAGAGATCCTTCATGAGGAGGTGTGAGTGAGAAGTGAGGAGGAGGTGCCTTTTATAGGAGAGGGGGACACCAAGGGGGTGGCTGCGGCGACCCAACATACCACCGCATGTGTAGTACACTATAGTCGTTGACATGACATCCACAGAACACCGTTCCGTAAATATCACATCCCATCAGAGTGGTACAACAGAAACATTGCGGGTCCATATTACAAAAGTACACACATTATTATTATTACAATACCGGAAGTTCAAGACTTCCAAAAGATCCAACTTACAAACCAAAATATAAAGTGTTCAGCAGAAATTTAAAAGTAGCAACTCCGACTAGGAGTGGAACTCAACATCTTATTCTATAGAGTCCCTGCTGCTCGGCTCCGTTAGTTACTACTAACTAGATACTTAATTGGACTCGTTCTCAGCGACAACGTAGCGGATCTCGTAATCCACTCCTTCAACTCCTCCGGACAGATCCGGTTCCTCGTAGAACACATCTTCTTGACATTCGGCTGCATACATTGGCACGTCTTCGGGATCCTCAGAGTATAAGCAAGGGATCAAAGGAAAGAATGAGTAACAGCGTTACCCAACAAGTTCATTATATGCAAGGTGGGAAGTTTGATGCTCTAACTACCACCTCAGATTATAAATCCTTGGCACTATGTAGTTTTTTGTAAATCTTTCTTCAAATATTGATTTTATTCCAAAAAACTATGACAATCAGCCTTCACAGGTTGACCAGAACTTTCATGGAGTTCCTTTCCTGTCGCGTTCGTAGCTCCTTCCCGGAACAGGGAGTAACAAGTTACAGTTCTTACACTCTGCAGAGGTGCGTTACTTTACCCATGAGAGATCAACTCCTTGTTGCACAACCGGTCGTACTTTCCCGTCCACAGTTCCATGATGTGGGGCCTAGTAGTTGGTCCAAGCCAATCACTGCCCCCTTCGCGACCCCGCATGCCTCCTTCGTGTACACCATGCCCACATAATGAATTACGACGATGGTTTGTACAAACCGTTAGATGCCAGAACTATCGTGGGACGATGATGGTTCCCACCCATATGCTGCATATCCTCTACGAATTACCAATTAATATGCATGCTACGAGGATAACAACCACGACCTGCACATCCGGCTTCATGCGAGAGGAAGAAGATACAGCTGACTTCTCTGTCCCATTCCAAATCTCATGGCTAACGCGTGATATACGGCGCTAGAATCACTGATTGTAGGGGTTATTAAGTCCCTACTTGATCATCATTGTTGCAAATAGAACCCTAAGTTCTATTGCTCCATTATATCATCACTTAGGATGATATCTATGATTTCTTTCTTCATGAAAATAATATTTTCTTTCTTTTATAGCATATATGATAACACACAATTTGCAAATACTTTGAGAAAGACTCTTTAAAGCACATGAGCAAGTGATGAACTTGCCTTGTGATGGCAAGGTAGTGAAGTCTGATGCTTGCACTGGACCTTGAGCTTCTAGTTCTACAAAAACATCATTATTGCCCGGTAAGGACAATATTTAAAGAAGCAAAATGATTATGCAGGTAATGTAATGTATTTTTTAATTATATATGCATTTACCCTATAAGGTGCCTTTTAATACAGCATTTATAAATATTTTTTTTTTATTTATTGCACATGTTGAATTATTTTATTTTATTTCTCTTTTTATTTGTATTTTATTAATTTAATAATTCTTTTAGGAATTATTAATTATACATTAAATTTATTACTAAATATTTATTTAGTATTTTTTATAAATACTATAATATTAATAAATAATGAAAGTGATTTTTATTTATTTTTATCACCTTTCAATAATTTTGTAAAATTCCATAAAGTATATACAAATTACAAAATTCTTATAAAAATTTAAATGTCCAAAATTTGATATCTTATTTTATTTGGATACAGTGTATTATTGTGAATCCAAAAATATTTTATTTAAAATTTTTGGAATTTTATTTTCTATAATTTTATTGAGGTCGGGGGCGTTTTGGTCTTTTCCAATTGATCAAAAATCTATTAAACAACTTGGGCTGGCCCCTTGGGCTTATTGGGCCAGGGTGGCCCAATAGGGCAGGGTCAAAATATCACCCCGAGGGGTTTTGGCCCACCCAGCCCACACTCTCTGCCTCCTCTCTCCCTCGACCTCATCCTCTCCTCCTCTTTCCACCGCCGTTGGCCGTTCTGGCCGCCGCCGTGGTGCGAGTTGGGGTTGTCGACGACGCTCGTTCGTTCTGTCCAATTGGATTTGACTCCGGGGCTTCCCCGAGGCCAGTTCTACCTCGTTCCCGAATGCTAGGGTTAGGAAAAGGTATTGTCGCCGCCGCCATGATCCCGCCTACGGTGGTGTGCTGGGCTTGTGTGCTGTTGTGGCTGCCGCCGTGGCAGGTGCAGGTTGCAGCGCCCCTCTGGGTGCTCCCTGTGCCGCCGCGGTTCGTTGGCCACTCTGCTTCCTCTTCGATTCGTCAGCGAGGACCTCAGGTAAGTTGTCTCTTTGGTTCTTGTCCATGCTACTGCCATGATTCTCTCTGTGTGTATCTAGTGGCTTCTCATGCCGAGTGACTATGTGCTGATTGGGTTCATCTCTGGATTAGGGTTATTGCTCTGATTAGGGTTCATAACCCCCTGTTGATCATGTCTTTGATGCTTTAGATCTAGTGTTGATCATATCTAAACATGAAGAATGATTGTCTGATGTGGTTAATGATTGGTAGTGGCTTTGATGATACTAGTTGTCTGTCAAATTTATTCTAGTGGTAATCCACTATGATCCATGCTAGTGTTTCAATGAAATCCATGATTGGATTATGTTGTTGATCTGAGAGTTTACTCTACTATCAGAATGCTTATACTGACAGTAGTTTCTCTCAGTAGTTGTGTACTGCAATTATAATATTGGCTTGTATGAGATTATACTCACTGAATCAAATCATTACATGTAATGATTTCTGTGGATGTATAGATGAATTAAATGTTGATTCCTGGCACTTGGCTTCAGGAAAATGATATGTAGTGGTTTGTCCCTTTTTCTGTGGGAACTAAACAAAGATTGATTTTAGCTTATTAAGAACTTGTCCTTGTGATACCATTGTATTATGGCACACAAGTGATTGGGTTTTTATTTCTGGGCTTAGATTGATAAGGCTTATGATTAAAACTGATAAGATGATATGGAAGCTTTTATTAACTTTCCTGCCTATGATGTTGGTCTGAGGCTCTAGGATGTAATTCCTAGTTAGTTGGGCAATAGTTTGTTTGAAACTTATAGAATTAGAGGTGCTACTCTCTTTGAGAGATGTGCCCTAATCTGATAAGATCAAATGAATGATCTAAGTTGCAAAAGTAACACTGAACTCAGTGATGTTGGTCTGAGAGTTCAGTGCTTGTGGTTGAGCTTGATTTGTTATCTTATACTTTAAATCTCTAGGATAGATTCACCCCTCTTGGGTGATTATTGAGAGATCATTTCATAAAGCAACACATGCTTTTGTTTACATAATATGATGAAATCATGTGATGGTTTTATGAGGCTCACCACAAAATTTGATGTTGGTGTAGTAGATTGATGATGATCTTGATCTTGATCTACTTTTGTTGGGCTCCTGAGCTTGCTCTTGAGCTTGACTGCTCCTCCTAGCTCCTGGCTTGACCTTGTTGTCCACCAGATCCATTCCCCTCCTTATGTAACCATCCTGGTGATGTTTGGGTTGATCTAGGTGGTTTGATTTGGCTGTTATTCTTGGTTTAGCAGTATTTTATCCTGGCTGTGCTGGTGTGTTGTGTAGTGGAGAGATGCACTGATGTGCTCCTCCATGGTTGTGCTGTGGTTTTGTGATATTTGGTCGTGCTTGTGAGGTCGACAGCACACCCTTTGCATGATGGTGTATGTCCAGCTTGTGTGCCTGCTATGCACTTGTGGATAGGTTCAGATTTTTTTGAACTTACCATTACTAGCTTACTTTCACCAGGCAGGTGAATTGATCCCTTTTGGCTGTCATTTGCATTCTGACTGTGAATTTATGAAAGATGAAATCTTTCATATTGGTGAAACTTTCCCCTTTATAACATTTCTCAATGATGAGTTTGTCAAGTGCATCTCACTGACATATCTGAGAGAAATATACTAACACTAATCTTATTTTGTTTCTATTTAATCTTTGTTTTGCAGGTTCAAAGATAAAGATGAAGATTTAGTGTAGATTTAGATATAGGATAGTTAGTAGATGTAATTTTCTTATTCTTTTGTAGATTTTCTTTTATAATTCTTGCAATCTTTATTTTATTAAATTGTAATAAATATTATATATTTATTAATAAAGAATATTCTTATTCTTTACTCTTTTGTAAATTGTGAAGTTTGGAATGACTTGAGTAGTTACATTCTTTGTAACTTGTTTAGGTGCTAATGAAATAAATTTCATATTCAATATTATTTTTGGATAAGATTTAAGTTATAATACTTTTCTCTTAATTAATTTAAGATTCAAATCTTATAAAACACTTAAGTTTTAAAATCCAAACTCATTTCAAACACACATTATTCCTTTAAGATCATATCAAAGTTTATAGCAATCCTCTTTTAAGACTAAACCTAATCACAAAGTAAGAAAGAAACATTGATCACTCAAGGTTTTATTTGGCGAAAAAAAATTCCCACATTTTCACAAATGAATGCATGCAACAATTCATATTCCTAAATCTACCCTTCGTTAGGTCCTATATGCTAGGATGTTACAGACTTTCCCCCTTAAATTAAACTTCATCCTGAAGTTTGTGGAGATGTACCTGAATAGTTCTGGATAAGCTTTTCTTAAATCCTCTTCCTTCTCCCATGTGGCTTCCCTCTCAGGGTGATGTTCCCACTGTACCTTGCAATATTTGATTGCTCTGTTTCTCAGTCTTTTCCAGTTTTCTTCCAGAATATTACAAGGCTTTTCAATATAAGTCAGGTCTGCTTGTAGTTCTATCTCTTGATGTGTTATTGCATCATCTGGAACTTTCAAACATTTGTGAAGTTGTGACACATGGAAAACATTATGCACTTGAGCCAATCTTGATGGTAACTCCAAGGCATAAGCTATAGTTCTGTTTTGACTCAGTATCTTGAATGGTCCGATATATCTTGGACTCAATTTCCCTTTAACTCCGAATCTTTTCACTCCTTTCATTGGACTTACTTTCAAGTAGACCATATCTCCCACTTCTGGATGCCATGATCTTCGACTTTGATCCACATAACTTTTCTGCCTGCTCTGGGCTATTTTCATTCTATCCCTAATTTTATCAATGATGTCTTGTCTCTCCTTGATATAATCAGGCGCAAATTCTTTGCTGCTTCTAGGTTCATACCAACATATTGGTGATCTACACTTCCTTCCATACAGAATCTCATATGGAGTCCCTCAGACTACTCTGATAGCTATTGTTGTAAGAAAATTCTTCCAATGGTAAGTGATCTTCCCATGTTCCACCAAAATCTAGTGCACAAGCTCTCAACATGTATTCTAGTATTTGATTAGTTCTTTCAGTTTTACCTCCTGTCTCAGGATGATATGTCGTGCTGAAATCTAACTTTGAACCAAATGCTTCATGCAATTGCTTCCAAAATGCTGAAGTAAACACTGATCCCCTACCAGTTACGATCTTTTTGGGTACTCCATGCTTACTTACTATCTCTTTGACATATACTTCAACTAACTTCCCGGCATTATCCTTTTGATTTACTGGAATAAAATGTGCACTCTTAGTGAGTCTGTCCACAATTACCCATATCATATCCTTCCTTTTTGGCGTCATAGGTAATCCTGTAATGAAGTCCATACCTATTTCCTCCCATTTCCATTCAGGAATTTCTAAGGGTTGTAATGGTCCTGCTGGATTTTGATATTCAGCTTTCACCCTTTGACAAGTATGGCATTCAGATATATATATTTAGCAATATCCCTTTTCATGTTATTCCACCAGAATAGTTCTTTCAAATCCATATACATCTTAGTACTCCCTGGATGTATAGAATATGGGGTATCATGTGCTTCTTTGAGTATGATATTTCTGATCAATCACATCTGGAACACATAGGCGATCTTGGAACCATAAAGATCCATAATCTCCAAGGCGAAAAACTGATTTTTTTTCCCTTGAGATATCCTCAGAATTTCTTCAGCAATAAAAGGATCTTCTTCTTGATGTCTAACAATTTCTTGTTTAAGATCACTGTCCTGCTCTGCAACTACCTGCAAAGTCGCTAATCCTCCAAGAACCTTTGTTCTGATGAATTGAAGTTCTAATCTTTCCAAATCTATTTGTAACTCTTTTGGTAACTCCCTATTGCTTGGCTGAATATCTGCACTCTTTCTGCTTAAAGCATCTGCTACAACATTTTCTTTCCCTGGGGTGTAATTGATTGTTAAATCATAATCCTTGATTAATTCCAACCAACGCTTCTGTCTCATATTTAATTCCTTTTGAGTGAAGAAGTACTTGAGACTTTTATGGTAAGTGTATAACTCACATCTGGCTTCATAAATAAAATGTCTCCATCCTTTCAGTGCAAAGACCACTTCTGCTAATTCTAAATCCTGAGTTGGATAGTTGACTTCATGTGGTTTCAATTCTCTTGAACCATAAGAGATCACTTTCCTATCTTGCATTAATACACAACCCAAACCTTCTTTTGATGCATCACAATATACAGTGAAATCCTTCCCTGTTTCAGGAACTGCTAAGATTGGAGCTGTGGTTAATCTAGTCTTCAACTCTTGGAAACTTGCTTCATACTTCTCATCCCACTTAAATGGTGTATTCTTCCTTAATAATTTGGTCATTGGTCCGGCTATTTTGGAGAAACCTTCAATGAATCTCCGATAATAACCGGCCATTCCTAAGAAACCTCGAATTTGTTTCACATTGGTCGGTGCAGTCCACTCTAGTACCGACTGAACTTTAGATGGATTAACAGCAATCCCATCCTTACTGATCACATGATCGAGGAATTCTACCTCATCTAGCCAAAACTCACACTTACTAAACTTAGCATAAAGCTTATGTTCTCTTAAAGTCTGCAATGCTATTCTCAAATGGTCAGCATGCACTTCTTTATCCCTGGAATATATCAAAATATCATCAATAAAGACGATGACAAACTTGTCCAAATATGGCATGAAGATCTTGTTCATCAGATTCATGAATATTGCCGGTGCATTGGTCAAACCAAATGGTACTACCAGATACTCATGGTGTCCATATCTTGAGACAAATGCTGTTTTCGGAACATCTTCCGGCTTGATTTTTATTTGATGGTATCCAGATCTTAAATCGACCTTTGAAAATACTCCAGCTCCCTTCACTTGATCAAACAAATCTTGAATTCTTGGAAAAGGATACTTATTCTTGATAGTCACGTTATTCAGATTTCTATAATCACCACACATCCTTCTTCCACCATCTCTCTTATCCACAAAGATTACTGGTGTTCCCCATGGAGATACACTTTCCTGTATTATCCTTTTCTCGCTAACTCATCAATTTGCTCCTTGAGTTCTTTCAACTCCTTGGGCCCCATTTTATATGGTGCTTGAGCTATTGGTGTTGTACCAGGTATTAAGTCAATGGTGAACTCTATCTCCCGGTCTGGTGGAATTCCCGGTAACTCTGTTGGAAAAACATCTTGGAATTCATTAACTATAGGGATCTCTTCTAATTTAACTTCCTTCATTGAATTCAACTGCAGATCCACCATGATATGACTGTGTTTATCTGCTTGGTAAACTATCCTTGCTCCACTTGGAGTTTTGATTGAGACAGTTTTCTCCTCACAATTAATCTGAGCTTCGTGTTCCATCATCCAATCCATCCCCAGCACTACTACAATTCCCTTCAAAGGAATCACATAAAGGTCTGCGAAATATGTACAACCACAGATCAAGATAACCTGATCTTGTTTTATGTGGCGTACAATCACATTCCCTCCTGCCGTAACTACGGTCATAGGACTTTCTAACGTTGCCCTTCTAATCCTGAACTTATCACAAAATTCTTTAGAAATGAATGAAGTAGTTACACCAGTATCAAATAGAACTTTGTCGGGATTGGTAAGGATATTGAGCGTGCCTATCACTGCATGCTCCGAATTATCCACCTCCTCGAGGGTTGCACAGTTCAGTTTTCCGGTAGGTCGGTTCCTCTTGCCATTGTTGTTCTTGCCATTATTTCCTCCTTTATTGGGCTGTACATTTCCTCCACTGGCTTATCCTCCTCCCTTGGTAGGCCATCCTCCTGGTGGTTTTCTCGGACAATCTGGCTTAATATGCCCCTTCTGGCCACAACCATAACAGATCACTACAGGCTTTTTGCACTCCCTCTGGAAATGTCCTGGAATTCCATAGTTGTTACAGATAACATTCCTTCTCGGATTAGATTGATTTCCACCACTGCCCTTGTTATTGTTATTATTGTTGTTGCCATAATTCCTATTCCGAGGTTTGAACTCTAGATTAGGTTTAGGTTTGCTTGGATGAATTCTCTTGGTTTCCTTCCTTGCTCTCTTCCTCCGATCCTCTTGGACATTCTTGTAGTCATCTTCAAAAGTAATGGCTGCATCCAACAACTGCTGATAAGTTTGCTTATTGGCTAACCTTAGCTGCATCTTCACAAATGGATTTAATCCACTCAAGAAACGCTTCTTCCTCTTCTCTTCGGTGTTAACATCCTCCTCAGCATAACGAGACAATTGGCTAAACTCCCGGATGTACTTCATGACACTAGTATATCCTTGCTGAAGCTCCTCAAATTCTCTCCGTTTCAACTCCATGACATTTTCCGGAACATGATATTCACGGAATCTCTGCTTGAACTCCTCCAAGGTAAACTCCCTTCCTGGTTGTTGCATGGCTAATTGATTTTCCCACCATGATGCTACAGGTACAGTCAGCAGATGAGTTGCATACCTCAATTTTTCCTCATCATTGCAACCCACAGTTTTTAGCTTCCTCTCTGTATCTGCTAGCCAGTCTTCTGCATCCATTGGTTCAGGAGCTGATGCAAAAGGTAACGGTCTTGCATTCTGGAAATCAGATAAACTCACTCATCCATCTTCTGGTGCCCTCTGATTTGCTCGCCCCAGCAACTCTTCCATAAACTTGTTCTGGGTCTCTTGCATCATTTGCATACATTGCATAAAGTTCTGCTCCATTAACGGCCTCATTGGTGGTGGTGGTGGTGGTAATGCTCGTTGATTTGCTGTATCGGCATCGGCCTTTTCCTTGGCCTCACGCTCTATCCGCTGCTGCCCAGTTTCCATTTCTACACCCGTATCCATGACCCCCTAGTCCTGCATCATAAAGCGAATACTCATAATTACATCATGCACAGGTGTTCTGAGCTCGACTTTACGCATAGAACTAGTCACACAATGAAGATCCAAAGAAAATCCAAATATGCATTTCACACTTTATACATAATATCATAATGATACAAAATCATTACAACATATACCATATTGGTATTATTACAAAACTACCTTATTACTTGAAGTACATTACACGGTACTTGATATCACTAACTAGTTGTCTCTTTCTAGTAGTAACTACGCTCATCATACATGTCTGATGTCCAACCGTGATGACGTGTTGTCCGTCGCACAGTTTGTGGAACAAATGGCCTTCTAGAAGGAACATACTCTGTATCTGAAGTGGCAGGACTTGAGTCATTACTCAACCTGAGTGCATTGACTCCCTCCAGCTGAGCTGAAAAGTCTTCAGAAATATTGTCTCCAGCTTGCATCTCCTGAGCTTCATTCCTTGAGTTGTCAACAGAATACGCAGATCCTGCTGCTTCCTAGGTGCTCTCGTGGGCAAGATAATTGAACACTGGGTAGTATATATTCCCTGGGTTTTGAGAAGATGTTGATGATTCAAACACTCTATCCTCAGGATCTTCTTCTTCATCCGGATCATCTATTGACATGGTATTTCTACTTCTATTATTAGAGTTCATCCTTGCACCCATCCAACTAGATTGTCCAACATTTCTGTCAGAACCATCTGTGGACATCTGGTGTTCATGAGATTCATTGTATGATCCCATCCTCCAACCATACGAATTCTCAATAGGAAGTTCTGAGTCAGAACCATCCTCTGAGCCCTGTGGTACTGCATACCGCATATCTATAGTAGGATCATGTGTAGGTTCAGGTCTTGGTGAGTAAGGATATGGTATAAAAGATTCTGGATCTATAGGTATATCCTTAAAAATAGGTGTTGCACTACTACTTGCTTCTTTTTCTAACTGGAATGATAACTGCTTTCTCCTTTCCGGATCAGTTAGATCCTCTAGCATATCATTTTTGTCTTCGACAATCACTTGATGAGTCTTATAAAAAGACGCAACGAGTGTCTAATATCTATCCATAAACTTGGAAGCTAACTTAGGATGCTTCTTAACCAAAGTAAGATGATCCGGTATAGGCTCTGAGTCTATAGAATCATGAGGTATCACAGAAAATGTGCTACCTTCTAGCTCCTTGGTTTTCTGCTCCCGGATATTAGCTATCGCCTCCACAACAGCAATATGATAGGCTGCTAAATGACTCCTGCCTTCTCCTATAGGTAGATCGTGATATAATCCAAGCTTCTATGGAATTTGGATACTCACACAATACTTGGATAACATCCGACCATCAAGGTAAGTGATAGTGTTCACTGGAATTCTAGTTGGACAATTAAAGACCTTTAAAAGTTGACAAAGTTGGTCTGTAAATGATCCTTGATAATCATCAAGAGTCTCCTCTTTCCTTACCAAAGTCTATTTTGGAAACTTTGGTGCCATAACTCTGTGTATCAGAAAAAATAATTTTGATTAGTATCCAATGACATATTGCATCATAACAGAGAATTATCGCACTAAAATATATAACGGAATATTCTCATTTGAATACCCATTATATTACTTTTAGAGAATTATTTATCGTTGCTAATTCTCCTACAGGTAATACCCTTTACTATGTTTCCAACCTAAGGTCAAAGCAATTTGCTCTGATACCAACTGCGGTGACCCAGCATACCACTGCATGTGTAGTACATTATAGTCATTGACATGACATCCACAGAACACCGTTCCGTAAATATCACATCCCTCAGAGTGGTACAATAGAAACATTGCGGGTCCATATTACAAAAGTACACACATTATTATTATTACAATACCGGAAGTTTAAGCCTTCCACAAGATCCAACTTACAAACCAAAATATAAAGTGTTCATCGGAAATTTAAAAGTAGCAACTCCGACTAGGAGTGGAGCTCAATAGCTTATTCTATAGAGTCCCTGCTGCTCGGCTCCGTTAGTTACTACTAACTAGATACTTAATTGGACTCGTTCTCATCGACACCATAGCAGATCTTGTAATCCACTCCTTCAACTCCTCCGGACAGATCCGGTTCCTCGTAGAACACGTCTTCTTGACATTCGGCTGCATACATTGACACATCTTCGGGATCCTCAGAGTCTAAGCAAGGGATCAAAGGAAAGAATGAGTAACAGCATTACCCAACAAGTTCATTATATGCAAGGTGGGAAGTTTGATGCTCTAACTACCACCTCGGATTATAAATCCTTGGCACTATGTAGTTTTTTGTAAATCTTTCTTCAAAGATTGATTTTATTCCGAAAAACTATGACAATCAGCCTTCACAGGTTGACCAGAACTTTCATGGAGTTCCTTTCCTGTCGCGTTCGTAGCTCCTTCCCGGAACAGGGAGTAACAAGTTACAGTTCTTACACTCTGCAGAGGTGCGTTACTTTACCCATGAGAGATCAACTCCTTGTTGCACAACCGGGCGTACTTTCCCGTCCACAATTCCATGATGTGGGGCCCAGTAGTTGGTCCAAGACAATAACTGCCCCCTTCGCGACCCCGCATGCCTCCTTGGTGTACACCATGCCCACATAATGAATTACGGCGATGGTTTGTACAAACTGTTTGATGCCAGAACTATCGTGGGACGATGAGGGTTCCCACCCATATGCTGCATATCCTCTATGAAATACCAATTAATATGCACGCTACGAGGATAACAACCACGACCTACACATCCGGCTTCATGCGAGAGGAAGAAGATACAGCTGACTTCTCTCTCCCATTCCAAATCTCATGGCTAACGCGTGATATACGGCGCTAGAATCACTGATGTCAGGGGTTATTAAGTCCCTACTTGATCATCATTGAAATAACCCTAAGTTCTATTGCTCCATTATATCATCACTTAGGATGATATCTATGATTTCTTTCTTCATGAAAATAATATTTTCTTTCTTTTATAGCATATATGATAACACACAATTTGCAAATACTTTGAGAAAGACTCTTTAAAGGACATGAGCAAGTGATGAACTTGCCTTGTGATGGCAAGGTAGTGAAGTCTGATGCTTGCACTGGACCTTGAGCTTCTAGTTCTACAAAAACATCATTATTGCCCGGTAAGGACAATATTTAAAGAAGCAAAATGATTATGCAAGTAATGTAATGCATTTTTTAATTCTATATGCATTTACCCTATATAAGGTGCCTTTTAATACAGCATTTATAAATATTATATTTTTATATTTATTGCACATGTTGAATTATTTTATTTTATTTCTCTTTTTATTTGTCTTTTATTAATTTAATAATTCTTTTAGGAATTATTAATTATACATTAAATTTATTACTAAATATTTATTTAGTATTTTTATAAATACTACAATATTAATAAATAATGAAAGTGATTTTTATTTATTTTTATCACCTTTCAATAATTTTGTAAAATTCCATAAAGTATATACAAATTAAAAAATTCTTATAAAAATTTAAATGTCCAAAATTTTATATCTTATTTTATTTGGATACAGTGTATTATTGTGAATCCAAAAATATTTATTTATAATTTTTGGAATTTTATTTTATTTTCTATAATTTTATTGAGGTTAGGGGCATTTTGTTCTTTTCCAATTGATCAAAAATCTATTAAACAACTTGGGCTTATTTGGGCCAGGGTGGCCCAATAGGGCAGGGTCAAAATATCACCCCGCAGGGTTTTGGCCCACCCAGCCCACACTCTCTGCCTCCTCTCTCCCTCGACCTCATCCTCTCCTCCTCTGACTCGACCCCGTGGTCGGCGATGCCGCCACCGTCGATTCCCACCGCCGTCGGCAGTTCTGGCCGCCGCCATGGTGCGAGTTGGGGTTGTCGACGATGCCCGTTCGTTCTGTCCAATTGGATTTGACTCTGGGGCTTCCCCGTGGCCAGGCCTACCTTGTACCCGAACCCTAGGGTTAGGAAAAAGTACTGTCGCCGCTGCCACGATCCCGCCTGCGGTGGTGTGCTGGGCTTGTGTGCTGCTGCGGCCGCCGTCGTGGCAGGTGCAGGTTGCAGCGCCCCTCTGGGTGCTCCCGGTGCTGGCGCGGTTCGTCGTCCACCCTACTTCCTCTTCGATTCATCAGCGAGGACCTCAGGTAAGTTGTCTCTATGGTTCTTGTCCATGCTACTGCCATGATTCTCTCTATGTGTATCTAGTGGCTTCTCATGCCGAGTGACTATGTGCTGATTGGGTTCATCTCCGGATTAAGGTTCTTGCTCTGATTAGGGTTCATAACCCCCTGTTGATCATGTCTATGATGCTTTAGATCTAGTGTTGATCATATCTGAACATGAAGAATGATTGTCTGTTGTGGTTAATGATTGGTAGTGGCTTTGATGATACTAGTTGCCTGTCAGATTTATTCTAGTGGTAATCCACTATGATCCATGCTAGTGTTTCAATGAAATCCATGATTAGATTATGTTGTTGATCTGAGAATTTACTCTATTGTCAGAATGCTTATACTGACAGTAGTTTCTCTCAGTAGTTGCGTACTGCAATTATAATATTGGCTTGTATGAGATTATACTCACTGAATCAAATCATTACATGTAATGATTTCTGTGGATGTATAGATGAATTAAATGTTGATTCCTGGCACTTGGCTTCAGGAAAATGATATGTAGTGGTTTGTCCCTTTTTCTGTGGGAACTAAACAAAGATTGATTTTAGCTTATTAAGAACTTGTCCTTGTGATACCTTTGTATTATGGCACACAATTGATTGGGTTTTTATTTCTGGGCTTAGATTGATAAGGCTTATGATTAAAGCTGATAAGATGATATGGAAGCTTTTATTAACTTTCCTGCCTATGATGTTGGTCTGAGGCTCTAGGATGTAATTCCTAGTTAGTTGGGCAAAAGTTTGTTTGAAACTTATAGAATTAGAGGTGCTACTCTCTTTGAGAGATGTGCCCTGATCTGATAAGATCAAATGAATGATCTAAGTTGCAAAAGTAACACTGAACTCAGTGATGTTGGTCTGAGAGTTCAGTGCTTGTGGTTGAGCTTGATTTCTTATCTTATACTTGAAATATCTAGGATAGATTCACCCCTCTTTGGTGATTATTGAGAGATCATTTCATAAAGAAACACATGCTTTTGTTTAGATAATATGATGAAATCATGTGATGGTTTTATGAGGCTCACCACAAATTTGATGTTGGTGTAGTAGATTGATGATGATATTGATCTTGATCTTGATCTACTTTTGTTGGGCTCCTGAGCTTGCTCTGGAGCTTCCTCCTCCTCCTAGCTCCTGGGCTTGACCTTGCTGTCCACCAGATCCATTCCCCTCCTTATGTCACCATCCTGGTGATGTTTGGGTTGATCTGGGTGGTTTGATTTGGCTGATGTTCTTGGTTTAGCTGTTGTTTATCCTGGTTGTGCTGGTGTCTTGTGTAGTGGAGAGATGCACTGATGTGCTCCTCCACGGCTGTGTTGTGGTTTTGTGATATTTGGCTGTGCTTGTGAGGTCGACAGCACACCCTTTGCATGCTGGTGTGTGTCCAGATTGTGTGCCTGCTTTGCACTTGTGGATAGGTTCAGATTTTTTTGAACTTACCATTACTTGCTTACTTTCACGAGGCAGGTGAATTGATCCCTTTTGGCTGTCATTTGCATTCTGGCTATGAATTTATGAAAGATGAAATCTTTCATATTGGTGAAACTTGACCCTTTATAACATTTCTCAATGATGAGTTTGTCAAGTGCATCTCATTGACATATCTGAGAGAAATATACTAACATTAATCTTATTTTGTTTCTATTTAATCTTTGTTTTGCAGGTTCAAAGATAAAGATGAAGATTTAGTGTAGATTTAGATATAGGATAGTTAGTAGATGTAATTTTCTTATTCTTTTGTAATTTTTCTTTTATAATTCTTGTAATCTTTATTTTATTCAATTGTAATAAAGATTATATATTTATTAATAAAGAATATTCTTATTCTTTACTCTTTTGTAAATTGTGAAGTTTGGAATGACTTCAGTAGTTACATTCTTTGTAACTTGTTTAGGTGCTAATGAAATAAATTTCATATTCAATATTGTTTTTGGATAAGATTTAAGTTATAATACTTTTCTCTTAATTAATTTAAGATTCAAATCTTATAAAACACTTAAGTTTTAAAAATCCAAACTCATTTCAAACACACATTATTCCTTTAAGATCATATCAAAGTTTATAGCAATCCTCTTTTAAGACTAAACCTAATCTCAAAGTAAGAAAGAAACATTGATCACTCAAGGTTTTATTTGGCGAAAAAATTTACCCACATTTTCACAAATGAATGCATGCAACAATTCATATTCCTAAATCTACCCTTCGTTAGGTCCTATATGCTGGCATGTTACAGTGGTCGGCGCATGGGGATGCCCCCTTGCCCTCCCCTCTTCATGTGGGTGGACACTCCAGTCACAAAAACCTCTTCATTTCCCTCCACTCAAAATCCCACTCAGACTTGCAATTAAATTTCCACCAAATTTAATGCAAACTCTCATTAAATAAAACTCTTTTTATTTATTCAGAATTTTGTCAATTACTTTAATGACAAACATTCACATATAACCCCTTGCTAGAATTCTATTTCACATGCAAAAACACTTTCTACAATTTCACCCGAAAACCTGTTTCGGTATCTAGTGAAATAAATTCCTACGCTTGTTATTCTTTTCGGCATGAAATTTTTGCTCCAATTGGATGTCGGTGTCTCTTAAGTGTGTCACCCTATGGTTCGCGAATAATGCGGACATGATCGACACCCCTCTCGGATCAATAATCAGAAGCGGGATCTGGAGACCCATACTGACTCCCACATATTCAACGATGACTTTCTTGTGATCGTCGGAACCTGTTACGCTAGTATCTTAATCCCTTTGTTTCGCGATATATTACATGTCCGAGATTCGATCATCGGTATCTCCATACCTAGTTTGATCTCATTACTGACATGCACTCTTTTCTCGTTCCCGTGATATAACATTCTAGTGATCAAATCACTTGCTTGCAAGCTAACCAATGTGATATCACCGAGAGGGCCCAGAGTATATCTATCCATCATCGGGATGAAAAAATTCCACTCTCGATCCATGGGCCTCAACATAACACTTTATTAGTTCTGAACCCATCTTTATAATCACCCTGTTATGGTGTGACGTTTGATGTTATCAAGAAACTCTTCCGGTGTTAGTGATTGGCATGATCTCATGGTCTTAGGATCACTTCGTAAGTTGTTATAGCAATATAAACTCAATGACTTTGATCGTAATGCTATACTTCGGATGAATGTTCATCACACCATTACACTAATGTTGTGATCCTGTTATTAACAACATCCAATGTCCATGGTCAGGAAACCTTGATCATCTTGTTAATCAACGAGCTAGTTTATGAGAGAGGCATAACTAGGAACTTTCTGTTTGTTAATTAAACACACATGTATTAATGTTTCCGTATTAATACAATTATATCATGCAAAATAAACATCTATCATATACTTGGAATATACATAATAAACACTTTATTATTGCCTCTCAGGGCATATTCCCTTCACTAGTAAGATTCAACCAACCAAATTGAAGCATGTTATGATTGTTCAAATACCTGGTTCAACCACCAAAGCTAGGCAAATTTGCAAAGTCGTCCCTATCCGAAACCATGGCATAGATTTTTATGCTAATCTAATAGTACTCGGAACTAAAGGTTTGGAAGTAGTACTGGGAATGGATTGGATGTCCAAACACAAAGGATTAATTGACTGTGCTAAGAAAGCCATAACCATGAACAGTACAGCCGGAATATCAGTCGAGCATGTATCTGAAACCTTGCCCCGTCAATTCAAGTGCAACAAGAGTATAGCCCAGCCAATCATTGACCAAGTCCGGATAGTCTGTGAATACCCCGATGTATTTCCAGATGTTTTGCTCGGTATGCCCCTAGATCGAGATATCGAGTTTATCATTGAACTAATCCCTGGAACTGGACCCATAGCCCAGAGACCATATAGTATGAACCCATCCGAACTAGCAGAACTGAAGAAGCAACTGGATGCCATGTTGGAAATTGGATTGATTCAACCAAGTGCGTCACCATGGAGATCACCTGTTTTGTTCATGGACAAGAAAGATGGAGGTAACTGTTTGTGTACGGATTATTGGAAGTTGAATGATGTTACCATCAAGAACAAGTACCCATTGCCAAAGATAGAAGATTTGTTTGACCAGTTGACTGGTGCCAAAGTGTTTTCTAAGATTGATCTTAGAACTGGCTATCATCAACTCAAGATTCGCGCAGAGCATATCCCAAAGACTGCCTTCACCACCAGATATGGATTATATGAGTATACGGTCATGTCTTTTGGATTAACCAATTCCCCCGCTTATTTCATAAACCTCGTGAATAAGATTTTTATGGACTTCCTGGATAAGTTTGTCGTTGTTTTCATCGATGAAATTCTGATTTATTCCAAATCAGAAGAAGAACATGAGCTACACCTAAGGACCATTCTTGGAACCCTTAGAGAGCATAAATTGTATGCCAAGTTTAGCAAATGTGAATTCTGGTTACAGGAGGTAGGATTCCTCAGACATATTGTATCAGCCGGAGGAATTGTCGTTGACCTTGCGAAGGTGAAGGATGTCGAAGATTGGCAAGCCCCAACCACTCAAACCCAAGTTCGTGCATTTCTCGGATTAGCGGGATACTACCGCAAGTTTGTAGAAGGATTCTCGAGTATCGCCAGACCCATGACCCAATTGCTGAAGAAGGACAAGAAGTTTGAATGGACTGACAAATGTGAAGCGAGTTTTCAAGAACTCAAGAGGAGATTGATTTCAGCCCCAATCTTGATCATGTCGTATATCACGAAGCCCTTTGATGTGTATTGTGACGCATCCAGGATCGGTCTCGGATGTGTGCTAATGCAAGAAGGCAAAGTTATATCTTATCTATCCCGACAACTGAAACAGCATGAACAGAATTATCCAACCCATGAACTTGAACTAGCAGCTGTAGTTCTAGCCTTGAAGACATGGAGGCATTACCTGATGGGAAATCGTTGTGAGATTTATTCAGATCACAAGAGCTTGAAATATATATTCACTCAGAAGGAGCTGAATATGAGACAAAGAAGATGGATTGAGCTAATCAAGGATTATGATCTAGACATTCACTATCACCCCGGTAAAGCCAATGTGGTAGCAGATGCCCTTAGCAGATTGCCGTGCCGCTTGAACTCCATGATTTTGAAGGAGCAACCAAGTTTGCACAAAGAGATGGAAGATTTCCGAATGGAATTAGTGAGCGAAGTATTTTTGGCTAGCATAGAACTTCAACCCACTTTGATCAGTCAGATCAAGGAGGCGCAGAAAGGAAATGCTAGTATTGACAGAATCAAGCGTCGTATCGGTACAGGCAAATTACCCGGATTTACGGAAGACGAAGAAGGAGTTCTATGGTACAAAGGACGCCTTTATGTACCCGTAGATTCGGAATTGAAAGGAGTGATTTTGAAAGAGGCCCATGATACTCTTTATTCTATCCACCCTAAAGGAACGAAGATGTATCAGGATTTGAAGGAACAATTTTAGTGGCATAAGATGAAGAGAGAAATTGGGAGCTATATCGCCAAGTGTGATATCTATCAGAGAGTCAAGGCGGGACATCAAATACCCGCAGGACTGTTGCAACCGTTACAGATTCCGGAATGGAAATGGAATTCAGTTGGAATGGACTTTATCACCGGATTACCTACTTCTAGTAAACATTGATCATCAAACTCTAATCACTAAAATTAGGGTTAACAAAAACTTTGATTAATTAAAATATTAAACATTGATCATCAAACTCTAATCACTAAAATTAGGGTTAACAAAAACTTTGATTAATTAAAATCATATGAATGCATGTGTGAATGAGATGATTTGATAAATGCATGAATGAACTTTCGTGATTAACCTAAATAGCAAGAAATGGTTTAAAGAAGAAAATAACATCATATAAAACATTTCCATGCAGAAACAAATCAAGAGAAAATCAAATAAAACAAATGGTCATTTTTGCCAATCCTGCTCACTAGGTCACTTTGAATGTTTCTAGTCCAAGATTTCAAACAGAAACTTTCCTAATTCTTTTCACCCCTTGCTAGAACAAGTAAAATTGAAACAAAGCCCACCTTTCAAACTTACAGAAACATTTGGCAACCTCATTCAAATCACAATTCAAAATTGAATCTTTATCATATGTGAAGATCACCCATTTTCAAAACCCAACCAAACCAGTGCCCTTTGACTAATCCAACTAACCAGACACTCCCTAGTATGTGCCTAGCAAACCCACCAAGTTTGAATCCAAAATTTAAATTCAAAGTTCTTGCGGCCATTTTATCAAACACCTTGCAGATACAAATCAAACAAACATCAAACACTATAGTGTGCAGTAATTTTGGCCTAACTTGTTCCCTATCTAGCTCACTCTACACCCTCAGTAGATCATATAACTTGTTTAACCCCTCTAGCTCACTTTAAACTAGACCATGACATTAATGGCAAGCATGTCGAGCCTCACCTTGCCACCCAATTGTCGACAGCAAGCTATGAGCAGCACCAAGCCTAGCAAGCATGTCTAGCAGGCACTCCACCATCCACCGCCACTCCCTGTCCCATCCCCAAGCACTGCCATCCCCTGTACCACACGACAAGACCATGCCAAACCTCTCTGCATGCGAGCCGAGAGCGCGCCAGTGCGCCACCCTCGACCAGCACCCATAGACCACGCGCCGCCCTCGCCACGTGCGTGCGTGATCACCACCGCCCCAGCAACCCCGCAGACATGCCCGTTCGCCACCGCGCGGACCATGCACACCGTGCGCCATTAAAATTGTCGTCGGACCCGCCCAGAGCATCGACGTGTTCCGACCGATCAGCACCGCCCCACGCCTCGCCACCACGCCGTTGAGCTTCGCCAGGGAGCGCAGCACTGCCCCATACCGTCGCACATGCTAGTAGCACTCTGTACAGTCGACCACGACGAGCTCAGCCCGCGCCCGTCGGTCCCCTTCAGCCACTATAAATAGAGGCCTCCACCTTTCGTTTTCTTCACACTAGTTCACCTCCCTCTCCCTCAGAACCACCCCACCACACTCCCGGAGCAAGGCAAGCAGCGCATCGCCGGAATTTGGCCGGAGCCCGCCGCTGCTGGAGGAGAAGGTAGCCGTCGATTGGAGCCGCCCCAAGAGAAGCTGCCGGTACCAGGAGAACCGCCATCGTCGACTTTGTCATTCGCCCCCGTCGCCGACCACTGCCTGAGCCCCGGTGAGCCTCCCACGACCCCCACCTGCCATGCTAGGGTTCTGTCTCGCCGGCGCTGCCCGACGTGGACGATGAACCAGAGTCGTTCGATTAGAACTAGATCCCACGATCCACATTGCCCCGTACCGCTTCGCCCCTCCCCTTCTCACTGACACGTGAGGACAGCCACTTAACCAACCCATGCATGCGCTGTGCATAGTGGGCCGGCCCAGTTAACCCTCCCGCGCAACCCAACAATTCAAATTTAGTTTTATTCATTTAATTTCAAACACAGTTCTATACATAGATTCAAAAATCAACCCAACTCGATTCACTAAACCAAAATGCATGAAAATAATTTTGTTAGAAAGGTACTGAAATGCTTAATCTAAGCCAGTTTGATTCAAACCATTTGGAGTTATAGATCAACCATGGTAAAAATAACAAGGCAGAAGCTTTTCTGCATTCACACATTTTTCAAAATTCAACCATAAGAACTTTTGAGTTGATTCCAACTCTCAAAAATCACATTTGATCATACCTTTCAGAAAATAGAAAAACATATGGGTTTACTTGCAGAAATAATGTTCAAGTAATAAAAGAATGCCACATAGGCATTTCTAGTCATTTTATTTAATTAAAATAAAAAGGTTAAGCCTTATTAAATTGTGACACCACTTTAAATCACATTCCCATGTACTGAAATATGTGGTGATGACATGTGTCAACATGATCCCATGTTTGAGTTGGAGAATATTAAATCTTAAGTAGTTTTTCAATGAGTAGAAATTACTTTTCACAAAATAAAATAAATGAGACAAGTGTTTTAATTTGTAATGTTAGTGATGATGCTAGATCACCTAGTGTGAAACTTTGTGTGATGTTTAGAAATAGTTAAGTATTGTTTGGTGATTGTGTACCTCGTATTTATTTATAGACGCTAGTACCGACCAAGGATACGAGGAGGAAGGAGGATACTACGAGGAAGAAGCCGAGGAGAACTTCAACCACTGCTCTACATAGGCAAGCTACTATCTGAGCAAGCTAACACTTGCAACTTAGCAAGCCTAATACTACCAGTTAAATTAGCAAACTTATACTTGCAATTATGCAAGCTAACACTTGCAAGATACCCTACATATGCAAGCTACTACTTGCTTGTTACTATACCAACTATATGCCTTAAGCATATGTGATTATACCCACTTGACACACCATCCTAGTTTTACTTGCAAACTTAGTATTTTATTTTTTTATTAAAAGCTTTCTATCAAAAGTTCACTTAGTGACTTGTAGATTCTAGAAAGATAATTGAAGGTAGAATAAAGAGCATAAATCTTGGCCTAAGTTAGATAATCTTAATGTCATCCTGAGGCATGAGATTTACTTAGATAAGATATACTTGTTTATTACTCACCATTAGTATTTACCCCCACTTGTAGATGCTAGTGCTAAGAATAAAACGAATAAAACTTGATCAGTTTTAGATGGGAATACTTGGTGAAAATGGTTATGAAAACCTTAGAATGATGAGTCATTCTACTGAAATGTTTTGACATGTGTTCTTGAACACCAGATGATTTTGATGATGAAAATGTTGGGGCATGAGCCTTAGTCCTTTATAGAACTGATGGTTGTCTGAATGAGATACCATTCTAATTTTTACCGTACAACCACAATACCTGAAAATTTGGTAGGGCTTGACTGAAAATTTATATACCTTAGTATGGGTTACCTCACGGCTAAGGTATGAGCTGAGGCTACCTTGTGAAGATTGTCCACCTATGCAGTACCCAAGATGACAGTTGGTCATGGTTGGGAGGCCAAACTCACAGGAGAGGTGTCTATACTAGGGCGTGTAATTGAAAGGTTATGATTGATTATCCGCATACAGAGTATGGTGAATTTAGGATTGTTCCTGACGGATGTATCGAATGTTGTGGTGAAAGTGTACAATCTTTGCAGAGTGTCAAACTGTTCGAATAGCCGTGTCCGCGGTTATGGACAGTTGGAGTGGCCATACTGTTCCCCCGTCAGATGTTTTCAAAGTGTCTTATGAAATGATTTATGACTTTGACTTTACCACAACAGAGTTTTGATATGAAATTCAACTTCCCACTTAGGTGTTATTAAGTTTTTCAACTAGTTTTCTTTGCTTCTGAACTTAGTAGAGGTAAATCTGGATTTTTGCAAAACAACCCTAGAGCTTAGTCTATCCCATTCAAAACCACTTCACTTATTAGTATTAGTTTGCGAGTACTTAAAGAGTACTCATGGCTTTGTCCCTGGCTATTCCCGTGGCCAGACTATGAAGAGGAGTATCAGGATGAAGGATCGCAGGAAGGTTACGACAACTAGGATCATCTCCCATCGTCAGCATTGCCTGTGACCCCGAAGATGGAGTTTCACCTACGCTATCGTTATCTTTACGTTATTCCGCTGCTTGAGTTGTATTAAGAACTGGATCATGAGATCCTTATTTGTGTAAGACCTTATGTATAGTTTGTAATGGATGATGTAATGTGATATCCAAATCTG
Organism: Avena sativa; assembly: GCA_916181665.1. Classification (NCBI taxonomy): domain Eukaryota; kingdom Viridiplantae; phylum Streptophyta; class Magnoliopsida; order Poales; family Poaceae; genus Avena; species Avena sativa. Next base: position 325,829,745 of record OV702279.1, read on the forward strand.
TTATGTCTCGCAAAAATGATAATCCTGGGATTGCGATGTATGGCATAACAGGCATCTAGGATTAAAAAGCCGGGTGTTGACAAAGGACCTGATTGCTTTGTTCAGGAAAATATTAGGGTCCTTCGTGCATATGTTTAGGACTGATTTCCATCTTATTTTATTTTTAGTCCTGTTTGTAAATGTAACCGACCGACGGTAATCTAAAGGCAGCACCGGGGGTCCTTCGAGGCCCTTCCTTGTTCAAAAAAAACCCATCGTTTCAACTTTTATTGGAAAACCTCTGGATGACTTGTCGTCTCAGTTCTCGATAAGCTTGTTCGACGACACATGGCACTGTTGCCAGGTGATGCTAGTGGACTACGGGATTGGTAGTAGAGCCTGGCATGTATACGCTACAGTCTATCAGGCCCCATGAACTAATGATTGGGAACCAAAGAAAACAGTGGCAACTGGCGTCGCGACAACAGTAACACCAACAGTTTCCATCCCTTAAAGTCATTTTCGTCGGGTTAACCCAAGCATCCGTTTTTGTCCATTTTAATCAGAACATGATTGGTTTTGGGTTGGATTTGGCCTGTCTAGCCAGCCATAGCCAGTGCTGGCCAGAATTTTCATATGTTTGCAGATTTTGCATCAAATTGCTAGATAAATTTATATTTTGACAAGCAAATAAACTAGATTAGATAATCTAATTAAAGTAGTACTTACATATGACTAGTTCACACTCACGTGGTTCGATAAAAAAATAACCAAACGTCATTCCAATTATAAGAAACAAATAAGGGATTAACCGTTTAGGTTTTCCACACGAACATATATATGCTCAATCAAATCTAGTTAAAGCCGGTCATGGGTGTGCCTGTCATGCAATTTTTTATGCACTTGCATGAAATCTTCCCAATACGCTAAACCTGGCTCTGGCTCAACCAAATGAGCCTGAATGTCCTAGCCTTGGTCCAAGATGTCGTCATCACGCTCGTCCTCAACGATCGTGTTATGCATGATTACACAAGCAGTCATCACATCCCACATCCTCTGTAGGGATTCGTAGCATGGAAAACAAAAAATTTCTATCGCATACAAACAAACAAGCCAAGATCTATCTATTAGATAGTAGCAACGAGTCGATGGAATAACTCACCCTCGAAGATTCCAAAGTGTTTAACGAGAGCGGATTCTCGTGGGTGATGTAGTCGTACTTTTCCCGATCTCAAGATCGCGTAGACGATCCTTCCGGCGCTGCGTTCCGGCAGTGCTCCCGCAGTCGGTCACACGTTCGGTACTCGACGAAGACCTTCCTCTCCCTTGTTCCAGCAGGCAGTGGAGGTTGTAGCACTCTCCTCGCGATTCCGGCAGCACAACGGCGTGGTACCGGAAGTAGAGGGGAGATCTCGCAGGGCTTCGCCTTAAGCCGGAGCGAGTATGGTGGACTATGAGAGAGCCCTCGACGATCTAGGGTTTAGACACGCCGAGGAGGGGGAAAGCCGGCGGCTAGGGTTAGCTAGGCGGCAGCGCTGGTTTGCCCTAGGGCGGCGGCGGCGGCAGTGGAGGTGGCGGCGTCGGCGGCTAGGGTTTAGAGGTGGAGGAGTTGTGTGTCTAGGAGGGGAGCCCTGCCCCTCCTTTTATAGGTGGAGGGGCCGGCCAAGGGGAGGGGAGTCCCTCCCCAACTCGGCTTGGAGGTGGGCCGGCGGTGGAGGGGAGGAACTCCTCCCCAACTCGGTTTCCACCTCCCTCTCCACTTCCCAAAAATAGCCGTTTGACTTTCAAATTGGCGTTTGAATTTTCAAACAAGGATTTGATTAAATCCTCTATTTTGTTCAGCGATGACACTTAGTACATAATGCAATCATACCAACTTGATATAACACATTCATGTACCCTTCCCCTCCGGAGTGCCGGACATTCCGGAACCTTCTAGAACATTCCTGATGAAAACACCGGAACCATTCTCCAACTCCGAAACAGGACTTTCCTTATATGAATCTTATTCTCCGGACCATTCCGGATCTCCTCGTGATATCCCGAATCCTATTCGAGACTCCGAACAACATTCGGACTCTTTATCATCATTCCATAACTACTCAAACAACGTCGAATCCTTAAGTGTGTCTCCCTACGGTTCGTGAATTATGCGGACATGATCGAGACACTTCTCCGAACAATAACCAATAGAGGAATCTAGAAATTCATATGGCTCCCACATATTTCTACGATTACTTTGCGATCGAATGAACCACTTACATACGATACCAATTTCCCTTTGTCTCACGATAGTTTACTTATCCGAGGTTATGATCGTCGGTATCTCTGCATACCTAGTTCAACCTCGTTACCGATAAGTACTCTTTTCTCGTTCCCGTGATATGTGATACCTTGTGAGCCAGTCACATGCTTGCAAGCTAATTGGATGACATTTCACCGAGAGGGCCTAGAGTATATCTATCCGTCATATGGATGGACAAATCCCACTCTTGATCCATGTGTCTCAACCAATACTTTCCGAATACTCAATGCCACCTTTATAGCCACCCAGTTACGGTGTGGTGTTTGATGTCATCAAAGCATCCATCCGGTAAAGGTGATATGCATGATCTCATGGTCGAAGGAATTGGGTTACTATGTATCAGAAAGCATATAGCAATTGAACTATTAAAATGACTTAATCTTTATGCTATGCTTATCTATAGGAGTATGTCCACCATATCATTCTCCTAACGATATGATCTTGTTGTTAATAACATCTCAATGTTCATGATAGGGAAACCACAATCATTTATTAACCAACAAGCTAGTATTATAAAGAGGCTTTACTAGGGACTTCAAATTCAGTTTACAAATACACAAGTATTAATGTTTCCTTGTTAATACTATTATAGCATGAATGTAAACATTTATCATAAACACAAAGATATAATAATAACTACATTTATTATTGCCTCTAGGGCATATCTCCAACAGTCTCCCACTTGCACTAGAGTCATCTAATCTAGATTACATGGTAATATACCGAACACCCATGGCAGTTTGGTGTTGGTTATGTTTTGCCCTCGGGAGAGGTTTAGTCAACGGATCCGCCACATTCAGATCTATGTGTACTTTACAAATCTTTATGTCCCCATCTTGGACATGTTCTCGAATAGCGTGAAAACGTAGCTTGATATGCTTCATCTTCTTGTGTGACCTTGGTTCTTGCGCATTGGCTATGGCGCCCATGTTATCACAGTAGATAGACATTGGGTCCAGCGCACTAGGAACCACACTCAGCTCTGTAATGAACTCTTTCATCCATATCGCTTCTTGTGAAGCCTCCGAAGCAGCCATGTATTCCGATTCAGTTGAAGATCTCGCCACAACGTTTTGCTTTGCACTCCTCCAGCTAACTGTTGCACCATTCAAAATAAATACGTATCGAGATTGTGATTTAGAATCATCCGGATCGGTGTTCCAACTAGCATCGGTGTAACCATTAACAACGAGTTGTTCATCACCTCCATAAGAAAGAACCATATCCTTAGTTCTTCTTAAGTACTTAAGGATGTTTTTGACCGCTGTCCAATGATCCACTCCTGGATCACTTTGATATCTGCTAGTTAAACTAACAGCATATGCAATGTCGGGTCTAGTACATAGCATGGCATACATTAGAGATCCTATGGCTGAGGCATAGGGAGTCTTACTCATCCTTTCTCTATCTTCTGTTGTTGTCAGACTTTGAGTTTTACTCAAGGTCGTATTGGGCAACATGGGCAAGAACCCTTTCTTGCTATCTTCCATTCCAAACCTCTTTAGAACTTTGTCCAAATATGTACTTTGTGACAATGATATTAGGCGTCTCGATCTATCTCTATAAATCTTTATGCCTAATATGTAAGCTGCTTCATCAAGATCCTTCATTGAAAAACTATTATTCAAATATTCCTTGACACTATTAAGAAGGTCTACATCATTCCCAATCAACAATATGTCATCTACATATAGTATTAAGAATGCTACAGAGCTCCCACTCACTTTCTTGTAAATACAAGCTTCTCCATAAGTTTGTATAAAACCAAAACTTTTGATCACCTTATCAAAACGTTGATTCCAACTTCGGGATGCTTGCTTCAATCCATAGATGGACCGTTGAAGTTTGCATACCTTGTTAGCATCTTTAGGATCGAAAAAACCTTTGGGTTGCATCATATACAACTCTTCATCAATGTCTCCATTGAGGAATGCTGTTTTGACATCCATCTGCCATATCTCATAATCATAATATGCAGCGATTGCTAACATAATCCTCACAGACTTTAGCTTTGCTACTGGTGAGAAAGTCTCATCGTAGTCAACTCCTTGAATTTGTCGAAACCCTTTTGCGACAAGTCGAGCTTTATAGACAGTAACATTACCATCAGCATTTGTTTTCTTCTTGAAAATCCATTTGTTCTCGACAGCCTTCCGGCCATCCGATAAGTCCACCAAAGTCCATACTTGGTTTTCGTACATGGATCCAATCTCAGATTTCATGGCTTCTTGCCATTTATTGGAATCTGGGCTCATCATCGCTTCCTCATATGTCGCAGGGTCATCGGTGTTGTCCACCAACATGACACTCATAACGGGATCATACCAATCTGGAGTGGTACGAGTTCTCGTTGACCTACGAGGCTCTGTAGCAACTTTAACCGAAGTTTCATGATCATCATCATTAGCTTCCTCTCTTATTGGTGCAGGCACCACAGGAACTTCTTCCGGTGCTGCGCTACTCGCAATTTCGAGAGAAGGTTCGACAACCTCCTCGAGTTCTACTTTCCTTCCAGTCACTTATTTCGAGAGAAATTCCTTCTCTAGAAAGGATCCATTCTTGGCAACGAAGATTTTGCCTTCGGATCTATGATAGAAGGTATACCCAATAGTTTCCTTCGGATATCCTATGAAGACGCATTTTTCCGCTTTGGGTTCAAGCTTGTCCAGCTGTAACTTCTTTACATAGGCTTCGCAACCCCAAACTTTAAGGAACGACAATCTAGGTTTCTTCCCAAACCATAATTCATACGGTGTCATTTCAACGGATTTAGATGGTGCCCTATTTAAAGTGAATGCGGCTGTTTCTAATGCATAACCCCAAAATGATAGCGGTAAATCTGTAAGTGACATCATAGAACGAACCATATCTAAGAGAGTTCGATTACGACGTTCGGACACACCATTACGCTGTGGTGTTCCCGGCGGTGTCAATTGTGAAAGTATTCCGTATTTCTTCAAATGCTCGCCAAACTCGTAACTTAGATATTCACCTCCACGATCAGAACGTAGAAATTTAATCTTCTTGTTATGTTGATTTTCTACCTCACTTTGAAATTCCTTAAACTTCTCAAAAGTTTCGGACTTATGTTTCATGACATAGATATACCCATATCTACTCAAGTCATCCGTGAAGGTAAGAACATAACGATAACCACCGCGCGAAGCTACACTCATTGGACCACACACATCGGTATGTATGATTTCCAATAAGTCCGTAGCTCGCTCCATCATACCAGAAAATGGAGTCTTAGTCATTTTACCCATCAGACATGCTTCGCATCTTTCAAGTGATTCGAAATCAAGTGATTCAAGAAGTCCATCGGAATGAAGTTTCTTCATACGCTTCACTCCAATGTGACCAAGACGACAGTGCCACATATAGGTCGAGTTATCGCTCGATTTCAAACGTTTAGCCTCAATGTTATTAATATGTGTATTTCCACTATCGAGATTCAATAAGAATAGACCATCTATCAAAGGTGCATGTGCATAAAACATATTACTCATATAAATCGAACAACCATTATTCTCAGACTTAAACAAGTAACCGTCTCGCAATAAACAAGATCCCGATATAATGTTCATGCTTAACGCAGGCACCAAATAACAATTATTTAAGTATAAAACTAATCCCGATGGTAGATTAAGGGGTAGCGTGCCGACCGCGATCACATCAACCTTTGATCCGTTTCCCACGCGCATCGTCACCTCGTTCTTCGCTAGCTTCCGTTTATTCTGCAGCACCTATTTCGAGTTACAAATATGAGCAACCGAACCAGTATCAAATACCCAGGCACTACTACGAGTACTAGTGAGATACACATCAATAACATGTATATCAGATATACCTTTCTTCTTGATGTTGTCGTTCTTCAAATCCGCCAAGTACGTTGGGCAATTCCGCTTCCAGTGAACTTCTCCCTTGCAGTAAAAGCACTCAGTATCAGGCTTAGGTCCAGCCTTGGTCTTCTTCGTCGGCGTGGTAACTTTCTTACCACCCTTCTTGAAGTGTCCCTTTTGCTTAGACTTGCCTTTCTTGAATTTGGTGGTCTTATTGACCAACAACACTTGGTGCTCTTTCTTGATCTCCACTTCTGCAGATTTCAACATGGCAAAGAGTTCTGGCAACGTCTTGTTCATGTTTTGCATGTTGTAGTTCATCACACAGTTCTTGTAACTTGGTGGTAGTGATTGGAGGACACGATAAATCCCCAAAGCATTAGGAATCACTATACCCAAGCTTTGAAGTTTGTTTGCGTGCCCAGACATCTTAAGCACATGCTCACTGACGGATCTGCCCTCTTCCATCTTGCAGTTAAAGAACTTTTCAGAAGCCTCATAGCTTTCAATTGCCGCATGAGTCTCAAAGATCAATTTGAGATCCTCGACAATATCATATGGGTCTGAATTCTCAAACCTTTTCTGAAGCTCCGATTCTAAACCATACAAGATAGCACACTGAACTGTGGAGTACTGAGTCTTCCGAGTGAGGTAAACGTTCTTTACTTCATCGGCAGCATCAGCTGCAGGCGGGTCACCCAGCGGTGCATCCAGCACATAGGTCAAATTACCAGCTGTGAGGACAATCCTCAAATTGCGGAACCAATCCGCGAAGTTGCTTCCATTGTTTTTCACCTTTTCTTTCTCTAGGAACGCATTAAAATTGATGGTAGGGGCTGCCATTGATCTACAACATATTTGCAATAGTTTAGACTAAGTTTATGACAAATTGAGTTCAAATTAATAATAAAATTAATCTAGGTGAACTCCCACTCAAAACAATATCCCTCACATTGTTTTAGTGATCACACGAACCAAATCCACCACATCAACACCGATCATCACGAGAGTTGATATAGTTTCAATGGCGAACAATCGACATGTTCATCATATCTACTATATGATTCATGCTTTACCTTTCGGTGATCCATGTTCCGAGACCATGTCTGTACATGCTAGGCTCGTCAAGATCAAACCTTAGTTTCCGCATGAGCAAATCTGGCTTGCTCACGTTGTATTCACTTGCAGAATCTAACACACCCGATCATCACGTGGTGCTTCGAAACAACAAGCTTTAGCAACGGTGCTAACTAAGGGTGAACACTTTATGATTTGAAATTCATGTGCATGAGGGATCATCTTATAATGCTACCGTCGTCTACTAAGCAATACAAGATGCATAAAGGATTAACATCACATGCAATTCATAATATGTGATATGATATGGCCTTTCTTCTTTGTGCTTCCGATCTCCATCTTCAAGCACGAACATGATCTCCATCATCACCGGCATTGCATCAAGGTCAATGACGCTTCTCCATGGTTGTCGTCCACCGGCTTCAACTATTACAACTACTTTGAATAGACACGCGGGTCTTAACATAAATTAAAGACAACCATATGGCTCCTGCCGGTTGCCAACTTACAATAAGGAACATTGCATACATCAAATATAATCACAATCATGGCCATATCACATCACTGCACACCCTTGCAAAACAAAGTTAGACGCCTCTACTTTCTTTGCATGTTTTACGTGGTTTGGGGCTTTCAATAAGAGTCGTTCTAACTTACGAACATGAACCACAACATTGATACTAGTATTGTTAATCACCCGTTGTAAACTGGATCTTAACTATGCTAGGAGAAACAGGCACCCGCAAAGCCACTTATGCAATACAAGTTGCATGTCAAGCATGGAGCAAGTCTCATGAACGATGTCATGTAAGGTTAGCCCGGGCCGCTTCATCCCAACATTCCGCAAGATGCAAAGTACACAAGAAGCAATCGACAATAAAAGCATCAACGCCCACAATGACCATTGTGTTCTACTCGTGCAACAGATCTACATATAGACACGGCTCTGATACCACTGTAGGGATTCGTAGCATGGAAAACAAAAATTTTCTATCGCATACAAACAAACAAGACAAGATCTATCTACTAGATAGTAGCAACGAGTCGATGGAATAACTCACCCTCGAAGATTCCAAAGTGTTTAACGAGAGCGGATTCTCGTGGGTGATGTAGTCGTACTTTTCCCGATCTCAAGATCGCGTAGACGATCCTTCCGGCGCTGCGTTCCGGCAGCGCTCCCGCAGTCGGTCACACGTTTGGTACTCGACGAAGACCTTCCTCTCCCTTGTTCCAGCAGGCAGCGGAGGTTGTAGCACTCTCCTCGCGTTTCCGGCAGCACAACGGCGTGGTACCGGAAGTAGAGGGGAGATCTCGCAGGGCTTCGCCTTAAGACGGAGCGAGTATGGTGGACTATGAGAGAGCCCTCGACGATCTAGGGTTTAGACACGCCGAGGAGGGGGCAAGCCGGTGGCTAGGGTTAGCTAGGCGGCGGCGGCGGTTTGCCCTAGGGCAGCGGCGGCAGTGGAGGTGGCGGCGCCGGCGGCTAGGGTTTAGAGGTGGAGTTGTGTGTCTTGGAGGGGAGCCCTGCCCCTCCTTTTATAGGTGGAGGGGCCGGCCAAGGGGAGGGGAGTCCCTCCCCAACTCGTCTTGGAGGTGGGCCGGCGGTGGAGGGGAGGAACTCCTCCCCAACTCGGTTTCCACCTCCCTCTCCACTTCCCAAAAATAGCCGTTTGACTTTCAAATTGGCGTTTGACTTTTCAAACAAGGATTTGATTAAATCCTCTATTTTGTTCAGCGATGACACTTAGTACATAATGCAATCATACCAACTTGATATAACACATTCATGTACCCTTCCCCTCCGGAGTGCTGGACATTCTGGAACCTTCTAGAACATTCCCGATGAAAACACCGGAACCATTCTCCAACTCCGAAACAGGACTTTCCTTATATGAATCTTATTCTCCGGACCATTCCGGATCTCCTCGTGATATCCCGAATCCTATTCGAGACTCCGAACAACATTCGGACTCTTCCTCATCATTCCATAACTACTCAAACAACGTCGAATCCTTAAGTGTGTCTCCCTACGGTTCGTGAATTATGCGAACATGATCGAGACACTTCTCCAAACAATAACCAATAGAGGAATCTGGAAATTCATATGGCTCCCACATATTTCTACGATTACTTTGAGATCGAATGAACCACTTACATACGATACCAATTTCCCTTTGTCTCACGATAGTTTACTTATTCGAGGTTATGATCGTTGGTATCTCTGGATACCTAGTTCAACCTCGTTACCGATAAGTACTCTTTTCTCGTTCCCGTGATATGTGATCCCTTGTGAGCCAGTCACATGCTTGCAAGCTAATTGGATGACATTTCACCGAGAGGGCCCAGAGTATATCTATCCGTCATATGGATGGACAAATCCCACTCTTGATCCATGTGTCTCAACCAATACTTTCCGAATACTCAATGCCACCTTTATAGCCACCCATTTACGGTGTGGTGTTTGATGTCATCAAAGCATCCATCCGGTAAAGGTGATATGCATGATCTCATGGTCGAAGGAATTAGGTTACTATGTATCAGAAAGCATATAGCAATTGAACTATTAAAATGACTTGATCTTTATGCTATGCTTATCTATAGGAGTATGTCCACCATATCATTCTCCTAACGATATGATCTTGTTGTTAATAACATCTCAATGTTCATGATAGGGAAACCACAATCATTTATTAACCAACAAGCTAGTATTATAAAGAGTCTTTACTGGGGACTTCAAATTCAGTTTACAAATCACACAAGTATTAATGTTTCCTTGTTAATACTATTATAGCATGAATGTAAACATTTATCATAAACACAAAGATATAATAATAACTACATTTATTATTGCCTCTAGGGCATATCTCCAACATCCTCTTGGTGCTACAGGTTTTTAGAAGGGTATTTAACAATAGCACACCTTGACTGAAGCACGTCAAATGATCGCTCCACATCCTTCCTAGCGGCCTCTTGCTCTTTCTCAAACCTCTTGCATTTCTCATATTGTGGGTTGCGGATTGTCTTCACAAAGATGGCCTAGGAGGGATAGATACCGTCAGCTATATAGTAACCCATATCATATTGATTACCATTGATCTCATAGGAAACCTATGTGGCATTGCCTTCTTCCAGCCTAGCAAACACCGGAGACCGCTGCAGCATATTAATATCATTGTTTTATCCAGCCATAAAAAATAGTTCCAAATCCAGAGATCGTGTGATGCAACAGCCTCTAGTAGGACGGCTCATCCTTCCGCATGCCCTTTGAACTGCCCTTGCCAACCAAAGGGATAATTCTTTCACTACCAATGCATGCAGTCGATGCTGCCAAGCATCCCAGGAAACCCCCTTCTCTCGCTGATGGACAAAAGGCGAGCAATGTCTTTGGTGTTTGGCTCTCTCATATAAACTTTCTGTAACATCCCAAATTTCATCAAAGGCAAAACCATGTATTGCATTCATATCATCATAGCATATTTGTCTTGCACAAAAAGTTTCAAACCAAAACCCTAAATAAAACCATATTTAACCCCTCTTTATATATTACATATGAGGCATGGTTTTATTTTTATTTTCAAAAGACCAAAGTGTTTTTGAGTGGACAGATGTGTTTGACTCACTTTTGAGTGCTAGGATCACAGTACAAAATTGTGGAAAAGGTTTGAATTCAAACAAGTTTGAATTAGGGTTTCAAATTCATTCCTGAAAATCAAGGATAAAAAAACCTGCGCTACCCTTTCAGCCTAGCGGCTCTTCTGGCCCAATAAGCCCACCCGAGGTTCTCTCCCTCTTTCCCCTCTCTCAACCGCGTGAACCTTACCCCGCACTCGCTGACACTGGGCCCAACGCCAGCTCACCCCTTCATCCCCAAATCCCGCGCCCGCAGACCACGTCGTCGCCACCGTTTCTTCCCTTCACTACCAGGAATGAATTCGCTTCAATTCGTGTTGATTGCTCGTGTGACTGTCGCCCCTGCTCTGGCTACTTAAGCACCACCTCGCGGCGGTCATTTCCCCTCACCTAGCCCCCACTTAGCGCCACCAGGCTGCCCACAATCAAGCTTGCACCGCCGCAGACCCGAGCACCTCCGGCGAGTGATTCAGGTGAGCTCCGTCCACCCCGTGCCCTCTGGTTCACCATGTCATACTCGCCAACCTCTTGCGTGTCTAACTGTGTCCCTGGTTCGCCCTATACTTCCCCAGGTCGACGGCCCCGTCAACCCCTACAAGCACCCGACGTCGTCCACGACTCCGGCGAGTAATTCCGTTCAGGTTTGCACGCCCTTTGCCCTATGAATAAAACTAGCATGTGCGATGTGACCTTGTGCACCTCTTTGATGCCCTTCACTTGCCTTCTCGTGACCTAGGACGTCGCCTCCGTCACCGTTTGCGAAAGCCCGACGCCAGCAGCAACTCCGATGAGCTCCTACGCCTACTCCTACGCCCACGCCCGTGCGCCCCTGTCCAAACCAACTGCACCTTGAGCTTCCTCGCATCTACGCGATGCTGGTAAGCCACAACATCACCCCCAGCCCCCTCTAGGTTCGCCGAAACGTCACCGACAGTAGCACTGTCGCTGCCAGCGCCATCAGCGTCGCTAGCATAGGATCGCTTGGTCCAGGGCCATTAGATCTTAATCATGCATTGTAGATTAGATCTTTTAGTGAACCGTTTTATTTAGATCTAGTGCGTTGGATCTGACTTGATCCAACAACGCGGAAATGTGATCCGCACGAAGCGGTACGGGACAATCAGGCACAACCACGTGTCTAGTTGTTTGATTTAAAATCCAGATTTGAATCTATTAGGGATATAAACTTGTATAATTCATATATTTTGATCTGTTTGTCCAAAAATTGCAAATAATATATAATTGGATTTGGAAAAATAAACCCTACACTTCTGTGGCCTTGAATTAGAATTTTGCTTCTGAAAAATAGGATTATTTGCAGAACCAATTATAGGCTTATTTTGACTATATAAAATGTTTAGAAAATTGGTTTAGAGTAAAATTTGTTTTATTTAAACTTTAGAAAGTTTACTTTGTGTTCAGTACTGTTTGGTTTGACTTGTTTAGTGTAGAAAATCACTCCATTACATTTGCATGCATTCATATATGTTTTTTTTTTTAATATTTGAATGTGAATTTGGTGTTATGATTTTTGTGTAGATTTTGGTGATAGTGGTGATTGTGATTGTGAGGACTGTTGCTACTCTCCCAACTAACAAGGCAAGTGGTGCTTCATATATTTTGTCCTATTATTTTGACTATGCATTAGTGATATTTTGAGTAGTACTTGCATGGAAATTTTGCTAAGTATATACTATGCTATGCCTTGGGAAATCCTATTAGTTGTAGCCTTAGTACATTATTACCTAAGTTAAGAAAAATTGTTATGTTATCATTCTTAGCCTAGTGTCACATCCCAAGATTTTCCAAATCTTGTAATGTGAAAGTAAATTAATAAAATAAAACTTTGTTTGATTTTCAGAGCCAGAAGAAACCTTTTGAGTTCAATTGGAACTTCAAACCCATTTGAATTAAAATAAACCTAAACCTAAAGGGATTTAAAAAGATAAACATTTAATAAAAGGAAAAATAAAAAACATTTGGAAATACTATTTGGAAACAAATAAATGAAAAGATTTGTTTTCAAATGAAATAGAAATTTATAAATAAAAGATTATTTTATAAAGCCAAATTAAAACCTTGGCCAGCTTTTGAAATTAAAACATTTATTTAAATAAAATAGCAAAGGTTTAATTAAAAATAATAAAGGATTGTTTAAATAAAATAATAAGGATTTAATATCCAACTCTATTTAATAAAAGATTTTACCATTTTAAATAAAGCATCAAAACTTATTAAATTATTTAAAATAAGTTTTCCAAATATTTGATATTCACAAATAAAACCTATTTGAAATAATAATGAAAGTCTATTATATTTAATTAATAATGGACCCTAAAATAAAAAAGTTATTTTATTTTAAAAACAAATCTCCAATTATTCTATATTTCCCAAATAAAACCCACTGATTTGGTTTTGAAAACATTTGGATTTCAATGAAGATTTTGTTAAATGAACCAAACCCTATTTTATTAATAAACCATGGTCCATTTTATTTAATTATTAAATGGATCCTAAATTAAATATAAAATTATTGTTCTATTTTGGATTTGGATTATGTTGATAAACAGAACCAAATTCAAATGAAAAGTTTGTTGTTTGTTTGAATTAATTTGAGTGTTGTTTGAATGTGTGAATAATTGTTTGAAATTCAAAACAGGAAATAGAAATAGAAAAATAAAAAGAATTAGACAGAAAAAATAACAGCAGCCCAACAAGGCCCAGCCCAAACAGCCCAACAACCCATCTGCCCTCTCCCCCGAACCGTTTTTCCTCACCACTGAAACAACCCGCGGGGCAACTGACTAGTGGACCTCCCCCTCGTTTCTTTTCCCACTGACCAGCGGACCCCACACTGCCTCCTCCTTCTTCTTCCCCACCCGCAGACCACGCCTCCTCCCTCGCTGTCGTTGCTGCCATTCAAAGCCGCGATCAATTCGCAGTGATGCCGCGCCTTAAACCTCGCCGTGAATGCACGCTATTAAGCGCCAGCGCCCCCTCCTTCTTTTCCCCCAGACCACTCCTCCTCTCTGCCCCTAGGCTGCCTCCGATTCTCTCTATACCGCCGCCGCTCTGACGAGCTTCCTCTGTCGATTCCGGCCAAGCCACACCTTCCCGAGCCTCCCCGACCAAACTCACAGCTTCCCCTCTCCCAGACACACCTCCCCGTACCACCAGCTCGACCGCGGACGCCCCTGAGCCTCGCCAACGACAACTTCCAGTACCGCCGCCGTCTGCTTCTGCTCCGACGACGACTCCCCGGTAAACCAGACCGCCCCTCTCCTTCTCGTTCATGCTCACAGCACCCCCATGAACTCCTGCGTCTAACCATAACCTCGGTTGGCCTTCTCGTGATTTGTAGCGACGTCATCGACCACGACTGAGACCACCCGACGCCGTCCTCCACTCCGGCGAGCAATCCTGCCAAGACCAGAGCGCCCCTCGCCAGACCAACACCTCCTCGAGCACCACCGTGACCTCCTGAACCCGGTGAGCTTCTTCTCCTCCTCTCTCTCTTCCTAGAACCACCGCGAACCCCTCACCTGGCCGTGCGCCGCCGCTAGCCGCCGTCGGCGCCGCTCACTTTTGGTCCAACGAGCCAGTACCGTAGGATCTAGTTTGAACGTGTGCGATTAGATCACTTACCGCGAAGAGGTACGCGTTCTGTGCCACACGATCCAACTTAAATCCAACGCTCCGCAGCACACGATCCACCCGAACCGGTATCGACCAGTAAGAACACGCCGCGTGTCACCTAATTCGTTTTTAAAAGAAATTTGAAAACAGATTTATTTGCAAACTTCAAACCCTTGTAACTTTCAAACCACACGTCCAAATTTGGCAAATTTTATATCAATGAAATCAGGAGAACAAGCCCTAGCTAACCATGGCCTTACTTTTGAAAATAGTATCTGTTAGCTTGATTAAATTTGCAGAAACTTTTGTGTACTTGTTTAGAGTATAAAAAGTGTTTAAATTTGATTTTAGGATTGAATCTTTTGCAAAATGGTTTTTAGTGACCATACTGACCCTAGGAACCAACCCTTGGTGTTAAAAATGATTTTGGTAAAATATAAGTTGAATTATCTAACTTAGCCATTTTCTAACCAAATAAACCCCTTGATTTTATCATGGAAATGTTTTTGCAAGGAAAACTTTGGGAAAATGTTTTGGACCAAAACTTACTGACCCAAAACATCAAACCTTGCCAAAGGCAACTCACTTGGTGAAAAACCTAAAGTTTTGCTTTGATAAGAATAATTTTCACCACATAAAATGATGAATGAATTTTAAAATGGTCTTAAGATAAAACCCAATTACAAATGACTTTGCCATTTTGGTAAATGACCAATTTGGACCATACAAAGTTTATAAACCTAGTAGAGACCAACCTTGCAAAAAGAAACCACCCTTGCATGACTTAGACTCCATTGCTTTGTGTGTGAAATTGTTTGTTTAACCTTGGTTTGGGATGTTAGTTGATTTGGTGATTTGCTTGATTGACTTGTAGTGAAATTAGCAAAGTGTGAAACTAGCAAGATCAAGGAAGTGAACCCCATTCCCTACCAAAAAGGCAAGTTACACTATCATACAAAAGTCCTACTATTTTTATTATACTTAGTGGATTTTGAAAACATGCATGAAAAGATATTTTATACTTATGCTATACTAAATCCTAATAGGATTCCCTAAACACTCCTTAGTGAAAATATTGAAGTTGTACATGCTTAGCCATGCTATATGCTATGTTTTGAAAAGAGATACATGTTGAGATTTTACAAAGGTTGAGAAAAGAACTTGTATTTTACATAATAAAACAAGGACTCAATGAACCACCTAGGTGGAGGATACTTAAGTTTTGGAGAAGGTGGCAACAAAAGGGAACCATGTCTATGGCAATCACTTTGTGTTGTGCTCCAAAAGAAAACCACCTAGGAAACTTAGAGATCAAACATGTTTCTCCAATTGTGGCTTTCGTGTGCAACCACATGCTATTATGGCTCTGGCTTAGTCAATTACATTAGGAAGACTCATACATTGTCTTTAGTTACTGGACATGGGGATCTGGAATGCTTCATGGGGGCTGAAGACAAAGCTAGCAATGATGTATGGGAGGACCTTTTGGAAAGATTTCGTCACATTCTCAATCTGCCAGTACTCCATCTTGGTGAGCACTAATCCAGTAGGCCACTGGTGGCAAAAGGATGAGATTGTGACATGTGGGTAAAGTGTACTCCTTCTGCAGAAGTAAATAAAATCTAAGTACTTAGCCGTGTCCCCGGTTATGGACAATACTGAGCAACTAAAGTTTGAACTATGGGAGATCTCGACATTCCAACTTCTAATATAAAAAAAAACTTGATGCCCTTGTGTGTCTACCAAGGAATTCAAAGAGATTTTGTAAAGCTTGTTGCATTTGGGGTTACCAAGGTGCTCAAGAGCATGATGTACTTGGGGCTTTACCAAGGAACTCATGAGTTTTGATAAAACTTGCTGCACTTGGGGATACCAAGGTGCTCAAGAGATTTTGACAAGGATTTGAACACTTGAGTTTCTACCAAGGAGTTCAAGGAACTTGGAAAAGAAATTTGACAAAAGACTTTAAAACCCTTTTGAAAAGATAGGATAAAATATTGCTTTATGCAAATAAGCCTTAAACTCTACTTAGCCAAATATGCATATAATGATAGGATCCACTCATATTATACATAGAAGTGAAGCTTGCCAATACAATTCAAAATGTATTGACCCTTGTGGCTGTAACTTGTAATGTTGCAGGTTGATTGTTTTTTTAAATGAAGATTGTTTGATTGACTAGGACTACAAAGTCTACAACCAACATCTGCCTGTGGCACTTTGAAGATGAAGGACCCATGACTAGAATTATTCCGCTGCAAAGTATTGTGATAGCCAAATGAGCTATGTTTGATGTAATAAAATTATGTTATTCCTGGTTATAAAGTTATATTATGACCTTTGTTTCTTGATATTACATCTTAACTGTGGATGCTAGCTATTGATCCAGGGACTAGCATTGTAAACACACAGGGATCCTATCCTTTATAAAGGAGGGGTCTAACACCTAGCTAGTAGAAAACAAGTGGAATATTCATGCTACGAGATTTTGCTAAGCCTATGACTTGTGTTTTTGATTAATAAAACAACTATGTGAATGAATCACCTGGGTGGAATGGTATGGTTAGTTTATGTTGAGTGGTTACATAAGGCCCATGTCTATGGTTTACCTTGTGTATCACACTTGTGGATTGCCACCCAAAAACAAAGGGATTTGAGATGTTTAGTGTTGAGAAGCTTCTAGTGCAACCGCATGGCAAATGGGCTCTGCCTTGACCAAATAGGTTGCAAGAACTTAGCCAGATGGACAGTTGGTGGTAGGATGATAGGATGGAATGCATCCATGGTGGTCTAATGAAATGCTTCTAAAAAGTCTCGTCTCGATGCATGTCAAGTCTTGTGGGGAAAGTGCACCACCTCTCGAGAGGGTAAAACCTAAGTACTTAGCCATGTCCTCGGCAACGGACAATTTGAGCATCAAAGACATTGAAGCAATCAAAGATCTCCTCATCCCAACTTCTAAGTTAAAAACTTGTGGTTGAACAAGGGTAAAGGTTCACCAATGTCTATTGGTGGTTCCTTGGGTGTTTTGACAAACAAAAACTTAGTGTTTTTCAGCTAATAAGGAAAACCTTATTTTGAGCAAAGCAAGCCTAAGCTACACTTAGCCAAATACATATAGATGTTAGATACTACTATTCTACTAGGTATCACTTGCCAATACAATTCCAAATGTATTGACCCACTGTGGCTGTAACTTTTGATGTTGCAGGTTACTCTGATGGAGATTAGGGTTGTGAGTCTACACTCAACATGTTTGTCTATGGCACATGAAGATGAAGACTTATAGTTATTTACTTATGTTATGAACTCTATGTACCAGCCTTAGGCTAATGAGTTGTAAAGACTATGTTATCTCTGGAATGACGATGTAATAATGACATTTGTTTCTGTGTACTTTATCTTAAATTGTGGATGCTAGCATTTGATCCAGGGACTAGCATTGCAATCACAGAGGTCTTTACCTTTAAAAGGTGGGGTCTTACACTTTCCCAAACACCGCAATTACCGCGCTGCAAAACCAGTACATTGCCTCATAGCACGTGGACTCGCTCATGCGCATGTAGTCGTCTAGGAGATCACCGGACACTTCATATGCAAGCTTCCGAATGACAGCGTAATATTTCTGGTTAGAGAAGAAGCCAATCTTACCAGTACAATCGAACTTGGCCTCGAGGTAGTCATCGTACTCCCTAACCCCGTTAAGAATATCCAAGAACAAGTTTCTGGACATCCGATAGCGGCGACGAAATGCCTTCTCTTTGAAGACCGGATTAGTTGGGTGGTAGTAGTTCTTGTAAAAGCGTATGCGTCCTTCTTCTCAGTCGCGCTCATGGCTGGCTTCGTGTCGCTTGGCCGAGCCACCTCCGCATGGCGGCAGGAGGTAGTGGTCGTGCACCATCTGTGCAGCTGCCAGCAGAATTTTGGTCTCACCATTGGAGTCCTCCTCAGATAATGATTCGACAAAATTCTTGTAGAAGAACTCGATTGCCCTTCGAATGCTATCCATCTATAAAGTATGTGGCGGTCAATGGCGATGCCAACCGCAGCGGACCAGATAATCTAGAAAGGATTGTCGAATGTACCTCAACCGCGGTCTGGCAAACGACCGAGCAGGTTGTGCGCCACGCAGAGGTTGTCGCGCGTCCAGTCGATAGGCGAAGGTCGGGCGGCGGGATTGCCTGCGACGCGTCGAGACAACTCCGGCAAAGCGTGTGTCCTACGGTGCTGCTTGATATTGAGGTGCGTCGGTGGCAGTGGGCAGTGGCGGCAGCGACGGTTACGCCTGCTCTGGTCGCGGGATATGGAGGACGAGGGTTTGGGGGGAGGGGAGAGTGTCTATTTAGAGCCCCCACGCAAACTAGTGGGAGGACACGCGAGGACAACCATACTGTCTCGATCGACGCAACTGTTGTCTAGATTTGGTGCACGAATGGATCGAGCCGAATACGCTCGTCCGGATAGGTCGTGCTGCTAGGGTGCTACGCACATCCGCACATCCGCGTAGACACGTTTAGAGGCGGTAGGACGGGTTGGATGGACCAGGTGAAGATGCCCTAAACATGAACGGAAAAGCTGGGAAGGGCCGAGGAATTTTAGGAATTTCTTTCCAAACAGTGAAAGGCTACATATATATTCCGGCCAAAGCTGCTTGCTTTGGCTCTGTTTTCTGGTTGGCATCTGGGCCGGGGAGGGGAAAGGAGAGATCGTAACGACGAGATGCTTCGTCTGATGGATGCGCAGTGGCAGGCAGGGGCTGACCTGTTTTAACTGTAGGAGAGAGCCAGATCGAGATGGTGATGCGATGCGACTTTGCCCAAGCTGACTTTCCCTGCTTGCAACCTTTGTAGCCAAACTAGTTGGCGACAAACTCAAAGCTTGGATGAAACATTTCCTGCATCTGTATGTATGTTTAAGGGCTTGTTCTCGTTTAAACCTCTTACCAAGTGGATTCAAGTGGATTGGAGGGGAATTAAGAGGATTTTGACTTAGAGGGGAATTAATACCAGCCAATCCATGCCAATCCCGTCCAAACCTGATGTAACCGAACAAAGCCTAAGGGAACGGTATGTCTAGCGGCTGGATGCCTGATACTAAAAGGCATATTAACAATGGTGAATTTTTTTATTTTGGAAAGACACTTTGGGTGAAGAGTTCACCCTTGGCAGTGCAGAACAGTTCCCAAGATTATATGCTCTTACCCTTATCAAGTTGGTGACTGTCATGAATGTTAGAGATGAAGGCTGCGGCTCTATCAGATTCAGAAGATTGCTGTTTGGAGAGACTTTGGCACAGTTCAATGATTAAAAAAATATTGTGGATAATTTCTCCCTCAATGACCTGTTAGAGTGAGCTGGAAGATTGCCATAGCTGTGGCTTTCTCAGTTAAGAGTTTGCATATGCAACTGAGATCCATAGGGTATCCACACAAATTTCTTTGGAAAATCAAAATCCCCTTTAAAATGAAAAAAAAAATGTTTGGCTAGTTCTAAAAACAGAGTCTTGACAAAAGATAATCTTTTGAAGAGAGGATGGACTAGAAATGATCAATGTCACTTCTGTAATATGGAGACTATTGATCATCTCCTCTCTTTTTTTACTTCTGTACTTGCCAAGTTAGTGCTATATATGGATCTAACTTCTAGATGGATTAGTTCCTTCCCAGTAAATCAGAGGGATCTGGTTCTTTGTTGGAGGAGCTGCTATCTACCGGACTATCTGGAAGACAAGAAATGAAGATTGCTTCAATAGAAAATTTCCTAATGATCCTGTCTGTGCAATATAATATACGGATTATGCAATTTCCTGACGATCCTGGCTGTGTAATATAAAGATTATGCAACATGATATCTTCTTGGGCACTGTTGCAGATAAATCAAGGCAGAAAAAATCTTGAAGAGGGCGTGGAGAGATCTTGAAGCCTGTGATCCGAGAAGTTTACTCTAGGTCGTATGTGTGGGCGCCAATTACTTCAAGGATTGCTGACAGCTGATCTTCATTCTTGTTTCCCTTCTTTTGTTGCATGATATTTCTCTATGTCTGGTCCTGGAGGGAGTGTATGTGCTTGTTTTAAAGCATCACTCTTCTCAAGGCATAGTTTCTAAAATCGGCCCGGTTTTTATCAAGGATAGGTTTATGTTGTTGTTGGTTTGAGTTTCCATACTTAAATAATTATTGTCCACTCCTATCTCTTTGAGATGGGTATTTTCCATTTCTGTTTCTTTTGCTTTGCTTTGGGCTGGACCTGTTTGGTAAATTAATAAAGGAAGAGGGGGCGTTCTGTGCGTCCGAATCGTAACGCTCGATGGTGAAATGGCACGTACGCCTCCTGGGCCAATCAGCTGCAGGACACCTATTAAACAATTTGCGTACGTTCAGTTGACTCCATTATATTCAGTACAGTCATTTTCCTGTTTCACGTGAGCCTCTGTGTCTTCCACGACCACAAGGACAGTGGAGACCTCTATAAAAAAAAGCAGATTTGTTAATCCTGACGATTGAATACGCATACGGTGCATACGTCCAAGATAACAGTGTCTACTGTCTATACGATACAGATCACTCACGTAAGAACACGTGGCCAGCGGTGGCCGCTATACGATAGCAAACAACATAAGCTATACTTAGCCGCTTTGACACACCGATTTCCAAATTGTATGAAACTTGTCCAATGCCACGAAGATTACAGATTAATCAGTTCATGACATAGTTATTTGTTTGTTTGATGAGGATATGGGGACGTAAATATTGTAGCCAAAAATCGGACCATACTCGCCTCCAGTGGTAGCTCTAGAGAATACTCATGAAGAAGAGCCCCCTAGACTATAACTAAATTTTCTCCCTTTCATTTTCTTTAACTATATTTGTGTCATGATAAAAATTATGAAAAATATCCCACTCGTAATTGCAAGTTGCAACATGCTTTTCGATGCATGAAAAATTACGGGAAAAAGAACAGCCGCGAAATGAACATGCAAATAAATAACGTTAGCTTAGACAACGAACAAGGCGGTTGATAAAGGAGTACAACTCGGAAATCCACAGGATTAAATTAACACAACACTACTAGTAGTAGTAGTTTCCTCTTGACTATCCACATCCACTCATCACTGGTGGCCTACTCGCCTGTACAAACCGCACGTCAGGAACATTTGCCTCAACTGCAGCTCCGGGAGGTTGGCCTTGGTTACAGCAAGAAGAACTGTGAGTAAAGGAGCTCCCGTATCTTGTAGTAGTCCTCGCACAACGGGCCCTCGATCACGATCTGCTGAGAACTCGTGCTGCCCTGCGATGCACGTCAGAGACACACGGACCGACTAAAATAGTACACGATGGATAGTTTCGCAAGGAAATGGGAGGCGGTTTGTCATAGCATCCACTCCATGGTGATCGAAGTCTGGCAAACTGATTGAAGTTGTGCCTAAATGTATGGCGGTTCGAGTGGTTAGTTACCTTTTGGTTAGAATCGGCAATCTTGCGCACCGTGATGTACTCGCCGCACCGGAGAGCGCCCCCAGAAAACTCAACCTGCAAGAAAAGTTCTTGCCATTATGTTTTGACGGTGGCAGAGTATATGACCAGAGGTTATTTTGATGCACATACTGAAACCAAAACGTGGAGGAGAGGATGGCTAACAAATGCAATATCATCATAAATTAAAAGCAGAGACCTACCTGTAAACCTTTATTTGCAAGGAATTGCTTGAAATCAGCCAATTTCAGATCACCCACAAGAACTGATTCGTGGGCTGATGGAGTTGATGAGGGCGGTAACAAAGTAAGCTTCTCGTCCACTTTCCCAACTTCTGCATCAACCCATGCAACCTCATGCTCACCTACCTAGAGACAGCGCTAGTGTCAGAGCCAGTGCTTTCTTACAGTAAAAACTCATAGTGAAGTAAACAAACACCAAAGTGAAGAATTCAACAAATAACCAAATGAAACCACATGGACGAACACTATGGTCGGTGGCTGTAGACTCAGACCAGGTGGTCTCTGGTGGTTACTGGCTCGGAGTTGATGAGCAAATTAAACTGGTTAGACATTAGTTAGGTGCGTATGGCTGGTGACTAGCTGGGAAATGGAATGGGCTGCCTGGTAGGAAAGCTACAGCACTTTTTTCTATCAGAAAAAGGAGTTCTAGCTTTTTCCTTGTGTTTGCTAATTGGGGAGCTCTGAACGGGCTCTGAGTAGAGCTCAGCTATTAAAAGAGAGAACTTGAGTCATTAGGTTGCTAGCTTTACTTATGTCAAGTTTCTATCATGGCATGATCTCCACATCAAGATGACTTTAACATCAATAAAGAGATAAAATTAATTAACAGTAAGGAATTAAATATAGCCCAAACCTTCTAAGAAATGACATTGCTCATGAACTTCTCTGATAAAAAAATACACAGTAAGGGAATCAAATATAGCTCATACCTTCTTGGAAATAACATTGCTCATGAACTTCTCTGAAAGTTGTACCTGAAATTTCATAAGCAGCACACACAAAATTAGCAAGTCAGTATACATATATGATTGGTTACAAACTTAGATTAGCCTCCTTGCTCAAATAAACAATGGCATATACAAAAAGTTCATTGCTGATTAATATTGAGCGTCATGTTGGTGCAGTGGCTTTAGTAATTGGCAATGCGCCTATTACTCACTAATATAGAGAATCATGATGGTGGGTGCAGTGAATTCAGAATAAGAATTAATACACCAGTATCTGAAAATGGCTTTACTTTCAGAATCTCCTAAGTAGAGCTCTAATACGAAAGAGTTTGTCAGTTAACAAACTAACCTTGTAAGCACATAAATCTGATGTTATGTCAACCGTTTCTTCTATCTGAGGAGCATAAACATGCAAGTCTGAGTTCATTTCACAATGCATTTTTAAATGCTCAGTAGCTTCTGCTGATCCATGCACCAAAACCTGGAAAAATATGAGAAGAGGTTCAGGAAGTTCTACAGAATCCCACATACAGCGGAAGTACTGACCACAGCCACTGCAACTGCAGGTCACTGATATCACACACGGTAAACCAAAAAACAAATCGCCAAAGTAATTATCTACGCAAAGTCTATGGTGGCATGTCCACCTTCGAGTGGATTGATATGCAAAGTTAGATTTACGTAACAGTTTTGGATTCAATAATGCAAGTGCTTCAGAACATAGGCTTGGAGAGAATTGAGATCTATCTTTGACTATGAAAAGTCCAAAAGGGAGCAAATAAGTCAAAACTTTAAGATTAAAGCCATATACATACTATAAGATATAATATTCCAACTAAAGACACGCACAAGTTTTAGTGGGGCCACATGAGCAATAACTGATTTTACAGAACGCTCATCGGAACGACCTTCAAAGTCCATATATGCCAATGAGCACTTCACTTGCACCTGAAAAATGCCGAATATAAGTAAACAAATGTAAAAGTTCAACCTGGATAGATGTACACTATCACTTTGATATAGATGCAGAGAGTAAATAAAAGACAGAAGAGAACTTACTGTCATCTCGTAGGAAATGACTTTTGATGGTGCTGAATCAAGAAGCAGGTGTGCTGATCCCTCATCAAGCTTACCATCCATACCATCACCATCTCCAGCACCCTGAGAGAAAACATGCGCTTAATAATCTAGAGTACATGTAACTATATAAGACCATTTCGCCTTAAGTAAAAATAAATGAGCACAAATGAAGATGGGAAGGAATTTCCACTTCCATTTAAAGCTTCTTGCAGATTTCAATAAGCAAAACGGTCTACAAAGAGATGACTGCAACACAATAATCATACTGAAAGACATACAACTAAGTAACAATGGACTAAAACACATACTGAATAGTCAACACAAACAGAAAATGCATAATCAAACTTACGAGCATCAAATTATTATCTATTTCATCTTGTTTCATCATATAATCATCAGGATTGATAACCTCACCGAAGTCATCCCAGTCAGCAGTATTTTCAAAGAAAGGAAACATAGGAGTGACAATGGTCGCCGTAGGGACAAATCCATCAATTAGAATATCCACACTCCCGCCAACATCTGAGCCAGCTCATGGAACCAGAAAGTAAAGAAGGGCAGTTAATTACATACAACACATTATATCAGAAATAGATAGTAACAAGACCTGAACACAAGATCAGTTTGGAGAATAGATGGAACAACAGATCAGGTATCATCGATTTGCTTTTTCAGTACAGTAAACAAGAACGAAACAAGGATATTGAACTACATCAGGTCAATACACAAGAAAAGCAGAAAAAGATCAGAAGTAGAATATTTGGAAGAACTAGAACTGGCTATCAGGAGACACATAATATTTCAAACTATAATATACCATTGAAAATGTGATATGTTCAGGTAAGACAGCACACTTATGTTCCAAAAAAATGTGTAACCATCTTATATTGGATGATCGAGAGAAAAAATCTTATACCATTGGATGATTTACAAGACAAGCTTGCATCGACGACCATGGTATCAGAAGCCTTTGCATGAGAAGCTTTTAGCTCCTCCTTGCTGAGGCTAGCCTTTAGCGCTTCTTCCTTTTTTACCCGTTCTTGTTCCTCTTCATAAGCTTTCAGCTCCTCACCAACTAAAGGAATTCGCTTGCTCATAGTGAGCTTCACAGCTTTGGGGGGTGGATCCACTTGAAGCATCCGAGCAAGTGTCCCAAACTGGAATGCTAATATTTTGTAATCAGACATTTGTACATACATAGACATACATTGCACGAATTCTGCTACTGAATGAAATAAACAAAGATGTTTCATTTTTTGTAGTCAACTATGGAACATGATGCAGATATAATGGTAAATTTTAGGGAAGTTGAGGCTTTATAATTTCTTTTCCACCAGGAATAAAAGATTAATTCAGCAGATAATTCACTAAAGCTTTGGCTCATGCTCGTCACATATCCAAAGTTTTAATTAAGTGTTATCAAGGCCTCTAGTCATTTATACCTTCAAAGCTCCATGGTTCTTATAACAATTTATTTAAGGTGGAAGCTAGTGAACATATGTGAAGATTGAAGAGAAGTGTGATCCATTTGGAGAGGCTGCACAAATGGATGTACCTGTCCCTTCTCAGTAAAAAGCACCAGATTTTTTGCGTCATTTGCCAACTCAACAAATATGTCATGAGAAAAGCCAACCTCCAAACTTGCCATGGACGCTAGAACCACCTGCTAAATATATGTTAACTTCAAGGTCCCAAAAGTATGGTAGACATATACATTGTTACTCTAACCTTTGGAGCATCTCCCAGTTTCTCCAGCTCTTCTTTGTTAATTATCAGTGAAACATATCTACACCATAGAAAGGACACAAGTTCTAAGAAATAACACAAGAATCACATGGAGAATTGGAAAACCTAGAAAATATATTAAAAGGCTCTGATAATAGTATTCCAAGAACAGACTCCAAAGTGAGAATATATCTGTTACTCCACTTGACCAACAGAGGGGAAAAATGTTAATTGACAAGGGACATGTTATACCTTAATAAAAAGGCATTATCTCTAGTGTGTTCAAAAGACTTTGAGATTGAATCACTCATCCATTCAAGAAAACTCTGGACAAAATCAACAGTACTCGTAGAAACATTGGTAAGAAAGTAGATAGGATAGACCAAATGTCGTTGAGCCCAGTACTGAAATACATTAAGATAAGAGTTTAGCATATCATTAGCATGACAGATAAAAGAGTACAGTGATAATGAAATTACGATTTCACCTGCTCCATTATTAAAAGAAGTTCTAGCACTCTACCAGCTGTACCAACAGGCAGTAACACGCTACCACCACTTGATAGAACTTTCACCATTGAAACTGTATGAAACACGGTGACACTTCAAGGAAGAGCTTTTGACACATAGTGCACGTAAAATAACCTGCAAACAAGTAATGACTCGGTAGCAGCGCTGTACCAATAAAATCTTGATCCTGCTGCCTTTTGTAGACCTGATTGTTCAAGGCATTGTAAGCATCAGTAATCAAAACAGCTGGCCGTACAAAAGATCCAAGGGCAGTACCATTCAAATGTCTGAAAAGGCACATCGGTATTAGTTATTTAAGCTACAGAGTACTAAATCTGTACGTGACAGACACAACAGAGGATCTAACCTCTCTTTTCGGTGGTTGAAATCAACAGCATAGACGACGTCCTCTCCATCTTTTGTTATCTTCCATACTGTACCCCCCAAGAGATGCCCAGACACATGCGGTGCAATAACTATTCCTTCGCCTTTATCTGCAGAGAAACAGTTATTGAGGGAATACAGCTGAGCATACTGAAGTGGTGTACATCAACATGATCTCACTGACCGTTAAGAAGGTGGTTTTGAGAGTATTTCAGCCTGACAACATTCTGGAATGCAGCATCTATATCATCCAAAGTAAATAAGTCAAAGTCTGCAACTTGCTGCGAAAGAGACATTAAAAATTGGTAAGAGTCATCCATTAACAATGAAGAGCGACAAATGACAATGGAGGCGAATGTTAATTTGGTCCCACACAAACATACAAGGAGAATATATAAACTGGCAATGCATATGGCTACAGAAGCACAAGCAGTTAGGAATTACAACAATGGGCACAAAAGAATCTTACCCATCGAGATAGGAAATGATCATACATGGTAAGAAGTCCAAGCCTAAACACAGGCTCTGTCGCATATACTGGTGCAGACAATCCAAGATGTTTCATAGCATAGGATAAAGCTCCTAGATGCATCATGTCAGGATGCGACAGAAGAACAGCATCTATTGTTGGCGCAACCCTGAAAACATATGAGACACGCTTATCTGTTGTTTAATCTAGTTGGTAATAGTAGTGAGAATACTAGTGTGCATGTGTGCATGGCGGCAGCAGCAAAGAGGGCACAAGTCCAACTTGTGCATGCAAAGGTTCATGCATATCACGTGAAAAATGTTAGGGTAGTAATTAGCTTGATATAGTAGACTTTAGGAGTCAAAGGTTCACACCTTGGAGAGTAGCAGCTCACTAGTATAAATAACCCCTCGTTGTATTGGTTTGACACACCAAGTAGTAAGAAGAAGCAGAGAAGAGAAAAACGCAGCTAGCTTGCTGCACCAAAACTACTCGTGTCATCTATTCTCTTTGAGTTTGTGTGTGTGTCCAAGAGATCAACCGTGTGAGTAGTTAGCTAGATCAAAGTAGGAGCTCACAATTGGTATCAGAGCTAGAGTTTTCTAGTCATGCCGAAGGGCGGTGGTGTGAGCGTGTCAAGGACGGAGGAAGAAATGGAAGCCGAGATTGAGGAGAGAGTTCGGGCTCGTATGCTGGCAGCGAAGAACGGCGGACGGGAGCTAGCAGCTCCGCGTGCTGCGCGTGACGCGGGCATGTCCTCGACGGCCTTCCCGCTCCTAACACGCTCCAACTACCACGACTGGTCGCTACTCATGCGTGTCATCCTCCAGGGCCGTGGTTGGTGGAAGGCGGTGGAGACGGGTGAAGCGGAGTTCACCGACGACAGGCTGGCGCTCGAAGCGATCCTTCGTGCCGTGCCGCCGGAGATGCACGGCACCCTCGCCGTCAAGACGACGGCCAAGGAGGCCTGGGACACACTCAAGACTCTACGGCTCGGCGCCGAACGCGTGCGCGAGTCTAGGGCACAGACATTGCGCCTTAACTACGAGGAGATCAAGTTCCGTCCAGGGGAGTCAATCGACGACTTCGCCATGCGACTCCAAGCTCTAGCCAACGAGTTGGAGGTCCTCGGCGACCCACTCGATGAGAAGAAGGTCGTCCTCAAGCTGCTCCGTATCGCTCCTAAGCGGTACAAGCAGTTGTGTTGGTCGATTGAGAGCTTGGTGGACATGAATACTTTGTCCATCGAGGAGCTCGTCGGCCGGCTCAAGGTCGTCGACGAACGAGACGATGATGAGCATGATTCTAGTAGCAAGCTCCTTCTAACGGAGGACCAGTGGCGCGCTCGCATGCATTGTGAGCACGGCGGTTCGTCTGGAAGTAGTGGTAGCACTTTTGTGCCGAACCGGCGCCGCGGCAGAGGACGCGGGCGCGGCCAGGACGGCGCACGTAACAAGGCTGGTGAGGGCGGCCAACGCGGTCGCAGCGTAAACGGCGCCCCGAAGGACAACAACTGTCGGTATTGCGGTATACCGGGCCACTGGGCTCGGGAGTGCCGTAAGAAGCAACGTGATGAGGCGCACTTGGTACGCCCTGGTGACGACGATGACGAGCCGGCGATGCTAATGGCACAAGTAACCGCCATCTCAATCGAGCCTGAGCGCATTGGTGGCCATGTCTTCCTCAATGAAGAACGTGCAAAGGTGCGGCTCGGCGACGAGGCGGAACCCGTCGATGCACCATGGTATCTTGATACCGGTGCGTCGAACCACATGACGGGTGACCGCAAAGCTTTCGCCGACCTTGATGAGAAGGTCACTGGCTCGGTGAAGTTCGGCGACAACTCCGTGGTGAGAATCTGCGGGCGTGGTACCGTGATGTTCACAAGTCGTGGTGGCGAGCACCGCGCGCTCACAGAGGTCTACTTCATCCCACGCTTGAAGACAAGCATCATCAGTCTCGGCCAACTCGATGAGAACGGCTGCGAGACTATGATTCGTGACGGCACCATGCACGTCCGTGACAGGAACAGACGCCTCCTCGCCAAGGTGGAACGCTCAAGGAATCGTTTGTACAAGGTTCCCCTACAAATCGCGCAGCCAATTTGTCTCTCGGCTCGCCGCGGGAGTGATGCATGGCGCTGGCACGAGCGCCTTGGTCATCAGCATTTTGCTGCTTTGGAGAAGATGGCACGCACAAGCATGGTGCGTGGTCTTCCGAAGATCGACCATGTCGACGAGCTCTGTGATGCGTGCTTGGCAGGCAAGCAACGTCGTGCCCCGTTTCCTCAAACGGCCAAGTTTCGTGCGATGGAGAAGCTCGAGCTGGTCCACGGCGACCTATGCGGGCCCATCTCGCCACCCACACCAGGTGGGAAGAGGTACTTCCTGCTGCTTGTGGATGACCATAGCCGCTACATGTGGCTGACGCTACTCGCCTCCAAGGACGAGGCAGAGGCGGCAATCAAGCGCTTCAAGGCGAGCGCTGAGGTGCAGAGCGGATGCAAACTGCGCACGCTGCGGACAGATCGTGGAGGTGAATTTACCTCCAAGGACTTCGACGCATACTGCGCCGAGCATGGCGTCCAACGACACTTGTCCGCTCCCTACTCCCCTCAGCAGAATGGGGTGGTGGAGCGGCGCAATCAAACCGTTGTTGCCATGGCTCGTAGCATGCTTAAGGCACGAGGAGTGCCGAGCAAATTCTGGGGAGAGGCTGTGACCACTGCGGTGTACATCCTCAACCGCTCCTACACGCGAAGCGTCGATGGCAAAACTCCGTATGAGGTATGGCATGCCAAGATACCAAACCTGCACTACATACGGGTGTTTGGATGTCTTGCACATGTCAAGACAGCGCGCCCCCAACTCAAGAAGCTTGATGACCGGAGCACTCCCATGGTACTCATGGGATATGATGTTGGCTCAAAGGCATACAAGCTATTTGATCCAGTGTCGCAACGCGCACATGTCTCTAGAGACGTGGTGTTTGACGAGGACGCGAGCTGGGTGTGGGGTGAACAGGCGGAAGCACACCCCGCTAACACGTTCACCGTCGACTTCCCGGTTCCAGAAACCGACACTAGCATGAATAATGCTGATATTGCGGGTGACGGGGGAGCGGTACCAGCACCTCCGCTCTCTCCGGAACAACCGGCGGAACCTGCAACACCTGCGGCTGTTCCTGCCACACAGCGTGCGGGTCATGGCGCTCCAGTGGAGTTCGTGTCACCTCCATCTGGAGTGACACCGACCTCAGAAGATGGCGATGGACGTCTGCGCAGGTTCCGCACCATCGACAACATTGTCGCTGAGTATGCCGAGGAGCTCCTTCTGGTGGTGGGTGAAGAACCAGCCACGTTCGCCGAGGCTGAACCACACCCAGCCTGGCGTGCAGCTATGCTGGAGGAGATGAGCGCCATCGAGGAAAATGGCACTTGGGAACTCACGAGTTTGCCAGCGGGTCATCGTCCAATCGGGCTCAAGTGGGTCTTCAAATTGAAGAAGAACACCGATGGCGACATCGTCAAGCACAAGGCTCGCCTTGTTGCGAAGGGCTACGTCCAGCGTGCTGGCGTCGACTTCGATGAGGTGTTCGCCCCGGTCGCTCGACTCGACTCTGTGCGCTTGCTCATTGCAATTGCAGCACAACAGTGTTGGGAAGTGCACCACATGGACGTCAAATCGGCCTTTCTCAATGGCGATCTTCAGGAGGAGGTATACGTGGCACAACCACCTGGTTTTGTCCGGGAAGGACAAGAAGGCAAGGTGTTGCGGCTGCGCAAGGCACTCTACGGACTACGCCAAGCCCCGAGGGCCTGGAATACCAAGCTGGATAGCACACTATTGTCGCTTGGGTTTCAGAGGATCCCATCTGAGCACGCTGTCTATGTGCGCGGCATAGGCGACGCGCGACTACTTCTTGGAGTCTACGTCGATGACTTGATCGTGACTGGAGCAAGCACACGTGAGATTGCCAAGTTCAAGATTGAGATGCAAGGCACGTTCAAGATGAGTGACCTCGGACTCTTGAGCTACTACCTCGGCATCGAGGTGAAGCAGACCCCTGGCGAGATAACACTCGGCCAGGCTGCATACGCTGGCAAGCTACTGGAGAAGGCTGGCATGGGCGACTGCAACCCAGTGCATGTCCCAATGGAGCCTAGACTCAAGCTGAGCAAGGAGAGCTCCAACCCGCCGGTGGATGTAACATTCTACCGCAGTATTGTCGGGAGCCTGAGGTACCTTGTGCACACTCGGCCCGACATAACTTTCACCGTCGGCTACATCAGCCGATTCATGGAGAAGCCCACGACAGAGCACATGGCTGCTGTCAAACATTTGTTGCGGTACATTGCTGGTACGCGCAATTATGGTTGCCGCTATGTGAAGGACAAGGATGGCGGCAAGCTGATCGGCTACAGTGACTCCGACATGGCGGGCGACATTGACGACCGAAAGAGCACTTCTGGTGTTTTATTCATGCTCGGTCGCAACCCTGTGACTTGGCAGTCACAAAAGCAGAAGGTGGTCGCACTTTCATCGTGCGAGGCAGAGTACATTGCCGCAACGACTGCGGCTTGTCAAGGAGTTTGGCTTGGCCGGCTTCTTGGTGACCTTCTCGGGAAGAAGGATGATATTGCGACAATATTTGTGGACAACAAGTCTGCAATTCAGTTGTGCAAAAATCCAGTCTTCCATGATCGGAGCAAGCATATCGAGACACGCTTCCACTTCATCCGGGAGTGTGTCGACGACGGCAAGATTAATGTTGAGTACATCGGTACGAAGGCACTTGGTCGCATTCAGTTTCAGAATCTGCGAGAGAGAATTGGCATCGTGGACATCTAGTGCAACTAGATTAGGGGGAGAATTGTTGTTTAATCTAGTTGGTAATAGTAGTGAGAATACTAGTGTGCATGTGTGCATGGCGGCAGCAGCAAAGAGGGCACAAGTCCAACTTGTGCATGCAAAGGTTCATGCATATCACGTGAAAAATGTTAGGGTAGTAATTAGCTTGATATAGTAGACTTTAGGAGTCAAAGGTTCACACCTTGGAGAGTAGCAGCTCACTAGTATAAATAACTCCTCGTTGTATTGGTTTGACACACCAAGTAGTAAGAAGAAGCAGAGAAGAGAAAAACGCAGCTAGCTTGCTGCACCAAAACTACTCGTGTCATCTATTCTCTTTGAGTTTGTGTGTGTGTCCAAGAGATCAACCGTGTGAGTAGTTAGCTAGATCAAAGTAGGAGCTCACATTATCTGCATAAGTAAAGAAATGCTGTTCCATATGTTTGGACTAAAATAAGCTACTATACCCATTTAGCATCGCTTCGCCTGTAAAGGAAAACAAACAAAACAGATTTCACCGCTTAGGACAATGAAGTTCACGTATAACAGCCTGGGAGTACATGCCAGAGGTCATCCATTGATGCTTATTGATTACAGTGATACATATACATGATTAACGGTGGACGCACCCCTTGCTAGTTGGCATTCGATGATATCAACCAGTCAATATTCCAACAGTCCAAAGATGCCAAACATTGCAGTGCAGCAAACAAAACTCTAAGATCTGCCAAGCCAACATAACCCCCTTTTAGGAGAGCACGGCGTCCAGCACTCTTTTCCCGTCCCCACAGACAGTGCCTGCCCACAGATGCAGGCAATTGACCACCGGAGAGAATCCCCACTGGCGCCTCGCCCTAGGTGGCGCAATTCGTCGATCAGGTGACGCGCGCCCAGTGAAGCTATACCCCACCAGCGAACACGCACGCACGGTAGCACCGAGACAACCGGTTCTACGAGCAAGCAAAGCAAGATCGCGGGGCGCGGAATGAATGATGGAGCAGTAGGTGCTCGCGTGGTACCTTGCGAGGGGCTGCAGTAGCGCGGGGTCGCAGTGGTCGGTCCAGCCGCAGTCGAGGAGGAAGCGGAAGCCATCTACGGCGAGCAGGTAGCAGAGGGGCCCCTCGCCGTACGCGCCGCTCAGCGGCGTCACCTGCACCGACGTCCCCATCCCTTCGCCGGCGTTGGCGACTGGCGAGGACGGCGAGGTGGAGAGTGGAGTCGGTCGGACGGATCGACGGTTCGGCCGGCACGTTTGAGACCGAAGTCGGGAAAGGAGCCCAGCCCATTTGCTCAAGCAAGATAGAGGAAGGTATGCGAGTGAAACTGGGCCGGGCCAAGCTGCGCCCGGCGTGGCGCTTCGGCCCAGTTTCTCCTTCTGAGGACTGAACCGAAGAAGACCACAGCGAATGCAGTTGCAGTTTCAGAAACTGAAACCTGACTGAACTTTGTTTGAGTTTAAGGGAATTCACAAAGTTGGTCCCTTCGGAAACCCTAAACTGCACAGGGGCGGATACTCATTTGGCGGGCCTTGCAGTGGCAGGAGGCGAGCCTGGACTTGTAGTCACAGTCGAACCTCGATCAACTGCAAGTTTGACAACAAAATTTGTCAAAAAAATTCAATCAGCGTCTGTAGTCCAACGGTTAGGATAATTGCCTTCCAAGCAATAGACCCGGGTTCGACTCCCGGCAGACGCATTTTTAATGTCATTTATTTTCATAATTTCTGTACTGTCATAAGAGTGAGATGTTTGTTTTTCAAAAATAAATCCTGTTGATCTAGTTCCGAGTGGTTTTTATTTTGTTTCGCTAGCCAAGTCGGCTGGCATCCTATTTAGCGACGGTTGTGTTCTTTGGGCTTGTATTTGGTTTTTGTCCGATTGTTATTAATTTTTTTCTAAAATAAATCCTTTTGATCTAGTTCTGAGTGGTTTTTATTCTCGTTTCCGTGCTTCACTCGGGGTAATCGTACTAGCGTGTGTGTGCGACGTTTGTTTCGGTAGCCAAATCGGCTGGCATCCTATTTAGCGACGGTCGTGTTCTTTGGGCTTGTATCTGGTTTTTGTCCGATTGTTATTAATTTTTTTCCTAAAATAAATCCTTTTGATCTAGTTCTGAGTGGTTTTTATTCTCGTTTCCATGCTTCACTCGGGGTAGTCGTGCTCTCTAGCGTGTGTGTGTGCGACGTTTGTTTCGGTAGCCAAGCCGGCTGGCATCTTATTTAGCAACGGTCATGTTCTTTGGGCTTGTATCTGGTTTTTGTCCGATTGTTATTAATTAATTAGAAAATTTTATTCTCTTCCTTAATAAGGAAGTAATTTTTAAAGAAAAACTAGCATGGCAACTTTATTGATACTAGATAATGGTTACATCGTCTATCATCAGTTGGCTAAAATGAAGTTAGGGGGTTTATGGACCCGGTTACAAGAGGTTTTCGTATCAAAACAAAACCTATCAAGCACATAAGCAACTTCATGTGTTTCTCTAGGAAAATACTCAAAGTAGACTTTCTCTATTACAGATATAGAATCGAATCAGCTGACTCCGCAAAAATAGCCATTGTCGAGCTCCACCATCTTCCCCTCCGGTGCATGTGTTAATAACCTCCACGGCATCTGATTGAGTTTGCACCATATTGCATCCAAGATCGTTTGCTAATTCCGGTCCATCGCGCATGGCAATTGCATCTGTCGTCATTGTATATCCAACATGCTCCAGAAAAGAATAAGAACCAGCGATGAACATACCTGTTGCATCACGAAGAACTGTTGCCACAGCCCCAGTTCGAATCTCCTAAAAAAAGCGACATCTACATTGAGTTTAACATGATTAGACAGAAGCTCCACTTAATATGGTGGCCTTGCCTGGAACGCGACGATTCTAAAGTTAATTTTACATGAAGCAGTGGCATGGCATCAACCGTTCTTCTATTTTTTTTAAGATTTGTGCAATATAGAGTTGTGAAACTGCCGTTTGCTTTTTCCGTCTTGTGGCAATGACGAGATTCACGGTGGACCCCTCCTCTGCATGCAACCACGACTCCTCTCAACATAAATTCACTCGTCTACACCGGTGGACCCAGTTATATCTAGTACTAATTAATGGAACCTGATTAAAAGTAGTACACTTAGTTTTTTAAAACTAATCAAGGCATATTGGTAGGGTAAATCAGCGGCAAATTAAATAAAAATAACCTAAAGTCGTAAAAAATTCAAATATTAATCCTATTCGAAAAGAAATTCGAACTGAATAACCCTTTTCTGCCACTCCCGCCCGCGCGGCGCCGCAGCCACTTGTGCAGCGCCAACTAGGACGGCGCCGCACGCCTACCACGCTGTCCGGCTGGGGCCCGGCGCCGCACAGCTGCCACGCTGGCACCCGCATGCAGCGCCGTCGGGCCTGGCGCCACATGCATGCCTGCTGCGCCACTCGCCACGGCGCCGCACGCCCTGCCACGCTGGCTCCACGGGCCCCAGCACCTTAAGTGCGGCGCCAGTCGGGGAGGCGCCGCACCCACCTGTGTCGCGCCATGGTG
Source organism: Avena sativa (assembly GCA_916181665.1). Classification (NCBI taxonomy): domain Eukaryota; kingdom Viridiplantae; phylum Streptophyta; class Magnoliopsida; order Poales; family Poaceae; genus Avena; species Avena sativa. The sequence continues at coordinate 325,865,203 of OV702279.1, forward strand.
GCTGGCGCCGCACGCCTGGAGCCCTTAAGTGTGTGCGGCCTCCCTCTACCCCAACTCTAGCCTCATTCTTCCCAGTTCCCAGCCCGAGGCGGCGGCTGCACTCACTCCCCCTCTCCAATCATCTCCAAAACGGCAAGATCTCCATTGGTTTCTTAGGGGATTTCATCCCCAATCCATTCTCAAAGGTACTCTCCCTCACATCCCTCTAGTTCATCCAAAAATTCCATCTTATTTGTTTATAATTGCAAAATTCGTCCAAACCCTAAATCCCATAGGATTAGTTGATGTGTAGTCATGTTTGGTTGATGTCTAGAGTTAGCAATGGCAATGACATGGTGAAACCCTAAATACCATTAAGATTCTATGGAGCAATGTCATGTTTGTATAGTATTTGTTCATATACATGTTAGTTCTAATTTGTTGTTCATAGCTATTGGAACCTTGGTCACATAGAGATGCCTACATAGAAACTAGGGTTTGTAAAATTAGATCACAAAGAGATGCCATATAGAAACAATGGTTTATAATTTTGCTCACATAGAGATGCCACATTGGAATAATGGTTTGAAAAAATGTAGATGCCCACATTGCTCACATAGAGGTGCCCACCTAATTTTGCTCACATAGCAATTTATTCGTATTAGTAGTTGGTTTATAATATGCTCACATATATGAAGGGTTTCGCAGCATAGTAAATCAAAAAAAATCTACGGATACGAACGGGAAAGCCAAGATCTAATCTAGGAGATACAAACAACGAGGGGAAATAGATGAGATCTTCATAACCTTGAAGATTCACACAGCGGAACGTTCTACGGAACGTGGTTGATGTAGTCGTACTAGCCTTCTCCTCCTCGCGATCCGATCCGATCCAACACCGCAAGTGGCGATGCCTCCGAGAGATGCACACGTACGGCACCTCGACGTCTCCTCCTTCCTCGGTCCAGCAAGTGGGGTGGAGAGATAGATTGGATATACAACACGACGGCATGGTGCAAAGGTGGAGAGTTTTTGCGGCAGGGCTTCGCCTACGCGCAGTCGGGAGAGAGAGAGATCTGGAGGGCAGCAGTATGGCGGCTAGGGTTGAAGGAGTGGGGGAGGAGGGCTGCGCCCCTTCCCTCTATATATAGGGGGCTGTCCGGCCCCCTTGGCCCCTCCTCCAAGCCCTAGGGCGGCGGCCCCAAGGGTTGGAGTGGGGGGCAAGTTTTCCCCCTCCTTCTAGAAGGTTTCCCTAGGGTTTCCCTAGGGTTTTGGCTGGCTGGGCTTATGGGGCCTTGTGCCCCTGGCGCAATGCGGCCAGGGCACTCCCTCGTAGGCCCACGCCCCCTCCCGACAAGTGGGGCCACGTTGGTCCCACTCCAAAAGGTTCTAGAAGCTTCCGGTACAATACCGAACAATCCGAAACAATTCCGAAATCCAAAAATTGCTTTCCCTTATATGAATCTTATTCTCCGGACCATTCCGGAACCTCTCATGACGTCCTGGATCTCATCCGAGACTCCGAACAAAAACTCATAAACCAATTATACATTCTATCCTAGCGTCGAGGCACGTTAAGTGTGTGACCCTACGGGTTCGAGAATATGCAGACATGATCTTCTATCAATAATCAACAGCGGGGTCTGGAAACCCATATTGACTCCCACATACTCATCGATGATCATATCGGATGAACCACGATGCCAGGATTCAATTAATCCCATATATATATTCCCTTCGTCACGCGATATTTTACTTGCCCGAGATTTGATCGTCAGTATCGGCATACCTAGTTCAATCTCGTTCACAGCAAGTACTTTACTCGTTCCGTAATCCGATATCACTTTGTGATTAACTCCTTAACCACGTGCTTGCAAGCGGTGTTGATATCGATTACCGAGTGGGCCCGAAGTATATCTCTCCGACTTGGGAGGGACAATCCCATCTCGATACATACAACCCAACAGATACTTTCCGATCACCTGAGATAGACCTTTTGAGGGGTTCGTAGCATGCAAAACAAAAAAATTCTACCGCATGAACACACAATCAAGATCTAATCTATGATCAAGCCAAGATCTATCTACTAGTTTGTAGCAACGAGTCGATAGAATACTAACCCTCGAAGATCCAAAGCAGTTAACGAGAGCAGATTCTCGTGGATGATGTAGTCGTACACTTTCGATCTCAAGATCGCATAGACGATCCTTTCGGCGCTGCGTTCCGGCAGCGCTTCCGTAGTCGGTCACACGTTCGGTACTCGATGAAGACCTTCCTCTCCCTTGTTCCAGCAGGCAGCGGAGGTTGTAGCACTCTCCTCGCGATTCCGGCAGCACGACGGCGTGGTACCGGAAGTAGAGGGGAGATCTCGCAGGGCTTCGCCTTAAGCCGGAGCGAGTATGGTGGAGTATGAGAGAGGCCTTGGTGATCTAGGGTTTAGAGGGCACCAAGGGGAGGGCTTAGCCGGCGGCTAGGGTTTGGGGAACCCTAACTCGCCGAGTTAGAGGAGTCCCTAGGCGGCGGCGACTTTGGAGGAGGCCGGCGGCTTGGGGCTAGGGTTTGGTGGAGAGAGGTGTAGGGAAGAGGGGCACCCCTGCCCCTCCTTTTATAGGTGGGAGGGAGGCACGGTTGGGAGGAGGGAATCCTCCTCCAACTCCTCCTCCTTGGCCGGCGGGTGGAGGGAGTAGGACTTCCTCCCTAAGTAGGTTTCCTACTCTCCCTCCACCAAGCAAACTTGCCGTTTGACTTTTCAAACTGGCGTTTGACTTTCAAACTAGGATTTGAATTCTTCCTTTATTTTGCCCAGCCAAGTGACCTAGTACATGAAGCAACCATTCCACATTGTCATGACACATTCATGTACCCTTCCCCTCCAGAGTGCCGGACCTTCCGGACCCTTCTAGAACATTCCCGGTGAAAACACCGAAATCATTCCCCAACTCCGAAACAAGACTTTCCTTATATGAATCTTATTCTCCGGACCATTCCGGATCTCCTCGTGATATCCCGGATCCCATTCGAGACTCCGAACATCATTCGGTCTCTTACTCATCATTCCATAACTACTCAACAACATCGAATCCTTAAGTGTGTCTCCCTACGGTTCGTGAATTATGCGGACATGATCGAGACACTTCTCCGAACAATAACCAATAAAGGAATCTGGAAATTCATATGGCTCCCACATATTTCTACGATTACTTTGCGATCTAATGAACCACTTACATACGATACCAATTTCCCTTTGTCTCACGATAGTTTACTTATCCGAGGTTTTGATCGTCCGTATCTCTGCATACCTAGTTCTACCTCGTTACTGATAAGTACTCTTTTCTCGTTCTCGTGATATGTGATCCCTTGTGAGCCAGTCACATGCTTGCAAGCTAATTGGATGACATTCCACCAAGAGGGCCCAGAGTATATCTATCCGTCATATGGATGGACAAATCCCACTCTTGATCCATGTGCCTCAACACATACTTTCAGAACACTCAATGCCACCTTTATAGCCACCCAGTTACGGTGTGGTGTTTGATGTCATCAAAGCATCCTTCCGGTGATGGTGATTAGCATGATCTCATGGTCGAAGGAATTAGGTTACTATGTATCAGAAAGCTTATAGAAAATGAACTATATTAAATGACTTGATCTTTATGCTACGCTTAACTATAGGAGTATGTCCATCATATCATTCATCTATTGATATGACCCTATTGTTAATAACATCTCTATGTTCATGATCAGGAAACCATGATCATATATTAACCAACAAGCTAGTTTAACAAGAGGCTTTACTAGGGACTCTTTTATGTTTACAAATCACACAAGTATTAATGTTTCCGGTTAATACAATTTTAGCATGGTATGTAAACATTTATCATAAGTATGAAGATATGATAATAACCACTTTATTA